>JAVTVJ010000065.1:0-2400000 GCA_034509425.1 Eopsaltria australis
GCTTCTCAGGGCCGTGGGTTCAGCAGACAGCAGCTCTGACCGTCCAGCTCCGAGGGTCCCGAGCAAGAGGGCGTGACCTCCCTCTGCCCTTGCTTTTCAGTCTCTCCAAATCTCGCGTTACCAGGCTCTGCTTCCGTGAGGGGCAATTTTGCCCCACCCTGCTACGGAGAAAGGCTCTACCCTTGTGCTTTGTTTCTCTTAAGTACCCAGTCATTTGTGTCCTAGCAACCCATGGGAGAAAAATTCCTGAGGAAAAGAACTAGATCCAACCTTCAACATTCTCCACCCCGAATTTTTTTCCCATGCAAACACCTTACATCAAATTTAAACTTTCCAGGTATATACATACATGCAGATACAGAAACAAGCGCAGTGTCATAAGTAGTTCACCCTAAAACAAGATCTCCTTGAGGTATGCATCGGGTCTCTCCATCCCTTTGCATCACCCACCAGGTGCAGCCCGGTCCCTGAGCAAAGACAACCCCCCGGAGGGGATTGTCTTTACTTGAGGCAGAGTTTACCCAAACAGTCTTTCCCAGCATACCTCTCATGTGTACTACTGGAACTTTATCTCCATCTGTTGTTCGCAAGTGGTCAGAGTGGGCAGGCCCGGCCCGGCTGGAGGAACCTCGGGTGTTCACTAACCATGTGGCCTTTGCCAAATTAGTCTCCCAGTTCTTGAATGTCCCCCCACCCAGTGCTTTCAAGGTGGTTTTGGGCAGGCCATTGTACCGTTCAACTTTCCCAGCTGCTGGTGCATGATAAGGGATATGGTACACCCACTCGATGCCATGTTCCCTAGCCCAGGTGTTTATAAGGCTATTTTTGAAGTGAGTCCCATTGTCGGATTCAATTCTCTCAGGGGTACCATGTCTCCAAAGAACCTGTTTTTTGAGGCCCAGGATGGTGTTCCGGGCAGTGGCATGAGGCACAGGGTAGGTCTCCAGCCATCCTGTGGTGGCTTCCACCATTGTGAGAACGTAGCGCTTGCCTTGGTGGGTCTGGGGCAGTGTGATGTAATCAATCTGCCAAGCCTCTCCATACTTGTATTTGGACCACCGTCCACCATACCATAGAGGCTTTACCCGCTTGGCCTGTTTGATCGCAGCGCACGTCTCACAATCATGGATCACCTGGGAGATACTGTCCATGGTTAGGTCCACCCCTCGGTCTCGTGCCCACTTATAGGTGGCTTCTCTGCCCTGGTGGCCTGAGGCATCATGGGCCCATCGGGCTAGGAACAGCTCCCCTTTGTGTTGCCAGTCTAAATCTATCTGTGCCACCTCAATCTTTGCGGCGTGATCTACCTGCTTGTTGTTCTGGTGTTCTTCGTTAGCTCGGCTCTTAGGGACATGGGGGTCTACATGGCGGACTTTTACGGGTAGCTTCTCTACCCGAGTGGCAATGTCTTTCCATTCATCAGCTGCCCAGATTGGCTTTCCTCTACGCTGCCAGTTGGCCATTTTCCACCTTTCCAGCCAACCCCATAGAGCATTGGCTACCATCCACGAATCAGTGTAGAGATAGAGCTTTGGCCACTTCTCTCTCTCAGCAATGTCCAGGGCCAGCTGAACAGCTTTGAGTTCAGCAAATTGGCTCGACCCACCTTCTCCTTCAGTGGCTTCTGCAACTTGTCGTGTGGGGCTCCACACAGCTGCTTTCCACTTCCGGTTCATCCCTATGATGCGACAGGAACCATCAGTGAAATGGGCGTAGCACTTTTCTTCATCTAGCAGTTGATTATATGGTGGAGCCTCCTCAGCCCGGGTCATTTGTTCTTGCTCCTCTTCATCAGTGAGACCAAAACTCTCACCTTCTGGCCAGTTCGTAATTATTTCCAGGGCGGTTCGGATTTCCAATGCGGGCGCGCTGTGTGATAAGTGCGATCCACTTACTCCATGTGGCATCGGTGGCGTGGTGGGTAGAGGGAGCCTTTCCTTTGAACATCCACCCCAGCACTGGTAGTCGAGGTGCCAGGAGGAGTTGTGCTTCAGTGCCAATTACCTCTGAGGCGGCTTGAACTCCTTCATAGGCGGCCAAGATTTCCTTCTCTGTGGGGGTGTAGTTGGCTTCAGACCCTCTGTAACTCCGGCTCCAGAATCCCAGCGGTCGGCCTCGGGTCTCTCCAGGCACCTTCTGCCAAAGGCTCCAGGACAAGCCCTTGTTCCCGGCTGCAGAGTAAAGCACATTCCTCACCTCTGGTCCCGTCCTTACTGGGCCAAGCGCTACTGCATGAGCGATCTCCTGCTTGATCTGGGCAAATGCTTGTTGCTGTTCAGGGCCCCAGTGAAAATCGTTCTTTTTGCGGGTGACCAGGTAGAGAGGGCTCACAATCTGGCTGTACTCTGGAATGTGCATCCTCCAAAACCTATGGCCCCTAGGAAAGCTTGAGTTTCCTTTTTGTTAGTTGGAGGAGACATCGCAGTGATCTTATTGATGACCTCCGTGGGAATCTGGCGCCGTCCATCTTGCCATTTTACCCCCAAGAACTGGATCTCTCGAGCAGGTCCCTTGACTTTGCTTTTCTTGATGGCAAAACCGGCTTCCAGGAGGATCATGATGATCTTCTCTCCTTTCTCAAATACCTCTGCTGCCGTGTTCCCCCACACAATGATGTCATCGATGTATTGGAGATGCTCTGGAGCCTCACCCTTTTCCAGTGCAGCCTGGATCAGTCCATGGCAGATCGTGGGGCTGTGCCTCCACCCCTGGGGTAACCGATTCCAGGTATATTGCACACCCCTCCAGGTGAAGGCGAACTGAGGCCTGCACTCCGCTGCCAGAGGGATGGAGAAGAACGCATTGGCGATGTCAATGGTGGCATACCATTTTGCTGCCTTGGACTCCAGCTCGTACTGGAGCTCCAGCATGTCTGGCACGGCAGCACTCAATGGTGGAGTCACTTCATTCAAGCCACGATAGTCTACAGTCAATCTCCATTCCCCGTCAGACTTGTGCACAGGCCAGATGGGGCTGTTGAAGGGTGAGTGGGCTTTACTGACCACTCCTTGGCTTTCCAGGTCGCGGATCATCTTGTGGATGGGGATCACGGCGTCTCGATTCGTCCGGTACTGCCGGCGGTGCACTGTCGAGGTGGCAATTGGCACTTGTTGCTCTTTTACTCTCAGGAGTCCCACTGCAGTTGGATTTTCCGATAGTCCAGGCAAGGTGTTCAGTTGCCTGATGCCCTCTGCCTCCACAGCCGCTATTCCGAAAGCCCACCTGAGTCCCTTTGGGTCTTTGTAATAGCCATTCCGGAGGAAGTCTATGCCCAGAATACATGGGGCCTCTGGACCAGTCACAATGGGGTGTTTCTGCCACTCCTTCCCGGTCAGGCTCACCTCGGCTTCCAACAAAGTTAATTGCTGTGATCCCCCTGTCACCCCGGCAATAGAAACAGGTTCTGCCCCCACATGTCCCGATGGAATTAAGGTACACTGCGCACCAGTATCAACTAACGCTTCATATTTTTGTGGTTCTGATGTGCCAGGCCATCGGATCCACACTGTCCAAAAGACCCGGTTTTCCCGTGCCTCTTCCTGGCTAGAGGCAGGGCCCCTCTAGCTCTGGTTGTCATTTCTTTCTTGGGCGTACATGGTAGAGGTCCCCTCGAGGGGATCTAAGAGATCGTCCTCTCTTCTGTAATATCTGGCATCTCGGTCACGGGAGGCTGAGGCTACCTTCACTTTAGTAGACCCCCCGCCTCGGTTAGTATTTCCCTCCTTGAGTTGCTGTACCCGTGCTGCCAGGGTAGCAGTGGGTTTCCTATCCCACTTCCTCATGTCTTCTCCGTGATCACACAGGAAGAACCACAGCTCAGATCGTGGGGTGTACCCTCTCTCCCTGGCTGGGGGGCGCTGGGCTCTGACTTTGGGGCTTGTGACTCGCACTGGTGCTGCACTCATCAACCTCATCTCCTCCCTCACCTCTCTCATCATCTCCTCTCTGAGGTCTTTGACCACAGCAGAGACCTGAGCCTGCATTGGGCCACTGATCATACTATCATAATTCCTGAGTTTGGTGGCTATGGAGCCCACTGTCTCTCGGTTGTCATCAGCATTAATTGTTGCAATGAAGATGGTGTATTGGGAGGGCCCTAGCTTTGCCAGATTCCACAACATTTGTCCTGTACACTTGACCTTGTCGGGGTCGTTATCATGTTGTCCATCCCTCCCAAAGAGTACCTCCAATATTGCCACCTCCCTCAGCTGTTGGATTCCCTCCTCAAGGGTCTTCCATGGTCTTCTATGATGATACTCCTGCATTCTCTCCCTGTTGACAAACCTCTCTCTTACACTTATTAAAAGCCGTTCCCAGAGAGACAGGGGCCCGTCATCTCTTCCAAATACCTGATCAACCCCTGAGTCCTGGGACAAGGGTCCCAGCTGCCTTGCCTCAATACTATCCAGCTGCACGCCCATACCCATAAGGTCCCAGACCCGAAGTAACCAGGTTGTAAAAGGCTCACGACCCCGTCGCACAATGTCTTTTCGTAGATTACGGAGACTGTCATACCCCAGGGACTCAGTAGTGATTTCAATCCTTGGCCTCCCTACTGGTTGAGAGGGCCCTGCTTCCCCATCATTACTCACTGGCTGCTCTGGTTTGATCTTAGTCTTCCTCTTTTCCACAGGGGCAACTGCTACTGGCTGTGGCTGCCCCTCTGATCTGACTGAAGCCTGAGCGGTGATAGTGTCCCTGGGTTCCTCTGCTGCCTCATTAGACTCTCCCTCTTTGGGGTACGGGAAGGGTTTCCCACCAGCTGGGCAAGTGTATTCCTTCAGCACTTGGCCCATCTCGCGTATCTCTTTCACCAGGACTCCCACCCAATCCGGGTGGGTTGTTTCTGAGGTGGGTTGTGGGACCGGGTCAGACTCTGTAGCAACATCCCTAGTGTCTGGGGCAATGTCAGGTTCTGGGATGGTGTCCGTAGTTTCTGGGGCCATGTCAGGTTCTGTGGCTACATCCCTAGTCTCTGGGGCCGTGTCAGGTTCTGTGGCAGCATCCCTAGTTTCTGGGGCCGTGTCAGGTTCTGTGGCTACATCCCTAGTCTCTGGGGCCATGTCAGGTTCTATGGCAGCATCCCTAGTTTCCGGGGCCAGGTCAGTTTCTGTGGCAGCATCCCTAGTCTTTGGGGCCGTGTCAGGTTCTGGGGCCCCATCCCTATTGTCTGGGGTAGATGTCAGAGTGGCTATCCAAGTCAGAGCCCCCTTATCCCTGAATGCTAAATAGAGCAGGCCTATCAGCAACACCAGCCACTGTATGGTATCATTAGCATCTAAAGAAGATTTGAACCCCTCGAAGATTGGCGGGATAGGCCCAAAGAGCTGGGTGAAGGGTTGTGAGAACATTTCTTTTGGTGTCACTTCCTCACAGTAGGTACCATTATTAAAGTAACCCTGAAAACATGTCATTAGTGTGTGGTAGCTGTGAATCCACATGCCTGCCTTCCAGAGGAAGTTGAAAATCCATGAATTCCTCACCTTATTGACCCATGACACAAACTGTATAACAGCCACTGTAGCCTTAGTTATAGGGCCCATGTTTAGATACGGGGCTGCAAATGGGAGAGAAACAGCTGTGACCACTTGCTATACGAACCGGAATAAGCTAGACCACATGGTGCAACCTAATGAGGTTCCTATATCCAGCACACAAAAACTGCGTTACTCAAGAACTGTTATCCTTCTTCCCCTCGATGCCTTCATGTGCCCCACGTTGGGTTTGAAGGACAGGTGTCTGTTAAGGAAGGCAGGAGCCTCCCTTGGAATGGGAAACTGTAACCCCTCTCCCTCCGAATTATTATAAATTTGAAATCAAGAGGCTCTCAGGCAAAGATATGGGAATAGGAATAACAGTTCTTTACTACTATCTAAAACAAAGGATAACAAATAACAACAACTGTAACGTTAACCAACAAACAGAACCAGAAACCCAGTGGCAGCCTGCTCGGCTTCAGGCACCTTGTCCCTTTGGTGCAGTTCCAGTCACAGCCTGCAGGGGCGCTCTGGGTGCGGTGATTCTTCGGTGGCTGCAGGGGCGCTCTGGGTGCGGTGATTCCCCGGTGGTGCCTGCAGGGGGCGCTGCGGCGTGAGCTCAGGTAGCACACGGCAATGGCGACTGCCCGAAGCACGGAGGGATGGAGGAGAGCTTTTGTTCCACAGACCCTCGGGAGGGGCAGCTGGTGTCGGTGCCACAGCAGGATCCCCGGACACAGGGAGCTGGGACGGTAAGGGGTCTCCACGTGCAGGGAAAAACCCCGCTACAATGTAGCGGAGAAAAGCAGGGCTGGTGGCAGGCAGGTCGGCTCCGGATGGGGCAGAGGGCAGAGACTCACAGCAGACAGACCGGCAGCTCCGCGCTGGCTTCTCAGGGGCCGTGGGTTCAGCAGACAGCAGCTCTGACCGTCCAGCTCCGAGGGTCCCGAGCAAGAGGGCGTGACCTCCCTCTGCCCTTGCTTTTCAGTCTCTCCAAATCTCGCGTTACCAGGCTCTGCTTCCGTGAGGGGCAATTTTGCCCCACCCTGCCACGGAGAAAGGCTCTACCCTTGTGCTTTGTTTCTCTTAAGTACCCAGTCATTTGTGTCCTAGCAACCCATGGGAGAAAAATTCCTGAGGAAAAGAACTAGATCCAACCTTCAACAGTATCTATAGTATGCTGAGGAAGGTCTGACAAAAAGCAAAATTTGTTAAACTCTGTTGAAGTATATCTAAGCCCAGTTGCACATTAAATTGCAGTATGTTAAGAATTTATAGATTTTAATGTATCCCTCTACCTGGAGAACATCACAGGCGTGTTTGATTAAAGGTATTTTCAAACCCATCTGCTCATCAACCGCATTGAGTTTTACATTTGTAAAAAGGAAACTTCAGGATTGGTATGGCATTATTAAGTAATATGATGTAAGCTAAAAATAAGACAGAGAATACAGTATGAATAAATTGAAAATATTAATGAAGCAACGTAATAAGAATGCATTCATTTTTAATGTTATTTTAAGTAAAAATATGAATACTTTATGTGTTCTTTTAAAGGTTTTCTTGAGGCAATGACTACATACTGATGCAAATTACAATGAAAACCTATTTTTCCTGGTCCTGTAGCAATGTATATGACTACAATGCTCTCTACTTGAAATGGTAAATAATACTTAAGTATTTATCTTCACAAATTTTCTTTAAAATAGGACCTGCCAAAAGTATGTATTTTATCACTCATTAATACATAATAGGGTGTTTATATAATTAGATATGCAGCAGAAGATTTCTGAGACTCTGGAAATGTTGGTTGTGACCATATATATGTTTTCAAGCTGTGCATTGACTCAGAGTTCTTCTGGAAGCTCTGTTGGAAGAGGCAGGGCATTGTCTCACTGGAGGAGATGCATGTGGAGTGTAACCTCAAGAATGACACTGTGCTCCTTGCTTTCCCGCTTGTTCTCTGAAGTGAAATACATTGTAAGTTGAATTTAATGAGCCTCACATGCTCCCAGCTCACACTTCTCTCTTGCAATCTTACATGGGAAAAGACATGTAGAAATCCAGGCAGAAAGGCTTCATTTGATTTTTTTGTGAAATGGAAATCCTGGCATTTAAATGCAATGAGCAGCACATAGGAACGGGTTTGGGTGTCAAAAAGAAAGTGTCTCAAACCATTTTAGAAACACTTTAAAACTACCTAGTTTATACTTGGTACTCCAAGTTAAGGTTTTCTGGAGTCTTTCTCTCATTTATACCAGACCCTGTAAGGATCTCTGAAAGGATGTTAAAGCTATTGTATAGCCACTTAATTTTTAATTGACATTTACCTTTAACTTCCATATAATATGTATATTATATCACAACTTTCTTTTCTCAGGGTGAAAATGGCTCTGCTGATAGTAGCTTTCATGTTGATGTGGCTGATCCAGCACAATCTATTTAACTTTCTCAAGGCTTATTAATCACACCTCTTCTGTGAGTCTCTCTTTTCTGTAGGCAGCACTGAGTAAAAATGATGACTTGGGTGACCATATTATTTCAGTGTGAAAATAAAGGTTATTTTTACATCTGAAAAAACCCTCCTATCATTGTCTTGTGGTAAAAGTCTAAAGAGATATGACAAAGACTGTTCTGATGTTACTGCATAGATGTTGGCCTTTTCTGGACCTTCCCAGAGGATTAACTGTTCTCTATACAGTAGTGGACCAGCTCCAGGCAATGGGAAATCTCCCACTCAGACACTCATGTACTCTCATTCAGCACATGAGGGAGAGAGTCAGAAGGGCAAAAGCAAGAAAAACTCATGGGCAGACACAAAGGCAAGTTAATAAGCAAGAAAACCAAAAGAAAACAAAACCCCGAAGTGATCACTCACCACATCCCACCAGCAGACCAATGTCCACATATTATGTCCACACAACCTGTGAGCAGTGATTTTTCTAGAAAAACTCTCCTTCAGTTTTATTGCTGAACACAACACCATAGGGCAAGGAATGCCCCTTTGCTCGGTTGGAGCCAGCTGTCCTGGTTGTGTCCCCTCCCAACTTCTTCCCCACTTCAAAGAGGAGGAGAGTGAAATATTGAACAAGCACTTCTCAGCAGTAATTAAAACACTGGTTTGCCCTCAAGTTTCAAACACAGCACCAAAATGCCTATTATGAAGCAAATTAAATCCACCCTAGCCAAGAGTAGTACATGTTCAGCTGCCTACTGGGGGCAAATAGCATAGAGAATGAATCACAGGTTAGGGTGAGATAGCTCCTAAGCACCCACTCTTTTCCTTACCCCAATATTCAGAGTCTAGCTATCAAAGTTAGAAACTTCTTTGCACTCTCAGTCTCATACTTCTCAATGATAAAACATAAAATGAGAGACTTTACTCCTCCTCCTTCCTTGATGATTCAAACAAATTAGGTAGAAGTAAGAATATTTTTCTGTTTTAAGAATCTTTTTCCTTCCTGTGCCCATTAAAAAATAACAAAACAAATACCCATATTTCTTGGCAAAATTAAAATAAGAAATACAGTTTACAAAGCAATGTGGAAAATACAATTTCTCCATTGTTGTGAAAATTTTAAATTAGAATTACCTTCTGTGTTTTTAATCAATTGTTTATTTCATGTGACCAGTATTAGTAATACTGGAAAATGAGTTATTTTGGGATTTTGTTTTTTTTATCTGAAAAAATAAAAAATAGAGATGGTTTCACAAGAAAAGTCACTGCTGACAAACTGAAAAATGAGAGGACAGAAAGCATTTTAAGTCCTCCAATGCCTTGAATTGTAATACTATTATTATATTCATGATGCTAATCGATCTGCGTGCATCTGATGTCTTCAATTTCTCTTTAGCCTGGTGGCTAACCATTATCTGTGATTTTATAAGTAATAAGAATATTTAAGGACCATTTTTCCATACCATTATTTATACATTGAATTATGAGTATCCTTTTTCTTCCATGAGTAACTTATTGAAATAAACGTACCTATGTCCTAAAAATCCACAATGAACTGAGATATTACTGACAATTGTTGACAACAAAAGCTCTGAGTGGTGGTGAAAATAAACTACCTGCCAATACATGAAGGTCAAAAACATTGTCAGCACCATTACAAAAGCATGACTGTGACCTGATTCATCTTATGCTTGCCAGTTTCCCAGTTCCCCTGTGATAGCTGCTCAAAAGCTCTACTTGAAGAGGTGAGAGTAAAAGGGGATTATATTAATAGGGATCATGTAATATTTGTCGAGCTGGAAATCCTTCTGGACCAAAGAAGGCATTGTATTTATTTTTTCTACTGTTTTTTCTCTATAATTCTGCAGAAATAGATGCAATTATTATATGAAAAACATCTTTTTTTTTTCCAGGATTGTAGTAGCAGGAGGTATATACCCATTTGCTGGATGTGCAAACTGGATTTGTACTATATTGCACTGTATTAGAATGGACTAAAATTAATTTAACTGCACTAACCCTTTGATCATGTAGCTGGCCTTTCCTTTGTTTAAGCTTCTTGCCTTTCTGACTAGAATTTGCTTTTGTCAGCACAGCAGCAAGTGACATATGGTATTTTTGTTGTTACTTGAAATAATCTTCTGTAGATCAGCTGGATTTCCCAAAAGAGCTTTGCATTCAACATTAGAGAGAGTAAGGAGATGAAAGAGAACCCCAAATCACTATACATTCCATGATTAAAAATCTAAAGTAAGCTCCCTCATTCAAACCAATATACTTACTTCACATTTTCAGCAAGTAAAAAGGATGGAATTTGCTCTGTGGCATATCAAAATCGTGTGAACTCTGATTTAGAAGGTGAAAGAGGAAAAGTAAGCTGTGCTTGCTGCAAGTCTTGTGTTTTGGGGATTTTTACAAATGTCTGACATATTCAGACAGTTAACTTACTAGTTGCTGGCTTTGGCTTTCCTTCTGATACATAAACAAAAGATGGTTGCACATTGCTCTGGATTACACTCTTGCTCCTATCTCACAGCAGCTAAATGTTGACCTGCCGATGGAATTTTAAATTGACACAGTTTTAACACATGTAGTATCTGTGATTAGAAATTCCCAGACACAGCAATATTAATCCCCATATAGACATACTAAAAAAAAAAGAAAAAATAAAAACTCAATATGAACCAAAGTCACACACTGAGAATGCTGAAGTGGATATTTTTATGTATTTGGCATTACAAAATGTTCTCATTGAAGTTAATGGACTGCCTAACATAGAAACTGCTCAATTATTTGTATTCAGAGACAGCAATCTGTACTGTTTATGCCCACCAGCACATGACATCCTTTCTTTTCTTCAAGTTCTTGCATATTGATGGATACTTTTCTACTGACAGGCAACAAAAAAATTGAGGCAGCATTTAACCAGTCAAAGTGGCTGAATGAATGGGAAGGTTAATGCCTCAAACTAAGTTTAAGCTAGTTCACATTTTTTAATAATTGCTTTCTGCATTAAACTTCTTTTAAACAGGAATATGATTCACAGTTCCTACAGGCTAAGTTATGAGTGTATGATGGAAGACAGTTATGCTTCAAAGCCTACGAATTCAGATAAAAAAATTACCGTAACTTTCATAAGTATTTCAAAGGTCAGTGAAGGACTGGAATGTTGCATGAAAACAAAAAAGAGCTATGGGCAAAATAACTAGAATTGATAATGACCTTTAAATCAATGAAGAATGGAAATCATAAAATACTTATCCATATGGAAGAGCAGAGATTCTCATAAAGAACTTCAAGAATAGGATACAAAGTAAAATAGCTCATTATGACTGGAAATGACAGACTGGTAATGTACTAAGGCAAAAGATTTCTCTTACGCAAGAAAGCCTCCAGGGAAATTTCATTTAAACAAATAGCGTACTCTGTATATATTTGTGTGTATGTGTGCCTGCATGCATGCACACATCTCTAAGCTGGACTTAATGAAGCCAAGGGCAAGTTTCAATGTCCTACTGTTACATAAACCTGGAAGGATTTTATCTTAGACTCCCTTTTAAAATAAAAATTTAAAATGCATTGTAACAAGTGAAAAGTGTTACCTCATTAATTTTAATTTCCTGTTTCATTTTCTGTGTGTTTCTTTCTGTGTCTATTGTGATACCTGGCTAAAATTCCTCGATGTCCTTCTTTTCATATAAAATAGAGCTGGTATTTTATATTTTGGTAGGTTTTGATGAGGATATATTCAAGAGAATATTAAAGAATATTCAATATATCAAGAGAATTTTTAAAATAATTTGTCTTAGAATGGTAGGCATGATACAACTGTGTTTACTTCCCTCTGCAGTGATAGAGAATCCATTGAAACCAATGCAGAGATTTCATTAAGTTACACATGATTTGCTGTTACAAGCAGGATTTCAGGATCAAGTCATTGACTTCATTGGAAGACAAGAAGGCTTATCATCTATGAATTCTTAGTAATTACAAAGACTCATTCAATTAGAAAACCAAACAGTCAGTTAAGGAGTAATGAATGGGCAGAAGAATTCCTTCATCCTGAACAGCTAAATTTCCTTGCTATAAACTCTCTACTGCTTCACATAATTTAGCATGAACTAAATATTCCTAGATTCTGGAATTCTGCTAATTAGAGCTAGGATTAATCTGTATTTGAGAACAGTTGCTAAATAGAATGTTACAACTGTTTCTGAGTAGGAGACTAACCCCAAGGTTCAGCTGAACCATAGGAGGATGCTTCACAAAGCACCAAGCAAGAATTTGCTCTTAAGAAAAACTACCTATCCTGAGAATTAAACTGAAGTAAGATTTATAATTTTTTTGCATGATTTGATGGGAAGGTACACAGAAATTTTAGCTTGAAAAGGTGCAGAGTTTGAGTATACAGGATGTAATGTTGACGAAAGTAAGTATTAAATTACCAGGTCTGTCATTGATACCAGTGTATTTTGTTCCTCAGAAAGTAAAATCAGTGCAACAAAAGTATCTTCTGACCTTTCATCCTTTACTGCATGCTCTGAACAGAACATGACAAACTCAGAAAGCTTGGTGGAATTATATTCTTCTCTCTGGTGAAGAGCAGTAGGACCCAAAGGAATGGCATGAAGCTGAGTCAGGGGAGGTTTAGGTTGAATATCAGGAAAAGATTCTTCACTCAAAGGGTGGTTGACCACTGTCATGGAGTAATTGCTGTTAAAAATTCCCGGTGTAGAAAGAGGAGGCGGAGTCGGAAATGAGGCAGCCAGCATAAAACTCTGCCTATGTAAAAACTCCTAAAACCAAGAGAACACCTGAAGAAGTTCTCTTTGAGGCTTCCAGTTCGCTGAGGAAAGAAGTCGCTCACCCTCTCTGCACCGGAGCTGGGTAAGGTCACCCCAGGCCACATGGCCTGGGGCTGCCAACCCGCATGGCGTGGGGAGGGGGAGGAGAGAGAGAGAACCCAAGCTGCCTCATTCTGCTGCCCCTGGCCAAGGAACTTCGCCGGCTCCGTTTCGCCTAGCCTGGGCCAGGCCAGTCTCCTCTCCACGGCACGGCCCAGCGGGAAGAGGTTTTGAGGTCAGGCCCCATGGACCTCGGGGGTGCCCTACCTGGGTAGCCCCCTCAGTGAATTCAGCATGAGAGAGAGAGAGAGAGAGGAGCTCAGACCGGGCTCCAGCCAGGCAGCCCCAGGTGGCCCGGCGCAGAAAAGAAGCCTGGACTAACTCCCTGCAGCACGGGTGCAGTCCCGCCGGACCCCCACGACTAAAACACAGCTTGGATGGAGGGGCAGCGCAGACGGGATCTTTTCCTCTGGTTCAGGCACGAACTTACAACATTCAAACCATGCGGGCAAAAGCCACGTGACCATCGCCCAGCCAAAAAGACAAATTAACTGTTCTGTTCTAATATCAAAATGAGACTTTGGGGGCATTCATTTTTTCCTCCCACACAAAAAGAGCACAGGAATGAAGGCACCTACGAAAGGTACAACATAGAGGTTTTAAGTTAATAAATATAACAGCTTATTTTCAAAGAAGGAAGAGATGAGGAGTGCTTCAATGCTGAAAATTCTTTTGTAAAACACATGTTGATACAGTTGGCTGTAATACACCCTGTAATATATGAATAATGGTCTAAAAGAGGTGAGAAAAAGGGAATGTAATGTTCTAGGTTGTAAGCAGTGGACTGAGACTTTTGTGTGTAAGATTTTTTTTTCCTCACCCCAGGAAACAGTAAAAGAAGACTTGTGTTGCTGATGATGAAGTAAGGGGATGTCGTTGTCACTGTAATAGAAATATTTGCTCTCAAAAAGAACACCTCAATGACCATCATATGTCCATTGGTGTGGCCCTGGGAAAGCCACTGAAATGGGAAGGGGTCTGGAGAAGCAAATGTCTCCCTTCAAGGGGAGGGTTGCTTGCTGGAAAGCTAATAACCATGGAAACTTTATGTTTCCTATGGAGATCGACATGATAAAACAAAAGAAAGCTTCTCTCTCTACATGAATTAAGAAATCTGTTTTGTTCCAGAGGTGGTGGATTAACTACAAGTTGAAGTGTTACCTTTTGTATGGTCAGTAGGAAAGAAAATGGAAAAAGTGGGGAGGGGAAAAGAGTGTTCTAAAAGGTTTGGTGTTGATGCCTGATATTATTCCTACTTTAAGTCTGTTAATAAAATTCCTTTTTTGCATTCCTTAAAGTATAAGCCTGCTTTGCCTACTATTAATCCTTATCTCACCACAAAAATCAAATAATCTTGACTACAAAATTAATGTTTATACCTAATTTTGATCCCCATAACCTCATAAACTGCAACAACCACTGAAACAGGCTTTCCAGGGAAGTGAACATAGCACAAAGCATGTCGGAGCTCTAGAAGAGTTTGGACAATGCACTCAGGTATATGGTGTGACTCTTGAGGATTGTGTTGTGCTGGGCCAAGAGTTGGACTTTGGTGATCCTTTTGGGTCTCTTCCAGCTCATGTGATTCTAAGATATGCACCAATTCCTTTGTCAATTCCACTTTTCAAAACCGGAAGATTGCTGTTGAAAATCAGTCATTAAAATAACACTTAGTTTTTACAATACTTTCTCTTCTCTCTCTTAAGAACCACCTCTGTCCTGTATATTTTCCTGTCTTTAAAGCAAGCATCACTCAAATTCTTACACTTTGCATTATTGCTAAAACTTTTATTAGCTATTCCAGTGTGGCCAAAGACCTAGTCCAACATGGCAGGCTTCCTTGATGTACAATTGTGTTTTCTGAGTAGAATCAATTTCTTACATTTTTGTACTAGAATTTGTATCAGAAGATACAAATCATGCATTTCAAGAAAAGTGAACAGATGCTCTGGCACAGATTTTTTTTGTCCCAAATATAGAAATTCTACTCATTAATTAATGATCAGGAATAGCAACTAATTTGGCTGAAACCTTGTATGTAGTAGTGCAGGTGCATGTTTATTAGGCTTTCTTATTTAATGAATATGGTGCATCTCCATTTTTGTCCAAAGGCAGAATTATTGCAAGAAATACATAAAACACAAAGTCCAACAACTTCCATTCACCCGGAAGTGTTGAAGTGGTTATCTGTCCAATTTCTAATCAAGCATAGACCAAAGAGTGAGTACTTACCACTGAGTAATAAGTAAATAAATGAACCAGGAACCTATGTCACTGTTATGCTATATCAAAGCAGTATACTCTTAATAAAAATTATCTTTTAATTAGAAACACCTTAGATTTTTATTTTTAATTTTGATCCCCTGTCAAAATTAGAAGGGATCGTATAAGAGCAAATTATTTTCATTTGATACTTGCTGGAAGAATGGAAATTGTTCTAATAGATCTCGGAGTCTGTGGTGCTAACAGTGGTGAAAAGTAGGTGCTAGGAGGTACAGTCATGAAAATTCTGGGGGAGGGTATACCTGTTATGGGTTAAGAATATTGCGTAAGTGATCCTCTGAGTTAAACCACTGGGGTTTTTTAGCACCACAACTTCATTTTGCAACTTAGCCTGTCTACATTCAAAAGGCAAATCAATGCTTCTTTTAAAATTACTATGAACTGCTATAATTTCTTGAGTTTAATAATTCCCTCCTACTATAATTCTTGCAAGCTTCTGTTCATCAAATAACTACCAGGTCAGCAGAGCAGTAGTTAGCTTAAAGGTATTAGAGATCATGCTGCAAACTCTGGCTGGGAAGAGGAGGTAACTGACAAATTCTTCAAATCAGATATTTCAAGGGTGAAGTAGTAGATTTTATAAAAAACCTTATTAATGATCAACAAAACTGGCAGTCCATTTTCTCTATTCTCCCCACCTAGATGAATTCTCTTGTGTCAAGTTAGTTGCAATTGGCTTTGACATCCTGTACTGAATTGATGTCACAAGGAGACACCTAATGAAGGCAGTACTCAGATTACTGAGACTGTAACTACATCTGCCTGCCTCTAACTTCTTAGATGGATTTGGTATAGACAGGGAAAAAGCATAACAAGTATAAAAAATTGTTATGAGGAGACATATCGAGGAGATCTGAGTTTTATCTGGATATGCATAGGAAGGAAATAAGAGAAGGACTTGTTACAGTTTTACATCTTAATAATATTTTTGGGGATGGTGAGAGTAGAGAGCAGAAGCCATTAGCAACCTGGAAATATCAGCTATTTGACTTTAGGCATGGAGAAAGTCAAAGGAATTGGCCTGGGGTGTCATGACCAGTAAGGCCATTGACTTCTTTTGCCAACCAGGACCACCTCAGTGAGAAAATAAGAAAAAGGGTAAGAGTAGGGGAGCAAGTCCACAGAAATTTAACACCATGGAGAATATGAACCTGAGGTGTATTCTTTATGGACACCAGTTTGCCAGATAGGATTCCACATGCTGAATGGTTGCAGTGAGCATGGTTTTCCACTATCCGGAGAGCTGGTCACAATTGGACTGGGACAGAAGAGACTGTCTTCCATGTGTGTTCTGTATACACTATTTGAGTGGATTTTAAAACAGATATTAATTTTATATTTTTCCTGGTGTATGTGTCCTGCTTGGAAATAAGATCTAAAATTTATTTCACTTCATGGTGTAGTTCTGTCCTTGAGGTTTTTGTTGTTCTTGAATTCTTCCATGACAGTTTATATAATTCATTTATCAAACTTAAAAATCCTGACCAACAAGACAACAAAAAAATCTGTTTCACTTATTCTGACAGCATTGAGCTGTTGAATCCTTCCAGCTACAAATTTCAATTCATCAGTAAATCATAGAATCTTAGAATCATTTAAGTTGGAAAAGAAGATCACTGAGTCCAACTGTAAGCCTAATACAGCCAAATCCACCAGAACTATTTCTCAATAGCTATTTTGATGGGAACTCATGCTGTTTCTAATTTTCAGATATTCCACAAACAAAATTATAAAATTACTAATAAAATAATATAAATAATATACAAAAAAAACCCCACCCCACAAAACCTGACCCCAGAAAAACCTTTCCATATCTCATCTCAAGTTTTGGACATTTTTGATGGGTTTTGTGATAGAGCTCTGGTGCATCTGGGATCAAAGTACTATAATAGAGGAGATAAGAGGCATGTGCTTTTAAGTAGTTGCATACTTATACGATACTTCATAAAGGCCAGGTCGATCATTTTGCTGTAGTCTTGACCTTTTAACTTTCTTTCTGTATTACTTATAATAATAAGTAAAATCAACCAGAATTAGTTCTTTGAAACTCAGGACAAGAGAACAGGCCTGGCTTTAAATCTAAATCTTTTACCCTTCCAAATAAGGCAGCATAGTTTATACGGGACAGGAGACAATCTGGCCATTTCTTCAGTCATTTCTTCAGTCAGCTTGACTTGGAGTCAAGTCTCATGCTTTGGTGTGAGCCAATGCAGTGAAAGATTCACTGGCAGCCAGGGAATGAGACAACCTGTGGCAAGTCATAGCTCTAACATAACCAAGCAAGAGTTGTACAATTGCATTAATCACCATTTTATTGTTACATCTTGAAATATAAGTATAAATATATATGTCTACCATTTAAAGTATTTCCATATTTTATCATAATCTGTAATGCCAAAAATTCTTAAAAATATGTATGTAAGGTGTTACATAAAATTTAAATGTGCCAGATGGAGAGGGATAGTTTGGGGAAAAAAACATACTTGGGAGTCAGAATGTAAGGGCAGGCAGAAAGGAGGCCATTCTGGAATTTCAGTAAGAAGAATACCAGGAAGTCCACTGAATTCTTTCCTAATTTCCTGAAAGTATTCTCAAAGGGTTTTCTGGATAATAATCTAAAGAATTACATTCATCTGTTAGTAGACAAGTCCTCTGGGGTAGAACAGTGAAAGTTTATACACCTAGTGGCCATGTATTTTCTTTTGATCAGCCAAAAGAGTCAATAAAGCTGATGTATCCAGTGTCTCTCACCTTCATGACAATTTTCTTATTGATTTTAATGGTAATTGGATCAAATTCACCTCTGCTTTTCTTTTTCTCTGGAGGAACCACAGTAATATATTTAAACATTGTCACTTTAGGATAACATGATTAAAAAGTATAATAGTATAGATTATTTTTGAAACATGTATTTATTTATTTATTGCTCATGGACAGTTTTGTGTGCAAAAAATACTGCAATACATTTTAGTTGATTATAATTATAATGAACTGTATGATTGATGATGATATATGAATGCCAAATATTTGTGTCCAAATAAATTTGAAACCAATAAAATCACTATTAGCATGTTGATACTCTCCTCTTGCTCAATTACAATAGCAATTTTATTTACCATGAGTTTCACAGAATCATCGAGGTTGGAAGAGATCTGTAAGATTATCCAGTTTCAGTGTTTGTAGAAACAGAGACACTTCTGTTTTCTATGATAGCCTTTGGTCGAGCAAAATTGCCCTTCCTAGAGGGTTGTAAATCAAAATTATCTGCTTCACAGAGAGTGCTTTTGTCTGTGAGGAACTAGTTTAAATCAAGTCCATACTTCCTTTTTTAGATTACTTTTGCGACCACCAAATTCAAAAAAGGCATACCAAATACATGGCTTCATTTTCAATACCTGAAAGATTCCTCATATGATTTCATAAACTGATTCCTTGTTGCCAGTAAACCTCACCAGACATCTTCTATGTAGAATTCAACTTATACTTTCCATATTTTGGTGAGACAACAAAAAAGAAATTAGTTTCTTAAAAACAGATGGAAGGACATAGCTTCAAGGGCTTTTTTTGGATAATATGTGAACTCGTTTTAAAGAGCTGATAGGATAATTAAAGTTGCTTTATATATAGATATATTATTTCATTACTATTCAGTTTTAGTAGGCTTTGATCAATTAATGAATAATTTTTAGAAAGTTAATCAAGACCTGATTCGAAAACTTCAGGATAAATTCTAAAGCTTGGTAAATATTTTGCCTTTCAGATTAATATGCTCTTCAGTGACTGGTTCATTCTTATCCTACGGGCATTGAAGATAAACACAGAATACAATGGGACAGTCCCTATCCTTACCACAGATGCTTTATGAGTCCTTCAATCATTTGACTCAAGATTTTTGTAAATTAATGCCAAAGCTGAACTTTTAGGTTGCTGAACTGTATTAGGCTTTTACCAACTTGCATTTACAAGTCAGTTTGAGCTTTGCTTACTACACGTTTCTTGCTGCCAATCTGTTTTTAAATTGTGTGAGCACCTGCTCAGGGACCAACAGTACTTATTAAACATTGTAACATGTTGAGGTAATTTTGGAACTGGCTCTTTAAACAAGATTATGGCCTAGGTAACCTCCAGAGAAAACTTTAACTTTTTTTTTTTGTTGTTTTTTTTTTTTTTGTTTGTTTGTTTTTTTTGGTTTTTTTTTTGTCATTTCTACATTCTTTCCGTGCCACTTTCTCAAATTTAAGAAGTGTTGATTTCCACTGGTCTGGGGGTTTGTTTTATGTTTCTTTATTTGTTTTTACATTTTGAAGGAAATTATATGTTTCCATTATGCCACATGCAAAAACTGCAAAATTTGAATAACTTTTACGTCAATAAAATAAGTGCAGCAGAATGAAATCCTCATTTTCTTAAAAGACTTAGTTTTAGAGAAAAGAGCCAATTAACATGAAAAAATTCATTCTGTGTTTTCAATTTTTAAATATCAGGACTGAAAACATACTAATGTATGTACTTGGAACAAAAATTGACAGTTTCCTTTCAAAGGAAAAAAATATGTCTATATTTGTATACTTATTTTCAAACTTTTTATTTCAACATAAAAGCTAAATTAAAATATGAAGTTCCTTATGTTTCAGAATGTCTTTCAACTTAGCCAGGAAGAAGTCAATTTTGTTGAATAAAAAATATTGGCTCCAGGAATTAAACTGTCTCTATACACTTACAGCTATACAATTCTGTAATAAACAATGTATTTGTATAATTACTGAAAATATAATTCTTTACTCAATTGGGTGTAACATAAATAGCATTCCAGGCAACTTCCTAGAATTGGAACAAACACTGATTTAAAAAACAACCGTAAAAGAATACTTATATTTTCCACAGATGGAAATTAATTATGTTACAATATTAATTCCCTTGTGAGACAGGAAAATCTAGATGTAAGCAGTGTAACAGCACACATATGAATCTATGCTGTGAGGATGAAAATACATGTTACAGATATAAACCCACACATATTTACATACAGTTACATATATATATTTTCTGTTTCAATTTACTTTAAATATTTCATAAATACCTTAAATAATTTTTTTTTTCATATTGCAAACTACCTTGACTGACATGCAAATTTCTCCCATGTGAATTCCTTGGGATTAGTTCAACATACAAGTGTTTCGGAATTCTGGCTGTGTCAGCATGTCAGTAAATGGCTAAAAGCAGCACCACCAGAAGTAAAAAGATGAAATACAGCCACAGATGATTGAGGACTGGCACTTCAGGGTAAAAAAACAGAAAAAAAGAAAACAGAAAAGACAAGAACATTTTCTGGAAAAAGATCCTGTTTTCTTTAGGAAATTTAATTTATTCATTCAGACTTTATCAAGCAGAAGGGTCACGAGAAGTTGACCTCAGCAGCATTTTGGGACTGATCTTTTCACAAAAATGAACTGTACATTAACAGTTTTTCCATTCCATGTTGGAATGGAAATCAGAATGTTTTTAGGAGAAGATTTGCTAATTTCAAATCAAAGATAGAGCTATTCTGGACAAATATTTTTTTTCTACTATTATTTCAATTAGAGATTTCACTTTCTACAGATTTCCAGTATCTTTCTGTCTGATCTCTTTTTTTTCTCAGAATTCAATATATATTATCCTTGTATAGACACAATATATTTTTTCCATTCTTGCATTTTTAAACTGTGCCATCCAAGTTTCAAATATGGCTAGTTTCCTCCTTTCAAGAGTCTTTTATTCTTTTCTAGTGTGGGGTTTTTTTTACATACCTTGCCTCAAACAATTCATTCTGCAATGTAATATATATTCGAAGACTCATTTTTTTATCTTATCAAGTGAGTCTACAAGCTATGCAATTTATTCAGTGATATAGTAGTTTGATGTGAGGAAATAAATTAGATTGTTACCTATATCTCTGACTGAAGATAAGGACAATGGTTTCTTGACAGAAAGTTTCCATTTTGGGCAAAAAAATTACAAATAGACCTTTCAGAAAACACAGAAGTATAAAAAGAGATTCACTTCTGGAAACCAAAAGTGCTCAGGCACCAGAGACTTCTTGAAATTCTGACTAATCCCATTTAGCTCCTGCAGAAATGTATCTGTACATTGATCTTTATTCAAAGAAAGACATGATGCAAACTCGAGTGAGTTACTCTGTTAATATAAATGGACTACTTATTGAAAAAAATATTGTTAGTGTATTTATTTGTCTGAGAATTTTAACGTTTTTCTGATAATTTATTTCTATGTATATATAATTTATATATATATATACATGCACCTTCACATACACACACACACATCTATCTAGATTAAAATTGGATAAAACAGACCAGACTCAAGTGTCACACCTTCTACTATGTATTGCAGGAATTCATACTATATTGCAGGAAAGATATGTATACTTTTCTAAATTACATATTCTACTTAATCTTTTTAACTGTTTCTGATAAGAAAGATGTAAGAAGATGCTGAAAAGCCTAGCAATCCATAAAGAGCTAAATGCAAATCACAACTGAGCCAACATCTGTTGTATTTTCACTTTATTCAGTAGAGGTTAGCAATGGTTTCACACACTTTTGTTTTAGGCTTTAATAAACATTCAATGTTATGTGTTTTCTGAATTTCTGAAAGTATATTCATGCAGGTCAATATATTTAAGGGCATACTTTTGACCTTACATATAAATATAAATGTATTTTGGCAACTAAAATGAACTCTAGACACTACTTTTTACAGTTATGTTATATTTTGGATTTGAAACCGCCTGACTAATAAATGCACCTTATTTTGAAAAGAAGGTCTTCTGTATATGCTAATTATCTACTGGCCAATTATTTCTAATTGTACCAAAAGAAGAAATGATAAGTATTAGAAAATACACAGAATTTTATTTGCACCAAATTCTAAAGCTCACAGATACATAATAATGCCCATGCATACAAAATAAATAATGCAAATGCACTTCTCATGACAACCAGTCTTTAGTTATGTTCAATAACTATTTTGAATAAACACTAAATAAGTGGCACCCCAAACAAAATGGTGCATACTCTATTGTGAATCACCTGATCACCCATCCCAGTGTAAATAGTTCTACGGAGTGACTCCCATCCAACTATGCCATTTTTCTGACCTTTGAGGTCAACACATAACCTACATCAGTTGAATTTGCTATTGTATGTACCATAGGCTAGTACCACTCTGGTACACTGAAGTTTGGATTTATCCCAGAATGACTCAGACAAGTTTCTAGCATCTCCAGATTTAGGGTTATTTTTTGGTGTTTTTTTAACTTATTGGAATATTTTACTAGATCTTCATGTCTGCACATATAGGTCTACCCTAATAAAATATAATTATAATAGCATTTTACACAGGAGAAAATTAAGAAAACCTTTAAAGCCCAAAGCATACACACATACATACACACACACACACACACACACACACACACACAGACACAGACACACACACACACACACTTCCTGTCAGTCTTAAAAGTAATTTTCTAATACAAAAAGCACTTAAAAAGAAAAAAACTCCATCTAGGGATAATGACTTGTGTTTCTCCAGAGATGTAGATATCTAGCCCTCTGTGGTATAGGTGGGCTAAATTCCCTGAGTTACTCTAGTGATTGATAGTAATTAGTAAATTAATGGACACATATATACAGAAATAAGAAATATTGGTCCACTGGGAAAGGATCTATAACTTACAATTTCCTTAAGAAATATAATATCTGAAAAATTATATCAGATGATATAAAGACATATTTTAAAGTATGTGTTAAATGCAGAATTATGCATGAAGAAGGGAGTTTGAGATGCTTTAAGACATTGGTCAATTTTCAATATTTATTCCAATTAAAATGATTTGTTTGGGGTTTTATTTGTTTCTGAGTTTGGTGGCTTTTTATTTTTTTTGTTCAGAGCAACTGCAACTTCAGTTTTGCAACATAAAGACTTTCAGAGTTGACGAATCAAGTTAATTATCATTTGACACACAAAGTTAATTGTCGTGGTTTTAGTTTACTTATTCAGGTTTGTGGCTAAATGCCAGCACACTTACCTAAATTTACTTGATTGCTTGTTGTGAGATAAGGATTAGGAGTACGCAAAGCAGGCTCAAACTTTATAAAGTACAAAGAAGTTTTATTAATATATCTAAGACAAAGGGAAAAAAGGAAAAAAAAACCTCAAGAAAAAAACCAGAACAAACTCCCCAGACCACCCCTCCTTCCCCACCTCTCCATTTCATTCTCCCTGACAACATACAAAAGACAACACTTTGACCTCCAGTCAGTTTACCAACTCAGAAACAGCTCTTGTTCCAGTTCATTTAGGGAGAGAAGTTTCTTTTGCTTACACCATGGATTTTCTGTAAGAAAAATACAGTTTTTATGGGTCTTCTGCCTCACCATTAACCGCCGCCCGGAGTAAAGTCCAGCTTAATGGTGGATCTCTCCCACACCAGTAGCCTTCCCACAGCCACTATGGTGGGTTATGAACAGTCTACAGGGTACCTGTTTTAAGGATGCCCAGTTCAATTGCAGCAACAAAGAAAATCCTTTCTTCTGTGCTCAGCAACACAGGTTCTCTTGACAACTCAGGTTCTCTAGCATTCTCCCCGGGACTAGGGCTCTGGATCACAGCCTCTCCTCTCTCTTGGTTCTAGTTTCTCATCAGGCTGTACTTTTTCAACACTTACTTGTCTGTACTTAGGTATTTCAGTTCATTGGCTGCAATAAGAACTTCACATCCCCCTTTGGACTATATCTTCATATATTACAGAGAATTTATTAGCTCAGTCCTCAACCATGGTTCTCCAAAAGAGTTTTCAGCTTCACTCTTGAAGCAACTTCCCATGCACCTCCCTCTAGGTATCAGTTCTGCTTTCCTCACTGACTGTAAAGTCTCTGCGCTGCACTATGTAGATGTCCTCACTCGTTCCTCGCTCTGCGAGGAAGGATGGATGTCTATGAGTTTAGTCCAGGCATGGAGAGAGTTAATCTCTGTCTCTCTCTCTCTCCGGCAGTGTAAAGATCACGTGCTCTCTGCCGGGCTGTTTGAACAGGTCCGAGCTGGATGCCAGACGCTCTCAAGAGTCTCTGCCCGGCTCTGCGGAGCTGGCTCGGCCTGGTAGGGCCCTCTGGGCCCGGGGTGACAGGGCAGGGCCTGGCCCGAGCTGGATGGAGTCCGGCCCGGTCCTTGCCTGGCCCGGCTCTCCCTCTTGTGTTGCTGACACACCGGCTGAGCTGGATTTGCTGAAAATTCCAGCCGTTTCCTCCCCCATGCCTGCCTGACTGCAGCGGCACGGCTGCCGTAAAACCTCCCTTCCCCCCCCCGTCCCTCTTTTGGAAGGAGGTGGGGGGGGGGCCTTACCAGCGAGAGAAGCAGGAGCTGCTCCTCTCCACACAGCAGCAGCAGGTCCAAAGAGGAAGAGCGTCAGAGAGTCTCTGCTTATATATGGTTTTTTCCTTGAAGGCGGACCAACTTTTTAATTGGTTTACCTACCTATAAATTCTTAAAACTACCTGATTATTGGCTCTCTCTCTCGCAGGAAGGAAGTTGTATTCCTTCCTGCATTCCTGCAGCCCAGATCACTTCCTAGATTTTGACTCCTCTGGCCTAACCCAGGACATTAATTTAGACAACAGCGCAAGAGAATGGGAAGTACATGGGGTTTGCCTTGTGACAGATTTACAACATATATATCACTTAACCACAGAATCAACCTGATCAGATAAGTCACTTAAGATCATTGAATCCAGCCTATGACCTAGCACCACCTTGTCAACCAAACCATGGCACTCACCCAGTCTTTTCTCAAACACCTCCAAGGACAGTGGCTCCACCACCTCCCTTACTGTGTCTAATACAAGGGAAGAATGGTTTGGTTGAAGACTGTTTTTTTTAAAACAGTACTTTTTTGTCAATTTCCTTGTGAGCTTTTAAAAACTTCAAGCAGTTGCCCGGAAGTAATCTGTGTCAACACGGGAGAAATTTTTTTATGGGAAACAGAATAATTAAAAGAACAAAGATAGAGTTTTAGGTGCACCCGTAAGAGTGCTTTCCAGTACTCATGAAGAAGGAAACCAGCATGTTGTTATATTCTCTTCTCCCCACTTAGGTATACATTTTCCTTTGATATTGCTCTTTACAGTGCAGTGATGAGGGCTTGCAGTAATGCTTCTTCTGAAAAGCTTAGACAATTTCCTTATAACTTTCTGTATTCTGTGTACCATTTATGAAAGGAAAAGGGAAATCATTGCTAGGTGACACTTATCTTTAGAAATTCCTTGGATGGAAAAAAATACTATTTCAAATGTGAGGGGTTTATGTAGTTTGGAAATATAGTTTGGTAATATAGTTTAGAATTTTTCTGAAAATTACATTTATATGTCTTTATAAATGAGCAATACTACTTGAGCATGCACATATTGCTGCAATGAGTTTCAGTAATGAGAGCTGTGGATTTTTTCATAAAGCATCACAGTTATAAGACTGTTAAAAATACATTTAAATGTTGTAATAAAAATACCACACATCTTTTTCTGTGGTGTAATTTGTTAAAATTGTCCATTAACATTCGACAGCCCTCCATTCACTCTCGTTTTAGTTAATAGATATAGTATACTCAATTTCTTGCCCTCTGAGAAAGTACTGGCAATGTGTTCTGACCTATAATCTATTCTTAAGGGTTCAGTAGCTTTTTAGGAATGTTCATGGAGACTTTATTAGCCTCTAATAAACTCAGCTCTTCCACTTCATTTCGTGGTTGAAAGTAACAGTATTTGCTTTCAAGACTAATTATAGAAGGCAGAGCAGAACAGTCAAAATTATGCCCCTGGCATAATTACAATAGACTTTGTTTATCTCCAAGCCTTTAAACACCATTCAACTATGCAGTAGTTTCCTTTTGTCCTGGATATTTGTTTCTGAGAGATGACATTTAAATTACTAAACAAAAAATATTAAAGTGAAATGGCAAGAACAATTTAAATCTGATTATAAGAGCAGCTAAAGCTCCAATTTAGAGGACTGTCTGAAAAAATCAAAAGAACCAAAACAAACAAACCCGGGATCGGTAGCTAATTCCTCTACATAGAGGTTCATTTGAAAACCATTTTTCTATACGAGGGGTCTTGTCTGTGTTCTGTGGTTATTTAACTGTTATTATAACCAGAGCATATGTCTAAAAACCTTTTCATTTTTTAGACAAGTTTCTCTTATACGCAACATTTACAAGACAAGGAGTGTAAGTGTACTCTGCAGAGGATACTAGAGAGAGCAACTGGAGTAGTAAAACACTTAACCTCTCCCATTTCTGTTACAGTGAGGGAGAATAAAGTATGAGTCTAAGGGGGCACTATAACAATAAAATAACAGCAATAGCAGTCCTGGTGTAGTTCTGCAGTACAGATTAAACTCCTGGGACATCATCTGAGCAGATGTGTTAAGTCTTAATGCTTTGGCAAGAGCCAATATTGCATGAAGTCTAATTAATGCATGTAACTCCAGTCCATGCTTGTTGCGGTGGTAGAAGCCACCCAGGGGATGGCTGAGGAGAAAATATATAGACCAGATGAGTGGTGGGAAGACACCACTGTGTAGCATCTCCCCCGTGGGTTTAGAATGGTTTCTCCCCATTGCCGTTAGGCTAATTCTGTTATGGCAGTTGGTCAGTTGCTCCCTGGCCTTTTACATAATCTCATTCTTCGAGAATGTTCCCCCAACCTCGATGCCCCATTGGCCTGGCCCCCTTCTCCCCTCCCCCGCTGTTCTCTGGTTGGCTCCCCCTGTATTGCCCCGCCCCTGTTCCCCCCCGAACCCTGTCCCTATTGGCTGGTTCGCCCATATAAAAGGTGATGCTCTTCCGTGTCTGCTGTCCTTTTGTCCCTGGACCCTTCCGAGATCAATAAACTCGGGAACCCATACAAAGGACCCCTCTCACCTCTACTCGGTGTCCATCTGCTTCCTTCGAGGAATGTCTGTGGCTACTATCTCTCCAGCAGGGCTGCAGCCTGCAGTAAGGATCACTGGGATCCTGCCAGGGGGACCGCCGAGTGCTGGCAAGAGCCTCGGGCCGGGGGCCCTTTGGAACACACAGGGCTGTGGGTCTGTCCAAGACCCTTAGAGGAAGCGTTACGTTTTGTAACCTTTTATTCTATACATGCTCTTTAAAAAACAAAAACTTTTTTGTTTATGCTTGTCTCAATTTTCAAGCACCTAGAATGAGAAATAACATTGTGCCCTAACTTATTTGAGTATATAAATCACCTTAAACCTGAAGATGTGATGGGTTTTATTATGTTATTCATTAATTACTAATAACTTGGAGGATCAAGAACAACATACTATTTAATACATAATGCATTAGGGAGTAAACGAGACTCAAATGTACAGAAAATGCTATATTTCTCTTTTGTTTCATCAATCCACTAATTTAAAGATAAAGAATTTACCTATGATCAAAGATTCTGATGCAAACTCCAGTTTATGGATTTTGCAGCTGTCCTAGAGGGGCTTGGAATACACAAACTAATAACAGCATCACTTTTCATTTTGTAGTACCTTTCATCTGAAGCTCTCAAAGTATTTTTTAACTTCAGTGAAGCACACCTTAAAACAGCAAGTGATATACATGAGGGACATACAAGAATTTGTTAAACCCACCATTACTCATTGAAGCTTATCTCTCTCATTGTTCTTTAAACACTTCTGACAACACTGTAGCAAAGTTCAATAGACTGAAGTCCTCCTCCTTCTCTCTTCTGTATTTTGGTGTTGAAGTATATTTAGTTAAAGCTGCTGGAATTCACAAAGGCATCATACAACTGAGTTGCAATCTGTGTAAAACACCAGGATTTCTGTCTGTCACACGGTCAGACATGAAAGAATCAGGCGACTCTTAGCAGGTCAGTGCCACCAAGGCCGGGCCAGAGAGGAGAAGAGCCCAACCTCTCTTTATTCTTTCATTTATATATCTTTACATAGACAATCATGGATTGGACAATGAGGTTACCACTTCTCCAATTCCATAGGTTAGGAACACAGTCCATCCACTTTCTTCTCCTTAAAAAAAGGAATGAAAAACAATATCAAAAGTACAAAACAATCTTTGGCCGGTTACATAAACATGGATTATGTTTACCCAAAATCTATGAGAACTTTTACTACAAAGTATAAACACAGCACACTGCAAAAATCAGGGCGACAACTGTCCTCAGCTGATGAAAAATGTCAAGAAATCTGAATTAACATATGTGGCTAGAAATCCATTTTTATGTTTTTTGCTAAGAGAAATAAAACCAGACTAATCCAGGAAAGCAAATTAATTGAAAATTATACTACACTGTGCCAACCAGAGATGTTGGATTCCTGTGGAACTGGAAATAAGGTAGAAGGCCAGAAAAATTTTCAATACCTCAGGCAAACAGAACATTTTTTATTAAAATTAAGTCATTTCACAAAGGCAAATAATCTTCAGCTATGCAAATGACTATTTGAACTTTGTCCATGTAAATATGATGACTGCAATTTAGCCATTCTGTTACATATTTTTTAAAGAAAATATGTAATCAACTAACTAACTAATTATTCTAGAGGCATTTCTCTGCCATAATGGCAAAAGTCAAATAAGGACATACAGATAAGTTATAGTGATTCAGAATGGTGATACATGGCTCTGAAGTCCACGTATTTTGATTCTGTTAACTAGACAAAATCTTTGGTTTAAACATCTTGAAAGTAAACACACAATAAAACGCTTTAATTGCCTTTCATGTCAGTATTCTAATGCTCCAGAAGGATAAATTTTTCTCCTCCACTTGTCACTTTTCTCTCAGATTTATTGAGATCACATTCAAACACTGTAATGAATGTTATGCACACATCACAGTTTACCTCTGAGGGAGCTGGCAATGTCACACAGTATGTTAACATGAAGAGATGGCAACTTAGATTCTGGAAGCAGGTTAGCCAGGTGACTACCTTAGAAGTGTTAATCAGATGACAAGTTAACACTTGCTCCAAACTGGGAAACTTGGTAGTTTGTTACTTTCTGCAATATAGACTTGACCAATTTATTTTTCTTAATACAAGGAGTGCAATATAATTTTTTTCTATTGTTATGCTTCTACAAATCCACTGTTAACACTTACTGACCTCAGGACTGAAGCGTTGCAAGAACAGGCTACTGCAATGTTATTTGTTAGACACTACTGCCTTGTTAATTATTCTACACTAAATTATTATCACTGGTTCCCAAATCCTTTCACTGTGAGGACATTGAACAGCAAATGACAAGGGAAAAATAATAATTGTAATTTTTTAATCATTGATTTTTTTTGTAAAGACATAACACTATTCAGTTTTATTATTATGAGTACCTATGGGTTTATTACATAAATCGAAGGTACTTGTTTTTATGGATGCAAAGTATGCTGTGTTACAACAAACACAGCTCTTAGGTAAAACTACTGTCTTCTAAAAATTGTACTTTCTAAGTCTCATGCTCATATTTTTAACAATCATTAAAAGAATAAAAAACTAATTAATATTGTATTCAGCCTTTTAGTTAGGGGGTGTGAGCCCTTACTCATATGCTTTAAGCTTCTTAAAACTGTAGTTTTTAATGTTTTCTTTTGCCAGGCATTATAAACAGTCAACCAATCATTATAAATGTCATCAGATATGTTTAGTCAGTTGCTCCAGAAGTCACCTGAATGTCCAGATCTTCTTTGAGATGTTGATGTTATTCTTTCCAGGGCATGAGCAATCTGGTCTAGCTTCATAGCTGATCCTGCTTTGAGCTGGGGATGCTCTGAGGTCTCTTTTAGCTCAGATTAAGCCCAACCATAATGGTTCTGTAATTCAAAAGTAGAACCAGTTGTTGGATTTACTAAATTCTGGGTATCATATTTATTAGCATTTTGAGTAAAAGATAGCAACCCAGCAGAATTAATGGTTCTCATCCTGTGCCTTTGAGGAAGCGACTGTAGTATGAAATCTCCTAAACTCCTTTGGGTTTAAAAAAAACCCCAAAAACCCAAACAAACCCTAAACACAATGAAAAACCCAAAGCCCCATGATGAATCCCCAAAACCAATCAAATCAAAGAGCCAAACCAGACTACAAATGTACCATCATATTCTAAATTTTAAGGTCATCTTGGGAAGCTATTTCAAGAATTAGAAAAATAGTATAGAACAGATTGCATATATCTAGTCAAAATAAACAACACCATGTTTAGCTTACTTCACAGCAATAGCTTTCTGGTGCTGTTCATATGGGGTTGTTTTTCTTGAAGTGGCTGGCTGGAAGAAAGGTTTTATAAATTCCTCTGTATCACTGTTCATTCTAGATTAGTGTGAAGGAGATCTTACTTTTCTTTTTGATTTTGCATTTTCTAGCTGCCTTCATACAATCTCTTTAAAATGCTCTTTCTAACACATCTGGGATAACTAATCTGGTTCTTGAAAGGAAAATCCCTTCAGCAGCAAAATCTCTGCTCTGAATTGGTAACATTTGCTGCTCTGGCCACACTCTGCTAACAGCTTTAATCACTTTCCTTGGGGTCTTATCTTGGATCATAACTTTAGCAATCATTGCCAAGCTTGGATTTACTGGATAGAACTAAAACTGCCCCCATTATGTGGCTTATATTCTCTACTCTGCCTGTCATCTCTGCTCTTCATGGAGAAGCATTATTATGTGAGATCTGGTGTTTTATCTGAGATCTTATGGCATCGTTAAACTCCTTTGGAATATATAGCATTTAGCTCTACATTTTCTGTGCTTCATCATGTTATCAAATGTGTCTGTTTCTACAAGTTGTCTTAGGTGTTAATTCAGATGTCAGATAAAATATGTGTATAAAAAAGTACAAGTTTACAAGTGGAAAAAACACCAGATATATTTTTGGCAATGTCAATGAGTTTGGGACAAATCTGTACTTAGAGGCCCTCAGTAAAATTATGAACCAATATTTATAACTTTAAATTAGACAAATTAGTTCAGTAACCATTTTTTATGCATTTACTTTACTTATTTTAAGTTTAGAAATAATATTCTCTGACACCACTTTATTTTGAGGCAACTCTTTTTAGAGCTCTGAATCACATCTTTGAAGCACATTGTTTTTAAGCCTGCTTTATTAAGGACATGAACATGTTCACATGTTGCATGTCAGCAAATATACGTTAATCTTTTCCCCATCAAACAGGTTTTCATTGTAACACAAGAAAAAAGTAGAGGCTTTGAAAATACAGTGCTTCATGAAAACAGACAACCTGCTAAAAGATAGTGGCTCAGCTATTGCAATCCAGGAAGGGAAAGACTGGATGTTCCTTTATCCCCTCTAATACATCAGAGAATCCATACAGATGAAAGACACCATGAATTTTTCCACAAAAATATTAATTAAGATCTCTTAATGAAAAATCTATAAATGATAAAAAAAAACCCCAACCCATTGGAAATTAGGTTTCATTAATCCTTCTCTTGATAGATCTGCTACACATATAATAGTATCATAGTACTATCATAGTACTTTAGGACTACTGCTTTTAAAATAATTTCTCCCATCTCTCAAATATGCTAAGAAATGTGTTCTAGACATACCAGATATATCTGAATAGTGGTACCCTCAGACAGCTTCTCTGCCACCTGTATTCAGTGTGATCTTTCCCTAACAGTTTGCTGCTCAAGAAATCTGTTCTCACAGAAATCAGGAGAATGATACCTGAAATCTCCATGATAAATTAGGAGAGAGATGCCTGCTGCTCACAGGCACTGGGATGGGCAGAGAGATATTCCTTACTGACAACGTCTAGTCACCAATTCCATGTCTATCAGAACTGTCTTTTTTGGACTTATTTTCGTCCCAGACTCCAGACCTGATGTGCTCTTTTCTGGACAATGAATCACAGCTATTTTAGAGACTATTTCAGTGAATGAGAGTTCAGTGGTGCACTGTGGACATATATTGACTTCATACATTCACACAGCCTTCATAGGCATTGACCTTTGAGTGCTGTCTCCTGTGCAGGACTGACTTACAAGCCAGCTATGTTTTGTGATCCTCTGTACGTTAGTGTTATGGTAGAGCTAGGAGCCAAGAGGGACTTTGCTTCACACCAGCAAATCCAGATATCACCTCAAAGCTGATTTCTGGTCTCCCCAGTTTCCATCAGGCACAGACTTTTCTGTAAACATTTATTCTTTCTCCATCTCTATTCCAAAAATACATTGATATAATCTGCAAAGTTTTACACAAGCTTTGGAAGGATATCCACTATACCTGCTATTATCACCCTTTGTTCACAGTGAGACCTGTAACCATCCTTAGGAGTCTTGTGCTTTCAAAAAGTTTAAACTCTGGTAATTTTACAGCTCTGATATCTCCGTTAGTAGCTAGACATGGCAATAAGATATTTAATCTCATAGAAGCAGATGTTCAACAAAATAAGATATTCAATAACAATTTGCTTAATGAAGAATCTTCATTAAAATTATCCATATATAAAATTAGTATATGAACTTCAGTATAGAAATCTTTGAAATGCAAACTCTCATCAATGTTGCTCAGTTAGCCACGTTTTCTAAGTTACGTCCCTTGAGCCTCAAGTCTTGTGACTTTACTTTGCATGAGATTTTTTTCTTCAGCCTCAAAGTAATCTTTAAGATAGAGTGATCTGTGTCAGCTTTGATTCATCTGCCCTGGACAGGTGAATAATCGCAGCACATCGTTAGGAGTGTCTGACAGTACTGAAGATGGCAATCTTCACTTCTTTTATCTTAGCAGAAGTTGCTGTTGGAAACATAATTTTTAGCTCTGTTTTCAAGGTTTAAGTACATCCGAAAGTGTGTTCTTTTTAGTAGAGTCTCTAAGGTTTTGATGAAGTCTCAACTGTGGTCAAAAAGAGCAGTTTTCCATCCTTTCCAACTGCTAATAATTCACTTATGAGCTCAGGCACTCAAGTGAGCCAGTTCAGCTGATAACATAATAGCAGTGAATTTAGTTCTCTGAATGAGTGTACTGTGGGGACAGATGAGCACTGATGCTGGGACAAGGGAGGCAATTGGTGCTGAGGACTTGGGAACAGGATCAGGAGAGGTGAAGTGGGCCCTTTGTCATCAGCTCACAACTGCAGTGGCTCAATTTCCCAGGGTGCTGCTCTCTCTTATCTCTTTCCTCTAGGGTCTTTGGCTCACACACAACTTTCTGCTGTCTGCCTGACCTCACTACACTGGGACATGTTTTTTATTCACTCCTTCCTCTTTTATTTTTCAGTTTTGTAGCCAGGCTGTCCATCTGAAACTAATTGGTAAGTTCATCTATACACAGTCAATGTCATGGCTTATAACAACATCCCAAGTGTTTGCTAGAGTGAACCACAGTTTTCTTTCTCTGCTTTTTTGCCTTCAGCAGTGTTGATTTAGCCTAGTAAAATTATGAATTAAAGATCCCAATAACCATGTTTATATCAAATATTTATCAGTCATTACAGAGCAGCCCCTATTCTATCCCAACATTCAATTCTTTTACCATGTGTGTGTAACAGTAAACAATCAAATAAACACTCTTCCTATGAAAGAGTAATTCTTGCAGAAATGCAATACTAATTTATAAGAACTGATACAATAATATTTGGATATATTCTTAAGGAGTCGAAAATTATACAGAAAAAAAAATAACTCAATCACACCCAATCAGGTGCTCATGATTCTTTTTTAGAGGAAATTGAGCATCCTGTTGTGTACAGTAATGCAAAGAGAAATACTAAAGGGCTGAGGATATTTTCAAATACAGAAAGCTGAAGAAGTTTTATCGCCCTGTCCATTGTTCCAAACACTACAGCCAAATTAATTCTATAACAAATTGTTTTCCCTGGGTGTACTCTTCTGTGCTCAGATTGCACATGTATGGCAAGCCAATACGCTTCCTGTGAGTTACCTAAATGAGCTACAAGCTTTGCTCTTGGTTTGCAAATGCCTCTGCTCTGTTCACATCATTTAACAATAAGGCTTGCACTGCATCAACATTAACATTGCATGATTATGAGGCATTTTGTCAAAAAACAAGTACTTTTTAAAAATATTTTGCTCCATGTGTCCTCTCCCAGATAACATATGAAAGCAAAATGTAGGGATGTATTTCTAATTTTGAAACAGATTGTTTTCATAATTTTATATAAACTTCTTAAAATAACTTTTATTTTAAGCTCTCCCCCCCTACCTTAATGCTTCCCAGGATTTATGAGTATCTTGGAAAGTCTACAAGAACAAATTTTAGACATATGTTTTATGAGTAATTAGTAACATTTTAAGATTATCTGGACTAACGCAAAGTCTAAAAGATCATTTTAATAGTTTATCAAGATGTTAGGACTAGATCCCATGCTGAATTCTCTTGGAATGACAAAGTAATCTTAAATTAGTCCAGCAGAAGCTGATGAAAATTCCAAGTATGCACCAAGGATACTATCTTTTCAACTTCACTGACTGCTGAGAGTCTACCTCTTAAATGTGTCTTATACTGTTTTCCTTTGCATAATTAACTCAATGAAATCATGCCTGTAAGTGCACAAGATGTATTTGAAAATACCAGGTGTGTAATTTATATTGGTTGAGAAACTAGGAAGTGGGATTTTCTTTTTTTAAAGGGCCTGGATGGCTTCGCATTACTCATGACTAAACATTACAGCATATGTCTGCACTCCAGGGTTCAGCATAGAATAAAGGTGTGTGAGTTTGTCTTAAAATAGCTTGAGCATGTGCTTGTGGCAATCTAAGCCCCACAGGATGGAGCTCAGCGAGGGCAAATTTATCCAACTTCTCAGCTAGTTCTGTTCCACAGTACAGACACAGTAATAAATAAAGATTGTATAGAGTTAAAAAAAACATTTCATTTGTTATTTATTAAAAAAAATAGAGTAACTCAACTAAAACTGTTGGGAAAGAACTGAAGTAAATAAATTACTGGCAACACTGGAAGTTAGAATAGAGTTTGCATAGCTTAGAAAAAGATATCCTCACAAGCAAATACAGGTTTATAATTCCTTAGAAGGCAAGAGCTGAGTACAATATATCTGAGAAGAAGAGTGTAGGGGGTTATTTGTCACCGAATATGTAAGATTCTGTTCCTTGTACTGATTACAGGAATGGTAAAACTAGTACAGATCCCATTTGTTACCAGTTTAGAGCCTGTCACAAATGACAGGAAAAAATTTGTTCGTGAGAAGGTTCCTTAGTTCTTTTCATCTTCCAGGCTTTGTACATTCAAACATGAAGGCATTGTAAGTACATAAAAAGAACTATGTCAGATCACAAACAAAAACTTTGTTATCTTCAACACTGACCTTTTCCAGGACACGTGTATATTTGTTATGACACAACATTATAAAATGAGAATTTCTGTTACATATTTTCAGTTGCTTTTAAGCAGTTTGCCCTGGAATCAGTGTTTCTGGAAAATCTCAGAAAATGTGATGAAGATACAATATTCTACAAGATAGAAAATAAGCATTTTGTAATTTCTATAAAGTTCTGACAAAATGCGGGTGCTTTGCTAATTTCTATAAATCCAAATGCACACAAATATGTATGGCTATTAAAATGTGGGAGTTGTTTGGATTTTCAGTGTATACCAAAACAGTTTCATCCTTTCAGTACCTCTTTTACTTAACTACACAAATAAGGAGAAAAATGTCAGTCTTTTTGGAATACATAGGATTTATGTTGAAGGCTGCAAATTTCAGACTTGACAAGATAGGAACCTGATTTGGGAAATGAAACCAATCTGTGCTGTGTATGAATGCAAAACAGAAAATTAACCGAAGAATTAATAAAAATAAAAGGTGTGAAGGAAAGGGAAGAAAGAAGATAAGGTTAATACCAAAAGACAGGCAGAAGCAAAAGGGATTGCCAAAATCAGGATTCATAAATCTCCTAAATCCCTCTTTGTGGAGTTCACTGTCAAAAATGACACCTCCTTTTCCATCAAAAAGTGCCCTCCACAACGGACAGTACATTATGGCTTACATTTATTCCACTAAGAGAGAATTTAGTGCTAATTTCAGTGGAGACTGTGCTTTCAAAGAATTTTGAGGAAACTGCAGAATTATTTTCCTATTTTCCTTTTGATAATCCAGGTAATTAAAAACAGAAGCTTATATTAAACAAAGTATCTTAACCCAGCAAATACTACAAATGCCAGCCTCTAAAATGAGGAAATGACAGAATTACAGTCACATGAACAAAATATTACAGTTTAGGCTAGATAAAACATTGTATATTTTCAAGAATGATAAATTACTTTACAAATTTTATTCTGAGATATGGTGACTTCAGATGCTCTTGAGAAACACTCATATATTTCTGCCTTACATAAAAATCCTTTTCTTTCTAAGAATAATATTTACAAAATAGTCAGTCCTTTAAAGCCATAGAGGAATTGTGTAACTCCCTTTCTATAAGTCTCTTATTCTAAACAGTTATGAACTCAGAAATAGTTCTTATACCACAAAGCTACAGATGCTCAGTAGAACTTTGCTTTGCTGCCGTGCTGAGCAATGATATTAAACCATAAAGACTTTATCTCAAGCATATGTAATCACAGTTATTTTTAATGTTGATTTCTAATGACAAATATATAAATAAATTCTTTTTTTGGCATAAGCTAATCTTGAATTAATGAAAAAAAAAATCAATCTTCTATTGCCAGATAGTAGGTACCCTCACTGTTTTTATTGCATTTTCCTCTTATACAGGTTGATAATAAATCTGTTTCAGGGGTTAAATCACAGTATTTCCACATAGAAGTATGTAAATTGAAAACAATGTTCTCTGAAAACAATTGTTGCCTCTCTTCTGATGTTACAATGGACACAAATGTGTAGACAAGAGAAGAGCAATCAAAACATATCTTTTTGACTTTGATTTTTTCCTTTGTGCATTTCAAGGATGCTTTAAGCATTAATTGGAGACAACACAGGCAGATTAATACTTTATTATTGGAACTAGTACTTGAGAAAACAAAATAAAAACCAAAACAACAGTTTACTTCTTGAAGTTCAGAAAGAACTTAAATTCAGGAGTGATACCAGACAAAGAAAGATGTTCCCAACAAGCAGGCAGTCACTGGCCAGAAGAGATGTGGCTTTGTCTTAAGTCCTTCATGCAGTCAGTGATTAAGTGCCAGGAAATGGCTGACCTAGGGGTCATTTTTATTCTTAATATAAACAGTTATAAATAAATCTAAGAGTATGAAGGCAAAAATGCTGAGATGTACATCCTCAGAAGAGAAGACAATTCAAGTTTGGTCTCCCTTGTACTAGTCCTAGGACTCTGTCACTCCACAGATAACTGAAGAAGTCAGATTTGATTCCCACTGGGTTGGAATTGAAGTCAAACCTTTTACAGGCTGGGTTTTTTTTTTTTTTTTGGGGTGGGGGGTTTATTTGGCAAAATCTGATATTTTATTGTGATATTGTAATGATGTTTGTTTTTCTTTTCTTTCTTTTCTTCTTTTCTTTTCTTTTCTTTTCTTTTCTTTTCTTTTCTTTTCTTTTCTTTTCTTTTCTTTTCTTTTCTTTTCTTTTCTTTTCTTTCTTTTCTTTTTTCTTTTCTCTTTTCTTTTCTTTTCTTTTCTTTTCTTTTCTTTTCTTTTCTTTTCTTTTCTTTTCTTTTCTTTTCTTTTCTTTTCTTTTCTTTTCTTTTCTTTTTTCAGTTTTTGGGCCAAAGGTCCTTTACTGAAAAACTCAGTTTCACTGTGTTTCACTTGATTTGAAATTACTTTGGCTTCTTTATAAAATAATCCATGGAGAAATCTTAATTTCATAGAATCACACAATCATGGAACGACTTGGGTTGGAAGGGACCTTAAAGATAATCTAGTTCCAGTCCCCTGCTTTGATCCGGGACACCTTTCACTAGACCAGGTTGCTCAGGGCCCCATTCAACCTGGGGATTTCATAACCCATAGCAGTAGATTCATGTACAAATAAGACCAGCATTCATTTTTAAGTTTAAAAGGGCGCAATAGCAAAGTGGAAGTTTTAACCACCTGACTTTTCACTGCTGAAGCTCAATATGATGAACCGCATGGATTAAAAAAGACACTGGACAAATGCAAAAGAAATTCCACCTGAATGTGCAATTCTTGTTAATGAAATTAATAATTCTTGATTGGCTTTGTACAGACTTAGAACAGAGAATGAGTATTCATTGCCATGTAATGAAGGAGAAAATTTATGACTCCTTTGTCCTTTTTACTTATTGAAGGTATTTCTTTTATTCTCTAATTTTCTCATAAAATTGCTAAATTCATTCCCTAGGGTTCATAAAAGAAAGTCGTTTATTGCCATGATGAGAAAGAAGAGTATGGCAACTATTGTTTTTGTTCTCAGCCTAAATTTAAGAAATTGTTTTACTGCTGATCAGGAAGTCCTTAATAAATTAAATCTTGATATTCTTTAACCAGATATTGCCAGCCAGGCCAAAATTGTCCCTACCAGACAAAAATTAGGTAAAACCAAGACCACTGCTTAATGAGTTGTGTTTTTTCATCTAATTCTGATTAGAAGGCTTTGAGGAGAGAGGGTTGAACTGTTTCTTCCTTCATCCTATTCATATTATCCATTAAGGAACTGAACCTAAATCAAAGAGATAGATTAAAATGAAGCGTAACTTAATTCCTGTTCCAGGGCAAGTAATATTGTTGACATTATAATCAATTAAACAGGCTTTACTTAAATGATGCCTTATTATTGGATTATAAAACAAAATTTAAAAAGTAGTTTGGCATTTGAGTGCACTCAGAGAAAGATGTAGCCTTATGTTTTTGTATAACTCAGAATGGTGTATTGCTTCTGTTTCAAGGGATTCTATTCTTTTTTCAGTGATTAGTATTTCTTTATTTTCTATAGATATTTTCATTTATACATCCATTACAATAAAGTAGGCAAGGGAAAAGTAATATATTTTAAACACACAGGTGTCATCCAGTTTGCATTATCTGTGTGTTTAATCTCATTCCTAGGATATATATTGTGAAAGCAAAGGTGAAATGTGGGATTGAAAAGTGGTGGCCTGTGCTTAAAGCACCGGAAAATGATATGCACATTTATTTTCCTGTCCAATGCTTGCTATTTCTTGTGGAATCTGCTTTTCTGAACTTCTTAGAAGTCTGAGAGGAGACAGTTCCCAATAACAGATGTCGAAATGTCACAGTTAGAAACATTTAAGTACCTTGCTGCTATAAATTAAATACTTCCATGAAAGAGAAAAGAAATAGGCAGAATCTAATTTTATTTAGTTTTTTTAAACAGATGAGAAATTAACTGAAAATTACGGTTGAGTGATTTTTTTTCTGAAATGGTAGCAAGGTTTAGTATAATTTGTGTCTATTTAAAACAAATAAACAAGCAAACAAACAAACAAATCCACCTTTCTTCTCCACTCCTGTCAGAGCTCACATTAGCACTGTATCAACACAGATAAAGCATCAAAACAATAAATGTATTCCATACTGTTCTCTGTGTCTTGAACTTGTTGTATTACGTGATATGAAAAACATGGCCCATGGATGTTACCACAACCTCTCCTTTCTGACATGTATAACAGAGTTGATTGTTCTCAGTCAAATTAAGATATTTATATTTAAAAGAGAAGAAGGATCTGAGAACTGTTTTTTAGGGACGACTCTGATTTTGTTGTTTTTTTTCCCCATTTGCTTCTTCCAAGCTGTTCCATTAATTGTTTGAGGAAGCCTTCCTAACATTTCTCTACCCATAAGGTGAATTGCTTCCCCATTCCTGAGCACACTGTCTGGGATTTGTCTGGCCTTTAAATCACAGCAAAACCTGAGCATGTATTAGGTTATTTTTTCTATCTACTACCTTCCTCATCACACATAAACATAGCTGAATCTGAAAAAGTGCCATTTTTGTTATCCCAAAGACTGGAGAGGATATCTCAGTGTATTATCAATGGGCTCCATAATTTTTTATTTCAGAATATTATGGAAGAAAAATATTTAATATTGACTAGGAGCTCATGCAGAATTCTAAAAATGTGAAATAGAAAAATTTTAAATTTCATTGCCTATTCAAAATAAGCTAGTATAGATTAGTTATGGTTAGTTATATCAGTAGTTATTAGTTAGTCATAACATTAATACACTTCTTATTCCAGCCATTAACTTTTCCTCATTACTCTTCAGTTTTCACCAGGAAAAAAGGTATCCCAAAAATAAGCAGAAAACTGGACAGCAGGAAAATATCTGATTTCTGAAATAGTTAATTTATATAATATTTTACAATGATTTACCATTAAAAGTAGGATAAAAACGACTGAAATGGTGCTGATATTTAAGAGTTCTGTTGAGAATCAAAAGGTTCAGAATAGGAGTGTGAGCTTGAGACAAATCTTGTCAAAAGACGCATCAGCCTGCCAATCATTAGAGAATATTTGTATAACAGTACTTTCTTTAAAATTAACTTTCATACCCAAGTGACAGAGTTACGTGTTAGTATTGGAAAGCAAACTCAGCGATACTCTTTCTGCATGTTCATGGTAATTGTATTTCTTTATCATGCAAGTAACAACATTTTAAAACTAGGATTTGGGAATTAGGAAATAATAGCCAAATCTAACAATTTATAAAAATGTATTGAATATCACACACAGTCCACAGAAAAATTATATAAAAAATTAAAAGCACACAAAGAGTCTGGAAAAAAGGCTTTCAAATCCACTTCCCTCTTTTTGTACTAATAACCTCAAAAATATACTGTTTTCATAGGTACCAAACAGTAACTAGACTAACATGAGACAATAGACATTGTAAAATGAAGGTAATTTTTTAAATTTTTTTTTTTCCATTTTAATATTCAATATAGCACTTCACTAATGATACTTCAATTTTTTATGTGGTCACAGGCAAACTGCATATAAAAAATGCTATTGCTGTGGAAAAACCTCCACATTGCATAAATAAGAATGAAAAAGATATAAAAATAATGGAAATCAGAAGGCCATAGGAGAGATTATTGTACAGGAAACTAGCAAAAAGGACTGATGTTGGCATTACGTAGATTAAATGACCATAGCATACAGTGTCCTCAGGGAAGAGCTGGATCCTTTATCCTGTAGCGTGTTTGACTATAGTAAAGTACTCATCTTAAGGATCTGTTTTTCCTTTTTATATGACAGATAATCAAATCATGATAAAGAACTCTGGACATTTAGGATCTCTCTAATCATTCAGGGGCAAAAAATGTAAAGGGGAGCAGAAACACAGCCAGAAGCAAAGCAACTAACCCCTGCAAGAGCCCAGACATGAGCAGGACACTGTTGACTCTTTAGTATCCCACTCCCAAGATCGTGCAGATGGACTGAAAGAATGTGGGGGAAAATCAACATCTATTCTAGTTAATAAGTGCTGAGTTTACTAAATTAAATGGAAGATAATAAGAGGAAAAGAGCCAAGTATTATGACGACAGAGAAATAAAAGCTAATATTAAAGCTAAAGATAATTATTTCTATTATTTTTGTAACAAATGCAGTTTAATTTCCTGTTTGGCCACACTCCCTTTTTATTCATCTATTTCTGAAAACACATCGTATTTTCTTATTTTCTGGCACCATTAATGATGACTGAAGTCAGGGGGAACAGATTTATAACAAGGTTTCACATTAATCTGTCTTGTGGAATAGGCTAAGAAATAAGTCCCAAAAGATGAGGTACAATTGAATTTTCATTTGGTAGCCCCTGTTATCTTCTTTTGTAAATATTTTAGACTAATTTATTTCTCTGCTGAATTAATGGTCTGGTGTTTCATTTGAATGCCATTAAAGTCATGTGAGTGAAGCAGATGCCAGACTTTGTAAGATGAATATATAGAGTACCTTCAGTTTCTCTGAAAACATTTGTTTGGAACATATTCTTTCACTCTGAAAAAAAAATAAAATTATCATATCTAACTGATTCTGCTCCAAAACAGTATTTCAGATTCAAGTACTAAATGGGCAAGAGCTGATGATGTTAACACACTGAAAGCAGAAAATGTTCCAATGAAAGCAGAAAGAAAAATAGAAATTATGGTCAATTCAGTAATAAAACATAATCATTCCATTTGTTCTCTTCTTCCTCAACTTACTAAATAAAAAGGTTCAGAATCTGTCAGGTAAAAATATATGTTTAAAGTAACGAATTCATCTAATTGCTAGGTAAAAATCGAGTCTGCATTTGTTTGTGACTCCCACGATACAATGACTGACGTATCTATTATGTGAGCTACTACCGATAAACTATCTTTTTAATTCAGTTTTTTGCACAAATCTACTTTGATAGAACTGAACATGCTTACAAGGCATATAATTCCTTCTTTACACAGAGTATAATTACTAAAGGAATTACTGATCTAAATCTACACAGTCATTAATTGAAAAAGCTCATCTTTCAACAAAGAACATTCTAATAACCTTCAAACCCAGATGGCAAACTTCACTTTAACATTTTTTAATTTCTTTTTTTTTTATTTACACCACTTTGTAAGTTCCATTTCCATGGATATATTTGCTGAAGTTGCCAGACCTTTATTTTATGATCAACTTTTATGTCTTTGTTCTAATGCACAAAGGGGTTTCAAATGCAATGCTTTATTTATTGTTCAAAGCTCCTTAAAAGCCTCTGATGGTTTTTTGTGGGAGTTTTTAGTTTGTTTTGTTGTTTCTTTTCCTTCCCTCCCTCCTTCCCCTCTCTCCCTTTCTAGCAATCAGCAACAATAGGCCTCTTGTGATGCTCAAAATACAACTTCTTTTCTTCCTTGGTGTCAAAGAGTCTGCCTTCCAAGTGACACTCATGATGACTCTAAAATGAGATGTGTAGTTGAGGTTATTTGGCACTGAAAAGCTTAACTCAGCTTCTACTCTCTAGTCTTTCATGGGAGCAAGGAGCAAAGGTGAAAGGTTGCTACTAGGAATTTGAAGGACTTGTTTCTCTTCAATAGTCTGAAGTCATGTTGCCAGGGAAGACAGACTCCTGCTCACATAGCATCATTCATTACACCATGAAACACTATTTATTAAAGAGAACAAAGAGAATGAGTTTAAAATAAGAAATAAGATTACTATAAGATGTATAGTATTATAACTGCATGTCTTACCCCTCTGCTCCTCCTTCCCCCCAAAAAAATCTAATAAAATTACATCAAGTTTCTTTCTATCTTTCAGTGAACATTGCCAGGAGTTAAGAAAATCAGTTATGAAGACTGGTTTTGTATTTTAAAATATTTTCTTAGTAAAAGAAATAATCATTTTAGACGGATTTCTTCCAAGACTTTTCTTCTTGAACTTTTTAATAACAAAACATTTTCTAAAGTTGGCTTTCTTATTACATACATTTTTTACACAAATTGAAAGTTAGCAGAACAAAATGGAACAATTGAGTGTCCAATATGACCTCCTGTACAAGTTAGGTCCATAAGTTGTACCAAGCTACTACTACTTTGAACTCAACTAGATATGCTTGATTAAAAATGTCTTTCAAGCTAATTTCATCATTAAGTTCAGAATGTTACATGTTCTGCACAACAGATACTGTTCACATCACATTAGAATATTGCCCCAGAAATTAGAAATATCAGAACACTGAAAAATTGTGATATGTACTTAGAGGGACAGATCACAGGGCAGAAATCATCAGGAAGGCAGGTTCATCGGAGGGATGTTGGAGAAAAGAAGAAAGTTTGTACTGGTGACAGAGAGGTTTATCATAAATTGTCTGGAAAGAAACTGCTTTTGAGCCAAAACTGAGGTAATTCTAACAGGAAAGGTTCTCGCTTTCACTTAAAGACAATTTCAGGTGTGGGGAAAGAGCAAGGTGTGCCATAACTGATGAAAGAAAGCCTTTTTTTGTGTCTTGTAGAAACTCAAACATCAAAGGAAAGCTAATTCCCTTCTAAATTAAGAAAATCTAACCAAGCTGACAGAATAATGTTTGTACATTGAAATTGTTTCAGCTCTAGTCATGGGGCAGTTGTGCATTCAGATATTTAACTTTGGGGAGAAGGGTGACTGGAAAGGGATGGTGGCAGAGGAGCATACAGGTCAAAAGGAAGAACTTCCTAAAAGTTAGACAAGAACATAAATTGTGTATTCGATTTTGGAACATTTGTACCACAAATTCTTCATTTCGATCTAGTTAACACTTACTTCTGCATCAGTTCAGCAAAATATTAAACTACGTTTGTCTGTCCATATGCTGCCTAGTAAATTTATCCCCAACAATCATTTTTTGAGCACCATTCAAAGTTATGTCAGTTTCATTTGCTGAGTAGGTGTCCTGGGTTAGGCCAGAGGGGTCAAAATCTAGGAAGTGATCTGGGCTGCAGGAATGCAGGAAGGAATACAACTTCCTTCCTGCGAGAGAGAGAGCCAATAATCAGGTAGTTTTAAGAATTGATAGGTAGGTAAACCAATTAAAAAGTTGGTCCGCCTTCAAGGAAAAAACCATATATAAGCAGAGACTCTCTGACGCTCTTCCTCTTTGGACCTGCTGCTGCTGTGTAGAGAGGAGCAGCTCCTGCTTCTCTCACTGGTAAGGCCCCCCCCCACCTCCTTCCGAAGGAGGGATGGGGGGGGGAAGGGAGGTTTTACGGCAGCCGCGCCGCTGCAGCTGGGCATGGGGGAGGAACGGCTGGAATCTTCAGCAGATACAGCTCAGCCGGTGTGTCAGCTACACGAGAGGGAGAGCCAGGCCCCTGCTCCGGGCCAGGCAAGGACCAGGCCGGACTCTATCCAGCTCGGGCCAGGCCCTGCCCTGTCACCCCAGGCCTAGATGGCCCCAGCAGGCCGAGCCAGCTTGGCCGAGCCAAGCAGAGACTCTGAGAGCGTCTGGCATTCAGCTCGGACCTGTTCAAGCAGCCCGGCAAAGAGCACGTGATCCTCACACTGCCGGAGAGAGAGAGAGAGACAGAGATTAACTCTCTCCATGCCTGGACTAAACTCACAGACATCCATCCTTCCTCGCAGAGAGAGGAACGAGTGAGGACATCTACATAGTGCAGCGCAGAGACTTTACAGTCAGTGAGGAAAGCAGAACTGATACCTAGAGGGAGGTGCATGGGAAGTTGCTTCAAAAATGAAGCTGAAAACTCTTTTGAAGAACCATGGTTGGGGACTGAGCTAATAAATTCTCTGTAATATATGAAGATATAGTCCAAAGGGGGATGTGAGGTTCTTATTGCAGCCAATGAACTGAAATACCTAAGTACAGACAAGTAAGTGTTAAAAAAGTACAGCCTGATGAGAAACTAGAACCAAGAGAGAAGAGAGGCTGTGACTCAGAGCCCTGGTCCCGGGGAGAATGCTAGAGAACCTGAGTTGTCAGGAGAACCTGTGCTGCTAAGCACAGAAGAAAGGATTTTCTTTGTTGCTGCAATTGAACTGGGCATCCTTAAAACAGGTACCCTGTGGACTGTTCATAACCCACCGTAGTGGCTGTGGGAAGGCTACTGGTGTGGGAGAGATCCACCATTAAGCTGGACTTTACTCCGGGCGGCGGTTAATGGTGAGGCAGAAGACCCATAAAAACTGTATTTTTCTTACAGAAGATCCATGGTGTAAGCAAAAGAAACTTCTCTCCCTAAATGAACTAGAACAAGAGCTGTTTCTGAGGTGGTAAACTGACTGAAGGTCAAAGTGTTGTCTTTTGTATGTTGTCAGGGAGAATGAAATGGAGAGGTGGGGAAGGAGGGGTGGTCTGGGGAGTTTGTTCTGGTTTTTTTTTCTTGAGTTTTTTTTCCTTTTCCCTTTGTCTTAGACATATTAATAAAACGTCTTTGTACTTTATAAAGTTTGAGCCTGCTTTGCCTACTCCTAATCCTTATCTCACAACAAGCAATCAAGTAAATTTAGGTAAGTGTGCTGGCATTTAGCCACAAACCTGAATAGGCAAACTAAAACCACGACAGTAGGAAAGCAAGTCATTAGCAGGAAAGAGAAGAGGAATAAGAGATGGTAAAAAGGAGAGACAACACACATATAAGACTTCAGTTTATCATTTTGTTAGAAAAAAAATTTGCTGTGGATTGTCTCAGTCTGAATAGCATTGAACTCTTCTTTGAGACTTCATTGCGTCTTCATTTTTTATTGAGACTTTCAGTAGACAAAAAAGACATTCAAAAGACACATTCTGACCAGCTAGGAAGGAATAATTTTCTGCTGAATTATTAAAGAGCAGTTTCAATTCTATTTTTTAATCTGGGGAAGTGTATAAATTTTTATTGTTCACTAATTGGCATCTGTAAACGTTTTATTCTGATTTGGTTTTGTCTTTTTTTTTTTATTTATAAAATTCAAAGCAAGATAAAAAAGAGCAATTAAACAGTTGCAGTGTTAAAAAGAAAAAAGAAGGAAAACAAATTTCCTAGTGAATCAAGTCAGCGGCCTAGAAAACCAGTACTGCTTTTCTGACTAGGCCAGCAGAAGAAAGGGAATTACACATCTGTGTTTTCATAAGCAGTGTGACTAACACAAATTATCCTTTAAAATTTTGTGTATGTCTATGTTTATATATCAAGATAAAAGTCTTAGAATATAGATGATGAAATAATGAGAACGCAACCATGCACATGTATATATTTGTATTAATATCCATACAATTAAAATATAATAAAAATAAGCACTAAATGTATCCATTAGTAATAACTTGATCCATTGTTAATAATTAATTTAATGAAGTGACTTTTAGTTTAACTTTCATAATTAACTTCAGGAAGATTTTAATTTTTTTAAAAATTGTTTTTTAAGCCAGAAAGGTAATTTTCCTATTCTCTAAATACTTTTTACTAGGAACTGCAGTGATGACATGACAAATTATTATCTTAATTCACTTCTCTGCCATGGAAGAGAAGCTCTTCTTGTCTCTTCTTTTCTTCCTGTTCATTATCTCTCTTTAGCAAATGGGTCATAGATAACTTTTATGTTTTTAATAGCAAATGTCAAACTTCTCGGACGTCAAATATCTTACAAAATATGTTCTGTCAGTACATAATGTCCATGTCTCCCTCTACCTGTGGACACTGTAGGTTTGGATTAGATGACTGTTCAGATGGCACCTGACAGGCAAAACTAGAATTTAGGCATGAATTTGCACAGGATTGTGTTGGAGTAAAGGGAAGAGAGTAGCACGACTGGCATACACCTAGGTCTACCCTGAAGCAGGTTTTTCAAAGATGAACACTTATCAGGTCAGTATTATAGATTTACCCTTCATTAGCTACAATTATGCATGCTTTCCAAAGGTTAATATATGTGTTAGCAGGCAAATATGTTAGCATTTCCCTAGAATAACAATATTTTTTAAAAATAGTTACTTATGCAGCTGTTTTTCCAGGAATAGAGGGTCAAGCAAGTTTAAAAAAAGTGACAATATTTTCTGTGAAAAAAAGGTTTTACCTATTTATCTGAAAAATACTGATATATTAAAAAGATACTAATACTCTGCAAACAAGATTCTGAAAACCTTGCATCTGCCTCTGCATTCATCTTGGCATCAGATTTGCTGTTATTCAACAAGCCACTTAATGTCTTTTATTTTGTTCCTTCAGCTGAAAAATTGGGATGATACTCTTATGTGAATTAAACCTAGTAAAGAGAAAGTTGCTGATGCTTTATGTTGCAAAAATTAAAATTAATAGTAAATAATTGTCTTTTTTGTTTCTATTTTGGGTTTTTTTATGTCTTTGTAGAGAGAGGGAAAAAGGAAAGAAAATAGCTTGAGGGACCTGATGGAAACTTTTTATGCTGCAAAATGATCATCCACATGAACAAATTTGTAGAGCTATGCATTCATATTGGAATTTAACCCAAAAGCCAATTTATTTTTTTTTCCCAAAGAAATTACTTCTCATTTTATTCTATTTTCTTGCTTCTTTTAATTCCATTTTATCAGTATTATACACACACACACACACACATATATATATAATTGCATCACGGACAATATTAAAGTTTCTATAGCTGTAAGCCCTTATGTTTTTTTCTATGCAGGTAAATATACTGCAACACTCAGTTCCTGCTGAAACAGAATAATTTAGTTGTTCCAAACTGAAATCTATTTTTTTCAAATTTATCAATATATATATGTCAGAGAATTAGATGCCCTAATTTCTGAGGGGAGAACGTTATGAGTCTTTTTTTTAATCACTTTAATTAACTTTTATTATATCTACCTTTTTAGCCCTTTTTTTGTAACCCCTCTCTTTTTAGGAGTCCTTCCTTGGACAATAGTTTCAACTGTACTAAACTGACCAATGTGGTTTTTTTCTTATTTAACTTTGAAGACCTGGCTTTATGCAGTCTGTAACAACACACATGCAGAAATTGAAGTAAAATATGCTCTTATTCTTGGTCACATCTTAAGCAATACATCCCTTAGATCTTCAAACAAGGGATATTAACCAGTTTAATACAGTGTTCACTAGTTCTTAGACATCCTAAACAATTACAGCTATGAAGAGTGTTTTGGAATAGCTGAGATATGACATTTCAATTATCGTTGAAAGTGCTCTTTAGGTTCTAAGAACCTTTAGGTTCTTTCAGAGGCACCAACTAAGAAATACAACCTGAAGTCGCTATTTTCAGAAGGAATTATCCTCAAGATATTTGAATTCACTTTCTATAGGAACTGTATATAATTTTTAGAATCAAATCTTTATTATCTTCCTCTTACTATCTTTTGGTTCCTCTGCTGGTTTGTTTGGAACCAGTGGCCTCTAATGACTTCAGATCTTCATCCCCCTCCTGACTTTACTGGACAAACTAACTGACTTAAAAGTCTGTGCACTTTAATAGTGCATCACCTGTCCAACAAAAACAGGTTATGTGAATTTTCCTCCCAAACTCTGTCTCTTTACATATTTTGTGTCCATGAAAAGATTGAAAGTCACACTGTTTGTTTTAATGACCTACCGGGGTAATGAAATCCAGTGAGGAACTATACCTTATGTAAAGGTTTAATTTCTGGTAAGCTAGAAATATTATTCTTGAGTTTTATGGAGTTTTCCTGTTACATGGTGAACAAGAAAATGGAGACCTTGGACAGTCTTCATGTGTTCTTATAATTTTTACCAACCCCACTCAAATTCCCTCTAGCCCTTGTCCTTTCAAATACTTCACATATTCACAAATTTATGACAGGATGAACTGGTGAAGAAAATATACTACATTTAAATAGCTTCAATTATATAATGACCTATTTGCATTTTAATAGAGATTTTGAGTAGAACACCTGAGACTTTCAATAAAATAGGGATTTAAATTTGCAGGTAATTAAGGATCAAGCAGATTGTGAAATTTCTGTTTGATCTATTTAATAAACCTGTTTACTGTCATAGACAATAATGTTGCTGACCCCAAATTGTCCCAAGTTATCAAAGCAAAAAAGTTTTCCTTTGCCTGTACTAATTATTCAGAAAGTGAGCATTATCCATGTCAGGAATATCCTCTTTAAGTTGAGATGCTATTTTAGTTATTGCATCTGTAGCTTGTAATGGATAAAGCAGAATAAAATAACTGAAGAGGGAAAATGCTGAATATATAATTATAATCCTCAAATTGCATATAATATCCTAGCTTTGGCTGGCAGTGGTTGTCTCTGGTCAGTTAAGAGTGCCTAGGGACTAACCCTACATAAATTCCATTGGCATTAATAAGACTTAGTCCCATAAATCCCATGAGTATTGATTGCAGAATGAAACTGCACAGCGATTACAAATGGGTCAGAAGTGAAGAAATTGTACAGACAGATTTTCCCACTGGGAATGACTACTTGGGGATTAAATATTGTTCTCAGTTCACATCTTTGACTCAGAAGTGCAAATGATGCCTTCTTTAGACACTTGATTGAGGCAAGGGCAGGTAGTATTATATTGCTGAACTCAACCAAGTCAAATCACTGTAACTCGTAGTTAGGTCTCTCTGGAATTTTCCATGTTTTGCACTTAATTGGCATATTCCTAATCATGACTTTTCTGCTGACAAGCTGCAGCCTGTAAATTGCAGGGAGTGTAACCTTTCCAACCATGTTTTAATCTTTTCAGTTCAGTTCTGGATCGTATAAGTATTACTGAACTGGAAGAATAATTCACGACTGCAATGAGACCAGTGAGAAACCGAATTCATACTCAGATAAAATAATGTTATGCTAAAATCACTTCCCCACTATGTCTCTGAGTATTTCAGTGCAATTGTATTCAAAGCACTTGATTGCTTGGTAATCTCGTCTCAAAACATATCAGATCTGTTGCAGGATGAGGTTGGGGCATGTAACATGAACTGTAGTTCATGGAAGTGGAAATTTACCTTTATGGGGCAAAGAATGACATATTTTCCTGCTCAAATTTTTTTGGTTGGTTGGTTGTTTAATTTATGGTTTGTCTGGTTTGGGTTTTCTTTGGTTGTTTTTGATACTTTGGATGTAGTTTTTCTTCTCCTAGCAAATGATGTTTTTTCTTATGAAGCTTTATGTTTAGAATCTACAAAAGCTTGAAAGAAAGGGTCATTACAGAATATCTCAGCTGCTTTAACCATTCCTAAATCTTTCTTGGCAAAAATTCCTTTTAGTTCTGTAATTTAATTACTCCAAAACGTTCAGTTCTCAATTATGTTCAAGGCTTAGAAGAAATTAAGTTGTATGTGTGTTGTTGTCTATGTGATACTAATGATCTGGGCTGGGAGTTGTTTGTATCTGTGACATCAAAGTTCTCTTAGCCCATTATGATCCTTACCCTCTCCTCTAAGTGGGGACATCTGGCAATGCCATTCATGGCCTTATGTCTCCCTGATGCTGCGGTGAGGACACAGCACCAATGTTAACTTCTGTATTCTCAAGCCAGCCCAAGGAAATGAGGACATCTCCCAGTGCGCAACAGTGCAGCCTGCCCTCTGCAATGGGAAGGGTACAACCCTGTCCCTAGACTGCAAAGTGGCCTACTCAGAACTTTATAGGCCATAAAAAAGTTCTAGGACTCCAGTCCAGCATATTAAGGTAGTGTCTGAACAGTGACAAAGATGCTTCTGGCCTTGGAGGTGGAGTGAGAGAGTCTGCTCTCTTAGTGTCATCTTGAATCAGTGACTTTTAGCACACAAGGGCAGGTGCACAAATGCTGCACCACAGAAGGGTTTTAGCAGTGAGGAATAGCAAGCAGTGAGTGAGAGTCTACTCTGGCTGTCTCAGCCCCTCTGGAAGCTTTAATTTGTTACTTAGGGCTCACAAACACCTCTTTTGGGGAAAGGCTGAGAGGTGCCTCTGGTTTGAAGTGGTGCATCTCAATGCTGGTATTATATACCATTGTTCATTTGTTAGCATCCTGTTAAAATTGGAGAAGGCCACTTACCAAGTCATCTGTGCTTATATGAAAGTGACCTTTGTGCTGTTGACACAAAGGTTTAGTTTGTCAACTAAACAAAATTTAGATAATTCTATTATTTCTGGCATAGGTGGTTGATAGATTTATGAGGCTGAACATAGCTTTGAGGTTACGTATTTTAAGTATGACATTGTCCTATACATTATTAAGATCAACTCTTCTTCCAGGGGAAGTTATAGAATGTGGAAGCTGGATTCCAAAACATCTGTCTGTGCAGAATAATCTTTTATCTCTAGTAATGATATTAATTTCAACAGAAATAAATTTCAACACTCAGCGTCATAAATCCTACTTTAGCTTTTCTACACACTAGAATTATTCTAAACTAGCCTCATTTGTGTCTATTTGAAGAAAGAAAGAGATATTTTAGTGACTCAGCTAATTGCGGATTTTGGTTATACAGAATGACTCAATGGCTAAATTTGCTGCCTGATTTATGTGAAAATACTGCCCAGAGTCAGATTGCCAGACTTCAAACTCTTTTATAAAATCAAAGTCAAATCTTGGTTATCTGGTACACTGAATTCATTAGGCCATGCCTCCTATTAAAAGCTAGCATTTCTAAAAAGCATCTGCTAACAGTTTTTTTATTTTTTCAAGACAGATGTTAAGGTAGCATTTGTATAGTTTTAGGTACATAAAGTTCATTGCTATTTTCATTTTTATTTTATTGATTTATCTGCTTCGCCCGAAATTACTTGAGTCTACAGAAACAGTATCCTTTTCCTTATTAGCAATATAGCAGATATTTGAAGCTATTGATTATTTACAGTCATTTGGCACTGGTTGTTACCCTGCTGAGCGCATATTTATACACCGTCTACAAGTATTTAATCTGTATCAATAGTCCTTTGTGTCTACAGATTATCTGCCCCGGAAGGGCTACCTCAGGAATTATATCATGCCCAGCAGAAGTCTCACCACTATCCTCAGATCAAAACAGTGTTATGGAAGCATTTCTGATGAACTAAATAGACTTTTTGAAGAAAAAAACTTGAGAACCCCTGTTTTACCTTGTTGCACTACATGTGTTTCTGGATTTACTTTACCCCTAACCAATGTATTTGAATGATTTATGCTAACCTCTAATTCTCTTTTCATGTGGTATTGTGGAATCAAAGCTGAGTGCTGTGGTCAAGTGGCCACAGACAGCAATGAATAACAGGAGGAGGTACATATTTCCAGACTTTTTTGTTGTGCAAAAATTTATAGAATGTTTTGAAAGACCGTCAGGTGTTAGTTGTGCTGCTTTGTTCTGTTAAATAAAACACCCTTGGATATGTTTTCTTTCCCTGGACTTGTTTTCAGATTGGTGAAAATCTATAATTTTTTTATTTAAATAGAAGCAAACTCTGATCTTGTCTGCAAATCGAATTAAATAATCTCAACACTATTTCAGTAAGGTATACAGATTGTTACTCTAGTCTCTACAGACTCAGAGTCCAGTGCTTCAGATAGAACAGAAATGATGGACTATTATGACCACAAAAATTCTAAAATATACACATATTTTAGAACAAACATCCAACAAATAAATCCTAACATTTATTTTTCTGTATTTTTCTGTATTTTCCATTATGCTTTGGCTTCAGAACAAATTTTGTGTTCAGAATTTCATAGTCTTATAGGAGAATGTAGTTTCTGAAAACAGAGAAAGGAATGTGTAAATCCACTCCTGAGGCAATCTACTAACATAAATAATATCAGTGGTAGTCAAATTATTAATATAAATTACTGTCTTTATGGTATTCATAATGTATCTGTATTTGTGAGTCACTGTCTTTTAAGTTGATACAGATGATCCCAATCCTTTGACTCAATAGAAAAAAAAATACAATAAATATACATATTGCAACATTTATATTTAAACAAAGGTTATCCTTTCCCACTGTGTTATTCTAGGTACAGCATCACTCACAGATATTTGCTGCATGTTCCATACTTTATGATTCCAAACTTTATATGTACTTGAAAAATTATTTAATAGTCCAGGACAGAGTTCATTTTAGAATAAACATCTTCAACTGTGACTTTGCTGCCACCACTGACTAGATCAGCCAAACAAGTCACGTGTTTTCCTGATGATTTTAGGTGATTCAATAGCTAATCCCATATCAGGTAGAAGAAAATAAATTGCATGGTACAAGAAAGAAACACTGATAAAATTTTTAAAAAATCCTGAAGAAAATTAACTTGAATAAGAAATCTTTCTTGCTTAATGAATAAGAATTTTTGCTAAAGGCAATGATATATATTTTCTGTATATCAGTTCTCACTAACAGAATAAATTTTAAAAAGCAATCTATCTTTGGTGAGGCACATTTTAAAATACAACTCATCTCTTTGCAAAGTTTTAATGAAAATAGGATTATTCAGAAGATTGTATAGCAATGTTATGGTTTCCATAACAAATCTTTATCATGTGCTTTGCAGAGATCCACTTATTTTTCAAATCATAGAGTTAAGGACTAAGTCATCTTTAAAAATTTTGATAGGTCCTAAAGAATGCAACACAGCTTTATCAAAGGGTTCCGTAGCACTTCATCCAATTATCTAAATAATAATAATAATAGATAGCAATAAAGCTGATAGAATTAGAAGGTGTGAATAAATTATGGATTAGTTCTGTCAACAGGCAAAACGGTACACAAATAAATTTTCTAATTATAACATATATTAAAAAATATAATAACCTAATTTAATAGACCTTTCTTATTGATACCTGCTATGCCTCTGAGGAAAATGGCAAAAATATTCTTGAATTAATGCAAGGAAGATGCGCAAAAATAAATTGAAGCTGTTTGGAAATCACACTTCCTTTCTATAGAATAAAATTAAATCTAATCTCTCTGCCTAAATCTTCTAGTAATCAGTAAAATTTAAATTCTGATATTTTCAAATAAAATTTTTCATTTAATTTTTACACCTTTTGAAATACTTGTATGAAGTTAATTTAAAAGTGAGAAACTGATTTAATTTCCATAAATAGGCCTGTAATTCCTGCTTTTCACCATTATCAAAGTGTTTTAAAATATTTAACAAAATTTTAACCATACTACAGCATGGAAATTTAGCTTACCTAAAAAAGAGTTTTGACTTCTCTAAATTGTTCTCACATCTAAATAAAATACGTCATTAAAGATATACTCATAACTGACTTCAAAGGAATATGCCAGAAATTTTAATGGAAATAAAAGCTAGCCTGGGATATGCATTATATAATGGAATTTGTGCCAAGGTATGCTCTGAAACATTTCAACCTTTAATACTCTATAGTGATTAAGTATCAAGAATGAAAAAAGGGAATAAATCTTCATAGGTCTTATCTATTTTTCTTTAAAACTATTTAAGTAATCTCATATTAACCTTTCTATGTTACCTTTATCTGTTTATTAACTGTGATGATATTTGAACAGCTTTCGCATTCAAATGTGAAAATATTTATGTGTTTATATATGTCTCATATGTGTACATAAAACTATTATTTTTATTACTTTTTTGTTAATTTTGTTGTTCATAAAATTTTTATTTGCTTTGCTAGTTTTACTATAAAACAGTACAGGAACTTTATGTAAAAGATTATTTTTTGTCATCCTTCTTCCCATATTCTTAGTAAAGATTTGAATGCCCATTATGCAGAAGCTGTAAAAGCATATTGTCTATCATTGTGAAGTTCCAATTCAAAGATTATTTTCTACACAACACAGAAAAAATCTTTCATCAGGAAAAAAAAAAGAGAAAGGGATTGTGACAAACACACATTTTTGGCATCCTTTTGTGCAACAAAAATAGAACTGAAAGGAAAGGTAATTGGAAGGCCATTTAAAAAAAAATGAAATATCTATTGGCTGTCTCTGCTTTAATATTTCAGAAGTTTGGAGATAAAAGGTATTCTTTCTTTGACAGCAATCATTGTTCAGGCTGTCATCACTCAAGTCGGCAATTTCATCACTTCACAGCAAAAGCATCATTAGGAAAAAGGGGAAAAATTCCATATGAACCTCTTAAAAAAATCCTAACCAAACCCCCTTCAAAAAAAAAAAAAAAAAAAAAAAAAAAGCAAAAAAAGCAAAAAAAGCATGCTTTTCTCCAATACGAAAGGTCTATATTTTACAATTTTTTCAGAGCTGAGAGTGATTCCAGTAGGATTATAGCCAAAGCAGATCTTTGTTCACAGTAATAAAAGACACCACAAACAGAGGCAGTTTCATGCTTAAAACAGCGTGGTAGCAATTTAAGACCAGAAATGTGAACTGGTAAACAAAGGGTGGTGGGGGTTTTTTATGTTTACTAGGGGTTGTTTTTGTTGGTTTGATGGGTGTTAGCTTTTTTTTGTGTGTGTGTTGGTTTGTTTTTTTTTTTCCATTGCACCAATAGCACATAGCTACTAAAACTACCTTCCTACAGAAAAGGGAAGTGAAGTTATTTGAGGCTCAATTTATTTTTATTTATTCTTAGAAGTTAAGAAGATTAAAATTCCGGATGATGTCACTAATTGACAAGCAGGAAAACAAAGAGATTAGAGTCTGAAAACAATGAACTGATTAATAATTTCTTAAATGCCTTTGTGCAGTATCATCATCTTTCATGCTCCTTTAAAAGAAAATAAAAGAAAAAGGAAGCTAGAAAAGTAATGGAAAATCAGTTAATTTTAAAAGGTGATTATGTAGCTAATTAAGAAAACTAACAAAATACCACTGGAGGAAATGGTGATTACATACTAGCCTCAATTCATAGTGAAAAATTCATCAATACCAATAGTAACTGCTTACAGACATCACTGAGAATAGTTGGTACTGAATTTCAGACTGAAAGTCTAATGAAGCTGAGGGACTCATCCAGGTCAATTTCAATTTATATAAATCTCTTGTAAGATAAAGACCTATGGAAAAATGGAGAATGGAACAGAACATTCAGGAACAGAGTCATGAGCACCAAGATATGGACAGACATGGGCCAGTTTAGACCAAATATTAGTTGATTCTGGAACTCTGTTATGTTTTTTCAACACAGAGAAAAAATGCTTGCAAAACTTTGTAAAACACAGTATTAGGAATACCAAAATTGTGATCTTCTGGTTAAGTATAATTAGTCATTCCCTATCAGCATGTGCAGCTATCTTGAATGCATCAATTCTGGGTATTTTAACGTGACAGAAGGGCGCATTCCTGTGTAACCCATGCTGTATCACAAAACTCTTATGCAGACATGGCATTGATATATGTGCTCAATCACCTCGACAATTAAAATAATGCTAAAGATCAACCTGTTGATAAATATCATACCCCTCTAGAGGCCAGAAGTCTCTTTCTGTCAGGGTTTCCTTCAATAACAGTATTCAAGCAAATACTGCGCAAATTACAACTGTAATAAGGCTGTTTACTTTTTGCATCTCTTAGTACACTACTTTTCATCTTGTTCTCACTGGCTGCTGAATTCTGGCTTCCTGTGAGGGAGTGATAACTCTGACTTCCTGCCATGGCCTCCCGCATAGGCAGCTCCCTATGCACAGCTGTACTGCCAAGATTTGGGTAGTCTGCTCTGCCTGATGTTCATTTTGCCCCCTCTAGGGCTTTCTTGGGGAGTCGTTTAAAGACTCTGATTATAGCTGGACAGCAGCTGATATTTGATTTGATTCTTACTTAGAACTGTTTATTAATGAAGTGATGTCATGAAATTTTTATTACCATGAGAGGAGAGGGGTAGGTTTTTTAAATTATCATTGCCATAGGATGCCTTTTTTCAAACACCTGTAATAGAGGGCTTAAAAAGTCGGTAGACATTTATGAGGTTGCCACGACCTTTTGCAAATGACCTGTTATCCTTCACATTAAATTTTTAAGAATTTATGAAGGTCTGTGTAATGAAAAGTATTACTATCTAAATGTTATAATGATGTTATAATGTTTAAAAATCTTATGGCATGTTGTGAAATGTGAACAGCAGCTAGATGACTTTCAAGTTTTTCCATTTACCCATGCTTTAGATATATTAAAGGTTAATTAATTCATGTCTGACTCTTAATTGATTTTTTAAAATTGCTTGATTAAATCACACTTTTAAATTTGTTTATCTACCATATTTAATATGTGATTACACACAATCCTCAAACTTGATAAACAATTACATTTTAAAAAGCAGGGAAATATCTAATAAGTATTTAAAATTAGACAACATCAGATAAACAAACGAAGCATTCTCACTATTTTTTCTTTGTTTCTTCTGGTAATAGACCAGATGAGCTATGTGTTGAGTCAAGAAATTGCATTAGAAGATTAGCGATTATTAAAAGATATTTTTCAAGTTAATGTATTCCAAGTAAAGTGGAATAAGATAAAACACGTTTTATAATTCATCTTTTTCCTTGTTACTCTTGGTTTAACATTTTTATTATTAATGATTTATTGCATATTAAGAAGCATTTAGTGAAAGGACAGGTAAATTGAGTTCCTACCTGGTTCCATTCAGGACAGTCTTTGACTAGTCTTGCAGGTGTTTGTAAGTCTTTGCACACTTTCAGGATATATCCAGATAATAAGAAACTATTATTTAAAATATTCGTATTTTGCAAATAGAAGTACTGATTTTGGGGGTGAAACTTGTAAAGATCTTAATAATTCAAATATTCCCTGTTCAATTTTCACATGATTTTGCTGCTGTGACAGAATATTTTATGAATGTTAGTATCTCCATTAATTGAGTGAATTCCTTGCAAGAATGCCTTCTAATTCTTTGGTTAATTAAGTAAAAAGTAAAAGGCTTCCTTTCCAGATTGTATTCCATTATCTGAAAGCTGAAAAATAAGTACCTAAAAACCCATTATAAAAATATTTTCCTGTTTGTTACAAGCTCAAGGGTTTGTGCTCTTTTGTTTCTGGAAATAGAATAAATTAAAGTCACACCTTCTTCAAAACTGCCACTATAACATTATTATTCTACACACACACAAGAGAGAAATATATGTATTGTTATAAATAGTTATATACATGATAAGGAAATTTTCAGGGAAAAGGAAGAGTATTCTGAAAAATATATTACATATTTTAGTTTTTTAATACACCAAAACAAGCTTTTAGGGGTCCCAAACAGATCACATAGATGTAAATGAAGAGTTCCAGGCTCTGCTGAGAATGTCTGACTACATCATTCCTGGCTCCACCTTGAGTGTCATTTCCAAACATTCTTCCCAAAACAACAGAAGGCCCATCTTTAAATAACACCAGGGTTGTCTGCTGCCAACTCATGTGAATGTGTAGGCAGAGAAATGCCAAACCAAGTGGGCTCTGGGCTGGTTCCAGGCAATTTTCCTGTCTGTTTCTTCTCCATTCACTGGCAGCTTTCTCTCTCTCTCTCCTCCCTTTTCTGTTGCTTTTTTGTGACATGTGGTTACCAGAAAGCTGCAGGATGCCACATAGCAGCATCATTCAGGGACTCATCTAGGGCACCGTACCCTACAGCAGTTACTTCACACACACCGGATCTTGGCTTACATCCTCTGGGGCTGTGCTTCAGAGAGAGAAAACATGGGCACTCCTAGGGATGGCCTTTTCCCTGAAAATCCAACCCCTCCTTCACTGGGAGGTGGTTGTCATACACTTGTCATATACCTCAAAATTTGTCTGCTTTCGTAAGCCTGTGTGAGGAGACCCAAAATTACCTTGACCATTGCAACTACTCTGCAAATGAAGCAGGATTTGCCACTTCCCACATGACCTGGGGAACTTTCTCATCCATGCTTTTGAATGAGACAAATGACCACTCCTTCAAGGCTTCTTCTTGGAGGTGTGCCATGGTGTTTTGATGAAGAGACTGCATTTGACCATGCCTGCCTGCTTCTGCTTCCTTCAGGAAGAAGGAAGAAGAAATCTTCTGAGAAAAAATAAAAGCCCTTTCTTTCTGTGTACTTTAACCTTCATTTTGTTTCACAGTTCACACTGTTTATGGAGCTCTCAGTCCTTTATTGAAATACTTTTTATAAAGCAAAAACTCTCACATCTCTTTACAATTTCTCTTGCTTCTCAGTGGTATTTTAACAAGAGCAAATAAATTTCTTGTTTCCCATCTCTTTCCACCAGTTACACAACCAAAGCAAACAGTAGCTGGCGTAGAGGCATGTAAGAACAAGACCTTTGGGAGCAGTGGCTGAACTGTGAGGGATGAGAGTTGCATGTACAGAACTAATTTTTCCTTTTAAAGTGGAAGTGTTTGAATGTAGCTGCCCACTGGATAGAACAGTCTGTCATATGCATGCATTTAAGGAAATGAGGGATGAGAAAGCCTGTAGGGAAGAATTCCAGATTAGCTGTGACATGAAAAAACCTGCTCTAGCTCTCTACTGTTAATAAGATAAATATCACTAAGCTTGTACAATGACTTGTGGATGAGGCAAGAGCAAGGGCCATGCGAAAAGCTGTGTGAAGACTTGCTCAATAACTGTCATATCGCTAGAGTATTATTCTGCAGTGTCTAAAACCACCACTGAACTGCTTTTCTAGAACAGTTCTTTAACACAGTCGAAAATATTGCTAGATTTACTTCACTTACCCAATAGTATTTCTGAGTTCTGAGTATTCAAGGCTTTTTTAAGCATTATATAAAAAATACCTAACCATACTGTTAATTAAAAAAAAAAAAAATGGTGCTATTAAACCTTATTGATTGATTTATTTATTCATTCATTAGTTCCCCATGAAGAATACTCTCCAAGGGATGGAGAGGCAGGCAATATAGATAAGCTGACAGGATCTTGCTCTTCCTGACATGTTTTGTACTTGTAAAGCTACTTTAAAATTGATAATGCTGCTTGCAAACCTTCACTAAGGAAATGATCATTTATCATTTCGGTTATATCTAAGGTCAATGTTCATCCACAGCAGGCCATGCATAAGATAAGGCATAGATTTTTTAACAAGATAGTCTCCAACAAATAGAAGATAACACTACAGAGATTGTCTGCAAGTAAGATGTATGCACTTTATTTTGTAGAAGTGAAAGTGTTTTGGCCTTTGTTTTCCTTTGTCTCTATTGTTTTGGCAGGAACTCTGTATACTATCAGATTTACAGATCTGCAAAACAGCACAGGAAGCATTGCCGAAAAAGATGTTTACAGACAGAAGTTTAAGATGGCTTTTAAGGATTTTTCCCCCATAATAATACAGTTAGACTGATGCATCCATTTGCATTTATTTACTTTAGACATATCTAAGAGGGACTAGAAAATAGTTTTCTAGTTTGGTTTCTAACATCAGAATAAAAGATCTGTTTCTTTTGAAATGGGGAAACCAGGATCTAGGCCATAGTGCAGAAAAATATTGACAATGTGGAAAATGAGGAAAAGGAGACTGATTTGGGAAATCTCTACTGTCTTAGCTTTAGACTGCTACTCTTTCTAGAAATGATGCTTCTGCTTCCATTTTGAATTTGTGTCTCTCTCTGGACTATTTAATTATAGAACAACTTTCTTTGTAAAGTGAATAACCTGAAGACTTGCTAAAGATAGGCTGTAGGACTTCAGTTTTTATAACAGCAGGAACAAGGTCAAAATGCCCAGATAGGATATGTTAATGAACGGATGCAGGTTGCAGTCTTTGGAATTGCTTTGCTGGTGCATTGCAGCAAATACATTTATGGTGCTAGTTTTTGGTCAGTGAACATATACATTTGATCTTCTTCTGGAGCTGCACAAGGACAATGTGATAATTAAATGAAATGGTACTACAGTTGATTAGGTGGAACAAAAAACTCCTAGTAAACACTGCATTCTATGGAGTGTCCTGTTTATCCTTTGATTTCCTTTTGATAAATTCAATGACCTTTACCTTTTACTGGGACACATAACTCACCAATGTAATGTTTCATATCTGTATGTTATAAGTTTACTGAGTTATATATTATATCTCAGAATGTTGTAAAACTCACATGCATGTCTCTTGATACTTTCATAAAAAGTTTGAACTTATGTTTGTAGGATACAGTTTTGAATCTTGTTGGTTTCCTAAAGTCAGAAAATATTTTATCTATATGTATAGCAAGGAAGATATGCAATTAAATTTAAATTCTCTTGTGAAATGGTGAAAAATCACCAATTCTCAAACTTTGAGGAGAGAGGGCATGATGGTCAAGGTCTTTTTTCAGTTTCTCTTATGCAAATTATTTCTCCAGGGATGGATGAGAATCTGTTTGTCAGTGTGAGAACTAAATTTAATATCATTATAGTCTTCTTAACACAAAAAACATTATCTTAAATTTTTTGTCAAATCCTTTATATTTACATTGGGAGTACACATTTGTTACATCATTTTTAAAAATTTTGACCTTTTCTTATTTTAAAATGCCTTTCTGAACATTATAGATACTATTTTATACACTAATCAGAATATCTAGCATGTCAATGTAAAATCGAATATTCTTTAAACAGAGCCAGTTTAGACATGAAGAATTATCTGAAGGTTATAGAGAAGTTGGAGCCAGACTTCTCCAAGAGGAGCACAATGTAAGCATATAAGAAAATGGACAAAAATTTTAAATATATTAATTCAATCTAGACATTAGAGCACAAAAATCTTACTGCAAGAATGATTAAACACTGCAACAGAGACATGGTGGAAATTCCATGGTCATACTCAAAGCTTCACTGGGTTTAAGTCTGAGCAACCTGGTCTAAATTTCATGTTGAATCTGTCTTTACAATTGGCTCTGTATTGACCAGGGCATTGGACCAGATGACCTCTACATGATGTACAGCTTATCTCACCAAAAGAGCACTAGATAATCAACAAACTGCCTTTTATGCTAAGTAGCCACATTCTTGCCAAGAACTTGGCCTGTAGGTCAATATGCAAACCAAAGAAAATGGATTTTGTCTTGTTATTGACAAACGATTCCCATATGAAATTCATCATGAATTTTCTTTAGCTGGTGGCTATGTTAATAGCCGAAAAGGAGAGGAAATTAACTGAATAAGTACAAGAAATAAAGTAGTCTCTGGTTCTACAGATGGTTTAAATAAATAAAGGTTGAGAAATGATTTAAAGAACTGTGGTGAGAGATTATTACTATTACTTCTATTGTCAACACTTCTTACAGCACAGAACACAAGTAACTGGACCAAAAATCTACAAATCAGACAATTGCCCTAGACCATAACTGAATTTATAAAATAATGAATCTTTGCTTAATATAAGGTAATGTTTTTCTTAAAAGGTCTAAGGCTATTGAGCTATGAAAGAATTATGCCTTTTCAAACAAAATGACAATGTATACCCTGATGGAACAGAGAAAAGAGCAAAGCATTCTGCATTTTACGTCTACAAATTTACTAAACATTACTTTCTCAAACTCACCACATTTGAGTTACTCTCAAACTTTGTCAGAAATACCCAGTAAGCAGCAGTGCACTCTTACCAAACATGTTAGCTTCTTATACCCTGAAAGGTAGTGCAGGAATGCATTTCAGGGTTTTCTAAAGAAAAAAAAAGGCTTTGCAATGTAAAGTGTGAAAAAGGATGCTCAGCAGGAAAAGGAAGGCTTGGAAAGCAAAGCCATTTGCCTTTTCACAAGCTGCACAGATAGAGTAATTTTGAAGTCATTAGGATATCTGTTTTTCAATTACAGTATACACATTAATATGCTTTGCTTAAAAAAAATATAAATTGGACAAGCAATTTAGAAACTGCCTCAGATAGAAGAACTGCTAACATCAAGCAAGTCAGCTCGATTGCAACTTGCATAGATCAAAGCTGGAAAGTGTGTAATCATCTAATATGAGCAGATAAGAAGGGTCATATTAAAGATCACAGAACACCAGAAACAAGACAGAAACAGAAGCAGGAAATTTGCTGCAAGTCCTGCTGAATGAAAATGATGAAGCAAGGCAAGATTTAGTGAAGTGCATTGTTGCGGGTAGTGGCATTGAAACCTGTCAGGACTGTTATCTTTACCCAACCATAAATTCAAAAACATATAATTACAATAAAGTGCCATGACCAAACATAGTGAGTAAGTAAGCACTACATTGCTTATTTGAAATAGGACACCTTCCAGAGTAATAAATACCTACAAAATAATATCTCAGACCCCAGAACTACAGTAATAAATACTAACTACAGTAATGAATACAAACAACTAAACCTTTAGACTATCACCAGTTGTTCCTACTTCTTCTGAGTACCTATTATCAAAGTAGTTATTTTCTGGGAGTGTTACTAAGAGTTTTTTTTTCTAGAAATCCGACATACTGATTTTGATTTTTTTTCCTAGTAATGGCATGGTATTTATTACCTGAATTTGATACAATTCAAGAGGTTAAAATGTCTAGTAATACAAATCTCAGTCACTGCAATGGAAAAACATAATTTGTATGTGTTCCTTTACAACTGCTTCACAAGAACGTGCATTTGTTTTTTTAGATGTCTTTCTGCATGTTGTGCTGTTCTGTAATGTGAAACACTTACCCTGGAAAATACCTGTCAATAAATAATAAACTAAGACAGCATAGGTATGCAAAGAAAAGAAACCATGAATACCTTTCACTCAAACATGCCTCCTTTCACTCAAACAATTTTCAAGATTTTTCTAAACCCCAGTCCCAGATGTCATATGTTTTCCTTCACACTCTCAAGTTTTCACTCTAGTATTCAGTTAAAAGTGTTCTTCAATTAGACATTATTAGACATCCAAATCAATTTTAAATGACTTTCTTTTCAGAGATACTGAACAGACGTTATTCCCAGTGGAGTAAGAATATCAGTACATTCTCAGCAGTTCTGAGAATCATGTAATTTTGATAGATTTTACTGTAACAGCAGATAATCAGCTTCTTGTATGTATTGACTTCTAATCATAGATTTTACTTTTCTGAGTTTCTCTCACAAAAGGATTTAGCATGTACTTCCACAGAGGGCTGTACAGATGTAATGCCTTATCAAGTCTGTGTTGCTTGTTACTAAAATGCAAACTGAATCAAAACAACTAATCAAGGTATTAGCGTTTGTATAGGTTAAACTTAATTTCTATTTTGATGTAACAGTATGAGAACATAAATTACATCTTTCTTCCTACAAAGTAAATTTTTTTCTTTTCTTGTTCAGGTGAAGTGAGAGAAGAACATAGGGTTTTACAATTTTTCTGATCTGTGCAAGAAAATATAATCATGGGGCTGAATATGTACAAAGGAAGAATTTTTTACTTCTTCATTATTTTCCACGTACATTATTCATTATTTTCCAGTTTTTTTTTTTGATGCAATGAAGTTTTACTGTAAGAAACCTGGAAATTTAAAAACCAACTGAAGCCAACGGTATTTATTGGTAACCTTTTGAAAACAGCTTGATGACAAATAGTCAGAAATATGGTCAACAAAAAAAAGAACTCCAAACAAGAAATAAACTAAAATGAACCCAGATATTTTGATATTATTCTGTGCATTAGCTCTACATCCCTAAAATGACTATGGTGTCTGATGAGGCACTTTTAGAATATTCTCTGAGCAGGTCTTCAGCAAATTGCTTCAATGAATATCTGAGGTGTCTGACATCAGAGAAAGGTTGAACAGTCTGAAATAAATAACGCCTAAGGGTCCGCTTTTGAATGTGAAGCTCACAAATATTATGGATCTACATAGCAAAATCCTTTCAATTTATCTATTAAGTAGGAGTTGGATAGAGGTGGCAAAAATGTATAGAATCATGTAATGAATCATAGAACCACTGAGGTTGAAAAATACCTTTAAGATTGGGTCCAACAGCAAACTTAACAGTGCCAAATCCACCACTAAACCATGTTTCTAAATGCCAATCACCATCCACCACTTCCCTGGGCAGCCTGTTCTAAGGCTTGATGATCCTTTCAATAAAAGAATTTTTCCTAATATACAGTCTAAACCTCCCCTAGCTCAACTGTTTCCTTCTGTTCTATCCCTTGCCATGTGAGAGAAGAGACCAACACCCACCTAACTACAACCTCCTTTCAGACAGACAAGGTCTCCCCTGAATCTCCTTTTCTCCAGACTAAAAAACACCAACTTGCAAAGGTTTATAGAAACTATGGATAATTTTAAAATTAATCTCTTTTCTGACTACTGTTTGTATTATGTTATTCATTCAGTGGGTAGCTGAAGAAGACCTTCATTTACAATACATCCCATGGTTTCCTACAGAAGTGCAGCACTTGACTGGGTTCTGATTTGATTACACATTTAGAGATATTACCAAAAACTAGATACCTGGCTCATTAATCAGCAACACTTAATCATTAATGTGAACAGGGATTTACAGCATAAACTTCAGTTTCATTTTGAAGCCTGTGTGCAATAAAAAACTTGTAAAATTCCACATAATACATTAATTCAAACATCTCAAACTTGGAACACCTTATTAGTTGCATATCTCATCTGTGCAAATACTGTCATGTAAGCATTGTGGTTTTACAGCAGAATAAATGAATATGTTTTTGTGCAGATGCTTGAGACTGTATTTGAAAACACGGTAATAAAAGATGTTTTACAGTTTAAATTGCAAAACAAGGTGTTGGTTTTTTGTGGATTTTGTGTTTTTGTAATTGAATATACAGTACTGAAATAGATTTCACTGTTGTGATATCTGAGTAATAGGTTTGGGCAACACTTAATATTAAAAACTGCCAGGAAAACAATTAAGAAGAGATTACTTACCTAGCTTCTTATTAGCTAACTGATAGTAAAATGAAGCCTGAAATGGAACCTCCTTTCTTTCCCCAGCTCGATTAACGCTGACTGCCACTTTTGATTTGTGCAAGGCTAAATCATCGAACACCATTTTCCTTAATTCCCCATTGGTTTTTTTTTACATATATTTTTTTAGTTATCTATTTTATGAATGTGTTGGTTTGGCACAGCCTGGTTTTTGGCAGTGAGGGAGATGACACAGAGGTAGTTCTGTGAGAAGCTGCTAGAAGCTTCCACCATGTCTGACAGAGCCAATCTCTGCAGTCAGAAGGGCAGGGGTGCCAGCAGCAGCTTCCCCTCCCCAGTGCCCCACATGAAGAGGGGCATTAAATAGTGCCAGTGCTGCCTGGCTGGCAGTGGAAGCATGTCAAGTGATTCCCTGATGTGGAACCTAGGTGAGACCAACTTCTTGGTGCTGCAGGATCTTGCAAGAATCTTTGAATTCGTGGAACTCCTTGATAATAGTATCTGCAAACAGCAGTTTTTCTTCTAGTCAGAGACAAGGAGGAAGCGAGGACATGTGAGGAGAAAACAACATGATGACAACAAGGTCAGTGGAAAAGAAAGAGGGGCAGGAGGTGCTTCAAGCATTGGAGCCAGGATTCTTCTGCAGGCCATGGTATGATAAACTGTCCCCTTGTAATGCATGAAGTCCACAGGGTATACAGAGTTCCACTCGCAGCCTCTGAGAAAAATGCTCACACTGGCGCAGGTGGATGTTAGAGAAAGCTGTAATCTAGTGGGAGACCCAAATAGAAATAGAGAGCGCCTGCTCCCAGAAATAGAGAAAGAGGACCCTTGCTTCCAAACTAGAGCAGCCTATCCTTAAAATACTACACCCCGTGGATGAGTGACTCATGCCACAACAGTTTTAAAAGACTGTTTGCTCATGGGAGGGACCACACGGCATAAAAAAAAAAGACTTCTTTCCCTGAGCAAACAGAAAAAGGTACAGAGCAACAAACTGACCAAAACTCTCTTACCCCGTTGGTGGGAAGAGGGAGGGGCTGGGGGGGAAGAAAAAGTGTTTTAAAGGCTTATATTACTTTCTATTATCCTCCTCTGACTCTGTTAGGAATAAATTTACTTTATACCTTTAAATTTGAACCTGTTTTGCCCTTAGAGTGTTTTTTTCTCACAGTTCTTATCTCAACTCTCAGCCCTTCATTAATTCTTTTCCCTTCCCTCTACCAACTGTAGCAAGAGAGAATAAGAGAATGACTTTCGTGAGTGCCTGGCATTTGGCTACAGTCAAACCACAGCAATGAATTTTCCAGAAACACAAACTTCAGTTACTTTTGCCAGCCACCCTCATTTGTTTATATACCTTTTTAACTTAACATTGTGCTTGCCCTCATGTCACTTCAACAATGAAACATCTCTGAGCAGTGATGATTTTCTGGATCAGAAAGTACAATTTGTTTGACAAACACTACAAGAAACTTTAAAAACATGCTATAGCAGTGCATAAGTCTTTACCTATGTTTTTACTACAAGCATGAGTAAGCTAAAATGTAATTTTAAAAAACCGTGGGAAATCTTAAGCAGTCTGAATTATTTGGGGCGTGATTCAGTAAGGCAGCTGCATTTCCTCTTGTCTCCAGATGTGATTCAACAGATATTAAGTATGATTTCTCTCCATTTCTCATAAAATTTATGGCTATCTATGCACTTGCCTCCACTCTTTTGTGGGGTGCTGTTTTCCAGCTTAGTTCAATGATAGGTTCTAATTGTGGTTTTTAAGAGCTTTGCTGAGTGACAGCATGGCTGATAGAAAAAGTGTTCAGTAGGTTTAGATCAGGTTTTTGATGTAATATTGTCTTTTAACAATAAAACTACAGTTTCTAAAAATATAGAAAGCAAAAAAAAGAGACAATAAAATGAGTGTTGATTTGTCTTTAGCAGATGTATAGGCAGAAACTGAAAAAACATGAAAATTGTAAAAATCTCACATTGCACAACCTTTTTTCCTGCTTAGTTTTAAAGTGATGAGGTTCTTTTCCCTATGTTACTCAACATCTCATAGTTATAAATAAAGTTGGGTCTTTTTAACTCTCAGCATAAGTTGGGGGTTTTCTTGTTTGTTTGTTTTGGTTTGGGTTTTTTTATTTTTTTTTTTTTTAAACCTTGTTTGGAAATGAACTGTTCATCAAGTAGCATGTCTGCGGGTCAAGGTCTATAAACATGGATTTTCCCTCTCATGTGATAATGTACTGCATAAATAATGATGTACTTAGAGATTAAAGTGTGCTGAGGACTCTAAGCTTACAAATGCAGTTTCTAGTTCATGGTTGGAAATGTAATTGGACACCCTGATGTTGTTGGGGAGCAAGACTATCTATCTGAAGCAACCTTCCTACAAAAATTAGGAATATTTGTAAAGCTAAGGTGCAATGTGAACATATTTAATAGACGCATGCAAATCTACATAACCGGATCTTGATATTACTTAATTTAAAACACTTTGTGACCTCATAAGTCACCCCATTACCTTTTTATCTTTTCTCTTCATGATGGGCTTAATATTGGCTGGCTGTTTTGACTTCATTCCACCTTCTTAAAAGGGAGTGGGTTGAAAATATGATGGAAAACTTCGGGGTTGAGATATAGACAAGGGGAAACCCTTGCCAATTAATGTCACAGGTGAAATGGGCTAAACCTAGGGAAGGTTAATTTGATTTATTTCCAATTAAAAATAGATTAAACCAGTGATAAACTAAAAAAAAAAAAAAAAAAAAAAAAAAAAAAAACCATCTTCTGTCCATCCTCCCTTTTTCCTAGGTTTAACTTCCTCCTTCATAAGTCCTCCACTTCCTCCTGTAGCTTCCTAGCTTCCTCCCCTATCCCACTAGTGGAGAAGATCAGTTGTTTATGGTGTTACACCTTCCCTATGTCGCAAGTGAGTTTTCCCCTTTTCTATTTTGCTCATGCTTAGTCTACTTGCATTCCACTCAGCCTTAATTATATCAATTATCTTAATAATATTGATTGTCACAACTTTAACAGGTTCTCTGTACAAATAGAGGATAGTAGAATTTTTCATAGTAGTATTTGACGGTAGTTAATGAACATTAACTTTTTCATGCAGTACTTTCGCACTCCTGTTGTGTACATATACCATGATAAATTAAAAAAGTAGCTAGTTAGAAAATATAAAACAAAAATTAGAAGAACTCATGACTTAACAGCTTAAATGTTGCCATCAAAAAACTTTCAAGCATAGAAATTACAATGTACTTGCATCTAATGTCCTTGTAGAAACAAGAGCCAAGAAATCCAAGACTTTATGTGTAAAAATTCAAAGAGAGGAACTGCATAAAAATAGCCTAGGGAGTTCAAAAAAATGGAAAAGAAAGTTGGCATGATTAAATTGCTGAGTCATAGAAAATATTTAATTCAAGAAGACATCATTCAGGAAAGTGAAATTGTGTGCAACTGAAGAAAGTGAAAGGAGCAACAAATTCTAGCAGGGTAAATATAAAAGGCAGTCCAAAAATAGAGTTGGAGAACAACTTTCAAAAGGCATAAAAGCCATTAATAATTTTTTTCCCAAAGGCAACAGAGGCAGGAAACCTACACAGATATGTGAAAAAAGAAGCTCCCTGAAATAATAATGTAATACCAGAAATAAAAGATGAATAATTTGCATCTTCATTCACTGTTGAAGAAATTGAAAAAGTCATGATTCTTGACTTCTTACAGGGAGAGCCTCAGAAGCCTGATTATAAGTTGGATGGTTGGCAGGAAGATTTAAAAAACTGGCAAAGTGAACAGCAACAAATTGCCACTATGTTTTTCACTCTGTAAATAGTGGAAGAATGCTCCTCATTTGCTGATAATTCAGTGATTAAGACTCTTATCTGAGATACAGGACTCCTCCTCAAATTCTTTCCTATGTCTGAGGCCACTTCAACTCATGAGTCTGCATGTTAAGTACTTGGATATAAGGCATTCTGTTTTCTGTTTATTTCAGATAGATGAACACCAGGTGTTACCAACCTTCTCTTGTGATCCCTGGCTACTTACTTTCATCAGTAGAGAAGCTCTGAGATAAAGAAATAAATGAATACTTCTTAAAAAAATGCCTAGTAGTGTGGTGGATTTATTGCTCAGCAAAAAGATGGGACAGATACTGTAATTTCTATCACATCTTCTTCTATTTGGCGCTATGTTTCTGCCTGATTTTTCCATGGATATGAAGTTGGTACGAAAAGAAACAAGGTCACCATGAAGAATTGAGTATCAATATCTTATTAAATTAAAGACTTTTTTATAGACACAATGTTACAAAAAGCTACAGCATTTGGACAATATCACTTTATGCACAAAAAGTTTGGAATCATTCTGTACAACTGACTGTAATGATGAATCATTTGTGGTAATACTTTTTTCTCTAATGGAGTTAATGTAACAAAGAACCAGACCCATTTTCTGTCATTTTAATAGCAACAAAATGAGAAAAAAATATTTGTAATCTTCCACACTAAACGGCTATGAAACACAAAGGTGTCAATTACCTACATTGGCATTTAGGTTTGCAAGTAGGTTTTCAAATGAAACTTACTAGGTCTCCACTACCAATGAAACACCATCATGCCCAGGGTTGATATTAAATATACACAGATGAGAACACTAGCAGTTTGACTAATATATATTTAAAAAAAAAAAAGAAGGATAGTTTTGAAACACTCCAGTAATAAAAAGACACAAGCAGTACTAATTAATGACTGTTAGAAATATGACGGTGTGACGAAATAGCAAACTCTTCACATCAGACAACATTACTGTTATCCAAGATTAACATGGAATTCACATCCATGTAAATCTTACAGCTGATTATTTAAGTTAAATACTGCACCATTCCCAAAAACTTCAGAGTAGGATTGCATATACCTTCATACAATCTTCTGTGTTACACAATTCCAACAATAACTTTCATTTTGCTTCTTTTGTTTTGTTGGTTTTTTGTTTTGTTTTGGTTTTGGTTTTTTTGGGTTTTTTTTAATAAATAGAATCAGTAAAGTAGAGCAACAATGGTAAAAAAAAATTGAGACTACAATAGAGGAAAAATTTATATTCTTTATTTATTCTGTCAGAACATGTATTTTTCTCCAGAGCAGCATAGCTGTCATTTGCCCTTTATATCTCATGTTTCTAGATGTTTCTGCAGAGAAGACAGTACAGCTCCGAAGGACTCATTCTTTAATGGACAGATGTGATTTTAAAGACTCAGCTATATTTACATTGGAAGTGAAGTGATAGGTGACAGAGGTAGGGCAAATACTATACCAAAAATAACTGCTACAGCAGTTATTCTTGCTACTGTGTTCTCTCAGCATAGCCCTCTGCTATGGGAAGTCATTTTTATTGGAAGAATAAAAAATTGGTTTCCAAAAATAAACAGTAGGTAACTTGCTTTATTCTCCAGTCAATAATCCAAAAGTTATAGACAAGTTTAATCACTCTTAAATAGATATAAAAATAAGTATAAGTATAATATAAGTATAAAGAAAAAGTTTCAATATCATTTTGTGTACCACGTCCTGTAAAAGAATCCAACAAGCAAAAAGGTGACTCAAATAGGATATTGGGTTGAAGAACAGTTACTACTTATAATAAAGCTAAGATAAGAAATCAAAAGGTTGGAACTAAACCCAGCTGAATTATTTAAAACGCTCTTACTGAAAGAAGTAGAATGCAAAATGAGTATGGAGAGGCAAAATTTCATTCCAGTTTTTTTTTCCCCAGGTAAAGTGCGCGTTATTGGATGGCCTTTTGTTCATAACAAGCCTGGTAAAAGGAGCTGATATAGTGAACCACCCACAGTGGAGTAGCATTTAGAAGACAAAAAATTAAGTAGTATTCCACAAAAGATTGTTCAAGTAGATAGACTGGGCCATTTATACATGCTAGAGTAAGATGAATAATGAAAAGAAAGTTGCAATATATTTCACAAATGATATCACATATGTAAATGCAGGTCAGTCCAACTGACTAGGCCTCTTAAAACCCTAAATCCTCTAGGAACCTGAAAACAAAATGTGAAATCATATTTCCAACACTAAAAAGTCCCTCCTTACCCAGTAGGAGGGCTCTCTTACTCTCCCTGAATTTCCTCAAGAGGTATTTAACTCACTATTGTAATGGCAGAGATGTAAATGTTGAGGACTGAATATATTCATGACGGCCTTAGCCCTTCACCTTGCATAGGTGAAAACCTTTTGAGAGCTTTTGCAGAGCCAGTGTAACTCGTCATAAGTGCCTTACAGTGTGCCTGCAATCCTGAGTCTATCGACTCATAAGCGTATGAGCAAATTAAATTTGAAATGTGTGAACTGAACCAGACCATATGGACTCCCCAAAAACATTTTCCATCACGGGCATACAGTTTTCATCTTCCTTGACAACTGAGAAACAAATATGTTGGTTCCTATTACCAACCAGGAACTCTATACAAAATATACAATGAAAATATGTAAGAAGTTCAAGCAACATTCAGCATTGCAATCACTGCAAGTCTGAGTCTTCACTGTTCAGAAAGATCCCTTTATTTTGTATCTGTTACGGAACTCGTATAGATTTTCCTAGTAAATTTTGAAGCATGTTGATTCTGTCTGAAATCTCACTGTCTTGTAATGTTCAGCCATATAATGATACAACACATAGACACTTCAAACCACGCACAAAATCTTGGACTTCCTTGGGTGTTAAATCTTCTAAATAGAAAGAAAAATAGTTAAAGCAAGTATTGATTATTTCTATTACACACAAGGCAAAACAGAATCTATTCTCAGGGTAATTATCCTCTCCTTACCTGAATCACTAAGAGCTGGAATACATTTTTTTAAATTAACTAAATGCCTGTGCAGGTTATCTGAAAATACTAACAGCTTAAGAAAATTTTCCCAGGTATACTCATTAAAAATGTACAATAAACTCCTGTATTCCATAATTTTAAAAAATATCCTGAAAACCCCAAGCAACACTGGCAAGGAATGATAGAATTATATAGAAAAGAGAAGAATTTACATTCTATAATGACATTAACAGATAAGAGAAATACTTAAACAGTAAAATAAAAGCTGCCTGATTTTGTACTCCTTACTTTGTGTTGATTAAAAAAAAAAAAAATTAGTAATTTCTGTATACTTCATGTCAAAACCTTATTTTTGCCAACATTTGGTCTGTTCAGCCTGGAGAAGAGGAGACTGAGTGGAGACCTCATTGCAGTCTACAACTTCCTTGTGAGGGGAAGAGGAGGAGCAGCCACTGATCTCTTCTCTCTGGTGACCAATGACAGGACCCAAGGAAATGGCCTGAACTTGTGTCAGGGGGTGTTTAGGTTGGATATTAGGAAGAGACTTTTCACCAGGAGTGTGGCTGGGCATTGAAAAAGGTTCTCCAGGGAAGTGGTCACAGCACCACGCGTGATACAGTTCAAGAAGTGTTTGGAAAATACTCTCAGGCACATGGTGTGACGCTTTGGGATGGTTCTGTGAAAAGGGCCAGGTGTTGGATTCAGTGATCCTCATCAGTCCTCTCCAACTCAGCATATTTTGTTATTATTTTCATTAATTTCTGTATTGACTGTGTGTGATTAAAGGAAAGCTATATTCTGCCACCATTAGTTGCACTGATAAGAACTAATTTTGGTGAAGGATATGTGGAAAACAGGGAGATGATGAAAGACAACTTCACCAAGGATAAATTATGCCTGTCCCAGCCTTGTTACAGAGAAACTACAGCAGTAGAAAAGGGAAGGGCTACCACTGACACCTACCTGATCTGAAGGATCTTTGATACAGACTCTCACAACATTCTTGGAACTAAATTGGAGAGGTGTGGTCCTGATAGATGGACTGTTTGATGGATAAGTAATTGGCTGGTTGGACATATCCAAAGAGTTACAGTGGACAGCTCAAAGTTCAAGTGGAATCCAGCAACAAGTGGTGTCCCTCATGGGTCCCTATTGGGGCCAAAACTATTTCATACCTTCATCAATGGCATAGTGGGATTGAGTGTGCATCACCTCAGTATCAAGTTGAAACCAAGCTGAGTGACTAGAAGAAAACTGGCATGCTAGAAGGAAAGTCATGCCACTTTGGAAGGACATTAACATGTTTGAAGAGTGGGCCCATACAAATTTTATGAACTTCAACAAGACCGAGTGCAAAATCCTTCACCTGGACTGGGGAAATTCACAATATCAGCACAAATTATGGGATAAATTTATTGGGAACAGCCCTGTGGAGAAGGATATTGGTAGATGAAAAATTGGAACTGATATGGCAATTTGTGCTTACAGTCCGGAAAGCCACCCATGTCCTGAGTTGCATAAAAAGAAGTGTGACAACAAGCAGGACATGACACTGTTAGAACAAGTCCAGAGGATGACACACTAATGATCAGACTGCTGGAGCACCTCTCCTGTGAGAACAGGCTGAGAGAGCTGGGGTTCAGCCTGGAGAAGGGAAGGCTCTGGGGATATGACGACTTTTCATGGTACAGAAGGAGCTTATAAGAAAGAAGGAGAAAGACCTTTGACCAGGGCCTGTAGTGACAGAACAAGGTTAATGGTTTCAAACTGAAAGAGGGCAGATTTAGATTAGATTTTTATTGTCTGTAAGAAAAGAAATTTTAACATTAATGTAGTGAGGCACTGGAACAGGCTGCCCAGAGAAACTATAGATGTCTCATTATTTGAAATGTTCAAGATCAGGTTAGATTGGACTTTGTGCAACCTGATCTCATCGAAGTTGTTCCTTTCCATGGCAAGGGGGTTGGAATAGGTGATCTCAAAGGTTACTTCTGTCGGAGTACCCTATGTGTGTGGTAGAGGGGCAGGCCTTGAGGGCCGGAGAGAATCTCTTTCCTGGGCCCAGAAGTGACCCTGGGAATACACCCAGGTCACCACGGATGGACTGGGAGAGGACTGTGGGTTTGTGGACTGTGTTGGACCTGTCGGAAGTGACAATTATAGTTTGTGACCTTGTAGGGTATTGTTTGCCTGTTACCATAATAAGTAAAAACTGTGGAATAGCCCAAGTGATTGGGGCACACTGTGGTGAATATTCTTCCTGTTTATATGATGATATATCCTGTTTGTGTCATGGTATTTGAGGATTTTCACTGTGCAATAAAGGTCTTTGCACTTCTCCATCTTGTGTGAAGTCCATGCCCCTTGCTTAATTACTGTACCTTCCAATTCAAACCATTCTGTGATTCTATGATTTTATTTTATTTTTTTTTTTAGAGATTGAGAACATTCTGTGGCTTGCAATATAAATGAGAATAGAGCAAATTTTCTCATTTCTCTTTCTAGACTTCAGTGGTTACATCAATCTTACCATATCTGAGAAGTAAACACCATCCTAGGGCAGCACTGATCAGACATCATGCATTTAAATTTGACATAGCTGTTAAATAGCTTTCCTCTTTACCTCCTCCACTTGGTTTCCATGACTAATCTGGGTACAAACCATAGGTGGGAACTATAACAGCTTTTGAAAACTCCTGCATGATTCACCTTTCTGTCATGCAGTGAGCTTGGAAGTTCAGTAGATCTAGACACAGGTTATATCTCCCTGAAAGTTGCAGTGGAAGGGGTAAAAGCTATGACGCAAGCAAATGCTTCTGATATTGTGCTCCTTAAAGAAAACTCTTAACAAGATCCCGTTTCCTGTTAAACAACAACTCACCCATATAAACAATCTCCCTAGACCTGTTAGTGTAAAATGTCTGCAGTTTAGTCCCACTTTTGGTACAGATATTTTTCTTATAAAGGGCAGTCATGTCTTCCATTACAAATTAATAAAATGAGCTAGCTGGATAGCTGTTCTTGGAGTAATCTTTGAATGCTTCGCACGCGCTCTGCAAGTCCTGCTGAGATTAACATTCAAAGGACTTCCAGAGGAGGCTTCCATTGATTCCCTGGGAATTCCCCATCGCTGGAAAATGTCACCTTCAGAAAACTGGAGATGTTTTTAATCAGTTCCTCTCTTTTATAGCTTTTTTTTAATCTTGTGTATAATTTTATAGTTAATTTTAAATACAAATATTTATGTGGACTTAAAAAATGAAAGTATGTCGGAAGCTCAAAAATCAGCTGGACTTAATCTTTTAGTTATTCTTAATTTTTTCAAGTCTGTAACCTAAATTTGTTATAACAACAACATACCTGTAGTATAACTAATAATAATAAGACCTATAACTTGTTATAATTTTGCTTTTTTAAAATTTGTAAATAAGTGCTAATCAGGGGGAGAAACTGTGTGGGAGAAAGAAAAGGCAAAAGTGCTTCTGTGATAGCTTCATAGAAATGATGCAGCCACATGTTTCATACCACAGGGTCTTTCTAATATAAAAATTACGGGTACTTTGGGTGAAAATAAGATAATTTAGGAATCTTTCTGTCTTTGATGTCTTTGAGGCTAATGAATGTCTAAAACTGAGGAGATAACATTAACCAGAATATCCTGAAGTTAATATTTTTGTCCTCCTCAAGGTGTAGAATCATATAATTCTTCAAATCTTAACAGGTTATTTCCTAAAATATGAGTCACATTTTTTTAACTATAAAAGTTTTAGGGGCTTTTGGTTTCTTTTTTAGGCCATCTCATGCCTTATCAGATCAGCTTATTTCATGGTTGATGACTATGTTATACTGAACATTTTAAAAAAAGCTATTTTGCTATTATGTGTAAAATACAGTAAAAGACTTTATTCTCTTCAGTGTTGAACTGTTTTATCTTTTAATTTCTCCTTCTGCCTGAATTTTTGCTCTTACATCATGACACAATTAATAAAATTCTTACACAGATGTCCTTACTAATTTTTTCAATATTTATTTTTAATTTTTTTATTTAGCTGAGTATGTTAGTTTTAGATGGACAACTTAAACACAATGATAAAACTGAAGCTTATTATTATGCTAATATTGCAATTAATGCAATCGCTTGTATTGTTTCTCCAATGCAATACTTTCCTTCTTACAAGGAAAATCACTCTTCCATTCCTTCATTAAATTTCTAAAGACCACTTGACTGTAACTGTATTCTGTGCCATATAATCTGTCTGGGATTGAAATATACTTATCTGGTGGATAGGCCACATTTTCTTCATTAGCTTCTGTTGTGATCACAGCAAGCAAAGATGATAACAGAAAGAGAACAGAAAGAAAAGATCCACAGCAGTATGAGATGGTTCAATTTGAATCAGATTGTCCTCAATCTCAGAAGAGACCTTTTTTAATGCTTTTAAGGTTTTCAGTTCTTTTCCCATATTTAAGGGTGCACTTGACTCTTGCAATGTGAGCCACTCTTTCACCTTTAGCTATCATAATTTTCTTACTTCAATTTGAACTCACTCTGCTTTATGTTTTCAGGGTAAAACCAGCCGTGATAGATTCTGTAATTTGTGATTTCTTTCTCTTTTTGCATCTTCAGTTCACCTTTCCTGTAAAGCTTCATTAGCCCTAACATATTTCATGATGTTTCCAATTAATTATTAGACACTTGGAGACGCAGTGAAATAGCTCCATTTTCCTACTCCCTGACCACTACAAGTGGGAATATCGGCAATATTAAGAAATCTATTTTGGGTAAAAGAACTAAATTATTTCTCAGAAGGAGATCTGGCCTTTAGAGAGGGAAGGTAAACTGTTGGGGGGAATGGTCTGGAATGAAAGGATTCAGAAATGCTACCACAGAACTTCTCAATGAGAATCATAAAAAGCGTAAGTAAAATAGTGTTGAGGCTGCAAATGAAACCATGTAGTGCTGAAGCAATGTAGCCTGAAGTTATTGTTTAAAATGTCTATCCGTCATGTCCTATCCTAATATATCCATAAAAGTTGGTGTCAAGCTTGATGGCACACAGTCTGAAGTATAACAGGTTTAGGTACATCGGTGCACAATGTTATGCATAAAATGCTAAAAAGGCAGATTTGGAGCTCTGTGTGTGCCTGTGTATATTGTATGTACACATGCCCATGCACAGACACACACATATTTTTTATATGTATGGGTCTTTTCTGGTTCTCAGTGAAGTTTAACAAAAGGTTTGGGGGCAGAATATGGATGACAGGTGAGGAAAAAAATGCCATACAACTTTAATATAAAAACAAGTTATTTACAATATTTCTGAAAACTGTTCTTCATTACACACCCTCACATTACACACACTTAAAATTGCTTATTTGTTCTGCTGTTGAATGCAAGGGTGTCTTAAGGTGACAGTCAAATTAATGTTTATTTTCTTTTTTCTTCCTAAAATCTTTCTTAGACTATGCTAGACTAAGGATAACTGACATTTAATTATGGAGTATGCTAAAGCTATAGTAAACATGATGATGGCATCAAATGTGCCTATTAACTGTAAATCCTCAAGAGTTCCGTCTAGTAGTCAAGTTTGACTTTACTTGAAAAAAGGATGAAATTTGCACTAATAGTAGCTTAGCAAATGTTCACTGAATGCTAGTACACTTGAAAATGTATAACCTGACAGAATGAGAATAATATCATTTAACTTGCATTTAATACAATTTAGTCTTCATTTCTGTGGGCATTTAAATTATATTAGCTAATGTATTTTATTAATGGAACTCTTGCAGTGTAGCACACTCAGTTATTGAAAAATCAGGTTGCATATTTCTCTGTAATTGGCATTTGCTTGTTCATTTAGACAATAGGTTCTAAATGTACCTGTGACCAGTTTTTCTGTAATTGCTATTATTTTTTAAAAGTTATCACAATGCCTATGAATTTGAAAGAAACCATAAATAATGGATTCTGCATTCACTTTTTTTTTCAATTTTTAAGTATTTAGAACTGAACCAAAAAGATATATTTCATGTATTTCTTATATCAATGAGAAAAGAAGCAAGAGATCATATGAATACAATGCCACAAACAAATGTGAAGTTGACTTAACTTTTTTAAATTGGAAATATTATTTTCATTTAATCTTCTGCAGTTTCTTGGCTTTCAAAAACCTTTGTCAAATCCATCTGTCTTAACACATTTAATTCTGAAAGTAGCCTGAAGACATGAATTATCAGGTGGTCATTATAAAGCACTGAATACACGAATGCTGTCTTTATTGGAGGGGATTTTTTCTTTGCCTGTTTTTGGTGCTTTTTTTTTTGGTTGTTTATAGTTTTTTAAATAAAAATCACAACTACCAAAAATTTGCTGCCCCCCAAAAAACCCCAAACTACCTTTGTGCTTCAGCGTGAAATACTTTCTAGATCAAATAAATCCCATCTGATCCAGACTGACAGAGAGCGAGAGATTTAAAAATAGCTTTCCATAATCTATATGAAACATATTCTAGGTAATGGACAGACATTAATTTAGTGTTGAACATGTAGTCAATAATGAATGAGAAATTACCTCAAAGAGTGTTGCAAATGAATTCCACCTTAAAAACCAACCCAAAATAAACAGGGAGCACAAGAGGGAAGCTTGTCGTCATATTGTGGAAAATAAAAGAACTTATACTGTGAATCTCACAGTATGCAATGTCTCCTGAGCAGCAAATTAATCTTGGGCTATGGGAAAAAAAGATCTGTACTTGCCACTGACTCTACACTATATAGATTTATTTGGAGTAGGTATTGCATTTGATATTCAGCACTGCTGGTAGTTTCATTTCTACTGCATGAAAACAAACAAAATCATTGAGATATATAGTTATTAGAGAATGTGGAATTGCAATTAAACAGAGAGATGATATTCACGGTAGTCTTTAATTCTTATTTCTTCATATTTTACATGTTGTGTTTGCAGGAGGAAGAAAGCTGAGAGTGAGAGATTGTACTTAAAAGCAGCAAATAACTTATTTTTGGAAGTGAGCTTCACTGGATGGTGCCATTTTGGGGCAGCTGTAACAACACCACTGATGTTTTATTAAGCAATGTTCTAATTTAATCCCAGCTGTGACAGTATTAATTCTTTTCAAGATTTATACTGAGAACTGCTTTATGTTTCTGGGTGCAGCTGCATACCCAAAAACATCTATTTAAATTTAGCCAATTTTTTAACTAAAAATATGAACTGCATTTTACATTCAAATATTACTGCAATTACATATTGTCCAGTAGGAATAGCATTTTTCACTTGAAAGAGATTAATAATACCTAGAATAAAAGTTAAAAGAAAGTGGCTTTAAAGAAAGGGAGTCTGTATCATTCTTTAAATAATAATAAAAAAAACCCACCAACGTGTAAATATATATTATCGTGCGAGTACATATAATTCCTTAAATTTTTGTTGTATGTATTTAAAGATGAAGGAATTGAATTAAAAAACAACTGAACAAATAATTACAACTGTCCTAAATTTGCTCCACAATATTCAAGGTCTATACATCTTAACTTTGTATTCGTAGAAAACTTGAGTCATGATCTGGTCTTCATTTAATTCACCTATTTACAGCCAAAATCTGAGATGAACGCTGATAATGACAAAACTAATCATAAAGCAATATTTAAATAGCAGCAGGAGAAACTCTGTGGCATCAAGCATCTAACACTTTATGCAGCTTTAGTTTAATGCTGACTATGTTATAGTGATATATGGGTTAGTATATCACTAAACAATTCAGTGAAACTCATCCTTGACATTTTTGATTGAATGATTATACTCATGGTTTTGTGTAATAAATTATGGATACTCATAGCTAAATATTTTAATATGATAACACAATATGGGTTGTCAAGATCAGGAATAAATATGAGGTAATCCAGAAATGAAAAAATGAAATTAGTTCCATTCTGATAGTTTTCAGAGCTATTAGCTACTAAAGCAGTATTGCTTTAATGGAGCAAACACATGTAAAGGATTTATTCCTTGTACGAGAAACTAGTTAATGACAAATAGTGACTCTGTAGTTTAAGGATAAATTATACTATATTTGTTGACTGTCTTTATTATGATGCTTCAACATACAAAAATTTTCGTGAAAGGCAATCAATATCCGCTTACATTTTTTACAAACAGCATTGTTCTTGTGCACGCACATTTGTTGGTATTGGAATTATAATGGAAAAGAATCTGTAAAATAACTTTGTAGCTTAATGGCTCATATTTACAGGTAGTGCTGCCCATGTACTGAAGTGCTGGAGTACATAAACTGTGGTTGTTTTATTGTAAACAGAATCATGAATATAAATTCATCAGATATAATGCTGCAAGTATCAGCTGTTTTTACTGAGTCAACAAAAATGCAGCAGTAATAGCACTGGTCACAAATATAAATACAAGTTTGTGTTAATATTTTATCAACTTTTCTATTGTTTGGTCAGAAATATTTCTTTATTATTTTATAGCTACACTCTACTTCATATTATAAAACAGTGTTAAAATCTTTAAGTACGCTTAGAAAATTTGCTGCTGAAGTGCTTTTGAAATTGATGTTTCCTAACAGACCTTCCACAACACAGGGACTTGTAAATACTGATGATAATATAAAGGGATACACTGAGACAGGGAATTGTCTATGTCAGAGTAAAATAGACTTCTAATTCCCTCTTTTTTTTATTGAAGTAAGTGTGCATTAAGACAGTATTTTTTTTTCTAAATACTCAATTTTTTCCTTTTCTGAGTATTTGTCTGAAGATGAATTGCTCTATCTTGAGTTTTGATCATTTCTTCCTCTTTAAGTCATAGTGCATGTCTGCATTATAAAATTCAACATGCTAAATGAACGTCCTGTGCATAGTTGGACAATGAAGGAATAAGCAATTAATTTTTCATTATTAAACAAACAAACAAATGAGGATCATACTAGTACAGAACTTATACAAAGGGTCTGAGGATCTGAAAAGGTGTGAGATCCACAGAGAGTGGTACTGAATTTAGAACCCCTAGAGGGGTGGTTGCTAATATAGAAAACTGATAGGAGAGGATATGAGCTTCCATAGATTGTACTGAATATCCTGCATACATAACATCGATGTGAAAAGGTTTCATTGTTCTGAAAAAAAAAAGAAAAAACCTAAATTCTTGCTTGCCCTTCTGATCTATTTCTTTGGCCAAAATAAATCTGATAGATCACACGTTACAATGTAATGTCAGTGGCTTCAGAATTGCAACTTAGGTGGCATTGATCTCCATTGAGGCACAGCTAATGCATGTGAAACCTTATCAAAAGACAGGAAGCAAAATATGAGATGCTAGGTTTTTGTTGCTTGCCCTTGTTATTTTAGTAGCCCTGAGTTTTCTTCAAGGGCTCTTTGTAATAGAAGACAACATCTAGAGTGGGGAGAATTTTTCACTGTAGATATTTTTAAAAAATGATGCAGCTTGTGATTTAGAAGTAAAACTAAATTGGAGTGTTTCATCTTTTTTTTTGTCAAGTAGTTTTGACTTAAAAAAAAAAAAGCCCTGAGATTACTTGTACACATCTCAGAATGAAGCTGAGTCAGGAGGTTTAAGTTAGGTATTAGGAAAAGTTTTTTCACCCAGAGGGTAGTTGAGCGTTGCAACAGGCTCCCCAGGGAAGTGGTCACAACACCCAGCCTGACAGTTCAAGAAGCATTTGGACAATGCTCTCAGGCACATGGAGTGACTCTTAGGTTGTCCTCTACAGGGCCAGGAGTGGGACTTGATAATCCTGATGGGTCCCTTCCATCTCAGCATATTCCATGGTTCTATGATTCTATGCTGGCAACATCCTGTTAATACTATAAATTAACAGTGTTAAAAATTGGAGTATTTATGTAATCAAATTTTTTTCCGGCTAGTGTTTTTCTAGATAAATTTTCACTGGTACCCAAAGACAAGATTATAACTACAATTCCTATGAGAAAAAAAAGCAAACAACCCAAACAAAACCCAAAAAAACCCAAAGTAAAACAAAACAAAACAGAACAAAACAAACAAAACAAAAAACCACTAAGCAAACAAACCACAAAAAAAAAAAAAAAACAAAAAACAAAAACCACAACTTTTTTAACTCCAGGGTGTTTTTTACCTCTAGTATGATAATTGCAAAATATGCAGCTAGTGCAGTTTTGTGCTTTGAGCTGTTCTGCTTTCCAAAAAGTAAGGGAAGAATTATATTATTTACAGGAACCTATTTGTAATGATTAATGAATAGGTCTGGCTGAATAAGGCTTCAGGCTTTCCTTGGAAATTGTGGTCATATTGTGCCAGCTTTTTCCTGGAGCAGCCTGCTGGGAGTCATAGTAGAAGCGCCATTGGTTAACTCTTGTGCACCAAAGGATTTTTCGCATGGGTATTTTATATCTTTTCCTCTCTGTCCTTGTTTGACAAATTATTGTACATGTTCTCAATTACCCTTAGCTTTACTTCAACCCCTGCAAAATTTTAGTGTACATTTTTCATGACTATGTTAAATACATACAGGCAGTCTTTCACCACCTTAATTACCATTCACTAATTGCAATCCACACATCTCTTCAATCACAATTTCTGCACTGTCTCTTCTATTTTCATATTATCTTCCTCCTTCATCCTTCTAAAGTCGAAAACTAACTTGCCTCTTCATATTATTCTTTTGCACTGATTTCTGTGTAGTTTCATTCCGTCTACTTTCTCTTTGCTACTTTTGTCATCCACATAACCCTGAAATAACTTACCTGCTTCTCTTACAAATATTCTCCAGAGGATGTTTAGACAATTCTCCCTATTTACGACATCTTCATTATTGCCAAATCTAGCAATTACATGGAATTCCAAGTCCAAGTGCGCACCTTACACAAAGATGACCTCACTAATGAAATTATGTATAAGTAAAATTACACAGACCCTTTAGTAAGACCAAATTTGGGTATTAGAAGAAGAGAAAAAGAAGCTAGGGTCATAAATATTGGGGGTTTTTTGTTTGTTTTTCTTTTTTCTTAAATGTTGAAATTACAGCTGCTTGGTCTAGTCTATCAGCATCTGTCCATAGAAAGAAAGCTTATAATAAATGACTTTTTGGCAAAACAAAAATTTTAAGAAGAGCTGTTTCCAACTCATATATTTATATATTTTATACATATATATGTATATATGTGTGTATATATATATATTCCATCTTTCATTCTATCTTTTCTGTTTTAATTTATTCCTATTTTGTTTCTACTTATTTCTTTTCATCTACCTATTACCTCTCCTCACTCAAAAAAAGCTTCACCAAAAACAAACTACAAAAACCAGAAGTACTTCAGTCTTCATTTTCAGAGAACTGAAAATGTCTTAAGGAAATTATCATTCTTGTCATGCCATGTTAAGTCTGAGAGAATTGTTATCTGTAGAATTTCTGACATTCTACTGGCAGGTGTGAAAAGAAAAGAAGACAAAGCTATTTCTAGTTTAAGGAAAAGATGTTCCCAGTGGCAAAAGAAAACCACACTTGCTTCACTGGGCCATCAGTTGTTGAGTCACTGTCCATAACCTACCAGCTCCTGAATGCTGGTGTGCAATTGGGTTCATTTAAAAGGGAAGAAAGTAGTCACAACACTCATCCACAACACTTCCATCCTGGTGAGGGGGTGGATACTACAGGGCAAGGTTGGCTTCCCCCCTTGACTGACCAGAACCCTGGGTCCTATCAATGACTTATTCTACTCTGGTACAAAAGGTCCATTCTGCTGACTGTTAGGCTTTCCAGTACTTGTATGTAACTTTGGGAGGATGCTGACATAACTTGACTCAAATTATGCCAGAATTCCAGTTCATATGTGTCAGCCAGCTAGAACCAGTTTTTTCAACATTGGTGTTGGATGTTAAGCATAAAAGAGGAATTAAAGTCCCAAGGGAGCGCATACTAGGCTATGTTTCATAGATGTAGCGTATGTAGGTTCTCCCCTTCTCCAGCATGGCAGATTACAGTACTCAAAGGCCTTTCCCACTGCTCTGGCAGGAACTCTTGACTCCCTCTTCAGTCAGTGAAGGCTAGTGAGACAGTGACATTTCCACAGGGCATCTCAGTCATCTTTCTTTGGCACTCCTCTCCCTCACATTACATAACCCAGCCTCATTAAATCCTTTCTTTGCTGGAATATCTTTGGCAGCTCAACCTTCTTGTGCAGCCCCTGCAGCTGTGGCCTCTGTGTCACAGGGAGAAGGAAAGCATAAGGGATATTCATCAGATGATGAATCATCCTATTCACAGTTCTTATTCAATCAGTCATCCCTGGAAATGGTCAGCAAAAGAAAGAGTCTGTGTCTGCGCTCCTTACAGGAATCTTTGCTCCTGAGAGTGGGGGTCTACGGAGAGGCTGTTGTACGAGCAACAGAGCAGTTCATTGTGTCTTGATAGATCTTTAAGACTTTTCATCTCCACACATATTTTTCTCGTGAAAAAAGAAGGGCTGCACTTCTCTTCCCATCCAATCTCCTGCCTGCTGTAGGAGACATGGAAAGCTAAGATAGTCAGGCCATCCACACTCTGACTTCCCTTGCACCCAGAAGTAAGAAGGTAAAGACCAAGAAAGACACTAAGATAAGGCAAAATTAAAAAAGGATGTTGAGCAGAGCAGATAGCAGTATTTCCAGTTTCTGTTGGACTATGGAATTGCCCAGATGAGAAAATGTCAGATGTGTGTGCATGCATGAAAGAGCCACTAGAGCCAGCTGGTTACTCAGCTCTGCTGGACAATTCTGTGCTGGACTGCTGGGGAAAATTATTGCTTCTCCATACACTCCTGCAATACCTACCTTCAGAACTGCCAAGGGCATTGCAAAGGGCTGTTTTGCCCCTCCCACATAAAGTTCCTGCAGTTGTTCTGATCACAGTTTGGTTGGCTATGAATCATTAATGCTTGCAATGCATTGACACAAGTTTAGAATTACCAATGCCTGTACCAACCCTGGTGGGTATGTCATGAACTTCCTTCTGGTCTCTGCTTATGGGTTTCCATGCTGAGAGGTGGAGCTGAAGAATCTCCCTTGATAGTTCATGAACCTGCAACCACAGAATGGCAATCTTTGAGGTAGACCCAAGCTGTCAGTGTGAATCAGCAATGTCCACATCATAACAAGTGGTCTGTGTGATATTGCACACCCCAGTAGCCACTTAACAGAAGGGAATGGATTAGTAAATCTACAGCTGGCAGAAGACATCTATGTTCTTCTTTGCTGTTATTTATGCCTGGAACTTAATGGAGCAGTGTTGTAGGTGGGCATGCAACTTTTTGCAGGGAATTTCAAATGAGGTCATCTGTGCATGGAATTTTTTATCTTGTTGCTGGTCATTCTAAACCAACAAGATAATAGAGTTTCAACAGTAATGCTTCACAGAACAATATTTTTAAAATATCTTATAATTGATGTTGCCCTAGGAAAACTGTTTTCTCTCATCTCAAACTCCAAATTGGCAATTTTAGCTTTTGACCCCATGTTTAAATCTGACCTGTCAGAATTCCTTGTGTTAAACTGTTGTCCCATGAAAGCTCTTGCATATGCTTTGCATTCTTGCTTCTCTCTTCTGATATTCATGCACAGTATATGGAGGACATGTGAATATCAACTGTGAATATCAAACAGTTGGTCATATTAAACTTTTCTCAGCTATTCTGATGCTGACTGCTCACTGCACCAGTTTTATGCTGCTGGGACACCACTGAAGCTGTAATTGATACTTTTAGGCTTGGCTTTTTTTTTTTTTTTTTCTTTGTTACAGTAGAATAAGTTCAGGCAAGTGATACAATTTTGTAGTAATTTTAAAAGTTCAGAAAGAGAATCAATACAATAGATGGGGAAATAATTCAGTCTGCCCCTTGTTGATTTGTTTCCTTAATCCAACAGAAAAACTAGATTATAAAGGATATTGCAGTTATTCTGAATCAACTATCAATGAGATGTTGCTAACAAAGTTATTCCTCCAGGCCTACAACCACTCCTGTATCTGCTATGGTTTTCATTGTGGTAGGAACACAGCAGAACTTTTCAACATTAGAAAATCTTTATTGCCAAGAAAGAAAACAATAACAATAAAAATCACCTATAGTTCTGCCAGAAATGGCTGACATACAAACGATAGAGGGTTCTTGAATGTTAGATGGGGCTAACAAGGGAGGCTTTAATAAAAGAATGAGTTCAAACTGCCTGCGTAGCTGAACAGTCCCAACATGTTCACACAATCTGCAGGAAAAAAAAAAAAGTAGATTATTATTGAAATCACCTTTCCTGCATTCAAAATTTCCCAGGTGTGAATGAAATATATTTGCAAAGGTCAGTTTAGAAAGGAGAAACTTTTATTTTTCATGTTCAAATGTATTAGTCTTTACAAGACTAGACTTTTACTAACTGTGTGAATAAGAAATACTTTCATCACAAGAAACATTATGTTTCCAATAATGAATGACAGTATTTGAGCTCCTAAGAATTCAGAGTTAAAAACCCTAGATGTTCTGAAGTTGCTATAAATGTAAAATACAGCAATTTGGCCCCAACACATTATAATGGATTTTTGCATACAGTGGTTAAGAGCTGCACAACATGAAGTATTCATACAGGCAATTATAACTCCAGTGAAGAATGGGTGGAAAGACCAGAACAGATTATTATAACACAGAATACTTCATTTAATGAGCAGTAGTGTTCTATAGCAGCTAATTTTTGATGACTGACTTGGTTTTTTAGATCACCTTATTTTACATTTCAAAAATATTTCCTACATTAACCCATCCTAGATTACCATAGCTTTTTCTTATTTGTAGGATGTGCATTTATGTGAATACACATGAATGTATCTATCCATACAAAATTAATACTCACTGCCTTTTTGACCTGTAGGATGCTATTTAAAAAGCCATGAAACATTTCTTTAAAGTGAAATCTGCCAAGATGTCTTTTCAGAAGCAGATATATAGTAATCAGAATAGATTCATAAATTGAAACCTGGAAATACATCACTGTAGCTCATTTGTCAGGTGGAAAATGGAACTTTTAACTCAGAAACATAGGCATCTTTCCTTGAGTAAAAGTGTAAGTGCTAGGACTGTAATCCTGTGTCCCAAGTAATTTACCCTAATTCATATTCATTGCTATGGAGTCATGACATCATAATGTAAGACCTGAGTGCCAAGAGGATTATATGTCCCTAAGTGTAAATCTCTTTCACAGAGCTTTTCTATTATCATTAAATACAAATCAGCACATTCTTCATGCAAAATCTTCTAGCAGCATTCTGCAAGACATTTTTTTTCAATTTGTTCTTAGACTTATTTTTGGTATAGGAAAATAATTAAATTAAAACCAACTTTGGTATATGTGCAGTGTGCTGTATCATTTGAAATGGCATAAAAGCATTCCACAATACGGAAAATAGTTTCAGTGCATGAATGACAACCATAAAATTTTTCTTCCTATAAAATTTTGAGCTCTAAAACCTATGTTCAATTTAAAACTGAGAAAAGGGATTTTGAACTTTTAGCTTATTATTAAAAGGTAAATTGCACAGAATGTGAATACTAAATTAATTCTGACTGAAAACACAACATTTTTGGTTCTGACTCTGCCTTTTTAAAGACATATTTTAGAGTAGTCTCACTCAAATAAAATCAAGGAAAAAAAAAAGATAAGTGTCAGGTGGTCCTAGTACAAGGATAATTCCTCTGTATGCTGCTGTTGTATCTCTGGAGGCTGCAGACTATTAAGCTGCACTGATTATACCTGTTACCCTAATGCATTATTCATGAAATTGGCACCACAGCATCTTCAAACAGTCTGTCATTTTCCATTACTTTCCATCAAAGAAACCATATGCTGTTCTCACAGTATGTTGATACCAGGGCATATACAAAGCAGGCAGTCACATGGAAGCACTATCTGCTTTCACATGAGCTTTTCAAATAGTTATTATTAACCACCATTTTAATGGCCTGTTTGATTATTCAGTGCTTAAACTATGAAACTTCAGTTAGGAGAGAGATTGATGACTGCTCTTTCTATGTTGAAAATGATTCAGTTATCGTAAACAGTTTTCCATTCAATGGAACTGCACTGCAAGATATTTCATCATGGATGCTGTACACTGGATTTTGTTTTGAAGTGTTGCTCCTCAAACATCTCTCATTTCTAATCTGAATATCTAAGCAGTACTTCATTATCAGAAATCAACCTTGCTCCCTGTCCCATCCTACGTACAGTAAATTGTTTTTGAACAACCTATTTTTTATATCACTCCTAACTTAATCAACAATAATCTGTTTTGTGGACTAGCTGATAATCTTTCCTAAAAAATTTTGTGACATTCTGTGTATTCAATGACTGACCAAGAAAAAAAAACAACCTTTCAGTATCTTATGAGAAGCTATAAAAATTTGACTATTCTTATACATATATAATGATAATTTCATGAGCATCTCAATTTCTAAGTTTCTTTTTGGAGGCTTATTTTGTATTTCATATTTTATAATGTGATTTTTATAAACCATCAAAACCTTATATAAAGACTGCTTGCTGTTCATTGAAATGTAGGGATTTTAGACTAACTTTTTTTTGGTGATTTTGATCAGCATTGAGATCCACTGTCCAGTTGGTAGAAGATTAATGGTTAATAGTTGGACTTGACGATCTTAATGGTCTTTTCCAACCTAAATGAGTCCATGATTATGATTCTATGTTCAGTTACATCAAGATGTTCCACTATGTTCATAATTTAACTCTATGTGGAGCACATAAAGATTTTGTAGGTTTAAGACAGAGGCATCAAATTCAAATGTGCAGAAGGAATTTAAAATTAATGGCATTGGCTCAATTTTTCAACACTGTTTTTATTCCTTTGGTACCCTTAAATTAAAAGTGAACTGAAAATTCAAGTCTGGGTCCCCATTTGTCAAACACAGGATTATCAGGAACATCTGAGGTTTGTTCAATAGAAATACTACATATACTAAACTACTATTCTAAACTAATGCCTGCTATTAGGAGGATCTTCGAGGCAGAGGCAAATGGGTTCCTGGGGGGCTTTTGTGTGTCCAGTTCTAAACATAGGAGATGTTTTTCACACACAAGCAAGTGCGGCTGGTAGCTGAGAAATGTAATTCAGCTGCATCTGGATAAAGTTAAAAAGCATCTGAGCAAACAATCTGTTTTTTAGACAAAGTATGTAGGTCATATTCTCACATTTAATACAGTCTATATTCAAGGCATCCAATTTTCTCATATTGCTTTGCCCTTAATGGATATTCTCAGTGCTATAAATTTATTTCTAGTGGAGGGAAGCAGTGCTAGCTCTCAGTAGTTTAGGTCTCTGCAGGCTTATGATACAGGGGGACAGTTTTTACATGAACTAATAATAAGAACTGATTTACACTCACATAGGTTATAGTCACACCTTCTCTTTTCTGCTTCCAGTAATACTGACTTAGCTGCAAGCCTCACAAAAGCAATAACATTTCATTTGGGATTTCGGTGAGGTAAAGGTTCAAGTCTCATCTAGTTCAGAAGGTTGGCCATGCACCAATGGACTTTTCAACCTCTTGCCTTCTCCCAGGGCTGGGATGCAGGTGGTGAGGGCCAGCTGTACTGTGAAGTCGCCTGGGACAAGGCCTGGGAACAGGGAGCCTGGGAACTCTGTGGGCCAATATTTCTCCTGCAGAGACTGCACTGGAATGCAGGCCTCTTGTCCTGGCTCTTGCCTGGGGTGTACTGTGCAGGTCCCATGCTGTACTTTAGTGGCCCAGACATCCACAGGTGTCCCCATGACCCTACCCAGCCAACCCAAGACCTTTGCTAACCTAGTTTGTCTCATTGATCTTTCCCTGCTCTCCTTGATCAAGTACTGTGGACTGGACCTCTGCTTGGTGAGATCCCTACCCTGTCCGTCATGCTGTCACCTGTGCTCCCAGGACACCTTCCTCTTGTATTGCCCAACCTCATAACTTCCTGACAACATGTAATATACCCATACAACAGAAGAATTTGAAGTGCAATTCAGATCCTTAGACCACAGAAGACATGAATACCCATCAAACAGCTGCGACAGCTAAGATTTGCAAACATCTGTGAAACTGATGACAAAGCTGCTATAAATGCAGCTGGTCGACTTTGTGGCTGTTAGAAACAATCTCTTCATTTCAGTGCCGAGCTACACTCAAGGGGTAATTTCGCTTAAAGGAAATTTCTGTGGAAAACTGTTTTGAGGTTTGTGGGAAGCCTTCTCAGGGATTCCTGTATTTCAGTAGATATCATTTGAAACTAATTACCTGTTTGCTTTTTTGTTTGTTTTGGTAGTGTAGTGCTGCCGGTAGAATGTTCACAATGATACTATCATTTTTCAGGTTCTGATAAGGTGTTTTGCTACTGATGGCATATTCTACACCATCAAAAACTTCCCCTGTCAACTTAAAATATAGGCAGTTTTACTTGTGGGATTTCTGTTAAATTTTTGCAACATGCTCACGTGCAGCAATGTGGCAGATGCATCGTCATGCCCACACTATCCTTATTTTATTTTGTTGCCTTGTGTTCAGTGTAATTTTCCTTTTTTTTCTCCATATGTTTGATAACATCAGCATATGTTCTCTGCCATAGCAGATGACCTTTAATTGTATCTCATGGTGTGAGGCTGATGTTCTATGACTGAAGATTTACCTTGAGAATGTCTCAGTAATGTTTAATGGGTCAGTCTTAACCATTCATTGTATTTAAACTGTCCATGCAAAATGCTCATGGATGGTTGGTTATTTGATATATGCAGCAGATGTCTGGCACAGCTCAGCTCACAGGAGTGTTGCTTTGATACCAGCTATGGGCAATGCTTTGAGACTCACTATTTAAGACGTTTAACCATTTTGTACCAAGAGCACAAAGACAGCCTGTGGGTGACCAGCTGATGTGACAGCTCTAAAAAAAGACTCAGACATACAGAGAAGTGGAAAGAACAATTGCAGAGTACTCACTGTTGTTTGAAGACCCATCTTCATCCCAGCTATGCTGCTTTTCCCAGTAACTGTAATGACTGTTGCTGTCCTCTGTGTGACTCCATTTTTAGGCACGTTTCATTTGGTATTCACATGATTTTAGAACTATCCTTAAATCTCAATTTTTACAATGGGTTTTACATGCTTTCTGCTGACAATAAGACTCTTCTGAGATAAAACCACTTGTAATGAATAGCATAATTTCACATATATGGATGTAATACCTGTGCTTTAACCCATATAATAATAAACTAGGACTGTCCAAAAATACTGCCTTGTTTGGTAAAAAAAGTAGTTCTAAATGTTTCACCTTTGCTGCTAAAACTTCCCAATTTAAAATGAGCAGCAATTTTCCTTGTCTGAACAGAAATCTCTATAGATGTTTTTGCAGGATCCCAATACTAATGAATTTGGTTAGAGGCAAGGAACATACATAGACTTTGACTTTATTTTCTGAACATTTCTTGATTTTGCCTGTGAGCAGAAAATCATGTCAGTGTGGTCTTCACTATTCAGATTACCTTTAGGGAGGACTCTTTTCAACAGATTCTTCTGATTGTTATTCTGCCAAGGACATTTTCAAAGCCTGAGAGAAACAACAGTGGTTTTCATTGTCACTACCATGCTTGTAGGGGTGGATGACATTTCCATTTTAAACTCCCAATGTGTTGTCACTTTACTCCATACGGTGATTACCTGTTTCTCTGGTGTGAAAAGAAAAAAGATATCTGTATTTAGTCAGAATTAGTCAGAATTATCACTGACTTTACTGGCAGTCACTGCCTTACCCTGAAGCATCTGGATAATGATTTCAAGACTTACTGATACAGCACTCCCAGATGATCCTGAGCTGGTTGCTGTGGAACTCCATCTAATGCTATTCTAGTTATGGCAGATTGACAGTTTAATAAATAATGTGCACTATAGCTGAAACCTCTGATGAGGTACTGAGTACTGCTGCTCAGTACTTTTTATTCCAACTCACTATCCTCAGTTTTGTTCAGTCATTGAATTATAGCTGTGTCTAGGGATCAAGCTAGACATCTGCTGATTTAAATATTTCAGTGTTTAATCCTTCTAGGAGTTTTACTTTACTTGTTTTGAAACCATGAGACTGTTATTGACATATGACTCCTCTTTAATCAAAGTTCAGACCAGAAATCTTTACCATGCATGGCTTCTTACAGAGCAAATGTCAAAGTGACAATAACATCATATGACCATCCCCTTCTAGTCAACAAGTAACTGAAAATCAATACTCCACTGGTAAGGTCAAACTGAAAAACTGAGGAATATTAAGTGAAAAATAAGATGTTATTTGACTTTTTGATGCCACTAACATAACAACTGATCTGTTTGTACATTATAATTTGTCAGGTCATACAATTCATTTGCCAATAATTATTTTAGAGATCAGCAGTTGCACTTGACCCCACCTGTGCAATTTGTAGTCAATATATAGATTACAAGTAGCACTCAAGGTGCTATTTCTATTGTCATATGACTTTTATATTCCTAACATTGTCAGTTTATAAGTAACTTGACCTGAATCCCACACATACAACAGTAACATTCACTTCAGTAGTGCCCTGTCAGGAGCATCAAGACCTGTTTTCTAGAGGATGAACACCTTTATGTCCAGTTTGTGACTGATTGACTTCCAGTAGCAGTCTCTGCTATCTCATAACTTTAAGATTTCATTTATTAAAGATACCACATAAAGAACAGTAGAGCCTGCACAATTAGTTGATTACAGTGAGAGAGCATCAATTGTGTCTTGTCTGTGAATGCAATTTCTTCTGTTATTACACCAGAACAAAAGTTGTTAACAGTGAATGCAGAGGGTTTTATTTATTTATTTATTTATTTAAGAGGGCTGTTCAATTAAGAGCAGAGGGCAAAGATCTCTAATAAATATGCATTTTAGCACAGTTGAGTATTCTCTGAAATTACACAGAAGTTAGAACTAGGGACAGTACTCCATGCTGTAATTTGGGTAACACTGCAGTAGTCTTGCATATATAAAAACACTTGAACATATAAATAGCAGCCAGGTTGAGGCATTTTTTATACTGTAATAAAAATTTGGGTGCAGTGTGTGTATCTGAAGAGATCTGTTAGTATGGTGAAAGTAACTAAAACAGCTATTCAGCAGCAGCACAGTTTTTATAACCATTTTTAACCATGTGCTTTTTTGAACTGTACATTTTCTTCTCTTTTGTGAATACTATCAAGTTATTTACTTTGAAATATATCTTCCCTTGGTATCACTTCCTTCAATTTACATATCTTGTGGTCATATAATGGAGAGCTCATCATTTCAGATGGAAGAGTCAATTGATAGCAGAAGTGCTTATCTTACAGTTAGGCAAAACAGAATCTACATGTCTTAGTGAAAAGATAGCGCAATTAGGCTTTCATGGAGGAAATTCTACCTGTTACTGGGATTTCCATATGCTTTTTTTTGGCATTTGTTACCTTACTAATGGATCTTTATTGGAAAACAATCATGAATGGAATTTCATATCACAGTTTCTATTTAGAGAAAGTGCATTCACTTAATCTATTTCTCCCCTTGATTTGAACTCCACTTCAAATTGAATTTTCATGAAACACCATCTTCAACAGAGGGCATCACAATAAACCAAGACGACATTTTTGAACTTGCTCCAGGAAATTACTGTGTCATAAAGAAATCAGGAATCATTTTAAGTTCTTATAGTAAACCTCCCATGTTCCTGTGAAAGAATATCTTTCTTTCCCTTTTCTTTTCCTCTTGTTCTTAAAATGAGTAGAAATACTCCAGCTGTGATCTCTTCATTAGCAGATGTGGTCAGAAAATTTTCCACTGGTTTGTGGAAAAAATGGCTACTAAGATGAAGATGCAGACTGTTATAAAAAGCATACTAAGACACTAAATGGAACTTCCCCACACTCCCTTATTTCTGTTATTTGCAAAGAAATACCATAGCTTTCCAACCTTTGAGCTGTTATTCTCATGTCAATATCATTTACCTAGGTGTTTCTCACAAAACAATTACCCTGAGAATGTTTGAATCTATTCTGCTCTGATCCTTTTTCATTTTTAATTTCTGTTATTCACTATACGACTAGGTTAATGTTACACTATAAAAAGAAACATGGAAGGCCAAAATAAAAATAGGATTGCATCTCTTTCTTGGTTAAACATAAATTAATATATTCTGGTGTCTTTACCTACAAACTGATGCTCTCTCTGATTTTTGCAGTAGTTCACAAATATAGAGAAGCATAAAGTACCTTGTCTTTGCTGCACAAATTAGTAATAGCCTATTTTAAAATGCCATCTATTTACATTAATAAAGACTTCATCAATTTGACGTAAAATTATTATTGATCTTATGGAAATGGGATTTTTTCATCTCCTGCCACATTTCACTACAATTTGAACAAAGCCATCCAAGCACAGAAAGAGAAATACACAGTTTTCTATTACAACATCTCAGCATGGGCTACCTCTTGTGTAGCTTTGATAACACTGGGATGTCTAGACTGAAATATTTGTAACTAATAGATTTACTCAGCTAGATTGTAATACAACAAGAAAACCCAGAAGCAAACCACAGATGAACCTTACTTTTTACTTGTCATTCCAAATTTATTGGTGACTATTTAGAGAAACATTAATAAGAATGTATCTTCACAGAGAGTTTATAACTACAAAAAACAATATTAATAAAACTCTTAAAAAGAAAATTGTTTCAAGTCTTATAGACAAATAAAAGAAAGCAAACAAAAAGAATACTGAAACTCCCCCTCATTAACTCTTAGAGAATTATTTGATAAAAATAAAACAAAATGAGCAGTCTAAAAATGAAACACAGGTGAATGGTGTTATTTTTTAAAAAATCAGAACAAATTAATTTTCTTTTTTTCCATGTGTTCTCTGTTGGTTGGGATGAGTAAGAGAAGGAAATAAAAAACAATCAACTTTGATCTCTATATCTGAAAAAACCCTATCTCTTTCTTGACAATGATCTGCTCCTAACATATATTTAAAATATTTTCTGTTATAACATTTCTCAGTAATCATTTAGTCTTCTATTTTACACTATCAATGGTGTGAAAAATTTGTGGTTTTATTTTCCATTCATGTCAGCTTTACACACTCTGTGCTGGATGTACAGTGAAAGTATCTACTTTAATAAGTAAAAGAATGACATAAAAATGATGTGTTTTAAGAGCAATGTTAGAGGATAGATATTTAAACCTTTTTTTAATCTCCAATTAGATATTTCTGCTACAAAAAGTATACTTAGAATATTTTAGTCTTTAATAAACTGAATAAAAAAAGAAATCCTAAGATTCTGTGAAATTTTTGGTTGGTTAGTTTTGAAGTTTGCTTCCTGCTTAGCTACTGAAAAAAGGACTATTATCAATGAAAATAATTGGGGGGGGGGATGAAAGGAATTCTAGAAAATACTAATTATAAGTTCTGTGGTAAACAATCACCCAAGACCTATTGTCTCATACATTGTGCTATACCAGTCATGCTGTAAGGAAAGCTATCCTGATCATGATCACAGTGATATAAAAATATAAAGATCTCATTAACAATATTCTTATTAGGAGCCTCGCTATCACAGATCTATGAGCACTTCTTTAACAGATAATTTTTACATTATGAAAAATATTGTTTATCAGTTGTTTCTTCGGGTAGAATGATATACATTAATATACCAACAATGCACATGAATATAGGATTCTTTTCCTGCTAAATTAGAAATTTTTCAACAAAAAAATACTCAGGTTTTCTCTTTGCTTCAAGCAATTGCACCTTAATTTCATGGCTTTTCAGTTGTGGTGTATGAAGAAATAAAGAAGAAAAATTTCAGGACAAGAAACAATGGTTTTTGTAGTCAGAAAAATACCACAAGCTGATCTGGAGGTGCTAGGAACACTGTGTACAGGAGCTGTAGTTTTCATTGTCTTTGCTTATAGCAATGAACTCCCTAAATGCCATGCTGGGGCAGATGCAGTAAGTAAGCTCCACATTCAACTACTCTTTCATTTGAAAATTATGGAATTTTCTCTTGATATCAGAAACTGTACTTCAAGAAGACTTGCTTTTATAGCAATTTTGGGACCTCATTTCCACTGAAGACAAGGACTCTCAAACGACCTTCAAATTCACTGCAAGAATGGGGGAACCAAAGGGGTTCATATATTTTCAGCAGGCAGCGCATCATTCTTTCATTGTATGTTTTAGAGATAAATATACTCCTATATCTTGTTGTGTTGTTCTTTCCTTTTTTTTTTTTTTTTTTTTTTTTCCCTTTGCTGTCCCCAAATGACTTTTGAGAATTTCATACTTATCCTAAAGGACAAATTCCACAGGTCAAGAGGGATTCTCGAAGATGTCTGTTTCCTTCTGTTTTCTTGGTACAGTTTGACACTATGTTCAAAGAGGAAACTTAATATTTTAGAACTCAAGGAGAGTTCAGGAGTTCACAAAACCTATAGATCAGTAGCTATTTTAGAAATAGCAGTATTTATTCTGAATTGTTTTTGGAACATAAATCTTAATCCTCAAGTTACTAGGGCATCAAGAGTTTAACTTTCAATTGCTTTTGAAGGAATAAACAATGACCAAATTGGTAAATAAATGTACTCATTGGAAATAGCTAAAATAATATATAAAATAAAATAAAATAAAGTAAAATAAAATAAAGTAGAAACCTGTCAGTTGTCCAGGAGCTTTTTGTCACAAAGGCCACACTTCTACATTTGAAAAAGAGTGGAGAGAATTTATCTGTGGCATCATGACATAGGAAATATTTCTGATGCTAGAAAGTAGCAGTCCACTGTAACTCATCATTATAGCCTCTGCTGTTCTTGATTCATTTTGGAGCCAAATCTGTGTTTTTCACTTATTTAAAATATTTAATAAAATCATCTGATTGAAAACACCTAATTAGACTTCAATAAGTCCATACTTCTTTTTAGAAGAAAAAAAAAATATATTCAGAAAACAAGCTTGTCTAAATAGGTGTCACAGCATTTAGTATCAAGCACTACTTATGTTAAAAACCAAAACCAAACACAAGCATCCATGGGTTTCACCCTCTGAGACATTGATTTTGTCCTGTATGCCATCATGTGAAAAAAAACCAAAACAGAACATTCTTAAGAATTCTGTTTACTTGTCTTCATTCAGAAGGGTTTACTCTAATTTCAAAGTCATGCTACAGGGAATTCTCTCCATGGACTTTGATTGTTATATCTCTACCCTGATCCGTGATGTTTTCTAGGGGATATTATCTTTTTAATTTCAGCAGAGAAAAGAAGAGAAGCTAAACCTTACTATAATCATGCACAATCTCAGGTCATAAAAGCATGAAAAAAGCTGTAAATCCCTCTCTTTTCACAGAGGCATATAATCTACGTATATATTATCTTTGCCAGATATTGAACATCATATGTTAAAAACACATGTTCTCATTCAGAATCCTACTGAACATAATGAGTTTCAAAATGTCACACTAATGGAGCCTGAAAAGATGTTATTTTCTGTCAGAATGAGAGCTGCTGCTATCTTGGATACTTTTATAACAGTCCCAGGAATTCCAGGGTAAAATGAATCTACTTGTTGATAGAAAATAAACGTTTTTAACTAAAATTCATGTACAGATACTCTACTTATGTTTGTCTATTTGCTACTTGCAATAGAAGATATAAATATGAAATATATTTGTCAAAATTTATATAACATTGAAATAAACATGTTCATACCCTTCTTTCTAGCTTTCCCTAAATAGTTTTCTGTTTCTTACCTCTTCCCTACTCAGATTCATTCTTAAATATATTATTTTCTTTTAAAGGAACAGCACAGGTCACTACAACACGTAAGGCAGTATGACTAAACCTCTAGTTTTCTATTTAATTCCAACAATTAAAAGATTCAGGAATCACTCAGATGTCATGTTGTGACAAGTTAATGGAATACAGTAGAAGTTATAAAGAGAAGAATACTTGAAGCTGCAGAATTTGTCTCCTTTTAGACAAACATTCCATATATATTTTCTAGCATGCTGTTATTTATGGAAACAAATAGTTTTATACTTTTCTCTAAACTATCAGTGCCACAGAAAAGTAAGTGAATAATATAAAAGATGATATGAAATTATTATTTTTATTCTTTCTTATGCAAATGATAGCTTCACAGAGCATGATGAAAGTTTAATTCCATCTGGTCTAGATTCAGTTCTGACCATTAGAAAGGAAAAGGAAAGGAAACATGTATCCACAAAACCAAAATGTCTTCTTAGAAATAAAGTTGAATGCTGTCTTTTTCTTTGAAGACGATGATAAGAGTAACACTCAAATAATATCCACTCTTTGATCAGGTTGCAGACTGTAAGATGAGCTAGTCATCAGCCTCTTCACCAGCTGGCAAAGAATAGGCAGGAAAAGCCCTTCTCTAAGACTCTGGATGAATGGGGACAGGAGAGCTGAACAAAAAGGGGCAGAACCTTTACTTTCTCTTGAGTTTTACTTTAAGGCTTTATTTAGAACTCACTCCTTCACAGTATTGTAAATATCATTATCTGATGATTATATTTTCAGCTCTTAATCAGAAATGTAGCTGGGGAATTATGGCTTTGATTGACATGTTTCAGTGCAGACAAAAAACTGTGTTGAAGTGACATTTAACAGTCTAAATGATGTCTTGTTTTTGTCATTTAGGGAGAAAATACACATGAATATGAACAAAATAATTTATAGTATAAGCAGAAAATATTTATTTGTAAGACACTTAAGAAACCTCTTTTCTAAAAGTTCTCTGACATAACTGGCAAACAATGATATGAGAAATCATAGAAAAAAAATAAATTCATTCCTTACTAGGAATAGGTAAAGGTTTCAGTTCCTTTGTATTAAAATATATGAAATTTATAAAATTAATTTCTGTACAGTGAGTTCATACTATGCAGGTAATTCAGACACTTTTATAGCGCTGAATGCTTCACCTTGTATTCACTCAGAAGGGAGCTACAATGTATTTATCTAGAAAGACTAAATGGGTGAACACACAGCTATGTACACAGGGGTTTTGCCCTTTTTTACTTGTATGGGATCAAACAGTTGAGATTAATTTTGTATTACATGGGAACTCTAATACAGAACAGGGGTTTTTTTGTTGTTTTGAAATAAACAACACCAGAATAACTTCATTTATAAAGGCTGATAGATGTCAACTCTTTAGGTACTTTAGGGCATGGTATAGACATAGGAATTTTAAGATAATGCAAATTATTTTTCCCCTGAATATTCTTCAGTCTGTGTTTTTATAAAGAAATATGGAGGATTTTAGTGTAACTTGCTGTTGGCAAATTGCTATTATATCATAACCCTCAGGACCTCTTCTAACAACCATTGCTAGATATGGCACGATATCTCTTCAAGGTGACGTAATAAGACCTTGAATCCCAGGTCAGTAACCATGGAATTTTGTGACTCTTTCTAGCTCAGTATCATCTGATAGTCCAAAAACATCCAGAAGCAGAAGCAGAGAAGCTGTTTTGATTAATTTGTACAGAATAATCCTGTCAGAGATCAAGGCAGGTGATAATAATTGCCAGACTATATAAACAAATGGGATTAAATGTCTGGTTTTGTGATACCACTGGAAAAAAATCCCCATAGTTTCATGTTTAGGAGTTACCTCTGAATGTTATTTGGAGAAGATGCAGAAGTTTTTGTGGAATAAAGTAGTCTGTTCTGCTTATTTGGGAAATACGATTATGCTTGTCTTGTAAGATGCAGAACCCTTTCCATTTATATTTCATTAGTTTTCTTTAATATATTAAGGATATTATGTCTTAATAAACTCCTAAATAATCATGTTTAAAGCTAGAAAAAACCCATGAGGAGTGCAACAGTCTACTGATTGGGGAATTCAAATTGTTATGAGTTGTATTGTAGTCCTGTCAAATCTTATTTCTATGAGACCTTAGACCTATAAAATAAATAAGAAAATAATGTACATGGATGTACTCTGAGAAATCCATGCAGAAATAACACCATGCATGGGCTCACACCTGCATACTGTAATTTTTACTTTCCATTCATGGTGGATGCATGTCCTATGTTTCTATTTTCCTGTGAAGCTGGTAACATGAAGACCACGTAGGAAGAACGGTGATTCTTGTATTTGCCTAACAAGTTATGGAATGAATGGTGATCAAAAAGGAAGTGTTATGAGGATATAACACTGTTTACACAACCTGCCTCTTAAACAAACTTAGCTGGTAGGGAGAACCATGCTAATAAAGTACAGAGAAACTATGCCACTTGTCATTGCTTGCTGCTGATGTGCCTGTGTGTTGCTGGAAATGGGCAAGAACTTGACAACTGGCCTTTGTCATTGTATCTAGTGTATACCTTAGGTTGCAGTGACAGAAAGTCAACATGATTAGGCCGATTAAATTGCTTGTGGAGAATGTGAACTCTCTTGCCTTTCTCTTTCAGAGAAGAACTTCCTATCTTTCATTTTCCAGAAGGAAAGTGTACGCAGCATCACTTACCCATCAATTAATCACAAGTCATTTGTAAAACTAATTTTTCTATCAGGGTGTATAATTCATGAGGCTCAGTCTGCAAATACTTGTGTTCTGCAGATAAAACTACACACTTCCTATTCCAGAAATGAGAATTGTAATCCATACAAAGGTCTGGAAAATGGACCAGCAGTGAGGAAAATGCATTTGTCACTCATACCTAAAAATGTTAGAAAAATATGGAAAATGATATTTGAAATGGGCTTAGTCCTTTAAAAAAAACATTGAAAAGACTTAGAAAGAGATGAATGCTTTAAGGGCTTATTAAGTTCATTTTCCCAGAAGTTCTGAACTAAATTCTTCTGCAATTCCTGTATTACAGTAAGCCATTTATTCTAAACACAACAGGAAAAGAATATCTATCACTTGGATATTTTTAAACTGTCTCCCATAATACTTTCTTGATAAATGAAGCATTGTGGGGCCAAGCTATAATGGGTGAAGAGCTCCACCAATGAAAGCACTATTGTCCTTCCACTACCTTTAATCTCAAACTGCAAATGTACAGATAGCCTTTTTTCCTTGGGAAGAAAATTTTCTTTTTTCACTCTGTTCAATTCATCTGCTTTGAAAGCACAAATACATCCACACATATTTTTGTCTGAGTTTTTCATCAAAGCACTTATCAAAGAGAAGAGGCATTGACTTTGTATTCCTTTAACATTTCACTCATATTGAGTCACCACCTAAGCAATGCTGGATTTTGTCTTAATTCTCAGTTATAAGCATATTTGGCAAAGAATCATGCTATTAACATACAGATTTTAGAACCACTTTCCTATTACTAGAGAAAAGTTAATAACTGGTTAACTCAATAAATGGCATATTAATAATAAAACTTAGAAAGTATTTGTGCGCAATCAGGGTTAGGGGAAAAAGTAACATTTGTCATTGATTTGGGATTTGTTATAAATTTTAGCAACTGAATTTGAAGCTTGAGTGGTCAAAATGTAAACAGAAAATATGCCCCACGAGCCCTGCTAAACAACCAAAGGTACTTCAGCCAGTAAAACAAAAAAGAGTTCAGCATGAAGAACTCTCATATTTCATTTTTAATGACAATGGAATCAGTGCAGAAATCATTACTTCATCAAAGAAAGTTTTCCGTTCACTAGAGACACAAATTTGAAAAACACCTAAAATGTTTTACTTAACATTACACCCTAGCCTATTCTTCTAAAACAGTGTATTTCAAAGTTGCAATAATTCATGGAGAAACACATAAGAATTCCATAGAATTTTAGAAGATAAAAGACATTCTTTGGTTAGATTGAGAAACTCACAGATATTGCTCATGTTATATATCAATGTATTTCTCTATTAACATAATAGTTATTCATGACATGGAAGACAGTTGTACATATGTTGAAGCTAAAACATTCCTGGAATTCAGATTAGTCTTTGAACATGAGAGTAGAGTATTTCTTGAAACAGAAATAAAAGATATGTCATTCAGAGCAATGAAGTTTTTCCTCATCATCCCACACACATGCAAAAAATCTGTTATAGAAGGAAATATTTTGAAATTTTTAATTGCTCTGACTTCAGAGTAAAATAAGTAAAAGCACATGGATAAAAGAAAGGAAAGATCTTATTATATGTGTATGAACTAATAACATAGCACAGATTTCTGGTATAACTAAAGTGTCTCAGATAACATTTTAAAACAAAATAATAAGTGCAAATATTTTAGGCAACTAATTTCAATGGTATAAATGTCCAAAAATGTACAGTGCTGCAAATATGATTGCTGCACATATTCACGCATACAGTTTTCTAATTACATATGCAAACATTTGCTTAAGAAGTACTTCAGTCAATAGGGAAGAGATTGAAAATGATTCCAAACATTTTAAAATTGCACATTATTTCCTGAAAGCTACAGTGAAATGTTTAAATACAAATATTGACAATAATCTCCATTAAAGAGGTAATTTCAAATTATAATACATTTAAAAGCAATGCTAATTGTTTTCAGTTATGTTAGACTTGGGATGAACAAGATTTTCTTCATGATCTCAAAATCTTACAGTTTTCTTGCCTGAAATACAATTTTTAAGTTTTCATCATGCTCCCGTTACTCATGTTTTTCTCTATGTCCTCTTCAGATCAAATGGCTAAAAATTCTGTACTGCCTTTGGAACTCTGGGCATCATCTTGGTTTGGTTTGTTTCTCTGAACCAGACGCTGTCATAATCATAAAAGTAGACAAGCAAGACCCTCATCCAAGCTGCAATTTCCCTCCTGTCCTTCTTCAGTGAGGAAAAGGGACTCCACACCTTCAAAACCAGTTACTATGCTGGTAGCAACAATGTAATCTTATGGGATGGCCAGCAGAAGATTCAGGCCTTTACACATGGAGGGCCATTCTCAACATCCCTTTCAAAAACTTGATCCTGTCAATCAAATGCCAGAGCATCACCTTCATAAAGCACACACAAAGGGAGTTTCTACTACTTTGAAATGTAATTTTCTAACATAATTAAAGTTAACACATCCAGTCAACTGTTCTAGTGAACAACTTTCTCCTTCACTAGAATGGAAACCCCTACAAAGGCATTCAAGAATATCTAAGCTTAAGTACAGCCATGCAAATACTTAAAGGGTATGATCAAATGATTCTTTTAAGTTCCCTCAAGTTAAAAACACTAAGGATTTTTCTGACAGTTTATATATTTTTTTCAACTACAGGAATTGTTATTTTATGGCCAGATCACAGCCAGCATGGGTTCATGAGGGGAAAGTCCTGCTTGTCAAACCTGGTTTCCTTCTATGACAGGGTAACTCACCCAGCTGATCTAGGAAGGCCAGTAGGTGGAATCTTCTTGGACTTCAGCAAAGCTTTTGATACTGTCTCTCACAGTATCCTTCTGGATAAAATGTGCAGCCCACATCTGGATAACTGTGATATGTATGGGTCAGCAGCTGGCTCACGGGTCAGGCACAAAGGGTTATAGTGAATGGGGTGACATCACATTGGTGACCTGTCACAGTGGGGCTCCACAGGGCTCCACCCTCAGCCCAGTTCTCTTTAATATCTGCATTAGCCACCTGGATGTGAGACTCAAAGCAATACTAAGTCTGTTGACAACAGTGGATTGGGAGGAGTTGTTGACTCCTTTGAGGGCAGAGAGGCCCTGCAGACAGAGCAAGACAAATTAAGAGAGATGGGCAATCACCAACCATATAAAGTTTTATGATGGCAAGTGCCAGATTTTATCTGGGCCAAGTCAACCCTAGTAGTGTGTATAGACTGAGGAACAAGAGGCTGGAGAGCAGCACTGTGGAAAGGGACCTGGGGGTCATGGTCAGTGGCAAGTTGAACATCAGTCAGCAGTGCCCTGGCAGCCAGGAAGGCCGACCATGTCCTGGAGTGCATCAGGCTCGGCATCGCCAGCTGGGCAAGGGAGGGTTGAAGTCACTTGGTCTGTTAAGTCTGGGGAAAGGGGAGACTGAGGGAAGACTTCATTGCAGTCTTCAGCATCCTCATGATGGGAAGAGGAGGGGCAGGCACTGATCTCTTCACTTTTATGACCAATTATAGGGCTCAAGAAAACAGCATGAAGCTGACCTAGAGGAGGTTTAGGTTAGATATCAGGAAAATTTTTTTCACCAAGAGGATGGTGGAGTCCTGGAACAGGCTCCCCAGGGAAGTGGTCACAGCACCAACCCTGACAGAGTTCAAGAAGCGTTTGGACAATATTCTTAGGCACACGGTGTGATTCTTGGGGTGTCCTGCAGAGTGACAAGTCTTGGATTCTGGGATCCTGATGCATCTCTTCCAACCCAGCATATTCTATGATTTTGTGGCTTTATTTCTGTTTTAAAATATCTCCAGTGTTTTAAGACCCTTCTCCAGATCTCTGTAACAGACGCCTCTTTACTCCTCTTTCCTAGTTAATTTATTACCTGTTGTAGTTATGCCATTGGAGACTATTTCAAATTCCTATTTAATTATCTACTTCGTCTTCTGGAGTCTTTGCATTCTAGTATAATTCTCCCTAAAATGGTCTTTCTATATGCACAGCTTGCACTGTTTAGTTTTGAAAGGAATATTTTTCTTGTCCTAGTTTACCAAGTGAACCATATCTTCTTGTGGCAATGATTTGTATTGTTCATTGTTTAACTAATTACAGAATCTTTGTCATCTTTAAATTATTGACTGTAACCTTATTTCTTCTAGGCCATTGACAAAGGTCAAAATAATGTGGGGTCAGGTTTTCATCAAGGTATTATCACAAGCCACAATCAAAGAAAGCTACACTTCTGATGCCTTTCAGTACACCCTCAATTCCTCCTTAGATTATGTCTGTACTCTCCCTGAGAAGAAAATCTTTCCTCTAAAGTGGAGTGTACATTAGTCTTCTATAACAGTTCCAGCCTGTATAGGTAGGAATAAGTTGCATATATAAGGCACAGGTGAACAGCTTTTCATCTAATCGAAGAGCCTGTCAAAGGTGTCCTGTCTATTATGTCCCACAGTAGAAATCTCTGCTTCACCAAAGGCATGGGAGAAATAAAAAAATACTGCATATGTTCTCTAACACTGGACTCCATAAAAAAATATTGCATATGTTCTCTAACACTGGACTTCAAGCCCTGAAAATATGCACTACATAATGAGGCTTTATTCCTTCTGTCCCTGAACCAGAGAATGCGTGGAGCTGAAGGAAGATCTTTCTGCACCTGTTTTCTGCACTCCAGAAGAGAGTAGAGCAGAAAGAATAAAGCTTATTCTCCTCAAATTAAGGCTGACAGTATTAGGCATTTACAAGAACACATCACCTCCCACTACCTCAGCCACAGCTTGTGACATTTACTGAAAGAGCACTAGGCACACACTTCAGCGTATCAGTTCAAACTCCTTAGAGACATGTCAGCAGCATACCTGGACTACAGCATCAAAGTGAAGAAGGTGATGTGTCTGGCACAAAAGCACTTGTGATGACAGTGCTTTTTATTAAAGATGGTGGTTGAGTTTAACAATAAAGTAATGGAATCATAGAATCATTAATTTGGAATAGACCTCTAAGATCACTGAGTCTGAACATTAATCTAACACTGCCAAGTCCACCAATAAACCATGTCCCTATGAAACACATCAACGAATCTTTAATTTTTTCTAGGGCTGGTGACTCCACAGCTTTCCTGGGCAACCTGTTCCAATGCTTCAAAAGCCTTTTGGTAGAGCAATTATTCTTAATGTCCAATCTAAATGTCCCCTGGCACAACCTGAGACCATTTCCTTCAGCCTATCCTTGAACAAGGAAAGAGTCTGGTCCAGCCTCCTTTCAGGTAGTTATAGAGAGATGTGAGTTCTGCCCTGAGTCTCCTTTTCTCCAGGTTAACTAACATCAGCCCCCTCAGCTGTTCTAGACCTTTCACCAGCCATGTTGTCCTTCTGTGGACATGCAAGAGGCAAGAAATGCAAGAAATACAAGAAGTGGAGGTACACATCTCTGAGTTTTGCTCACAGACTTATATATGAAGACACTCCTCATGCAAATACTTGATGGGGGTCTACATGGCCTTTTTGGTAACTTGACTGTGGAGTTGGAAAGATTGGGCCAGCTTGCTAAATACACAGAGAGGTCAAGAACATATTAGAATAACCACCTCTTGTGTACCTTAATATTTTTAAGATTATAGTTTTGTTCCATCTCACTACACCTTTCAGACTGTAATCAAGTATGTATTCCAGCACTTTCGAGAGGAATTTAAGTTTTGGGTGTGTGTATCTGTCTGAGCTGTCTTCAAGCAGTGTTTTTAACAGTAGACTACCAAAAGCTAAAAGCTAGCCAACTATTTTGGTATCTTGGAAAGTTTGTGTTAATTTTAAAAGAAATCTTTAAATTTTCTCCTTTGGAAAAGAATGCAAAATGGTTTTGGAAGCCCTGGCTAAGATAATAGCTATATGGATGGAGATGGGTATCAAGAGGTTCCACAAACAAGATAAACTGACCTCAAACACTAACACAAACTGCACTAGAACCCCCAAAACAGAGGAATCATTCTTATACATATCTACTTTTAGACAAAAGAATTTCATTCACAGAAAGGGATATACCTGCATACCAGTGATGTCTGGTTCTGTATTAGCCGCATGTCAAACTGCTAAACATGCTAAACTAGTGTTCCTGGGCCTTTTAGGCATAGTAGTGGCATAGGTATGTCCTGATGTTGTCATCAGTCATTGTCCCTTCCTCCCAAAGTACTCCCCAGAGATACAGACTCAAAGTTAAATTTAAACTCTAGTGTTTTTCTTCTATTCACCTTCAAGCAATCCAAATCCCTGTGGTCCCTTTCTACAGTCTTTGAACACTTCACACTCTTCAGTCTGGCTTGAGTTGACAGGGCACAGGAAGCTGAACAGGGTCACTATTCCCAGAAAGAACACTCTGCAGCACATTGAACATCCATACTAATGGGGAAGAAAACAGCTAAATGTGTTCAGAGGTGTTTGATAATGTGTGTCAGGGGACATGCTAAAAATACATAAGAATTGTAATGTTAAATTTTATAACACATTCACAGTGCCCACACAAGTATGCCCTGGGTTGTTTAGATCTCCTCTACCACTGCCCCAGATCCCCACATCTGTGACATGGCCATGCCTAGAGAGAGAGGGCTAATCTGGGTAAAGGGTCCATCTGGTGCTGTTTTCATTGCTGCCAGCCAGAACACACACCTTCTGGGTCTTCATTTATCACAGCAGCTCTACCTAGCAATTTGTAACACTTTGCAGTTAACTCCTTCTTTTATAGTACCCTTTCAGATCGCCATGGGGGCCAAGAGCACCCAGGAGTGGTGGATGGCAGGGTCTGGCAGGCAAGGCTGTCCCACAGTCCTAGCCAGGAGCAAGGCAGTGGAAGCACCATTGCAGCCCCAGACCTGAGCTTTGGGCACCTTCTTGGGGACGAGCTGAAGCCAGGGTGGGACAGGAAGGGCTGACAGTGCCATGACACGCTCTGTTGCTGCCTCAGAGAGACAGATGCAGCTGTCTCATGTGGCCCTTTGGCAATTGAAAGGTACATCTCAAGGGCACTGCATATGCCCTGAAGACAGTATTTGCCCTTATCAGGCTATGAAGCCTCACTGCCAATCCTCCCTCAACCCTTCAAGTGGTCTGGCAGTTGCATACATCATGGATAACTCAAGGATCTGCTGGATAGGGACTGAGTCTGTCCCTTCTGCTGCTTTATCACAGCAAATTCACCCATCTTCAGGCTTCTTCACTGATCCTTTTAGAAAATGAGAGTACTTCTTTCATGGCCTGCTACTGTTAGAACACGAGCAGCAGCCATTTGGTCTTATAGGCATTATCTCTCCGTGATGTAGAGGTCTGTGGGAACCTCATAAAAAGTTTTTCTCAGCTTCATTACTAAGTGGTTTCCTACCTCAGCTTTAGGAAGAGAAGTTTTTGGAGCTGAAAGTAATAATAATGGTGTGCACGTGTGCCTGCTCCTTTTTCCAGACCACCATCACTATTGAGTATAACCCTCCACTTAGAGTGCCATAATGTGTAAGCATGCGGGGTTGCTGTGTTTATACATCAGGACTTTACAGCATGGTTGTGAAGAAATCCCCAGCTGATTGTGTTGAACAATTTCCTGTGTATGTAAGTCAACTTTAGTACAAGCATGTCTTTCATCTCATGGCTGACAGCCATTCCAAATGATAGGATGCTCTTATTGCTTCCTATCTTACATAAGTTTTAGGCTGACAAACTCTGCAGGAAGTGCAAATGCATAGCAAGTACATTGGCTGAGCAATGCTGGCCATTCCTCTCATTCTTGGGATACAGATGCCAGATTCTGGCAGTGTTCCCAGCTCCCCCAGTGCCCTTAATCCTTCATGTGCATGTGTGATTTTGAGCTCACAGGTCCTAAAAGCAGAGCTCAGAGGAGATGCAACTGAGTGTGTCATCTGATGCCCTGGGATGGATGGCACTTTTGGTGATTCCCTCCGTTCTTATATGCCGCCTGTTTCCCCATGTGTTTCACGTGCTACATTACACTGCAAACCTCTTCCTCTGGGCTGTAAAAGGTGAGAGTAAGAGCCACCATCTGGGATGTGGAAGTGTGCTTAGCTCCAGGAAATGTGCTTGACATTGTATGTCTTGCCTGACCCGGTGGTCATTGTACATTTGACCTGCTTGTCAGGGAGGGGATGTTATATAAGGCACTGTGCCCCTAACAACATTTTTTTTGGAGAGGTTGAGGCATATTTTCCCATAGATATTACTGCATGGAAAACAGAATTTACTTTTTTGGGTCTATGCATGGAGTTGGCTGATGCAAATTAGAGAGGTGATAGAGGTTACTTCAACTCAAGTCCCTGCAAGTTTGACATTTGCTTGTGTGGCTAGAAGAAAAGTTTAGAATTTCTACTTTGGTAACTACTGATCAGGTCCAGTCAGACTTCTTGGTTAGTTTTTCTTGACCAGTAAGTCTGCCTTAAGAGGTATACTATTTTTAAAATATATTTTACTTTCCAAATTTTCTTTTCAATGATGTTACCATGTAATCCAGCAAAGAGGGATTTTGATACCACAGAGAGTACAGTAAAATGTAGATGAGAAATAGCTATATAGAGGCAGAGGAGAGTAGTTAGCTCCTTACAACAGATGGCAATCTGAGGTCATAGATATGAAACTAGTCTAAAAACTGAGAAAGTCATGACAAATTCTTAACCAATTTGTATCAAGATAGTATCAAACATGATTTGTCCATCCTATTTCCACTAAACAATAAGCTAACCTCTAATAGTCATATGAGGTTAAAGCACATAAATCATTCTGTAAATGTGAAAACAAAAATTAAGGCAAGCAATTGTGGTGGGTTGACCTTGGCTAGCTTCTAGATGTTCACCCAGTTGTTCTCTCACTCCCCTTCCTCAACAGGATAGGGGACAAAATAAGATGGTGAATTTAAATGTCAGGATAAATACAGAAATATCACTTCCTTGCCAATTACCACCATGGCAAAACAGACTTAGCTTGGGGAAGATTGATTTGATTTGTTTTCATTCAAAAGTAAAGTAGAATGATGAGAGACAAATAAACAAACAAACAAACAAACCCCTAAGAGCAGATGACTCTCACCTAGCCTTCTTGCCAGACTCAACATTCTTAACTCCTTTACTTCACCCACTCCCTGAATGATGCAGAGATGGGAATGTGGGTTGTGATGAGTTCATAACAGTTCCTCCCTGCTACTCCTTCCTTCTCACACTGTTTCCCTACTCCAGTGTGGTGTCCCACCCACAATGTACAGTTCTTCACAAACTACTCCAGAATGTGTCTTCTTCACTGGGTACAGTCCTTCAGGAAGAGACTTCCCTTGTGTGGGTTTCCCATAAGGCACAGCTCCTGGCAGAAAATCTGCTCCTGCATGGGCACTTCTCCATGGGCCACAGCCTTCTTCAGGACATATCTGTTTGCTCTGGTGTGGGGTTCTCCACAGGCTGGAGGTGGAAATCTACTCCAAATTGTTTCAACATGAGCTGCAAAGTGACAGCCTGCCTCACCATGAACTTCTCCAGGGACTGCAGGGACCTAGAGCAGCTCTTCCCTACTCTTTGGCTTTGGTGTCTGTCACAGAGGCCATCCCTGCAGCCCCCTGCTACCACCACTTTGACATATAAACCCAATAAACCAATGAATTGTCTACCATTTCCAAAGACAGGTTGTAGGGAAAATGAAAAAAAAAAAAAGAAAACACAAAATCTTTAGAGTCATAGTAATAAAAATCAAAGACTTACATATAAATATATATATATAAATATATATTTATATAAATGTAAAGAGAAGTTAATTATCAAATTATTTCCATATATAAGTTTCTGCATTCTCAGTGTTTGTACAGATGCAAATGGTCATTCCCTAACTAACCAAAATTATTTTAAGACAATATGAAGCAGTAGAGTATGTACCATATTGCTGATCTACTGATAAAACTAATCTTTAATCCTTCATTAAAAACTAAAATTTTGGTTGCATATCTTAATAGTTTCTCCAGCTTTTAATGACTTGTGAAAATGTAATTAGGAGAATTAAAAAAGTGAAAAATTGTACTAGCTGAAAAAAATGCTCGTTTTGTGTTCGCGGTGTAGACATGCACAAGAATTTCTGCATATAGTTGCTGTATGTACTTTGTATCTCTGTTAATATTCATTTTCCAAGCCACAAAATCGAACTTTTATTGTAGCATCCTGCAGTGAACACATAATAAAAATATAAATAAATGAATAAATAAATAATTAATTAAAACCACAGAGAAATTTTTCTTGATGATAAGAGCCTTTGGACTAGTATTGAAAGAGGAAATCAAGACAAACATTGTCACTCAAATCACTTTATCCTTTTGATGAAAATGGCAGTAAGTCTTGGTAGAAATGCTGCATCTTGTTTAGCAGAGAAAAATACATAAATGTACAGAATTATAAACTGTGTTTATTGTAGGATGCAACAAGTGGTACTAATGATAATAATTTCTGTTAAAACTATTGAGGCATATTATGATTTTGCTTTTTCCCATATGACTTTCCTGGAGAGATTGTTTTAGATTAAGAATTTTCTTTTTTCCTGAAGAATTTCCAGTTTTCCTGAAGAAAAAAAAATGAGAAAATGCACAAGATCAGATAATTGTTACCCAATTCAAAATAGATTAGCAGAATACTTTGAACAAACACTAAGAAATGCAGTTTTAAAAAATGAGGTAGACCCTTGCAACAACATATTGCAAAATTTATTTTGTTGTGAAGATCATCACCACGCAGTTACATGAACTCCCACAGTTATTTCTTAGAATGAAATTAAATAAATGTTACTTGCCTAGGCAAGATATAACTAATGAAAAATCAACCATCCCCACAGTGATTTATAAAAGAAACTTCAAAAAATAGTAGAAGATTTGTGTATTAATATAAGAGGAAATGTCTCGAGCAGAATTTTATCAAGGAGAAAAAAGCTCTTGGTCTGTAGCTTCAGCTACAATCTTGCTGGACTTTTGCACAATTGAATAATCTAGAAGACTAAAGTTTTCCATTTAGTGGTGCAGTTATCCTCTGGGTTAATAAAATCATATGAAACTCCAGTGAAGGGAAAAGAAAAAGAAAATAAGAGAAACATGGGACAATAAGTGATACAAAACACTTTAAGTTACCATTGTGTGGATTGCCAGATGTCAGCTCTTTTGCAGGGATAAATATGGAGATACGAATTCTGGTAATCTTCCTGGTCTGACTGTTTAGAAAGCATTTGAAATGATAGATGACCTTTTTTCTTCTTGATATTTTTGTGATTTTTTTTTCTTTTTGTTGAAATATTCTCAAAACAAATTTATTTTTTGAGAGTTCCAAACCATGCAAAGTGCTCTTAGAAGCTACAAAATAAGTACCAAAACCAAAATCATCATTTTAACCGCATAACTCTACAGATGATGCAAGTTGTCTGCCAAAAAGGCTTTGTCTCTGCTTTGCTGGATATTCTGGGCTGCAAGTTTATCACGCACATGCTGACAATAGTGCCATTCTTTTCTGGCCTTCCAGGTGCCAGAACACCTGGACATATCACATGGACAGAGTCCTTCCTGGAAAGCAATCCTTACCTGGGCTTTCATTGTTCACAAGTTTTCCTTTAATATTATATTTCTTTTCTGTGATGAAATCTTATCAGAATTCCTAACTACAGTTGCCATCGGTGATTGAAGATGCGAAACAAAATACATGTTTGTCATTTACCCTATTAACACCTCAAACAGTTGTGTAGCAGCAGCACTCATCAGCATGAGGGTGGGGCTGGTAGTGCAGACAAGACTCCATGCCTTTGCAGACAATGATGCCTTAAAGAACCTATAAATGAGATAATATTAGTACAGAAGGTAATATAAAGGTTGATCTCCATTGGAGGTCTCCAGAGGCAGATATGGGAAATGTCCACAAAAACCCACCCCTCCACAGGGTGAATACAGTTTTATAAGTTTAGTAAATTAGCGTAGTTAACAAAAATCACCAATTAGGAGCACAACTCGTGATGCAATTTCCCCCAGTTCAAGCCCCTTCTAAATCCTACCCCCTCAGATGGGACTGAACTATGTTGATGAAAATGTGTGTCAAAGAGTTGTTTTTTGGCCTTGATTCCCAAAGAGAACCAATATAGAATGGGGCTTTGGAATATGTTTTGTCTTTCTGAATATCAGGGCAGGGAAAAGTACTGGGAAGAGTAGCTATAAATTCAATAATAGGCTACAGAGTTACAAATATACGTGTCAAGAATATAAAAAATATGCAAAAGAAAAAAAGCAAAGAGCATTAGGCATCAACAATATCTTTAGAGAACTTTTCTGAAGCGAATTATACACAATATGGCTTTCCAAGTTCTTCTGACTATGAGCATGAGGAACTTTCTGTACACACCTTCAACCTGCTATATGCATTGATTGTCAAAAGTAGCTGAATAACAGGCATAGGAAAGGATAAATATGTGGAGAAGGCTGTTTTTTCTGTGAGGGGTCAGTTTATTCAGGATATTTCACCTTCATGTGTTTCAGGTCTGATCTGTATGGGGAGCAATATTGTAATGCAGTTTTGATGACATACCAGAGATATTTCTGTAAATAATAGGTGATAATAATGACAGGTTAACAAAATACCTTATCTATATAACATGAGCATAAATCTATTGTTGTGGTTTCGAGGTTTGGGAATTTGATTTTGTTGTGAGATAAGGATTAATAGTAGGGAAAAGCAGGCTTATACTTTAAGGAGTACAAAAAGGAATTTTATTAACAGATGTAAAACAGGAATAATAATTAGGCATCAACACAACTTTTCAGAACACTCTTTTCCCTTCCCTACCTTTCTTATTTTCTTTCTTGTTGACCATACAAAAGGTAACACTTCAACTTCTAGTTAATCTACCACCTCTGGAACTTCACAGTTTTCTTAATTTATGTAGAGAGAGAAACTTTCTTTTGTTTTATCATGTTGACTCCCATAGGAAACACAGTTTCTATGGTTATTAGCTTTCTAGTAAGCGATTCTCTCGTTGAAGAGAGGTATTTGCTTTTCTAGACCCCTTCCCATTTCAGTAGCTTTCCGAGGGCCACACCAATGGACATATGATGGCCATTGAGGTGTTCTTTTGAGAGCAAATGTTTCTAATACAGTGACAACAACATCCCCTTACTTTATCATCAGCAACATAAGTATTCTTCTACTGTTGTCCTGGGGCGAGGAAAGAAAGATTTTAATACACAAAAGTCTCAGTCTACTGCTTATAACTTAAAACATTATATTCCCTTTTTCTCACTTCTTTTAGACCATTGTTCATATATTACAGGGTGTATTACAGCTAACTTGATCAACATGTTTTTACAAAAGAACTTTCAGCAGTAAAGCACTCCTCATCTTTTCCTTCTTTGAAAATAAGCTTAGTTATATTCACTAACTCAAAGTCTTTACGTTGTACCTTTCATAGGTGCCTTCATTTCTTTGCTCCTTCTGTGTGGGAAGAAAAAAATGAATACCCCCAAAGTCCCATTCTGATGTTAGAAAGAAACAGTTAATTTGTCTTTTTGGCTGGGCAATACTCACATGGCTTTTGCCCGCGTAGTTTGAATGTTATAAGTCCGTGCCTGAACCAGAGAAAAGGAGTCTGTTTGTGCTGTCTCCCCATTCAAGCTGCGTTTTAGTTGTGGGAGCCCGGCAAGACTGCACCTGTGCTGCAGAGAGCTGGTCTAAGTCTCCTTTCTGTGCCGAGCCCCGCGGGGCCGCCCGGCGGGATTCATGTCCGAGCTCCGCGGGAGGAGCCCAGTCTGAGTCCTCTCTCTCTCTCTCGTGCCGAGTTCACTGCGGAGCTGACCGGGCAGGGAGGGGAGCTCCCGAAACTCACGGGGCCCGACCTCAAACTCTCTTCCCGCCGGGCTGCGCCGCGGAGAAGCGATCGGACTGGCCCAAACTAGGCAAGCAGAGCCGGCGAAGTTCTTTAGCCAGGGACCGCAGAATGAAACAGCTTGAGTTCTCTCTCTCTCCTCCCCCTCCCCGCGCCATGCTGGTTGGCAGCCCCAGGCCATGTGGCCTGGGGAGACCTTACCCAGCTCTGGCGCGGAGAGGGAGAGCAACTTCTTTCTTCAGCAAACCGAAAGCTTCAAAGAGGGTTTCTTCAGGTGCTTTCTTGGTTTTATGAGGTTTTTTTGATAGGCGGAGTTTATGCTGGCTACTTCATTTCCGACTCCACCCCCTCTCTCTGCGCCGGGAATTCTTAACAGCGATTACCCCATGACATCTATCCTCGAAGTAGACTTAAGGCTTTTTTGTAGATTGACCTATTCAGTGACTCCAGTACAAGGATGTAGGTGAGAGTAATTGTTGCTAATGAAGCATTACTTGTCAGTAACGTTTATACTGGGATTGTTGCAGGAAACCTCAAAAGTGCAGACACCAGATGATACAAGTGTCCTAAGGGAATGAATATAAATCACAAGTGATTAATTATATGTCACTAAAAATGCAACCTTAATAGTTGGATAGGAGGGATAGTAGGGAATACATAATTATGCTTCCAATTTCACCTTGTTATGAAGTAATCACTTAAGAGTTCCTTGGTCCTGATTTTCTCCCCTGGGATGAAGGGACATGTAAAAATGTGGGAAAACATATTTCTGAGGTAGTCCTTCCCTGGACACCATGTCATATGTCTCTAATGTGTTGATTCTTATCCTATGTTCTGATATAATATCACATCACAGGTTCTAATTTGCTGACTTAAGAAGCTGGAGGCCTGTAACATTTAACCTAGGCAAGAGAAGCTACAAGCAGCCAGGACATTTTCTTTTTTTTTTTCAGATGTCAAGTTTCTGCAGAATTGTGAGATTTTTCTGCAGAATTGTGAGATTTTTCTGCTCAGAAATTATTTTTCTGGTTCAGGTTAGAAGAAGAGTCAGGCATGGCAATTGCCCTAGACCATGTTAATGTCTCCTGAGCAGTATCACGAATAAAAGCAGAAGGAACTTCAGTTTTACATGTGGCTTGCTTTTGAAACTGCCCATCTGTAGCAGTTAAATGATAGACATTAGGTGCTGGACACTCACATGGCAAAGTACAAAAGATTGAAAATGTTATGCAGGGTAATGCAGTGCAGTTTTCTACAAGGCTTATTTACTAGGCAAAATGAAAAGAGCCACTCTGAGTCACGTCTCCTAGCGTTCCTGAATGATTCTTTGGACTACATATCAAGGCATTGCAAACACAGACACTATGATTAACATGCTAGGATGGTAGTGTTCTGCAGGTCTGTATCAAAAAAGTTCTTTATATTGGATGCAAGCCTGTGCAAGAAAGGGCATACTATCGTAGTCCCAGAGACTGCAGAAAAATCTGAGGTAGAGCATGACAATTATTCAGCTAAATTTATCAATGACTGAGGACATGTATTAATAATGGACCATTAGTGATGACAGAGATATGACTTGTTCAGTCTGAAGTAGCACATGATGACAGCAATAACCATAATGGCAAAAAGCTTTTACAAACAGACATCAAATGACTAAGGAGCGTTTCACTTGCTACAAATATTAATAACGTCAATAACAATAATTTTAGAATGAGAAGATTCAGAAGATTCTGAAACATTACCTCACAGGTCTATTACTAACCACTAAGAGTGTGTAACTAATTCATTCTTCTTTCTTTCTTTCTTTCTTTCTTTCTTTCTTTCTTTCTTTCTTTCTTTCTTTCTTTCTTTCTTTCTTTCTTTCTTTCTTTCTCTTTCTTTCTTTCTTTCTTTCTTTCTTTCTTTCTTTCTTTCTCTTTCTTTCTCTTTCTTTCTCTTTCTTTCTTTCTTTCTTTCTTTCTTTCTCTTTCTTTTTCTTTCTTTCTTTGTCTTTCTTTCTTTCTTTCTTTTTCTTTCTTCTTTCTTTCTTTCTTTCTTTCTTTCTTTCTTTCTTTCTTTCTTTCTCTTTCTTTTTTCTTTCTTTCTCTCTCTTTCTCTCTTTCTTTCTCTCTTTCTTTCTCTCTTTCTTTCTTTCTCTCCTTTCTTTCTTTCTCCCTGTCTCCCTTTCTCCCTTTCTCCCTTTCTTCCTGTATCTTCTGTTGGGATAATAAGACTTGTTCTGACAGAAATTACTTTCAAAATTGAAAATATTATTCAGATTTTCACCTTTGTAAAGCAACAATGATGCACATAAAAGACAGAAAATGAAGTCCAGATAGCATTCTTTACATCATAAATAACATTGAAAAAATATATATCTACAATTATAAAAAGAATTAAAAATAATTGAATTAAATTTTTATTTTGGTTTTAGATGTGTCCATGAATTACACCAAAGTAATATTAGCAGTTACATTAACTGTAGGGTGGCAAATTATGCATTTGTAGTATTGATCACATCAAACACTGCAATAAGCAGGATTAGGAAGATAGAAATTAGTGTTCTCTTACATGTCAGAATATTAGTTATTAGAATTTACAATAATATGACTACTATATTCAGCCAAGAACTTTGAATTGATCATGAATTAAGTTATTCCTTCTTATGTTTAATTTAATTTCCAATGTAATTCAATTAAATCTGTTTCTTTCCCTCTCTTTTTTAAGGCCATAATGTGCTTAAATTGGAATTATTTAAATCATAAGACTGCAATTTAAGATAGCTAATTACAATGCAAGCTGAGCAAATATATAAGAAGAAAATGATTTCTCCAGAATGCTTAGTTGATTTTTTATGTTCTAGCTATATTATGAGCATTATACGGGAAAGAAGCAGTACTTTGTCTTTCTGACAGCAAAGGTTAAACTGACCATTAAAACAGCAGCTAGGATGCATGCCAGGACATCTTTGTTTAGCATTTGTTTAAAAAATTCAAGAAGATAAAAGCCACCACCTACTGTCTCAATGAAAGCAGTCCATCAAGAAAGGTGATTTATGTTTTGAGGACTAATCTTCAGAAAATGAGAATTGTCTATTCTTAAAACAATGAGGGAGAACAACTCACGTTGCACTTATACGCCAATAGTTGGCAAGTTTACCAATACTGGCTGGCCTGGAAAATGCACAGAGTTCTGGGCATTGTCAGTCCCTTTGTTGCCAGAAGAGGTAGTAGGTGACAGGTCAAAATGACACAAGTCATGGACATCCATTTACTCCCCTTTGGTCATTGACTTTGGTCATAACCTCCCAAAATCAGTCAGGCCCCTTTAGATCCTGAGGTCTCAAAAACAGGTTTAGGTGACCATTTGTCCTTCATACTAACCAACTGACTTGTGGAGAGTAGGGGGCATTGAACACCCACAACATTCCTCTAATTTTTGCCCATTCTTGAACTATTCCTGCTGTCAAGTAATTGCCATTATCTGATAGTATTGATTTTGCTTTAGGCAGGAAACTGAATCATAACCGTTTCCCCTGTAACCATGCTACTGCTTCAGCCTGCACCAGACCTGAGACTATTTCAACTCCTACAAATATTATTTTCCTTCTGATTTGTCAGAAGGACCATGTAGTCAACCTGCCAAATTTCCCATAATCCTTTCCTGCCCTTAGGCCAAGATGGGGAGTCTTACAGGGGGTGTTTCTCCAGTCTGGTGTGCAATGGGCTATAGGTAGAAACAAATGTTTTACATGTCCTCTGGGTGACCACTGATCTCTACTTACCCCCTTTCTTAATAAGTTTCTCATCCCAGAGTGGCCACGTTTCCAATGCTGCCATTCCAGCAGATAACCACATTTCTCTTCTTCTTGTTCTACGTCTTTTCCTCTGCTAAGATAACCAACCGAGTGAAGGAGTCTATTTGGTTATTTAAGAGTTGAGCTGGGTGGTCTCCCTTCTCCTGGCTGTTCCCCATCCAACTGATACTGCTATGGATTTTGCAATGTTCAGGATTTCTCCCTACTTCACTTTTTGCCATACCAGTACCCTATTTACGTCCCACTGGTTTTGTTCCCAGAAAGGGAGCCACTCTCCATAAAAACTGCATAGGAATCTGTATAAACACAGACTGGCCTCTTATCATCCAAATTCCTTCTAGTCAGACTCCAGACTGCTGTTAACTCTCCTATGTGAGCACTTCCCACCCCTTCTCTTTTCCCATTGTCACATCACCGTTTGGTTATTTTACCTACAGTTATTGGCAATGGGTTCCTAAAGCATCTGTGTGTGAAAGATGGGAAAACTACATCCCAAGATATAATTACCTCATCTCCAAAACTTACCCAGGATCTGCATCCTGGCAGTTATGCTGTTTTCTAGGCAAAAGGTTATTCTGAGCTCTATAACTTATCTCCCACACAAATAAGTAGGATTTAATCACTACAAGCTGTGTCTAACTCTCACCTTCTCCCATCCTCTACCTTTTTTTGGTTTAGGCTATGAAGAAATACATTTACTTGAATTGAGTTTAGCCTGCAGGCAGTGCACACAGGAGACTTTCCAAGCTGTGTCAAAGGATGAATACCTTTCGTGACATTGAAATCTTGCCTTTTGAATTAAAGAAAATCAAGAGGTAGGAAGAAGAGAGCTGATCATGTTTCTTTCATCTGACTAAAAAAATTACATTTTAGAAGTGTATGGGACAAAAGATCGAACTGTGGATGTTTGAAAAAGAGGAATCCTGATATTATTTGACCTAAGAAAGCTGCCTCAGGGTACCTTGTAATGGATTGATGGGAAAGACAGCTTCTCCCCAGCCCCTGTGGTAACTCAAGGCAAAAAAGTGAGGAAGAGCTATGATATCAGTAGGAAACTCATTTTATAGTGTGAGCCTGTTCTCTCTTCATCTACAACATTTTGAAAAGCTTCATTGACATGCCCACATTCACAATGTTATAGTCTTTTCCTCTTGTATGGTTGTTTTCTGCATTACAGAATCATAGAATCATTTCGGTGGAGAAACACCATTGTCCTAGGGGTCTACAGGTCTCTGGATCTGACTTCTCTTTTGATTTCATGCACAGCTTCTCTGAAAGCTGTTGCTCAGAATAGTTCTCCATTCTTTCAAAGTCTTGTAACAGTCAGTAGTTTTCTACCATTTCATTTACTTCTGAAGACAGCTGGGTCCAAAACTCTTTTTGCAGCCTTTCATTGAGACCTGACCAGGAGACAGTAGTTGGTCACACAAAGTGGTTGTTCTTGCTGATACTGCAGATGCCCTAGAAAGCTTCTCTAGCTCTCTCTGAGATGTCCTTTTCTTTCCCTTTATATAGAAATGTTATTCACTATAAACATGATTGTGTCAGAAACATGGAGATTCAGCCCAGTTTACTTAAACTGCTTAGTTAGGCCAAGTCTCCTACATCTTTACATAAGCTGAAAACATGCTAGAAGCCTAATATCTAACACACTTCACAGGTGGGTGGCAGGCATGGATTTTTGGATATGGTTACCTTCACTTTTCATTCTTGATGGGTTGTAGGTTTGAGGGTTTTGGGTATGGGGTATTTTTGTTTGTTTGTTTGTTTGTTTTGTATTTTTTATCTTCTTTTTTACTTGCTCATGTACTTCTATTTCCTGACTTCACATTGCTATCATGGAGATGTGATGAATCAGCTTCTTGTCAAATTATCAGTGCTCTGCCTGGGAAGTGAAGGTCAGGAGGGAGTGAATTTGTCTGCAATATATTCTATATTTTGGGATTTATCAAAGAAAGAGGCTGACCTGATTGGAGGCCAAGGTTGATTAAAGTATGCAAAGTTGTGCAATGACATAGAATCTGTCTTGGAATTTGGTGTCCACAGTAAAGTCTGAATAAAGATTCTAAACTGGAAAGACCATCTTTCTACCACCTTGTCTCACTAGTAAATACATCTCTTGGTCAGAATGAGAAATTAAGACTTGTATTTCTGAACTCAGTTTAGTACAATGAAGTGCAATAAACACACTTGCTAATTGGGTGTCCCTGCCCATGTTTTCCTGTTCATCAGGTTGAGACCTGTGTCATGCCAACTACTTGTAGCAGAGAAAAAAGTGAGAAAAACAAGAGAAAATATCTTATCTCCAAACTAGGAACAAGTATGAACTCCTACCTGAAAATGTTCTGCTTCAGCATAGAAATCTGTTAGTATTGATTAAATATTTTCTTTTAGGACATAACGCAAATATGGATGCTAAAGTTTATTCTGATAAATGCCTAGTTAGTGGCCAAGATACGGGAAGGATGAAAGGTCACCTTTTCTTCCTGCATTCTTTAAAATAATCACTCTTTGTGATTACTACGGGAAGGATGAAAGGTCACCTTTTCTTCCTGCATTCTTTAAAATAATCACTCTTTGTGATTACTGTAATTCATGAAGTACTGAAATAATACCAGGACGTGCATTCATTGCTGTATTGTAAAAAATGTATCGGTACTGAATTTGTTAAGAAAATATTTTCAGTGAGCACTTGCAGCCCTTCCATTTCTCAGAGAGTGCTTTTAAATAGGCAAGAAGTAAGAGTGGGGTTTTGCCTGTGGTTTCTAGTCCTTTAGCCAATTTCTCTGTATTATATCTTTTTGTAATTTTCTGAATGTAGCTTCATAATTGCTTCTTACATCAACAACACATTCAAAGCTTAATGAATGCAATTTGTGAGACACTGACCTGCTGATAATGATGGACAACACAAAGCAAAAATTCCCCTCTGACAATCATTGCTATTCTAGACTCAGTAACAGAACAGAGAGGGACTATATTCTATGATATATATATCTGGCACACAAGAGAATGGTGAGATGTTTTAACTGTGAGACTGCTACTGCCTTTTCTTAGAAATTTCACTACTTTTCAAGACTTGTCTTTTATCAGTGATATCAGAAGTAGGGAGAGTACTTGTGTGCCCGAAAAAGCATACCAAAAGTTGTTAAATGTAGGACTGAATCTGAGGGAAAACGTAGAAGCTACTGTGAGAAGAATGCCATGAAAATGTTCTGAAAATCTGATGTGGTTAAGTATCCAGGTAGGTTAAAAGACAGTCCATCATTTGAGATGAAGACCAAGAGGCATGAAGTGCAGCTTGAAGCCATACATCCTGAGAGAGACACTGCAGTGAGAAATCCAAAGTACTTGTTCTCTAGCTGCTTAGCTACATAATCCAACTTGCAGTCAGAATTAGTTGGATGGTTTGAGTGTTTCATGCTGTAGAATTTTCTTCCACTCATTGAAAGAAAAAACACTCAGTACCCAAGTTCCAGGACAAGTCCAAGTTCCGGGACTCACTGAAGTGTCACAGATATTTATCCTCCTGTATTAACACGTATGTGGGTGCTGAAGCATGGAAACCACCACAGAAATACTTGCAGTGTAAAGTAATGAAGAACAAATGCTCAAAAAACCAGTGAGTACTCATTGTGCAAGATTTCTCTGAAGATCTTTTTTTAAGATTGTGTTGTATTTGAATACTTGCATGAAGTAATCTCAGTTTCCAGTTACAGGATATTCATTTCCATTCTAGCAGGTATCCATTTTGGATACTAGTGGATGTTGCTTGGAGAAGTGTAAGCTTTTGGCTGATTTACACTGGCATCAGATTCCAAATAAGTGGATAAACCATGAAAACAAAGATGATTTTCCTATAAAAATAAAATTGAGGGGAAAAATTTGCATTAAACTACATAAGAAAGCTCACAATAATATTTTTAAATGTTGGCCTGTATAACTAAGCATCTTTTTGTCCTTAAATATCTAACATTTATGTTTTGACTTTCGTATAGATTTTTTCTTGCCTGTGTGAGACAGATATTTTATTCAAGAGCACAAACTGTTTGCTTTAAAAAAATCCTGTAAATCCAGGCAGATAAAGATTTTCTTCAGTTCTTCGATTATACTTGATTTGATTGCACTAGCACAATTAAACCCTAAACACTGAAAAATACATAGGTCTGAAGTATCTCTGTTTTTGAAAGAAAATATAAATGGGTGTTGAGTTGTTTATTCTTCAGAAGAAAATAGTATTACAGTTTAAAAGCTCCTGCACTTTAATAAATTATTACTAAAATAAATACTTGTTCTTGACTTCAGGTATAGCTTCTAGTTGCATGTTTTGTGGTATAAATATACAAAAGAAAATAAAAATAAAAAAAAATGCCACACATAGTTCAGTGCAATACTGAAAAATAAAAAGTAATCACCTTTGCTCAATGCACAAGTGAGGCTTTTTGTCAAATAGACAATTATTTGAAACTATTCATATTACCTTTTAAGTAAAGCACCATGTCCAAGTTTTGGGGTTGTAAACAGGAGAGGAAATGTTCTGTTACTGAACTCCAATGCAATTCAGATGTCCAAAAAGCTAAAACTTTTTTATGCTAAGCTCCTGTAGTAGTTTGAGTTTGCCTATTTGAGTTTCTGGTCAAACACCAGCAGACTTACCAAAATTTACCTGATTTTGCTGTGAGATAAGGATTGGGAGTAGGCAAAGCAGGCTCAAACTTTGAAGAATAAAGAAAGTTTATTAATAAACCTAAAAAAGGGGAAAAAAACCCAAGGAAAACCAGAACACAACCCTCAGACCACCTCTCCTCCCCCCACCACTCCATTTCTTTCCCACTGACAGCATACAAAAAGACAACACTTAGACTTTTAATTAGTTTACCACCTCTTAAATAGTCTTTTCCTCAGTTCCTTTAGGGAGAGAAGTTTCTCTTGCTTACGCCATGGACTTCTCTGTAAGAAAATACAGTTTTTATGGTTTTCAGCCTCACAACCAACAGCCGCCCAGGAGAAAATCTTGTGGAAGATCCCCCCCACACCAGTAGCCTTTCCACAGCTACTACGGTGGGTTATGCCAGTCCCTGGGGTGCTCTTTTACGGATGAGCAGTTCTATTACAGCCGCAAATAAAATCCCCTTCTTCTGTTATTGGCAACACAGATTCTCCAGCATTCCCCCAGGCAAAGGGACAGCTCACAGCCTCTTCTCTGTCTCTGTTCAAGCTTCTCATCAGGCTGAAATTACTCCAGCACCTACTAATCTCTATACAGGTGCCTTGGTTCACTGGCTGTAGTTAGAACCTCACATCCCCCCTTTGGACTATTTCCTCATATATTGCAGGGAATATTTTAGCTTAGTCCCAACCATGGTTTCAAAATAGAATTTTCAGCTTCATTATTGAAGCACGTCTCATGCTCCTCCCTCTAGGTACCAGCTCTACTTCCTTCACTGACTTAGAGTCTTTATGTTGTACTTCTGTAGGTGTCCTCACTCTTTCCTCTCTCTGTGCATGGGTGTCTGGAAGTTTAGTCTGGGCATGGAGAGGGTTAATCTCTCTCTCGGGCCTTGTGATGGTGATGTGGTCTCTGCCCACGCTGTTTGAGAGCAGCATTCCAGCATTCCAACGTCCAGGCTGCGGGGGAGGGAAAGCAAGGACTCGGCCCTGCCTGGTCATGGTTGGGATTTATGACCCAGCTGTGTCTAAACCATGAAGGCTCAAAAGCAACTCCAAACCCCCCTTTAACACCCCCCAGGCGAGGGGAAGGGCAGGGGGAGGGGGGTGGGAAAGGTTCAGTCTTACCAGAGAAAGATCAGGGACTGCTTCTCTCTGAAAAGTAGGAAGGCCAAAGACGAAAGGACTCAGAAGTCCTCCGCTTATATAGAAATTTTTTCCTTGATGGCAGATCAACTTTTAATTGGTTGGCCTATATATCAATACTCAAAACATGCTGGTTATAAGTTCTTTCTCCAGGAATGACGTTGTATTACTTCCTGCAGCATGGGTCACTTCCAAGATTGACACCCCCTAGGCCAACCCAGGACAGCTCCTCACAACCTAGTAACAAAAGGCAGTTCAGAGTTAAATCTGAGCTAAACAGATATCACAGAGCATGAAAAAAAGAGAAATTACTGTACAGACAGACAAAATGTTAATTTAATTGCAGTATCTGTAAGCAGCAAAACTGAAGGTAAAATTTTCTTAAGACAATCAGGGGACACAAGGAGTGAGTGTTGCCCTCAGTCAATGACCAAATGGACTCATGGACCTCTGCCTGGGGATGAGTGAGGTATGAACTGAGAGCTTACGGGTCAGGATCAAAGGAGTGCAGGGACAGGTGACATTATAGAAGTCTGCCACAGTACACCACTGTAGAAGACTGAGACCATCTAAGCAGGCTGAAGGTGGACAAGTCATGGGACTTGATGAGATGCATCAGCAGCTCCTGACGGAACTGGCAGATGATGTGACTAAGCCACTATCCATCATATTTGAGAAGATGTGGCAGTCTGAAAAAGGGGAAGTACAATTCCCATTTTTAAAAACGGAAGAAAGAAAGACCTGGGGACTACAGACTGGTCAGTCTCACCTTGGTGCCAGGGAAGATCATAGACCAGATCCTCTTGGGGTTTATGCTAAGGAACATTGAAAATGATGACATGCGCCAACATGACTTCACTAACTGCGAATCATGCCTGTCAAATTTGGTCTTCAGGTAAACAGAGGTTTTTCTGCCCCTCTTCTCCACTTTTGCGAGTCCTCCCATGGGGTCCTGGGGCCTCCAACATAAGGAGGGCAAGGACATATTGGAACAGGTCCAGAGGAGGGCCAGGAAGATGATCAGAGGGCTGGGGCATCTCTGCTATGAAGACATTCTTAAAGCATTGGGTTTGTTCAGCCTGGAAAAGAGAAGACTCTGGGAAGACCTTTATAGCAGGCTTCAACCAGCTAAAGATGGCCTAGAAGAAAGCCAGAGAGGAACTTTTTACAAGGGCACATAAGGATAGGGAAAGAAGTAGCAGCTTTAAATTGGCAGAGAGTAGGTTAAGATTAGTACTAGAAAGAAAGTCTTCACTCTAAGGGTGGTGAGGCAATGGAACGGGTTGTCCAGAGAAATTGTGGATGCCCCATCCCTGGAAATGTTCAAGGTCAGGTTAAATGGGGACATTGAACCAACCTGGTCTAGTGGAAGGTGTCCCTGCTCATGGCAAGCGGGTTGGAACTGGTTGACCTTTAAGGTTCCTTCCACTCCATGTCAATAAATGATTGTATGATTGATTCTATGATTTGATGGTCAGGGTTATCGAATGGCCTACTTGTCTGTAATTAGTACAGAAATAAAACCCTAAAAGAATCTTGGATGAATTTTGCTTTTGATTAATTTCTGTATATTTATAGGGGTAACCTCAGTTTGGTTGCAGTTAGATTATATCTAAATGCTATCCAGTATCAGATAGAAACTTAATCATCTGTTGTAAAGCTTGTGTTGTCCTGTTAAGCTTGATTCTGAATTTTTAGGACCTTGCAAGTGACATTAAAACTTCTAATATTATACTGGCCTAGAGACTTGCACAACTGGTGTGGGAAAGCACTTTGCAAAGTTTAAAAGACTGCTTTAAAAATGGAATATAAGTTTGCATACCGACATTATAAAGAGCCTATAATGCAAGTAATTGATTTTGTATGATACATTAAATGAATAATTTTTCAAGAACCTAGCAAACCAATTTAATGCACAAACTGTATGAAATATAGTAGTCAGTATTTTTCAAGGAAAAAAAACCAAGTTTTTATGTAGAGATAAATGCAAGTGAAGAACTTGTTGGAATCTTCCTATGTGCTCATCTCATAGCTACCTCAAACTAGAAAGATTAAATTCTTCATGTGCATGGTTATGCCACATATGCTACAGAAATTCTCCCGTCCTGACAGAGCTGACTACCTTGGACTAGCGTCAAACTAGAATGCTGAAACTGTACCTCACAGTGTAAGTACTGGAGCTTAGGCATTTCAGAAAGGGATGAAAAACTTTCTCCCCTTTGGGAGTTTCATGCTGAGAATCTCAGGGCTGGTTTCTTTATTGTACTTGTTCCTTTTTTTTCAATGAAGTAATGGCAGTCAACTATTTAACATCTTCAGCATTGTCCCAAACCACAGGAGAAGAATAATGCAACTTAATCCATTATACTAGGCAAAATGAGATGGAAGAGGAGAGTTAATATAAACCCTGTACTTCATGTATGTCTCCCTGTACTTCAGGTTGTGAAATCAAAACATAATTGAAAACTTTTACTTGTTTCTACAAACTACATTCTTTATTTTCCCTATGGGTGGAGGGCAATAAGAAAGGAGAGCTACTGACCTTCTGCACACATTAGCACACTGCAAGACTTTGTGCACATAATGGGGTGGAAAGGAACCTCCAGTATTCTTCTAAATGTCACAGGCCTTATAATCTGAATTAAGTACCTTAAGGCTGAATTGTTCATCACTGAAATACAAAATAAGCCCTTGAGAGTTTCAAGCATGTGACTCTGTTGCTAAAAATGCTAAACAGAAAGCATATTAGAAGGGCTCATACATAATAATGTATAAAGGACAACATAGTCAATTATAACTAAATTTCTGCATTAAATAGCTTATTAAAATGGAGTTATTATTATTATGACAGATAAAATGATTGCATATAAATAATGCTATGTGCTTAATATTTTTTATTAATATTTGACATATGCATACTGAAAGACTAATTGTACATCCATCTCCTCTTTGGCAACATCCAAAAAGTGTTATAAATTAATAACTCACAAATTGTCGTACAAATTAAAAGCAATCATACATGCTAGTCTCTTGACTTATAGCTGGACTTTGCAGGCTCTAGACATTGTCAGTTACGATAATCCTCAGTAAGTCTTTCTGTTTAATTACAAACCCTCTTGTATGCATATGATTTAACAATTCATGCAAACTACCATGCTGTTTGTTGTGATAAAATTTTTATCTGTGCACACTGGGAACACATGAGGACACATAATAGTGTTCAGTTTATTCTTTCCCAATAGTTCATGACATTTACATTGGTCTCCTGTGATCATTAATATGCCAATCCAACAGTTATTTTCAACCATCCTTTTGGATGATTGGCACACTGTCTGTAAAAATCCTTTTCCATAAATTGAAGCCAGCAATATCCCAATGCTTTGCTGGATGGTATTGAATTTTTGATGAAGTCCAATTTATTGGTCAGCTGCTCACAGATACTCTTTGTTTGTTACTTACTAGATGACAGTCTTAGGATCCAACATCAAAACCGGAATAATTTGGGTACTGATGCTCAATAAATGGTCTTTATCATACAAATACAGGAGGAATACATTAAGAGCTAAGCAAAAAGATGAAGACTAGTTGAATTATTTTGTCTGTCTTCTATTTTAATTGAAAAGAATTTTCATTCTAAAATCTTTGAACAGAATCAGCCTCTCTTCCATCACAGAAAAAAAACCCAAACCCTTTCATATTGTTTTATGATGGATTCTACGTTTTGAAAGACTAATCATATACAAACATATTTGTTTCTTAATATCCTCAGTCAAGGCAAGCTAATAGGTACTTGGAATATGAATAGCTGGAGGCTAGCAAAAGTAATCAAATAAATCAAAATTGCATGTGCAGGGAGGTGTGTTCTCTCTGCAGGACTGGCATATGCATAAGAAGAAAACCCACAAGGGAATATGCATGTACAAAAAAATATGTTCATGAACTATACCTACACAATTAATAGTTGTATAATACAAGTAATATGTTAAACAATAGACCCCTAAATGGCGGTGGAGAGACAGAAATTAAAACCACTAAAATAAGCTTTAATTTAATAGAAGGCTCTGATATATTTTTTTGAATCAGAACAGAAAGTTTTGTGGTTGTTTTTTTTTTTTTAATCTTGTGAATAACCTGAAATATCAGTGGAGAGAAGAAAAATTATGAATTTCTGAGAAAAAATATTATAATATCGTACAGTAGTAATAAGTCTGAAGATGAAAGCTGTAACTTGCTAATATTTCTATCACATTAGCAGCAAATTTTTTGATTCAAAATATACAAAATTAAGGAAATTCCTAATATAACACTGAAGTCTGCTAGACCTTAGTGAACCTCACTGAAGAAAGACTAGAGGGTCATTAGCATAAATTCTCTTTAAAACAGAAAAGTGTCATTGTATGGTAGAAGAAATCCCTGCAAGTCAGCTGGGTTGGGGACTTTTGTTATGTTCTTAAGTTGCTGGGTTTTTTCTGTGTGCAGAGTATAATGTAGTTCTGTGGTGGAAAACAAGTTATTCAGTAGCCAAAATACAAATATACGGATGCCAGACTTGAGCTCAGAGAAATAATCACAAGAATGACTCATTTGTGCAAACCAAAGGAAACACCTTACTATCAAAAGCGTTCGATCTGAGTTTGATTCAAAAATGTTATCACTAACAGGTTTGTCCTGATTGCCCTTACTCAGGTCAGAAAGACAAGATAATTTAAATACAAAATGGAGGGAAATATTGCTCTTTCCTGACCTCTGGAAAAATTGCCTTTATCATACAGACATGTATAGTGGAGTTCAATAACAGAAGATTATTTTTTATTTTCCTGGAACATAAAACTGCAGATGAAGCTTCCTTCCTTCCTTCCTTCCTTCCTTCCTTCCTTCCTTCCTTCCTTCCTTCCTTCCTTCCTTCCTTCCTTCCTTCCTTCCTTCCTTCCTTCCTACCTTCCTTCCTTCCCTTCCTTCCTTCCTTCCTTCCTTCCTTCCTTCCTTCCTTCCTTCCTTCCTTCCTTCCTTCCTTCCTTCCTCCCTCCCTCCCTCCCTCCCTCCCTCATATGGGTAGTATCACCAGATTCAGTAAAATTCTTCATTAATATAAATTGATCACCAGCAATTTTCAGAAACATTTTTATACAGTATAAATTATTCATGTATTTAAAGAAACAAAATCTCATTTCTTAAATTGAACCAATGGAAATTCTAAGTTTAAATGCATGAATAGTCATATTATGCTGGCTGTGCTCCAACATTAAGGGTTTCTTTCCAAAGAAACAACACCTTGAAGTCTCTTTCTATGGAGCCCTGACTTCTGCCCCAAGAGTTATCACATATTTTATACTGAATATGTTTTATGTAAGTTTATGGACATTTTTTATATGTTTGATATGTTTTATATTTTTTACATTGAACCTTGGTGAATTTATAAAAACTTCCTTTGCATTGTACATATTAGAGCATGACTTCTCATTCTTCAACAGCTCTCTTAAAGCAGACATTTATTGATTTCAAAAGTGACAAGATAATTTGAAGTTTTCTTATGAGTTGACTTTCTACTTAACATGAGTATACTGAGCTAAGGTGATCAAAATTCAAAATATCACCACTGGGCTAATATAACATTGGAGAACATGAATTTTTCTGACAGCATATTCTTCTCTCCTCCCCTCCTCTCTGATGCAGTGCGTGGGGTCAATAGACCGGTGCTGCATTCAGTCAAAAGTGTCCCTCATGGAGTCACTCTGGCAGTGCCTCGCCAGCACCTACGCAAACACAAAGTCCACCCCTGCAGGTGGATGCAAGCAGCTCACACACTCTGGAGAGTCCCTGAAGATAAAGAAGCAGGAGGGGCCACCTGACTTGTGATTCCAAGGAGCTTATTGTGGTCCACAGCACGGACCACGAATACTAACCCTCATAGGGGAGGGAGAAGTGAAATGACCTGTGATAAAGGAAATGGCTGGGTTTTATCCCAAACAGTGTAGGGGGCGGGCAGAGCACCAGTAACCAATAGTCTGAGCGCTAGGGCATGGAGACACAATGGGGCCATTTAAAAGGACATAGGGGAGTGCAAACTTAGGGGGGTGTGCATCATCCTGTCTCCTCCTTTCTGTCAGCTTTACATTACTTTCATATTAAAATTTATTCTCTTTCATAAACTATGAGAAATAGTTTAATGTCAATGTGTACAGGAAAATTCAAGTTCTGCTGGCACTTAAACATGTCATGTCATCTAATCTGAGAGAGAAAATTATGAAGTCTTCTCAGGCTCATCAAGAGCACTAGATAGATCCACCAACTACTTTCCCATTTATTGGGTTTAGATTCTACCACAGGAGAGTCTTACATGAGTGCTGTCTTCACAAGCCATGGAAGCAGAGAGAACATCACAGAATATAAAAGCTAAAAAAACCATAAAAGTTTCTAGGTTGTAACACATTTCCCAAGTCACTAAATTATTATAGCTATTAATGTTTATTTGTTTGGTAAATCTATGGTTTGATTTTTCCAACAGATAGTACCAGTACCAATGAATATAGTGCATAAATCTGTGAGGAGCAGAGGAAACTTGTCATTACCGAACCAGTACAAATTAGGACATTGGTACTCTAATGGGAATTAGAAGTCTAAAGTTACAACTAAGAATTAGAAACAATATCATAATAACATCTAATCTACCCATAACATACACATTTCTGTATCTGTTACTGCTGGAAGAAGCTTGATTTACTGTAGATAGTTAATTTTGGCTGTACCTTTGTTACCACGAGCAATGTAGTCCGGTTTTAGTTTGGTGTTACACATGAACAGGAGATGAAACATTCATCATTGTCATCTGCTGGTCCATCATACCCTGAGACTCTTGGTGTTGAAAGAGCCTGTCCATGTCCTGCTTACTAAGAAACAGTTGAAACCTCTGGTTTTTGTTGTTTAATGGCAAACCACATCTAGAAAAGTAGAAATCCAACGAAAAAAGAGTACTCCTATGTTCAGATTTCCTTAGCCAAGGAAAAAAAATTTTATTTCAGTCTCTTGTTTGTAACTCTCTCCACCTGGCAAGCCTGCTTGCATTCTACAGCAAAAATGAAACTTTGCCTGGCCTAAGGCAAACTCTACTGGATTGTCTCCAGTGGAGGCCATAAAAGACACGAGAAATTATCAGGGTAATTGCAGACAACTGTAAATCCAAATAGATCAAAGATGTAAAGCCTAAAACTTAAAGATGTTTCTTAATGCAGATGTGAGTAGTAAGGGGAATACAACTAACAAGGATCAGAAAACTAATTAAAGAATAAGGAGAATTTAACAGTTAAAACTAGTTGGTCAGCTAGCACTCTGACTAGCTGACTTAGCAAGCAAGACAATGATTCTAGATCTGAGCTAAATAAAATATGCTGGTGTCTGTGGCCATTTTACATTTCCACAATTACATGACTATTCCTTCTTCATGTGTCTCCAGTTTGTGGACAAATCTGTGCCTCAGCATCTAGAAGAGTTTGCTGCCAGACTTGGTGGATTTCACTGATTTAACAGTGTTTAAAATGTAACTATTTAGCATTGTATTAATTCAATTTTTTTTTTATTTTTATATTGAGAAGATAATTTTTAATAAAAAATATTTTCTGTTGCCTGTTATGTAAGACTTCTCGTAAAATGGATTTTCACATGTTTTATGCCAGAATAGCTTTGTTATATTCCTCCCTTGTGATTTCACAGAACTTAAGGAAACATATTTTATACGTATTTCAATCATCCTAATTTTCAGTCAGGACTGAGCATGGTTCATTTCTGGTGATTCTGGCTTCAGAATCTGAATTTTGAGGCCCTAGTGAAATATGAGTGCTGTGTTTCTTTCCCTCTCTTTCTGGCCAGATGATTGGATTACTGAAACTCTTGTACAGATTTTGCTAGAAATTATTTTGGTGTTACTGAATGCAGCAATGCACTGACATGTAATTATTATGTGTTATGGTTTTATGACCTTTCTGTGTTTAGTTTTTTATCTGTGGTTTTTGTGGCCTGCTTTTGAGATTTACTTGTAGAGAAAAAAATATCCTTTTATTACCTGGGAACTACATTTTGCCATCTCTGGGAGAAGTTCATCAGTTGCATAGCTACAGATACAATTTTTGGTCTTGTAGTTTCTTCTCTGTCTACATTTATTGGTGTGAAATCTGATTTCTCGTTAATGGGAGCACAATGCATTTGAGCTCCTTGGTTACAAAAAGGATAGTGAGGATCTGATATTTATATTTTCAGAAAGAAAGCTATAGCAGGTATTGTGACAGACGTTTTGGAGTCTAATTGTTTTCATAGATATATTAAAAAATTCAGATTTTTTCTGACTTTTTCTTTTAAAAATGTTGACCAAGAAAATAGATTTTAGAATCCTACAGAAACAGATAAACCACAAGCTGGTAGATACACAGAGGCTTTCACAGACAATTGTTACAGACAATGGCAGTGGGAGCTGCTAAGAGTATTCTCTTTGTGGTTTCTTTTTTCCTGCCCTCAGAACAAGGTACCAAACCTTTCTTTCTCTGTGGCAAGGAACAGCAGAGATGGCTAATCTGACAATAAATCAGTATGAACCTTGTGGTTGAGGCTGTGACCATGTTCAGGTCCACTGTGAATTCTTTATGGAACATTTGCTTTTAGCATATGTGTGTATTCAGAAAGTCTCATTTGAATGGATTGGGATCTAAAGGCATTACAAGAGCCCCAGCTTGGCTTTCCTATTTTATTCTGTTACCTTTTGTCTCAAGTTAAATCATAACTATCACCTCTCTCAGATGTAAATTTAAAAATAAAAAAACAGTAGTGCTCTGCTTATTCTGTAACTGAATTTCTGTACCAAGGGTTTTGAAGTTCTGTATGATGACATAAGATTTATCTCAAGTGGCTAGCTTTTGACCTTGTAATCTGCTGTCTTGATCTGAAATTACACCTAGCTCATCACTTTCAATGTCAAAAGATGTATCAGTATTCACTGCAGCAGCAGATTCCTCAGAGGAAAGGGATGTATCTGTTTACTTTAAACATTGAAAATTATTCTTTATCCTCTGTATTTAGCCTTTATCATCAGTTGCTAATAGCATTTCCAAATACTTTATATGAAAAATGAAATCCAGAAATATAAAAGGTAAGTGAAAAGTAGATAATATATAAAGGCCTGTGTTTCAAATTAGAAGTCAAAGAATCACATTATAGAGCATGTATGTGGGAGTTTTGTTTTATTTTTTTCTAGTTAATGTTTCTTTGGGGTTTTTTATTGTTTTCTAATAAAAATAGAACTTGATCATCAGGTCTTTTAGTCCTTCTGGTTGTAGTGATGCTGTCAAAATTACCTTATTAATGTAGATAGTGAGACATTAGAATTATTTTGATGTTCTGTCTCAAAAAATGATTATTGTCAAAATAGTTTTTCATCAGGATGATTTAAAGATCATAAATATATTAAAGAATGTAAGGAAATTTCTCTTATGATTCTGTATTGAAGAGCAAAAGGATTAAGAACAAGGCCATCCTACAGGTCTATAAAGATCTCTGTCTCTCCATACTGTTTCCTGCAGCCACCAACACTTGCCACTACTAATTTACCAGTGATTATGGCAATGACATTGAAAAAATTGGACTGAATCCAGACACAGATATTTTTCTGAGGTCATATATCTCCAAACTACTAAATTGTTAAATTGCTAGAATTGGCATCATAATATTTTTCTCGCCCTTGAAGAATATATCCGGAGGCAGAAAGCTTCAGCTCATTAGTTTGATAAAAACAAAACCATATCAATTTCTCTGAAATTTTGTCTCATTGCCTCCAGATTCTGCTAAAAAATGAAAAGTATTTTACTTTCAGCTCACGTTTTGAATTGAGAAACATTAATGTTTTTAATATGTGTACTTAATATGCAGAACTATTTATAGGCAGACTTGATTGATCAAGATTGTGCAGTCTTGTTTTCTCTTTACACCTCTAGGACTTTTTAAAATAGGTGAAGATTATGTTTTAAGATGGTTTGGTAAAAAGCTCAGTGTGAAAATATCATGCATTCTTGACTGTCAGATTCTTTTGCTTTCCTATAGCATATTCTTTGATTGGTCAAAATCAAAATAGAATATAGCACAGAAAGATTTGCCAAACATTGATTCCATCTTGAAATTTCGACCATAGATTTAAAAAGCTCCAGGAAAGTATATTGAGAAACTTGCTTTACAATTTCATTTGTTCTTAGGAGGAATTCGTCACACATGAATTCATATGCTACCTTCATGGACTGTATGAGTGTTTCTGTTTATGCTCTACTGTCACAGGATGTCCTAATTCAGTGGTGATAGTGCTAGATACCTTATGCATTGTATTGATCTTAAATTTTGTAACCCTTCCTACTAACAGAAAAATAGTACTTTTCTCTAAACTGTCAACCACAAATCAGTTATGTGTGATATCTATAACTCAAAACCCTTTACTTTCCCTGATTATTAAAATCAAAATTAAAGTAAAGCAAAATTCTCTTGTTAATTATCTTCAAAACTGGCCAGAGGCAACTGGCACAAACTTTAGTTCTTGCAAGTTATTTAGTGTAGTGACTAACATCACTTTATCTAAATAATTTGTCCAAGTCGCAATCATCAGTTTAGTGGAAGAAAAGTCAGTCTTGTGGTTAATTTTTTGCACATCTCTTTATAGCTAATCTGGGCTGTAACTGTTTCATGGAACAAAAATTATTACAATTACAAACAATGTCTAAATAAATAGAGGGAAATTTACTTTGTATTACAATTTACTTTAAATCACGATAATTTTTGAAACTTTAGAAGTTTTTCAAGAATTCTTGGCCTTGTCCTAAAACAGTTGCCTTGGAAGAACATGTTTGTAAGAAAGCTCACTAAAGTGAAAAGAAGAAAATTTCAGTTACAGCTAGCTGTTCTTTCATATTCACCTAATTTATTTATTCTATTCTGCAAACTATTACTGTAAATTATTCTTTAAAGTGATCAGGGATCTCCAATTGCATAAGCTTCTGTGAGGATTCTTTCCTTGTTCTGGTTTATCTGGGTTATGTCTACAAATTGTAAAGAAAAAAATGTTTAAACTCCTATCAAAATTATTTCTGTTATCCTAATTATCTTTTACATATTCTGCAGGTTAAAGCAATAAGTAGGTCAAATGTGAAGCTTAAATCATGTTAGCATCTTCATAAAATTCTAAGTACAATCTGTTCAACCAGCTCTGATTGTAAATGCCATCTGACATCTAATTGCATATTACATATAAACAACCCCATTCACAAGATTAAAAAATAATAGAAGAGATAACCTGAAAACAGCTTTGTGTTTAATCAGAGGTAGATCCATAAATAGTAGGAAGGAATGAAGTATAAATTAATTTTCTGTACTGGTTGCTTGGAAAGTAGCTACAAAAAATAATTGATAACTGAATTGGACTTTGAACTGTAATACTGACCCTGACACCAAGGCATTTTGATGCTTACTATGTGCTTGCAGCTTTTTGTCTGCCATTTTCATTTAGATTACATCTCTCTGAAGCAGGCTTTGTCTCAATTTTTGCACAACATGGATCAAATCAAGCTCCCAACTACTTCTGCTCTAAGAATGCATCCTAGAAGCAATTACCAGTTCAACCATATCTGGCCTCCTAGAATAGTCTCAACACTTTCCAAAAGCTCAGCTCTTCATGTAAGAAAAAACAAGTGTATAATGTGATGGAAGCAGTCCTTTATATCCAGCTAATTTTATCTTATTTTAAATGAATAAGTTTACTTTATATTCTAAAACCTGCATTATTTCAAAAACTTAAATCAGTATCTTTCCAAACAATTCAGATAAATATATCTCTGTAGGCTATGTTTCTTCTACTCATTTTCCCGAGTACAAGGGAAACTTGGATATCCTAGAGAGAGTCCAGTGAAGGGCAGCAAAGATGATGAAAAGATTGAAGCATCTTTCCTGTGAGGAAAGGCTGAGAGGACTGGGGCTACTCAGCCAGGAGATGAGAAGGCTCGATGATCTTATCAATGTCTCTAAATACTTGAAGGGAGAATGCAAAGATGATGGAACCAGGCACTTTTTGGTATTGCCCAGTGACAGGGCCAGAGGCAACTGGCACAACCTGAAACACAGAATGTTCCTCTTGACCTGCAGAAAACCCTTTTTCTCTGTGTGCAGATTATTCAGGGACTTTGGGCAGTGTTGTGCTGATTTAAAACCCAGCTAGAAAATTAAACCACATTTGAGCTTCTCTATTCCTACCCCTTCTCCTGGTGAGAAGGAGACCAAAAACAGATTCGCACTTGAGATAAAAACTATTTACTTGATTGAAAAATAAAAAATAAAAATACCCCCCCAAAAAACAAAACAAAAAAACCCCAAAAAATCCCAAACCACAAACAATCAGAAATAAGAAAAATTAAAAGTAAAAGCAACATTATTAATACAAAATACAGAAAAAGAAGTATGGAATTAAACTCGGCTTGATACTCCACCCCTCTTTTTCCTCTGTACTCAGGACAAGTCTCCATCCTTGGAGATATTCCAAAGTCTTCTGCACGTGGTCCAGGGAAGCTGGTCTGGTTGTCCCTGATTTAACAGGAAGGTTGGACAAGATAATGTTCCAATCTCAGCTGTTCTGTGACTTTTTGTTTATCTGAAATCTGACATGTCCTTTTTGTTTGATGCCGGCACAAATACACAAGCTGCTTGAGAGATTAAAAAAAGGTGTTTTGCCAGTATTATCTTAGCTAGTGTTTGGGGGATTAAAAGCCTAGCTTTAAAGAAAAATGAAAGCTTTTCTTTAACAAGTCAGCCAAAATTTGCTCTGAAAACTTAACTCACAGCAATAATTCAATGCCTTCAGAAATATTTATGAGACATAGCTAAATCTTGCTAACGTATATAAATGTATACTTTTTCCTATAATCAAGATTATGGAGCTGGTTAGAATTAACAAAATATTCATGTTAATGAAAAACTTATAGAGACAGTGTTTTTTTCAATAAAGCTATTCCATTTTATACTTCCTGAGTATTTGAACTGAAATGGATCATTAATCCTTTGACCTGCTGGCCCCTCCTCTCTTGATGCAGCCCAGGATGCAGTTGGATTTCTGGACTTTGGACCACACTGTTGGCTCATATCCAGGTTTTCATCCACAAGAACCCCCACATCTTTGTCTGCAGACCTCCTCTCAATGCTCAGTGAGTTCCTCTCCCAGTCTGTACTCATGTCTGGGATTGCCCCACCCAGGTGAACATGGACTTGTTGAATCTCTCACTTCTCAAGCTTGTCCGGGTCACCTTGGATGACATCCCATCCTGCTATGCCAAATGCAAAGCTCAGCCTGGTGCCATCTGCAAACTTTCTGAGGGAGCAATTGATCCCAGTCTGTGTCATTGATGAAGATATTGAAGAACACCAGTCCCAAGACAGAGCCCTGAGGGACATCACTCATCATCAGCCTCCTTCTGGACCTAGAGCCATTGACCAAAACTCCTTGTCTGTATCCATCCATCCCTCCATCCCTCCATCCATTTTATCCACTGAATAGTCCACCCTTCAAATCCAGGTCTCTCCAGTCTGGAAATAAGGTTGATTTTTGGAACAGTGTTAAAGGCCTTACAGAAGTCTAGGTAGATTACATCAGTCAGTCATCTCATGATGACTATAGGAGTCACTCCTTCATAGAAGGCCACCAGATTGGCCACACATGATTTGCCCTTGGTAAAGCCATGCTGGCTGTCAAGGATCATCTCCATGTCTTGCATGTTCCTTAATAATATTTCCATGAAGATCTACTCCATAATTTTCCCAGGCATGGAGGTGAGGCTCACTGGTCTGCAGTTCCCTGGGGATTTCTTTCTTTCCTTTTTAAAAATTGGAGTCACATTTCCCTTTTTCCAGTCACTGCAGACTTCCCCTGACTCACATGACTTTTCAAATGCAATGGAGACTGCCAGGACAACATCAACCAGCTCCCTCAGAATCCTGGGATGCATCTCATCAGGACCCATAGACTTGTGGCAATTCAGTTTCATCAATGAATCCCAAATCTGCCCTTCACTTACATTTTGAGGTACTCTACTCCCCCAACCCTCACCTGAATGTTCAAAATTGAGAATCTGGGCATTTCCCAAATAAATGTGATACGATCGGATGTGTCACACCTTTTTTCTCAACTTTTTTTTCAGAGTAAACTCAGTGGAGTAATTTAATTTTGACACTTAACTTATCTGGAGGTTGAAGAAACACTGAAACATTCATGAAATATAAAAAAAGAGCCCCCCATGCTCATGTTTTGTCACCTGCACATTTTGTTTAATTTATATCCTTCTTAGGTGACTAGCAATAGTGAGATCACTTAGGTTTGCCAGGATGAATATGTGTGCTCTGCTAAGGCCCATGAATTACCAACATTTTCAATAATGAAACACAGCTTTTTAAACACATTCATATATCTTAAAAGCCAGCTGAACAGATGAAGGTTTTCAGGGGATTTTTTAAAAGCAAAACTGTAAAGTGTGTTGATTTATGCTTTTCCTTGATATTGAAATGCATTATAATTATCCTAGTCAAAGTTTTATATGGCACCATACCCATTCCTTAACACGTTCCTCCAAACAGGCATTTTAGCCAATACAGCCATTTCTCATAGCATAAAATGTATATATGTATATATTTACATTATATGCCTATCATTATCAGATTTGTTTATTGGTATTGATGCATGTGTATATACGTGTCTGTGTGTGTATATATATGTATATCATATGTATAAAGAAATATATATGATATAGATAAGGTATATATATCTCTATATACATAAGTACTGGTCCTAAGAAACCTGTAGCCTCGTATGAAGGCCCCAGACTTTCCATACTACAATGTTACATCTCCATTTTGATGAGGACTCATTCTACTCAAATTATACTTGTGCACTGCAGCCTAAATCTGCGTAAGAAGCACAATGAACTCCCTTCAGTCCTGTGTTCTCTGTTATCACACTGATTTATGGAATCCTCAGGCTCTGGCATTGTGATGCTCCATTGTACATTTTAATGATTCTCTGGTGCCTGGAACACAACAGTAACACTTCAAGTCAGTAAGTGGGGTGGCTCCACCCTAAACTTTATAGAACAGGTAGAGGAAAGTCGTTTCTTCTCTAGGTGTTTGTCCTCCAAATAGAATCAAGTGGTTGTGTCTTAACTACATTTTCTTTACTGATACTAACTGAACTGTGAACACAAATTTTAAAGCATCAAATTCTACATCTACCCTGGTCAAAAATTGAATTATTTTCAGATCAGGTTCTAAATTTTCACTACACCAGACCTCTCATATTCACTTTCAAAAGTTGCATTTTCCCTCTTTTAAACAATAAGTTTTGATCACAGACAGCTCCTATTTGTAGATCACAAATGCTATAGTGATATCTTGAGCAACCTGAGCGGATGCTGGACATCACCCATTCCCCATTCTAGGTTAATTCCAACACTAGGAATACTATCTTCAAGTGCAAGGCCTTTACTTTTCTTCCTTCAGTCCTTCATTGCCTCCTGACTTCAATAACTGCTGAGGAACTAGATACACAGAAAAAACAGTATCCAGCGTTATAAGGCATGCTTACCCAGCCTGGTCCTCTGCAAGAACTGATGAAAGATATTTTTCTCTTACTGTGCTTTTGGCTGAATATGTCTATTCGTAATATTTAACAGGGAAAGTGAAGCAAACAATAAGTACAGGTTAACTACATGTAACAGAGGTACATCATAACTGCTATTTAAACCCAAAACAAGCCCCCCGGAAAAGCAGATTTCTGGTGCAGATGAACTTTGATGGTGTTTCTGACATTGAATTGTTCATCAAAATGCTCATTTTTTATCACTGTGCAAAGAAACAGGAATGAGATTGAGCTTAATGGCTAGCAATTTAACAATTTAGTAGTTTGGAGGTATATGACCTAGGAAAAGTATCTGTGATTGGCTTTGATCACATTTTGCAGTGTTATTATAATGGCTTAGTATCACTATTAAACACTTGACAAGTTTTTCATTGTAAGTCTGTGTTATTAGGAGTTTTCAGCTTAAAAACATTATCCTTTAACAACTATCGCCTTAATGTAAAATAAAAATTCATAAAATTTTCCTTTTTTTTCCTCTAAAGAAAAAGTGCATAAAGTTACAGAGAAAAGGTGGAAACCACTACTTGTTCTGGTTTAAATATATGATTTTGACTTTTCCGCGTGTATAATGGTTGCAAACAAAAAAGGACATACATGAGTAATAAGAGTAGAATGTTACCTTGTGCTAATGACCAAAAGAAACGGGAATTACTAAAATGTGCTACTTCATGAAGGATACTTAATCGAACAGTATTTAAATAAAGCTAAGCACATACCTAATTTCCAGGAACATGCTGTTTTGATCTATGAAAGAGGATAAAATTAAAATTTCTTAACAAATCCACTAAAGAAACAGACAGTATAATGGTAGTTCTTGTATTTTAGGATCTCATGGCTTTACATTTAACAACAATTTCTCTAAACTGAAGAAATTTATTCATTTACTAGCTCAGGTAATACAAGATCTATTTCAAAATGTGTACCAGTACAAAAAAAACCAAAAACAAACCAACTTCGCAGTGTTAGTCTGTGTCCTGGTTTCAGCTGGGGTAGGGTTGTTTTTTCTTCTAGCAGCTGGTATAGTCTTGTGTTTCTGGTATGAGAATAATGCTGATAATGCAATGATGTTTTAGTGTTTGCTAATTTGTCTCAGTTTGAGAGTTTAGTTTAGTTTAAACTAAACAAGAAAGCTGGTGGGACACAAAAGGTTGAGAGGAGACACAGCCAGGACCAGCTGACCTACACTGGCCAAAGGGATATTCCATAATGTGTGACAATATTCTTAGGATTTAAAATGAGAGGGAAGCTGGATGGGCAGTCACTGCTTGGCAACAGGCTGGTAGTGGTAAGCAACTTTTCATTTGTATCGCTTGTTTGTATAATCTAATCTAATTGTTTTCTGTTTTGGTTTTTGTTTGTTTTTTTGTTTTTTTTTTTTTTTTGTTTGTTTGTTTTTTTGTTTTATTTTATAATAGTTATTTTCTTCTTTTTCTGTCCCATTAAACTATTTTTATTTCAACCTACAATTTTCTTACTTTTAGACTTCTGATTCTCTCTCCCATCCAGATGGGGGCAGGGGGAGTGACCAAGGGATTTAGTGGCTGGCTAGGTTTAAACCCCAATAGTTTTTGACCTTCCAGAAGAACATCTCAAATGTTTGTCCACATTGTAAGGAAAAAATATAAATTAGAACAGCAGAGATGTTCTTGAAATATTTACTTAGTACTATTGGTTTTCCAATACTTATTCTCAAAATTTCCGAGGTGGTTCTTCTCATGAAATATCTGATATATCATAAATTATATAAAATATCCAGTATTTTTAAACATTTGAACAGACAAGACAGGAAAAAATGAATCTAAGGCTGACAACAGTTCTAAGCTGAATCACAAGGATGAATTTCATAGCTTTGATAATATGAAAAGCCATTGGGATTTTTGTAATTAAAAAAAACCTTAAATATCAAAACAGGAAAATTCATGATCATTCTAAAATCTTAAAAGGAAATGGGGAAATACACTTACTAAAAGACAGATAATTTTGCTTTATTATGTGGCAGTAGAGGAAGGGAAGAAAGTGATCCACTAGATTTTGAATTATGAAAATTCCTATAAAATGGCCTGCTAGGAAATGAAGACACATCTCGATTCTGGAAATAACAAACATGATGTAACATCTATAAACCCATTCAGTTCCTACAAGCTACAGGAGGACAGAATGCGGGAAGGAAAAGACATTCTCTATACTGGAAGCATTAAGTTAGACCTTGCGTACAATCAAAATGACACATCAGTATTGAAGATATTAATTATTACCAGATTTTCACACACAATTCCCACAGGTTGTCTGACAAAAGAAATAAATTCAAAATCAAAGCAGGTTATTATTTATGCATAGGTAATAAAAGAGGAAGTTTATCAAGGACAGCCCATTCTCCTGGCAAAGAACAAAGCTCTTTTCTTTCCTGGCAAGAAGAAGAATTCTTCTGTCTGGAGAATATTTCTTTTCCGAGAACAGGATTTTCAAGGGATGTGGGTTTTCTGTAATGTTCTTCTGGGACCTCCCCTGATCTAGCCATATTCCAGTTCTACATATTGTATAAAATCAGAACAAGAGTGAAATATTAAAGATTCACTAACATTAGACCTATTACTGCATACTGACTGAATTTAAAAAAAAAAAAAAAAAAAAAAAAGGCCTGCATTGACTCAGCCAGTACAGCTCTATTCTAAGTCTTCAAGAGAGGGTCAAACTGAAATGCAAGATATTGAATCAAAAAAAAAAACAAAAAAAGAAAGAATGATAGCTTCATGAATAGAATCAATGAGGTGTGGTTATGTCAGTTAAAACACTGCAATGAAGATGGAATCCTCATCCCAGTCAGCAGAGAAATTGGTGGACGACAAGGTTGCCTAGTTATTTATTATATATCACAAATGAACTGGAAAACACATGCTGGAAGACTATGAGGTTCCTGATCCAGAATCAGAGTAACAGTCCTATTCACATTCAGCAGAGATATTCTTATGGCAGTTGTGATCAACACACTCCAAATGAGAACAAGAAGGTAGAAGGAATTCAGTAGTTGAAAGACTTCACCAAAAGCAGCATAATTTGTGGTTTGTACACTGACTGTGGAAGAAAAATACATATCATTAATGTTGCAAAGGGAAACTTATTATGTATCCAGGCCATGCATTGGCATATAAGCTTGTAATGTATCTCTTAAAACTAAAGAGGAAATTGAAAGCCAAGTAACATATGTCAGCAGTTTTGAGCAGGAAATCTTTTCAAATTATATAAATATATGTGCAATAAAGTGCCCCTTGTGGAAGAAGTATTATCATCTTAACTCTCTTTTCATCAAGGTTCAAAACATACTAGCTTCAGAACTGAGATGCTGTCATAGGCAGGGAAAGGATTGCTGACCAAAGCACACTCTGTGAAGTTTTTAACAAGCAGTATCAGATGCTGTGTGGATTCCAAACAAAATGGAGGCTTAGTTTGGCACAGGAATTGTGTTTTCATTGCTTTAGATATAAAGGCCATGGGCTACTCCCTTCTCCTTAGGCCAATTCACACTGGACATTGCAAACATGCATTGATGTATCCTATTCATCAGTGGTTACATTTACTGCCCATAATTCTTGGCTGTAGTGCTACATACATACATACATACTCCACATGTCTCAATGCATATTCATCCAGACCCTTCAAGACTACAAACACCATCTTTAACTGCACTGATGGCTTTCATTAGAAAAATGATATGAGCTCAACACTGAGGTAACTTCTCCGACATGTCACAAAAACATTCTGCTTGCTGTCCCTGCTTCTGGTTTTTGTCATCAGAACTACATATTCAGTCTACGGTTTGTCTGACAGTCTTTGCTGTCTTAGTCTGTTTATGGATCTTCTTCAGTCTTTTCCATGATGTCACTTCAGCTGCCACTGATTAGAAATATCCAACTAGATGGGTAGGAGAGTACTTCTAAGAAATTGGGCTTAAACTCAATGCTAAAGATACAAGTATGGACTGTTACCTTTGCAATATTCTTAAGAAAACTTCTGCAAATTAAAAACACATCCCTTGGTAGCATTTTTTATCTGTTGCTTCTTCTGAGTCATGCTTCCTTTAGTCTCTGGAAGAGCAGTTCAGGATTGGCAAGACGCTTTGGGAATGATTACATGAAGTGTCCATGCAGTCCTTACCCCGGCTGTCTGTAGGTGATTTACAGGGACAATGCATCTCGGTCGTGATAGTTCTGGCACAGCCCAGGCTGACCAGATGACAGAGGACAGCAGGCAAGGCCAGGTAAAATGTGACCCTATAAGCTTTTATGGGGATGTCACCTGCAACTACTGAAATTCATTTGCTCCTGGAGCACTACCTATGATCAGCAATCAATTAAACCATTAGGCTGCCACATGTTGCATGCTAGAGCCTTTAAGAATTCATCTTTATATGAAAGCAGACAGAATGACAAATTCTCTTTATCCAAGACTATCAGTGCACCTAGGGCATCAGGAGGACACTTCAGGGAGCAAGATTCTGCGTTAATCATGTTTTACTCTGCATTCACTTTGGGACAGTCATGGGCATCACAGCTTCTCTCTGGAAGATACATTCACCCAGCTGACAAAATACGCAATTGAGGAATAAGATGTATATGCATACAATGTGCAGATTATCATAGACTGCTGCACTTAGTGCAATCTATGTGGAGATATTTGCAGTGTATTCCAGGCAAATAAGTATATTTCATGCTATTTGCAATCTTGTATTTTCTATTGGCAAATGTTTCCAAATGCACATTTCCAAGTAATCATCCTTTAATAGGGCTAGGTATAGCAATACAGTATTTGCTTTGAGTCTCACACACAGATTTAAGATGAGGAAGTTTGGAGAATGCTATTCATTTAATAGCTCATAAGAGCCAGCCTCACCAGGTAATAAATGATTTGTTTTTTAGCATGCTAAATACTCATATTTTTAAAAAAACCCCAAGTGTTCTTGGTTCACATTGTTCAGCATTTTCCATATTTTCCATGGTATGGACTTAAAAATGCCGATTACTGCACTTTTTTTCTGACATATGTTGTTATTCCTGGAAGTAACATTAAAAAAGGGTAGAAATCTCTACTTTTAGTCCATATCCTGTTAATAAAATTCTTTATTGTCTCTTGCAATTAGTTTAAGAAGACACATCATCCACATAATAATAAATTATTTCAAGCAATATCTCTTGGCAGATTGTGAGGCTAGGTGGATCAGATAACAAAAGTATGAAGAGTCAGAACAAGCCAACTCATACTGCCAAAAGTGGGTTTGTAAAAGTAATTGGGGCAAGATAAAGATAAAATAAATTGTTTTGCATTAGGTGTACTTTTTCTGCATAGATATAAAATTCATGAACGGCTGTACTTGATATTCATGTCAATAAATTTATTCCATCCTACAGAAATCACATTGTCAATGCAATCATATGAAAAAGATTATCTCTGAGAATTAAACTAATTGCTAATTTAATTTTTGATGATCTAAGCTAAAATGTGAGAGATTTTTGGCATGTATGGAGAAAAAATATTTTTATATATACAAAAGCTATCATTGACTGCAAGAGAATTTATAACATCTAATATATCTTGTCACAATGGGTGGAAGTTTTTACTGAAACACTTACTAATGAGACAATTGGTTTTGGATTCCTTACCCAACAGTATAATTGCAGTTGACTAAACGGATCTTAAAATTCTTTCAGCAAAGGTGTCAAAACAATTTTCTTTCAGTCTGCCTTCAGCATTCACTCCCAGTGGCATAGGACAAAAAAAAAACTGTGCTGTAAAGAACTCAATAAGAATGTACAAAGTTTTTGAAAAAGTTAAGTTTATTATTTCCAAGTTAATAAACTGAAGACATTCAAGCATGAGGTTCACCTAACAAAGATTTTTTATGTACTAACAAATGCATCATAGGTAAAAATCATTCTCAGACCACTTTGAAACATATTTGGAGGCAAACGGCACAAATAAAAAAGACTCTAACCAGAACCTGGAATGAAATTCAGGTAAAAAGAATCATAAATGCATGTTGAATTTAAAATAATATTGACCTTCATTACTAAGATGTGTACTCTATATTGAGTATGTCTGACTAGACTTCAGTCTGGTGCACAAATTAAAATTAACATGTGCTTGTCTTTGCTACAACTCAGTACTTTTAAGCTTACCACATCCTTGATATTAGAATTACTGAGCCAGTAGATGACTCAGATTATAAATGGAAATGTTTATATAATGCACTAGGGATTGGTTTAATGCAGTTTGGCCCTTTTTCACCTATCAAAGTAAATAACAAACTTGCTCTCTAAGTGCCTAAATGGCTTCAACTTTTCTGCAACTCCAGTCAGTGTTTTAACCTCATCTGGGCATTTGCTTTAAGCCCATCGTAAACGAACCACCAGGGATACATGCTGTAGGCGCAAGCTTGAAGCAAATCTCTTTCTTGATCAAAATTTCTCACAGATAATTTGTGTCAGACTGATTTCCAAAGATTGCTTCTGAGATTGAACACATTTATCTAGTTATTTCTTAAGATTCATGTAAGAAAATTGTGTAGCTCCTCAGTTCTTGTGCTGTTTCTCTATCAAATTAATTGAAGCCTCTGCTACCAATGTGCTTTCATGTCTGCTGGTATCCCAAAGGCAGACTTGTCAATCACACAATCCCTCTGCTGCTGTTCTGCAGTTGACCTGATTCAGCACTGAAAAGGAGCAAGTGCTTCTATGCAATCAAACTGGAACTTATGGATACCAAGGAGACCTTGATAGACTCATTTAGTACCAGGCAGTGGAAGCAAGGGAGTCAAGATAGAGTAAGAAAGGATGTATTATGGAAATTGTTGCTTTGGAAGTGATATTTTTTAATTTCTTTTTTTTTTTAATCTTTGCAGAAAGAAATGTGCAAATATACAACTAATATAATATCCATGCATATATGGTGGGCATATCTCACATTCCTACCCCCAGATGTACTTGTAAGAATGTTAGCTGATTTTGGAATAAACTCAAAACATAGATTTGTTTGAAAAACTCTGGATAGCACATTTGACAAACCTGATAGCACCAAGATCCAAAAGGACATGGTTCAATGACACTTCAATTTGAACTTAATTTTAAAAAATTCAAAACTTGAAAATGAAACACATCTGTCCCAGTGGTTATAGGCATAATTTTAAACTGAGACATTTCAGATAATTTAAAATTATATCTTTTTTTTTTTTTTTTCATAGCACTACTACACTGTTGCCCTGATGACTTACAAGTTCAAACTTTAACACTAAAATCACAAATGTTGTTCCCATTGTAGGGAGCTGATTTACCGATGACCCTATCACTCAGACTTTTAAAACTTAATCTTGGTAGTATAGTATTAAATGTAACAGTGAGCAATGATACATTAAGGACTGCTATGTACAGTCCAGTATGAGAAAATAATCTGCGATTGTTCTCTCAGAAGACATTAATTTCTAAGGACTACCATATTGGACCAGAAAGCTTTACCAGTCCTCAGACTTGGTCTGGATTTGGGTCTGGCAGTCTCACTTATTTGGATATTTGTAATAGATCCAAGTTAGATTCTTTCACAGATATAAATGACGTTCACACACAGCCCAGCTTTAGGTATTTACAGTTAGTTTTAACCACTGAAGACTTCCTGTATAATTAGCATAATTTTGTGGATGGTAACTGTCCTTAAACATTATTCTGAAATGAAAGAAAATGTAGCCTAGGGTGAAGTATTTCTCTTAAGAAAAAATAAATAACGTGTATGAAGTTTCAGAATTTTATTTAAAAAAAATTCTGTTGTGCTTTTTTCCCCCTAAAATATAATAGATCACAGAAACAGAAATACTGAAATAAATCAAGTTACCGCAAATAATTTATGTACAATGACATTGCCAGATATAGATTTTACAGAGACTATATGTCCAACTTTCTAGGGCCACCTTTTTGGCATCAAATTAAAGGTTGATTGTGTAGAGCATCTTGACTTTTACAGAACAGAAGTTTTATGTGATTTATCACTTAAAGACCCATTGAAAAACAGCTGGAGACAGAAATCTGATTAGATGTTGTTCAGAGCCTCAATAAATATTTAGGAAGATTGCTCTTACTGAAATTAATGGATATTAAATGCCTTACAACCCCTGAGAATGTAAGCTGTGTATGTCTGTATACACTGGAAAAAAAAGATATTACAGGCCTGTTTATGTGTTCTTTTAAAAGACTGGAATCTGGAACCAGATTAATTTAATCTGATTCCCAATTCATGCTTACTCCCTTTGTAAGAAAAACAAGACTTTAAATATTTGTCTGAAAAAGGCATAAACTCTAGAAAACTGTCGTCAGGCAGTTTAATTACCTATTGTCCCATAAATTTTACTTAAATTTGGAATATGTTTCACCAGCTGAAAATAGGTAATTAAGTTGAGATGATGATTATCTTTTATATTTTAGTCCTCAGATTATTCTCAAAAAGACAGTAGTTCAGAAAAGAATTCAGAATGCACAAGTTTTTAAAAAGCTCTATTAGTACAGTAGTAGTAATGGCTTACAACACAACATTCTGTTTGGAAAAGATACACCTTGAATAAATTAAATTCCTTTTGAAGATAGCAAAAATTATCCAAAAGGAAATATTAGTAATGGCATTCTAGAATGATAAAAGTACATGCTTTAGTGTATTCTGTAGGGAATGTAGAGGGATCTTCCCATAAATTAATCTGAAATTTTTGCTGCTTGCACACATATAATAAACCGTCAACGTGTTTTCTAGCAGTTATGAATGCAGGATGTGTTTTACTTAAACTTAAACCCTCATAAGAAGACTGTTTCCTAGATAGGATATACATGCAATATCCAGTGATCACATGTAAACAGATTAGTAAGACCAGGGATCCCATCTGACCAAGGACAAGCATGACACTTGTTATTTTTACTGTGGATGGTGAGAGATTGCACTAAAGATATACTTCAGTCTTTGTGTGAACCTAACCTGTGAGAGCTTTCTCCAGTTGCCAGTTGCTCTTTGTGCAACTTCTAGAGTTTGCTGCTAAAAAATATTTGAGTCAATTTATTTCAGTATCCTTTCTTCAAAAGCTGTGTTTGGTTCTCTCTCCCATGACATTCAAGTAACTCATCTTCAGTCTGATGCATCAGTCACCTTGACTGCAAGGTCCGTGCCTATAGGTTGGGATACCTGTGGGAAAGAGTGGCTTCTGTTCATCCTCCAGAGTAAGCAGCTACTGTGTAGGAAAGGTAGTCACAATTATTTACTGTTAAATAATTATTTTTTCTTACTCATCTGTAGGAATTTGCACAGTGCTGTGCATTTACACGTGATATTCTGATGTGTGAAAATGGCAAAAATGGTACTTTCACCTGCAACATCCCTCAACATAAACAAAACTGCAGTTTTCAGAGCAGCGGAAGAAATCTCTCACATCTGGGAATATGTGTATGTTCCTGTTGCAGGACGGAGCGGTGTACTAAAGAAAGATAAAATTTTGCTTGGTGGTACATTCTGCTATGGCTAGAGAACAGAAAGAAAAATCTTTAAATCATGTCTTTCAAGAGAGAACCAAAATGGCTTGTGACTCAGGAAGCAAATTTTTTATAAGGAAATTATAAGCAAGTGTCAATAAAGATTTCGCTAAATGATAGAACTGAAAAAAATACTAGAGAAGATTTGTTCAAATTTTAAAAACATGATGCACTGCTTTATTAAATGCTATGAAGAGACCCAACCAGAAGAAATATATTTACTTACCTACATCCATGAAGATAGATTGGAAATATCTAATCCAGACATAATGTTTAATGGATTATTTCATTGTTAGTATTTATGGAAAACTATGTACAGTGTACATATACCAAAATGGTGTAATTTACCGAAATGTCTAAAAGTTAACTCTGAAAATATTTTTCTGAAGTAATTACATTTAGACCATGGATATTCTCTGATAATACTAATCTTGTGTTCTAAGTAATTATATAATCAAATAAAGCTTTACCTTTCGTTTTTATTTGGTAGCTTTTCTCTGACAAACAAAACCAACTTCTGATTCCATTTATTACCACCATCTTCAATATCTGTGTTGTTTTTTGCCTTTGATTTTACTGTATTCTGGAACTATTGGACCCAGTATACATTAGAAATAAATGACAACTACTCGCTTAATCTTCCAGAAAACATTTATCCTGTCTCTTTTCTTTAAATTGTTCATACAGTCTTCTCTTTTGAAGTAGTGATTGTCTTCAAGCCAGAAGAAATGCATTCCTCAAAGAGGAAGAAAGGAGAGGTAGATACTTTTTCTCAGGAATAGGATTAGGATCAATATTTGCATCTGAAAATCATAATTTTCCCTCAGTAGAAAGAGAAATAACAGACCCATTAGGTACTTATGCCATGAAAAAAAGAAAATGTTCATAATCTCAGGATTGTCTCCTTTGCTACAGAGAAACACACTGAGATGTGCATTCAGGCCAGATAAACACACCTCGGTAGGGTGTTAACACCAAAGTAGTGAATTCTTTGAGTATTAGTTCCTAGTTTTTATTATTTTTTGTCATTTTCTTTTGACAAGCTACTACATACTCTTTTTCAAAATGACCTCCTGTCTAACACAAATAAAATGAAGAAGAAAGAGAATGGGAAAAAAGGAAAAAGTGACTTTGCTCTGTAAAGATCAGCAAATTCAAATCCTCGGACACATTCAAATCAGAGAGAGGTGAAATAAAGATTCAGTAATTTGATGAGGAAAAAATGATAGCTAAGCCCTCTTGACCTTTAGCACAGCCCATTAACGCAGTCCGCTAACACCTGCTTTGTAATTAATGTACTAATCAAGGCAGCAGGGTTCACCAGTTGCCACATTTCTGTACAGATTTCCAGCTTTGTTGCCATGTTGCTATCTCAATTAGTCTGCAGCACTCTTAATGTAGCCTCCTTCTGCAGGAAGAAAATTGGTTTCAGATGTGAATGCTTCATAATGAAGCAATTCCTTAATGTATAGTGAACTTATTATGCATTGTGCTGCAACTAATTTTCTTTCTTCTAGAAGTGTATGTGTACTTAAAACTTAGAGGCAGAACAAATGATTTTCAGATTTGTCCCAAAATGAGATGTTTGGGAATTGTTTGCAATAAACAGACAAACTGTCACAGTCACAGAGTTGAAAAAAACTGTTCAATCAATATGCTGTTTGCTTAGGTTCTGTCCACACACACACACAAACAAATCATTTTATGTCATATACTTCATGTCCACTTGCAATATTAATACTGCTAGAATTACTGAAATGTCACCTGTAAAGCAGAAAAGCATTTGAAAACTGTCATGTGGATAAGGTTCCCATGGAAACCAATTTCCTTGATATCCATGTGTTCAGTATAACTGCCTATAATTTTGTTTGGATACTCGTGGAAAAAAAAACCAAACCAAAACTGTAACAAAAACTTTGAAATAACTTACACATTTTTAAAGGATATAAAAATACTCATTTAATGCACTGTATGTCTCATGCAGTAGAATAGCACTAACCTGATCAGCATTCATCACTTCCAGATGTAGCTTTCAAGCTACCTGTGATGAATATGGTGTGTTGACTTAGAAAATCTAAGGATTTTATCAAAGTAAGCACAGCACCTAGAGTTCTTTGTTCAGCACATAGAGGAGTTACACTGGAACAGTAAGCTTGAGCACATTTGCTATGGAGGCCACTACATCATTGAATTTCCTTCTGCACTTCCCTAAAACTGGTCACCTTACACAGTGTTTCTGTGCCACAAAAACATGTTAGTTCCAGGACAGGAGATACTACCCCTATCCAAAACTATTTATGATGAAATTGAATGTTTCAAACAGAACTGGGAAGAAGTTAAAGTAATTGAGATGCCAAGATAAAACTCTCATAAGGCTGACTGTGATAAGAGCTAACAAAAAAAAAAAAGGAAATGGTCTTTTTGAATAATCATAACATTTACTCCTTAAAACACAAGCAAAGAAACCCACCAACCAAGCCCTAAAACAAATCCTAAAGGGTTTGTTGGTGGATTTTTTTTAAACTGAAGAAATGTTTTGTTTTTAAAGCTGCATTAGTTTTAGCTCTGATCTTCTGATATCCTGGAGTCACCTAAGGCTACATTAATCACCTATATCCTTAGTTACATAAGTTTCTTCAGCCATCTCATATCCTTAGACACACTATATCTTTAACACCTGGCTTCTCTGTTTACCTTGTAAATGTTCCAATAAAATGCATAGTCCAGTTATTGAAGTAAGATCCTTCTAAAACACGATTGTGTATATCCACATAAACTATGAAATAAATGGTGAGTATTTTTTCTGTCTTTTTACTGAAGATGAGGACCAAATATCCAAAAGACATCCACATTTAATTTAAGACACTGGAAAGTAAGGATTCTTTTTTCGGACATTTTTCATGTGTAGAAGGGGAAAAAAACCAGCACTGTAAAATGAGAGAGAATATACTTTACAGTGAAACAACACTGGTAATACAAGGGGAAAGTAAGAATACAGATTTTTTGTTTCCTTCAAAACAAGTTTGTGAAGATTTTCAGTCATAAGTCGTCGTACTGCTTCATTGGGTCCCTAGTTAAACTGCTTGCTATTTTATAAAGCTTATAACATGGGTTTTCTGAGCTATATGGCAAAGTACTGAGTCCATGTCAAATAGAAGTAAGAAATGTGCTCAAAGCTTGAGATAATTCTTCTTAGTGTTGTTATTTCTACAGCTGTAGTGACAGCTGTAACAAGTACAGCTTTTCCAGAAAGTACAATAGTAAATTTTGCCTCTTTAAATATATTCTACAAACTACAAAAATGTTAATCTGAGTGCACTCTGTTATATTGCCTACCTATCCAATTTAAGCCATAAGCAGAAAATAATTTAAAATTTTATTAGCTATTTCCTGGAAGGGGGAAAAGACTGTATTATACTGCTGATAATGTCCCTGATTCTGAATTAATATCCTTAATTCTGGCTATGCTGTACTGATGATATGCTTTGGTACTGAATGAAGACATGATGTTTTCTCCATAGGCTACACCACTTTCTCCTTTCTGTGTGCACACCTCCTGTTACATACAGATCAAGTTTGAAATATAATTTTATTTTGCAGTTTGCTTCTCACTTAAAAAAAAAGAACTCTAAAATCATTCTATTGCAGTTTAAATGCACTGAGACAAGATTGTTCAGAGATTCTTTGTTCAAATACTAAACAAGGTAACTGTGCAATCGATATGTCAAAGTCATGAAAAATATTTCTGGATAGTCAAGAGACATGCACAAAATCTTCATGCAGTGAATTGTATAAAGGACAAGAGAAGTAAAAAACCAGAAATTTTAATGGCTTAAAGTGAGAGAGTCACAGAGTAAATAGGGCAACAGAGTTTTGTCTCCAGCTAGATATCTTTTACTTTTCAGAGAAGATGAGGTAATAAATTGATAAGGAAAATGTACTGATGATATATGTGTTTAAATTTGAATTACTGGATATTATCAACAAAGTTGAAGTTTTGTTTTCTTTTGCCTTCAAAATCCATTCCTTTTTTCTAAGGCTTAATATTTTGTAATTTAATAAGTTTTACCAGAGGTTTTAGTCTCTCATAATATGTGGGACTATTTACTCATAATATTCTTGCCAATTTGTATTAGGGTCTAAATAGAGAATGAGTAGATATACGGAGTACTACAAAAGTGTTTAAAATGTAAATTAATTTGCAGAGAAAATGAGTACAAATGCCTTGCTAGCTTTTGGTATTTGCTAGATGAGAGTGATGATCCTAAAACTGAATTAAACCTGAATAAAAACTGTCCATCTTAAAACACAAGATAATAGTGAAATATTTATTATATGTATATTACACTGCTTGTTGCATATTCTTAGTATTAGTCTGTAGCACAAAGATACTTTTTAAATTGATCTTCCTTCCTTGAGTGTATTACAACTATAAGTCAACATGTAGATGTGTCTGCATGTAAATATGCCCAGATCCCTGCAAACACTTTGTGAAGTATAAACCATTTGTTAAACAAAAGGCTGTGGACTCCAGTTTCATTTGTAATTGATCAAGCCCTGCAGAAGTCTTTAAATTTGTATTATAGGAATCATTTATACTGTATCATCCTCAAAAGAGACTGAAAATATCAGACCCAAACGCATGACTGCAGAAACCTTATCTAAACAATTTTTTTCCCCTAAAGATACAGGGTCTAAGGCAACCTGATCTACTGGTTGGCATCCCTGACCATGGTGGGGGAATTGGAACTGTATTTAAGGTCTCTTCCAAATTAAATCAATCTATGATTATTTCGTTCTACAAGTTTTGTCTTTTTGGACTTGGTTAACTTTCACATTCTATATATTTTTGTGTTTCTAAAATATAGTCCTTCACCTTATTGATGTGTAAGAGTCACAAAGCTAAATGTCCTCATTCCTTTGCACATTGTGGAATCTGAAATAATATAAATTTAGTGGGATATTTCTGTGAAACAATAGAGAATATTACTAAACAAAATTGTTTCTAAATAGAAGAATCCCTGCATTTTAGAAACTTTCCAATTATATTCCTCGCAGGGAATATCATTGGAACCACTTCTCTGCCCAGTCTGTAGGTGTGGATAAGGCCTTAAGCAACCTGGCCTAGTGGGAGGTGTCCTGGCCCATGGCAGAGTGGCTTGGACTAGAAGATTTTAAGGTCCATTCCAATCCCTTAACATTCTATGATTCTATGATTCAAGAAGCCAGGCTGACATCTTTGGGAGGATCCAGATGAGTTCTCTGACTGATAGAGATTATTGGATCTGGCTAACTAGCTAGTACAAGTGAGATACCTACAAGCGTCTGTAAGAGACTTAAAAAATGGTAATTTTCTTAAACATTGTTAAGACCACCGAAGGTCTTGGCTCACTGTGACAAACTGAATAAAGAAGCTGTGACCACTGAAGCACACTCTACCTGAATATGCCTCCTGGATTCTGGGAAGTTGGTCTTTAAGACACCTGATAGGAACTTGGGATAAGATAAAGGTGGCTATCCAGTTATCTCAGGTGTAAGGAAAAGTAAACAAGGTCGAGGGAGAAGAATGGATCCACTAGGAAAGCCAACAGCAGCTCTGGTTGGGTTTGGTGTGGGGGAGGCCATAGCCCACAGACTCATTTGATAAGGCCAGGGGGGTTCTTGGACATTCCCAAATGCACCTGAACTACATTAATCCATGAAACTGTGTGTTTTGTGCACACACAACACTGAGAAGACCAGAAGAAGAGGACTGATGGCACACCACAGGATCTATAGGGCCGATGATTATTGTTCTGCTTAATTCATCTCTCAATTATTTCTTTTCTCTCCCTCACCAATCACTCTTCTCCCTTTTCTATTTCTTCCTTTCTCTCTCTTCCCCTCACTTTTACTGCTAAATAAAATCCATACTATTGAATTCAGCATACAGTCTTGTTTGCACCTTAATTTGGGCAGAAGTATCTTTCTAATAATTTTAATATTCAGATTGTAACAATGTGGTGTAAACAAGGTGGCAAAATGCCATTCATTTTGTATCTCTTGGTCCTAGGGAGACATACTCCAGTCCTGTCCTTACCCTACTTACAGTATAATACATTTGTCCTCTATGTGCCTACACAGTGGCAATAACAGAAATGTAGTTACAAATGAGATGGTTTATTTTGTTTGTTGTTCCTTTTTAAGCAAAAAGACGTATCACAAAAATAAATAAAAACACCTGTAAATGGACTATATTCATCCAAACAACTGAAAAGACTGCTACACAGAGGCAATGTATCTCATTATATACTTTTAAGAACATCTCACTAATAAAAGAAAAGAAGTCTAAGAAAAAAAATCTGTTTATCCTGGTAAAGCCTATTCTCTGGAGATACAAATTTTATTCCTATTGGAGAAAAATCCTTTTGTGACATGAAACTTTTAATTTATGGTACCTCATCGCTAAATTGGGATGAAAAAACATTTCTACTCTCTAGAGCATTGCATATACATATATTTTGAGACTTTTTGTGACCTTTGAAATGTATTAGAGATGCACACAGAATTATTTTGTATACTATAACGTAGGTTATGTTCCAGTTGCACTTTATACCTGTTTTTATAACATAGTAAATGATCATGATAAATAAAAATTTTTATTTGGTTGGCTTGGTTTTTATTCTTCTTTGAATGAAGTAATGCAACTGTATTTTTAGTTCTTCCAAAATTACTTCAAGGCTGACTTATTTTTAACAAGTTTAACAGAAATAAAATGATGTGTCAGAGCATGCTGTTCCTTTAAGAACAAGATATTAACCTCATTTTTCTTATGTTTCTTTCCCAGAATAGTGAACTTTAGGCAAACAAAGTGCTTTGCTGGGTGACAATGAAACCCTGAGTAGCTCCTGTATCTGAATCTTCATTTACAACAGTTTCAGCCACCAGCTACCCATTCAGGCTTGTAAGTTCAATTTTCCCAAGTTTTTTGTATCTCTTCTGTATCCCAATTAAGATCCATCTTGCCATCTAGAAGCCTTAAGTTAACCATGTATATCATGGTTTGATTTAAAAAGTCAAATGCAATAGAAAAAGGGAAAAAAAACATAAAAGAGAAGTAATCACATAAACTCTGTGTCTCAGCCTCATAAGCTCTGCAGTTCTACTGATTCATCATCCAAACTTAATTTGAAGTGACTGGGCTGATGCTACATTGGCTGCCACTTAGGCTCCGACTAGTGCTACTGCTGTGTATCATTAGAACACCTCCTGTTGGACAGAAAAATGTCATTGCTGCTGGCTAGTGCTGCAAAAAGATGTCATGCTACAGAAATCTGTGCAGTACCTGGAATGAGATTTGAGTTGTCACAATCTCATTTTAATAAAGAAAAGAAAAGAAAAGAAAAGAAAAGAAAAGAAAAGAAAAGAAAAGAAAAGAAAAGAAAAGAAAAGAAAAGAAAAAAGAAAAGATAAGTTATAGGAGAGGTGGGGGAGAAAGAACTGACTGTCTTACAAAAATGTCCCTGGACCTTTAAAATAAAAAAAAAATCTGACGTACTGAAGAAGAAGCTGGAGTAACAGCTGTCATCAGATTGAGATAGAAGGTGACCTCTCCCAGAAAAAGCTGTCCCTGGAGTTTCCTGGCTGACACCACAGTGGATACATCAGTTTAAATACATCTTCATTTAAGCACATAAGGTTGCAGCTAAAATGTCAAAACTCGGTAGGAATACATAAACACACACAGAGACAAATGTATATATTTACACACACATGCACATATATGCATACATGTATATATGAGGAGAGATTGAACACATATATAGAATATAGACAGTGCTATGATGGCAAAAGAAGGATGAGGAAAGCTGTAGAAACCTAAGACAATTATTTGAAGGAAGAAACTTAAACTCACTCCTCATTGTTTATAGGGTACATGACCTCAATTTGTAAGAAACTCTTACATAATTTAAACTCCCAATTTCACATATCCTCAGAGAATTTGCCTGTACAGCTAAATTGATGTGTTATTGCTAATAGGGGCTCATTTCCAATGTGGAAATATCAAGCACATATTGAATAAATCACTTTAAAGTCAGTTAGATTTACAAATACGCTATTTTTTCATGCTGAAATAATCCACATAGACAATTAGCTCTAAGTAGCTGTACATTCTCTACCTACTTTATTGCACACTTGTTTTAATCTGGGCAAGTCCACAGTTACCTTACACTTAAACTCTTAACGGAACCATATGTAGGCAGCCGCCAAATATACTCTCTTGGACACTTTTCTCCCTCTTGAACTATCCTTTGGCAAGAATTTCCAGAAGTCATTAGATCAAGTAAATTTCTAAAATAATGGACCTTTTGAAAATACATAATTATGAAAATGAAACCTGGTGAACCCTTGGAAATTATGAGGGAAAAAACACAAAACAAATGTATACATGTATATATACACACACACACACACACACACACAGTGGTGTGACAAAATAAGTCCAAAGAAATGAATTGTATTAGAGCTGGTTTTTTTTGTTTGGGGAGGGGGGGGGTGGTAATTACAAGTTAGAAGACTTTTTTTTCCTGGGCTGTTTTCTTTCTTTTTCCCCTTTTAAGTTTTTTTTAATCTAAATAAAGATAAGAGAATTCCCAGAGGTAAAGGCAATTCGGTTTTGTTGAAGAATTATTTAAATATTATGCATACTCTTTAAAATTTTTAAGTATTATTTTTATTTATTATGTATTAAACACAGACACTGATAAATGTAATGGTAAGCACCAAAAAGAAGGTTTTATGAAGGACTTGGCATTCAAATTCAGTGTCTTGTATACAATGCATTTCCTGGCTCTGTCTATAACTTAGGCACGTTAGATTTAAAGAAAGCCTTGTGGCCCAAAATAGTGTTACAGCAGATACGAATACAGTCCATCATTAGTGGAAGAAAAGTGTAGTTATCTGAAGAAAACAATGTGCTGGGCTGAAGGCATGTGACAGAAAGGTTTAAAATGTCTGCACATCTTTGGAAGTGTGACATTTTCTACTGGCAGGAGCGGAGGCAGGGAGAACAGACTGAAGAAAGGAAAATGCCTAATGAGGTTTGAAGGGAAAGTTGTTATAGTGCTGGTCCAAAACACACCATAATCAATTTGTATTTCTCTTTTTTTGTCTCATCTGCTGTACCAGGTTCTCTGTCAGGGTCTGCACTTCATTCATAATAACACATACACTGTGCAGGGATAAAACAAGGAAAGGTTAGGAAAAGTAGTGCAGGTGATAATAGTGACAGAAACTGCATCGGTTATATGAAGGCGGTGATTTACACCAGCTGCAAAACTGGCTACTATATACATTATTTTAAAAACAATAAGAATTTGCAGCTCTCCTGTCTATTACTGACACATTCTCTGTGTATATGCAAAAGAAAAATTACCAATATTCGATGTAATACTCTAGGTAGAATACAAAACTCTCATTATAAAGAAGAGTCAAAGGTAACATCATTTTTTTCCCAAAATTATTTAAGATCTAAGTTAACTTTCAACAGTACATGGTGACATGTCCCATTAAGCTTTAATTGTTCAGTGAAGTAAGGAAAACACTTCAACTTTTATTTTAGAAAATGAAAAAAATAATATTCTTAAACTATAACTTTTCATTCCAAAGAGTTCACATTTCAAGTAAGTAAAGAACAGTTTTGTATACTGTATAATACCAACAGTTAAATTCCAAGTATTTTTAGAAAGTGTTAATAAGCAGTTTGTCTAATATAGATAACAAACAGCTTTCAAAGCAATGCCAAAACTACTTTCATAGAAAAATTACAGAAAATGCTGCTGTCCTATAACCTACAAGGATCTACCAGAACACAGAGACTGTAAATTCAGGAAATTGGTCTGGCTTTTGTATGTTTTCCATTTAATTGGTGTCATGGTTGCGTATTGCCTAATGTATAGCTGATGTTGGAAAACAAGTTGACAGTTACATGAAAGAGCAAGCACCATCACTAGAAAGAATTGTATTTAATTATGTGTTACTAAACACAGAAATTCACGGAGTAGATACTTAGAAAGAACTAATAAAAATCATGCTAGCTTATAGCCAGCACTGAGACCGGGCTGATATTTTCATGACCAGTAAGGGTATTTTGTGATTTTTTTTTTTTTCAGCATAAAGGAAAAAAACCAATCTGATAAAACATCAAATAATTAAATTTGCTTTTTCTGTATTATCATAGAAATAGTAGTAGATGGACTTCCAAGAGCTCTGGGCTGTTCCCAGTTCTATCACATTATCAGCAGTAGCAATAGGTCTACACAGAATAGTGCACTGCAATATAAGTGGACACCACCTTGTAGGTAATTTAACATATTGTTCTCCTAAAGAACTCCTGCTGTGATAGTGATGAAACTATAGAATTATAGAGTCATAGAATCATAGAATGTCTTGGGTTGGAAGGGACCTTAAAGAGACTCTAGTTCAACCTGCCTGACACGGTCAGGGACATCTTTCACTAGAGCATATGGCCCAGAGCTCCATCCAGCCTGGCCCTGGCCCAGGGATGATGCATCCACAAGTCACTAGGCAGCCATTCCAGTGACTTATCACCCTTACAGTAAAGAATTTTTTTCCTGACATCTAATCTAAATCTTGTCTCTGCTTGAAGCCCTTTCCCCTTGTCCTGTCACTACATGCCCTTCTAAATAGTCCCTCTCCATCACTCTCGTAGGCTCTGTTCAGGAGGGAAGGGCACAGTTAAGTCACCCCAATGCCTTGTCTTCTCCAGCCTAAACAAATTGAATTTTCGCAGACTTTTCTCATTGAAGAGGTGCTCCATCCCTCTAGTCAATGGCCTGCCTTTATTACAAATTGTAGATATTCTGACAGTTAAGCACACACTACTGTGGTGCAATATGCTAAAATGTGAATCCTTTAGGAGGATGCATACTGTTTATCTTATGTGGGCCAAGGCCTATTGACCTCCCCAAACCAAATTGTATCCATGAATTCAACAAAAACCATGGCTAGTTTTGAAGACATTCTTTATATATCAGCATTTGTTCTTCTATGAAGCAAATAAAATCAGGTAATTTTAAGTGGCTTGTGATAACTCAAATTGGTGCAGGCTACCACAAAAAAAAAACAAACCCCAAAAACAATGAACCAAAACAAAACTCCAAAACAAAACCAAAAAAACCCCAAAAAAACTGCCCAAAGAAAATATTTTAAGACATACAATATGAATTAAAAAATACTAAACCCTACAGACTAGCTTCAAGAAGCACTTTGTCAGCCTTCGAGTGTGATGATGAACAATTTTTTCTAGTTCAGATATATATTAAAAATTTCTCTTTTTTTGTTCAACTGCATTTTAGAAATTTCAAAAGAGTTTAGAAAAAGTTCATTGATAGCACCAGCTGCTGCTTCTCTAACATAAGATGGGTGAATCACCAACTGACATAATAGGAAGGTTATATTGCATGATGCATTATGAGATAATGTGAATAGTGTTATTATGTCTACTGTACATTCCCTTGAAGAAAGGGAACATTTGATGCATGCTACAAACGTTACCACAAGATTTTCTCTTCATATAGATGTCTACATAACATGAAATTCTACAAGGTGCTGAGGCACTAATGACAGACACCCCATAGCTTTCCACATTCACCTTCAGTAACAGAAGCTACAAAGTCTAGTGCAGCTGTTTCCCAGTAGGACAATGTGCTCCTGAAGCACGGGTTTTTTCAATATGCTGCATACCTTTGTGTAGTAATGGGAATTTTCAAGTTTCTCACTGTGGGCAAAAATCACCTTGTTCACTTATTGCTGATATTGAAAAGGGTATGTCTGGGGTGGTTTTTGTGTTTTTGGGGTTTTTTTCTATTTTGAAATTGTGTATGTTGGTAATTTAATAGGTGAAATTTTTTAATGAAAAATTGCACTTTGACAAAAAGCTTCAAAAAAGGCTTTTTCTTTTTTGAGGAGGGCAATTTTTAAGGCACAATGTTAAACCTCTGGTATGAAACACCATTTTATTTCCATGAGAGAATATTTTTTCACTATTATTTGTCCAGAATAGAGATTACACTGCTATATTATTGCCATCTTGTCTATGTATAACCTCTTTCTTCTTCTTTGTCATTTCTGGATGCTGACTACTTTTTTAGATTCATGAGACCTTGATATTTTCAATTTTAGTTCTCAAAAACACCAGCTTTGCCAAATATATAGCAGGCTGAAGATTAGTCTTCAACATACAACACCACATAACTCATGTAGTTTCTATAGAATCATAGAATCACAGAACAATTTGGGTTGGAAGGGACTTTAAAGATCATCTAGTTCCAACCCTCCTGCCATGGGTAGGGATACCTCTCACTAGACCAGGTTGCTCAAAGTCCCATCCAGCCTGGCCAGGGTTGCCCAGCTTCTCTGGGCAGCCTCTTCTACTGCCTCACCACACTCAAGTAAATAATTTCTTCTGCATATGTAATATAAATTTCCCCTCTTTCAGTTTGAAATCATACCTTCTTGTCCTATAGCTTCAGTTCCTGATGAAGGAATGCCTTTATATTGTCTGACTAGGGCAGCATTTATGTGTGTTATGAGAAAAAGCTAAATATAAGCGTGCTGCTGCTGGACTGTGCAGCACAGTGATTGAACCTGAAAGTTCAGTCTTCGTTGGTGCTTGCTAAGCCCATGCTGAATCCCAATATTTTGTTGCAATTTTTGTCTTTTATAAGTAGATGCCCAAGTCTGGCCTTTACTGCAAGCTATGGATCATGGTTCACCACTAGTACAGGCATACTTAATGTAATATTCATAACAAATACCACTTTTCTTTTTTTTTTAAATCCTTCCCCTCCTTCCCCCTTATTTCTCTACCTGACAGGAAAAATATGGCAAAAGATGAAAAATGTCCTGTTTGTTGTTTAGTGTATTTTAACCACTTCAGCACTAGGAAAGTCTGAAGGCATGATAATTGCATGAATGGTACATTTAAAATATACACTTCTCCTATGAAAAGGTAAAATACCCAAACCAAACAAAACCCCCCAAAACTATGGCACTTGATTTTATCACTCGTAGTGTCTTAGGGGAAAAAAAAGCAGTTTCCAGAAGTGATATATGCATGCAAATTAGAGAAACATAAGTTTATCCTAGATTTTTCCTATCTGCCAAGTCCTTCTTTGTTTTTAATTAACAAAAGATACTGTTCTTATGCTCCCTCACACTATCAAGTAAAATTCATGATGACTCTTCCAAAACAGTTTGAGTGGAGATGAATAGATGGTCTGAAATAGGTCAGAGAAGTTTCTCAGAGCTAATTGCACTAATTTACTGGCACTGCTCTGAATATAATTTCAGCAGCACTACTTCCTAAATATTGGAATATTTTCAGTTTTACAGTATCCTGGTTGCTCTGCAAGAAATGTGATGCTTAAGACATAAGGCTTTTAACTGATCTTCAGTTTCTTGTTATCAGCTAAAGAAACAACAATCTGGTTAATAATTAGATTCATAAACTTGTCTCTACATGAGGTAGACCGTACTCATGAGAGATAAAGAATATCTGTGTCAAAGAAGTAGGCCATGGAAGCATCCTGGCATCACTGCTTTTGCTGTACCTTTCCACATGTTTTACCTGATGTATTGGGTGTAGGTGGCAATGCCTTGGCAGTGAGAGGGCTGCAGAGGAGGGGCTGTCCTGTGCTGGACACGGCTGGTTCCAGCTGGCTCCAGTGGATCCAGCATGGGGCACAGCTGAATCCCTCAGCCAAGCACACTTAAGAAAGGGCAAACACTGCACAGTAGCTGTGGGAGAGGATTGAGTGTGAAAGAAAAGGGTGAGAAATAGCCCTACAGACAGCAACATGAGAAAAGCAGAGGGAGGTGCTCCAGGTGCCAGAGTAGAGGGCAGAGGTTCTCCTGCAGTTCATGGAGGTTACATCGGAGCAGATACACATGCCACAAGCCATGGAGCAGGTAGATATTTTCTGAAGGAAGCTGCAGTCTGTGGAGAATCCATGTCTGTATCCCATGGGAATCCCATGATGGAGGAGGGTGAAAACGTGAGGCAGAAGGAGCAGCAGGGTAAAACTGTTAAGAGCTGAACACAGCTCCTATTTCCCATTCCCCTGTTCCATTTGGTGGTGAGGTAGAGGAGCCAAGAATGAAGGAGCTCTGTCAGGCCTGGGAGGAGGAGTGGGTGGTGTTTTAGTTTTTGTTTCTCAACATTTGAATGTATTTTAATTAGCAAAAAATGAAATAAATTTTCCCGGAGTAGGTTCCGATTTGTCCATGATAATGGTCATCGATAAATGATCCACCTCTCTTTATTCTGTCTCATGAGTGGTTTTGTCTTATTTTTTCTCCCTGTTCCACTGAGGAGCAGAAGAGCACCTGGCAGCCAGCCAAGGTCAACCCACGATACCTATACATTAGTGGCCAGTCTTCAAATTCTTTGTTTCCTTGAAGGGAGTTATATGGCAACTTATCTGTAGAAGAAAAAGGAAGAGTAAGACAAGAGGATAGAAAGGTACAAAGGTGATTTAAAGTGGATAGCGAAGCCAAAATAATATAGATTTTTTCTTTTTTCAAATATTATTTAGACAGAAGTAGAATCTGTGAACTTCATAGGGGCAGATTTTCATCATTGCAAATCATATCTCCTCTGCTTCCATAATGGGTATGCCAATTTGTGACAGATGAAGATGTATTGTACCTTGAAATGATCTTGCAGTCCTAAGTGGTTTAGAAAACCTGTCTTTTAGCATAGTAAAAAAGACTGTGTAATGTTTATTGATTTTTTTTGTGTGCACATGATTATTTTTCCCAAAGTGTTTCACATTTCAGAAATAGGAAAGCATATTTGGAACTCTAATGATAAGGTTAAAATTCCAAAGGATTCAACAAAGGCTAAGAAATTAGCAAGAGAAAAGATGGTGAGCAGTGTAGGATATATAGTGCAGTGTATGGATATTTAGAGCTTAAGTCTCCAAGACATAATTAGAATCTCAGTTGCATGTGAAGAAGTAAAGAAGTTGCCTCCTTGCCTAATACCCTTTTCCAATACTTCCTCCATATTTCTTTGCTTTGTTATTTTCTATTCTGAATGTTCTGCTTTTTTGCCTCCCCATTACTTTCTAGTATATCCATTTCTAGTATTTTAGCCTTCCAAAACCCAGCATTTATGGCTTTCACAGTCAGTTTCAATGAATGCTTCATACTATGCAAAATGAGCATCCACTATTATTAAACATACTCCTTTGAGATGCAGTAGTATCTTGGGCTATGTATGCCTTAATAGATATGACTATATACAGAAGCTTTCTTATATTTAGGGAAAGCACAGTAAAATCTGTGTGGTGCTATATGGAGCTGTGAATCAACAAATCTTTCATAGTTCATATTTTTTCACCTTAGTATCTGAAACCAGAATTTTCCAGAATTTGTTTTAAAATGTGCAAGTCTTTTTAACTGGTAAAATTAATTGACAAAATCCAGCAAGCAGGTTTGACAAGGACAGTCATTCTATCAGAATACAGTAATAGATATATATGACTAGAAGAGACTCAAAATGGTAAAGACCTTGTTGTCTTAGAAATGTTGAGAGGAAGTATTGACAAAGAAAGTGCTTCTGTATCAGACTAAGAAGTTGCAAAGTCTATATTAAAAATTTAAATATTTTAATTAATTAATTATTAATATCAGCTCCTCAGCTGCTAAGCAAAACTTGGATGAACTTCAGAGAACATTAACAGTACTGCAAAAAACAAAGGGAGGACATGAAAGTCCATGTTTCCTGTCACCCTACCAGACAAAACATTATTGCAACACTGAAGTAGAAATTAGTTTTTCACATCTGCATTGAGAGAAAATTTAAACATTTATACTACTGAAAAATTTTTCCTGTTCATTCAAGAGAAAGTTTTCTCTGAACTCAATTTTCTCATTTTAGAAAAGGAACTCAGTTACTTCCTATTGTATAGAAATTATAAGAAACCGAGTATGACATTATACTGTCATCTTTACCTTGTTTTACCTACAGATGCAGTTTACAACAAAGTTCAAAGGACTCCATTTCATCATGTGAAAATCCAGGGATCTCTTGATTTTCCACCTCCATTAATTTGATTCTGTGGATCATCCTTTGTCCCATCCTTCCTTTTCAAGTACCAATCTGCATTATGAAATTTCTCAGCTTTTGTATATCCTCATTCTTAATCTTTCACAACTTCATTGCTTTGATGCCTGCTACTTTTCAGCCTATTGCTAAAAGGTTATGTTTAAAAATCAGTATCTAACTTAATTTAAATATGTCTATGGTGTTTTTGCACCTCCTATTTGGTTGCAAAGAGAAAACCAATCCTTTCTTGGTTTATCTTTTGCCAAACTTTAGTTTCTGCTATAGAACTAGTGCTCCTACATGAGAGGTCATTACAAAGCTTTATTAAAAGATCATTTTTTTCTGAGGTTAAACTTTCAGTTTTCTAAATTTCAGTTATAGAAATTGGACACCGTTTTTCTAAATGAACTTCACCAGACTCACCAGACTCATAGAAAGCAGATTTGGAAAAGATTCCAGGAGTTTACCTTTGTACTTGTTGTAGCACTATATATCATATTTCTACAGGTGTTTTTGTAATATCCTTTTAGCTCTGTCAGTAATTTTAATATTTTTATGAACATGCCTAATTTTTCACAGTCTTGTTCTATTCATAGAATCAGAGAATCAGAAGGCGTCAGACGATCATCTGGTACAACCTTTCTGGGCAAAAACATGGTCTAGACAAACTGCCTCAATACCCTGTCCAGATGAATCTTAAAGTTATCTGAGGTTGGGGAATCCACCATTTCCCTGGGGAGATTATTCCAATGGTTGATTTTTCTCATTGTAAAAAATATTCCTCTTGTGTCCACTTGGAATCTTCTGAGGAGTAACTTGCATCCAATACCCCTTGTCTTTTCTATGGGACTCCTTGTAAAAAGAAGATCTCCGTCTTCTTTGTTGCCACCCATTAAATACATGATGATATCTTCTAAATCACTTCTCTTGGCTGATCAAACATAGCTCTCTGAGACTTTTCACTTAATGGCAGGCATCCTAATCCTTGGTTCATCTTTGTGGCTCTTCGATTGTTTTTGTGTTCCTTTTCAAAACCCCCTCCAACCCGCCTACATTTTCAATAGTAATGTAATTAAGTCAGGGTTTTTTTTGTCTGTTATTTGCTCTCAGTTTATAGAAGCTAACCTAACTATTGTTCAAGTTCCACGATCTTGCTCTTTGGACTATTCGATCTTTTCCCGTCATTTTTAATATGGTTCATTTATCAATGTCTTTTAAGTCTTTCTGTATGATTTTATCAGGCTTCTTGTCTGATACTTTCTGTCTTTGTCCTATCAATAGATTTCATCATCCCATACCAATGAAAATACGAAATTACATTGGCCCAAAAGTTTTTTGCAGATTTCCAATTCTTAATGATCTTTATGACAAGACAATGAAAACATATAGAAAAAATTTAAGTTAACTATGCTTTCTATGATTATGCATGGAGTTTTTCAATTTTCCAGCAATTAATAGTGAAATTTCCAGAGACCCTTTAGAATTAGATCAAAGTTTCTGACACCAAATTAAAACCATATTAAAAAAACTTCAAGAATCCTCTTTCAGACTTCATATCAGACCACTGCTAAGAATCTGACCCTGTCTTTGATCAGTTAGCCTAAGTAATGTTAATATCAGGAAAAGCCCTTATAAGTACCACATATCCTTTATATGAAATTGTGAGATCTACGAGTATTGCACAGGACATTGCTAATCACATGTTAATTAAAACATTATTAAATCACGGTCATACACAGAAAACATTAGCAGTATAATATCTACATCAAGAGTCAAGAAAATGTTTCAAAACAAGCTGATTTGAAAAAAAATCTGTTTAATCAATTTTTTTCCCATTTTTTTGTGTGATTCTTCTCCTAGCCACTCAAGATAAACCTATGGATTTTTAAACCATAAATATGCTGGTCTCAGTTGTAGCAACTTGTGTCAATAATCTGTAGTGTAATCCGGCTGCTTCTGGCTGATTTTGCATTATCCTCCCTCTGGAAGTGAAAATCTTTAGTGCTGCTCATCCCAAGGAAATTTTTGGCACATAAAGCCCCTGACCCTGAGACAGGCTGCCTGAGATAAGGAAAAGACAGGAATAGTTCTTTGTACATCTTGACACAAGTGTTAGCTTTGTGGATAGCTTTTCAGAGCCATAGGGTGTTATAAGGAGAGGAAAGTAAGTCGAGAATCAGAGTGAATACCTATGTCTCTGATTTCACCCTTCTCACCCATACTGTTGTGGGAGGCTTTGATATGAGTCTCAGCAGCAGGGAGGATGCCAAGAAAACTCACCACTCTGTGATGCCATCTTGTACTCTTCTAACACTACTTGGCAGTCCAGAGGAGAAGCTATTGCACTCTGTGGCCCTTGTAACTGTTTGATGTATGGAGTCAGAGCAGCACACAGGGATAGTATTCACTCCAACACAGGACACTGTAAAATAGACGCAACTTCAATGAATTCTTTCACTGCTGAGAAAATACTTTGGTAATGACATGACTTAAGTTAACCTTCTTTCTCAGGATGGCAAAGACCCTTGTAAAATTCTGAGTGTGCTTCAGGGAGGTATGTTTGTGAGCAGTAGAGAAAACAGCACACCTAACAGGCTTTTCTATGTGTTTCTTAATTTCTGAGGCTATCTCTCTGATCACTTGACATGATCTAGTTCTCATAATTTATGCTTAGAACACTGTTCACTGATAACAGGGTTTATTTTTGAGTTTAATTTCTGAGCTATATTATGAAGAGAAATATATAAAATAAACCTGGACTGAATAAGAAAAATTACATTTAATTGATGTTCTTAGTTAGTTAGTTTCAGTTGTCTATGGTGCCATGTTGTCATTTTTACTGTTATCAGATCTGGAAGGGAAGCTGACAGAAAAATTGCTTACTTTACAGATCACTGGTTGAACTCCAGAAAGTCAGCTGGCATGAAAAATGCCTGAGTTCAGAAAGAGACCACAAAGTTTTTGTAGCATTGTACCTGAACATCTGATCCATAAAAGAGTTATTATAACTCAAAGGTAAAATGATCTGCAGAACACTTTAATGCAGAAAGATTTGAGTTATAAATTCAATTAGCAAATAAAATAGCAAATTACTATCATACCATGAAATACGAATAAAAATCTGCTCATTCTTATCTCAATCTATTGAAGGTAAAGGCAAACTTTAAATCAGGCACGTTCTCATTTTTTAATAGAATTGTTCTTATCTAGATTAAGTCTCTTTTTATGATTAAAGAGGCTTATTGAGACACAAAATATCTGTTTCCAGATTAGAGACATTAGGGAACTGATAGTTCAATAAGTTTTCAATTGTACAAGAGGATAGAAATTATGAGACTGTCTGCTCAGTGGTCCATCCTATCTTAGGTCATGACACAAAAATGAAAAAAATTGGAATTTTTTAATTGATTCCAAAAAGCTCTGTCCCAGCCCTTATAGCTGTCCTTATGTGGTTCTTACAAATGGAAATAAACCATCTGAAAAATTGTAGACCTTTTCTCAGAAAAAGGCCAAATCTTAACTACTTGAGAGTACCCAATTTTGTATATGGGGAAAAAATATTGTTGATTGATATTTCAGCACAGCCTGTCAGGAGAAAAAAATTAAAAACCACAAAAAACCCTCAAACAAACAAAAACTCTTTCAGGTTTGAGCTTTATTTAGGGAACACGGTTATTTGGTTTCTAAAAGAAAGTAAAAAATGAATTCAAAGATGAAATCTCTTGATCAGATAGATGTATCCACACCTTTCATGAGTTCCTTTAGCTGCTGCAGAGGATTCTGGCTACGTATTATGACACACAACTGCTTGTTTTAGCTTTCTTGAAGACAGTAAAGAAAATCTATAGTACAAAGACCATTAGAAATTTTTGCTAGTATAGAAATTCTGAGCTGTTTTTTTTGTCCTGAGATGGCCTCAAACAATTTCAGCTCATCTTATTTATCAGCTAACAGTAGAGATTCAAGTACAGTTTTTAAACAAATATAAAGTTGTTGGGTTTGTGAGGAGAGTATTTCCTATTTCCCATTTCTTCCTCCAATGTTATTACTTTGTCTCTATAAGACATTACAGAAGGCTAAAAACCAAATCTTAGAAAATTACTCTAGGATTAATTCACAGCTGAACAGAAAAAAAGAATGGTCTTAACAGAAGAAAAAAATACAAAGCAGGAAGAAAGCAGAGCTTGGCTGATGAAATTGACATAAACTGGACTTTTCTGATTTACGTAACTGAAATCTGTCTAGGAATTGGGATTTTCTTTTTGTTTTTGGGTTTTTTGTTTATTTTGGTTTGGGTTTGGTTTTGGTTTTGTTCTTGGTGTGGTTTTTGTTTTTTTTTTTAAACAGGGTTTGATGTTTTAGTGCAGCCTTTTTTGAGGTATTCATGTGATTCCTCAAAGTCCTCTGGGGATAAAATCTGAAATGAATTCACTTATCTGAGAAAAAAAAAAAACCACCACTGATATCATTGCCTAGAGAAATATTAGGAAAAGCAAATAAATCACAATAGCAGAATCATTCCAGAGGGGAAAGAAATTCCAGAGACAGAGTGTTTTCTTGCACATACAGTGTATTAGAGATGCAAGTTACCTCAAGGCTTTCAATTGATTTGATTTCTCTGTGGTTGGGTTAACCCAGTGTTTCAAGGTCCTTGATTCTTTATTATGTTGTTTTCTTCTTTATTATGTTTTTATTTTGAAATATTATGCTCAGAAGCACTATTTTCAATGTCATATGAAGACACAGGGATACATAAGAGCACTTGCATTTTCATATGACCTCATTATTCCCTTGGTTAAACTGACTTTTGAACACTTCTTTCCTTCTTCAACCTACCTCCCTTCCCCCACTCCTGCTCTGTCTCACAGATACGTTTAACATTTTAGGAGAAACACAACTCAAAAGACCTGCTACTGTGGGAGAAAAAGTGAAGATATTCAGGGTTCTTTGAATAGTGCATGATTTTTAATTAGTTATTAAGAATATAGTCTGTGATCATCTTCTCATGGGTATCATGCTGAGTAACTTAGAGAAGGGGAAAAGAAGAGTGTACAGAAAAAGGACATGGTTTGTCTTTTGCAGGTTGCCCTAGACTGAAGATATGATCTTAGCTATGTTGCCTACAATTGTACCTTTCCAGTAATTGATGTCCATCTTTAAACAAAGATGGATATTGAATGAGATGTTTAAGAGACTTTGCTTCTACCACCTGAGAAAACTTCAAGGAGTTAGGCCAAAGCTGGATTTTCTTTTTGTCTGTTTTTAATCTTGGCAAGGTGTCAATTGCTGACCACATATCATCTGTTATGATTTTTTGAAAAACGAGAGCAATTATTCACATGGTTTAGTTACATTCATTTAATTGCCATATAGGAGACGTGATGAATTTTTGGAATGTCATTTGCTTAAACTGCTTCTAATATTTTGTAAAACAACCTGTACTAGATGTGGATACTTTGAGGAGTTTCTGACAGAGATTGCTTGATCTATAAGTTCAAGACAGACCATAAATTTTACAGTATGACAATTCATAATGTATTTTTAAATTTCTAAAAAATATAAAACTGGCTTAAGGATTTCACTGTGTGCTATTATTTTTTGTTTGTGTCTGACATTTAAAGAGATTATGATCTCTTTGCTCTATTAATATGTAGCAGTTGTATTCAATGTCAAAGACCTGAGGCTTTTGGCACTTTGTTCAGTTGCAATATGTTATGCAGTTGTTACACAGGTTCCACCACACAGTACAGGCAGAAGGGGATTTTTCTGCCCATAGGAGTTTACAAAAACACATGAAAGGTCACTGTAATACCTAATTCTCTCTAAGAACCATGACAATGAGAGCAGCAGAGGAGCACATCATGTAGGGAAAGTGGTGTGCAAAAGGGATCAAAGGCAGACATGGTAATGCTCTGAGCAGTACGGCCTCCTCAGGCAAGGTGGGAGCTAAAACAGCATTTCAATTCAATCTAACCTTCCTAGGGGGACATTTCTCGGGGGTCACTTCAAAGGCAGCTGTGTGAATACTCCTGTGTGGAAAACTGACATGAGTGCTGTCTCAGCCACTGGAGGTACAGTCGGCTGCAGTGTTGGCAGCTGCCACTGTCCTTGCAGATGGGGTTCTCTGCTGAATAAAGGATAAGAGCTATCAGGTCTTTGTGTTGCTGCTGTCTGATGCAACTACAGCCATGTTGTTTGTGTTTAAAACAGGGCTTTCTCTAGTCAGTCATCTCTTAGTGAGTAGGCCTAGTGGCTGTAAGTCAGAAAACTTGCTAAAAAACCGTTTAATAATTAAAAAGAAATTGTAGTAATACTACAATTAAAATTATAACAAAAATAATATAAAACTTTAAGGAAAAAAGAAAAAAAGGAGAAAGATAACATCCAATAAAGACAAGTGATGGCTGTGAAAACCATTGCTCACCACCATCAAGCGACTTATATCCAGCCAGGCCCCGAACACAGCAATCTACTGCCAGCCTCCTCCCTAGTGTGAGTGCTGAGCATGATGCCATATGGTGTGGAACGTCCATTTGGTCAGCTGTCCCCTCACGGTCCCGGCTGTGTCCCCTCACAGCTCCTTGTGAGCCCTCGGCCCTCTCACTGGTGTGGTGGGGTGACTCATAAAAAGTCCTTGACATTGTGTAAGCTCTGCTCAGCCATAACTACAGTATCAATACCAATGCCATTTTCTGCACAAATCCAAAACATAGCCCTTTATAAGCTACTGTGAATAAACTTAACTCTATACTAGCCAAAAACAGTGTAAGATGAAGAAAGGAACCATGCAAGCCAGCACATGTGTTTGTCAGCCACATCAAAAGAAGTTATCACATTCAAGCTTGATGTCTCAATCGCAGTTTAAGGTAAATACCCTTTCCTTCCTCAGGGCATAACATATTCAAGTATTAAAAAAACCCTATCTAGAGTAGTATAGGTTAAACTAGAAAAGTTTTGCTGCAGCGCAGACATAAGAAAAGAATATTGATAAATTTCCTGTAGATATCTCTCACCATCCTTCTACATAAACCGCTTTAGAAAAGTAGAAACAGCTTCACTGGAGCAACCTAAGGCAGATACAATGTCACAGGTAGGTGCATTCATATCCTCTGTCATTTCACTTTGATTCTACTTACTTGTTCTGCACCTATATACCTCAGTGAATATATAAATTCAGATTTGAATTTTCACAGTGAAAAATCAGTGAAAAATAAAACTCACAACTGATTGAGCCTTGACATTTTTGTCACATATTTTATTACACTCCTGTGTGCAATATAGTCTGTTAATTTTTATAGAAGTGTTCAGGACATTCTTTTGTGAAAAAGGCCACTATTTGTGAGTGTGAGAATTTCATAGCACTCTCCTTTATTCAGACCCAGTCAAATGTGATTCTCTGAGAGTAAAACTATTCAAAATAAAAATCAGTTTTATTCTCTGTAAAAAAATAATTATAGAGTGGAAACCTTTCCCAAGATTTGTATTGAAAATAAATATACTATAATATCGATGAAGTAGATAAAAATAATAATGGCCTAATAATATTGATTGTATTACCTGTCCTATTTTCCCTCTTTCTTGCCACTTTTTTCTGAATGTTTGTCAATAAGAAATTAAGACTACTGCTTTTTAATTTTAGTTTCTAACTTTCCCATCTCTTTCCAATTGCAGGTTTGTATTTTTTCTATAATTCTGCTTGTCTTGAGATGAGTTTTTAAATTTAGGTTATCTTTTCTCTTTCCTATTTCTTTTCTTTTCTTTTGTCCTTTTACCTATGCTATCTTATGTTATTTCAATTTTTTTAAACTTTACACAGCTTATACCTGCCTCCACTTTTTTATTTTCCCCCCCCTTTCCTCTTATGCTTCTTTTTGTTCATCAATTAAAAATATGCAATTTATTTTGACACCAAAGAACTGGAAATGTGGAAAAGGTCCTGTGTGTTTTACTGTCTATGGCAGGTTTCATTTTACAGGAATGTGAGGTAGGGTATCATCTTGTAGGGCAGATTAATATCTGCCATTGTTGGATGGTTTCCATTAGCAAGCATTTCTCCCTACTGTCTCTCTAGCTCAGTAAGAGCAGCAAATCCTATTCCCCTTCTTTCTCCCTCTTTTATTCTCAGTATGATATCCATGTTGCATAACAAGGAGCAGTTTCTTTGTGCCACTGCAAAACTAATTTTCCTCACAGTTCTTGAATGTTTGAGTTTTCTTCTCTGTTGTCTTTTAGCCTGTTTGAGGTTTTGTTTGCTATATTTGATGTTCAAGCTGTACTGTGTTCCTTGTTCAACTCTGTTACTAGCATTGTGCCACCTCCCTTTACCACCCTATCTGTCCTCATCCTCCTCTGTGGGGATGTAAGTTAGGATTAGGAGGAGGATGAGTTAGGACCCCATGTCCCTATCTTGTTCACTTCTAAAAGGAAAAGAATATTTTACTCCAGATATTTCTCCTCTTGATGAAGCTGAGCTGATGGACAGCAGGAAGGACTGTCAGCTCCCATCTGAAACCAATCTTTCCATCTTACCCTCTCCTCACCCCTCTTTCAGTTTGAAAAATGATAAATAACTGATGCCCTCTCACTGAGAAAAGTTTCAATTGAGCATCAATTCCAAGACCACATGCAAATAAGATAGAAATGCAAACTTGTACATACTTTGAAAGCATAAAGTCCTATGCAAGTGCTAAGTATGATTACGATGACTATTACTGATCCTAAGCACTGTGTGGTTTTTCTAGGGCAGAACTGAGACTAGCTTGACATATCAAAGGGAAGTTAGCCTAGATTTGAGGCTCTGCTTTAACTAAGTCAATTTCACACCTGCTCCCTTTGTCAGTCCATATGTTTGTCATCAATGAAAAATCCTCTCCACATGAGCATTTGCAGTGGGAATGATTATGACACATTTCATTATCTTCAGTAAATTGGATGGTTCAGTCCTTGAACTGCTGAATACCCCACACAGGTCTTGTCCGCATTGCAGACTTCACTCGGTTATAGTGTAATTGAGTTGAACTCATCACATGGAGACTATGCTTCTATCTCTGCTGCACAGAGGAATCTTTTCAGCTGCAGTTCCGGGCATGAAGGGATTATTTTTTCCCATATCTAAAAAAAAGCTAGCCATTTTGATACCACTTAGTCAATGGAATTGTACAATTTGAGTAAATAATCAGTAAGAGCCCTTATTTATTTGCGATTTTTAAAGTATTGGTTGGAATTTCTAAAGCTATGCTTTGGGGTTTTTTATATCCAAAATGTTCTTGTCTCTGAATGAGTCCATTTTCATCGTACCTTGAAACACTTATTGCCTCATTTGTTCCTATCCAAGAATGATAATTACACCTGACAACATTTTTACTCTATTATGAAGCATTTTTCAGGTTAAAGCACTTTGAAGATTTCTATGTAATGGAGCTAAAGGATGTTGAATCAAACTAAACATTTTCCTTCATTTCATTATTCCTTTCCTCTAGCAAATGCTAGAATTCAGTATTTCTGAGTGGTTTAAGAAATTAGAATTCTACCTGGGGTTACAGTTCCTACAGTCTTAGCAAAAATAATAGAATATATGTCCTGGCATAGTGAATATTTAATGCATATTCTTATAAATCATTGGAAATTATGTATGGAATATTATATGAAATACCATTTTAACAAAAGCTGTTTTGTGGTGCTAATTTTCCTCACAGGAAAATTCCTCACTTGTTTCATAAGTGGAGAAAATCACCTAGATGCAAGATTTAAAGCCAAGGTTTACATCTGTGTATTTCAGGACCCCATATAAACACATTTCTCTTTGATCTTTCAGAGGTGAGTTGGCAGTCTCTGGAGTGTGACCACAATACATAAGGTATGTGTCACCTTGTGACACTTGCTGGATTGATTCCTTCAAGTGAGGTAGTTTGAGGAGTTCCTGCTTTACAGTTCTCAGTGGGGTTTAGAGATGAGAGAGATTTCAAGCTGCCAGGTGCCAAGGGCAGGAGCAGAACTTGAAGTTTCAAGTGAACTTTTACTCTGGAATAAATACACTCACAAATTTTGTAGGTGCCTTCAGGTGGTTAAGTCAGATAATTGCACAGGTATCAAGCTTTTATAGAAAACTAGAGTACAGACAAAGAATATTCATTCATTTTTCAGCAGAAGCTGCCAGCTAGCAATTATGAAATGACTCAAAAATAAATTGGGACAGTGGACTTGCTTAGGTTTTGACCTTTGTTTTTGTTTTTTTCTTTTGGTCTTAATAATAGGGAAGAGTTTCCTAATAATATGGGTCACAAGGAAACAGCCAATCATTTCCCACTTATAAATTATTTTTATATTTGTAGTAACCCTTCCACCTTAAATACTGTATCACACAAAAAGATATTCTCTTTATACTGGTATATTGTACAAGTGTCTTGCATCACTTTTTTTTTTGTTTTTTTTAATTAGAGGAATTTTAGCCGCAACAATCAAAGCATCATGATTCAGTTTGGGTCTTGAGTCAAGATTAAGAGAGAGAGAAGAGATGGTGGATTTTAATGAGAAGAGTTTCCTCTCATTGGAACTTATTTATTACAATGGCAACTTATTTTTTACAAGACCTCCAATATCATGAGCAATGTGAATTAGTTTTCAAGCAGAGGAGTTTTTTTCTCAAGAATCAGTAAGTAAAACAGGCAGAGATGCTATATGTGAAGCCACATTGTCTTGCAGAACAGGATCTCTCCACCCAGTCTTGATCTATAAGACAAGTGAAACAGCAATACTTCCATCACCCATATCACAGAAAGAACCAATTTATTAGATAAATTGAATGAAACAATCAAAAATACAGTTGGTCCAGCTATCTTGATATGTGAATGCAGATAATTTAAATTCCCTTAATACTTATTAGCCCTTCCTCTGCTGGTAAGATTTCTTAGAAAATCATATCTTTAGATACAGACTAAATGACCAGAGAAGCATTGCATGACTTTTTATGATCTACATGGCTTGTGATGAAATAAATTTGTTCACAATACTGTGTCTCAAATGACATTTCCACTGAACAAAGTTCCCAATATCTTGCTGACATTGTTTCATAGAATGTTAGGTAAAAAGGTATTAACATTTCAGTTAGTAGCTGTAGTATTTTCTTTATAGCTTTGAATTTGCTTCTTGAAAAAGATTTAAAATTTTCCAACTCTAGGAAAGACATAAAATATAATTAAAATGGTCAAAAAACCCCAATGAAAATACAGCTAGGGAGGGCTAAAATAGAATTATCTCATAAAAATTGAAATTATGGTGTGAAATGGGAGGAGGGGGAATGTAAGTTCTGTGTGTAAAGTGCTCCCGTGTGAAAGCCATGAATCCACCTTAGTATCCATTACATACATGCAACAGAAGTAGTGCACAGGGGGCAAAGAAAGGAAAATTAACCATTTTTTAATGTATGTCCAGAGTTGCCATGGAATAAAATGCACTTATGAACTCTTCAGGTGCACATACTCAGTTCCTAACAGCTGAAATTTATTCACATTCTATAAGAATGCATCATTATTTGAAGACTAAAATATTTGTAAAAGGGTAAGAATTTTAATTCCAGAAATCTATCACAGATTTATTTCTTAAAATTATGCCTGATTTTATTTAAAACTTACTAGTTGACATTCTAAAATAATTGTTTAATAATTCTAATTCATTTGATAATTTTAGTAGTAAAATTAATCATGATGAAATAACTTGGCAATAATGGGGTTGCCATAAGGGCATACAGAAATTTTGCAGTGTAAAATCAGCACTGAGGGCTGGATGTCCTCTCTTTCAGTGCTTTTTTCATTAACAATAAATGTAAGAGTTCAGCAATCAGAGAGAAGCAGCTTTATATACTTTTTTGAGAGTATGGTCTTTTTTGAACACTTAGTTAGAAATGGTAATTTTGTATATTAGAAAAAGAGAAAACTTTTTCAGAAGTAGAACAAGTAAGGAAACATTTTTGAGAAGAAAATTTTTTTTGTTTGGCTTAAATATAAAATCACAGTATAGAACAAAAATGGAAAAAAATCTTTTATCCTGAAATACTTATTGCTATCATTAACATAATTTTTGAAGACTTAAGTGGCATTCAGACTGTCTATCTTATTAAAGAAAATAAGTTATTTTTGCATTTAACCTTTTGCAAGAAACTTCATTTTAAAAGTAACTGAACAACAAATGGAGAATATCTGTGCTGAAGAATTCACGGAGGCTTTTTTTCATTCAAAATCTGTCTATCTATATCTGTCTATCTATCTATCTATCTATCTATCTCTGTCTATCTATCTATCTGTCACTTAATACCTATCATGGTGCAGGGATTTCCTGCAGATAATTATCTGGCAGGTCTAATGTAAGAATGATACACCAAGTAGCTTCTTTCATGCTACCATTTAAAAATAAAAAAAAATAAACCGAAAGCATCCAACAAATTAAAAGAAAAAAAGAGGGAAAATAAAAGAAAAATTGAAATATTTACTGAATCTATGTTATTGTGAGACTTTTTTGATTGATAATTTTTTTAAGATATTCAATAGAACCTATTGTACTCCCTGATTATTAATAAGAAAAAACATGACCTAGGCAAATGTGTTTGTCGGCGATGTGATATCTGTTTATAGTATGGTATCATGATACTGCTTTTCCTGGTGTCCCTTTGAATACTGAATGAATATTTTGTGTTCCATTTCTGGAGTTTCTCTGTGATTTTTGCTTGATTAACTCACAGTTATCATAAAAGCAGTCATCTTTGATAAATTCGCCCTTCTCCAGAAACAGTATGATCTGCATTGACAAATCAAAATTAAAAATCCAGAGGCATCAATGCTGTTGATATGTTAGTAGTATATGATGGAATGAAAAGTTCATATTTATTAATTTCTTTCAGTGCTCATTTATTCATTTTTTGGTGAATATTTGATATTTTTCGAATCCATTGCTTCATATGGCAACAGTGAACAAGACAAACATGTCCCTCAGCATGTCACTTCTCATGCAGCAGCATCCTAAGAGAGCACCTCTTCAATGTGCTCAATAGATTTCCAGGCATCTTGAGAGAAATTCACTTCATTACAGAGGAAGCAATGAATTAAAATTTGCTTTGTCTTTTGAGATTTCAGAAGCCTTTGTACAGATAGTCTTCATGTACTTTTGCCCACATTAAAGTCCAATGATATAATTAATTTTAAAAAATAGTAGGTTCCTTTAAAATTAATTTCTATCTTTCAAGTTCCCAAATAATACATCAAGCATATTTTTTAAAATCTGTTTTGTTCAACCTGTCATTTTATCTGCAGAAACCCTCAGATGTTGACTGTGAATTTTCTTCTTCAAATGAGTATCCTTAGATTATTTTTTTTAATGCAAATGTCTTATTCAGAAGTACTCTGAAGACTTCCCTTGTGATTTAACTGTTTTCCTTAGTAGCTCCAAGCCCTTCTTAGAATTTGTTTTCCTATATATTGTGGTGTTCTTCTGGTGGTGTTCCATTATTTAATGTCCCAAGACCAAAGAACTACACAGGCATGACACTGCTTATTTAGATCAAAACATCAATTTCATCTTCTGAGAGTTGTTCAACATACCCATCCGAATTCAAGTTCTAGCTAATGTTATGCAGTGACTAATGTATGTTAGACTTTATAATAATTTAAAAATTCCATTAATGTCCATTGTCAAAATTACATTTACTTTTAATTTTTTTCTGAGCCTATTTAAATTTTCCAGAAGCAGCTTTACAGGTATTTTGTTCCATAACAGTACAGATGCTAATTTGTCAGGAGTTTTGATGAAAAGAGGTGGGAATATGACTGAATATAGGATGCTTTAAGTGTGTTCCTTTATATCATGACAGAGTGTTTGGTAGGGGTAACCAAGATGCTCCTAAATAAGCAGTCCAAGCTTGCTTATTATGCTTTTAGTAACCAAAATTATAATTGAAATTTATTTATTTAAAAGCAGAGTTATAATTTTTCCAGCCATACAATGCAATTTTACCAACCTTTCTGCAAAACTGGGTATTGTCTTTTAAATGATAGTATTATGTGAATACTTTGACATTTTCTTTTTGTCTGCTATTATTGACAGCAGGAACCCTATTAAAATAAGAATTTAAAAGAAAGCTTAAAGTAGAAAAAATCCCTGATTCTGCCAGTCTTGAGTAATCTTCAACATCATGTTGGTATTTCATTGATAACAGTGAATTGTTTGAGTCACAATTTGTTCATGGTCAACTCCAATATCTTTGCAAACTAATGTGCAACGGTATTTAAACATACTCTTAGTGTCAGAACAGCTTGTTAAAATATAGATAAATATTTAATTTATTTTTCAACATACTTTATGGTTTATAATTCAGTGACTTGTAGAGGTTGCTGCTCAGATTTCATGTTATGCTTGGCTATATCCTAGAAGATAACCAAGCAAAAATTCTGAAGCTAAAGTCCTTCTTAAAGATCAGAAGGATCAGAAGGAAGGAAAAATGATCTTTCTTTTTCTTTTTTTTAGGTAGTACAACAAGTTAGGAAGAATAAAATGAATGTGTTAATTATCTGTAAAAATACCTTTAATAAAATCAAATTTCACTGCAGATCTTTTGAGGATCAGTTGTAACGTTCTAGTTATACTGTCTCCCTAAGGATTTAATTCTGAAAGACGGAACAAAGATATATATGAAAGATGTTTAAATATGTCTCTCTCTCTCTCTCTCTCTATATATATATATATATATGTATTCTAAAATGAATACATATAATGGGGAGTCTGTCCAGGGCCACTTTCTATCATCTTTGAACTCTTGAAGAAACATTTCCCTTTACCTCTGGGTAAGAAACAGATTAGCAAACTAAAGTAACTTCAACAGAGGGCACATGGGATGCTCAGAGAGGAGTATTTGCCCTGGGAGAGGGGCCTGAAGGACTAGAACTGGCTCATCCTAGAGAACATACAACTTTGGGAGACCTAACTGCACCTCCCCATTGCATTAGGTTTTTGGGAAGACAAAGACAGGATCTTTACATACGTTCTTGGCAGGGTAAAGAGAGAACAGATATAAATTGCAGTAAGAAAGTTGTTTCCCCATGAAAGACAGTCAGGTAGGGAAGTTGGCTATCCAGAGAGGCTGTGTTCTCTTTGTCCTTTGAGGTTTTCAAATCCTGACTGAACAAAGCTCTGAGCAACCGGGCTTGACCTCATAGATGACCATGCTCTGAGCAAGCAGCTGGACTGGCAGTCTCTTGAACAGGAAGTAGACTCTGCTCCTATGACTGTGATAAAACAAGCACAGGCTCATTGCAGATTAGTCTGTCAGCTTCTACTGCTTTTGCCACAGATAAAGGTCAGGACACCCCACTCCTGAAATATTTTACCATAAGATTCTGGCCATTTAAGAAAGCATTTGATCTTCAAGCTGTTGTGGTAGGTAGAGTTTGACTGGATGCCAGGTGTCCACCAAGCTATTCTATCACAGCCTTCTCCAGCAGGACAGGGAGAAAATAATGTGGAAAAAATTCATGAATCAAAGTGATTTAATAAATAAGAAACAAAGTTCTTGCACATGGGAGCAAAGGAGAACCAAAGATTTTTTTTCTCTGTATTCCATCAGCCCACGGTGTCCAACCACTTCCCAGGAAGCAAGGTTTCAGTGCACACAGTGGTTACTCTGGAAGAGAAGCATCACAAATAATGAATGCCTTCCCTTTCTCCCTTTTTCTCTTAGATTTTGTATCTGAGCAGACACTGTATGGTCTGGAATAACCCTTTGATCATTTAGGGTCAGCTGTCTTAGCTATGCAACCTCACAAAATCTTACCTAACTCCCAGCCTACTGGTGAGTGTGGGGAACATTGAGAGACAGTGCTGTGCCAGCATTGCTCAGCAGTAGCCAAAAAAATGGTGTATAATCAACACGTTTCTAGCTACCAATGCAAAGCACATCACTGTGGTGGCTGCTGTGGGGAAAAAAACTCCATCACATCAGACCCAATACAACAGCATTCTCCTGGAACCATTAGAAAAGTGTATTTCAGTCCTCTTTTTGGGCACTAGACATGAGGCATAGCTTTTATTTAGTTTCAGCATTCTAAGATCCATGCAGGTCTTATCACAGTCTTAAAAAAAATGCAAGAGAGCTTAATCTACAAGCTAATTTATTGTTTATGGAATTCTGTTAGCAGTTGTTAGTCTGACTTCACTGAGCCTAATAGAGAATAATCAATGCATTTAAAATTAAACAGGGAAAAAAGGTGTTTGGAGTGGATGGAAGAGAAGAGAAAGAAAATAAATTAGGCTTGTCTTGTCACAGTCTTCAGTGATTTCACCCAGCGAAAAGCAGAGTTGCAGTTTTTCAGTCAAACAGAAAACCGTTCTGAAAGAAAAACTACAAAATTAAGCATTGTCTATTTAATTCATATGTATAATAAATTGTGGCATTTCCAATTGTCTCCTGCCATTACACAAGAACCCTATTCAAATGGATTACCAAAGGCAACACTGAGGTCAAGGAAACAAATCCTGCAGACTCCTCTTGAGCGGCTCATTGATTTCCACACTGCAGCTAAATTTCTCATTTATATTTTTAATTCTTTGTGGTTAAAAAAAATTAAATAAAACGACCTGAAGATAAAGGGAAAGAGATAGTTTAGTGAATCAATGCAGGAGATTTTATTCCTTGCAGCTTTCTCTGGATTACAGATTTATTGTTTGGGACTAGATTTTTTCAAATACCCTGCATTCTTATGGCAATAAATCTGACTCTTGAAATAAAAATCATACAACATTCCCTAATTTTGAAACTATTCAATCCTTCAGAAACTACATTTCTGTTTTTCCTTTGGTCCATATGAACTAAATTAGGGATGCGTTATTTCCTTTCTAAGTAATTATTGACTTTGTGGGATTTTTATTGTTCTCATTTATAATATGAAGAAGTAGAGACTATTTAAAGCTACAGCATATTTGTGACAAAGTGCTCATTGTAAGAAGGAATTAAAAAACTCCAAAAAACCAAACCTGACCTGTTTGTATTTCCTAGGAAATTGTCTTTGATATTTTTTGTATCACATGCCAGCTGATAGCATGAAATTACTCTGTCAATAAAGTTAAGATGACTTCTACCTCTTTTTACAGAGATTCTGCACCTGCCCAGGACATGGTGTCCTTTTTAAGAAAAATTTATCATCTGGTGTTTCCTTGAAACTTCTCATTCCATTAATCTGTTTCTGCTTCCACACTGCACGTGGATTCACTCTTTCCTGTTTAGTGTTGATATTATTTTTTTATTTTGTACTTGGTTTTCTTTTGACTCAGACTGGAAGAGAAGTAAAATGACACTGCGCATTCTGAAGTGAAGCTAAAACAACTTAAACAGACTTTAACTACAGCTAGATATATCTCTATCAATCAGTATTTATGTCTTTCTGTATCTCTAATCTATCTTCATTCTCTATCCTTACAATGCCTGTAAGGCAGCACACGTTCCAAGAAAAAGAGGAAATGTGAAAATGGCCATGCAGATCTCTTGATTTATTTTCTCAGTAATTATATTCTGCTTCTCACTAATTATTTCAGCAGGATGTTTTTTGACCACGATTTCATGTTCACCCTCCACAGTAAATGATTTCAGGAGATAAAGCCACAGATATTCAGTCAGAGTGGACTCAGTACTTGATACAGGATGCATGGTATAGACAGATCTGTTACATTATGTCTTCTGGCTTCAGTGTCAATGAACCTGATCTTTTAAGTTATTCAGTTTATAGCTTTTCAAATTAAGCATCTCTAGTCAAACAGTATATTTTGACGTCTGTCAAAAGAAAACTACTGGAACTACTGTTATACAATCTACTCCTAGTACATTATGCATGATAAATGATACCTTGTACCAGTAGTATCACACCCAGCCTTTCCTGGCACCTTTACATCTGTTTAGTTTTCTACCTGATCCTTCACAGGACTGTTGTCAATAATGGTCTCACCCAGAGTTGCAGCCTTGAGTGAAGACTGGCTTTGCTGCTTTCTAGAAACAGCATGCTGGATTTGTTTTATTGCAAAAGAGACAACAGATCTACCGTCACATAGATTATCCAGAAAGGGATAATACAGAAGGTATATAACCACAAAACTTGACAAAAGGATAGTTTAATATTCTTAGGACCCTAGATGACCATGTTCACTAAGACCTTGCAGAATATAAATATGTTCAAATTCACTCCCTTTTCCAGCGACATCCTTCATCACATTTCACTTTTGGCAGAATGGAGAAAAAATTCTATAATGATAATATTTATTCTCACATTTTTTCACAAGACATCTCACTTTATCCTATCTGTACCATCTTTAGATAGTCATATGACACCATCCTGACTGTCTAAAAATATTTATGTGTTCATTTTACTGCAAAATTAAAGACTTTCTGAAATTATCATGTATCTCAGTAAAGCTGGATCCATGATTATTATTCAGTTTAGTTCAGCTCATAAATCATTAACAAATATAACCAAAATCATAATGCAATAGTAATATATGTTGATATTAAACATTTACAAATATTGATAAAAAACTGTTGGATAGATGGTGTTTTTATAGCAGGTTGCTAAATAGTGGGTCTGATTAATATCTAGCTTCATTTTTCAGCTTCAGGGGGATTTCTTTCCTTCTTAAGATTATTACTGAAAAGTTAAAACATTCTAAAATTGAATCCTTCTTTTTAAAATGCTGTATTTTACTTACATTTTTTCTGAGAAAACTTGTATGTCAGTCCAGCTTGACTGTACTGATTAAGTTTTGTTAGAATGCTGCTAGTAGTTTTTCAAGACTGTTAGATTCTCCAGCAGCTTGGGTTGGAAGAAGGTAGGAAATCTCATTTGCACAAAGGACAAACACTTTTACGGAGTGATCTTCTAGGATCTGTTAGACCAATCACACTTTTTTAGAGCTTAATTCTGCAATAGAAAAATGAGTTAATGATCTCTGATTAGAGAAAGCAGGGCTTGCCTCTCTAAGTGTAAGTGCACTCACCTAAAGGCAGCAATATTCGGTCCCTGTTTCCTGCCGCCTTTCCTAAATCCTGACCAAATGTGACCATTCCTATTGCTCACAACAGCAGAGTCTGCTGGGCAGATTTTACAGATATTACCAAACCAGAAGGTCAAATTGTGCTGTTGTTTTGACCTTCTACAGCTTGCTCTGTCTACTGATGGTTTTCATCATTGCTCTGAGTGTCCAGTCTTGTTGGGTTTGATAAGCCTGAAATTCATGCTGTCACATTGCCTTAGAAGGGCACAATCCCTTGTGTCTCCTAATGGTTTTCACTGCTCGTACTTGGAGTCTCTATGTGCTGAAATACTTCGTTAGATTGTGAAGGTCATCCTGTCAGAAAGTACTTCCAATTTCAGAATTTCTGTGCTTCATTGCAAGGCTTTTCTCTTGACAAACTTGCAATCACAGAGCTTTGGAAAATGCTTTTTTTAGTGTCTTCTAAAAGCATATGTGACCACAAGAGAAAGGCTGTTGCAAGAAATTAATACCATTGTTCTAGTCTCATTCCTTGTTAATGACTTGTGAGAACAGATTCATTTTGTGCTTGCTTCAACCCTCATTAGAGTTTGCCAACTGGGAAAGAGAACAGGGAAACAAGTAACTTTAGCCTTTAAGTCACATGCAGAAGGTTACAGCCAACTGGTTTCATATTGTATGTCAAATAGTTGAACATAAATATATGTCAATGTTCTAAGAAATCATGTACTTAATGTTTAAATCACTATGGATCCTATTTGGAGACCATGACCTTTTCTACTGAGAAAACATAACTCACTGCATCTGAAACATGCAAAAATCCAAATGGAAAATCAAAAGACAAAAATAAAATATTAAAAGAAAGAGTGGGTGTGTGAGAGAGATATGCACTCACAAATATGCATGTAGCTGCAAAAATATTTGCTTACAATTTCTGACATTTATAACTGCCTAATCTTTGTTGCAAGTCTGACAGTTAGCAAAACATTGCTGACTCCATTTTTTAATTAGTGATACCAAGAACCATGGTGGCAAAATAAAAATATCAAATAAGAAAAGGAAATATTAATTATACTTCAGTATGACCATTATAACTGTTCATTTGGTTTGAAAGCTATAAAATATGAAAAATACATGTATGGAAAATAAAATATTTTTCTCAATTGGGCAAGATTTTTAAGGTTTGATTCCCTCATCGACATAGTTCTTATATCTGTTCAGTATACTTATGTGTACCTGGTTCCTCTGTAAGTTGTAAAAGAAGTATGTGACAGATACTTCAAACAGCAAAAGAGAGTTTAACTAAAATTCTTAGTGTTTAACTAAAACCTCCCACATTACATATTCAGACTTTCTATTTCCAGTGAAAGAGGAAGATTGTGTAAATTTAGAATGAGCATTTTATGCCAGAACAAAGTGTCGCGTTAGCAGTGATGATGGTCTTTTTATGGAGTTTCAAGAAGAACAGGAATGGGGGCAATGCTGGAGACTGGAAAGGTAAAACACTAGAGAGAGCTTTGGGGAAGAGCAGCAGAGAGGCTGAGGGTTGATGCCACGAGGACAAAGATACATGTCAGGATGGCTGAAGAAAAGAAAGAAAAAAGATATGGTGGAACAGTAAAGAAAAATTGATCATTGACCGATTTCAGGAGCCAGCTCAGAGTATAGTTTCTGACTTCAACAATAAGTAAGACTTAAACAAGCTTTTTAAAAATCATAAGGAACATTAGAAATTGATACATGTTTTTTAATTAGTTCTTCCCCTGTCCCAAGTGTATGCATTTATAGTGACAGAACTTAGCTGCGAGCCTGAAAAGCCTTGAATGCACAGAGCACACACTCCTGCTTTGACATGTACTGGTATTCCATATGAAGTCTGACTAAGCACCACACTGATGTAAAGGATGCTGTGAAATTTCTGCAGTAATTCTGCAGCAAAGTTAAAAGGTGGATGTGTTTGCTCAGGGCCAGTGTTTTAGATTGTTTTCCAGCTCAGAGATATTTCATTAAGTACTTTTAACTTGGATCAGGGAAGGAAAACAGTTTAAAAAATACACTTCTGCTCCAGAAGGCATTGTTAAGCAGTTTTCAAATGCAAACTCAGTACTACAGAAACACAGAATGGCTGAGGTTTGAAAAGACCTCTGGGCTTTACCTGATCCAACCTTCCTCCTCAAACAGGAACATTTCTAGTTGATTGCTTTGAACCATGATCAGATGGCCTTTTAGATCTCCAACACGGGACACTCCACAAATTATTTGAGCAATACTGCCAGTGCTCAGTCATTCTCACAGGAAAAAATTTCCTGATGTTCAGGGGGAACCTCCTGTGTTCCACTTTGTGTCCATTGGCTCTGGTCCTGTCCCTGGAATAAATTTGGCTTTGACTTCTCTATGCTTAGATAAAAAAGTGAATTTTTTAGAAGAGGGAGGGTGAAAGTATCTATCAAAACCTGGGACTTTTTTCTTTAAGAGTATGTGGTGAGTCAATAGAATAAGTATCCCATTATACTGTGAGTTCTTTCAGAGTGAGAAAACACTATGAAGAAATGCCTCTTCCAAAGACAGGAAAAGAGCATTTACATTATAAGAACTGTTTCTCTACAAAGGATGTCAATTTAATCAAGTATGATCTGAAAATGGTGATGATCTGCATTTCTTTATGGAATCTTTGTATGACTTCAGATTTGCCTTTACTGAATTTTTATTTAGACACATAAAGGAAATATAGTTTTTTTAAAAATTGTAGGCTTAAATATGTAAAAAGTAACAACTGATGTTATTGCGAGCATGTTATCATAAAATGAAACCCATATTCTAAAACAAATTGTCTACACTTATACAAAAAGGTGCTTAGCCTTCCAAAGTGAACACAAAGAGAAAAGCTATCTTGGAAGACTATCACTCTATTTTAACTCAGGCCCTCTAGACTGAAATTCTCAGTGAAATCAATCAGTCAGAATGGTTTTCATGAGAGCTAAATGAACACTGAGTATGGACCTCAATTTTAAGTCCAATATATCCCTGAAAAGTTGCATCTCTGCTTGCATCTGGCTGTTGTCAGCATAAAACACAGACACTATAACACTATAATGAAAACCACTGACCAAACTGATTTGTCTTTCATTTCTTGCACACAAATTTGCATAAGTAAATGATGGAAGTCCCTGAAACCAGCTGTGCTACCAGACTGCGTCAAGGTTGTTTCCTACTGTCATACAAATGACAAATTAATGTAGCCTCTCAGAGAAGCACTAAAATATACTGCTTGCTCTAATTTGCCAAGGTGAAACCATGAAATTAACAGAAGGAAAAAAAAAAGAAAAAAAAAAAAAAAGGGAGGGCAGAGTTCTTTGTCTTCTCTGGCTGTCTTTATTCACCTCCAGTGAAGATGGGAGGTCACTTGCCACTTAAAAGTGAACTAGCTATCTCACAAATACCCTCCTTTGCTTCTTCTGATACACTGTCGTTTCACAACACCAGGCTGTGCCTAAGTGGTATGGCAGAGCTCTGTATTGCTTTTCTGACAGTTTCAAAGTGATTGCATCTCTTTCCTGGGATTTAACATTATCAATTTTCTACACAATTTCTGAGAGGTGTAATTTCCTGTCTGAATATGTCTAGAGATTGTGTCCTAATTGAAGAACTTCCCAGATGGGATGAAACAAAAATTCACATCTTAGTAATTGTATAAATTTCAACTACACAGCTGCATAGCAGTGAACAGATATTTGGGTGTTATCTGTGCAGGCTTTATCAGCGTAAAAAATAGGTTGCAGTTGGCTAGCTGGTTGGGTGGTTGGATGGTTGGTAAGATTGTCCTTTTCTAGACAGGCCCACCATCTCTTCTTTGACTTCCACACAGAATTGGGTGTTATATATAGCAGTAGTTATCCTCAGTGGGACCATGCAGATGCAAAGAGATTCACCAGTGTATGGATTTTACTGAGCCTGGCTCATATCTAGTGGTAGATTTAGGTTGTCCTATTTTCCATGCAATATCAGAATTTCAAAAAACAGATTCATGTTCTTGAAATGTGTGCCAGAAATTGTGACGACAGAAGCAGGAATACGCAGCAGAAGTTGGCAGCTCCAATCCTGCTTATTTCTGGAATTTTGAAAGCTTAGTACTATCATGCATAGTATGAATAACTCATTTTAGTAAAAAGTTATCATTTATGTCTTATGCTTAGAAAATGACATAGAGTCAATGACCTTAACAGAATAATGTAAAAGGATGCATTTAAAAAAAAAAAAAAAAAAAGAGGTGTGGTAATCATGTATGATATGTCTTATTTATATTCTAAATTTAATTCTGCTTCCCTACACTCCATCCTTGCCTTTCCAGCACATACTGAAGAAATTGGCGTGTGTTGTATACAGCAGATGGACATGCTGTGGCATACACAGATTCTCAGCACAGTTCTGGCACACATATTTTCTGCTGAATTTGCTAGCTAGTAAGAACTCCAGCAGCAGTTATTTCACAAAAAATGTTGTTCGCTGGCACTATATTAAAAATAATTAGACCTGGATAAATCAATGAAACCAAATTAATAAGCCAACTTTAAATGTATCTTTATATGTATCTTTATGCTTTTTTTCTGTAGTTTTAACTGGAAGATATGTTCTTAAAAAGAAGAAATTCAGTTCTCATCCTGAATCCTCTACTAAGACACTTATGCAACAACTTATTCTCTCTGAAAGCTGCTGCTGCAGCCCTGGTAGGTTTTGCCTATTTGGGGAAAGCAGCCTCCAGAAAATGGCACCAGCAAACTCCACAGGAAGATGGAAAGATTTTCTCATTGCTGCATCTTCTTTTTAGCTTGTAGTTCTGGGGTTTGTTTTATTTTGTTTTGTTTTGGGTTTTTTTGTGGGTTTTTTGTTGTTGTTGATTTTGTTTGTTTGTTTATTTGGGGTTATTTGTTTGTTTGTTTGTTTGTTTGTTTTAACCTCAGTGTAAGCTAGCTAGTCCTAGGTGATTCAGAGGGGTATACCTTATATTCCTTTCTTGGATGTAGTAGAATTCCAGTTTTAAATCTTAGAGCATAGTTTTTCTTGACATTGTTAATCCTATCAGAAAGATAGCCATATGCCACATGCCTACCCAAAAATAGGTAGATGCTCAAACAGATGTTTGATTTATCCTATCATTTCGGGACAACTTACTGGCCAGTACGACACAGAATAAAAAATGTTCTTTTCTTAAAAATTGCTAAATCCTATTTATTATCTAACCTTGTTTGAATGGTGGAAACAATGGAATGTGGAGGGAACAGGAAGGAATAATCACAGAATCACATAATCCTTTAGATTGGACAAGATCGCTAAGATCATCAAGCCCAACTTTTAAATGATCACCACCAAGTAGACCATAGCACTACATGACATGGTGACCCACCAGGGCTGGTGACTCCACCACCACCTTGGCCACTCCATTCCGATGCTTAACAGTCCTTCCCATGAAGATATTATTCCTGATGTTCAGCCTGAACATCCCCTGGCACAGCTTAAGGCTTTGTCCTCTTCTCCTGTCGCTGGTTGCCTGGGAGAATAGGCTGACACCCACCCTGATACAACCTCCTTTCAGGCGGTTGTAGAATGCTACTACGTTATATATTCCCATATCTTTGCCCCTTGCACATTGTAACAGTCGTCTGCTTTTCTCTCAATAGATTATAACATTTGGCTGTAGATAGATAAGGAAGACAGCTGAAGTAAAATTTCATCATTAAATGAAATATACCCCCACGTGTTTAAACTTGGAATCCATTCACATTTTAGTTCTTCACTTGCAACACGTCAAGTTTTAACCCTCAGTTTGAGACTGCTATATTGATAATTGTCCTGATGATTGACAGTCATGCAGTGTTTTCCTGACAGTAACTGATAATAAGAGCTCATGTTCATGGCTCTTCCTTTAAACCTTGGCAATTTTGCTATTTATTAAAGAACATACTATTGAGATTGCTCTTGTTCTTGATTAATAATATCTTCTCATTAACTACGTATCTTTGAGTTTTAATTTCATATCAAATACCAATAGCTCAATAGTGAACACAGAAAATGACAATGCAATTACCCTGAATTTAGGACTAAAGACAAGCATTCAAGCATTTCAGCATTTAAAATATTGATATTAGTACCTGTCATTTCTCTAGTTGCTCAGGGGTCTTTCTTTGACTTCTCTAGTTAACACTATTAAAGTTTATTACCTGGAGAACTACTTGTTACCTTAAAGTGAAAAGAATATTTAGTGAAAGCTGATATTCTCTTTTGCTCTCCCATGACAAGATTATGCTTGTAGCTCTTTTTGCAAATTGACCTGCTGACCTCACCCTTGTTTATCCACAGCATGTGCTGTCACCTATGTAGAGATCTGCTGGAAAGTCTTCTTCCTTATCACATAAAATAACAAATAGAAAATCCTACTACATATGTTTTGCTTCATGGAATCTACTTGCATTTTAAGTCTGCTCGTAGAGATACCTCCAGATTTGATCTGATGTTTTTTTGCTATGAGGATGCTTTGTATCACATATACTTACCCTGATGGAATACATATGTTTCTTTTTCCTTTACAGAATTGAATAGGTAAGAACCCGGTTATTGACTTACATTAGAACTCTAGTTATAAAATCTAATTTCTGAGGTGTGCAAAGTGCCTGATGTATTTTAGTTCTCTACTTCACATATGAACACAAATTTCTGTTTTAGATGACTCTTCACTTAAATGATTTGCCAATATTTTGCCTTCTTGTTCACCCCTACCCTGTGTGAAATTATAAGCTGACATAGTATTCGCAAAATATCACGAATATTAATGTCTGTTCATTTGCCACTGGTTACTGGGCTGCCTGTAATTCAAATTACACAAAAGAAATTGCATTGATTTGCACTAGCAAAATGAGTTACTTCTCACCTAAATTAACACAATCATTGAAAACGTATTAGCACAAAGACTAAAAGGTGAAAATGGCTAGTTCAGTAGGACTTACTAAAGCAATAATTTGATCTGTAGGTCTAAAGTTGACCTGACTGAATGACTGCAGATTTTCAAGAGGCAAGAGGAAGACAATCCATGCAAGCCAGGAAACTGGGGAAAAAGAAATTAATTATCACTTGCTAAAATCAAACTAACCACTGTAGTTAATAGCACATCTTTCCATTATACAGATAATTTTGCTTTATATTGTCATCATATAGCAAAGCTTCATCTTTTTTTCATTCTCCTTTCTGAAAGAATAAAGAGCAGCACCACAAGTGAGGTAACACTCATACTGCCAGTTTGCTCCTTACAAATCTTTCTTGGAGGCTGGGTTGCACAGCAGCATTAAAGGCACTATTGCAATGGTACTAATAATCACAATTGCCATAACCTATAGTGTTAACTATGTTATCTAGTGTACAACTAAACTACTAATGCAGTTCCCTTCCCTAAGCAAGTATTCAGAGTTTAAAGTAGGCTTTGTGAAGAAGATTTATACCTTATGACAAAGTACACCATCTTTTCCTCAGAATTCTGTAAGTATAACTAAGCACAGAAGCATTAAAGACAAAGAAAAATACAGCTAGATGGCCCCAAGTGTAATAACAGCTACATCTCTCAAGAAATAAATTACCCACATGGCATAGCAGACTATGGGAAATGAATAGGAGAAAATATATATCAGTAAATCAGCAGAAGTTCAAACGGCATTATGCTGCACGTCTAGCTGAGAGGAAATTCAGAGTAGTAGCTGACACACTATCCTTTACTCACCCTCATTTCCAGCTGGTGCCAAAGTGATCCTTAGTTGGTTTTATGCTTTTTAACAGGAAAGCTGTTCATCTTGTGACAGGAGAATGACTTAGTGAAAAGGTAAATAGCATTAAGCAAAGTACAGTGAAGTACTTTTATTCCTGCCTCTGCAAGACACATCCCATGTGACCTTGGACAAATGCCTTAAATCTTCCATATCACACTGTGTCCATGAAAATTCTAATCTGTGATCTATGAATGACTACAATAAATCATATTGTCAAGACTGCCAATGTCATTCCCAGTTATCCACTTTCAGTTAGGATATATTTGCAGCTTTTCCAAGTTTTTCCCTTTTTTGTGCTTGTTAATTTTCTAATTTCTAGTCAGAAGTTTGCAGTTTGCTCATTTATGCTTTAAAAACCCTCAAAAATATATTTTGATCAATCTTGGGAATATCTATCTAATATTATATTACAATTCTAATTTGTATGGTTTTGGCAGTTTCCTTCATGGTGATCTGTGAGCAATTCTTGATTGATTAGTCTTTTGAGAAGCAATATATACTTGTTCTGGTTTTATACCATTTACAACCACTTCTGTGTCTATAGCTTTGAAAAGAATACCTCAAATTTTGTCTTTCTTGGTTTGGTAGGATGCTCTTTTCCAGTTGAGAATATGATGTTTGCTCAACTAAAAGCACAGACAACTGAGTCTATATCTCATTTTATGTAATTCAAAGTAATACCACTGATTTTAATATAACTATAGAAATATCGAGTTCCTGGAGATCTAAAAAAAATCCAGTGACGTAATTCAAAATAGCTACACAAAAGAGTCCTGAAAACAAAAAAAGACATTTTCAATAGCAAATAGTGTATAAATGCCAATAATCTTGTACACGCTGACTATTTCAGAAGAAAAACAAAACCAAAATAAAACAAAACAAGAAAGTAGTCCTTGTTCTCAATAATCAGGCCTTTAAGTAATCTCTGCAGAAATTATTTTAAAATATCAATGAATGAGCCCAATAGACTATGGATTTTTTTCTCTAGCTTGCTAATGTCTACTGTTTAATAAAGAATTTTTGGGCACTTCAGTGCATCTCTTGATAGGTCTATCACATCTGTGGGATATGCAAAAAAGGAATGTAATGGTAACGTCTAGACAGAAAACAGCTGAAAGCTACCAATGTTCTGAACTTTGACTTTCTGTTTTTGGCTCGTAACATATTTATTCTATGATCTTTCTGAGAAACACTGCAGACTGTCCAACTTTGGCAAAATGGTATTGTCCGAATTTTCCTCTCACTAAGTGGCCTCAGCATGTCAGTGTATCCTGACGGGAGTACACTGGCTCCCTGTCAAACATCAAATTGAATTTCAAATTGCTTTGATGGCTTATAAGGCAGTGCAGTTTGAGAAGTATGTATTTATCAAATTGCTTTCTCTGCGTGAGCCCAGTCTCTCTTTGAGAGCATAAAAAGCCAGTAAATTGGCAATTCTGGAATGTGCAGGAGGGAGAAAACTCAGGAACACATATTTAGCTGTTTTACCACTCAAATATGTAATTGATTCTCTGATGGAGGCCTATAATGTGACTTGATCCTGCCCTATTTATGTAGCATTTCAGACATCTCTAAATGATGAACGATATTTCGTTGTCATGACATTTGTTAATGATCTAGGCCAAGACACAGGAACTGGCCTTGCAACACACTTTTAAGGGATGGGATCTGGTATCAAGGACATACCACAGCTGAAAGGAAAAGACAGGTTGCTGTGTGAAGTGTTGGAATGTCTGTGCTTAAAGTTGACCTACGAATGCACAAGAGGACATTATATAATATCCATAGGACAGCTATGACCAGTGCACAAGACATACAGAGCTCTTTTCATATGCTCAAAGGTTTGTATTTGTAGATGCTGAGCCCAGAGTCAGAGACGACCCTGTTTTAAAATAATCTCCTTTAGTACCTTTCAACTCAAAGGCTTAATGTCGAAGTCAATAAATTTAAACCTTAATCCCATCTGAACTAGGGACTGAGCAAATGAAAAGCCTTTCCTGCTTCAAAAAATACTCAACAAAAATATTTATTATTTAATTTTAATATTTTGGTAGCAGCTGAAAATCCGTTTGCCTTGACTCTTGTGCTAGAATATGTTGGTCATATAATACTAATTGAATTTCTGAGTTTCTGAAAGAATTTACAAAATATAAACGCATTTTACAAGGGTATTTCTCTCTTTTAATGGGAAAAGAGTGTAAGCAGAGGATCTGCTAGCCTTCTGTCAAATTGTCCATTTGCTCATGATTTTAAATATGAGGATGACCCCAAATTCTTTCAAAGCTAGTAATGAATTTTGTAGCCAGTGTTGTCTTTCATTCATCCCTATCTATTAGTGGTCATTGATATTTAACATATAATGGAATAGTTTAGGAAATAAAAGGAGACTATAACTGTCCCCACAGTATCTTACAGATATTTATTAAATTAAAAGAGCAAGCTCCAACATCAAGAGCTGATGATGCCTGCTTGCCTAAAGTAGTATAGAGTGACTTAGAGAGATGTGAAAATACCACCAGAAGTAAAATCATGTTCAGTTTGGATATGAGTTTGACTTTTTTCCCCATCTTAGTGTCCATCTCAAGTGTTAATTCATTTGCTGCTGTTATTCAGGTGACACCCAGAATGCACAAAATTACATTTATTTATTCTGTCTATATTATAACTTGTCTCTGTGTGTGTTTGTATGTGTAGTAACATATATTTCTTTCAAAACTTAAAGACTTTTTAAAATGTTAATCAATAACTACCTTAACAGTTAATTAAACTTTTTTGAAAATATCTCTCACCCATATTAAACCATCAGAACAATATTTTCTAAAGTATCTTAGATTCTTTTTTAACAGAAAATATGCCCCATTATTTTACAATATGCCAAGACAAATTCACGAAAGCAAAGAATATTGCCAGTAAGAATGACATGTTTTGTAGAACAGTGAAAGTTAAATAGAAAGAAATGCATAAAATATTTTTATCATAGCAAGGAAGAAGAATCAAGAAATTATAAAATTCAACATAGTTTAATCTAATCTTTTTACCAGGCTGCATTCTATCATGTACTCTCGTTCTGACTCTCCCAAACTATGAAAAAAGACTCTTGTTTCATTAAAATAAATGTTATTTATTTTATAATAGTTAACACAGTAAGTTGTTGGTCTCAGATGAAGGAGCTTAATAATTATAACAATAAATATTTTTCAGCCTTTCAAAGTAAAGATCTTGCTGGCAATGTAAAATTGTTTTAAAATGGTATTATTTATTTTTAATAACAGAAACAAATGCTGTGCTGACATTTTCAACGTGACTATCAATCTCCATTAAAGCTATTTTAAGTGGCTTGAACTTTATAATGAGACAGGATGATTGCATTTTCAATAAAATTAGACTGTATGCTTTCTTAACAAGCTTCTATGAGTTAAGTTAGAAAAGATGAAAATATTTTCTTTCTGTTAAAGAACAAAGATTAATAAAAATATCAGAAAAGCATTTCAAATAGGTAAAAATAGAAATAGATATTCTCGATAAATATCTTAGGAAAAAATATTTCAAAAGTTTAAATTTTTGTTTTCTTTTGTTAACTGAATTTACTTACATACAAAATATTTTAAAGTTGTGACTCATATCCTTTGAGTATGAGAGTTATTTTAGAAGATGTATTTGTAGCACAATGCCAGATTTACCTGATAAATACAGAATTCCCCTTTTCTATGCATATATTTCACCCTGAATATGGCATATATAGCCCATTAACTGGTAATAGAACCTCTTTATTTGGTCAAGACAACTTCAGTATGTGACACATACGGGAAGTTCTCACATAGGCAGGTTAAGTGTCAGTCAGAAAAGTTGTTATGTAATTATGTGCACATTGACTGGGAGGCACACAGGTCAAGTTTTGTGACAAAAAAGAGGTAAAAAATACTTATGCTCATCTAAGTGTTACAAAGCAATCATTATGAATAAACTCAGCCCTGTACTTCAAGCTCACTGTGTGTTTTTGACAAATCATTTAACCATAATCTTCGAAAGACCTTCGGTATCCTTTCAAAGAAGGTTTTAATGGTGAGTATTCATTAACTCAATTTTTCAATATTTTTTTTTTTCTTCTTTTAAGAAATATTTCATTAAATTTTCTGTCAATTAGGAACAGCAGTTGCAAAAAGCAGATCAGAATGACTAGATGCAGACATCTTTTGTGAAACCCTAGAAAACAACAACAAAGTGTTCTGGAGATGTTATTGCTGCACCTATGCAATTAGTCCCACTTAAAATAATTATGCCGTGGTGTTTCTATTCCATAAAAGCATAACGAGCTCTCAGCTGAGCTTAGTCTCCTCTTTTCATAGAGAATGTGCATGCGTACAGACAGAGGACATTATTCATACTCCATGGACATGAATCCAGTCTCATAAACAGAAAAAATAAATGCAGAAATTAACAAAAGTACTTTCTAAAGTTTGTAGAAAATATGTCTAGAAGGGAGACCTGTAGCAATCTTCCAAACTTCATCATGCAGTTTCATGCCATGCTGAGGGGAGACTTTGGGCAATAACAACTGAAGAAACCAAAAGGGCCCTGTTGCCTGCTGGATGATATGATCTGGACTTTGAGAATACTGTTAAGATCTATGTTGTGTGCTAGAAAAACAGTAAATCAATGGTTCAGCCAGGAATAAGAGACAGATTTATAGACTGTTATCTTCACCTTCTAAACTATAGTGTGACATTCATACAAGAGAGTGAAAAAATAATATTTTCATTAGTATATATATTATTTATCCTGTAGGCTCAGAAGTTTGTTTCTGTAACCTACTGAGGTATCTGATAATATTGTTTTTCCCTGCAATTAGCACTAATTTCTCTGAAAATTGAAGGTACTTAATATTTTGCAAGAGTGAAACTAGAAAGATAAATCTATAGATTACATGTAGCATAAATCAACATGTTCCAGTAGAACCACCTTGATTTCTAGCTACCAAAATACAATCTTATAAAAGCTCCTTAGAAGCTAGTAGACACTTCTTAAAATTAATAAAAACTTATCCAATCTAAATATTTATAATTTATTCTGGTAAAAGTACATTTTGGAGAAGAGAGTTTAGTATGATCACTTAAAATCTGTATTTATACCACCAAAATAAAGCTCTGGAAGCTGAGTACGTCACGTTTATTATAATAATATATTTTAAATCCATTATAAACTCTCATGATAAATTGAATTACTTAACCATAAAACACTTAGAAAAGACTTAAAAAGATTGATTTATAAATTAGAGGAGGTATATCACTTCAACATCTATTCTTTCAATAGCACTGAATTTCATGTGAACAAATATATTGAATTCCTGTAATTTTACTTCTGATTTGTTATTTCTTTTCCTTTCTTCATTTACAATAAGACCTTTAACAATAGGACTTACAGATATCATAACAACTAGATTTAATTTTCTTCTTAAAATGCATTTGCCAAGATGTTCCGTCATAGATATCAGGCACGGCTGAACCTTTTCAGGCAAGGTAATTTTCTTCAAATGCCAAATGAAGAATTGAGATATTCTGTTTTGTCATGTCTGTTGGCATTTATGTTTCCTGTAACCCATATATTTGTCTAGAAGTTAGTGAATGTCTTAAAGGTAGGTATCAGTCAGTGTAACATATACTTCTACAAAGGGTCTGAAGATAACAGGCTGCAAAAACTCTGATTTACAAAACATGTTTAATTGTTTATAGAGATTTATATCTGCTATTTTTGTGTTTGTATTGGCTTGTTGTTTTTTAGTTGTTGAGGTTTTTTACACAAAAACTCTCTAATGCCTACAACAGAAAATGAATAATGTGTTGTGGAAATGACACAAATGAATTCCCTGGACAAGCACTGGGTAACTGCTAAACACAGGACATCAGCAGCAACCAGTCTTAGCCAAAGAGTTGCCCTCAGTGGCAAAGTTTCAACCCTTGGTCCCTTGGCTTTATTTCAGAGTCATGACACTGGGAATTTGTGTAAATGGGCAAAGAGAGTCCCTCTCTGCAAACGTCTTGTCCCCAGACTGTGGTGAAGAGGAAATACAACCAGTGAAAGCTGGAGAGTTCTGAATGATGAGAACTTTTTTGCAGCACAGGAAAAGCTGGAAGAACCACCAATTCTCTGAGAGAATGACATCTCCTCAGCCCTGTTGACCATGTGAGAGAGCACTCAGAGGGCTGGTCTGACACTGTTATTTTACTGAACAAGCCAGTGAAAGGAGAAGAATATGTCAGAGTGCAGTTAAGTCTTTTTGTACCTGTTCTGATTGTTCTTGAGTATTACAAGATTATTTTTTCCCCGTACTGATTTTTCTTCTTGTTTATTGAGTTAATTTTTTTAAAACTACAATTGAAAATGCTTTTGAAAGAAACATGAAAATATAAGACATATATTTATTTGTAATACGTTTTGGTTAAAAACCCCACATTTTCTTATTTATTATTTATGGTGCTCTTGTTGGTTTTTTTTTCTTTTTGGACCAGATGAATCCAGCTCTAGATAATACACAATTCCACTTTTCCCATTTTCTCACAGCTCTCTGACACGTGTCAAAACACTTCTGTCCATAATTTCTTGAAGACACAAAACAGCAGTTATAAGTTTTAAGTTATAATAATATAAAATATGCCAACATAAAGATTGTCATAAACATATTATGCAGCTAGCACTGCAATTACAAGCAAGTTTGTTTTCATAAGCAGGCTTCCCAAGCCTCAGAAGAGGTAAAATACTGGCATGGGTTCATAAACTAAATGTAGGAAATTGTTTCCAAGGAGGTGGTAGTGAATAAAACTTTTAAAATGCCCAGGTTATTAACAAATATGGCACCATCTCCTTATTATCATCTCTCTGACATACAATCTTTTCTAGCCAGTGATAAAATACATAGCAAGAAAAAGTCTCTAACTTTCCATTTTGCATTCTGATTCTTTTTTCAGTTGTTTTTTTTTTTGGTTTTTTTTTTGTTTGTTTGTTTTTGTTTTGTTTTTGTTTTTTGGGTATTTTTTGTTTTTTTTTTGTTTGTTTGTTTTTGTTTGTTTTTTTTTTTGTTTGTTTTTGTTTTTTGGTTTTTTGGTTTTTTTTTTTTAATCATGACAGAGGTGTTCAAAAGCTCAAGAACAAATCCTCAGAGTGTGAGATGGGTCTAGAAATGGCTATGAGGAGTCAGGATGGGTCAGTCATGGCAGCAATTCAGGACATTGCAAAGACTCCTGATCCTCCTGCATGCTATGCTCCATGAACAGCTCCAACTGCTGAAGCAATCCAGAACTAGGGAGGAAAAAGTGTGGCTTAATGCTCCAGAATCCCTCCTTCTGAAGGGTTGGTTGTGCACTTTGTTCTGTTAATCGGAACTAGAGTAGACTTACTGAACAATCCCACCGTGTGTGAATTAAATGTAAACTTCTGAGGGAGTGCTCATATCATAATTACAGATTCTGTAGCAAGAGACATGGGAAGTAGCAATATAATTTTAATTATCATACATATAGCCATTTTAGACTGAAGAAAAACACTCTACTGACAGAAAATGTTTCAAAAATAATACCATATATTTATCTAGAGAAAGATAACTATCTGTGCTTCTTTACTGTTTTACAATGGGTATTTTGTTAAATATTTTAATCAATTTTTATTTCACAAAGTAGAAGAAAATTAATTGCGCTATAATTTATAAACAGATATGTCTCTAGGCACTGTTTCTGTGCTCCTTCTCTTGAGAAAAAATCTTTAAAGTCACAAGAAGTATTAATTTCCTACAACTGTCCATAATTAAAATATAAGAATAACTAAAAATGCTCCATTAACATAAAAACAAGGAAACATTGAATTTCATGGATGAGGATGAGAAAATGTCATATATGCTTTTAATTTATCCTCAGCAAATCTCATGTGCTTTGTTAAAAGTGTTAAAATAGATTAGTAGTGCATTAAATTATTATTTGAAAATATTCAATAACAGATATTAAAATTCTTTCTGCTCCTGTAAAAACAAAACTACAAAACTTCCACAATATTTGTTGTTCCTCATGCCAACAATTATACTAAAAAGAAATAAAACTCCAGAATAAATAAAATAAAACCCCAGAATAAAAAATAAAAAATAAAACCCCAGAAATATAATATAACTGCAGTTCCTCTATTTAGTCTATTTAAATGTTGTCATTACACCCATAAAAATCATTAAAGATGCTTAAATAAAAAGGAAAAACATAGACTATTTTTGTGAGAAAGGATTTAATAATGAAAAAATACTCTGTGTATATGTACGTGAATCATCCCTAACAATAGAAGATTATTATTTTTCCCAGCCTTAGCTGGACATCATCTGCTCATTAATTCAGATTAACAAATGGGAGTTCATGGCGTTATGTTTGAGGGTGACGTATCTAGGACATATTTGAAAACCATAGTATTACCAACAATGTAGGCATATGTTAAGTGCTAAGAAGGTTGAACTTCCCCATTTCAGAGTTAGCATAGGTCATAAATCTGCCTAGACAAATATTGAAAAACAAGATTTTTCTCTAGATACGTGCACTCATTTTTGTTGTCTTTCTTGCCTCAAAAACTATGGAAATATGAATGAAAAAAGACAAAAGATGCAAATCTAGTTTCATGTAAGCTGGTAACAAAACTTTTGATTTTATTAGGGCTGATTTCTGTGACAAATATAATAAATATAATTTAATGCATAATAAATTTTATTACAAAGATTATGCTGCAGCTGCATCAAGTACATTAAAATATTGCCAAAACACACTTCCTGATTCCTTGTCTTGGTTTAGGCTTTAGACGTACTCTGAAACCTTAAAATGCAGTTGTAATTTTCTTCACCATAGCAGCAGATGTCTTTCACATGTCCTGCAGCCTACCCAGTAATAGTCCTGAGTAAACAGCCTTGGTTTCTGATGCAGTTTCTGGGGAAGATCAATTGCCTTGAAACAAAAGAAGAAAAGGCCAGTCTCTTTACTAAAAGAGTAATCTGCCATGGACTAATATCTGTAAACAGAAGTAAACCCTAAACAAAGTTAAAAACCAAGTTAGTTCAGGTTATCAAGTAGATACCTAAGCAAACCTGACATCTGTAAGTCCATGGGCCTGGCAGGATGTTCCCACAAAGCATGAGAGAGCTAACTGATGTAATTTCATTGCCACTTTCAATAAGATTTGAATGATCCTAGTGGGGAGAGGTGTCTAATAAATCAAGGCTCAAGGATATTAATTTGAGTTTTGAGATGTCATAAAAATGCCCCATGAAGTTGGATTATCCAGTGTACTTATTTTATACACCTAACAGCATATGAGACCTTATTCATGTTCTTAGTGTCAGTGTTACTTTCATAGTTTAGATAGGTTGGAATGGGATATTTAATTTTAACTTGTTGCTCAAGATCCTCAGATGCTGAAAGGTCAGAGTGGATTTCATGAAGCATGCAAATTTATACCAACTAAGACAATAGCCCATTGGCACTGAAACCCCTGCTTTCCCTGTGTTTCCATATCCTGCTGAGTGAAGAAGGTTAACTTGTCATTGCCTGGATCATTAACTTTTTGGAGAGAGATTTCTGAATGCTCTCATACATAAATTTACATGGCAAGATGAACTTCTCAACTCCATAAAGTAGACATTTCAGAATCTCCCAAGGATAGCATTTGGAAATCAGCATTTTGATAAGCAGGTTTCTTTTCTTTTCAGAATGTAATTTTGAAATGGCACTGAAATACTGTTATTGAGGTATAGGGATGATGGATACATGAGGTAAACGAATAAGAAAATGTTCTCTTTGTTTTCTTCATGAAAAGGATCACATTCCCCAGGGACAAATTTGTTTAACATATGTGGAGTGACAAAAAGGCTACAAATAGTTGCTACTTTTTTTAAAAGTCTGTTTTGAAAGACAAGTGTAATGAAAAAAAGAATTAACTCCTACCATGTCTATTTTGTTTGTATTCAAATAATGTCATAGAGACTCAATACAACTGTATACTTTCATAATTTCACTGATTCTATCCTACTGTTATCTGTTGTCCTGTAAACTTCAACGGCACTATGCATCTGCAGCTACATGCACCAGCTTTTTGACAGCAATTAAAATTGGCATGTAGGGACATTCTGAGATGAAATCTTATAATTGACAGGCTGAGACACTAGCCAAAGGGGTATTCATTTGGGTAATCCCTGGGTTGAAACACTGCTGGTCTGTCAGCCTCTGAAATTATTGGCAATCTCATAGACTATATCTAGCAGCTGAGAGGAAGCTGTGCCAACTGGTGGCAGGCTTCAATAGATTTAGAAACACCATCAGTGTAATTGTCATCTTTAACACTGAAAAGTGCTTATATGCCATTGTGATAAGTGTGATAGAAACTGTGTAAATAGAAAAGAGCCAGCAGAGTCTTGGAAAAGGCTTTCTGCATTTACTATCCCCTGCTGCTTTGAGCTGCCTGCAAACAGAAACTTTAAAACAACAGACAAATATCACATCCTATCAAGTACAAAGCATTATGAGAATGACCTCAGTGAATTTCTCTGATGCCTTGTGCTACATGGCAACAGGGGGAGGCGGCCAAGAGCTGGCAGTTCTCTGGATCACACAGCTGCAGGATGGGACTGTGTCTGTGTTTCTGACACTGAAAAAGCCAAAAAGTGTAAGGGACAGATAAACACTTACTGGAGTGTTTTGAGCTATTGGTAGTTTGCTTTATTCAGAGGAGGACAAAAAACCCACCATAATCCACAAAGCTTTAATCCTTCAGTTAAAGGACCTTCAAGCTAGCACAGAAATATTAAAGCTATTTAAGTCATGCTGCACAGTGTGAAGCTGATAAAATTTTTACATGTTTTGCAGTTGGTTTTTTTTGACTACCAACCAGTCACCTCTGTGGTTTTCATTGTACAGGATGGTTCTATGTTTATGAATGGAAAACAATTGCTTAACCATCACCCAAAAGCCTGTAAGTGCTAGGGCATGATGTTAGAAAAATATGAATAATTATGAACCCATTTCATTGTTAACTGCCATAGCACTGAATAGAATAAAGGCAAGAGAGAAACAGATGAAAGTTTGTCTAAAGCAAATTGTGTGGAAGAAGTCGTCCTTGTGTGTTAAGTATTTATTTGGAAACAACCAAATTGAAACAGAAGAAATAAGACTAACTCTGACTTGTTTAAAAAGAAATTGCTTTCCTACTTTTTCTGAGTGATGTAACATATGCATGCACTTGTACACACATAGAGGAACACTAGCATCTGTCAAACAGAATTATGTATAATGCTTGTCAGCTTGTCTTGCCCTAGTGCTTCACCTCTTGAGATACCAACTCAGTTGGGTTGCATGAAGTGCCATTTTAGATAAAAGATTTTTACTTTTTGCCTGGTTTATAATGTGGGGAGATCCTCAAGCTAAAAAAGAAAATTTCATTTGCTGTCTGTAACATATTGGGCAGCACAAATATGCTAAGTATAATCAAATTAAGATTTTTTTTTTTAATATGCTAAAATAAAATTTATGGGGAATTTTAAAAGCATTCTCCTTAGTACGATCCTTAACCAAGGATTATAGGCCCATATGAGTAGGATAATAAGGCACCTGCTGTGTCAATGTTGGCCTGTTTGTACACAGTCCCCATTCAAGTGTTGCATGTCTGTCACAAATATAACTTTGAAAAGCATTTGAGTCTTCTGCATGGCATTTCCTGAGGTGCCTGTGTCTCTGCTTCCAGGCAGGTTTGACATTTGTATCTCAGGCTCAAGAAGGGGTTTGTTCTTACAAGTGGGTCTGCTCATGCCTGCTGAGTCTGGCTCTATCCAAATTGCAGCAGGAGCTAATACTTCCTTTCACAGAGAGCTGTTCAAAGTGTCACGGATTAATGGAAGACACCTTCAGCCCAGCTGGAGAGAGAGCTATGCTGAATTTGCTACTCTGACACTTCAAACAGCCTCTAGAAAAGTGTGATAAAAATCAAAGAAAAGGAACCCAACCAGGTAGAAAAGGAGTCCTCAGACTGAAATTAGGTAATTCCATTAAGTGATGCCAGAGATTCCTTGGAGTAGAATCAGAATGGGGCAAGGGTGATGCAGCAGCTTTGGGAGGAGACGACTCCACTTGAGGAACTATAGGGCTGTGTTTGTGTGGTTCTGCTCTGCCAAACCAACATGCTTCAGTTGGTGGCACAGCCTGACAATCTAGCTATGAGACTGGGCTGGCAAACACCATCTTCACATGAAGCAAGGAAGTCCAAACAGCATTTGCATCTAGAGGAGGATGCCCTACGTGTTAAACCTGCACACGGTCTTCAAACATCCAGATCTTTAAGGAGGTGATTATGCTGAAATCCTCCTCAGATCAGAAGGTCCTTTCCTGATGTGCAAATTAAGAGGGTGTGTTATTGTTTAAGAAATATAAAAAAAGTACATTTTCTTATTCACTTCTTGTGCAAGAGAATGTCTTTACAAAAATACCTAATAAATTGCTTACAAATTTACATTATTAAAATAAAGCACATTTTTAAAAAAGTATTTCTTTTCAGAGTATTTTCTGCTCTGCTAAGAGAAGAATGAATAATGAGCATTTGAAACACAAGCATGATGACTTCGGCACAGGGCATACACTGAACTGTTAGTAAGATTGCAGATAGCAGCAGTCTTTTTAGATCGCTTTGATTAGTAAAGTGAAGCTTTTCCTTTGTACACATAATGTTCCCCTATGTATTTACACAATAAATGGAGATGAATCAACATCTTATCTTTAATGGAGACTAAAACATCTCATTCATAAAATAACAACTCAGAAGCATCTGCTTACACATCCTTATTTAGACAATATGATGCACAATTTGGTTGCTTGTGGAATATAGCACATACGAAATAGCACCAGTGACATTCCCATATTTTACAGACTTACATAAAAGTATAATGTGTTACTGCACAACACTGAAATTGTTCTAATGCAACTGCAAGTAAATATGTTTTTTTCAGTGTTTCTTTAAGATTATTGGTTTTTTACACTTCATGCAAATAAGGATAATGAGGTTCACTAGTTTAGTAATATCTTGTTCTAATTTCAGAAGTAATTGCCATCAGCCACTTAGTGTAGATTGGTTATTTGGTGAATATGCAAATAGTGCTTTTCATTTGTATTCACTTTTAGGAAGGACATGAAATATTTAGGTTTTATTTGTAGTGAACAAATAAGATAACTGGAGTTTCAGTTTTCCACAGGAAAATGGTTTTTTAAAAATAAACCCAAAAAATTGCACTGCGCTATTCTTGGCTGGTCTTGGATGCCTTTGGTTTACTGGTATTGATCAAGTTAAACACCACTGTTCTGCCATGAAACATATTCAGTGGAAAGCCAGAAAGCATGTATAACATTTAAAATTTTTATTCAACACTAGCAGTACAAGCATAATTGCCTATAGGCTCAGAGGAAGGCTATGCTGTCTGTAGTCTAACCTGCATGCAGAAAACCTGAATGTTTTTGTGGCAAGTAATGGTTCATTAACAAAAAATATACTCTATTCATTTAAAGGTATTCTGACCTCACTGTCCTGCTTTTTTTCTTTACAGGCAGTTGTTTTAAACTTAGATATTTCTCAGCAGTGCCAACAAGCTCTGATTTTCTAATGAAAATTCTGTAGAATTTTTTGGACAATATTTTCTGCTAACCATCTGAAAAGCCCAAAAAGTGCCACAGAAAGAATATAAATTTTGAGTGTGTTTTATTGTAATTGTATACCACATGTTTTCCACTCTTTATTAACTTTTAATAGACATTTTTTTTATTCCTATAGGATTCTATCAAGAAAAAAAAATAAATATAATTTAGTTATCACAATGGAGCATATGTCCTTGCATGTTCTGAGCAATGAAATCATAAAATCATTGCAGGGAAAATGATGGGACATCACGCTAGATCAATGTGATCAAGTGAGGCTGCTTTATTCCAGACAGCAAGCACACTTATTTCCTACAGTACGCTAAAAATAAATCTACGTGGTAAGTTTTTCTTCTACAATTCACACAGTACTTTCCCACACAAAGATACAATAACAGTTTCATCTGCCAAGTTTCTCCTCAGACACCTGGGGATTATTTACAGTATTCACATCTCCCTTTCTCATAGCCACAGCTGCCTTTCGGGTGACCTTGAACAGACAGAGGCCTATTTCCCATCTAAAGAGACTGGATTGCTCATATGTCCACGCAGACAGATATAGTTATTCCCCACAAATCATCATAGAATGGTTTGGGTTGGAAGGGATCTTATTTAGTTCCAACCACCCAGCCATGGCCAGGGACACCTTCCACTAGATCCGGTTGCTCAGTCTTGTCTAACCAGGCCTTGAACACTTCTAAGCTTGAGGCATCCACAACTTCCCTGGGCAACCTGTTCCAGTGTGTCAACATCCTCACAATAGAGAATTTCTTTCTAATATCTAATCTAAAACAACCCTCTTTCAGTTGGAAGCTATTGCCTCTTCTCCTATCACTGCATGACCTTGTAAAACATCCCTCTCCATCACTCTTTTAGGTCCATTTAGGTACTGGAAGGCTGACGTAAAATCTCCCCAGAGCTTTTTCTTCTCCAGGCTGAACAACTCCAAATCTCTCAGCCTTTCTTCATAGGAAAAGTACTTCAGCCCTCTGTCCATCTTCATGGCTCTTCTCTGGACCCGCTCCAACAGGTGGAGTTCCACATCCTTCTTATGTGCAGGTCCCATAGCTGGATGCAGTACTCTGGGTGGGGTCTCGCCAGAGCAGAGTTGAGGGGCAAAATCATCTCCTTCTTCCAGCATCCCACGCTGCTTTTGATGCAGCCAGGATGCTGTTATAGCTTTCTGGGTTGCAAGCAGACGTCAGCTGATATTGGGCTTCTTGTCAACCAAGACGCCCAAATTCTTCTCTTCAGGGCTCTTCTAGATCCATTCTTTCTACAGCCTGTATTTGTACTTAGGAGTGCTCCAAACTCCAAACTAAGGTGGAGGCCCTTAAACTTGTCTTTGTTGAGCCTCGTGGTTTGCACATGCCCATCTCTCAAGCTTGTCAGGGTCCTTCATTTGGATGACATCCTTTCCCACACAGCTCAGTGCTGTCAGCAAATGTACTGAGGGTGCGCTCAATCCCACTGTCTATGTCACTGACAAAGATGTTAAACAACACCAGTACCAATGGTGACCCCTGGGGAATCATTCATCACTGGTCCCCAATTGGACATTGAGCCATTGCAACCTTTGGGTGTGACCATCTAGCCAGTTCCTTATCCACTGAGTAGTTTATCCATCAAAACCATGTCTCTCAAGCTTAGAAACAAAGATGTTGTAAAGAATAGTGTTGAATTCTCTGCACACGTTCAGGTAGATGACACTGGTCACTCTTTCCTCATCCACCAACACCATAACCCACCACAGAAGACATCCTAAATTGACAGGCATGATTTTCTATTGGTGAAGCCGTGTTGACTGTCATCAAACACATTCTCATTTTTTGGAGTTTCCAGAATGATCTGCCCCATGGTCTTGCCAAACACTGAGGTGAAACTGACCAATTTGTGGTTTCCCCAGTCTTCCTTATTTTCCTTTTTGAGGGTTAGGCTTATGTTTCTCCTTTTCCTCTCAGTAGGAACTTCTGTTGTTGTCATAACTTCTCAAATATGAGGGATAGTTGCTTAGCCACTTCTACCAGTTCCTTCCAGATCCATGGATACATTTCATCAGGTACCAGGATGCATCTCATCAACTTCTAAGGACTGGGTACCTTCCAATTTTTTTAAGTTATCTCAGATCTGGTCTTTATCTACAGTGAACAGTGGTTATTCATTTCCCTAGTCCCTGCTTTGCTTTCTGTAACTTGGGCAGCATGTCTGGAGCAATTGCTAGTGAAGACTGTAGCAAATAACTCATGGACTACCTTGGCCTTCCTCACATACCAGGGTAGTCAGGTCTCCCATTTCCTTTCAGAGATAGCCCACTTTATCCCTCGTCTTTCTTTCATCACCAGTATGCCTACAGAAGGTTTTCTTGTCCATGATGTCCCTGTCCAAATTTAATTCTGTCCAGTTTTTAACTTTCCTAATCTGATTCCTGTCTGCTCAGACAATTTCCCTGTATTTGTGCCAGGTTAACTGTCCTCGCTTCTACCCTCTGTAGGCTTCCTTTTTACAAACTTGAATTTTTCCAGGAGCTACTTGTTCATCCATGCAGGCCTGTCAGCATTTTGGGTTTTTTTTGCCTGACTTTCTCTTTTTTGGGATGCAATGCTCTTGAGCTTGGATATGATTCAATATTAGCTGGCTTTCTGGGGCCTTTCTTCCCTTAATAAACTTAATTTCTGCATGAACAAATGAAAGTTAATCATAAATGGATGAAATACCCTGGATAACAAAGGTCAGTCATCTCCTCTGAATTCCTAATATCTAAAACCTGCTTGTTATCCATTTTGTCATATGCTGCAGCACATATAGTATAAAGACAGTCATAAAAAAGTATATAAAGCTGTGTCCAAGGAATGTAGAGGAAGACTGTTCAGGTAGTTTTGTAAATTTTTTCTTCTGCTATATGCTTTTCAGCAGTGACTATTAAGGATTTATCTTTGTAATATACACCTTTAAACAAGTAAATGGCTGAATTAACACATTGAAACCCAGACTTTTCTCAGGTGTAGTCTCAGAGTGATCTTAATCAATTTTTCCCCTTGCAAACCAAAAGAAAATCCTAAGGAAGAAAACTGCAATAATTACCTAAATTACCTATTATGTTGTAAAACAACATAATAAAAAAAAAAAAAAGTAAGCCTCTTCTGGAATTCAGTTTACTTTGTAAACCCTGCTGTGTTTCCTCCTAGACAGAAAGAGATAGGTAACGTAACCTAGAAGAATCAGATGTCTCAACATGGTTTAGCATTTAATGGAGACAAAATATAAAACAAATAGACATGAAAAGAAAATTAGAATATCAGTTTTATGTGAGCAATAAACAGCAGTGGTTTTTTTGAAATAGCAGCTCAGAAAAGAAAGAATAATAAATAAGAGTATCTACATTAATAAGAATAGTGATAAGTGAAGACAATTATAGTATTTTGCAACTTGTTTTGCAGCACTTTCTTCCCTTTATACATTAGAATAAAAACCTATAATCTTTTGCCAGCAGATGAGAAAGCAACAATTTTAAGCTATTTGACATGAAACTAGTTGATATAAAAATTGAAACAGCTCTGAATGAGGATGAGAAGTTACATGATTGCATTTTATAATGTTGATGTCACTCAGTGAACATGTGTACGTACCATATACACTTGGGTGAAAAAAAGTTCTAGGCAGGCACAAAATACAGCTAAAATCTTCTTGTTATTACTGTTATTATTTTCCAAATAAATTCTCTGCTGAATGTTGACCTATGCTGGATCAGCTTGTTCTTTTAATTTTTTTCCAATACAGTGCAATCAGACATTCCTGATACCAATGCAGCTTGTTAATGACTATCTATTTTCTGAACTTTGTGGCAATTAGAGGCTATGGCAGTCACTTCAGAAAAACTAGAAACAAATAATTGAAAGTAATTGACTTTGTTAAAATGGACACTCAGGATGAAGTAAGGTAAATGAATATGAGCTTTGTTAAATAATAAGAGATTGCTGAATGTCTTATGCTAGGCTTCATCTGCAATGCAAAGTTTCAAAGTCATTAAATCAAATTTCATCCATATCTCATGACTGCATATCAGCTGAGGGGATGATTATCTATCATGCCTACATTTCTTTGCTGTCAATTTCATTCTCACACAAATAAAACATAGCTTGGACAACTTCTTTGCTATCTGGTGTTTCAGGGAGACAATATTGTAGACTATAATTCATCTTGCAATTTTCTTATTATATTCTTATTGCCTCTATTCATGTTGCATTGCTTTGTGTACTTGTTTTGTTTTCCTGACACCGCTACATATTGCCTATCTTAATCACATAGGTTAGAATATGTCTTTCTTAAAGTCAGTTGCCCCAGATTTCACAGTGATGAAGTGAATTGCTGAGTTGAATAAATACATTGTCTTGTATTTCAATCATTCAGGATGAAATAGGCTTCTATAAAAAAGTTAGAAAATAAACCAATTTAATTCCTAGGGTACTTTAAAAAACCCCAAACAGTAAAAATACTTAGCCTAGCGCTTTTCTAATTTTGGAAGTATTCCATTTGGCAAAAATAAATAATTTATTTGTTTGATTGACATACTTTATGATGAACACCTACTGATCCTGTGAAATTCACTGAGAATTTTTTGAGACTTTGGTAACAACACTGGTTTTGGGAGGGCTGGTGGAGTAGGCAGGTGAGAGGAGCAAACTACTGAGGTGGCTCCTACATTTCATATATACATTCCCAGTGTCTCAGACATCTGCTGGAGAGTTCAGAGGGTTCTCAAGCACCTTGTACACTGGAGCAAGATACCTGCAGCTACTGTGTGAAAAGACATGTCATAACTTTAGAGATATCTGGTTAATTCATATATTTTCATAGGATGAGCACTTAATTACAACCAGGATTTGGGATCTCTTGCATGTTAGGGTTTCCTTTTGCCAGAGCTATGTGACATATGAAGCGATAGACATATTGCAAGACTGAATATTTACGGGAAGGGTCGAGTTTGTTTCAGGTTCAGCTGTAAAGCCATTAAATTCAAATTACCAAACATATTCTAAGATTTTTTAACTGTTAATATCTTTTAGCTACAAGAAATTGTCTCAGAACATCTGAACTGAATGGATTATACACAGCCAAGAGCCTTTGATTCATTAAAAAATTACATGTTATTGTCGTGAAATTTTGCTATCTCAATGTAGATTTCAATCAAGGTGTGCAATGCACCTAAGAGCTTACTGTGCATGTATCATTATAGCACAAAAATGCAGGAACTTCGGTGCAAGTACTTTAAATAATTTTTCAAAGTTCACCTCACAAATCAGGAAGATCCAGAACCAAAACCCAAATATGCTTACAAACCTGTTTCCTTTTGTAAGGGAAAAGATTCTTCTTCTGGTGTTCTTTCCCAACTAAGTACTATATTCCTCACTAATTTTAAATAAAAGATAAAATCTCTTTCATACTGTGGTACAAAAAAAACCCATTAATAACATACAATCTAGCAGGGAAACATAACATTAGAAGCAATACTTCAGCTGCAGGGCCTTCCTTGAGCTTTAGCAAAATATTGAACAACATTAGATTAGTTTTCCTCCTAATATTTTACTTTTTTTTTTTTCTCCCAACTTTAAAATTCCAGATTCCAAGAGTTGAGGGATTTGGTCCCTTCATTCCAACAAAGAGGTACAATGCCATTAATAGCACTAAACTTCTGGCCTTCTACTCCAAAACAATTTTAGTTTAGATTTGTGTTCCTACCAATCATCAGACAGATCAGATCACTTTGCTTGGCTCACATTGCATTATTTTTATCTTGTGGACTGAAACTTCAACTAAGAAAAAAATAGGTATTACATTTGCATAATTTGTTTTTCTATCAATTTGGAAAGTCCAAGTTCTCTTATGTGGCAGTCATGTTGAATTTTAAAATTTCCAGGCTTTTTACAACACAGCTTACTTTCATGGAAAAAAAAGACATATTTTTCTCCTGGTCTCCAATTTTGCACTACTGTATGAAAAAAGCAAGGAAGCAAGCCTGTAATCCAAATTCAGTAAGTCTTTCCTTGTTGATGCTTTGAACCATTTCATTTGCCCTAAAAGTAAAATCTAGACCTGAATAAAATGAAAGACCCCTTCTAATAGGAAATGCCACCAAAAGACTCATAAAATATAAGTTTGTCTCTCTTCCCTGAAGTCCTTGCATTTAGATAATCAATGTTTTTGGATTTTTTTCAGCATTATCAACCTGTGAAGTCTTTGAAGAAGATATGATCATTTGGATCACAATTTCTTCACTCGTAAGTGAAAAAGGGACTCCGTCATGACTGGCTCTCTAGAAGCTATGAAAATGCATTTAAAAGTACATTTATACAATTAAAATTAAAATGCATCTCTGCACTTGTATCATAAAACTAGTTCTGCAGAGAACACACTTTACTGCACATGAATTGGGAGCAGAATGTTGAAAATAATGCCAAATGCAGTTTAAAACCCACAGCTCTGCAAATGCAACATATTATTTTTTTCTTGGAAAGAAACAAAATAGTCTGTACTCAAGTTTAATATGGTAGGTACCAATTAATTGATTCTGAAAATAAGCTGATAAAATTTTCCTAGTTGTTTTTGACAGTTTATGCCTCAAATAGTTAATGCATTAGCTATTACGGGGTAATTTTAGTGATGCCAATCTAGATATCTTTAGAGTAAAAGCTACTACTGCTTACAAGTGTCAGATGTTTTATTGTAAAACAGGAAAGAAAAAAACCAACAAACAACAAGCCAACAAGTAACACCCACCACCCACTCACTCCCAGAAAAAAAAACCAAAAAAAACTTTCTGCCCTCATTATTTGTGATTGTGGATAGTCAAAAAATGGAGCACTTCAAAATAGACAATTTAAATAGAAGACACTATTTGATGTGAAAAGTGAACACTGACAAGCCTTCAATCAAATTAATTATCTGAAATTTGTAAATAAATTTCTGGAAACTTCACAAGTTCTCTGTAGTTTAGTGATGTCACTAGGTTCTCATATTTACAATTTGATCATAAAAAATTATTGCCAACCTGAATTTGGAAGCTAGCCTATGAAATCAGTGCCTTTCTAAATGGCTGGAAAGACATTTCAGTGAATGACAAGTTCAAGCTAATAATTTTCTGCCTTTGAAATTCCAGATAATTTTCTATGATTCTGTTAAACTTGGAATATGACACTTCACCAGTTTAGAAGCTACAGAAAATTGTATTGTAAATGTACCATTTTAAATGTATTTTGCATTATTTTAAGCTATTCTTGAGTCAAATTGTACAATAAATTAATTGATGAAAGATTGCTAAAGATTTTCCACTTGCTAATTATATTAGAAAAAAGAAAAAAAACCACCTGGATTTTACAGAACACTTTTAGTTCTGGAGCCAATTTAAAAGAAATGTATTCTTCTCCTTACCTAGCAGTAAAATATTACATAGCATCTTCTAGGTAGAAAAATCAATCAAGATTGTCTCAGAGTCACTAGTATTCCAGAGGCTTAGAATGTTGATTTGATTGAGATTCTGCTGTGAGACTGGCACACAAATACAGTAGAACACAGGTCATAAAAAAAGGTAAAATCCTAGAATAATTAATTCTGGAAACCATTCCCAGACCCATGAGGAACAAGAAGGTGGCTAAAAGTGGTCAGCAAGGATTCACAAAGGGGAGCCATGCTTGACTAATCGGAGAGTCTTCTACAATAAAATGACTGAGTGGGTAGATGAGGGGAGAGCAGTGGACATTGGATACCTCATCCTGTGGAAGGTTTTTGGCTCTTTCTCCTGTAAGATCCTCAAAGACAAATTGCAGAACTATGATCTGGATAAGCATGGAGGAGGATGGAAAACTGGTGAGCACCTGAGCCCAAAGCATGAGTGATCAGTGGAAAAAGTCTAGTTAGAGGCCAGTATCAGGCAGTGTGTCCCAGGGATCCATACTGGGTCCAGTGCTCTTCAATATCTCACTAATGATCTGGATGAAATGCTGAAAACATTCACTTTCTGTCTCACAAAATAGATATTTGGCTTGTGGAGAGGTAAGAGAAGGAACCTAGAACTCCCTGCCAACACTAAATATGGCAGTGTAGAACAATGGTAAACGATGTGACTCTCATAAAGAATCATCAACATAATAATAATCTTTCTGAAAAAAATGTCATTCAAAGACATAATGGAGTGAAAAATTATGAGTTAGATGTAAAAACAGGTGCTACAAAATCTTAAAGTCAGAGAAGCTATTACTGAACTGGAAAAACAAGTTTCACTACTTTGACAGTTGATTCCTAGAGATGGATGTTAATATATAACAGAACATGTTTTAAAACAGAATATGTTTTAAAAGCAATTCCCATTGAAATGATAAGGTAACAACTGAGGAGGAAGTTAATACTAAAAAGAATGCTTGAAAGATTAGAATGTATGGAAGAGAAGCACACCAAAACAATCATTATTATAGACTAAGACAGCTTTGTTTTTCTCTGGGCTCATGCTGGAGTCCCAACATACCTGACAAACTCAAATCAATGCCATGATATTGCCTCAAATGTTCATCAGAAAGACATATATATTATATGTATATATATGTGTACACATATATGGACATGATACAACAGTTGTAAAATATCTTACTCCAGAATCCTCTACAAGGAAGAGTAATGAAAAAGAAAAAAGAAGGGTCATATCAATGAAACTGAATGAGCAAGTGGCACCAGCTATGATAGCTGGTGTCACATATTGAACAAGTAGAATTTGTCATTCTTACTTGGTGCCAACTATCAGCTCTGGCATACCAGCCAAGAACCTGACTGTCAATAGACACTTTGTGCAAATTTTGTAAAACAAATTAAGGGGAGAGATACCAACTGCATGGCAGCTTCTATCTGAATTGCCTTTTGTGGCAATTTGGAATATATGGGAATTTTTTTCATATATTTGCACAGACAAAGCTCACCATGCTTTAGGGCAGTTCATTCTGGAACCATGTAACTTCTGGCTTTCAGTTTAACTTTTTGAGCACTAAGTTAGTGTATTTCAGATAAATTATCAAGCCTAACTTATCATCAGCCGACCATGCTGCTTAGAGTGAGGCACTTTATGTAAGCTCTGACCTCGTTACCAATGAGGAGGATGAGATGGGTGCTCCTTGCCTTTCCTAAGATCTGCCTTCTTTAAGAGGATGATGTTTGCTTCATCTACAGTCTCCTTTCCTGGCCTCTGACTCACCTACAGAAACCACTGCAGTCCCTAAATAGCAAGAGATCCATCGTGGTGGAGAAACAAAGGAAGCTCAGTCCATAAACCCTTTTATTTCCATTTTTATTCTAAGAATTCTTGTCTTTTTCTTAGAGATCTTTTCATATAATGCTCTCTCTTGGTCTGATACCTCAATTTGTGCAGCATTTCAAAGCTCTTAATTTATAGCAATAACATTTCTCCATTGGCTGGTATTGCTTATTTTTCATTCTTTATAACAAAACAAGCATCCGCTCAACTGCAGTAAATTATCTGGCTTTCTGTTCTCTGTGCAGAGTAAAAATAGCTGAAGTTTACTTCATAAAGTGAGTGTTTTTAGGCTGTAGTATGCCTGACATTAGTACTGCTCAAAGGCAGAATTTAACTTTTCATGTCTGGTTTAAAGTGTTCAACTGCTCTCCCATAATTTCCAGCAATTTTTTGCCCTGAGTTTCTGTTAGCCTCATATGATCAATTAAGTATAAAACAGAGCACCACTTGAAGAAACAAGTGATGTATAATGGAAAGTCCACTTCTGCGATTTGCAGTGTTATAGGGATGCTGTTAAAATAGTTAACCCACAAAATACTGATGCATGAGAAGTTGCTCTTTTGAGTTTGACCCCTAACAGTAAAACAATCCTCACAGAATTAGTCAGGATGAGGCTAATGTAAGAGCACCTCTCTGCAGAGAAGTACAGGCAGGCGTAGATACATCTAGGCAGCCACACATAAGTCTGTTATGATTTCAGAGCTGCGTAGTGGAGCCGGTTTTAGAACAAGTTAGAACCATTTATTTCTAATAGGGGTTTATTTATGTGCCTGAATGATAATATGGTTTTTATAGCTACAGCTGACTGATATTTGGACAGCTCAGGGGATGGTGGTAGTATCCACATGATACTCTCTTTATTCACACATGCAGATACATGAACCAGAGTGACAGGAGCAGAACACCTCCAGTGCAGAATCCTATTTGTGCCACACTTCTTTTGTCCCAGTAGCATAGTCCTTGACTCCCTGTGCTGCTTTGGGTACCACTTGTCACAGCATTTTGGGTGAACTCATCGAGGATTCCTAGTCCCTTGAACAAAAATCCTTATTGCCTATGTATGCAGCAAAGTAAATAATTTTCAGCTGTTGAAGGATGGGGATCAATATCCAGACTAACAATTTGTTTTTATAGTTAGATTTACTATGAATATACTTTTAGAACTCAGAGGTAAAATATTCATGAGACAGAAAGATGTTGTACATACAATGGCCTAGATAAGGAAAAGAAAGAAAAAAAGATGTTAGTTTGTATATTCTATAATCAAATTGAATTTATGGTCATCTCTGAGACAAAATATCACTGCATGGAATATCAGCTGCATGGAATGACCTTGAATTATGTATTTCTTAAGAGCTCTACAATACATTCATTCTTACCTCAAGAAGAATATCAAATACTTTAGTATTTCATCTACAGAATAGCAATAAAAATATTTATCATTTTTCTCCCCTCCTCCTATGCAATTGAACCCGTATAGGTAAGCCATAAATAAGCCTAATTTGTTTACCAGTGGACCTTGCATTAATAGTTATGTGTTATTTGATAGAAAAATCACTTGGACAGAAAAATAACTGAAATATTAATATTTGAAAGTCTTGTGCGAATCTATTCTGAAATGAATCCTTTAAGAAAGCATTAGAATTATTTGCAGAATTGGTTTACTATAAGCTGAAAAAGAGGATGTAGAATAAAAACATTTTATGTGAGAATAGTGTATTTCTAACCAAAGTGTTCAACTGATAAATGACATAAACTGATTAAAACCTAGAATTAAAAATCTCATTCTGTTGCCACTGAAAAGTTAATCACAGTGTGAAGCTAATCCTGGATATCAGGATTTTCCCACCAATAAGCTCCACGGTATATAAAGTAGACCCTGCAGTAGCACATCTCTGCTTTACACGTTAAGACTTGAACCCATATGAACCGTCTTAAGTAAAAAAAAATAAATAAATAAAAAGAAAGAAAATGAAAAAGAACCACAATAATCAGCATTTAAGTTAATATAGGAGCATGAAAGGATGTATATAGTCATCTACTTAGTGGAAGCTGCTTGTGCAGTAATTCTCAATAAGCACTGGATCTTCGGGTCTTCTGTAAAGCAATAAAAATTCGCTGCTTAAATATATGAAGAAACTATTTTCTGCAACCATCAGGAAAATGAATAAATATATAAATAAAGACAGCAAATCTAGCTGTATTTCATTGGGATTATTTCAATAACTTTGCAAGACAAGTTCAGTTGATGGAAGCTTTCAACAAAACAAATATTTTACTGCAACAACAAAGATGTGTTAGGGTAGTAGTTCAAACTTGAGCGGTTAGTCCTATTGCTTTACTCCAGTGTTTTGCAGTAAGGTGCAGAAGCCCAATAGACAAATGATAAGGTTGCAAGTGAAGTGTTTAGGCTAGTCCAGAAATTCAGAATAACGCTTATATAAAACTGTTGGGCAAATGTTTTCAGAATTCCTTCAGTAGTAAAACATTGTATAAAACTGCTCATTGTTAAAGCATGTGAGCATAGCCTTAATGAGTCAGTGTGCTTCTACAGACACACTGAATTTCCAGAAGTGCAACTGTTGAGTGATCTTTCTCCCATCCATTAGTCTGAACAAATCTGCATGAAACATAACCTCCAGTAAATAGCTCCACACTTTAAAAAAAACCACTATAAATATCCCCAAAATTACACTATTTTAAGGACTTTTTAAATATGATTTCTCAGTGTGTAGATGATTGATTGCTCCTGCTGAGAATCCTCTCTCAGTAAAAAGAAAAATACCTTCTAAGAAAATCAGTAGACACTTGTTTGTTTTCCACTTGTTCTGCGTAAAACAGGGTTAAGCATGCACTAGGGCTTCAGAATATCAGTTTCAGGTGGTAGGAATTTAGAACATGTGTTGTAAATTGGATAATTAGGGTTTTTTAATTAGCTGTTTTGATGAGGAAGCATGCATAGTTAAAAAAGACATCTGAGACTAGAAGAAGGAAGTTTTTGAAAGCTGATGTCAGATTGAGCTGGACTGCTGCCTGAAATGTGCTGAAAGATTAACCTAAAAGCTCAAAGTGTAAATAGCATAGAAGAAAATAGTTATTCTGTCAGAAAATGATGTTTTCCTCTCTTTACACTGCTGCCACATATGTACTTTTGAAAGCTCAAAGGATGGAGCAAGGCATGGTGTCATTTCAAAACAATCACAGAGGAAGGAAAATGGATGTTTTTATCTCAGATTCATCTCTAAAGCTTACTTTTTAATGGCTTTTCAAGGTCTGAGTTTTTCTGGTTTCTTTGTTTTTATGCTTTGTTATTGAAGACGAGTTATGACTTAATTTTCTTATTTTGGTTTTGAGATGCATGACATTTGTTTTCTTTCTTGTCCTCCCACATTCTTTTCTAAGGTGCAGGTTGCAGGGCTTCCTTTCGACTACTATGAGAGATAGTAGTAAACGGGTAGGAACACAAAAAGTCCTTTGGGTATGCCCATGTTGAACCTAACCTTTTTTGGAGTAGGCCAACTTCAGAAAAATGGCAGGGAATATTAAATTCCCAGGAAGTCAGAAGTAATAAAACATAGGAGAATTGCCTAACTGTGATTGAAGAAAGAAATAAACAAGAATTATTGGGATTAGGATTATGTTATTTATCTAATAAAAGAGAGTTTGTATGCTTTTTCTACCTACATATGCATAATACTGTTTGCACCTCTTAAAAAACCAAGCAGATTTTGGGGTGGTTGAGGTCTACTACAAGAACCAATGGAACTTCTGTCTGTGTTTTTTGGGGTGGGTTTTTTTGTTTGTTTGTTTGTTTGTTTTTTGTGCAAATTTACATAAAGATTTCCTTGCCTTTTCCTGAAACATTAGACAAGGTGCACCCAATCTTATACTGTTAAACTGCCAGATTTCAGAAGTCAAATTATTATTTAATACATGGAAAGGTAAAAAATCAAAGGAATATGAGGTCAGATAATTTGTGTTTAAGGATTCTGATTACATCTTTGAAAATTTTTCCCATTTTCAACTCCCTAGTAAGGATCACAGAAATGCTTCCCACCACACTATCATGAACTTAAAATCTACAGTGAAATATCAGTAACATGCCACTCTAAGAGAAGAATATAATGGAAAGCATTTTTGATGTCCCAAGTCTCTGCAAGAGCAGGAATGTTGTTAGGTGTCTCTGAGGGTATTTTGTGTCCTACAGAGGGAAAATAAAGGTTGAAATTCTTCTTTTATTGCAGATTAAGTTGTAGAACTCCCAGTAGGTTCCATTTCTGATTGTCTTTCAAACTGCATTCCACAATGATACTTCTACCTGCTTGCTGAGTTTTTGGTTCCCTTCTGCTCTTTTCATTTTTTTCCATTTTTTTTCTTTTTTTTCTTTTAAAGGTGCACATTAAAGAAACATCAAGAAAATGCTCTGAGCAAAAAGTACACACTTGTCAGAATCCTACAAGCCAGTGAATCAATAAGGAGGAGAAACCTGGAAAGCTAAAATTGTTCTGCATGATCTTTGGAGAAAACCAATATACAAATGCTGTGTGTATTTTGCAAGGAATGTCAAGAACAGTTAACTTATGTCCTGAATAATGCAAAGGAAAAATTAGGAAGGTGGTAAAAACTGGATTTCATTTTCAGTGCCCAGAAATACTATTTGTTTTCATTTATACTGATATTTAGTTCCAGCCCATTATATCAACTATGCTAATAGCCTGCAAACATCTGCTTTATCCCTAAGGAATGAAGTCTCCAGAGAGCTCTGCTGCGCAGCTATTTGGTGCATTTGGTTGCCCCTACAATGACTCGCATTACAAAGTTATTTTCTTGGACAGCAGAAAAAGCAAACAAGAAAGCATCAGCCAAGTAGATTCTTCTTTGAACTTTTGCTGTTCCAAAATTTTGCAGGTTTTTACAGAAGCAATCACTTTGTGGATCTGTTTTAGAAGACTATTTCTCTAATCATCAGGTTCTCACTTTTTCTACCACTCTCCAATATTAATGGAAAATAAATAATTCAGTCCTGTTGTAATGAATCTTGAAGACTACTTGTGGTTGGTTGGTTGGTTGGTTGGGGTTTTTTAATGAATCCACACCATCTATCACATGGGACCAGTTAGACAGCAGAAGACCAACAAATTTTCAGCTGGGTAAAGGGTGCGTGGTTCAAAAATGTAGTGAACAATTAGGAATTTAATGTTGCAAATATACTCTGAAGAAATAGCAAGGATGAAAATACATTTCTGACAAATACTTAAAAATTATATTAATTCAAATATTGTTTACTTTTTCTCTGGTAATGCAGACCAACAGAAAGGTAAGGGATATCCTCACCTCCTTTCAGGGCAGTTCCTCTTCAAGAAATGCTTGAAATTTTAGGAGACAGTTATCTCTTAGTTTCTGAATGTGTTTTCCCTTTGAAAACCTTCCGGTGATTGTAGATGTGTGGGTAGCATCTATGGAGATGTTACTGTTGGTGAGTGGCTTGGTGTCAAAGTAACACAGGCCCCAAGACCTGTCAGCTGTTCTCTGGATTTGTCTTGGCCTGAGTGAAGATATGTTATTAAAAAATTACCTAATGATCAGGTAACTACTATCTGATTTGTTTCAACTTTGCTTAGCTTTATATAGTCATGTTGTGTAACTATATATATGTGTTTGTATTTCTGTATTTTTTTGAAAGAGTTATTTGCTGTAGAATGAACCCATGTTCTCAGAATAAAATCCAGCATATAACAAAAGTACAAAATGAGAGGAGTCCTTGAAAGTATTATCCTGGGTTGCTGCCACTGGAACAGGATGCTACAAGGTGCAAACAGCTTACTAGTGCTTAGCTTGTGATTGCCAAAGGGATGCAATATCACAAGCTGGTTAAAATGAGCTTTAGAATAAAGAAATATTCAGTCTATATAGAACAAACCACATAAAGTATAATCAGACTTGTAGACCAGCGAAGAAAGATTAATGAGCAAAGAATGCTAGCAAACATATAAAACACCCTCAAGCAAATCTTTTGGTCACATACCAAAAATTTTTTTCCCAGTGACCTACAAAACCAGAACTGACCAACTCAGGTGGATATAGAATTTTTATATGAAATGTTGTGGTTTAAAATCACCTCAGAATTAAACTCTAAATAAGCTGTCCCCCTTCCCTATGCCCCATTCTGGTGAAATAGGCACAAAGGCAGTTTGAGATAAAAATTTACTGAAAACAAACACTAATGGCATGAGAAATGAACAGTAACAACCATATTAATAACCAAGTGTAAAACAGGGAGGGTGACTTACACACAAAAGGTGCTCACCACCTTGACTTAGTTCTGCATGGCCACTGAGACAAAGAAAAATGATAGATGATATTTCAGGATCTACAAGTTGTTTCCAGCTCAGGAGCTAACCAACTACAGGAAACATTTGACCTCTTTTGGCCTTGATTTCATGTATCTTTCTCTGTATTTCCTGAAATTTTCGATATCAAAATAGCTTTCTCCACAAGGAGCTGACTTGGAAACTTTTAGCTGTCAGTAGGAAGATATAAAGCAATAATAATCATTCAAGACTGACAGGAACTACTGCCAGAGAAAAAATATTGAAGTTTTTAAAAACAAATCCAAATGTACATGAAGGTAAAAGGGCAAAAATCAGTCCTTATACCCCAATCAGATTGGGGAAAATAGATAAAGCTTTGGGGGTGCTTATCAGTGAGTTAGTGTCCACAGTAAGAGGAAGAAGATGTATTAGGAGGAGTTCTTTGCTATGGAAGGGCTACCATGTCTAAGCCTTTCCCATAAGGAAAGATGCATCTCTCATTTTGAAGTCCTGGAGAGTCCAGTCTGCCTTGAATTTCTATGATTTCTGAGGTAGTGGCAATACAGGATGGAAAGGAATTTGAAAAACTTGCTCCAATTTTCAGGTGGATCAGGTTGAGCGAGAAGTACCACAGGGGAATCAAGTGCTTATAGAAGCTGTCTAGGGTGATTTTACATTCAGTGGTGGAAAAACAGGGTAAGACTTTTGTTATAACAAAATACTTTCACTAAAAGAATCTGGTGTCATGGGGTAACCTTAGTCGGAATTTCTGGTACAGAAGGAAGGAGGTTGACCTGGAAATGACGTACCCAAAAGGAGGTATTACAGTTTCCGCCTCCAGAACCTATAAAACCAAGAGAGAGCCTGAAGAAGCCCTCTTTTAGACTTCTGGCTCATTGAGAGAGGAGCTCGTTTTTCTCCCTCCGTGCCCATGGTGAGGTCCAGCTAGACCACGCAGAGATGACGGGGAGGGGGAGCGGGTGGACCCGGGCCAGCCTTTCAGTCCCTCACGGTGGCTCCATGTGGGCAGGGAGCCAGCTCAGCTCCGACCCAGCCGAGAGAGGCTTCATTCTGTTCCCCTAGGCCAAGGTGACTCAGCCTGCCGACCCCGTCCTGTCTGGCCCAGGCCAGGCCGGCTCTGCGGACAATCCAGTGTGGGAGAGGCCAGGCCCCTGCAGCTCAGACGCGGCCCCACTGACTGCGACTCAGACATGGCTTGGATGGAGAGCAGTGCTCGTGAACTCCTCCCCCTCAGCGCAAACGCTGAGAATACTATACTCCAACAGCACGGGCAGGGTCATGACCATCACCCTGCCAAAAGACAAATTAACTTTTTTCAATATCAGGATGGGACTTGAAAACATCTGTTTTCCCATACACAGAAAAAGAAAGGATGAAGACACCTACAAAAGGTTCAACATAAAGACTCCAAGTGAATGAAGCAAAGCCTAATTCAGAGGAGGAGATGAGGAGTGCTCTTTGAGGCTGTTCTCTTGTAAAGACATGTTGATAAACTCTATGTAATATATGAACAATGGTCTAAAAGAGTGAAAAGGAGGGGATGTAATGTTCTGCCGCAGCCAAGGACTAATAAAGAAGAAGACTTGTGTTGCCAGTAATGAGAAAAGGGGATTTCATTGCCACTGTAATAGAAATGTTCATCCTCAAAAAAGTACCTCAGCAACCATTGTATGTCCACTGTGGTAGTCCTGGGAAAGCTACTAAAGCAGGAGGGATTTTCCAAAACAAGCAGATCTTTTCCTTCTGGGCAGCTGCTTGTATTGAGGCTGAAAACCATAAGGAACTGTATTTCCTATGGGAATCAACATGGTAAAGCAAGAGAAAACTTCTCTCCCTGCATGAACTTAGAAAAGGACTATTCCAGAGGTGGTAAACTAACTAAAGGTTGAAGTGCTGTCTTTTTGTATGGTCGGTGGGAAAGAAATGGAGAGGTGGGGCGGGGGAGGGGGGGGGGGAGGGAAAGAAGGGTGTTCTAAAGGTTTTGTTCTGATTCCTGATTGTTATTATTCCCTTTTTAAGTCTGTTAATAAATTCCCTTTATATTCTTTAAAGTCCGAACCTGCTTTGCCTACTTCTAATCTTTATCCCTTAACGAAATCAAGTAAATTTTGGTAAATGTGCTGGCGTTTAGCCAGGAACTCTAATAGGCAAACTCAAACCACTACACAATTGGTGTTTCTGCCTGGTTTCCCAAGCCTCAAACCGCAACATCTGGAAAATGTGTTACTTTAAGCTTTCTAATCTTTAAGAATTGTTACAAAATAATTGTAAATTAATTGTAATAATACTTTCAATTCATAAGTGATATAAGTAAATTTTCATTTGCAACCAATGAAATGAGATTCATCAGGTACCAGTGAATTAGACTGTTAAAAGTCTAGAAGGACATGTTTAAGGATAACTTCCTTTATCACCTCTTTTATATATTGGACACCTTATCTTGTTTGCCGAAGTGTTTGTATATATGCAATAAATAATAAACTAGAAACTAGATTTTTGTCCTTTAAAAATACTTCAGTAATAATATTGGAACTACCTTTTGCATACAGTTTAAATGAATGTGTGAATTTCAGAAATAATATTTGTGTGGCTGGGCAGAGTCTGGCAAACAGAAAGAGCTGTCAACTAATTAAACAGTTGGATAGTCTAATATCAGTTTAGTTTCATAGTCAACATTTTATGTTATCTATTGTATTGTATAAGTTTCATTCATATTTGATTTTTTTTCCTTTTTCTGGAATGAATGTTGTTGTAATTTCATAGTTATTTTAGCAACTAGAATATCCTTGTCCTATTTACTTGCCTACTGGATAAGTGCCCAGTATAATAGCAGACTTTTATTTTTTTGAGTACTATTTCCAGAGTGGATGATCTTTATTTTTGTCAATACATCTTAACCATTTTCTATTTTTCTTTCTTCAGGGTCATCCAATTTTTGCTTACATCTCAGGTATCTGCACTATTAATAATACAGGATATTTTTGACATTTTTAAGTCCAATATATATATCAGTGTATAAAAATTCCTTTTCCAGCTCCCAAACTACTAAAAAATTTGTTGAAGATGTCCTTTTTAAAGCCTTTTCAGAGGAATTCCTAATGACAGAGACTGATTTACTTACAACAATGTCAGAAGGAATGCTTCATATATAATTATATACATATATATACAGATTTAGGTGGGTAAGTTTGTATCCCTTTAAGCTTTAATCCAATAACCTTTGTAGTATTCATTTGGTCAGATATATGTATGCAGACTTTATTGTCTCTCTTCGAACCAAATCTATTTGAACCCCCATATGTGGAGTATTACTTAAATTGTAAACTTTAATATTATGAAAGTATTATCAAAATAATAATTTAAATGTATTGGGAGTTAAAAGCCTTTGTTATCCTGTTCCAGTTTCTGCTATTTGAGAGTTTTTTAAAGTTCTGGTGGTTTCTAATTGTATTTATTAATTTTTGCTGCTAGTGTCATATATCTAACTGCCTTTGTTGGCACATTTATTATTGAGTCCTATACATATTTCTGACTAATGTTATTATTTGTTTGATAGGTAAAGTGTTTCATGCTGATATAAGCAATCTCTCTTTATGCATGTTTTATCCTTCTGTACAAATTAGAGTTAAGTGTTATTGTTCCTTGAACTCTATGTATGAGACATAAGGCTGATAGAGAATCATATTTGAAGAATTTCTCTTTTCCAAAAAAATTCCAAAGCAACCAAATTATTGTTTTCAAATGTGTCAACATTTTTTTTAAAATAAACATTAATTCTCTCTATTTTTCTTTATAAGACATAGGTTTACCAGATTTCTGGTAGAAAAATGTTACAGAATTTACTACTAGATACTCTTTTCTTTCATATAAATTCTATTCTATTTGTTCATAATCTGTATCAAGGGTGAAATGCCTTCTTTACCAGAATGTAAAATCACATAAACTCCTTCAACTTCTGCTCCTTAGAGAACAGATATTAAATCTGACTTTCAAGCATAAAATTCACACTGTCTTTTCAAACAAATTTTACCTTCATCTGTCAGGGTGACCCCTTATATTTAGGAATGAGTGTTAAAAGAACCAGATTTCCAATGCAGATTTTGAAAACAAAGCTAGGAGTGTAATGACAATACTCATGAGAAAAAAATGCGGTAGAAAAACTCCATGAATTGAAGGCTAAGACTATCCTCAGTAATATGCAGGATTTCTTCTCAATGTTATGATAATAAAAAACCTGCATCAGGATATATAAAGTGAAAACCAAACTGAAACTTTTTATTTTGGCTTAATTGAGAAACAAAATATACTTTTCCAGTCACAGCATTGAGTCTGAAGCTGCAATATGCTATCAAGTGATTTGTAATTTTTTTTTAACTTCACACATCTGAATGTTAAGCATTTATTATATATGCTAAGACTTAATTGCCTTTATTTTTATATAATAAAACAAAACCTACAACACTCTGAATCCATATGAGTGAGACTGAATCAGAAAGTCAGTCTTTTGTCTGGTATTTCACCAGTTCTTAAACTCCCTCTTTACCAGGCTATGGAAAACTACATCTGCAGGAATATCTCTTCAAAGCATTCATACAGAAAAGCAATGTGTGTGATCACGCTTCCTTTGACCAGCAAATAAGTCTTCCTTATATTCCCTTAGGCAGGTCATGAACAGTTGAATATTTATTTATGATCTGTCACCATACTTGCCCTCTTCAGTTCAGCCAATAACATAGTGAATTTAGCTACTAATCAAATTTTGTAAGATAAAGATAAGGAAGGATTATATTGGAAAAGCCATGCCACAATGTAATAGATTTCATCCTCAGAAACTCTGACTTATAACTTATCTTTTTTTAATTTCATGTTACTCATGATTGTGTTCTTTTATATGATAATTTTTTTCTTGCGTAGAATGTTTACTACCTTCAAATAAGAAGGTAATTCTAAAAAAACTTTTTCTATACATTGTTCAGCTAACTTAAAAGAAGTATGAAGTTTCTAGGTAAGTTCAGTGGTTCTTTTTTCACATGTCGAAATAAAGGAATAAGGAGTAACAGCTAGGAATAACTTCTTGTTTCAGAGCAAAACATATAACTTTTTCAGCAAAGATCATTTAAATCTATAAAGATTATTCTTTTTCTAGAAATTACTGACAATATAACTCAGGTGTAGTTATTACAAAAAATTATTTATTCTTAAAATTCACAGTAAAGAGAGAAAATTATAAACACAAATATGGTTTAGTGTTCAAGGCTATTTTCCCACATAAATGGACAAAATCTCTGGATTGAGAAAGTTATCCTTTTTGTACTAAATACAACCTGAAAGCACAAAGAATTCTCTTAAAACCACTGGTACCATCTGTGGAATAAGGATTTGTTTAGAGTATAACCCACATAAATCTATAGACCTAATTGAGTTTTCAAAACAACCACTGGTGTAGAGTTATTCTGTTTCTCTAGTCCTCTCCATTGAGCAAATTGCTAATATATAAAATATTATCTCAAATAAAATTAATTTTGCCACATCTGTTTGAAAGCCGTTGTAGTAAAAGGTTAGAGTCATTAACACAATGTTTTTACTTGTGCATCTTTTAAAGCCCTTTTGTAGTTGCTCATTCACACTGGCATCCTACAATGAGACTGGTAAGGATTTTTTTTATCTTGTGAAGCAGGTGCTCCTTCATCAGCACCTGTTCAGATGGCCACCCTTCCCCCTTACCCCCCCATCCATAATTTTCCAGCTCTGAGTATAATGAATAATGTTTCTGTCCTTACCAGACCTTGCACTGGAAATCTCTCCTGATTTTCAAACACCTCCATGTTTTATTTTTAGGTACCAGGAATTTAAACTCTGCACTGGCACTTTTCCACTTAGCCTACATACCTTGGTTTTCTTCAGTGATGAGCAACTGTAGTAAACATTGCAGAATTTGTTTGCCTCCTGCCATTTTTGATTGTTTGTTGAGGCTGGTTTATTTGTTTGTTTCTTCCTTGCATAAGTTTTCCTGACTCTGTAATTCAGTTGCACTTACCTAAAATCTCACTTAGAAGGAAAAAAAAAGGAAAACAGAAAGAAATATGTTGCATAATTTGGTTTATCGTGATACCAGCTTTGAGGTTATTGAATCAGTTGATTGCAGGATATCATTTCTGTAAAATGAGTACTCAATGAAAGAGAAGTGAATAAAATACAGGTGGATTGCTTTTCCCAGACAGACCGTATTGAAAACATTTGATAACCTCAGTTTCAAAATTGCTGCACAATAGTGGTATAAGTAAAGAAATATTCTGAGATAGCATTATATTTGTTATGGAATGGTTAAAAAAATACAGTGAGAAATTCATTTTGAAATCTTACTTGAGTCTTGCAGAATGATTCAGGATCGTTTTCAAAGTGGATTAACATTTAAAGCACTTTATTATCTTATTATCTAATGTCATACATAAAGTTTTATAACCATCAGTTTAGCATTTTAAAGATTCTTAATATTGTTATAATAAAAATGACTACTGCAGCTAATTTTATATTCCATAATAAAAAAATAAATCTGTGCTGGTAAATCAATCATCCTTTAAACTTAATAAAAGGAAAAATGCCTGTATTTGGACAGCATTTTGTTTTAAGTGCAGTAATATATAATGTGGTCGATTGCAGTATTTAAGTTAAATATTGATTCTTTTTCCTATCTTATTTGCCAAATTAAGTATTGGTTTACATATTTTCCAATAGCTTCATTAAAAACTAAAATGGCAGCAAATACTTGCTGATGTTGTAATGGGTTTTTATTTTTATACTGATAAGAAAAGGCATTTGTTTTAGTTTTATCATCCTAAGAACAATAAATAGATGATTTTGTGAACATTTCTGACAATGGTATTAGAATATCTAGGGTCTACTTCTTCCCACAATTATATTTATATAAGGAAGCATTATACAAATATACTTGTTTAACTTTGGTTAATGCATGTATTTAACTGCAACAGCAGAAGTCTCTCAGCTTTGGAAACTGTTTAAAGCTTATGGATGACAGAATGTTTACAACATCCATTTATGATTTCTACTCTTCCTTTTGTACAAGCAATTTGTACAGGTTTTCAGTATCCAGAAGAGGATCTAGATATCCAAAGCAGCACAGTTTGCATTCAAGCACTTAGATAACCACAAGGTTTTCAAACTATAACCTCCTTCCCTTCATGTCATAACATCCCTGGTGGGATTTTTCAAGGGATTTCCACATCCATATTAAAACCCTTGGGCTCCTATTTTTCATGTTTAAATGCAGGATGATCTCCACTTTAAAAATCCACAGTTGCATTTGGTTGCTGAGACTTGGGAAAAGAAAAGAACAATGCAAAGAGTACCTAATCCCCCAGAGTTCTCTGGGAAGAGTACATGCCTGCGAGCTGTTTAAAGCGAGGTCCCCAGTCTGCAAGGTAGTCATAGCTCTGATCCATGTCTGAAGTGCTTGAACCCAGCGAGCTGAGGGATCCTGCCAAGGAGCCAGTCCCCTCAAACGCATAGGTCTGAAGTGAGTCATAGGGAGGAACGCTGGGATCTGTATTTGCTTCTTCGAGCTTTTCTGAAATGAATTGCCTGAAGATTGCGCTGTCTGGGCCAACCTGCAGAGACTGTCTGTAGAGGCTCTGGATTTCGGAAGCCACCTTCTTCCGAGGTTTGTGCGTTCGCATGACAGCGCGTGTCCTCAGTGCTGAAATATCAAAGGCTTCCGTGTCCTCCTCACCCCCTCCTTCATCGTCGTAACTGACAATGTTCTCTCTGAATTCTTCCATCTTCTCTGAAAAGGGAGACTTCTTCTTCTGCTGCTGCTGCCTTATGGTTACAATTGCCAAAAAGAACACTGATGAAAAGAGGAGGGACAAGAGAAAAATTAAACAGAACTAGAGACTTTGAATGTGCTTGGAAAGATTTAAAAAATCACTTCTTATCTTAGTATCAATGCTATTGTAAAGTGAAGCTATCTTAAAAAATTTATAGAGCTGTAATTTTTATGGATTTTATGGTTTTGAGATGACCAATGGGTGTGTTGGGAAAATGGTTACAAAGGGACTTATAAAAAAGGCGAATGAAATGGAGCAGTCCTTTGGTATATGCAAATTTGAAACTGATGGAAACACAGGTTATGCTTTTTGAAAGTGCTTTTTTATCACATAATATATCCATTTCACATCCAGAATTTAAAGTCTTAATCTCTATCAGTATCTCTGATAAAAGCCTCATCAAGATCAAATGAAAAATGAGACAATGAGCAAGACATCTTCCTCACCTGGTTGAATCATTCAGTTCCACAGACTATGCAGAATGGTGTTGAACTATTTCTGTTGTGCTGGTTTGGAAATTTGAAGACTCACGAAGTTCTGTGTCATTTTACTGTCAAAGCCTATGAATCAGATGATCTTACTTCTTTCATATGTAAAAAGTTTCCTTAATTTTCTTTTAAAGCATTATTTTTTAATCTCACATAGTTTCATTTTAACTAAATTATCTTTTTGAATTAATCTGTGACTTTCACAGAGATTAATTCTTTCAGTTTTAACTATATCTTGCTGCAGTTCTACTTAATAAGTATTTTGAGGACTGTAGCTTTTTTACACAGGATACAACTACCAACAATTACAGCATTTTACTTAACTTAAGAATATGAGTAACCTGAAGTAGTTATTTTTTCTACCGATTTACAATAAAGTATTCCACTTGGTTGGGAGATACCAACACAAGACTTGGAACCACTGAAAACAAGAATTTCTACTATGTATTCACAAAACAGGCGGTTTTAACTTTTCAAATGTTTTGCATGGTGAACTCTTCTGATGGTGCACATACTTGAAAATTATTTTTCAGAGATAAATGGCAAAGATTATATATAGAACGTTTATTATTTAATTTTAAATAATCACAAAAATACATTCAAAGAATTAAGGAATTTAAAATATATGGGTTTGTAAAGAATGTAGTATTCTTTTGGACTAATATATTTATGTATATCTCTGCTTTGACTTTTGTGATATGAATATGTCCAGTAGACACCATGGAGAGAGAACTTCTCTGCAAGAACCCAATGAATCCTTGATGAATAATTCCCCTCATGACCTGGATAATGTAGTGATACAATTTTTGCGCGATCCTTAGTCCCTGAAGTCAATAACACAAAGTGAATGTGCTCAGATACCTTGTGATAATCAAACACAACTTGAAATGCACTCTGACCTGTAAGCTTAAACTGACTGAAAGACACAAGGCAGATATCTAAGCTCAGATTTAAATAAGGCAACTCTGGAAGTGCAGGCAAGCCACGAAACAACAAATTCAATTGTATGTTCCCATGTTGGAAACCAGGACATGGATGTAGGGGAACCTACATCTGGTCTTTGCAATAGAGTCAAGAAATAGTTGGTGTCTAGAACAGCCACCCTTGAGTTGTAGGTTTGGTTATGAGTGCCATTTACCAGCTGTGCATGCCCCTTTACGGAGGTACTAGAAAAAAATCCTTTGCATTTGAAACACTCTCAATCCCAGTTTTCACATCCACAAATTTCAAAGTGTAATGGAGGTTAAGTTGGTGTCTCCTGTGAGGAAAAAGGAGATGGCTGACATTTGGAGAAAATGCTGTCTAGAGATGCAACCTTAATTGACAGGGAAACACCCTGTGTCTGGAGCTTTCTGAATAATGTCAGATTCTCTTTTTCTTTTATTATTTATAATAGATCTCAGTTCTACATTTGCCATTCCTAAGGCAGATTGAGTAGGGTGCTACTTCTTTTAATATATTCCTACACTACCAAATTTTCTTGTGTAATGCTGTCTTCAGCTTTACCTGGGATCGTTAGAGACTTTGAGCTCTGAAATCTTTATTATTGCAATATCAGGAGAGTAAAGAGGACCATAACTCAACTACACCCAGCTTTTAGGAAACTGTGTTATAATTCAAATTTTACTGAAAACTGGGGAGGAGAAGGGAGAAATTATAGTCCCATGTTGGAAACCAGGAGAAATGAAACATTTGCCTTATTTCTGGTTTTCAATAGAGTGGCTCAGTACTAGAACAGCCATTGAGTTATAGGTTTGGTTTTGAGTGCCATTTACCAGCTATGCATGCCCCTTTACGGAGGTACTAGAAAAAAATCCTTTGCATTTGAAACACTCTCAATCCCAGTTTTCACATCCACAAATTTCAAAGTGTAATGGAGGTTAAGTTGGTGTCTCCTGCGAGGAAAAAGGAGACAGCTGACATTTGGAGAAAATGCTGTCTAGAGATGCAACCTTAATTGACAGGGAAACACCCTGTGTCTGGAGCTTTCTGAATAATGTCAGATTCTCTTTTTCTTTTATTATTTATAATAGATCTCAGTTCTACATTTGCCATTCCTAAGGCAGATTGAGTAGGATGCTACTTCTTTTAATATATTCCTACACTAGCAGATTTTCTTGTGTAATGCTCTCTTCAGCTTTACCTGGGATCGTTACAGACCTTGAGCTCTGAAATCTTTATTATTGCAATATCAGGAGAGTAAAGAGGACCATAACTCAACTACACCCAGGTTTTAGGAAACTGTGTTATAATTCAAATTTTACTGAAAACTGGGGAGGAGAAGGGAGAAATTATAGTCAAGAAAATGGTAAAGAAATGAAACATTTGCCTTATTTCAATTTTTCCCAATGGCTCAGTACTTCCAGTCTTCCATTCATGGGTCCAGCTTTGTTATTTAACCAACCCCTGTGTAAGGGGAAACAAAGTCATTTTTCTTACTTATACTTACCTAGGAATATTAATATGCAAGCCAAAACAGCAACTAAAGCCTCTGTGCTGAGACCCAAGGAATACATGAAAGCTCCGTATCGACAATAGAAGGTGTTAACCTCAGTGTCACAGTCACAGACAGTTACAGTGAGAGTATTTGTGCTCGTCAGCGGTGGGGTTCCATTATCCTGAATTACAATTGGCAAGTAGAAAAAAAACTGTTCTTGCCTCCTGAAGCCACTTTTTCCTGTGAAAATTCCAGCTGTGTTATCTAGAAGATAAATTGTTATGATGACATGCATTTATATATTTTCCAACCACAACAATAATATTCCAGTGGAATCTGACCTACTTAAAACAAATGGTACTGTGCAAAGCAACATAATATGAAAGCTAAAAAAGTAAAAGCAGGCAGTGACATTTCATGCATATTCTGTCAATCATGAATAAATTGTATTTATTTTTGATATATGTATTCCAGGAGCAATAAGAAAATTTGATCTAGGACCTCTGCATCTAATGTTCAGAGCTAAAGAAATTGACATATTTTTCAGTACCTCACACTTGCTCAGTCTAATTAATTGGTTCTTAAAATGGTTTCATGTATCCAGCTGCTACCAAGACAGCAGTTCACAGATAAAATATAGACAGTTTGCCAATCAAAAAGGTTAAAAAGTGTGTCTAGCAGAACACAGTGAAAACAGGTGGCAAGGGAAAGAAGAGGAAGCTAGAAAAAGGTCCCCTAAAATAGTCTTTTATTTCTCTCCCTGGCTCAAAAACAGGATCTAGCTGGACTTCTGCCACCTAAAGCAGCAAAAAAGATTTAGATGATTTGACTTTTTTTTTGTATTTAACTATTAGTTTAGAAGTCTGTTTTATAAAAAACACAGTAAACAACTTAAATTCAGGTCCTGCTGCCTATCAAACAATTAAAATAAGTACCTTAGCTTGTTGCAAAGCAAAATAGTCCTGTCTACATGTATGTGTAATGAAAAGACGAAAAAAGAATCTAGAAATATTTCCATGTCAGATTTTTTCTCACGGCAGAGCAAAAGACTGCATATGTGCAGATGTAGAAGTAAGGGGGAAAAATAGGGTTTCCACCATTATCTGTACAATACATCTATACAGTCTACTGAAGTTAACTCCCTCACATTTAAGTTGTTCTAGGTTTCTGTCATAGTTCAGAAAGTAATTCTGAGATAAAATACTGCATCTCTACAGTCTCTTTTTCTCTTCCTTAGGGCTATCACAATTCAACCAGCCATTTCTGTTGAATACAGCAGAAAGGGACAGATTGAAATCTGATTGCATCATATTTCAGAAAGTTTTGTTTTCCCCATTAGTAGGCATCAAAAGGAACTGAATGGCTTGCCTTGCGTGAGGGTCTGCTTGGGTTTTGGGCAGGAAGAGGAAAGTGGGAAAGACACATGGGTTGTGCACAATTTGACCTTAATAATATAATGACTTATCTCTTCCTGGAAGGGAGTGAGAGGTTAATGAAGATGGGAGTTGAAGTTCTTATTGATACATTGACTAACTTTGAAGATAATTGAGAAGCAGTTTGCCATTTAACATCGTTGGAAATTTCCAAAACTTATTTCCATTGATTTGTTCCCTTAGCCAGAACATTCAAATAATTAGCATGGTCAATAAGAACGATGTGTACTTTAGCTTAGTCTGAAGAAGCTTTTCTTTGTAGTCTCAGCAGACTGACTCTAAATGGTAACCTCACTGAAATTCCATCAGATATTGCACTTATATTTTCATATCAGTCTTGTTTTGCTTGATATTATATATTATGAAATGATTGCTTTCCTAGTTATCTGTTTTTATAAGGTTGGTCTTGCTGAATTAATGAAATAACAGTCCTATATTTATATCAATCTTATCTTTCTAATGATCTTATTTCTCAGGCAAATAATTTTAACAAGAAAGTTGGAATTGACGACCGTATTCAACGTTAAGAAAATAATGTTTAAGGAATACTGGTGTATTTTTTGTATCAGCTGCTTTTTCTTTCCTTGAAATGAAATTGCCTTTTGCTGTTTATGTTATTCACTTGAAAAGGAAAATAAACTCTATGATACTATTGAATTACTGTTTTGAAATGGATCTCAGGACATGTCAAATTCTTACAATGAAAATTTCTATTTAAATGGAAAGTTTTAAGAAATTAAGAACCCGCTAGAAGCATGCATTTTCCATTAGGAAGGTCTTAAAAAGCTGCATGAATGACACTACCTTGATTGTCTTTGACAGTAAAATGTGAGCTGTTTGTGGCCTCCTGAGCCAATGAGAAACTAAAATGATGACCTTTCTCTGAGTCATCTTGATCCACTGCACTGATGCTTTGAATTAGCTGGAAAGACAAAAGAACAGAGTTGTTTAAAAGAATTTCCTTGTTCTTTAAAACAATAAAAAGGCTATAACAGGCACGTTGAAGTCTTGATGGTGAAGATGTGATCTGTGAATGTATTGAGTGCATAATATGCAAATATTCACCAAATACCCAAATAGCTTTATTGAGATTCTTGTATTCCTGTATTCTGCAAGTACTCTGCTTTAAGTTTTCATCCATTTGAGACAGGCAGACATTAAAGTCTAGAGAAAATTTAAAAGGTTTTCAAGATCTAAGGACCAGGAGCAAATGAAGGCTCCATAAACAAAAAAGTCATATATATAGTGTTTTGTTCTCTTTGTTTTTTAATTCAAGGTGAAAAGTACATCATTCTACATTTGAAGAAATCCTTCTATGCAAAACCCATTCCCTTCGACTCCACAAACACATTAACATGATTCAACTGGTATATTTAGCTCCAGTAAGATCAGCAATGTCTTTCAAAAACATATTTTTAGGAGTATATCATGTGTGAAAATCACAAAATTACTGCAGTTGTGAATTAGATGCTGCTTTGATATTTCATTTTTGACTTCCATATTTTACATACAGATTGTATTTGGCTCTGTACATTTTATCTATATCTGATTCAATCAATAAAATTCTAAGGAGCATGTGGCTAGCTGAAGAAAATCCCAAACCACCTTCCCTTGTATTCATCTGTGCCATCCTGCTGTGCACAAACCTAGGATTCCTATGGCTGTTTTAGGCTTATTCATATGCCTTCAAGGATTCACCTTAGCAGCAGGGGAAAATTTGGAACGCAAGGACAGGGCAAATCCTTCTTGTTTACTTTTTGCTGTATCACTTCCACTACTATTCAGCAAAGCACAGATTAGTCTACAAGATATTTAGAGAGGAATAAGTAGCTCTGATTTTACTGACTCAAGGAAAAATCATTGAAGAAAATCCCTTCTTTTTTTCTGGTTTCCTAGGTTTTTGTACACCTAATATAGGAGATTCCAGCCTTTTACCAGGGAAACTGGCTTCACATACTCAAAAACTGCACTTACTGCTTCTGTGTTAAGGCTTACAAACATTTTAGTGTATAAACAAAGAAAATACAATGAATGATTTTTTGCTTCTGCAAGATTATGTCATTTATTGTATTGACTAGACTGAAATTTAATTGCTTTAAAAATTCTTATTTCAACTCTCATTAATCTAGAAGCTTTAGGAATACAGCAATTCGTTTAAAAATGGGTATTTCTTTAAAACAGAGATTGATTCATTTGTTTTCTTTTGAAAAACTGATTTAAGTTTTTGATGCTTTTGAGGACTTAAAAGAATGCAGTGAAATACCTCAAAGCGCTATCAAAGAAGGAAGTTCCACATGATAAGTCACCACAGGAATAGATGGGAAATAGGAAGTGCTCATTCCAGGCCTAAATGGAGGTGAAGGTTTGGAATCTGCACACCAGACAAAATTCCACTGTGAGGACTTGTGATAAGTGTGGATGGCAACAACAGGAGGATACTGAGCCTGGTAAGTCAGAAGCGAGTAATAAAGCTGGACAAAAATTCCCACCCTGGCAAACTGGAAAGGGAAGAAATTCCTTATACACGTGCTGGCCCAGATTGTGGGAATGGCATCTATGCTTGGTTTATCTTGTAAATAAACAACCGTGGACTATGGGGTAGTTGACTGCCAGGCAATCTTGATAAAACTTCATTGGAAATTTCTTTCCTCAACTCCAAATGGTTACTGAATCGGAATTATGGAGAGGTCTAGAAGGAAGGATCAAAGTTTCTTTGTTACAGCCCTTTCTGCTTCTGTGGGCTTTCTCTCAGCCAAATTAATGTTAAGGCATAAATTGTCCATCTGAATAACAATCAGTACTGTTAATTTTGATGTTGGAGAGCTCTGAGTGTAGAATTTTGCGTCCTCTGTGTGTTAGTCTTACCAATCCCATTAGAGAGATGGAAGGAAGTAAAAACATATTTGCTACCCCTCTTTTTCCACGTAAGTTTTTTTCTTTGGTTTTCCACAAAAAATCCTCTAATGAGAGTTCTGCTGTGGACTATAGGCTGTAAGAGACCTAATCATCCATTTCTTTTGGGAGTACAAAACTGGTTTTGTTCAAATTGGCAGAAGACTTATAAGAGTAAGATTTTTCTCAGTCTCATAATATTTACTGACCATCAGAGCTTAGAGCAGGTAAAAGACTAGTGTTGATTACTATAGTCAGCACTGCATGTCCCAAGTAGACCTTCTGCCTCAAGACCCAGGCTCTCTTCTTGACTGCTTCTGTTCTGGAAAGCAAATTGGCACAGTATTGAACTGATTTCTCTGGGTCTACTGTAAATGTTTCTGCTCAACTATAAATAATATTGTGTACTTATCTGCAAAGGATTAACAATTACAAAGCTCATGCCATGACACTATGGTGCTTTTTTATGTTTGCTCGCATATGCTGATAAACTTCTTCTACCTACACCATTCTGCTGAGAGGTAATGTTGGATCATGGGCCATGTAAAACTGAAAAAGAAATTTTCCATTGGCCACTGTTTCAAAACATCACACGTTACATTTGGTGCATCTGCAAGTATAGCTTAGTATAAGACTGTTATTTGTTGCTTGCACAGCTTCATCATGCTTTTACGCTCTAAAGGATGCATTCATTGTTAGGGGCATTTTAAACTTTTTATTTTCTTATCATTACCGCTCAGATGGTTTTTGTAAATGTTGGAGAAAATATGCAATATGAAATAATAAACATTGTCTTACCTCTAACTTTCATTTCTCTGCTAGGAAAAACCATTTTGCATCATGATTTGTTAGAAAGGATCTGTTTTAGCAAACTACTTATTTTTAACATTAATCACATGCTTGTATAATTTGTTTAAAGATTTCTTCTCTTTTCTTCTGTCAACATTTCATTATGTAGAGAAGTAATATCAAATGAGTACTTTTCGTTTTCACTGTAACTGATTATTATTTTATTATATGCCAAGTACTGAGTAAATAAATTAGGTTTTTTCTTATCTCTGTCTCAAAGTGCTCTGCATACTCAATCACTTCTTTGAATCTAATAAAAGTTGCTAAGCAAGCTGCAATATCAAAGTCACTTCATATGTGATCCACAAATTAAAGGAACTCAGAATTACCAGAACAAATATGGATTGAAGATGACAGCATTAATTCAGAATATAGGTATGTTCAGTATAGCTTATCTTCAGCTGAAATCAGCTTCTGTGACAGCAAGAAAGATCAACATTCACAAAAGGGCTGAAATTACCATGCATAGGTACATTCTGGATAGCCAGCTTGCTTACATATAATGTAAGAATTTTGATACAGTCTACATCAAACTTTCAAGTTGCATCTTCCAGATGAGTTATTTTATTAATATCTTGGAACTTAAGCTTTTGGGGTCAGATCCATTCTTGATGAGATGTCTCTAGTGTCACCTTTGGGACAGATGTGGTGCTCTTGGTGTTTTGACTATTTGTAAAGAATATTTCCTTTGAAGTTCAAAGGTTTATACTTTCTGTACACACCCATAAGTGGTAAATCTAAAAAGCTAATAGAACATTGTGGTCATCATTTACTGTGTTTACACACAGTTATAAAGTCAAAAAATCCAAGCAAAAGGAAATCATGGATTTGAATGCCTTATTAATATTGTTATATTTTATCTGACGATAACTATAGCTGTAGTAGGATAGAAGGCTATTTGACAGTGCAACTTTGATGTTCAATTAATTTGGAAAATAATTTATTTAATGGTGGTGGTGTTGTGAAAGTGTTTTTTCAATGTTTTAAATAAAATTTGAGTTATGGTGTAGTATACAGCTGACTTTTGTATTGTAGGACAGTCCTGAACTGTAACATTAAATGGATAGTGAAAATTCCATTCAAAATGTCTAATAAACATGATGAATGCATTCAGTGTGGTACCAGAAATACCTATCTATCTTCTTTACATCCATTTTTATTGTCAAATTTGGGTTATAGTCCCACAGACTTTAATCCTTTTGTTTGAATGACTTTTGGAGGCTAAGCTAAATGTAGCTGTAACTCTCACAAAAACACTATACAGGGCCTTGAAAACCAGCACTCAGTCAATAAAAGCAGACCAAGAATTTTCATAATCTTTCAGAAAATCCAAAACTTTAAAGCAAGGCCTCTCATCTAGACTTAAGCTACTATTAGCCATGTCTGAGATTGGATAATTAGGACAACAATTAGTTTTACTCATGATGTGTTTCATATTCTTTATCACGAACCAGCATACTCTTAGGCATTGTAAAAATAACTTAATCGTGACCTGACTCAAAATTATTTTTATAGCAAACCAGGCTGACACCAAGATAAAGTCTAGATTGAATAAGACAATTCATTTTTTAGCGTTATCTTTCCCTCTGCAGTGCCTTTCCTTACTTTTCCCCTACACTGTAAAGTCATGCAAATGTATTTTGGAATATCCTATAAAATTAGACAGAACTCAGCTCAGATCAGGGAAAGAAATGAATTGCAGAAGTGCAGACCATCTCTGAGAACACCTCTCAGCACAGTGATTCCAACTAAAAGGATAGACGTACCTGCTTTAGAAACTCAAATGTGATAGTGGAGCTATACAATCTGTGATCTCAACTTAGCATGTAAGCAGATTCCATAGATGTTTGAAATTGATTGCAGAAAATACGATTAAGATAAAAATGTGTGTAATGTCCTGATTAAGTCCTTTAATTGCTTAAACTGATTCTTCTGAAATGTAAATTTTCTTATTCAGTGGACAACCAGGTCACCTATAAAATCACATTTGAATCTTTTGGTTTCTTGCTGAGGAAAATAAAGGATATTTTTTCTTTGAGTAAAAAAAATTTAAAAAAATAAAAAGAATAAAAACATCAAAGAAGATACATCAGCTAACAATTCTGTTTAAATCATAAACACTGAATAAAATATCATAAACTCTGACTGTGATAATTATGCACTTCAGTAGCAGTTTCCTGTTGCTTTCCCTAAGATAATTTGTTAATGAGAAAATTATTTAACATTACTGTCACAGTCTCCACAGGCTAAACTAAAGATGCCTGTGACTCTCAAAACTATAACAATTAAAAAAAAAAAGAAAAAAAACCCTAAAGTAACATTATGCCTTTCTGTAAAGTGAGAAAAATAGCACATTCATTCCGCATTCATATGTTACAATGTCAAAGAAGAATTATTCAGTGTACTATGCTTAGAGAGTTTATTATTACTGTTAACACAACTGTTCTTTACAGTATCATTTTATCCAGTGCATCTCAAAAAAATTAATATATATGTAATTGGTGTTGAAAAATATCTATTGATAGATTAGCATACAGATATTATTTATCAGTAGGCAACCACAGAATACTAAAAACCTTGAGAAATAAATCACCTGGGTTTTTATCTTGTAGGCAAGTCCAAAACATGGATTACAAATATTCATGTTATAAGTGTCCATATTTAATTCAGTGTGTCTTGAAGTCAAGGAACATAAAGTGCAGTTGATTTAATGCCTGTGTGCCTGTGTTTGATTTGTCAATGAGATACCCAAAGATCAATAGAAATGGCTTGCTCTAAATGCCTCCAAATCAGAGGTGGCCTTTGCAGACAGGAAGATTTCCAAATGCAGAGCAAACAAAGTAGTTGTTGATAAAGAAACATATAAATGGATGCAAAAGGCTAAAAAGAGTCCACTTGAGCAACAGGAAAAGCTTTATTTAACTGCAGACTAATCAAGGTCAAGCTAAACCAAAGTGGCATAAAAAGAGAGACTCTGTGATTTAGAAATCAAAACATAACAAAATGTTTGAACAGAATCATCAAAGATATCCTAAAGGTCTTTATTTATGTCCAAATAATGCTTTAGAGTGGTGGAGAAACAAATAGATTTTTCTCTTTATAGCTTTTTTTTCCTGTTTGGTTGGGTTTTTTGGATGTTGTTGTTTGTTTTGTATCTTTTTCTTTAAAAAATCTTTTTTGTTTGTATCTTTAAAAAAGACCAAACCAGACCAAACTAAAACACCAAAAAAAAAACAAAAAACAAAAAACAAAAAAACCTTAAAAACCTAACTAACCTTGAATATTCTGGAGTTTATTTTTACAGGAGAAAATGGAAAGACAGCAGTTTACCTAGGAATTGGGACAGCTGACTGATTTTACCCCATTCACTGGGGTATCAAGTAGGAAATGGAAAATAACCCCCTGGGAAGGATGTTTAGTATAACAATAGCTTAAGCTGCCAGCTAGGAAAGGTGGTGTAAGGGCTGAGTCTTACACATTTTCAGACTTGCATTGAACTAGTCAGGATTTGAATTCAGTTCACAATGAATGATTTCTAACTGAAGGACACAATGAATCTGGTTTGAATTTTGTCTAAGCCTGGTTCTTATGCTGTTACTGAAATTACTGGATGTAAGTTTTTCATCTGTGACCTTCACATGAAACAAATTTGTGCCCTATATTTTTTCAGAAGCTTCTGCCTGTACTTTATTACTTGTTTTTAAAAACAAACAGGACATGCAGATTTTGTTTTAAAGGGGGAAAAATATGCATCAGTGTACTGAAATTTAAATTTCATACTGCACATATATCAACTGAAATAATTTTGGAAATAGAAAAAATGCAGTCTTTACTCACAGAACAAACAATCAATGCTAACATCTCAGATCAAATCTTCATTGCAGTGAGAAAAATGACAGCTAACTACTTCATGCTCACCTGTCCAGAAACTGCATTTTCACAAACAAATGTTTCATAATTTTTAGCGAATTCTGGTGCATTATCATTAACGTCGAGAATGTGGACATACACATTTGCTTCTGAAATTTTTTCAGGATTTCCTAATGGTTAAAAAAAGACAGAAATAAAAAGTTATAAATAATCAACTACATATTTTTAAGTAATGTAAACTTTAGAAAATTTTACCTATGTTATTCAGGGAAGAAAATAATCACAAAAACCTATGGACATATTTTTATACTGCTATAATAATATAGTAGCACCATAATATGTCTTGAAATAAGATATTTCAAGTAAAATTTTGGATTTGTTCATACTTTTATTTACCCAATGAGAAACTGATTTAAGTGTAAAAAAGAAGACCTGATCAGGAAAAATTAAATAATGTTTTGTTGATGAAGAAAAATTTACTGTACTAGCCATATATAAGGTTATGTGGTAGGAGAGTGTCACGTCTTCTAAGGGTATCTGGCCAAGGGCCTTTTCCAGTGCAACACAAATTAATACGACAAAGAGGAAGCCACAAACGAGAACATACTGGAACAAAAATCTGAGGGACAAGTGATTAAGAGAGGGGATGATGAGGACTATGCAGACCAAACCTGGTCAGATATATTAATTGATGTGGGCACCTGGAAGTGTGAGAATGATTTTTCCATCAGATCAATGGCCTCGAGAATTGATAAAACAATGGAGAAAAAGGTGAAAATAGACACAAAACGTACCAAGACAGAGAGGGAAGGAAGGCTCTGCAGAGGTATCTGGACAGGCTGGATTTATGGGCAAAGGCCAATTATATGAGTTTCAACAAGGCCAAGTGCCAGGTTCTGCACTTAGGTCACAACAACCCAAAGCAGAGTTACTGGCTTCAGGAAGAGTGGCTGGAAAGCTGCCCAGAGCAAAAGGACCTGGGTCTGCTGGTTGACAGCAGCTGAACATGAGCCAGCTTGTGCTCAGGTGGACAAGAACTGGCTGAGGGAGTTGGCATTGTTTGACCTGGAGAAGAGGAGGCTCAGCTGAGACCTTGTCACTCTCCGCACCTACCTGAAAGGAGGTTGCAGGGAGGTGCGAATTAGTCTGTTTTCCTAAGTCAGAGTCGCCTCAAGATGCGCCAGTGGAAGTTTAGATTGGATATTAGGAAAATTTTCATCTTGGGAAAGGTTGTCTAGCATTGAAATAGGATGCACAGAGAAGTGGTTGAGTCACCATCCTCGGAGGTATAGTGCCACATACAGATCTCGCAGTAGGCACATGGTTTAGTGGTGAACTTGGGTTCATGGTTGGATTCAATGACCTTATCAGTTCCTTCCAACCCAAACTACTCTTTAATTCTTTATTAGATACCTCTTGGAAGTCCTTTACCTATCAGCACATTGAATCCTGACTTACACAGCTTAGCTTTAAGAAATGTCTGCTCCCCCACAATGTAATTTATTATTCTTGTAGGCAAAAAGTTCCTCTGCAATAACAATGCTCATGTTAACATGGATGTGTTGTTGGGTAATGAAGATGTTTTTTCCAGTGAATAGACTAATCTTAAGATATTCCAGGAATACTGGACATTTGTCAACCTAAATATCTGTCAATATATCAGTCGCCTACTTTTATAAACCAGAGATATGTCAATAATTATCATTACAATGCATCTCATGTTCAGTGATACCGTCACTGCATCTGACCTGTTCAGAAGTTCTTAAGGTATTGATTTAAATTAGTCAAATGGACCTTTAAGAAAAAAGCAAAATGTCCTCCTCTCTGCCTCTTTTCAAACTGCATCAGTTTGGTTGGTTCTTGCATTACTTTTTTTAATGTATAATTCACTATTTGCTTGGAGCAAACATTTGTTTTCTTGGATCTTATGGAATCTACGTTGATAACTGTAGTTTTTTGTTGAAGGAAATGGCAGCAAAAGCAAGTACCACAGCGATAAAGGCAAAGATACTCAGCAGTTTTACATTTCTATTCCTCCTGTGAAGTCATTACAGCTGTGCTAATTTACCAAACCATGTGATCTGTCAGACTCATTTCAAAAATACTTCTTTGTGAGATGACATTTCTCTTGTTGAATCAAACATCCATAATAATACAATAGGCAACGAAATAGTTCTCAGCTTCTTTTACATAAACATAAAACATAGTATACATCCCTCTTGGAAATAACACCAAGTGGATAGGAGTTACTTTAACTCTTTTACTGAAGTCAGAATTGGATGCATAGGGCAGAGACTTGACTAGATTGTCTTTCAAAGGAAAGTTTGCAATCTTTAATAGAAAGCAGGGAATACCTTTGATGGCTTCAGTTTCATAGAAAGTGACACACGAAGGACCCAGCTAGTATTGCCTATTCTTACCTTGCTTGTTTGTAAGATTCATGGGTACAATACTGGCTTTAAAGCCTACCCTTTGCTTGCACAAAACATTTAGATAGCACATTGTTGGAATCACATCTGTATTCTTTCACTAAAAAGTGAGTTTTTTGGTTTTGTTATGTTTTTTTTTTTTGGTTGTTGTTTTGCTTTGGTTTGTTTTTTTGTTTGTTTGTTTGTTTGTTTTTTAATTTGTTGTTGTTGTTGTTTGTTTATTTGGGTTTTTTGAGGGGGAAGGGGAATTTTTGTGATAGCCTTGTTTCTAATTCTTTAAAATATTTGAGTAGTAGTGTCATAGCTGCCTTGGTGAGATTTCTTTTTTTCTTTAGCATAGGGTTAAATGAAGAGCATTTCTCTCATTTCTGTATGTATGGAAGTTCTTAACAGTATGAAAATTTTTAATTTTTCTGAAATCGCAACTGTTTTGTATTGGGAGGGAGCAATATATTACAAAGCCACTCTTGAAATCAGTGTCTGGTGAATATTTAATGACAGTTTTGGTGAAGCAGAGGTACTGCATTGGTTGCATTTTGAAGAGAAGGTAGGCAACATGTACTTTGTCTTTTATCCCTTACACTGAAAAATTATTGTTGGAATGTGAATTCAGCATATGTACCCATATTCTACATTATCTAAATATCTCCCAATTAGCAGAAGATTTCTCTGTCACAATCTCCATGAGAGATATCAGGACTTGAAAACAAGGACTAGGAGAACAGGATGTCAAGTGCAACAGGCTGGATCAGTGTGAAAATTAAGACGACACTTTAATTGCTAGGGACCTGTATTAGTAACTTGAAAAGAAAAGCAATGACCATCTCTAGACACAAAGCAGAACTCAGTATTTGCAAGGGATTAAAGAAAGCTTGATATTGACATCAGCCAGTAAACATAAACTTGTAATGATAACAACAATTCTAGCACTGCTACTAGCAATAAATGTTATCTTTATAATTTATATCTTTATAGCATGACTATCATTTATGCTAAGGCAAATTTCTTTACTTCCTAAAAGAAATGAATATACATAGTTTTTAAAGAAAGGACTACTACAAAAAAATTAAAAGTATATCAGCAAAGATATACATGTGACCAAGGCAGGGTGACAATTAAACATTACATTAATATTATCCATACTGAAATAATCAAAGAACTTCAGTCCTGTAGCCAGGTCTGGAGACCCCTATGACAGGACATGTGGAAGACTCAGTGGTGAAACAACTCTTGTCTGTTGTGGGTTAGTTTTGTTATGACTGACAGTATCAAGTAAAACTGATCACAGAATTATAGATAATTGAGGTTGGAAAGGACTTCTCAGTTGATCGAGTCCAAATGTTAACCTAATTCTGCCATGTTTACCACTAAACCATAACCCCAGGTATCACATCCACAGGTGTTTTAAAAACTTTCAGGGAAAATGACTCATTTACTTCACTGGGAAGCTGATTCCCATGCTGGACAACTCTTAACTAGGAAAAAATTTTCCTAGATAGGATTAGAATGCTGTTATTTGTGCTTCAGCCTTGTACTTGGTGAAAGCTTCTTACAACCAAGTAAAAATTGATGAAAAGGAACTTGATTTTTCTTGAGCTTTAGCATAAAATGGAATAAGAGTCAACAGGTTGCACGTTCTCCCTGCTGCATGTAAGTTCTAACAAATTAGACCTACTTCTGGATACTTTTAAAACATGCTCCCTCAATGGCATGAGGATAGGATGATCCACAACATAGGTCCAAAATAACAGTCGAGCCTCTCTTACTAATCTCTGATCCCTGTAATCATTGCAATGGGCTCAAAAGTCATGTGTATTGTATGAGTGTCAGGGCATCAACAGGCTCCTATGGAGATTGCTGTTGTAATACAGTTTCAATAAGCGACTAAGGCACAATGAACATCTTATTTGGATGAACTCTAATTGCATTCTGATTTGGCTTCAGTGGAGCCAAAATGTCATCCACCAAATGTCTCATGCACACAGCACGTGTTAGACTATATTTCAATGAATGAAATACTGCTAGTTACTGATACAAATCCTTTCAGGTATACCCAGACCAAGGTGACCTAACTTCAGTTCTTTTGAACATACTGTTATAGACAGTGACCTTATCATAATTAAAGAAATAAAGAATAAGAATTTGAACACAATGAAGTCTCCGTTTCTCTGCAAAAACTTTCATTACTGTGAAAGTCTCACTTTCTTTTGCTGCAGGAGACAGTTATTAATTTTAACATTTGGTTCTCTCCTGTTTTATTGTTTAACTAAACAAAAAAGTCTAGGCCGGAATTATCCTGCTGTGTTTTCACAGTACTGTTCAAGACATGACAAAACCATGCCAGAGATCAATTTTGCCAACACCTGTCAACTGCCCAACAACATGAGAATGAAATTCATGCTTAAAAACTCACAGAGAATCTGAAAAGGAAAATAGAACCATCAATTCCTGAATACAAGTTAAGGACTTCAATGAAAAAGGATACTGACTATCAATTTCCAGCAGCAATGTTCTACATATACACAGGGAAGGCTCCCTCTTGGAAACAGTGTAGTTTAAGAATATATGTTTAAAGTGGTCATAGTAATACATGACATTTAACTGAGTAAAGAAAAGGTGCTAAGAGTATTTGGCAAAATCTGTCTGATTTATTGATTGTACCCCAGTTTCATATGGTTTTCTTCCTTCCTGAGGATGGATGGGATTAGTTTTTAGATAATATCCCAGAAATCTTGTTAAACTGCCTTACAAATCAGGAGCAGTTAAATTTCTATGTTGTTCCAGATTTAGGGCAACCAGATCACCAAAAACACAAACAGAGGTAATTTGCATTTGACTTTCAAACAAAATTGACAGGTGAAATCTATATAAAGATGGCTTCAAGGCTTTAATTGTCACTGAATAGACGTCTAGATGATTTAGGCCTTAACATTCACAATTAATTTGAGCCACAGGTTTCTGACTGGTGTTAAATTAGACCCTGGCTAATTTCACACTAGTCAAAAATCTGGTGTGAAATTAACCAGGGTCTAATTTAACATAAGATCTTGCACTGCAGGAGCAATTCTTATGCTTCAGTGTAACTTGAAAGCGTTACACTCTCGATCCTATTACAATTTCTTTTTACATAAGGTCATCTTTTATGAAAAAGCACAGGACCTTGGAGCTCAAATACATTCCACTTCTATTTAACTAATCATTTTAATAATGCTCCTTAGTGTAGCGAGCAACAGTAATATAATCAGAAAGAAGCATGTATTCTCCACTTAAAAGAAGGCACACACAGAGCATAATTGTAGTTCACAGTGTAAAAAACCCAGTGTTCCTTAAATTCCTTACTCACTTGTTTCTGTGGCTGTAACAGTTATGTTGTGCCAAGAAGCTATCTCTCGGTCCAGAGGTTCAGTGGTAATGATTGCTCCATTGTGTTCATTGATGCTGAACAGTCTCTTTAAATGCGTGCTGTGGACAATAGAGTACCTGCACCAAAAGAAAAAGAAAGATATTCCCTAGTACTGAAATGTTCCATCAGAGGCAAGGACATAGACAGCTATTGTCAGCTGAGAAAACAGAGCTGTGCATATATGCATATAAATGTGTGCTGCAACAACTCGGAAATCATGAAAATGTACACTTATAAACATTTAAAATTCACTGCCGCCAAGATCAAAGCTCTTCTTTCTATAAAACTAAATACGTCTCAGATCTATATTAATGTGAACTGAATCTGAAATGCATTATTCATTCTTACTTCTAAGTCACTCTCACAGCAGGTGAATGACTTCGTTGAAAAGAAACAGCAAAAGTGCCACTTGTGAAATGAATAACACCAACATCTAAGTGGAGGTTTAACGGCAAATCTACTTTATCATTGCTGACATGCTTTAATGCCAAGGGAATGGGCATTATAAAGACAGACAACCATCTGTAATGAGGTGACACTAAGGCAGAGTACAAAATCCTAATGCAGAAGATGATTGCGGGGAAGACTCAGTGCTCCTGAGTCTTCCCTGAAAAGGCTCCGGATGCTGTGAATATGCACATGTACACATATGTACACACATGCCACTCAAGTTGTTAAAGTCTAACCAGGCCAGAGATGAATTGAAATAGGCAGCAATGATATTGGTTCAAATGGAAAAGGTATTTGCTAATGTTTTTAATGGCCTACAAATCACCAAAAGAATGTATGATGCAGCTGCTAATAAAGTCTATTTTGTGGAAATAAAACCTCTTTGAATAGTTGAAATATTCTTTCCACTCCCATTTGGAATGGGCACATGCAGCTATTCCTTTTTACTGTACCTTTAATTCTGCTTGACAAAGTCTTTCTGTTTCCTGTTGACACCTCTGACTCAGACTCAGACAACGTGTCAGAAGTTAAATGATTCTCTAACTTGTTATTTTTAGCTTCATATGTCTCTTTTAAAATTAGTAGAAGATTAATCAAAGAATTCACACAATACTGTAGGTGAAAGTTCTTAGAATTTGAACCATAATTTGAATATTTAGAAGCTTCTATTTAAGGTATTTATAATTTTTCTCACATAGTTATTTTGTTTTGTTTGGGCTTTTTGGGTAATCTGATTCTTGACAGAAAATTTTCAGAAAAACTGTATTAGGTATTTGTTATTTTTTATTATTTATGTAGTGAGGTTTTGTTGCACATCTTTTTTAATTTGTTTGAAACCTGGTGTCCACAAAGCAACACAAGATGTTTTCTATATTATAAGTAACTGCTGTCATTTATGATAGGAATGGTTTCAAAATTAAATTCATTTGCACGGCACTTAGCCCAAAAAACTTATCTTTATATTAGAAGTGATATACTCTATTCTAAAGAAACTCAGTGATGCAATACTTGTATCACTGTTTTGGGACTATGCAGACATATTCAATTTGAAGCAAGTTCCCACAAAATATTTCTAAGAAGGTAAAGATATATGTCAATGTTTAGATGTTCCACAGGAGATGTTACAGTCATCTGAACAAACCACCAAATCAGCCCTTTTAGAGGGGGGAACAAAAAAATACATGTAAATTTTTATTTTTCTTATTCAATTTAACCTATTGCTAACTTAATAAGTAACAGTAAATTAATGGAAATTCATAACAAATCACTGCCTAAAGATCTGAAGCTGTAGCATATTATATAAGCACTTCTCCTATTAGAAATCTACACACCATAAATTATTTAATGTCTCAACCATTTGTCACTGTATCCTGGTTTGTCTAAATTGCATAGTCCACAGTGATGTCAGGCAATTCAAGAAGCTTTTTTAATTATAAATCCCATGTTAAAGATTAATCACCTGTTTTCTCCCTTAAGAGACAGAAAAATTATTTATCATTGATATTATAAAAAGTAGAATCTGTTGTTGCTGGGTTGAGTGGCTAGGTGTCAGCTGGCTTGTGGCAAGCAATTGTTTTGGGTCCTTTTGCATCACCTATTTTTCTTGGGCATTTGTCATAGATATGGGTCTTTCCCATCTGTTATTTTCTCTGATACTACTACTACTATTCTTAGTAGTAGTAGTTGTAGTAGTATTAAAAAAACCTGTCTTTATCTGAACCCATGAGCTCTCACAACTTTACCCTTCAATTCCCTCTTGCATCCCAGTGGTTTTGGGAGTGAGCAAGTGCCTGTATGGTCCTTACCTGCCTCAGTGGGTTAAACCATGACATCCGCAATAATCTTGGCTATCACAGTGAAAGCACAATTAACTGTAATTATAAGCTATGGTAAGTAACAGAAATACCCTTTGGAAATATCAACTACATCTACATTAGAGGCCTGTTCATGTTTTAAGACAGATACCTGACTGGACTGTCATCATCATCTGGATCTCTAGCAGTTACGACCCCCACCACTGAGCCACTCATAGCTCCTTCAAAAATCTCCATCACATAGTTCTCCGAGGTGAAAACTGGAGGTTCATCAGCATCTTCCACATTGATTTTGACAATGGTTGTGTCTTCAAATGGCCCTTCTGTCAAAAAACGCTTATCAATGTATCTGTTTACAGCTTTTGCTTGAATACTGTATCTCTTGTTGCTCTCATAATCCACTCTCTGTTAAAAAAGAAAGTGAGATTTGGAATATTTCTTTCTTCATATTTAAATTAAATATTGTTCAATAAATGATGTGAGATTAAAGATGAAGTAGTGCTATACTTCTTTTAAGAATGTTTAAAAAAATTATTACTTCTGAAAGCAGTTAATTCTAAGGTTTCCTTTTTATGTTAAAAACACTTTAAAATTAAAATGTGCTTGTTTGCTTTCACATTTCACATTTCATGCTGACTATAATGCTACAGTCAAACAACTCTGTAAAAAAGAATTCCCATGGAATGTCACCCCTAATAACACATAGTTGCACTACAATTTTAGACAGTCTTTATCTTCTAAAATAAATATATATATATAAACAAAAGACTGACTAAATAAATAGCTTCCTGAACTAAAAAAAATACCATGAAACAAACATAAAAAGACCAAAACAAAACAAAAAACCCCTCACACTGAAAGCATTCAATTCTTCAGGGTCCTAGATTTCACTAGGCTATTGAACTGTATCTTAATTTCACATGATCCCCAGGATGACTGAGAAATCTTCCTCAGTGGTTCCAAAATAAATTATACAACTTCAAAGAATATTAATTTTCTTAATTCATAAACTGGTATTTTTTGATTGTACTTAGTATCTTTTCAAATATATGTCATAACAAAAACTCCACTGTCTAATAGAGTAATAAATTCTGATTCCAGTTAAGAGGAGTTGTTGGAAGTGAGATGAGATTGCTTGCAATCTATTGATAAAGATTTTGCAGATGATGCACAGAAGAGAGAGAACATTTTCTCACAATGGGATACATTGTATTGCACAGTAAGGGATAACATTAAGATACTCCATCACTATTATATTCAGCAGTAATAGGAAATGAGTCAAAAATGTAAACAGAACGTAAAGCATTTTTCTTTTTATCCCTCGTAATATTCCAATCAAATCACAAAGCCCAAAGAAGAAAAATAATAGAATCCAAAGCAGTAGGCCTTTTTACACATCCAGCTTTTTTGAGGAATTTCTTTCAAATATTTAGAGATTTTTTTTAAAGTTTCTGAGATCTCACCTTTTTTAATAAGATAATCCCTTCTTGAGTCTCATTGTTAGTAATGATGCCAAAAACACCTGCTTTATCTCCTTCAATGAAATAGTCCATGGCTGCATTGTCCCCAATGTCACTGTCCTCTGCAAAGACTTTGCCTACAGTGGTGCCCACAGGAGCCGCTTCAGAGACACTCATGTAGTAGAGCCCTAAAGAAACAAATACTGGCAAAGTTTAGTGATCTGCCATGGTTAATAAGTACTGTAGCTTGCATCTCTCGGAGTCTGGGAAAAGCCCCAGCTTTTACCAGAGCAATGGACACAATCTGGCATTGTATAGACCTCGGGGGCAGGGCAGGACATTCCCTTTGGGAGTCCTCCCCTCTCGGCCCTTCTTCAGCAGCGTATAGAGCAACAGACAAGATGTAATGGTTTTAAACTGAAGGAGGGAAGGTTCAGACTAGATAGAAGAAAAATGTTTTTTACTATGAGGGTGATGAAACACTGGCACAGGTTTCCCAGAAACATGGTGGATGTTCCATCCCTGAAAAAAATTCTAGGTCGGTTTGAATGCGGCTCTGAGCACCCTGCCCATTGAAGATGACATTAAAGGTCCATTTCAACACAAACTCTTCTGTGATTCTGTGAATGAACAGGGTGAAAAAACAGTGGATGACAGCACTTCCCAACAGCACAATTTTTTCCTGATAACCCAATGAGCAGCTCCCCGCATCTGCCAGAAACTACCTGGACAGAGAGGTTCACATCATTTGCCAGAAAGCTTATAGTATCTGTCAGAAAAAAATGAAGAGAGGAAAAGAAGAAAGAAGGTGAGTGAAAATGGCCCATTTTCCAGATTTTAGGTTGAGGTAGGGCAAATTATAGGGAAAGCAGTTTAGTGATTTCTCTCCAAAGTCTAGTGGTAAGTAAGACCAGCAGGCTTGAAATTTTTGCAATGATAGATTTTCTTTTCTTCTTGGTTTTTGAGCTTTTGTGATTATTTTTTTTCCCATTATTTTATTTTTTACAGCTGTATGCTGAAGTCAAAGCACAGCCCCATTCTAAAAAGACATAACAGCAAACCTAGCAGAGCTACAGTGGACCTACATTTCCTCAAGACTTCCATTACAGTAGGTAGCTTCTACTCACGCTGTTGAAATTTAGGTGGATTGTCATTGACGTCAGAGAGGTTGATGGTAACAGTGGCTGTTGCAGAAAATGCTCCTGGTTGCCCAACCATATCTTTGGCTTGGATGATGACCAAATACTGATCTTTCGTTTCTCTATCCATTTGGGAAGCCATTCTGATGACCCCTAAAAATGAAAAGTGTAATACAATAGAACATAAGTCTCTTTTTTTTTCTCCATATCTGACATGGGCACATAGTATAATATCTGTATAATATCTGTATCACTGGACCCAGTTATGAATTTTCATTCTAGACTGTGCATAACACAACTGTCCTAATACTGGGAATTAGTCCTCACAGTAACAAGTATGCTGTATGTCAAATCCATTCTGTATATTTAGAGTTCTGGGGGGCAGAATACTCCATATATTTCTTCTACTGTATATAAACATCTCTCTTACTCAGAAATTAGGTTTTTGGAGGGATGTCACATACCTATGGTTTCTCCAACATACAGATAGAAATATCACATGATGCATCATAGAGCTGTTAATTGAGAAGTGTTCCTAGATTAATTTGTTAAATAGGATATTCAGAATGCAACTCTTTAACAAGATAATTTGCTAAATAAAGTTTGGATTTTCATCTTCCTATGGGAAAGAAAAAAAATTATTTTCTTCAGATCTAAGAACTATGCAGAGATGTAAGAGTGTAGGGTGGTGTCAGATCATCTTTGTGTTGAAATAAAGAAAGACAATTTTGCTTGAATCCATTGTATTAGTTCATGAATGTTTTCAAGCTACAAATTCACTTGTAGTACCTGTCTTTGGCTCCACAGAGAAATAAGGTTGTCCCTCAACAAGACAGTAAAGCAGACGAGCACTATACCCATAAGAAGGATCATCAGCATCTGTAGCTGTTACCTGTGTAACCGAAGTACCTCAAGGAAAAATAAAATAGATTATGTTTGTTTTCTTCTTGTATAAATTGTCTCATAATTACAAAACATAAACTCTTTAAAAACCTTTTAACATACCAGTTATATTAATAAACAGTCCTAAAAATTTACAGGAGCAAATGACACCTACTAAAATTTTTCATTAAAAAGGAAAAATATTTCCTCAGCAGCTATTCTTATTGTATTTAAATTTTCAATTAAAATAAAAATAAATAGTACATGCTTTTTCAGCACTACATTAATGTTGCTTAAAATACTACATATATCACGCCTATTTTCTAACATGACAGTGGAGTAAAGTAAATTGTTTCTCCTCCTCTTTGTACACTCTTCAAAGTATTTTATGGTAGTTTCCCATAAGAATAAGAAAACACAGTCACTTTATCACCAGAAGGCCCACTGGTGATAAAGAAATTAATTGTTAACAAGCAAAGCAGCCAAGAAGTATAACAAGGCTCTGATAAAATTTTTTATCCTTGAGTCTTTAATGAACTCGTCCCAGTGCAAAACTTGTGGCAGAAATCCCAGCACAAAAACACAGTGGAATCAAATTGCAGAACTTGATTTCTTCTTTGATGGGAAGCAGTTTATATCCTAGATAGAAGATTGACAGAAACCTCATGGCGCCATCACTAATGACTGTCCTTTAAAAAAAGAATCCACAGTAGTATAATTTTTTAAGGTAATCATTATTTTTATCTTTTTTTCCTCACCTAGATTCTGCATTAGAATACAAATATCACTTATTGTGAGGAACAGCAGCAAATCAAGCTACTTTCTAAAAATTTCTGACATGTATTCACACGGTTGCATCTACTTATCAATGCAGCAGTATAGTTAGGCTGGAGGGGAAAAGAAGAAGAAGAAAAGGTGGAGTGCAAGGAGTTAGATGAAAAACACCTTTTTTTAATGACAAAAGCAAAGTTGATATTTATCCCAAATAAAACTAATATATTCATTGCTGGGTTTTTTTAGCTGTTAAATAGTTTTATTTTGAAATAGAAATGAAAAAGGCTTTCTCGTATAAGAATAGGCTAAATTAATTTTTTCTTTTTTTTAAATTTTTATTTTCTCACAATTTATTCAGCAGCACTTGAAGTGATTCCATAATGCATGTTATCTTCTCTCAGGCAGACAGCAAACTAAACTGTTATTAATTCCCACCAAATTTTGGACCTATATATTCTTCAAAACTGACCTGCAATATCAAATATCTGACGTTCATGTATACTTTAGATGTGTGCATTGATGTATAAATATATATACAGATCCTATTGCTCTGGAGAAATGTTAAAGATAAAAATTACAGATTCATATTTAATCAGGGCACACATATGCCTCAGAAATAACAGAATTCTTTAATAAAACCGAAGAGTAAATAGGATCTTCAACTACACAACCGTTAACTTCATATCAGCTGTGATTTGTGAAAATTGTTCTCATAATCACAGAAAAGTCATCCTCAAAGAAAATTTAGCATGACTAGAACAGAGTTGCTTTGAAAAAAAATTGTTAGTTAGGAAGGGATCAAGAACTATGGATGATCCAGCAGGTTTAATCTGTTATGAAAACCATTTTCTACTAAAGAAACTCAAGTGTCCACAACTATGTTTAGGAACGGACTTATTTACAGCAACATATTTAGTAAATCAAGAATAAAATCCAACATATAAAGGACTTCAAAGTTATCACCACAGCTTTTGTGCATCTCCCATTTGAAGGCAGATTTATTTTCTGCATGGTTTCTAAGCATTTTAAAGAAATATTGAATCTAAACCAGAATTTTCTTCTACTCTGGGACCCAAAAATACTTTTCTTCTTGTCTGTTAACTCTTCTAGAGTATTTCAGAATGCAGAAGTAAGGACTTTGTCCAGTTGGAGTCAGTGAGATGCAGCTGGTGGATGTAATTAATGGAAATGTGAATAATCAAAAGGAATCTAGTAAAGAGGGAGCTTACCTGGAAGGAAGAAATAAAAGATATCCTGCACTCACAGGAGGAAGACAGTTTACTTCTAAATTGGGGTGACAGCAGACTGTGTAAAGAGTAGGCTATAATTTCTCACATTTATTTAGAATAAAGATTGTGTGGTAACTGCATGAACCTCTACATTAAGTATGGACTATGTAGTAAGAAGAACAAAAATGTTACCCTGGATTTAGAGTACTTTCTCAGTTTTTAATTTTTCACTTCCATGAAACCTGTATTTCTTTACACATTTAACCATCAGAAAAAACAATCCACCAAAATGAACTAAACAAAAACTGAAAGCAAACCCCAACAAAAAACCAAACCAAACCAAACCCCAAAAAACATCAACAACAACAAAACCCAAAAATCCACAAAAAATCCCAAAACCCAACTCAAACCATTTGCAGAATGGAATCATATTTACCTAGCATTTGTGTCTGGGTGACAGAAATTACAATGTTATTATTCTGTACCCAAAAACTCCCAAAAGCCATTATTTATAACCACATGATTGTCAGAATAGCTGAACAGATACAAACCATATATTTTAAAACAATCAATTAACACACACCCCCAAAAGTTAAGAAACTTCAAAGCCCTGGTCTTGACATTGCAAACACCACATGATATAGCCGACAATTGAACTTTTTGATTAGCTTTATTTAAGGCAAACTGTTATTTTGTGTCTGTGCAGCCTTGGATTTACCCTTCTCTGGCAAAGGCATTTATATGCTGCAGGCCATTAGATATGCTATAGGGCCCTCATATGGCAAATAGCTATTCATTTTTCTAACTAGAGCTTGAGATCTATAAAGACATTAACTGCTGATAGATTATTGCGTCTGACTCTTAGCCACTCCATCAGATATACTGCATTTGTACAAGTTTAACAGCTATAAGGAAGACAGTATAAAATCGTACCAAATGCCTGAGGGTAAAGCAGAGCCCTGTGTTCTCAGCAGAGAGTCCATTTGCTGACACGCTTTTCATTTACTGTGACATTTGCATATAAAACCCTAATAAAATTTAGTATGGAGGATAAAAGAGAGCTAATAAAGAATTAAAATGTATTCTAATTTGTTGGCACATTAGTATAAATTGATATTTGTAACTAACTTCAGGCCAAGTTGTTTGTGCCTATTTTCAGGTTTTGCTGTGGCTGGCTGAGGCAAGTGACCAGCTCCAAATCTGCTCGTTTTCTTCGTTGCAGACAAAATGTGCACTTAGCAGTGACCTGCTTTCCCAAGTATTGACCACCCTTCCCGAGTGTTTTTTGTGAGGAAATTATTAGGAGACTGAGCCTCAGCAAGCTGAACCAAAGCTAGAGAACACTGAAACAGAGCAAAGGGCAAGCCTTTCTATTGCACTGTATCATTTAAATTAACTGTTCTTCACCCTGTATTATGCAAGAGTATGTTTTAGTTTACTGGGAGAAAAAGACTGATCTAATCAACCTCCATGGTATCAATAGTGCAAATTTTAGTGGGTTACTCTTTCAGTCTGCTACGAGCTTATAAATTTCCTTGTAAGATTGGTTTAGAATGCACACTGAAACAGGTTTCACCTCAGTAGTGCTGTCCCTACCTTTTGAGAACCAGGGTGAGCCCCAAGAAGTACCATGATGTGTCTTAGTTGTTTCATGTTTTGGAGCTGACCACTGTCAACATATACACTCCCCTTGCATTGTATATTCCAGACATACACATTAGTATTCCAGTAGTGTCTCCATGGAAGAAGTAGATGAAAGAATGATCTCTGGAATAGCTATGGTATTAGTGCTAGAGAGGTCAAGTGTAGAAGCAGTAATGCAGAAAATATTTCAAGATCCTGGATGACCTGGATTCATGTATCATGCACTAGATGATCGTAAATCTGTGAGTTTACTATTTCAGGAAGTCCGTGTCTGAGAGAGAAGGCAAATGGGGATCTTACTTCATTTTTCACCCATTCTGATGAATGGGACATGCTGTTACTTTTGATTTTTTAATTTACTTTTTTCATTTCATATATTTCTGTATTTCACTGGAACATTTTTTTTATTTATAATATTACAGGAATATCACAAAGTAAATTACATTTTCTGCAGCTTAATTAGTCTTATGCTGAAGTGATACTGTATTTTAGGAATCTAAATGTATAATAGATGATGCCAGGGAGTGGACAAAGACAGATGAGTCTTTCATTTTTAGTGTATCTCTTTATAGTAAACTCAAGGAAGTATAGAGTGAAACTTCTCAATTGTCAACTGCTTATTGATGGTTATAGGTGAGAAACAGAGGTATGTAGGAAACGATTATTACTGTTGGTTTTGATCTTAAGTACCACCCTACCTGACTATTTTTCTTTTTTTTTATATAGCCATCATGAAGACAGAAAGACAAAATGGAAGAAATTCAGTTGTTCATACACTTATGTGAATGACTGCAAGTCTTTGAAGAGACTACTAATGAAGACATACTAAATAATCAGCCATTTAAAAAACATTTTTAAGAGACTAAGGAGCCTATAAACAATGTTTTACCACAGAGGGGAAAAAAAGTAATTATCAAAGTCCTAAATTTCTGCAATCCCAGATAATTCTAGAAAAGTGAACTGTGCTCATTTTTACTATGAGCACATAAAAAGTAAAAATGCAAAGGTCTTTGATAAGACACCTATCTTCTTGTCTCTAAACATGGATGAATAAGCAAGAAGAAGAAGCTGGAAGAACCCTCTGAACAAGCAACTGATTATGTTACAAAAAGTTATTTGACCAAGAGGTCAGATGCAGAATTAAGCCTACCTGCACAGAAGAAAGTGGCAGGGAAGAAACAATCAGAAGTGATTTCCCTGGTGGAAGGTGACATAAGCAGGTAACAATTACCACTAGCAAGTAAGTTGATCAAATGCATGTCTTTTGTAGCTATGGCTAGTAGTAATGGTGAGCTGCTGCTTCCTGGAAAAAATTAGGATACTAACCCCACTTTCAATTAAATACCAGGCATGAATATCCTTTTCTTTCAACTGCTATCCTGGCTGGTAGAAGAAGATAAAGTTTATGGCCTGCTGTCAAATATTCACTGATTCTGCTCTAAAAGTTGAGCAGATAATACTTAATGAAACATAGTTTCTATAATTTTTTACGATCACTGATGCTATTACATTAATGGCCTCATTGATTCCTACCATTTAAAGGAGCACAATATTTGAATTTCTTTTCAATATCAATTGCAATAGAAATAAGCCAAAGAGGTAGGCATATAAATTTAAAAGGTTTCTGGCATCTTTTCCTTTACATTTACATCAGCTGTATTCACACTTTTGGGTTTTTGAAGGCTTTAAACATATATGTACACATATTATGAATTAATATGTTTATGAACACATAATTGCATAGATACACCTATATTTTCCAGGTGTCAACTTTGCTTTGCATGCGTTGTGTTAAGTTTCCAGGTACATGACAGATCCTAGTACAGGTCTGTCTGATCATGTGAAAGTGGGAAAGAAGAGGTACAGTTGTTCAGTTGCATCCCTTGACAGGGAAATTACAATTCATGTACTAAGGAAATCAGAAGGCAGTCCTTCACTGCACACTATCTAATCCAAACAAGGAGAAGTTGGCAGGAAAGAGGTTTGGCAGTGAAGATAGGTAGGCAACATGCAAAGAGTGAGGGTGGTCATCAAATCTTCTTTGCAACTTTCTGTAGTACTCTACCTATTTCAACTGGGAACATTACATTTTTAAACAAGTGCAAATTTCAAGGCTGAATCACTGACAGGAAAGACAAACGTCTATAGTCAAATCAAGGATGTATCCAGAATCTGTAAAAGGACTTGGATAGATGTAAGTACCTAAATATTTAAAAACAAGATTGTTAAGTAGAGGTATTTACAACCCTCAAGTTAAGAATATGCCTTTGCAAATTTCCAACCTGTAAAACAGTTTGCTTCCTTCTTACTGAGAGGCAGCCTGTAAAATACACCACTAAGATTTGATTTAAACACAGTTGTCTAGAAAAAATCAGCAAATAGAATTTGGTTCACAGCATATCATACCTTCAGGTGACATCTCTGGAACAGTGGCCACATAAGGTCCATCCAAGAACTGTGGTTCATTGTCATTGACATCTCGAACCTTGATGATAAATTCTGATTCAGGTTCAACAGGAAGCTGAGTGCTCTTGTTAATTGCCTGTGCTCTTAGTGTGTAGAAAGGTTTCTTTTCTCGATCCAGCTTTTGTATTACATAAATTTTGCCGTTATCTTCATTGATGACAAAAAAGCTTCCAGCTCCCTCCCCAGTCAAAACGTATCTTAAGTTGCCATCCTGTTTGTCTAAATCCGATTTCAGCTGAAAGTATAGTGGAGAAAAATAAGTCACACTTGGGGAGGAATAAAGTTTTGAAATATTCCTTTTATGCTTTGTTTTGATTCACAGTGAACCCTGTCACTAATAAGCCTTCTTGGATACTAGTATTTGAAAGAAAGCACATTCACATTTTTAGCCAAGCATTTCAATTTTAAAATATTTTAAAATTATTTACTTTTAAAGTCTTGGTATAACAGACTTTTAAATGCATGATAAATCTGAAAAGAGATGCTTCAGCTACTTTGAAGTGAAAGGAATGCATCTAAGTACCTACTTTAGTTCATTGCTTTATCAGCTCCTCTACAATTCTGCTGAAAACAATGCAAAGGTCATTAAACATTATCTAAATTTTTTATTAGTGCAGATGACACGTGTACCTTTTTAGTTTCTTTTCTTTTTTTAATCAGCAATGTTAAGTGTAAATGTGTGTAACAATGATGTTCTGTTTCTGTTGAAATATTAAAGAGGTTAAAAGACATTCCATGGTGTAAGTCTGTATTATTTATTCCAAAATAAATTGACAGACATTTTCCATTTCCTTCCGGGATGATCTACATCCTCTGTTGTATTGCTAAGATGAACTTTTTGGTGATGATTCCTTTGATGAAGCTGAGCCTTGGACACAATTTTGGCCCAGCTGCATTTGTCCATGACAACAAAATAGTTCTGTTAATGTTAGTGGTATATAATAGAACAATATTTTAAGAACAAAACCTTTATTTCCTAACATGACAGGCATCCGGAGTTGAATTCTATGGGAACAACATTTTCCATTAAATCATTAATTCTCTATTTTTTCTCCACTTATTTTGGTTTTAGAACAAAAAACGTCAAACTCTCTAAGAGTCTGGATACCAATTGAAAAATCCAAAGGTATAATAAAATATAATTTTTAACTTGCTTCTCTAATGAAGAAACATGTTTAAAATGCAAATAATATACCTAACTGTTTACTCCAATTATCTCACTATTTTGCTTATGGTTATTGACCGTAAAGGTCACTGTAAGTTGTGAGGCCATGAATGGGAAAGTAACTATGGGATGTAAGGGGCCCATTTCCCTATTGGATCTACCCAAATATTTTTGTAATAACTTCTGAGGTTGCAAAAATATTTTTAACTTTTGGTGGAAGAATGTGTTTTAAGATTTTTGTAATGCATAATTGTTTGCATGCATCAAATGGATAATTTATTCAGAATGTGACAGGGACACTGCTCTGAGATATGAGGAATGGTTTTGAGTTCCTGCTCTGAGTTCTGTAAAGGTATTTAAGGCCTAAAATATTCAGAATTAATTATTCTTGCCAGTACAAAAGATAGAATTTTCAAGTCTAAGGCAGTTTACAACCATTTAAAATATGAAAAACTTAAATATTTTCAACATAAGTAGTTGTGTGCTAAACATGGACCATGTTATCCCCTTTATATATGTGGTCTGGTCAAACCCATTTTAACATCATCCAAATTTGGCATCTCAGTAAGGGGCAACAAAGATTCTTTGTTATCCATAAATCTTGGTTTCCTTATCACAAAACCCAGGACATGGGAGAGGTGATCTATACCTAGATCATTAAACTAACATGGGGCTCAGATGTGACCACAGAGTGTATCAAACCCTCAGGGTCTGGGAGCATGCCTTGGACTGGCTGCTGAGACATAATCTGTGTTTAGAAATTTCACTTAGAATCATTTATCCACAAAGGATTTCATGACCTTGAACATGTTAAATGAGAGGTCTCTTACAGATGACATTTGCTGAAAAGGAATAGCAAAGATTCTCAGTTTACTTGTTTTTTTAGGCTGGGAACAAAATAAATGGTCTTACCATTGTAAATGAGAACTGAGAACAAGATTTTTTGTACTCATCCTCGTGTGTCTGCAATTACAGTGCTGATAGGCTCATTTATTTTTCTTTATCTTGATAATGGAAAAGAAGTCATGAGTCTATGTTAAATGAAATTTGAAAATTTAGTTCTGACTGTAAAAAGATTTTGATATGGAATAGTGATTTAAAAACAGAGACTGTCTACCTTTGAATTTTCGTTGATGCAGTTTTCTTCAGGGCCTTAATTACTAAAAATTCATGTGTTGATCATAGACTACCACTTCATTTGCTGAAAGCAGCGCATATTCTACTCAATAAAAAGACACAAGTAAATATGTCTGGTTAGAAAATGGTTACACTGCAATATATTAACAATAATCTTCAATAAAATCCCCAGTTAACCTTTGAGATATAAAAAGGTGAGATAATGAAAATGCATGACATTTATTAAGTTTCTGTGCAGGAAACTGTTTTCAAGGTATTGGAAAAGTAATAATATTTTTTTTAAAAATAGACAGTATGTCTTCTCTTGTTCTTTCAGAAGTGAGACATCACACTTCCATAGTAGTTACTTTGAAAGGGCTGTGAAAAAGTAATTAATGAATTTTGAACACTTCACCCTTTGGGCCCAATTAAATTTTAGTGCTAGTTAATTAGCAGTTAAACTTATTTTGGTTCATTCATCTAAAAAGGGCCTTAAAGAAAAGAAAACCAGATCTCAAGATTAAAATTACTTCCAGTATACAAAAATAAATAATAATAAATATAATAATAATGATAAGCAGAGAGAGAAGGGGGCAGATAAACCCTCATTAAGACAATTATCTTAAAGCACATTTTTAAAGGAGGGTGAAAAATAATTGCTCATTGTGCTGAACCTACGTTAATCTAATGAACCATGCAGATTCCTGTAGTTTCTCAGTGGTAAAAGGATTTGGTATTAATCAGCTTCATTAAAAATTAATGAGGGGTAAATCAGCTGCTACTTAGTGTAATAGAAAATCATGCTAAATACTGTTTGTAAGCTACACCACACTCAGTATGGCTGCTTTGATGCAGTGCCAAAAATAGCACAAGCAAATTGCCAGATGTTGATAAATGAGTCTTTAACTTCCATTCAAAAGAAGGAAAGGAACTTTTCAGCTTTATACCTTCATCTGTGGTGTATGGAACTAGTTGTAGTAACAGCATGCATCTGAAGTTTCTTTGACAGCAGTCCTCAGTGAAGGAAGGTCCTTGGTACTGCCATGTCCTACAGCTCTTGGGTTTCTCTGACCTTGACTAAGGTCACAGGAAGGGAGGGATGCAGTACTGCCTTATTATAGCTTCCTGATCTCCTCTTTCTACATTTATTGCTACTTCCACACCACTGGAGATATTTGGTCTACCACACCAAGGTAAAAGCTGCTTATCAGCATGTTAAATTTAACTTTGTACTGTCCTGAATCATTACTTATCATACCTGTCCAATGTACACAGGATCCAGTGAAATCTGTTCCTCGGTGGCAAAAAGAGGCTCCCACAGCCAGCCACGTTTCACTCTTCGAACTGCTGTGAAAGACTGAGCTGTGTTTTGAGTGCTGGAGTTCTGCTTGCTGGGAGAGCAAGGCCAAAGTTGAACCAGCACCACCATGAGATGTAGCCGTGCAGAAAAATTCATGATGAACACTTCTTTCAATCAATCTGAATCTGTGAAAGAGGAAAAAAAAGAAATAAAACTTTGACAAAGCATCCCTTTTGTTTTTCTACTTTTATATATTGATTCTCTGCTAATGTAAGAGCTGATTTGCAGTGTTAAAAACCTCCTCCTCTCCCCAAAAGTAAAGAGCTGAAACAAAGTCTGTTTCTGATTAAAACAGACTTTCTTTCAGAGTCTCTAACATGAAAGTCAAGTGCTTAACTTTTCTTTGTGAATATCCTACACAGGGACTTTTTATGCAAAAAGAGGAAAATAATCCTTCAATTAATTCATCTTTCAAATTTAGCTGGGTAATTGTATTGTATAGCCTAAGAATAATTTGATTGGAATAATTGTATGTTTCTGCTTAGACAGGGCTCATTTTGAGCTGCAGTCACAGAACTGCCTGAAGGGTGAACATCTAGCCTTAGTAGCCCTGATGTCTGGCAGCTGAAACAAACTGGTGCAGATGTTTTTTAACCTTTTTGTACCCATTTTCCCAACTCAGCAAAATGCCTGCAAAAATGTCAAAGGTGATAGGGCACCATGAAGAAGCAGCAAAAGTTTACAACTTTCTGCTTCTCAACCAGACAGCAACATGGACAAGGCAGAGGTGTTTAATACATGCTTTGCCCATGCCTTCGACACAGATGATTCATCAAGGGGTTCCCAGAGCCCTGAGCTGTAGGACCATGACTGCAACAACGATCAACTCCCTGTTGACTCCGAATTTGCACAGGATCTGCTCCAGCTGGATCCCTACAAATCTATACAGCAGATGGGATTCATCTGAGGATCCTCAAAGACCTGCTGATGTCATTGCAAAACTTCTGCCAATGATTTTTGAGTGGTTTTGGGGATCCAGAGAGGTCCTAGCTGACTGGAAGCTGGTGAATGTTGCCCCATTTTTCAAGAATGGCAAGAACGAGAACCCCAAAGACTAGAGGATTGTCAGTCTCACTTCAGTGCCTCATAAAGTTATAGAGAATGTTATTCTGGGAGGTATTGAAAAACACCTAGAGGACAGTGCAGTAATTGGTCACAATCGGCATGGCTTCATGAGAGGAAAGTGCTGCTTATCAAATCTGATTTCCTTTTATGACTTGGTATCTCACCTAACTGATCAATGGAAGCCCATTGAACTTTTTGGATTTCAGCAAAACTTTCGATACTTTCTCTCACAGGACCCTTCTAGACAAATTTTCAGCACACAGCTGGATAAACACATGTGTTGGGTGAGCAGCTTGCTCACAGGCTGGACACAAAATTACAGTGAATGGGGTGACATCAAACTGGTGACCTGTCACTAGTGGTATTCCACAGGGCCCTGTCCTCAGCCCTGTGCTCTTCAACATCTTTATGACTTTCATTCAGGACTGGAAGGAATATGAAGCAAGTATGCAGATGATACAAAACTGGCAGGAATCTTTGAAAGCAGGGAGAGAAAACAAAAAATTAGAGGACTGGGCAATCAGCAACTCTATGAAGTTCAACAAAGGAAAGTGATGGATTCTGCACCTGAGACAGGACAACCCTGGATGTATGTATAGAATGGGGAATGAGATGCAGGAAAGCTGTACCACAGAAAAGGACCTGGGGGTCCTGGTCCATGGCAAGTTGAACATGAGTCAGCAGCAGTGCCCTGGTAGCCAGGAGGGCCAACCCTGTCCAGGCACAGCATCACCAGACAGTCCTGCTCTGCTCTGCCCTGGGGCAGCCTCACCTTGAATATTGTGTAGTGTTTTGAGAGACATAATATAAGAAAGACATTAAGGTATTATAGAGCATCCGAAAAAGGGGCCACGAGGATGGTCAAGGGCCTTGAGGGGAAGCTGTATGGGGAGGGACTGAGGCCACTTGGTCTGTCCAGCTTGGAGAAGAGGAGACCTCACTGCAGTCTGCAACTTCCTCTTTAGAGCACTAAGCCTGTAGACAGGGTACAAGAAGCATTTGGACAATGGTCTCAGGTACATGGTGTTACTCTTGGGGATGGTCCTGTGTGGGGCTGGAAGCTGAACTCAGTGATTATTGTGGGTCCCTTCCAATTCAGCATATTCTGTGATTCTGTGAATAGAATTTGTCTTAACAGATTTTACCATGTTTGACATTATTTTCTCCAATTAAACTGACAAAGGACAAATGCATCTTGAAAGCTGTAGGTTTTAGTAGCTAGTTTCATCTCCACTATGTGTACTTTCAGAAAATGAAGGTTTTTCATAAACTGTAAGCTATTACTGACTTTTCAGTGATTTTTGGAACAATGAAGGGAATTTTAAATATAATTCTATGCTCAGTTAGGAATAGCCATCTTCTGTGAAGCAAAAAGGAAAATTTTGAAAATACCTACCATAAATATTTCGAGTCTTAAAACTCATTTGGCAATGGCATTAGCCATTCCTTTCAAGGCTTTAGCATTGAAGAATGTTTCCTATGGAGGAGTAGTCTGGTTTATGAATTTGTGACATGCTAGTCAGTGTGAAAAACACACTGAGGAAAAAAAAATTGGATGCATTTACCTTAGACCTGAAAAGTCCATAAGTCTTTTAGCTGTCCAGGATAAAATATGAATCTATATATTTTAAATTAATTATTTAAGTATTGTTATTTTAAATACCCATCCTTACCCGAAGGGAAATGCCATAACTGCTTAAAAAGACAGACAGATAATACAGAAAGTTATTTATTTCCTTTCAGCAACTTTATATGATGTTGGACAACAGTTTGATAAAATGTAATCTGCAGAGAGGGGAGAGAGAGAGAGGAGTTCTAATAGGAAAGTCAAATAGAACCACAGAAATTAAGGTGTACATTCCAATTTCTTCACATTTGTGTTTTTTGAATGTAAAACTGTAACAATGCAAGAGGAGATATGAACAGAAGGAATGTTACTTGGGTACCCTCTTGTTTCAGTTTACTGTAGAAAACTGCTTATTTTCCTATAGCTGCAAGAATAATATTTGTGACATGGAAGAAAAGGCCAACAAAGCTCAACTTGGCTCTGAAACAAGGCTTGAGTGAGGTTTAAAAGGCCTAAAGACCTTGGAGAGTCTCCATGCAACGGGTGTACTTAATTCTAAGCAGTAATCTGCTCACAAAGTAACCTTGAAAATGAACATTCATTTTATTGCAGCACATACCAAAGGACAGACTACTGAAGCACTAAAAGCTTAACAGTCAAGGAGACATTTCTGAGGAATCATAGAAAAATGTATTTCAACCACAGTTTTTATGTGAAGAGAGGTGTTCAGTCTCAGAAATAGCAAATACTTCTGGCTAGGCTTTTGTTGTTGTTTTGAATGCTTGTTCTGGCATTGTTTACCTTACTTAACAAAATATGTCAGGCTTGTGGGGCAGTATTTCATGCAGAGTGAATGTCAAACAAACAGTTATTATCAAACTCATCTGAAGACACTGTGTATAGACAACAACATAGTGAGGGTGCAGAATATGGCTACGCTGGTCTGCTGTTGGCCACCTTCTTGCAATGTGCTCAGCAGTTACATATGAACAGCATAAAGCATGCAATTAATATTTTGGAGCATTTTGACATCTCCTTTTATACTAATTTATGTTAATATCCTGTGTTACATGGGGTTAAGAATCATATCTCCGACAAAATGGAATGAGTAATTACTTTCTGGAATCTGCACACACAGTATATAAAAAGATTTTAACTTGAAAATACAGATGATAGGAAAATGCCTTTATAAAACAAAGCTATTTAATGGAATTGAGATCTATATGTATCTCTGATTATCTCTCCTCTGCTATATCAAACAATCTCAATTTGCCTTTACTTTCAGAACCTTTCAAAGCCTATTTGCTTCCAACATCTTCCTACTCATTTGGCATTGAGACACTGCCTCCAGCTTCTGGCCAACATGTGTTGCCATTTTTTATAATCCAGTTGTTCCCTTGTGAAACAATCACCTTCTTTCTCTTCCACTGATTGTAGTTCAGTCTCAGAAGTGAGTCTCACAAAATATCCAGACACTAGTTTCTTATTCTCTCGTCGTTTTCTAGTCTTTTCTTTAAAAATCTAACCTTCAATATTACCTGCTTAAAAGAAAAAGAAATGTAAAAGGGCTCATACTGTTTAAGATGGTTCTGTGCTGAGACTGCTGCCTATCACTGTGTCTAGTATTGCCTCATTATTCCCTTGTACTTTCCTGTCTTTCCCTATCCGTCAGTTGTCTCTTGTTTTACACTCATTTGCTACGGTCTTTGTAAATGAAATGACCTTGTACTCTGTGTTATAATTATAGTATGCAGCAGAAGGGAGGATTAGCAAAAGCACTGAGCTTTTGGGCACTGTAGTAATATGCACAAATAGATAATTTTTAAATAGAATAGATTCTCATTGAAAAAAAAAAAAGACATATTTTCAGAGATGAGCAAAAGATCTATCACTAAAAATTTCCCAAGGGGAAGAAAGAAATGGGAACCATTGTTCTGCTCCTGTCCTTTTGGAAGTATGTCTCCAATTTTTCTCACATGCAGTGAGTTGCCATAATAAAGACTGACTTAGACCAGAGTATTTAGAATATCCATTGCAGTTATAACACATGGGCTAAATCTTTTAAAGCTCATAGAGCAGCATCTTCTTTTCATACCTGATGAAAATCACGAGTTTCCTGTAGATGAGAAACAGATTTACCTTCTTGGAACAAAGTTAATGAATCCTTTCTTAAGTTTGTTTTGGAATCTTCACAAAGTGACATCCTGTCTCCATTTGAAACTGGATGTTATTTTAGCTGTGCTGGTAGTCTGACTTAGTTCTGAATTCCCTTTGCTCGATTTTTTTTTTTTTTAAGTTATGACTGTGTAATTACATTACAAAATAATATATGCTACTGCCTAGCATTGCAAGAAAAACAATGTAAAGAAGTAGAGGTCTGAAAAATACTGCTTCTGGGATACAGTGAAGTTATATATTTATTGGTGGAGAAAATAAAAGACTAAAGCTGGAGACAAACAACAGCTTTCTAAAGCATTAAAAAAATCCACAGAACAGATTAGAGTGCAGGTGATGAAAAATTCTATTACAGTTCTGTTAGTTCAAGAATAAGGAATAACCAGCCTAATTTTGTAACAAAAGTCCCATAATTTCATGTAAGTAAAGCCTTTTAGTTAGGAGGTAGCAAAACACTGAAATATGGTAACAAGGGTTATGGTAGATACTCCTAAGCTAGAGACCATTAGGACCATCTCCTAAATGTGCTTGGTGCTATTTTGAAACACAAACACATGGTGCACAATTTTGAAATAGTGACTCCTGAGAGAAACAAATCTCTCTGTCCTTGAAGGTATTGGGAATAAAAAACAAACAAACAAACAAGAAAAAACAGCAACTAGACTGAAAGACATTAATTTTTGTGGAATTTGGTGTTGTCATTTCTTGATTTAATAACATCAAGCAAACAAGAGGAATAACTTATGTAATCCAATCTAATTCATTAATTTGCAGCTTCTGAAACATTTCTTATCTCAAGAACAGCCTTAACATGATGTTGTTTCAGTTTCATGTTCTGTTTTATGCATCAGTGTTATTATGATTGTACTGAAATTTGTCTCCCTTGTATGTTGCTATCTTTAATTTCGTTAATAGGATAAAGAAGAAAGGGTATGTGTTACTAACCCCTACAGACTATAAAAAGCTTAAAGGAATAGAAACCTTCATATTTCTCCACTACAGACTTGTTAATTTGTTCTATGTCTACTGGCAATTCATCCTAATTGCACTTAATGTGGTTGAATACTGAGGATCCTAGTGTATAAGTGCTACTGCTCTATCTTCTTTCCAGAAAACACTAGATATGGACTCATTTTCATTTACTATTTTAGGTCTTGCACAATATGGTAGACACCTAGAATGTATTACTTCTGCAATTCTCAGAGAATTAATAATATATAATAATAGATATCCCAATTATTTAGATTGATGAGTATTTTTTTTGGGTTTGTTTGTCTGTTTTTTTTTTTTTTGGTTTTTAATCTTTATAGAACAATGACAAAATCTTCTGGTGTGTGCAAAGTAGTGGGCTTAATCCTGTTCTTGCTACTTCTTACCTTTGTTGAATTTCAGACAGAGTAGAATAATAATTTTTACATGTTTAGTGTGTTAAAGTTCTGCATTATCTTATCAAAGTATTTTATCTGTGATTTGGTCTTCTGCAATCAGTACCAAGATTTTTTTTTTTACATCAGTGTTCCATTCTTACTGTGTTTTAACTATTTTATTTGGAGATTCTAGAAGAAGGTATATTAAACTCCTGAGGAATAAATATGCCATATCTAACTCCAACTATGCTGGAAGTCACTATTGTAACAGTAATGTTTAACTGAGCTTATAAAAAAGCAGCAGTGAAGAGAAAGGACTAAAATCTACAAGAATTCTTTTTGCAATTTGAACTTAATTTTTACTAAATGAAACCACAGTTGCTGTTTACTGTGCATACATATTATGTGATTGGCTGAGTGATTAATTGATTTTTGTGACTGGATAAAGTTGACACCAGTCCTGCTGTAGCTCTAGGCACCTTTTCCACAAGCCTCTCAGCTTATATTTATCTGCCTGAATTATTTTCTTTATAGCTAGTTTAGTTTAGCTATTATTTTTATTGAATCTAAATATTTTAATTTATTCCATGTTGACTTTTACATATTTTTCTTTTTTAAAATAAATTTGAACTGCTACATCTATCAAGTATTCTGAATTTAATTATACTGTTGTTATCAGAACTAGCATCTAAAAGTAATATTCTCTTCAGTCAATTAATTAGAGATATATCAACAATTGTCTTTCTAGTCTGCAGCACAACTAGCTAGTTTAAAAGCTACTACTTAACCTTGAGAGGTGTTTTCCTTAATACACATCTTGATGTGACATTTGACCAAATTATGTTGACTGGTAGTGCATATTAACACAGAATGTCTGAATGTGTCTCCACCAGCCATCCAGAACACCACTTACATGGAGAGCAATTACTTAGATGTTATGAATGTATTTAAAATTCACTTCATTCTAATTGGCACATTATTTTCTTCATTTTGCCAGTGTACCATTGTGCCATTAAGGAAGGCCTTCAAACCATTATATAGAATTAGCAGTGTAATTATCTGTCAGATATACATGGACAAAATAGCTTAGAGAAAGGAATTTTTTAGTTGATTAGTGCCTTTAAGGCTGTATATTTAATCAGTTTAGAGCAGAGTATAACATAGTATATTAACACATATCCCATATTTTACTACAATATCTGTTGCACTGTACAAAAACTCTAGATGACATTTTGGATGACAAAACCCTGAATCATGGAAGCATGACAAGCAGTAGCTAGATTTCTGTCCATACAAGATATTCAAAACATCTTTTGCAGTATCAGATTGTGATTTATTTCTCAAAAAACCGTCTTCCATTAAAAACCTATGGCAGTCTAGGGAAAGGTAGAAGATTTGTTTAAAATGAGGGGAAAGGGGGCTAACGTGAAGGATGAGATTTCCTGCAGTGACTAAAGAAAAATGTGACGTAGAGATACTAGTTCAGCCCACAAGTCAAAGGAGATAGTATAGAGGATGTGGTGATACATTCTACAACCTCATTCTGCACTATCATTGGTAGCTCTCACTTCCTTAGTGGAAAATTCCCTGTATTAATCACCAATAGATATGAATAAACCAATATTGAGAAACAACTCTTTATTTAATTAGCACCACTGACTATTGGTTGTATTTTATTCCATCTGAACTTTGGCATATAAAACTGGCTTCACAATACCTATTTCCTGATGACCATGAGAATACAAGATGATGTAACCAGTCTTTTGCCTTTTTCAACCCTGATCCACCAGTATTTTTAGAATTGATTAATTGATTGCTGACCTGTAAGTTTGCTGAAGATATATGTAGCTGGGACCAGCTCAATATTTCTGTGTGTGGTGCAGCATTCTTATGTTTGTCTTAGGGGTTTGCTGCCACCCACTGCTGTGATCCTGTGAACAGATTCTCATGAATCTTTGAAACACATGATTACAAAAATACAAAATCATTATATCACACATTGTTATCAATCATATAACATAGAACTGGAAGCACAGCCTCAAACATTTCAGTCCTGCCCAAGGCAGAAGACCCAAGTCTTGTCATTGCAATTTCTTTGAGATCCTTTAGAAAGAACCTGGAAAAGATGACCCAATTCACCTAAAAATCTCTGGGTACAAAGAAAGTCACCCACACCATTCCCACCAACAAAACAGAGTGTATGTGTAAGGATAAACTGTTGGGAAGGACTCTGTCAGAGAGCTTTTGCTCTACAAAGGTGACCTTTGGAAGTGCTGGTGGAGGTAAACACTGCATAGGGATTGAGCCAGAGGGAAGCCAATGTTTCTGCAAACTTCCTCTGTGAGTGTTTGTGTTACTGTCTTTTAAAACAATATTAAAAATAAATCTGCAACATCAGAAAGTAATAAAGTAATTAAGTGTTCCATTTGGAGTCTACTGACTTCCCCCAAAGGGGCCAGCAGGTATCACCAAGAACATGACACTGATACACATACACAAATGCAGTGGATTTCCCCAGAGGCAATTAAACCTTTGAGATTGCTCCCTGGTTGATGTGGCATCTTGTCTTTTTCTGGAAGCATAGCTTTTCCACATGTTATTAACGAAGGTATGAAGCTATTTGGTGAATAGTTTCATAGACAAGACACAGAGATATTCCTACTTCATTTTCTTTGTGGGAAATTAAAATGAAACAGGAGGAATATCTGTGTCTCTTGTCTAAACACTGGTAAATTAATGATTATATTTTGTCCTTTTTCAGAGACATTCTGCCATACAGCTAAATGCTACTTCAGTCCAGACACTTCCTAGCTAAAGAAAAATTGAAAAGCTTACCTTAGAACTTAACTTTTAAAGTTATGTTCATTCTCTGCATTCATTCAATAGCTTAAGCAATTTCATTCTGATTCAAAAATTGATTTGGTAAACATACTGAGATGTTAAAAGATTCTGTTATGCCAGTAGTTGTGGCGCACTGCACTCTACACTAAAAATAAGCAAGCATTTAGTTTTAATTATAGCTTTTTTTAACAGGGACTATTATTTATTTTTAAGATAGCTTGCACTGTAGAAGATTACGACTAAACCCATGTATTTTAGCATAAATATTTTGCTGATTAAAAAGGCTAACATGTACACAGTAAAAACAGAAATTCTTGCCTTCTGGCATTTGCTTGTTATTGTAGGCAAGTAGCAAATCCAATTACAAGATGTTTGATTCACTGGGCAAATCCTACTGGAACATTTTTGGCTCTGCAGGATACCACTCAGTACTGAAGAACCACTTGTCAGCATAATGATGTAAAGGACCGCATTCTGTGATTCACACTTGAATCTGTTTGCCAGATGATTTTCAGGATGGCACTTCGCAAAATGCTCCAAAACTCTCTTTAGGATTGAGGTTCCTTTAATCGCTTTAATTCATAATTATTCTTTGCATACATTAAAACTAATAGTACAGTGAACTCACCTTTTCCATGGTTTTGGAGGAGATTTAATTCCTCCAAACATGAGATAAAAAGAAGCTTTGATATTTAATTTAAGAGGATGCTCTTTGCTCGAATTTGACTTATGTTAAACTTCTGGGTTTAGTTTTAGAGTTAATTTTCCACATAAGATGAGATAAATCAGAAACACAGTGTATGTCAAAGGAAAACCAGAATAAAATCAGATATTAATGTTTATATTTGAGGAAACTTACCAGGACGCATTTGTAAGGTAAATAAATAGTGAAGAAAGCAGTCCCTTACAGTTAAGGAAACCATGTCTTTACATGAGAGGAAAGAGCCATTTTTAAAAAAATTTTCGTTAACTTACTTTGTTCCCTGTTTATTAATAAAACACATTAGGTAAATAAAGAAACAAATAATGTATGAGGAGTTTTAATTATAAGATAGAAAATCTGCTCTGATACATAATCCAGTTATTAAAGGTATAATTTAAATTAATGGACAGAAAAATCTGTGCACCACCACAGTGGAAATCAGTTGGAAAAATGCTGAAAGACTGCCCCTGCCTCTGAGAGTCTGCAGTTGTATCAGATAGGAAAAGGTAGAATTTGCCTGTTTTTTGAAAGAGACAACACATTGAAGTGCAAGCATATTTTTCAGAATAGTGAGAAATAGAGATGGAAAATACCTAACTGACAAATTTTATAACAATATATGTTTTCTTGCCTTTTTATTCTCTTAATCTAGTACTCAGTTGATGAATCTTCCCTTGTCTCCTGCAATGGAACAACCTCAGTCTGGGTTTCGCTTAAGTCTTAATGATCAGTCTTGTCTCTCCCTTACTCCTAATTTTAACATTTAACTGTTTGGCTTTACTACCAGGAATGTATCTTCTCTTCACTCATTCTATGAATTACACTAAAGGCTGATATCTTTTTCTAACCTCTCATATATAAAATATATATTAATCCAATGAGGTCCTTATTTGATTCAATTAAAGATTGTAAGCACTTTTCAGGTACCAAGGGATTCAGAACAGTATAGGAGCAGAGCATTAGGTCATCCAGGCAGTACAAAGGATGTTGCACAATCACTTTCATATCAAATTTTTTCAGAAAGGATTTCTTTTGTTTTCTGTCACATTTTGAGATGTGGAATAAAATTTTCCAGATAAGGTAAAACAAAGCCCATCAGATTTGCAAACTGTGCTTTTTTTTTTGTTTGTTTTAGGTTTTTTGCTTGGTTTCTTTTTGTTTTTGTTTGTTTGTTTTGTTTTGTTTTTTTGCTTTTTTGTTTTTAATGAAATAATATTTTATGAGAAGCATAGATAAAGAAATTTGTGAAAATGGAAGGAAGTTTCTAGCTATTGATATTACAGTCTTCAAAAATTCTTGACTTAAAAGCTATTTTTAAAGGATATGTGTGAATTTAGATCTTTCTGACATCCCTATATTCTGATATAGCATCAAAATATAGTATCAGGTTAAGCAAAGATAAAATCTAAGTTGCATTGTATCTGGGACTTCAGTCTTCATAGCCAAGTTGCCTTGTGATATCTCAGAGCATAATTTTTGTCCATTACTTACATGATTACCCATAGAATTTCTCTTACTACCTTGCTACTTGGTACATGCAACTCTTCCTATAAAGAGGGGGGAAAATAATGTTTATACTTCCATTATCATTCAACATAGTCTTTACAATGAATCAAAATAGGATATCTTTGGACATCCTTATTAATTATTAATTCCCTTTGACTAAAAAATCCATTAATAAGAAAGTCATGAGCATCACTAGAATATGTGTTAAAATTTGACTTTTGAAAAGTCATTATTCAGGTTTCACTCTGCTGCTGGTGAGTTCTGTAAGGTATCTAGGTAGGAAAGAGCCTTTGAAAAATTCTTGCTATTATTTGGTGCCTTGAATACCCACATGTGCTGCCTTTTCAACACACTTTTATCACAGGTCCTTACATTCTGGTCATTCTTCAAGTTTTACATTGTTTTAGGGGGAAAGAAAATAAAACAGTGTGATGGAAAATTGGATTAAAAATTCAATATTTCTAAAGACTTCAGAGTAACTCCCAAAATTCACATTATGTTAATTCAGTTCATTGTCATTGTTAGTTGTCAAGATTACTTAGGTTCTGGACTAGTGCTCTTGACAGAAGAAAGCCAGACACCCAGATCTCCTTGAAGCTGGGAAAATATCGGCTTTTATTTCTCCATGCTTTTTGGTCTGATTTTTTAAACTTTTCATTATTTTCTTTCCTTTTCCAACCAGTTTTTACCTTACTAGAACAGGATTCTTCCTCTTTCTAGCCTACATTGAAGCCTCCTTTGCCACTGAAAAGCTGAGGCACTGAATGTTCCACCCCACTTTTTTTCCCTTTCTTCATTTAAAAACGTTTCCTGTTTGCACCTAAGATTAATGAATTACCTATTCACCTGTCAGTTCTGTTCCCACTGCTGTAGGTCATCTGCAATAACAATTTATTGCATCTTTTTCCCTCTTTATAATCATTGTGTGTCATTCTCTGCTCGTTACCTGTGTGACCCTCTGTTGCTTCTCTGCTCAATGTTATCTCTCAGACCTCTCTGTGCAGATTTCTTTTGATATTTTCCTTCATAGAAGCCTATTGTAAAAAATAAATTGTGCTTTATTATATTGTTGAGCCAAAGTCCCTGTGTGTCATTCGGAGGGTAATTTTGCCAATTTCAAGAGCTTTTATGTACTTTGTAGTCTTAGCTTTTACATCTCCAACTAAGCAGGTATCATCAGGACTTTATGTGTTATCAGAGTATTAAAATACACAATCAGATTCAACATTTTTACATTTCATCACCTACTTTTTCTTCCAATGAAGAAGCTTCTTACACCAAGAAGCAAGTGGAGGAGACAGGCAGGAACAGGAGTAGTTCATGCTGACAGTAATTTCTGCTTAGGATGGCTTTAATAGGGCAGGAATCACAGTGAATGGTAAGTGACAAGAAGTGAGATACTGGAAAAGTCAGATGTTTAAAATGCAAGACTTCATTTTCACACATTGATTAGGGAAGAAAGGAGCTATACATGGAGTCAGACCTGCCTCAAAAAGGGGTACCAAGTGTGCTAAGCCAGGGGATTTTCAGTCCACAGGAGACATTCAGAGGACAACTTCCCTCCTGGTCAGTACACAGTTCTGTTGAGCAGAGCTTTGGAAAAGAGCAGACAAGTCATTTGCATGTTTCAGTTTTCTCCTCAGCTTTAAAAACCATACTAAGCTAAAATCTACAGATATATCCAGTGTAGCTCAATTGAAGCTATTCAGAAATATTACTTATGGGATGATTTTGTGTCCTTTAATCTGAAATATGTATGAGTAGTTGAAATTCCATGAAAGAGACCCATGTCTGGGAGAAATCAGCAGAGCACTATGCTAAGCATGAAGTACCCTAAGTGGTTCCAAAAGAATATTGAAACCAACAAAGGCTGGTGCTGATGCTGTGACATCGGTGCGGTGCACTGCATGGTCATAGTAGTGTCTCCAGAACAAAGGAGGTAAGAGAAAGGATTAAGAAAACTGTAGAAATTATTGTTATCAGACCTTGATAATGAAGTGGCCCAAGATGTACTACCAAAAGAAGTCATGCAATCAAGAAAGGAGAAGACTTTGTGGAAGGCAGAAGTAATCTGAGAAGATTTCAAAGAGCCATGAAGAACTGTATTGACATGCAGGAGGCAGAAAGCTTTGCAACTGAATTAAGTTGTAAATAACCAACTTATTCACAAATTATAGATGTTTAAGGAGCTGACAGCTCCAGGATAAGAAAGAGTAAAGGTGAAATATTAATTGCCTGAAAAAAGTTCTGGATAAAGAAACAAAGTGACAATGTAGACTTAAAAAAGGTAATAATACAAATATTAAAACACCCCCAAAAAAACAAAAAGGAAAAAAAAAAAAAAAAAAAAAAAAAGGAAATCCACCAATATCAAACTAAATGAAATTTATAGATATTTTATGGGAAAATTGACTTTCTACAACTAATTTCATACCATTATCTATATTGATTTTCTTAAACAAAAGAGACTGTATAATAACCAATGTTTCCCCTTGGAAACTTGCCTATAAAAATTAGATACTCATGGTGCTAAGTTGGCAAAATATGACCAGGACTATTTCTGCCATGAGAACTACCAATTTTTATTTATGTCTCTGTAACTTTTATATGTCTCTGTAAATTCAAAGAGTAATTCAGGAAGAAGAGCAGGAAGAAAAAGCATGGATTGCAATTCCCATCTCTCACTGCTTTAATTACTGGATTTGTGAGATACATGGGGGAACTTCCTCTGGGAAGTAATGTTTTAATAAAATCTCAGGAGAGGAGATAGGAGTCCTCTTCATGGATGCACACATCTATTTTTTAAAAGTGATGTGCAAGACTTCTTTTAAAGTTAATCCCTTCACAGTGGTGCACGGAAATTAGAATTGAAGAAACAGTGATTCAGAGTTCATTAATGAGTGGATACTTTTCAAGCCGCTTCTTGGCCCTGGACCTGGACATCAACATTCCTGCTTTGTAGAGTTTTCCTTTCCTTCATCAGGCTATAGAGCTTTATTTGGTTCCTGTGGAGCTACTTGGATAACTTCAATGAATATAAACATATGAATGTGCATGAGCCTTCAGAGATATCACGATTCACTAAATCATAATTTCCCCCAAAATAAGTTCTTACAAAAGAAATTACTGTAATAGGTTTTTATGGACAGCTCACTTTTTAAAGCAACTTCATCCACATAATTCCCCTTCTTTCAGGAGTCTGAGTTTCTAACTTTAATTCATTGCAAGCCAACAGAAGCTGGAAAGTCCATGAAGTTGCCATAGAAACTCACGGACAAAGACTTAATTCCCTAGTTTATATAAGACAGAACTCATATCCTGCAGACAGTAATGGGCTTAAATTATTTAGGTTTATAAAGTCAATGGATTATATATATTTAATAAATAAGTGTCAGTTCCTTAGTTAGTGAAAAATGGGCTTTGACTGCCCCATGCTGTCTCAAAAGTATTTGTGTGTGGGATAGTAAGCCAATCAAAAAGCCAAGGGGAATGAAAAGGAAGAGAAACCAGGGTATGGTGAAAGTAGTTCTTTCCACATTAAGAGAGGCTATGCGTTATGCTATTAACTTATTAAGAATTTATTTTGAAAAAGTCCCTCAAACTGAGCTGTTAAAGTCCATAAAGGCAAAGTGGATTTAACAGGACGAGACGATGGCACACTTGGACTTTTGTAATCTAGTGAAAAAAATGGGACAGGCATCAATTGTTGTTCCCGGTTCACAAATATAATTTGCAGTAACAGTGCTGAAGTAACAAGATGTGGAACAGCAAAACTGAAGAAGTCTGCTGAAAAATGTGTTATGGACCACATAATTTTGTCATCTGCAGCAAGGTTTACTGAGGGGCACTACATAATTTTGGATTAAGAGTGTGGAATAATCACCAGTTAGGTTGGGTAGTGTCAAGATGGATGGTACAAAAGTAATAAAAAAAATAACTATATATTTGCTTACTTCAGACAATTTCCTGTTTCTCAACTTCTTGATGACAAACTGAAAATCCTTTACTTAGAATTGATTTGAGATCACCCTCTAACAGAACAATAGCAGTTTTCTTTTTCTGTCTGTTTAATTTTGCTCTCCTTCCTCACACCTTCTGCTTTATGCCACATTTAGCAGCTGGGTAGATTGAAATCATAAACCAGGCCTGCTGCATTGCAACTAGCCTAAATTGCATCGGTAAATATAAATATAATACCTATTCTTTGGGAACACTGAACTAGTAAATGTATAGGGACATTTTAATCATCCAATCTACCAATAACTTCAAGTGTCTTAGAAAACAAATTCTATATAATTTAATTCCCTCGATTAATGAATTCTGTAGATCTTTCTCATGAGATTCCTGAGGACATCAGTTATTTATTTTAATCCTGCAAGTGCAAAAAGAACAGCTCATGTGGGAATTGCCACTACAGCTTTATTGTATTTTATGTTGCTGTATTTCATTCTTTTCTTGTGTTTTAATTTATATTCCAGATTTCAATAAGATATTGAGCCTGGCAGTTTCCCGTGGACATTTAATTTGAAGAGCAGACTGACATCTGGATTTCTTCTGGGATGGGAGCTCATCATACAATCAGACTTTATCCTTGTGTTTACACTTTGTGTCATTCCAGCGATCTCCTATCATTCCAGTGGTTTGGGTCCTTTTAAAGTTTCCTGCCTATGACTTGTAAACAGTAGATAAATGGCTTGAACAGTAACAGGACATGAAAAACTATTCAGGCATACAAAAAAAAAAAAAAAAAAAAAAAAAAAAATTAGTCAAAGAAGACAGAAACCAGCTAGATATGCTACTATCATAAATGTCTTTGTTGTTCCATATAACAGAAGGGTTAGGTTTGGGTTTTTTTGGGGATTTGAGGTAAGTTTTTCTTTGTTCAGGAAGTTTTCATGAGCTGTGACATACAATAGGCAGTTGCCTTAATGACAGGTTCCCTCCCATCTCCCTTTTCCAACCTTCGCTGCTATTCAGCACACTCTTGAGTTTTTAGGGGTCTCATTCAAAGAGCAAAAATGTCCTCTAATTCTGAACTTCCTACATATATTTATATATATATATGGGTTTGGGTTTTCTTTTGGTTATGTGTCTTTGGTGTTTTCTTCTCTCAAAGTCTGTTACTGAGTATATGAACTTTGTGTTGTTTGTGCTATAGCGTAGTTAGCCTTCCACTGTAAGCATTAATCTTAATGATCTGTCCTCTGGACACTCAGAATTAGAAGACTGCTCAGAAACCTAGTGTCTAATTCACTGCTTTCATAAAGGCCATTGAATATGCCAGTGTAATGAATGGAGGGTATTTGCAAAATACAGATATGTGCTAACTTAATTTGGGTTGAAACTTCATTTAGTAGTGCTTCATAATTTCACTAGGGCTTTGTTTAAACAAAAATCAGATTAAAGTACCTAGAAAACTGTCTGAAAATTCAAGTGGAGATAAACTGGGATTACTCCTTGGTCTCACCATTTTGCTACAGAAAAACATGTAAACAAAAGAGCAATAAAAATATTTTAGTCCTGAGTTCTTGCTGTTATTGCCAATTTCTGTCAGCCAGGGAAGCAAATTCTGTACATTTTCACTCTCATTTTCCTTCAAATTACTTTTGTGACCTCCTTGCCCCTAACTGAAATATGCCTCCAAATATATGTCGCTAATGCTGATTATGTTATTGTGCTATTTCACCTTCGCTGTGCAGTATCAAAGGAGCAGAAACAGGGACAAGGTATTGGCATGGTGCTATGGAATCTTAAACACAGCACAGAAATCCCCCTCCTTGGCAAGGGGCCAGGGCCATTATCCATGCTAAGAGAGCCAGCATAGCAATGTGAAAACAAAACAAAAAATCCCCGCTGGATAAAAAGTATCATTTTCCAAACAAATAAATACAAGGGTTTCAATTTTTCTTAGTAGAACATTAAAATAAGCTCTACTCTGTAGAGTAGTGAATAAATATAGTGTGTTGATTCTACTCGTTGCTGAAACAGTGTCAAGAAGGATTAGGTAAAACTAAAAGAGACAAATGTATGAAGCATTCACACACAACCTCCAAGAGAAAAGAGGTAACATGCAAGTTAGAACAGGGAATAGATAAAGGATTTTAGATCATCTGAATTTGTCTTTTGGGATGTCTTGCCATTTCCTTCACTTGATGTCCAATGAGTTTTGCAGAATACAAACAGCAATATTTAAAATAAGCAAATACAGAAGAACTACAGCTTAAAATTGAAACACGCTTGAACAAAATATTTTACCTTAAGAAAATGATTGAACTCTGAGTTATTTCAAAGTTGAAAATTTTCAAGCTAATCAAATTATCTGAAATTTTTCAATGGATTATCTTTCTCTGTGAAGCAGAATGAGATGGGGAAAATTATCTCATAAAAATCCAGTTAGTTCATATAAAGAGAAAAAGAGTGTGGGCATTTTTATGTGTGGATCACACCATTTGATTTTTTTTCAAATACTGATATCAAAGTGGATACTGAATTATTTACAGCTAGGATCAATTAGAGACCAAGAAAGCTTTGTGAAAAGGCAACCTTAAAGTAAAATATGATCTATTATCAATATTCTTGCTGTTCAGTCTATTTGGTTTTATAATTTTTGTGGAAACAGCAACTGATCCAATATACAGGGCACATAATTCATCTGTAATGAAAGCACTTCACCTTGAAGAGCACTTCCACCGGCTCTCAGTAGAACATTGTTCTATATTGAGAATTCAGGGGGGGAATTGTGCTTAATGGTAAATGAATTTTAAGAGTCCCCTTTTTATCCCCACAGAGGACTATGCTGCTCTTCTGCAATCCTCTTAAAGAATAGTTTGCAGTTTATACCTTATAGTTTAACAGCTGTTTTCAGTAGTCTGCCTTTTACCTCACTTCATACACCAGATACTTTGCTGCCCCTGGTCAGCCCCTCTTGTTCTTTGAATGTAGAAATTGTATGTTGTGAGTTGAACAAACTATAAAAAAACCCCCAAAAAACAACAAACTAAAAAGCTATTTGATTTTTTTTGCCAGGTTATTTACTACTTGTACAATATAAAAGAAGGTTTGAAGGAAGAAAATGCCTGATAAGGTAGGAGAGTGACTGTCATGCTTACAGCATGTTTTATGGCTTCAACTCCTTCGTGAAGACGGTTTCTTTTGAAGGCTAAGGTTAATCTCTTGTCACAGGACTTTTTCTTATACAGTGTTGAGTTTGTTGGGCATTTTAATACAAGATCTAAGAACTACTTCCAACATCCCTACATATAAATCAAAACACTCATCCCTCTTTAAAATGCCCGTACAATATCACTAAAGCTATGGGATTTACTTCTGCTGAGGAAGCAGAGGGATCTAAAGAAATTAAAGAAAATTATTATTTCAAGATAATATAATTTTTTATCATTTTAGCACATTTTCCTAAGTGATATACAAATAGCATGAAGATTGGCACAATACTATGCAAAATAGAAAGTACTTGGAGTTCAAGTCCTTTATCCATCTGATAACCAAGATCCATCCTGATTTTCTCTTTCTTTATAGAAAGAGGTCCTTGACTAGGTTGAGTTCAATGGAATAAATTGAACTCTATAGTTTGTGTTTACTGCTATCAGAAAATGGCAAACCAACCCCAAACCATGCCCAAAAATTCCCCATCTGTAATTGTAACCTGTTTTCTTTATCACAGATGTAGAAATAGGAGAGTTAGAGTGCATCAAGATGATTGGAAAACAAAACTTGAACATCTACACAGAAATATTCTGTATTTTAGAAATAGTTCAGAAATTCAAAGCAGAAAATTGTTTCCAGCACTAGAAGGGATATTTTTTAACACACCATCAGCATCACTGGAGGACTATTTCTGTACATACAGGTTGTGGCTCTTAAATGACCAAAACCAACTCCAACGTATGTTTGCAAACTGAGGAGTTTATATGTGATTTAATGGAAATGCTATCAAATTGCTTATCTTTCATATATATATGTAACTTCTTTTTAATAGCAAATTGTATAAATTATTATTATATATCAATAACTAGTTACCTTATGGGGTAGACATGAAGACATTAAAAAATTACTGTTGAGGGATGCCCTCTTAAAGTCTTTAAGGCTTTGTGTCTTCAGTGCCAGATACTAGAATTATTTTTTTAATATAGAAAATTGTTTCAATGGTATTATATGCCCATTTATTATAAATATCTTGGTATTTTAAAATGAAAGTGATGGGTTTTGTATGTGAAAACCATAGTTTAGCATCTTCATTTTTCAAAATGTGTATTCTTCAAATTAATTTCCTCTCTTGAGAAATGTGAGAATATACAAATTGAAATTTGATTACTTTTTTAAAACTGAGTTTTCCCTAATTGTGAAGTAATTTCAGATCCATCTTTAACTATTAAGTTCATGAAGCAGTGGCGGGGAAGACAGAGCAGTCTGTGACTCATAACCCCCTCCCGTGGTTTATCAGCAGCGCAGCTGTGGCTGAGTGCCCGAGCTCAGCTCTGCGAGCGGCAGCGGTGCTGGGCTGGCTCAGCATCCCGGTTATCCCCGGTTCTCTCCCTCCCCCAGCCCTGGGAGGCAGCGAGCCACCGGCGGCTACTGAGGCTGTCACCCATGGCTCAGCCTCGCATCGAGCAATCGATGTGTCTGATGGGCAAATACCTTGCAGTGTCTTTTACACAGATGAACTTGCTGCCACTTGACAGAGTTCCAACCTTTTACACCTATTAAGGAAGGAAACAATAATGCTGCCCTCTTCTCTCCAGGGTTTTCTATATGCTGCCCCTGACTGTGTCCTAAATGAATCAAGAAATCAATTTGCAGCCTCTCAGCCTCAGTTAAATCAAACTTATTCACAGTTTCTGCTGAGTAAAAAACATCCCATGCTTCTCCTCAGTACCCTCTGTCATTTTAACAAGATCTGTCAGAGCCTTGGCCAAAGCTACACTTCCCAAAATGCTTAATTTTGCTTTTCCCCCCCTTCTTTTTAGCTTTCCTTGTTACCCTCTTATTATTTTATTACTTTACCTTTATTATTTTTGTAAATTATTTCTACTCCTAGAATTGTCTTCTAAATACAGCCGCTAAATGAGGTATAAAATTAATTTTATCACCAGAAGAACAGAACATAATGTAGAATAAAGTTCTTTTATTGAAAAATAGTGACTATAAGATGAAATATTACAGTGTTTATTGTGAACTTATAGATATTACAGGCCTGGTAATAACCTAAGTACTTATCTAATTTTTTTCATGCAAGTGAATGCTTGCTCTTTATGGCATAGATAATACTTTTGCTTTTAATAATGCAGAGCCTGAGGCTCCTATGCTTTCTTGAGATGGTATTTATACATTTAAACACCTGAAATTTAAAGACCTAGTGTAATGTCCTATGAAGCCTCCCTAAATAGTCAATGGAAAGAGAGAAGCATCTGTGTTTTACAGCATTGTAAGGAAGGTAAGTAGCATATGGAGTATAAAATATCATCTTTCTGTCCAGAGAGAATCTTGGCAACTAACCTCAGGTAATAGATTACTTAAAGACAACTACAGGCAGGTAACATGTTCCTCTACTAGGAATTTCAAGTAGCAAAAGATGATTCCAGTAAAGGAAATTAGACCAGAACAAAAATGTTTCATAGATTAACTAGTTTTAAATAATGTTTAAAATTCTTAACAAATATGCTATTCATCTTCTTGGTACAAACTACTTTGAATTATAATATAAGCCCATTTTTTTAAAACCATTTTTTTCTAGATTGAACAAAATGAATAATTTTATCCAAAGAAGTTGACATTTCTTCTTCTTTTCCAGTATATTTAAGAAAAAGATAAACAAAAAATTTCAGAAGAATTTTTCTTACATATTTTAATCCCTGCTTAACACAGCTGATTGCCAGAATGCTTTTTCTCCTTATGATTACTAAGATTTATGATCAACATAATCCTAATGTCATAGTATTATGGTATCATACTAACACATAAATCCTAACCACTGTGTCATAAAGAAAGAAAAAAAACCATGTATTTCTTTTGGATGTGAGAAAACATCCAAACAAAATTAATTTTTATTAGCTCACTGTATAGTTTTCTGTGATTTTGTCACACATACATTAAAATTCTCTCATTTTTCATGCCTTACAAGTAAATATGGGTTCAGTCTTTTACTGACATTAATTAATTCTCCAATAGGTTCTGCCATATCAGCCTCATTTCCCTGGTTTAGGTATAGTGAACATTGCTCCAACATAGCCAGACATACAAAAAGAAAGCCCACAGGCAACAATTATGAGTTCCTAGAAATCTAAAGTTGCTGCCAGTGGAAGGCCACTGAAATTGTTCCAACAGAGTTTATCTTCAGATACCCTACTGAAATAGTGTGCTTTTTACTCTCTCTGACATTTATGATTAGTAATACTCAGGAATACACTCTATCATTTTTATGATGCAACAGTTTTTGCTGTGCTGTCTAGTTTTCATTTGAAACAAAATGGGCTGAATCAGATTGTAGTAGCTCAGATTTAGGCAGTATTTCTCCACTTGGAAATCAGCTATTATTCTGAAGAGGCTATCTATCAGAAAAAAAAAAAAGAAAAGAAAAAAGGAATAAACAGGCAAACTACACAACAAAAACCCAATAGAGGAAAGTGCAAAAATCCATGATTTATGACAACTTAACAGTTATTCACATCTCTGAATTATTTATTTTTGCAGTTTGTATAATATAGAGGGCAAATGTGAATATAAATTTATATTTCAGAGTTTCTTTGAATGTTTCATGCATGCAACAATACCATGCTTGTAAGCACTATATTTGGGAGTAAGTTCTTGCTTTAAATTATCTTCTCAGAGAATAATTTCATTTGGGAGAAATAAGCAGTATTATCTACTGAAAATAGCTTCTTTTTTGTAATATTTATTTGGGGGGTTTTAGGTTAATTAATTTTTAGGTTTGGTCCTTAAAGAATTGGTGTAATAGGAACTTTGTTTTTTTGTTTGTGCTGGGTTGCTAAGAGCACTCAGTTACACGTCTGGGTCCTTCAGATGGTGGTGGTGGAACTAACTAGATCTGCCCATCAAATAAGGATGCTTCATGATCCAGTCTTGGGCTGTCAGCTGAGGGTGGCTCAGGCTCCTTTGAAAGCAGTTTGTGGCACTGCTCTGCAGGAGCCGCCAGCAGAGGAGAAAAGCTCTGAAAAGCCCAACTACAGCCACAGTCATGGGCTGATGCAGAGTGAGTGTTTGAATGGGGAATCCCTGTGGAACCAGTAGTTGATGGCGCTGAGGTTGCTCAGAGAGGTACATGGGGAGAGGTACATGTGAGGAGAGAAACTCTTTGTGTACATGTGATAGGACTCTAAGAAGGAATCAGAGACACCCATCCAATGCCATGCACCATGTGGTGGAGAGTGCTCTGTTGACCCGCCTGAACTTCTCCCAGGAGGGCAACATCACTGGCACTGCCACAGGCTGCAGGCCAGAGGGGTAGTGTCTCTCATAAAATTTCATATAGCTTTGATTAAAATGTTCAGGTAACTGAGCCCATTTATTCTCTACACTGCCAGACTGGCCTTATGCTGTGACAGTCTTTGAGTCTAGGCTCTGTTTTCCTGTTATCTTTAAGTGGAAAAAAAAAATTTTCATAATATGATCGCTTAACAAAATAGCTGAGATAAATAATTGAGTAGAAGAAAATTACATGTGAGACACCAGAAAATGGGTCTAATTTTGTAACATTTGCACACTCCTGAAAGAGTGCATACGAAAAGCTGAGCAATCATCACAGTTTATCTCTATGTGACATTTCCAAATGCTATTTATACATTTTCTGGGTCAGTCTTTTATGAAAATAGCCATGTATGCCAGCTATCTACAGACCTGGCATTTGAAACCAATTCAATTTATATGTTAAATTTGATGTTAGGGGAAAACCAATACACTTACCACATTTTCATTCAGTAAGACTAGTTGTCATCTTAATTTGTCTGGAAACATCTTTTTATTTTCCAGGGGTACCTCATGGGATATAAAGTAGCATAAATCATTCTAGCTCATCTACTACAGGGAATTACTGTTAAGGGTAAATTTTGGCCTAGTCAATATGTATCACAGTGATACCTAAAAACAGCACTAGCAATTCCCTTAATGTTCTCCAACAACTATCAGTATCTCATGGAGAGAGAGTGAGAAATCAGCTGTTCAAAGTTGAACTGGGCAGTAATTAAAAGGAGCACTCTTTTCTAATTTGTTAGCAAAGATGAAAGGTTTATAGTTTGCATTATATTAGCACACACCCTCCTCTCTTTTCTACCCCTGAAGTTTTCTGCATGCTCCATGGGATGCTGAAGCGCCTGGAAAGGATATCTTGAGTGTGACAAATTGTTATGGCTCATAGACCCTTGGACAATTATCTCGTGTTTTTTCCCTAAGTATGAAAGAGAGAAGGAATTCACTCCATTTAGAGGAAAAAAAATGTCATTTCATATTGCTTCAAATATCATGGATAAGTCAAAAAGGGCAAGCAAAATTAGGACTGGTCCTCACTTTTTTTTGTTTCTGTCTTCTCAAAAATACATGACAATGCATCAAGGCACTAGGGAGTTTCTTGACCTGTTTGCATGTACAAGACTGATGCCAACATGTAACATAGAGTATGGATTTGTGTAACAGCATGTGTGCTGTATGGCCATTTTCAGTCAATGTCAAAAAAAGATGCAGAAAATATTTAGAATATTTTGGATTATATACATTCTTTAAAGTTGCTGTGTTACGATTTTGTTTACGAAGTTTGTTTGCAGGTTTTGAAATTTTCAGAGTGCTTCAAATCCTCTAGAAATCACAGATTAATGATTTAACAAGGAGTCACATACGTTTTGGTTTTGGATCCCGTGTTTAGTTTTAGGGGAGTGGACACAACTCCTAGGAAGGGAGCTCTGTTCACTTGTGACCACAATCTCTTTGCAAAGCAATATCAGATATAGATCTTTGTTCCACCTCCTGATAAATTCTGCTTGGGATGTATTGATCTCATTTAACAATTTAAAATTATTAAAGAGATGTTAAATAAATATAGCTTTCTTTGCAAAGCTTTTTAATCCCTTTTTTCCTAAGCAGTTTTGACAGATTGCGTTATCCCACCCCAACTTATGAATCACAGGATATGTGTGGATATTCCCCACATACTCTAGATATCCTATTCACCATTCTGAAAAGGTTCCCTACAGGGAAAGGAGTGTGTAACCACAGCGTCTTTATGATTTGACAAGCATTGTCTCTTTAAACCCCTTTTAATTTTTGTAATCTTTGTAGTTAAAGAAAACTCATCATTTTGACTATGCAATCTGAATGCTAACAAGGAAAAGCCTGAAATCTTCTTTATGCTGCATGACAATGAGGGCAGAGCATTTGAAATATTTGTTAATATAATAACAATGTCTATTATTGCTTAATATATTTGTAAACCAGTCATAAACAGAAATTTTTTAAAGAAAAATAAAAGTTAATTTTCTGTTTTATTTAACACTGTCTAAAAGATTCATTAAATACTGATACATTTTGCAGACCTGGTTAGGTTTTAATTACATTAAATACTTAAGGATAGTATTCAGTCACGTTTAATTCAGTTATTCTTTTGTTACTTATAATTTACTCTGCTAGGATATGTTTTGGCTTCCAAGGTGTCAAAATTATGTGTAAAAAATAAAATTTTAAATGATATCTTATATTTCCTCTAATATTTAGTTAATAATTTTAAAGTTGCAACAACTGTCACTCACTAGTTATAAAATATATATATATATAGTCCCAATGCAAAAAAATTTGCCCTCCACACATTTAACATTGTATCAGAATACACACATTAGAATTCTCCCTCAAGACAGTCTTAGTAATCTTCATATATTGTATTTTTAATTCCAGTACTGTATTTGCAGATAAAAAGTCTTTTACTGTGGTTTTACTTCCTTTTCTTTTTTCTACTTTTATCGTAATTAAATATCCCTTTTTCCTTAATTATGTTGTCTCAAAAGGAGTTTGCTTTAACTGTTAGGTCAGTGGCCTGAGAATGAGAGACTCTAATTTAATACCACCTTCCACTGGCAAGGTCTTCACTATGTTTGTGTTCCTAATAGAAAGCCTGGGAGAAATGTTCTTTTGCAAACATTGTTAGCAGTTACATCTTGTTAGCAGCAGCAACTCCAATTTCTTTTGTGCTACAGGCAATGCACATGTAGAGAAGAGACCCTGACATGTGTATCCAAAGCAGAATTATGTTCCCTGCTCTGTCCCATGTGGTCTTGATCCACATCAATTTCCTCTGTAATGGATGTGTACGTTGTCTGCTTAGCTGGGTCTGGAATGGATCCAGGATAGCTGAGGCACTCTCTGGCCCTTTGATTCATCCATTTTCAGAAACAAATATGTTGCTGGATGAAGAAATCGGAAGGACAGATAAGAAAGACATTGTGTTACACCTCCCTCCCTTTAGCATTGGAGGGGTTGAAACATAGTTGAAATAGAACAAAGTTAAGGGACTGTGGTGGAACCTATCTCTGCTGCCTGTGGTATAAATCAAAACTTTCTGTGACTTACAAAGTAAAAGCAAAATGATGATTTTCACCCACACAGGACCTAATATTTAATTCAGTAATATCTATTGTATTGTTAGGTCTCTTGGCACAATCACCTTATAAATTAAACTCATTTAAGAAATAGCCAAATCTTTCTGATTAAGCTAAACAGTAAGATTCCAAGTATATTTTTAGGGAACATGATGCACAGACTACACAACGGAAATTTTACCCAAAAGAATTATAAAGTATCAAAGCAAATAATCCAAAGAGTAATGATGAAAAGCAACAAACAGCTTAAACCATACACACCATTAAAATATGCCTGTACAGCATATCATATATTGTTTTCTTATTTCAATATCAAATTGCGCTGATATTGTCTGAAAATTACTTCATATTGGTAATTGTAAAACATTCTGACACATGAAAGAAGTATATTGACTTTATTTTTAAGATACTATACAGTTTTCCATTTAGAATGTAAAATGTGCATTATAATTTCATAAATTACCCTACACTAGGTAAAAGTAGTTACATTTTGCTTCTAAAAATGCATGGCTTTCCATAGCAGATTTGTGACTTTGCTCTTTAATTTTAAGCTACTTTCCTTAGAGCATTTGGTGAGCAAGGCCCTCTTTCATCCTCTCTCCACTACCTAAAAATAATTCCAAGAATGGATTTTCACTGATGCATTTGTTATTCTCTAAAAATGCAGAAAGTTTGAACTCCAGTCACAGCCCGGTATTCATTTTATGTAAGTGCTTGGTTCAACACTTCCAACAGAAAAATGCTGAACATTGAAATGTATCTTTATAACTCCTTAAACTGAGTCCACAGATCAATTTTTGCACCTTAGTGCAAATTTATCCAGGTATAAAAAAGTAGTTTATCTGGAGTGCTTTTGAAGCAACAACTGATTCTAAATAACAGTCTATTAAAAATAACATTAGAATCCAAAAGCTGTGTAATTCCCACCAGTTTCATGGCAAAATAATTTGCAGAAATGAACAAGCTGACAGACACTCAGTATTTTAATAACAAATCAACAGCTATTAAATATCTCTGGGTTATATTCTACTGGCTGTTTTTTGGTTACAGTCTATTTGAAGAGTATGAGCTTTAAAAAAAAATTGTAGCTGTACCTCCTAATAGAAGTGTTACAAAAGAAAAATACAATGCAAATATTTTGCCAGTGTATGTACTGCACAGTTCTTTGAAAATCTCATTTATTAAGAAATCGCTGTTTCACACTCGAGATCTGACAAAAGTAGAGGCACACACTTACTCTGGTCTGAAAGATTTTGCAGTTGCTAGGTGGGGGATTATAAAGACAAAAGGGGAACAGAAATGTAAATGAAAATAAGAAAAAAATTCTTTCTTTTACAGTAGAGTGAAGAGTAACAAGACAGGCAGTATTTCCCACTGTTTCTTTAAAACAAGAGAATTTTCACTCTTCTTGATGTCACCCTCAGAACATGGAAGCAGACTTCTGTGACAATCACTTGCATAAGTGTAGCTGAAGCAATTACAAGCACTCTGTCAGAGCTGGGGGTCTTGCAAAAATGGATTGATAATCAGCATGAAAACTTTAATGTGCAAGTTGAACACAAAACAAGCATAGTGAGTATTTCCTCTGGAAATTTGGAATTTTGCAGATATAGAAGTTAGACAGTGGACTCTGAAGAAACAAAAAAAGCAGATTTTTGTTTCTAGAGATTTTGAGTGACTTCTGGGTTTGTCTTTGCCTTTTGTGGCTTTTGCACTGGAGGCACCCAGATAAATGTTTTAAGTTTAATTTTATAATATAATAAATAAAAAGATATAGCGATATCTTACCTGTGTAACTTCAGGACCTTCTAGGTATAAAGGAATGGATACTGCAAAAGCTGCATGAAACATGGGATGCAGAGATGTAAGCAGTTCTGTTTTACTCCACAGATCCTCAGAAAGCTCTAGGAGTTACAGCTTCCTGCCAGTATAAGTCACTTCTGCTTTTACTTTTGAAAACTCACAGTATGACACTGCTTACTGCATGCTATTTTGGGTGCCCTGAGTAAAACTATGAACACAGGCACTTTTGTGCAAAACATCATAAGGCCTCTCTGATGTTCATTCAGAGTTCAGAATTAAAATGCAGAAGGCTCTAGCAAGCAAAATACAAGCTGATTTTCTTCTTCCTAGTGGAAAAATAAAGTACTCCTTGGCAAGTAACCAGGGTGGTGGGAAGGTAATTCATTTTGTGTGAGAGCATTTTGCAAGTGAAAGGGATATGCCTTCTGTTTAGAGATTAGTCAGGGGAAAAAGTGGTCAATTTAGAGCAGTCACAAAAGTTAGTCAGAGAAGAGAGTTTCTATAGTCTGGGTTTTACCCTCTGGCTATTTTTTTTTCACCAAATAATTTAGCTTCAAGAATCATAAAATCTTCACGCTGAGAAAAAAAACACATGCCCAAGATATCGGTTTATCTCCTTAGATGTTTTTAGAGACATTAAATAAATGTCTTTTATTTTCTTATAATTCTCTGTGAAAATTGAATTTTATCTACTAGCTAGTGTTGGGGATAACAGTCAAATGAAAAATATAATAAAAATAATAAATATTCTAAAAAACCACAAAAAGCACCTAAAAATACTGTGGAATAATTATGCAACAGGTTATAATTTTCATAGACATCAGCTTTTATCTTAAGTCAATTTAGGAAATTTTGAGTAATATTTCAAATATTCATTGTGCCTTTATAAAAAAATTAGGATATTTGGTGAAAAAACAAGAACCGTGTTGCAGTAACAGTGCAGTAGTTATTATGGAAGATATGTTAATGGTGGGATAATTTACAGCCTAGTGCTATATCACTTATAGCTCCAGGCCAAGAAGATTTCTGAGAAGTCCTAAATGGAATAAAACCAAATGTGACATTTTTTCAGACATAATGTGTTCTGTTAATGATAAATCTAAAATTAAACCAAGCTCCAAGCCACCCATCTCAACAAAAGTTCTATCTCCCTTCTTCTTCTTCCTCATCCAGTCTCAGAAAGTTTAACAATTGTTTCTATGTGGAGATGGAAAACTTCTTGTCTGTACTTCTGTCAAATATATTTTACCTTTTTTTTTTTTTTTTTTAATAAATTATGGCCAGTTATGCAGATCTTAGTCAGATATTCAAGAATTTCCTGGGCAGAACACAAGAGATGGCAAATGTGAGAAGTCTGGTGCCTTGGCTAACACGGAGTCACTATTTATTGTATTTATGTGTAGATGTCAAGGTCTAATTAACTGCTACCAAATAAACACAAACCCCCCTAATATCACAGACTTTAAAAATTGAATTGAATGGGCTTGAAGTAACACAGGAAAACTGTCTGCCCGCCATGTCCATCTTGACAGAGTCAGAAAGCCTGGTTCTCGATAGGAAAGTACAGTGCAAATTATCTGAGCAGCTGGATTTTTGTAAAATTATTTGGAATCACTTGTGCATCTTTTGAGGATGATCTCCTAACAGCTTCCTGAGTATTACCTCATCCTAACAACTTTACTATAAGGCTGGAAATGAATACAATTTATCAACTTATATAAAGTTTTAGCTTTAAGAAGTAGATAGATCAGCTAATATTTTTTTTTCTCAAATCAAAGCAAACATTATTATACAGCTTAAGGTTCTTTGACAATACTGTGTTTCTAGTACACATTATTTAATTATTTATGAAATTATATATCAGAAACAAACTGACATTTATTTCTGCTGTTCTTGCCTCAAACATTTTTTGTCTGTGCTAGACAAAATTGGTTTGTCTAAATCTTGACGTTAGATTTGAGTAAGGGAATTAAAATGAACTAAGATCACATTTTCATGTTTTCTACACATTTTATCACACTTTGTTTTTTGTTTGCACTTTTGTTTGTTTGTTTGTTTGTTTGTTTTAAGAAATGGGAACGTTTGGTGAGTGTTGTTAATTAGTACAAATGGTTACATCTTACTGTTTATTCATCGTCTGACATCAGCTCTGTACAGGTTGAGGTAGAGCTGGTGCAAACCAGAAAAAACGTGAAGCGGAGAAGGACACTCTCCTAAGCTCTGTGGGAACTGAAGTGTAATTGGGATTCAGAGATATATTAGCATTTATCACCTGGAAAAAACAGTTTTTTTATGAACTATGCTTCTCACTGTCTTTTTACCACTAAAGAAGAGGTGACATTTCATTCACCAAGGCAGAATTAACTAGACATAGATGTAAGAAAAGAGCAAAACTATCCTTGACAGTTGGTAAACAAGATATTCTTATTTACTGAGAATGCTGGATCTTGTCACAGGATGTAATCTAAGTAAGATGTGCCATGTGAAGCAAACAAAAATGAACACTAGGAAGCAAACAAAAATTGAAGTTTCTTTGAAATTCTTGTTGAGGAAGTGATGAGGAGAACTGGCTAGAACAATGGCCAGATTTTTGACAAGGTGAAGATAGCATGCAGCTATAAGGAAAAAACTAGTTAGTCGTAGAGGCTGCACCTTAAAAAAAGAAGTCAAATGAAGGCTAATTCACACAATTATGAGAAAAATTTTCTCAACTCAGAAGAAAACATATACCCAGTACAGTGTTCTCAAGTGATAAATGGTCTCCATTTCCCTTTGTATAGCCACCTGTTGATGACCAGCAAGCTTTCCTATATTTACATTGAAAGGAAATAATTTGGACTGCTACCTATGAAGGAAAACTTCTATCCTGTTAGCTCTTTCCTGATCTCACAGACAATGATATTTCCTGCAGAGAGGGACCTCAGCAATATGGGAGAATTCAGCAGAATAACTCCATTCATCACCTGAGCAAAACCTTACAGGAGGTTTGGAAGAGTTGAGTGAACTTTGTATTATCTAAATAAATAAATGAGTTGTTACATAGAAAATGGGGGCTAAAAAATCCAGTTAAGCTGTTTGGAGTATTTTCTTTCACTGTCTTTATTGTAATTTAAAATAAGAATTTCATCCATCCAAAACCTAGAGTTTAATTAGGTGTTTGCTTAGAGGTAAGAGAATAATAAATTTGAAATTAAAATGTCTATATAATTTAAAACTTGGTTACTGATCAGCCAATTATAACATGATATTTATTAACTTCTTTTAAATGCAAACCTGAAATACAGAGATCAATCATATTTTATGGATATATCTGTACATGCTATAATGACTTGAAGAGATAGTCCTAAGAATTCAGTAGAGTCAATTATCTTTATTTTCTTTTTTATTTTTAAAGAAAATAGATTCCATTTTCCAGAAACTGAACAAAAATATAAAAATAGAAAAGACCAAAAGAATTGTTTGGTTTTTAAAAAAATAAAGAACACAGTAAAAATTTTTTAAAGGGGTCATTTTTTATTCAAGGAGATGTGATCATTGTCATCTGCCTAACTGGACCGATCTCATAAGATTCCACTCTCTTGGGTTACCTCAGTGTTCTGATAGCAGAGCAAGTTGAATTTATTCAGTAAAGAAAAGGAAGTGTGGGGCAGAGAGGGAAAGAACCCATGATTTCAGGGGGGATGATCCTTCCATATTACCTCTGTCCAAATAATGGCTCTAGTGTATGGAAGTTGAATTTGGAATTTTCATCAAGCTAAGCAGAATTACTCCAGGCTAGATAAATAGCCAGCACAACACTGCTGGAAGGTGAAAGTCCTGTGAAAATAGGAGTCTCATTGCTCACAATAGCAGTGAAGCCATTCATAATATCTGTATCTCTGGAGACTCAATACTGAATTTGTGGGATTTGTGCTGTTTGTTTTCTTTTGTTTTGTCTTGTTATTGTTGGGATCTTTGCCTTTTCTAGACAGACTTTTTAATGAGGATTCTGATATGCAGCTTTTCCTAAAGCTAGTCTTACTAATAACCACTTAAGGGAGGCATAGCTTCAAGAGGAGCCACATGGAACCAAGAGAGAACAGAGAAGTGAGGCCTGGAGGGCTTCATAGGTTGAAATGCAGTAAGATTTTCGTTCATTCCTGAGCAGTCTCTTGTCACTAGACAAAATAAATATATAATGCTGAATGAAAAAATACCTTTAATAATTTTGCAACTAGAATTCCATTCCCACTAAAATATCTTGTCAGTCACAGCTTTTGGAAGAGAAGATAGAAGTTACACATTAGTCACTGTAAATAAAAAAATGCATGGATTCATCTACAATACTAATGAGAGTCTTTTTCATTGAATTATCTGGAATCAGTTTAAAAATAATTTTGTGTCTTTTTTAATATTACTTAATGATAATCTTGTGCATTTTTTTGCTATCTGTGTAATGATTTTTTTTCCAGGGGGAAAAAAAGTCTAATGAATTGCATCAAAATATAATTACTTATGTGTTTACTTAGTGGCTTGTGTGAAAAGTCTGTGGAAATGGTGCATAACCATTCATTAAAAGAATCCGAATATCTCACAGTAATCAGATGTTTTCAAAGATGCTTCCTTTCTCCTTTTTCTTCCTTTACCCTTTCCTTTTTTTTTCTCAGTGAATACTGTTATGACAGATTATACTGTATTTGGAAAATTATATGCATACACCTGATTGTCCTTTTCCCCTCTCTTTCTATTCCCATCAAAAAATAGAACCAAATAAGAATGAATTTAGAGCAGGGAAATCTTTGAGATGATCCCCTGAAGGAATGGAGTTCTCTTATTGTCTTTCTATTAAACAGTGTTTAGATATAAATTGAATGAAATAGGGGATGTCATCTCATCTCTATCTTTAGCCTGAGGTCTCATGCTGATGATCAGATCCTAAGAGCCTGAATTGGGCTGATGTCTGTAAGTAACTAGTTCATATTCTTCCTTCCCCTGCAGAGTGGACAGTGCCTGTCATGAGATGCAGATCATACGTAGTGCAAGTCAGAATTCAACTGTGAGTAATAAAATATGTTGAAGAATAGCATGAAAAATATTTTTTCCTTTTGTTTACGTAACTCTCATACACTTTTTCACAAATATGATCAGTCACCTATAAATGTTAGAGCTTTTCTGCTTCTATGTAAGTAGCAATATAAATCTTAGCAGACCTATTTACATGTAGAAAAAAATTAAGCATGAAGACAGAAGAAATAATAGAAATTTAAAGTGTATGTTTATGAAGAGAAAATATAAATATAACTGTTTCTGATCAGCCCAGTATCCTTTTGCATTATAATTTCCCAGGCTGAAAAAATGAGTAGAAAATATTGGAAGAACTGAAATAGGGAATACAAGGCTGGGACTTTTATGGAACAGATATTTATGCACAAATTTCAGTGGCAGAAAAGTAACCGTGTTGGATTAGTTCAACAAAACTAAATTAAATATTCCAATTTCAGAAATGTCAATGTGTTTTGGTTTGTTTGTTTTGGTTTGGTTTGTTTTAGTTAATCCTCGTGACATTTCAATTCCAAGAAATGAAAGAAATCAAATAGAAAAAAATAAAACGTAGGATTCTCATCTGAAGAATTCCATAATGTCAACAGTTCATCCCATGTCCCACCAGCAAATCCTAAATGACAGCTTGGAAGACAATAGTGAAAAGTTAAAATCCTTTGAGACTGAGCTGCTGGATAAGGATTCAAATCCCACCACTTTTGCCATGAGGGAGATGAAAGCAGAATGACAAATATTTTTTTTATTTTTGTTAATGGGTGCTAAAAAGATTACATAGAGCAAGGTGCCCTCAATCTATGCTCAAAGTGCCACCCTAAACCCCTGCCTTGTTTTAATTTCTAGGTAGGGAATAGAGAAAAGGAGAAGAGGAATTTTTTTGAGTTCTCTTATTTCTTAGAATGAAAAAACTGGGCTTCTGTATTATACCCTGAGAAAAATATTTTCAGACAGCAAAAATGAAAGGAGGAGAACCTTGCTTTGTTCAACACCAATACCACCTCCTCTCTTTTTCTAAGAATTCCCCTCCTTTTATTTGTTTTTCTAATTCAGAGGGAAAAATCTTTTGTTTTGTTTTTTAAATTGAGGTTCAGGGGTAGACTCTTAACAGAAGAGAATTTAATACAGTTTACAGTTGCATTCTGGGCACAAAAATTTAACCTAAACTGTGATCTTAATGACAATTATACTAACTTCTTTTATTTCATTTTTACCTAGAGGAACCTGTGACTGAGTCTGCACCATCTGCCCTGTGTGGTGGGCCAATGCCTCCACCCAAATGGAGCTGTTGAAGGGGGAGTCTCCAGTGCAGACCTGAGTGCAGCAAGTGCCAAGATCTTTCTCTTGGGCTAGGAATGGGCAGCAAGGAGGGGGAATGGCTTTAAGGAGGGGTAATAGCTTTAAACTGAGTGTGGGTTTAGATGAAATATCAGGATGAAATTATTTACTGTGAAGGTGTTGAGACACTGGAACAGGCAGCCCAGAGAACCTGTGGATGCCCCATCCCTGGAAGTATTTAATAGCAGGTTGGATGGGGGTTTTGTTTACTGGAAGGCGTCCCTGCCCGTGTTGGAGGAGCTGGAACTGGATGACCTTGAAGGTCCCTTCCAACCCAAACAGTTCTGGGATTCTTTTCTGTGATTCTATGATCTTTAAATATCAAAGACACGGAAGATGACATTGAGTAAACACTGTTTGCAAAATGATCCTATCCAATCTATGAGCAGGACGGGCAAATGCAAATGTACCTCGCTTCATTGGCCACTGTGTGGAGTCTGCCAATTAGACCAGCTGATGCCCTGACGTGAATCCTACATGAATAACAGCATGGAAATGCATTGACCTCGAAGAGTCAGAGTCAAGCAGCAAACAAGACCTTGTGTGGCAAAATCTGAGGAGAAAAATCAGCCTGTTTAATGAGATGCTTCATGGTAATCTGAAAATATTCACAAGGCCTCTTCCTTATAAAAACATTATCTCTTCATGTGTTTTACTCTTTGGTACCAAAGATATAAGATGTTAATACAGAATTATTTCTATGAATTTGTTTTGTAAATATATTTATCCACTGGAGAGGGAGGAATTGATATATGTATGTAGTTGATAGTGGTGTATCAAAAGGATAATTAAAATATAATAAAAATTAAAAAATAGAGATTTTTTAATTGGACTAAAATTTTTTAAAAATTTTTTTAATAGGACTAAAAAATAGTCCTATTTTTGGAAGGGGTGTTTGTTTCTACAAAACAGCAGAGAATAAGCAAGAAAGTAGTGCAGTAATGCTGAAGTAATCTTGTGACCGAAAATTTCACAGTATTTAGGAAACTTTCTGCTACTGGAGCACACAAAAGAAAAAGGAAAAAAAAATTTGGAGAGGGTGCTGGGGGGGCAGCCACATCTCCTCTCCATGGTTATGCAGAAGTCTAGCCAAAATTAAATGTGTAGATGAAACAAGTAGGCTGTGGAGAGAGGGTAGGAAGAGATTGCCTATTCTAAATTAAAACATTCAGTTTATCTTTCCAAGAATAAACTAGATGGAGAAACTGTGACTGGATTGGTTTGGACACTAGCCAGATGGAGGACCAGTTATTCTGGCAGCCAGGAAAAAGGGGAGAACAACCTATGAGAAGCACAGCAAGGTCCCAGGCAGATGAAGATGTGAGTAGCCCAGGAGCAAGGTCAGCCCTGTCTTGGGTGCTGGCCAGCTCACCCACAGCAAGATGGGGAACAGCTTGTGCAGCAGTCAGGCTGCTGCCTTCAGGAGCCAGCCCACCTCCTGTGTCAATGGCAAGGCTGTGGGGTTTCACACAGGAAAGCATGTTGATAGGAGAAGAAACTATTATTGTCACTGGATGACTCTACTCTTTAGAGATGGTTTAGAGAAACAGGAAGCTAAATCTAGCAAGGATGAAATGGGGCGCTTGCATTCTATTGTTTCACGCAAAATGCTTAAGATCTACTTTCTACTTTTCACCTTGGCCAGATAACATGCTTTCTGAAGTGGAAATTCAAATTTCCCAGTGTTTTCAAGATTAACAGCAGCATTTATTTTAGGCCCAACCTCAAATTTCACCATTTCGGCAAAAGTTTTCTCTGTATCATATTTTTTATATGTGAATATTTTATAAGCTGTAAAGGTTAAACCTTCCTTTCTCCTTAACAAAATTCCATGCCTGTATGCAGATGCAGATTTGAAATGTGAAAGTATGCACCATAAAACTCTACAAAAATCCTTCCTTTCTCAGAGGAAAACTGAGTTAGTAATCTAGAAACCAAGACACATGGACTACATACATGTAGCTTCTTTCACAGGTACCAGTACACTAAAGGTACCTAAAAGCAGGGTTTATCTGCTTGGTTGCACTTCCGATCTTCTGTGATTGTATGTAACCTCATAAAATTGATCTGCTCTGCAATAAAATGACACTCACTGGAGTAGTGATGAGTATAGCTCTTTATCTTATCTCTCATCTTAATTTCAGTGATTAGTACTATATGCACTGGAAAGCTAAACATGTCCTGGTATGCAGGGCCCATATGTGCTATGGAGAATTCTCTAGTGATGGTAGATACCTGGTCAGAGTATGGAAGATCACTGAAACTGGTATGAAAAGGAATATCAGAATTAAATTTAATAAAGAGTGTAGCCTTAGCTATCTAATTCTGCACTCCATTATATGGATTTGACAATTTTTTTCCTTTTGTCATTGGTATATCCATTTTATGACCTCTATAGAATCATAGTTTCCTAATGAAGTAAACTCTTAAATCCAAACAGTGCTTCAGGTCTTTGCTACCATCAGTTGGGACTGTCTGAAGAAAGTTGCCGTTTCACAGCTTTTTTGTTCAAACTATGTTACAGAAAACAAAATCAAATGGCATGTGCCATTGCAAATTCTGTATTAAAAGCTTGCCCCAGGCCTGAGCTGCAGAGAATAATTTCTGCATAGTCTCTCTCAGTCTCTATAATAACTGAAACAAGAAAAAAATCTACTATGCAGTCTACCAGACTTGTCAGATATCCATTGCCACTGACTTAGTGTCTGACTTTAGAATGCTCATCCAGTCAGTGATGTTATAAACATCTTATAAATGGACTACATCTTAGGAACACCTTTTTCAAGAAAGCAAGCTCAGCCTCCAAGCTCTGCAGAACAAAGTCATCCCTAGTTATGGGCTACAGGCTTTGTCGAGGAAATATCACAAGCTCTAGGATTTACCACACTTTGCCTGGATTCATGACTGGAATTTTTTTTAGCTTGTTTAACCATAAAAGAGGTTATCTAATGATCATTTTAATAACTATCTGATTTTATTTTCTCTTTCCTTGGCTTTGTAAAATTATGTAACTGTGTATAGACATGTATTTTTGTGTATAGCTATACACACTTTGGTAGCTGCTTGATATCCATATTCAGCAGCTGTGTTTGGTGCAGCATGAACTCTCTATGACCCTGGAGTGAAATGCTGCATAAAGGAGCGGAGGCACGGGATAAGAGCAGAGGCCTTAAAATTGTGGGCATGGGATGGTACCAGAGATGACATGCCAATGTTTATGAGAAGAATGTAACCTGGAAACCTGGGTAAACATGTAAAACATGACATAGATAGTGCATTTGGATCTGACATGATCCTGCAGACCAATGAAGAAAGATCAAGATACTACAAATGAAAAAAAAAAAAGTCCTCAAGCAGTGAGTGGGAAGATGCTATCCACATCAAGAGCTAGCTATTTCCAGTGAAGGGCTACAGATTCTGATGCTCCAATGTAATATTTTCTTCAGCTCTCACTGAAGCTACTGACCTCAACACAGAGCAGAGCATTAGAAAGGATGAACACTTCACCATAAAAATAAAGGGAACATACTGGGAAACTTGAGCAACGTAATTTTAATTTTCCATATTTTGAACTATGACTTATTAATATGGTAACTGTGATAATACCAGTTATTATTTCATTTGACTCTTGAGACTATAATTTGAATAAAAAGTTCTTGATTTTGAAGAGAATGTGTTTGTTGCCCTTTGTTTATAACATTATTTGAGAGCAATTAATTCCAAAGGAATTTAAGCAACCCATTCTGCAAGTCAGATGCATCAAATTGGTAGTGCAAATATGCATTTACTACAGTGTTTTGGAATCTGAGATTCTTTGTTCATCAGACAAGGTAATATTTGCCCCATAGCACAAAGTTTTTGTGGTATTCAAGAAATAAAAGGTAAATGCTTATAAGTAGTTATTTATATGTCTTTGTTCAGCATTCTGAACATATTAAAAATTATTTAGCTCACACAGAGAAAAACACAGCACAGATAATAAATGAAAAAGACAGTGTCACCTTCTCATTTCAGTTAAGAGATTCAAGAGGAAGATTTAAGAGGGTGTTTACAACTTTAGTTTTATAATCTCTTCCTAGATCAAAGCATATATTCTGCATGTGCAATTACTGGTATGAAAAAAATAATTTTCATAAAATTAATAACTTCAATTTTATTATTATAAGCAATCAACTAAGTTCTCAAAAAAAATGGTATGCAAACAGCATATCACACCAATTGGCTGATGTATAAATTGATAGTTTCTCATGGATCATAAAACTTTCTGGAACCTACACTTTTAGGAACATGAACATTCAAAAGTTTCTTCTTCAATATAATAAATAAATTCAGTTTTTAGTCTTGTAATGATATTTCCAGAGGAAGTTGATCACACATCACAGATTAATTTTTCTCAAGTAATTTATCTGACTAACCAGGTACAATGGGTTTTAAAAGTATTATATGCCATTTAGATTTTTCCAAAAGATCATCTTCAACAAAAGTGGAAACAAAGTATACAGAATAGTACCCTAAGATTCATCAGACAGGTAATAAGTTTCTCATATTCCTTTTTTAATGTGACATAATATTTACAAATTATAGTTTAGTACTTTTTATGCATAAACTTTTACCATCATTCTTAAAATAAGAAATAAAGAAGGGGAACGTTGAGCTGTTCAAAATGTAATTTGTAGCTAATAAAATTAACACAGGAATATTACAAGGAATAATATTCATTCTCTAGAGGTCAATGATAAGACATTTCATTTTTAGTTGTATTTGACTTTCTGCCCTTTTTGCTTCAAATGCAAAAACGTTGTCATAAACTAATTCACTCTTTCATATTACATCTTTACCATTTGATTTTATTTCACAAAACCTTCAAACTACTAGAAATGTAATTCTGTAGAAAAAAAAGGGCACTGCTCAAGAAACAAATTAGTTTTGAAGTGTTACCCCAGAAGGTTAATAACATTATTAGTTTTTCATACTATGAACAGTAATGTCTAGGAGACTCTAACAAATAGTATTTTCATTGTGTACTGTACCTACAGAGAATAAAGTTTCTTCATCCAAAAATATATATATCCTAAGTATTTTAATTAAAGACCAAAGGTTCTGATGCTCTTTTTAAAGGTTGTCTGATATTCATAAATTAAAAGCAATAAATCATCATCTGTATTTGATCTGTTTGTTTTAAGCATAATCAGGAAAATATCAGAAAATGGATTTTTCTTTCAACAGAAAAAAAAAAAACTTGGAAAAATTTGTATGTTCATACCAGAACACTTCTAGTACAAAGATATTATCATCTTTGAATTTACCAGTGTCTATGAGTCTGAAAAGGTGAAGATTTTTTTATGGTTGCATAAGAATTTGGATGTTCTGTTCAGTGACCCTAGTAGATCAGGAGCAGGCAGAAAATGTTCTGAGACCTCAGCTTCTGTGTATTGCCATTCAGGAAGCATAGCTACAAGCACAAATGAAAACTATATATTCACAGATATTTTTAAAAGTAAAAACTTGTGTATCTTTGCTTACTTTGTACTCAGTTCTTGACTAATTCAAATTACTTTCTTGTCTTAAAGGGAAAGAAGTATTCCCCATGTTTTGTAGAGATTAAAGTACATTTTGGCTGTGTTTAACTATACTGGTCACTAACACCAATTTTGCACCAGAATTTTGCACCAACCTGTTGCATCAATATTTACAAGGCACATTCTTCATATTCACTTAATGCAATATCCATCCTTCTTTAGCTAAACTATAATAAACATAACAGGGATAACTACTTACAAAAATCTTTAAAATAGTTTTGCTGGTCATGCATTCTTCTGAGAATATTTATGACATGAATTTCAAGGGTTCTTAAAACATATTTAGTATAAAGTTGGAATAGCTACAGTACTAGAAAAGAAGTAATTGCAGAAACATTGGAATAGCCACATTGGATGAGACTAAGGTCTAGATAGAATAGGAATGGTTGAGCCCTAACGAGAACACCCCTGGGGTGGAGTTCCTTAGTGGTTGAGGACAGAATAAGGTTGGGCCAAGAAGGGGCTGGACACCCTAGTCGGATAGGGCTGACCACCTGCCCATCACCTGCTCCCCCCTCCCAGGTTCCAGAAGATTCTTCTACACTCGGTTGATCATTGGTTTATGTTCATGTTTATCACCCTTCCTCCTCCCCTTTGTCACCCCTGTTGGCCCTTATCCCTTTGTCCCTCCCTCGTCCCTCCTCCGAGCTACTCAGGGATTGGTTACCTTGTTTACAATAAAAGCTGAGGTCCCGAGTGCTCAGGGTCTTTCCCCGTCTTAGGGACCCAGGTGCGAGTGACCTTGTGTCATCGTATCCTTGTAGCCCCGCGGGAAAGATCCCTCCTTCAGCCGCCCAGCGCGTTGCTACAATGTTCCCTGTTAGGCTGCTGCATCCTTGAAAGCCAGGGATCCTATTCCCGGCGACGAGGGAACCTCTGAGAGGCAGTGGACCCTCGTGTCGCTCACACCACAGGTCTGCAGCCACCAGACCATCCGCCAGGCAGATGAGGACGTGACAGTCAGCAGCTTGTAATGTTAATCAATCCAGAAAGTTACCAAAATGAGGTAGCAAGGCATTATGGGGTAACATGATTCTCAATTCTTTCTCTGAGCTATTCTTATCAATAGCCTGATCAAATCCTTAAGCAGTTTCAGGTTTCTCAAACATTATCTTGAAGACAAAAAAAGGTAAAAAACATTTCCAATACAGCAGAATAGATCTAGAAGACAGAACAGTTTTTTGAAAAGGTGATAAAGCCTCAGAATGGCCAGAATATCTGCAGAGTTTCCACAGAGTGAATAAATTGAAAATAGATATCATAATTCCCTCCAGTGTGGTGGGAAAAAGACTGCACAAGGCACAAGGACTGGTTAGGGTGCATTTCTTGAAAAAATAGAGAGAAAATCAGGATCAGAGAAAATAACCCAAATAAAGTTCTAATATGTAAATATTGGCAGTTAAAAATTTACTGTCCCACCCATAACGTTGAAAATTTGGGTTTGGAATTGTTCTATTTATTGTTTTTGGAGAAGGTGCATTAGCAGTCCAGGGGCTGGAATGATTTCCCATATGAGCATTAGAAATGCATTTGGCCCAAAACACAAAGTCTTCCAAAGTATAGCGTAAATAAATAAATATATTAAATAATACTCAGATCCATGTGGAAAGTCGTTCCTAGGAAAAAACCAACACTGCTAAGTATTACCTATCAGTAGAGATGTCTCCAGATTGTAGTACATTTAAATTTTTGCTCAGGATAAAATGGGGAAATTCATAAAATGGTTTGGGTTTTTTTACTAGGCTTGAAAGAAAGTAGCCAATGGAACAAGAGAATGAGGAGCGCTATTCACATCATCAAATACATACAAGGTGAGAGAAATAGCAATCTGTTATAAGCTAGAAATCAACTATATAATAAAGGAAACAAAATCAGCTACGTAAAATGCGTTGAAATGAAATATGACTTGACATTAAATCGGAAGGCTGAAAGCTGGTAATTATTTTTAAATATGGCACCAAATTAAGAAACAGTTGGTATTTGCAAAGAACAGATGTTAAAGATCATTATTATAACCACTGGCAATATTGTATCTTATGTGCAATATACTAGCACAAAATAGCATAGAAGGAAAAGTAAGCCTCTGTGGAAAATACTCACAGTTTTACGGGCAAAAAACTGTCTTGACTAGTATTAATTGAGATCCTAAAAATATAGCACATGCCTTAACTAATCTAAAAGAGTTACACTTTGCTTATGAAAAGATAAAGTAGAAAAAAAGTTCACCACACTCTCTGAATAAAGAACGAAGCATAAAGAACAACAAGAGTGACACCTTATGCAGTGATAAGTGGGAAAGAGCTTCTCACATCTGCAGTAGCGCAGATGACAAACATCATTACTGTGAACATCCATATCAGCATCTAAGTTACACGCACATTTGAACAGTGCAAATGTACTACTCCCTACGGGAGATGTCACTGCCTGCTTCCAACCATGGAAAAGAACGATGTTGCTTGTACACCATTTTAAATACACTGTTTTGATGTCTGTGGGACATTCAATGGAGACCTTAAAGGGAAGATATAAAAATGTAAACTATCTAGTTCACAGCTTAGGCAGCTAATATATGAAACAGGAAGAAATTGCTTGCCAGAAATCAAATATGCATACAAAACCTCCAGAAGGGTTTTCAGAAAAAGACCAAACAACCCTGTTAAAATAGAAGAATGTTTCCTAGCCTCGGTAATCCTGGGGCAGATCATAGGGCAGAGATGGTTGGTTTTGTTTTCTTTGTTATGGTCTTTTTTTCCTGGAGTAAAAGGACAGTCAAAAGATGGAAGACTACATGAGCTTTGAGAAGGACATTCTGATAATGGTCCACCTTGATCTTCCTTTATGTTTTTTCTTTTTTATCTCCCTAACATGGGTTTACAAAGAAAAGATTCTCTTGAGAAAGTATACACCGCCTTTTTGTTAAGGATGGCAGCAATAACTTCAGTACACAGATTGGGAAAACAGATAAATGAAAAGCCAGGGATTTTCAGGCACTAAAAATATCTTCTACAGCTTGAACTTGACTTGGTAGTCCCAAGTTGTGTTTTAATGTTCCTGCTTATTATACTTATATTTTATTTGCTCCTTTCCTACCATCTAATAAGGAAACTGAAACTGCAAGGATAAAAAAGACAGAGAGGGAAAGACATACATAATGTAATTCATACAAAAGTGCTCTAAGTGGCTCATTTAGATATAGTTTTGACATATGGGCTAAATTAAGACTTTAAATAGTGCAATACATCTTTTAATGCAAAAGAAATAGTATAAATGGGACTCAATTAATGAGCGGAAAATGTAAAAGACATCCTGGAAAAGCTATAAATTGCTTACTAAAATAAACCAGCAAAATTAACAGATAATGACTCTTGCAGCTCACTGTCATGTCCTCTTAACCACAACATCCATCAGAAAAAAACATGCTTAGACCCAGTTATTTTACTTATTGAAGCTGCATGAGTGAACACTCTGATGAGGATAATTGAAAGTCTCTTAAACTGCCAACACAGAGGTAAAGCAGGACTGCAGATCCAAAAAAAAATAAGGGTTAATCCTTCCAAGCCCCATGTGTTCACACCTGGCTCCCTGCTTCTGAAGTAAAAAGAGGCATCTATCAGCAAGGCATGAATCCTCAGGGTGAGGGGATGGCTTTTGGTCTCTGCTGCAAGCAGGGCCTGCCTGGCTCCCAGGCTGCTGTGGCTGCAGGAGGAGCTGGCCTGCAGATGGATGGCAGAGGAATGGCACAGCGGGCAGCCTTGCAGAAACAGGGAAAGGCAGAGAGAGGCAGCCAAGGGGCACGTCCCTGTCTCATTCACCAGCACTGCTGTGGCAGTTTTCCTTCCAGGGAGGAGGGGAACCAGGCACCAGGGCACAGCGCTGTGTGTTCCACCACAAAATGATTAAGACAACAGAAGTTTTTATTTCCTTTCCTGTAACTGTTGATGTTACCACAATTGCCATCTTCTGAGATAAATTATTCATTTCAGGCTTCAGCAGTTTTATTTCATGCTCACAGAGGAAAAACTGATGAGGTGTTGTGATTATTTATATTACTGCTGTGGATGGTGACTTTAACACTGACATTCAAAAACGATGTATAGTTCTGCTTTACAAAAGGTACATGCCATGGTTACCATGTCATCTTTGATTAGTGAGCTACCATTTAGCTCCTCAAACAACAACAATTATTTTCTTTTTATTTATTAGACAAATATGAATAATGCAAAATATTAAGATTATTTCTGTTCTTTGATCTACTTGTATGAAGACTTTTTCTTGTTACAGTAGTTTCAAATACTTCTAAGGCAACCTAGCCAAGCATGTTCTACCACTCTTAGCAGTGCCCTAGACTTCAGTGAAGTTTTGTGTAATTTACCATAACTACAAATCTAGAGTGGGCTTTTTTTCTTTTCCTTCTTGATACTTACCATACACATGGCACTTCCTGATTATTAATTTATTTGTCATTTACTATAACTTTCTGAGGTTGCTAGAATGCTCTCACTTATTTTCTGGCTTGTTCCTGTCTTCAAATATTTATAATTTTCCCCATTACTTCTTTTTCCAGTTCTCTTTTGCACACTGTTGAAATTTGTCATCTTTCTGATATTTAAAAGACAGGAAGCAGAAAAGAGAAATTACATCAATAGAAGTAAACCAGACACAATGTGCCCCAGTTTCAGAGTACCACTTATGAACCAAAGGGTCCTTAGTCTGAAACTAGGCAAATGATAGAGGAAGCTGCTTTGAGAGGAAAGGCGGGCCATGGCCTTCAGTAGCTTCCAATAACAATATACATTGATCTCTGTTTTCATTTCAGTTATGACAAACTCATCTTTTCACTAAAATTTATCAAGCTGAAATATTCACACAATTTCTAGTCATCCTTTAAGCCACTCAGCTTGCAGTGGGCATTAATGGTGTTTTAAAGTGATTGTGTCTTTAGCAAGGAACTCAAGGGATCCTGGGAGAGGGAGGGATGGAGGGCAGTATTTTTCCAGTGATACTGGAGAAAGTTTACAAATTTAGAGAGAAGCATGACAAATTATAAGTGTGTGATAACATGCTTGGATATATTATCATCTGGAGACAGAACTGTCAATAACTAAGCACTCATGGCAAGCCTATGAAAACACAGGATTATGGAGGTCTTCATGTATACATCCTGTTTCTGTGAACTATAGATATCTTTCTCCAGAGGAAAGACAAGGTCACATATGAGTATTTGCTTTCTTAGAACTGCACACATGCATAGACCTGAACTTTTTTTTCTGTAGTTTATCATAGCCAGTTTAGTTGCATCATTTTGCTTTGGTTGCACTAATAATTTCACATATAAAGCAAACACGTATTTTTCTGTTTGCTTTGGGAGCTTCGTCAAACTAACTAACATCAGTATTAATTTTGGTCATTTGCACAATCCCGGGGATAAACAATGCAATGATTTAGATATAAGTTGGCAGAGTGGCAAAACGTGATTGAGAGCAAATATTGGAATCAGACTCTTGAATGGAAAGAAAATGCAAGTATTTTTAAGAAAATTTAAAGATCAAAATGAGGGTATAATTTCAAGCAAATTGATAGATCACTACAAATCTGCAAATTGCAGATCACTACATCTGTATGCTTTTGAACCACCTAGGTAATAAGATTATGCTACAGATAAGGCTATAGGTCCACAGAACTGAGGAAAATCTCACCATGCAAAATATTTGGAAAAGCCTACACAGTTATTGTGGTTTTTAATAAAGAAGAGCCTAATAATGAAAGGGCAGTCTATTAGATTATATGACTTTTTTAAAATACTGAAATCTGCTAAGAACTTAGGAAAAAAAGAGAAGTAATATATGAAAGGATAGGATAAACTGTGCACTGTGATCTTTATCGGCAGGACAAAAAATAATGAATGTCATTCTATATAAGACAGCCTGAGGATAGATATCAGGGGAGAAAATCTAGCAGTGAGAATAGGTAAGCGCTATTTCTTGATTATAAACTGGTAGGCATTGAGTAAGGGGTGATTTATACAGGAGTTTACAATGTGATGTAGCAAAAAAAATTTGAGGGTGATGGAGGTCTAGATGCAGGAGGGAAGATATGTAATAACATTTGGCTTTTAGGCCAAACTGCTGAAACATCTATCAGCAATGTTTTAAGTCCAGATGATTCTGCCTTTTGGTAAAGGAATGACCTAATGATGCGTTGAGGTCCACCCCAGTTTTATTTTCTATGATACCAGGGTCCTGGAATAACAGGTTATCTTAAGATCATATCTTTAAATGTCAAAAGGCTGCCATAACAATTTGTTCCAAAAGTCAGTTTTCAACAATGTAATAATTGTCCTTAGCCAATTTTTTCTACCTATTATGCAAGAGTTAGAGACTGATTTATACTGCATGGGTGAACATATTTTTAATCCTCAGTAGGTTTTAAACCCATTGAATGAAATATGGAAGGAAGGATCTTTTTTTTCAAAATTTATTTCTCTGTACTTCTCTGAAATCTTTTAAATCTTCCTATGTCAATGGCCTTAGACTGAGTCTTTTTTCCCCCTGTTCTTGTGCCATTGTAAGCTGTCATCAACGTCAGATAGCCTGGCACCAGAACTGGTAAAAAGACAGTGATTTTGATTTGCGCTAGTGACTACAGCAGCTGGACCTCATATGAAACTCTGTTCCCATTCTGACTTGACTATAAAATCTGTAAAAACGTAACACTTTCAATTCTTGCTAGATCATGAAGACAGTCTAGCAGGGGCTAACTTCAAGTTTTGTGTTTACATCCAATCTTTGTTTCTGAAAATCAGTGAAATAGAACAATCAATAATTTTTCTTCCATCAGAGAATTTGATTCAGTTCTGGATTACGATTAATTTAAAAACATTCCTGAGGCTTCAGACGCTGGCCCTCAGATAGAAATTACAGTTCTTGGAATCTGTCAATGCATGTGCCATTCACTCCTACAAAGAATAAAGTAACTATGTCAAGTCAACCAAACAAAATAAAAAGGTGGGAAATTTGCTTCACACACTTAGAAAAATACATCCATTTATACACCACTAAATATTTGAGAGTGGAGTAGTGATGTCAGAGCTTGAGGCTGATTTTTAATATGCAAGTAAGTTTATCCATTTTAAACAAAAGACCTTGCTCTACTCCCAAATGCTTTTTTTGCTTGAAGATAAATAGCCTAATGGCACTTATGGAATATCCTAAAGTGCTTTACATCAACAAAAGTTACTATCATAGGTATTTGAGTGAATTTTTACTTCACATTGAATTATTATTTATGTCATCCCTGCAGGTATATGACTCCTCTACAACGTATTTTCATTAAGATTTAATAGGTTATTCCTAATGAGTTGGCTTCCTTCTTTCTTTGCAGCTTTTTCCCAGTAGTAAAACTTGTTACTAGAAAAAAACTGTATTTTTAAAACAGTGTACCTCAGCGAGATGTTTTTTAGTGAAGAGTGTGTTTCTGAATTGTTAGCAGAGCAATATTTAGGAGATAATATCTCATAAAGGTTGGAGTATTCTCTATTTTTCATGTATATATAATAAGAAAAAACATGACAGGCTGGGAGGAAGAACCTTGAAGTGATAGCTACCTGAATAGAAATGAAAAATGGGGGGAAAGAAGTTGAGTGACCTTGCTCTGTCATATGTGTGTCATACTCCCAGATCAATGATCAATTCTGGCAGGACACAGACACTTGCCTTAGTGACCTCAACTTGCTAGTGCTGGTGGGAGTCAGTTACTACTGCAAAGAACAAAAAATGAGGTGTACTGATGATAAATAATGGAGAGTGGAGGTAGAAAAAAGAAAACAGTTGGATAGAAATCTCCAGACAGCATGAATCCTTGGAGGAAGATGATTGGCCCAGTAAGTGCCATATTTCTTTTCTTTTCTCTTTTCTTTTCTTTTTTCTTTTCTTTTCTTTTCTTTTCTTTTCTTTTCTTTTCTTTTCTTTTCTTTTCTTTTCTTCTTCTTTTCTTTTCTTTTCTTTTCTTTCTTTTCTTTTCTTTTCTTTTCTTTTTCTTTTCTTTCTCTTATCCTCTTTTCTCTTTCTTCTTTCTTTTCTTTTCTTTTCTTTTCTTTTCTTTCTTTCTTTTCTTTCTTTTCTTTTCTTTTCTTTCATTTTCTTTCCTTTCCTTTAACTTTCCTTCCTTTCCTTTCCTCCTTTCCTTTCTTTTCTCTTTTCTTTCTTTTCTCTTTTCTTTTCTTTTCTTTTCTTTTCTTTTCTTTTCTTTTCTTTTCTTTTCTTTTCTTTTCATTTCTTTTCTTTTCTTTTCTTTCTTTCTTTCTCTTTCTTTTCATGAGGCTTTGCTTTTTTTTTCCTGATAATAAGCATATTTCACATTTATGTACAGCCTACCATACTTTCTGAATTGTAAAAATAAGAATTATTCTGATGAAAGAATAATTGAATTCAGCACTTACATCTCTCTAACATAAAAGTCAAACAAAGAAAAAGCTTAGCAATGCACCGCAAACAAAAGAAAACTTGCTTTGCAAATTGACTAAAGATCATATCAGATACAAGATGAAATAACAAAACTCTTATTCTGGGTTTCAGTAGATTGTGGGTCTTTTTGAACTCCAGCATTGTCTGGCAGATAAGTGAATAATAAACTTGTCCCAATTTTCTGCATTGCATTGTCTAATCTGTCCATTGTGGGCTTGATCCAAAGTAGAAACCTCATAATTAGCATACTTTTTACATGAGTTACATTTTAAAGCAAGAACAGAAACCAAGGAACTATTCTGTATTTGAATATTTAATTGCTTCTGATGTGTATATTGAAAGCAACCCAAAAAAGGGTGATTTAGCCCAATGAAGCATACTGTGAGGACAAAATTTAACAGAAATATGTAATTGATAAAGATAGTGATAAAGACATAAAGAATAAAGATATGAAGATAGACATAAATTTATAAAGATAAATATAAAAATAGACACACTTCTCTTATAGAATAGAGTTTTCTTCTTTCACATGTATCCTATGAGAAATATCATGGGGAAGATCCTTAACACTCTTTTAATGTCCAAGACAGGTTCTAATGTTAATATTTTAAAATCCTTTATATTTTCAGCCTGTTTTAACATTAGTCTCTAATTCTCCCTTGCTTTCCACTCTCATGAACATGATGCTCAAAAAGAATATTTTATTTCAGCTTAAAGAAAGGTTTCTCACTTGAATGCTTTAGATTGAAAAAAATGCATATCCACATAATTCTGCTTCCTGAGTATATCGTGGAGTATTGTACATGCTTGTTGGGTTTCTCTAATTGAGAAAATATGAATTAGCATGAGCAAGGGCTAGAGTCTTCTTCTAACATGTTTTTAAGGGTGATTTGCACACTATATCTTTGACTGTTACTTGGTCTCATCTTTGGTGGTTATTCCCTCTTGTTCTGCACTTATTAAATAGACAGCCTCATGTAGCTCTGGGAGATTATGCCCTCTGCCAAGCAGCATGTCTCTGCCCTGGAGGATGCTGAATAGTACATCTGAGACAGTTAGGAGGGCAGATCAAAATCTATGCTCTTGTTGCATTGCCAAGGGTACTTACAACCCTCACCAAGCAGAGGAGTGTTTTAAATATGTTCTCTTATTTTTCTTTTAATGACCCTTTCTCTGCTTGTGAAAGCTGCAACTATATCCTGCTCTGTATCCAGTTTTGTGGCAGAGCAATGTTTAGGCTTATTTAAAAAACAGTAATGGAAATAAAGTAAGTGACAAGACCTTGGAAATATATAGACACACAGAAATTCACACCCATGTGCATACACATACGCACACGTATTTGCATCCAAAATCAGTATTTCTAAGATTTGTTACTTCCTTCTGTAAACAGAGAAATAAAATTTCACACATTTGGTCTTGAACATGGTGAAGATCAGTTACCCAAATATAGGGATTCAAGGCAAAGATGTATGAATCATGTTGCCTGCCTGTTTCATGTAAGTGGCCTGTTATGGATGTCAGCAGATGTCTGTCTGTGTTAATTTGGAATTACCCTGACGGCCTTTTTTTGCCAAGACAAATAGAGTGGTAAATGCAATAAACTTAATTTTTACTTTATGAGAAGAGAAATAGTATCAGAATCTTGCTGAAGAAGTAAAACCCCCATAAGATAGAGTTTTCATCTCTCCTAAAAGATGGACTCCAGAATTAGAAGGAAAAAAAGAACAGAACAAAGGTACAGGGGTGGGGGAAGAGGATCAGACCTGCTGAGGTGAAGGTTCATTTTCCACCAAAAAAGCAGCTCAGCAAACTGTGGCAGATGTCACCCTGACAGAGAAAGTGGCAAGCGGCCATCTCAGCTCTGCTTGTAACTTCTCTCACAAGAGTCAAGCTGCTTTTTCCACTCCATTCAGCATGTTTGTGAGTGCTGGGTTTGTTCAGAAGACAAAAAAGGGCAAGAGCTCTAGAATTCAATAGAAGGTCAGAATGGCAATCTTTTTTGTGGGGCTGGTCTTCCTTTTATACTGTGACATCTGGAGCCGTTACCAGAACAAATTAGAGCAATTCAAACCACCAGCAGGAAAAAGAGGGTTTTCTGTTTTTCATACTGCAGAGCTACAAATTTGAAAACAGGAGCTGGGGTTCCCAACAACTCAGCATAGCAATATATTTGCTACACTTGTTTTACAGATTCATGTGGCAACAAATGTAATCAGTGATTAAGCTAAAGATGACCACCCTTCAGCACAGCCTCCACAAAAGGAAGAGAAGAAATAATTACACTGATGAGTTTGCACTTCATTTTCAGTCTGTTACAGCATGAAGTGCTAATAATTCCAAGGAGGCATGCAGTAGAATACAAAGCACACCTCCTCTTCCTGTCTGGCATTTTAATATCAGTGACTAATATAATTTTTTTTTAATTCCATATTCCAGTAAATAATAATGCATATTTTACTTGTAGGTATGAATGCAGATTCCTCAGACTATTTAGAAAGTTAAGTCAGTTACAGGTGTTAAATATTTTGAATATTTGGCCAACTTTAAGCTTTAGTGTACATATTCTTTTCCATTTTACCCTATACTTAAATAGAAACAAATTCTTTCCACTGCCTGTAAGTAGGAGAGCTGCACAGTTAATACATCTTCTAGGTACATTAGCTGCAGGCAAAACCGGGTCTTACACATGTAATCTATACTTGTTAGTGGGACTCTGTTCAACAGTAAAACAATTTATTGTGTCAGATTGGACTGAATCTCACTTTCAGGAGACTTTCACAGCTTTTATTGTTAAAATCTTTCCCCTGTTAGAATTCAATTTTCATTTTGATGGTATAAGCTTTTTTTTTACAAAACATACCTTGCTGTGATTCAAACGGAAAAAAATGCATCTGGATGAGGTTGAGCAGAATTGTATGTGCAATACCAAGGTCCCTGCTCTATTAATAGGAAATATCTGAATATCAAAGATATTATGCTGCCCTCTGTTCACTCAACATTTGTAAAAATGTTCCCTTCAGGCACCAATCTCACCTTCAGGCTGAGAGCCTGTTCTGACATGTCTCTGATGTCTTGATATTGGGCTGATGACCAGCAGATAATGTCTTTTACTTGCAGTATTGAGGGGACTTGGGGGACTCAGACTATAGACAACAGAATGGTTTGGTTTTGAAAGGACCTTAAAGATAATCTAGTTCCATCCTCCTTCCATGGGCAGAGAAGTAGCTTCCAATTGACCAGGTTTTTCAGAGCCTCAATCAGTCTGGCCTTGAACACATCTAGGGATGGTGCAGCTTATCTGGGCAACCAATTCCGAAGTCTCACTACCACCACAATAAAAATTTTTCCTAATATCTATTCCAAAGCTACCCTCTTCCATTTAGGAGCCATTCTCCCTTGTCCTATCACTACATACTCTGGTAAAAAAACGTTCTCCAGTTTTTTTCTTAAGACCTCTTTAGGTACTGGAAGGCTAAAGTCAGGTTCCCCTGATGGCTTCTCTTCTCCAGGCTGAACTGCCCGAATTCTCTCAGCCTGTCTTCATGGAAGAAGTATTGCAGCCCTCTGATCATCTTCACGGCCCTCCTCTTCAATGTACTGTTTCTCCCAAATTGCAGATTATTTGATTGGCTACTATACTTATAGAGTATATATATCTATGAATAGATATGTAATATAAAAACTAAGCAATTGAAAGTGCATCTTTTAGAATACCACAGGCACCCTTTAAATAGAGAAGATACATTTGTTCATGCTTTGTTATTAGGAAGAACTGCACTCAGTGCAGATTGAGTAGGATTGAAGGATCTAAAAGTTGAGTTCTAGTGACACTAAAATTAATCATGGAGTAAATCTTCTAACTCTGCCAATAATAGAAACTTTTTTCCATGCCTTTTATATCCTCACTTACAATTTTTAATTTTCCAGAATTGTGATCTCATGAAAATAACATGTGTTACTGTCTTAGTTCATAGGGGCACGGTGCAAAGTTTTCACCCTGCTTTGTATTACTTCTTATCTGCCAGTGTTTTCTCATTACATCATCTTCAAGAAGACATGCTGTTTTCTCAACAGAACCCTTGATACTGAAGGACATCAGTCATCAAACAGGTCAAAAGCATTTTGAAAACCACTGGGAAACTTCTAAATGCTTCCCTATAATCTGGTTTGATAGAATAAAAAAACAAAAAAACACCATCACCAACAAAACCCAACAAAAAACCCTCCAAAAAACAAAAACAAAACAAACCTAAACAAACAAACAAAAAAACTCCAACAAATTTTTCATTACTGCTTATCCAGAAGACTTCAAACATCCCTTTAAGATGAAGACCTATTTGCACAGAGATCTACCATCAGAACAGTGTGTCCAACCTGTTTATGGAGCATCTTGTGTTCAGCTGGACCCCTAAGCATGAGAGGATAAAGAAGTTTTTTCTCTGAAAGAGGTAAGCTGCTCTTCCGAGGAGCAGTGACTTGGATTCAGTGTTCCTCAAGGGTCCTTTACAACTTGACATACTCTGTGATTCTAGGAAGAGATTATACTCTGTATAACTTGCAAGTTGAATCACTGTAACCAGCTTTTTGTGTGTTTGCTCACTTTTAATGGAGCTGGACATAACCTCTAGAAAGATAAATTCAAATCTGTTCTGGTGGAATTTTATTATAAATCCACTATTCTACATGCTAATCCATAAAAACAACTACCAGAGCTGATATTTGAGACCTAGTTAACAAGAAATGCAGCATTTCTTTTCTCACAAAAATAACAGCAGAAAAGACAAAGCAAGAGTTTCACCATTAAGTACAATCTAATATTCACTTGCCAGAATAAGTCAAGCTGACCATACACTTGCAAATACAGAAATTGAATTTACCCAGATGTGATCAGTTTATCTATTAATTCTATGTAAATTATGTCACTATGTTACCAAGTTACTAAGATTAATTTACAAGCCAAGATACAGCTGTTTTGTCCTTGCCAACACATGAGATTACTATGATGAGCCACGCGAATAATCAAAAAGAGTCTATGAATATTTATTTTTCAAAATTTGGCAAGCAGCTAATGGATTTTAAAAGGGCACTGTCTCACTAAAAGGGACTTCAGCTGAGCAGAACAGTCATCAAGTGGATAACTTTTTATTTAGTACAAGCTGTAGCATAACTTGTTTATAGCAACAAAATGGTTTAGTTTCAGGTGACATCTAAAAGAAAACCCTATGTCCTCATAGGCTCAGCTTAACCAACTAAAAATCATCTTGCACAGTAGATATGCTATATTGCTTATTTACTGGTGTATACTTTACCTCTTTGGAAATACTTGGGTAAACACAGCTTAGGATCTGTGGCAGCACAAGCATATACAGGACTTTGAGAGTTGCATTTCGCAGAGCATATTTTTACCTAGAGGCATTTACTTAATGAAACTATTTATTTCAGAGTCAATATTCCTTGTCTTTATTGTTTCATAGGAGAATACAGATTCCTGCAAATAATTAATATCAGCAAGCCCTGAGGAAAGAAGCAAAACTATCTAGTCTCCTTGACACTAAATCACTTCATGACTTTTGGCAGTGACAACTTCCTTAGAGAAATTATGTTTTAGGATACTTGTTTTAAGTGTTTGTTTCACATTCAAAATGACATTCATTCTACTTTTGCTGCAAAGGAACCTACACTTCCTGAGCATGCTGACAGAATGTGAATGATGTTCATGGTTGATAACACACTTAGCTGTTCAAAATACACACCAACCAAAATAGAACTTTATTAAGTTCTTTCATCTAGCCTTCCTCCCAGCTATTCCCCTTAAAACAGATGACTTTTAAATGCTCTGTAATTAATGTTAAGCTGGTCTAGTTAAAGCAGAGGAAGAGATCCTGACATGATCGATATCACAACACTATTCTCCAAAGCTGAATCAAATGACCTGTGAAAAGCACTTTCTATTTTTATAGTCTTACACCTTCATATCTGAAGACAGTGAGCAGAAAGTATAACCTGGATCTAAAATGAAAATGCCTGTCCATCAGTATTCAAAACTAAGATTCCCAACCTGAGTAGTTATTACAACCAGTAAAGCAACTCAACAGATGAATCATGCTCAGATGGTAATGTTAAAATTCGAGGATTAAAAGGAATGCATATCATGTATTAAAATAATTTAAAATTAACTTTTACATTATTCTCTTACTCATGCTTACTAGAACACTGTAGTGCAGAGCTTACTGAGATATGGGATCGTAAGATGTTTTCAGGTATATAATTATCTTGTTGTTTATTACTAGAAATACTGCTAAAAGTGTTTTCCATTTTGTTTTTCTCTTTCACCTCCCCGTTATGTACTCTGAGTGCATTGATTCTCTCAGGGAAAACCCAAGCTATATGCCTTTACATGCAGAAAGAATTTTTTTATTCACCAGGGTGGATAACCAGGATAATTGTGCGTGCAAAGGTAAAGGCTGCTATAAAGACAGGGCAGCAAATCTCAACTGAGATATTCTGGGGCAGGTCACCTTTCCAAGGGTAGAAATAACTCTCCTTTCACTCTCAGTACACAGAGAGTCAAGGTTTCCCTTCTCTATTGTATGAAAAACACATCTGCCTTAACACAAGGTTTTTTTACTGATTTGTAGTAGAAAATCACAATAATGGTCATTAAGCTGACTCTCACAGAGTAGAAATAGTAAATCTGTAATTCTTTGTTCTGTATGTGCAGTGCAGCAGTCATACACTGTCCTGATAACACTAGTCTGGCACGAAACCAGCCTAGTTTCCCTCTGGGCTTACAGTCAAACATTTTGTACAGGCTAACAATAGAAAATGATTTCATAGGCACAGGGTCTGCCCTGAGCTCACCCAGAGGCTTAAAGTCATTCATACAAGCTCCCTGTTCCACTCCGTCCTTTCCCCCTTGTGCCCTTCATTGACATCCAGAACACAAAGCATCCTGACTAAATTTGATAATGATATGAAATTCTTTCTTGCCTGCAACTGACAGATTTTCTGTGCCTTTAAATACCTTGCTGAAACCTCAGTATGAAATATCAGAATTCTGAGAGCCAACATAACATACCATGAATTTGAATACTAGGATAAAAACATGGTAACTTCTTCAAAATAATTTTCTGTGTACAGGAGCATGCTTCTTTTAAATGAGGTTTAGCATTTGGATTGCAGCAGTAGATTGTAGTGTCGGTGTTGGGTGCCATGAAGAATCCTCCTAAAGCGTCAGTTCTCACCTGACAACACCTGTGCCTGGATGCAGTGGTGAGTCACACAGGCCCCACTTCTCAGACATGGCTGGGGGTTGTTACTGAAAGAGACTGTCTTTCCTCACTTCAAGAAAAGTAAAAGGAAGAGTGGGATTTTCCAGATACTAAAACATGACACATGCTAGAAATTGCCTCGTTTATGTGTCACAGAAATGTTCTTCACCGCTCCCTAAATCTAGGAGCTGTGTACTGTCTGGTTGGAGTCATGGGAAGCTTCTCATGGGTATCCAGAGAGCCACTCATTATATGCAGCAGGTTCATACATCTAAAGAAAAATGAGACTCTTTTACCATCATGGTCCTTTGCAAATTCATTTCTCTGGTTTAATTTCATGCATCAGAACTGGGGAAGTAGTGCACGATGTATGCTTTATACTGTCAGGGGTGAAGTGAAAATTTCAAATGCCTAAAAAGAGAGCAATGCAAACCTTTTTGAGATTGGCTATCAGATCCAGGGGGAACCTAATAAAGCTTTTCATCAAAGTTTTGTATTGTTGGGGGGGTTGTTTCCATCCTTTGGATGGATTTAGTTAGCTTTTGTTTTAAATCTGCCTTTCCCAAGAATCCTGGAGAACTCAGAAGTATGACAGTTTCTCCTTTAAGGATCAACTTCAGCCTCCCAAAATAGTTCTGGTTTTAGCAAATAAGGGTATAAATTTTATTGTAATATTTCATAGATAGCATTTTCTTCCCAGTCATTTTAGGTCTACATAAAAAAAGAGTTGTTTAGCTATAAACTGTGTCCCAGTGTTTGACAGTTAGATGTTTCCTACCTGGTTTGGTGACAAAGACTGAAACCATGATTAGCTATCTTAAATGTGTTTTTAACACAGATTTGAGATTAGTCTTAATAAGTGGGTATGTTTTATCTTCTCGGGTTTGAGAAGCAACATGTAGTGCTCAACTGAAGATATTTGTGTACTCTCTCTTATTTTTTTTCTTTATCTTTCATTTAGAGAAAGAATAAACGTAAACTTCAATAGCACATTAACTTTTCCTTTGTAAGTTTTCATTTTAGCCAGATTCTTGGTTTTCTCACTTCTCATTTTTTAGTATTTATTTAGCTTCACCTCCATGAAAAGCTCTTATCTTCAAGGGCAGAAATGGCTGAGCTGGGGTTTACAGTCTGTTTTGCATCTAACTAGTTTTCCTCTGGTTTTAATTATCCAAGTTTTTGCATATTTGTATGGCCTTTTAGACAGCACCAGTACAGTAATTCAAACACATTTGTAGTATATTCCACAGCATTTTCAGTAACTGCTGCTATTTATAGTAACTGTTGATGGTAAGTCTTTGGAATTACTGTGAAACAAAAATGTTCTTATGTTTGAGGGTTTTTTCCCAAGCATTACTTGAGATGATGTCTATTTTCCACTCAAACTGCAACATCTAAATGTGCTTTCAGATAGGATGTCCTAGTTTCCTTCATTCACATTGCACACTAGCAAGAGGCATCAGTGATGAAGACGCAGAGTAGAAGGCAAAAACTCTGCTAATTTGCTTTGTGAGCTGAGAAACACTTTGTAAAGTTGTAGAATCACATTTGTGGTATATCTTAGAAGGGAGAAGATTCCAAGGAAAGTGTAAAAGGGGAGACATACGTAGGTGTTCTTTATGACCATATGATAACATATGGCAAAAAAAGAAAAAATCATGTTTTAATTTTTTTTTTTTACAACCAGAATATAAATTTTATTGGAATGCACATTATCTGTAAGCTTTGTTCAAGTTAGACTAAATTCTCCGGTACAAACTTGGCACAAAGAAAACAAAATATGTCGTGGATATAATTGAGCACTCTTGCTTGAACACTGCAGAATTGCTGTGAGAATTTTTGTGGGCTTTGAATCCCATAAGTCATGAGTTTTCTGGTTCTGTCTATGGACATTCTCTGCCTCTGCCTGAGGTACCTAAGATATGAGCTTCCCTCAGTACTCTGATAATCCTTTGGCACCAAAGTGCCCAGAATGACTAGGTCTTGGAAATAATGTTTGCCTTCCCCAGATGCCTCCAGCAGCTCTGGCTGAAGATGAAATTCCTCCTTTACAATAAATGTTTTTAAGAATTTGTGACAGGTGTGAGTACTTTACACATATGGGCATTTTGCTCATACCTGAAAGCAATTTGCTGTCAGACTATACGTCAGACTACATTAGAAGAATCAGACAAAACCAATAAATAACAAAACACCCTTCCTTGACGTAGTGGTCTCATTGCTCTGAAGTGTTCTGGGATCCTTCTGAGAGCATACTCTTACGTATCCTCTGCATTTCATGGATTCTCTAAAATAAAATGTCTTCTGTACTTCATAGAATCATACAACCACACAATGTTAAGGGATTGAAATGAACCTTAAAGACCATGTAGTCTTAACCCCTGCACATGGGCAGGGACATCTCCCACTAGACCAGGTTGCTCAAGGCTTCTCCAGCCTGGCTTTGAATACTGACAGGACTGGGGCATCCACAGCTTCCCTGCATGACCTGTTCTAGTGTCCAAACAACCTCACAGTGAAAAATTTCTTCTTAGTATGTAACCTAAATTCTCTCTTTTTTACTTTGTACCCATTACTCCTTGTCCCATCACTACAGTTCTGATGAAAAGCCTCTCTCTGTCTTCCCTGTAGGCCCCCTTCAGATACTGGAAAGTAGCTGTGAGGTCTCCATGCAACTTTCTCTTCTCCAGGTTGAACAGCCCCAACTTTCTCACTCTACATTTGGAGCAGAGGTGCTCCACTTCTCTTATCAACTTTGAGGCCTTCCTCCTGACTTGCTCCAGAAGTTCCATCTCCTTCTTGTGTTGGGAACATCAGATCTGGACACAGTACTCCAGGTGAGGTCTCACAAGAGCAGGGTTGAGGGGCAGAATCATATCCTTTGACCTGCTGGCCATGCTCCTTTGGATGCAGCCCAGGATTCCATTGGCTTTGTGGGCTGTGTGTGCATTCTGCCAGTTCATGGTGAGTTTTTCATCAACCATCACACTCACATCTTTCTCTACAGAGCTGCTCCCAATCACCTCTTTGCTCTTTTTTTCTCTCGTCATCTTTGGTCTTACAATTAAACCAGATAATCATTCTACCTCTTCTCTGCCTTAAGAGGATAATTTCCCAAATGCAAGAAATCAATAATTTTCTTTTCTTTCCAAAGCATTCTCTGTGAATGTGTAGATTTGACCCATTTTGTCTCATTTCCCCAGTAATGTGTTTCTGCCATTCTGTGTCCTACAAGTTTTCAGTGCTCAAGTTCGTCTCACAAAAGTCATATTCCCTCTGAGACAGATAGTGTAATAATCCCTTTGAGAGCACACTGACTCCCAAAGGCATTACTGCTGCCTGATGAGAACACAGGCATGATGATCTCCTTGTTCCCGGTCCCAGAAAGATTTGTTGCAGTTTCTCCTTGCCAACAGGAACTTCCACACTTTCTGAAACATTCAATAATACAACAGGCAAAACATAAATGAATGGAGCTTCACAGCCTCTATCTGATCTAATAAACTGTGCTGGCATATTGGTTTTATTTTCTTTGCCGGGGAGGCAGAGGGTGATCTGAAGTTTTGATTGCTGGCTTCTTAGTTGTTCAGGTTGCATGGAATTCAGGGTCTCAAAATATGGCATCAGGGGCATATTTCTAGCTCATTTCTAGCCATCCAAAGCACAAATTATGCAGCTACATTTTTTGTGTTTTTAAAGGAGTTTAAATTTATTCGTGCTGATCACAATATCCACTAACCAGAGGAGGAAAGTTCATGCTAGAAATCAATCTTAGTTTTCACACTTACAGTAACTAAACATTGAAATCCTTTCATCAATATGCTGTTGAGCTCTGCCTCTGCATGCCTTTATGATTAGACTAAATACATTTCTAAAATAAATTCTGTAGCTCCACCAGATGTTGTCTATGCTCATATATTGAAATAATATGTAAAAATGTAAAGCCTTAAGATACATATATGAATTATGGGATAAAATCTGTCACCTGAAAAGTTTAGATTAGGTGACCAAAAAGTCAAACCCTGTGGCTGGAAATTGATTAAAGAATAAGGATGCCTTTTCAACCTGGTCAGTTTTATCTTTGAAGAGAACTGTAAAAGAAACTGCAGAAGATGCACTCCACACCATAAAAATAATCCTTTATTTGGAGTCAATCAGAGCTTCTATTGAGATTGACCTTAAAGTATCTTTTCAGCAAGAGTGAATAACTTCAATGCTAAGATAATATTACTAAAATTACAGCATATGTAAGAAGGAACATTTTAAATTCATCCAGCCTTCTTCTCACTATTGATTTTTAACTAGTAACATTTTGAGTTGTATAAATTTATTTTAGTCCTCCCTGACTTTCATAAGTATCAGTTTTGAAGTTCCTGAAGAGTTATTTCTTCTCTCAGGAAAACATCAACGTCACAATCTTCTCTGTGTCTCTGTGTGTGTGTGTGTGTTCATTTGTGCCTCATTCAAGAGGCACATTGGTCTCATTCAAGAGTAACTTAAAATGAAATTCCTTTCTAAAGTAGAAATTTTGTGTAAAAAGAAAAGACATTTTAAAAGGAAGATCAAATTTTTCCTTAGTTTTTCTATCACTGTTCTTTTTATCTATGAGGAAATACTGTTTTTTCTCTACATGGAGGATAGAGGACCTCAGAAAGATTCCAAGCAATTAAATGCAGCAGATCTTTAGGGACTCAGACATCCTTAAACGTGAGCAAAGCTATTGTTAAAGTGAACATTGCCCTTCAGGAGAGTAAAATAAAAACACTTGGAACATAGAACAGAATCAGAGAATCATAGACTTGTTCTGGTTAGAAAAGACTATAAGGCCACTGAGTCCAGCCACTAACCTAACCCTGCCAAGCCCACCATTAAACCCAAGTGTCACTTCTACATGTATTTTAAATGACTCCAGGTATTAACTTTGGCCCATCAATTCAGTCAGTTCAAATCTCTCTGCAGAGCCTTCCTTTCCTCCATCAGGTCAACACTCCCACCCAGTCTGGTGTCATCTGACTGAGGATGTGCTCAGTCCCCTCATCCAGATTATAGATACTGGATGTTGCACAGGACCAGCTTCAACACTGAGCCCAGAGGAAACCCACTGGTGACCACCCAGCAGCTGAATGTAACTCTATTTGCCACCACTCTGTGCCTGGCAAGGCAGACAGTTTTTTTACCCAGTAAATTTTTTTACCCATGATCTTTAGAGAGCATAACATAGTTGGTTGGAAACCCAATCCTTGATAGTTGCCTATAATTCAGCTCCTGCTGCTTCAATTCCAAATCCAAACACCTCAGCTCAAATAATGACACAAAATATACTAGAACAATACTGTATGCTCAGGTACTTAATGCAAAAATACAAGATATAACAATGCTGATTCAGTACTATTATGAAGATTAAACAAGTAGAAGGGAAAAACAAGAGAGTAGCAGATGCAGTTACAACAATGTCAAAGGAGAATGCAAATCTGTTTCTTATATTACTAATTTCATTTGTATTCAGGATTTAGAATTTACTGATGAATATTTTTGTCACATCATCCATCATAGCCTGACACTAGAGAGAAGGAAGATAGAAAAATTAAAAACCTGCTTGTTACTGTAAACTAAAGAGCATGAACAACATCCATCAAAGACAGACAGATAGAAGATAAAAGTGATTGCCAAAGCCAAGTGATATATGCTGATTTTCTTTTAAACATTTATTAAATTGCTCTAAATGCAGGTTCACTTTCCTTTGGTAAATATTTATTGTTATTTCTTTTGCCAGGAACTGGGAACTGTGAACAGTGATAAATTAGTTGTAAAGGTCTGTAATTTTACTCTTGCTTTTTAAAATACATTTACATCTTCTACTGAAGTGCTATTTTTTGTCTCTGATTAGCAGGGATGCATCCTATGTCAGCTGTTAAGTAAGATGGTCCTTCCTTTTCTGTGCTGAGAGAGTCACGGAATAAGGCATAGGCTAATAGTGGAGGACAGATACTGCACATGGAACCCTCTACAAAATTAGCTTCAAACACAATGAAGTGTTTACATTGATTCAGTAGGCTTTAGATTAAGCTGGAGATCAACTTCTTTTTACCCTCAAACCATAAATACTGAGCTTTTACTTACACAGAAATACATGCATTTTTTTTTTTTAAGAAGAGGTCTGAATGACGGTCTATTTCCAAACTGGAGCTAATGTAATCAAACCCTCAGATTGTGTAGTATTAAAACATATACTAGAATGACTTGCCTTTTAGATAAAATTGCAAGGCATAACATTTCTGATAGCAGTGTTATTGGGCCTCAGACAGCAAGTGCAAGGATGGTGTAAGTGTGTAAAAACTGTGCTCTGACACATAACACACAATTGTTTCCTTTGTTTTCTCTTAACAAAGGAAAACCAAATGTGCACAAAACAAAATTCAAAGGGCCTTACTGAGAGGCAACTCAAGTAGCTCTACCCAGCAATTGCACAAACAAGCTGAGGGTAGCTTAAAAAGAGGAGCTCTTTTGACTATAGACAAAAGAGGAGAGAAATGTGTTTGTGGAACTTTACAATTAAAGCAGAGATGAAAAACAATTAGGAGGTTTGAGGAGGGTGAATAGACGTCAAAGAAACTGCCACGAGCTTAGCCCATGTTCATGTTAATGAAAAGCAGAGGGTCTATGTGAAAACAAAAATTAAGATACTTGAAATTGTATTTATTGTAATCTAAAGCAATGTAATGCACCTAGCAGGGAGGAAAGCAAATCCATTCAAATTAATAGATTTAGAAGTTTTTTTAATCTAAGAGGAGTAAGATTTATGTGTCAACACAGGCAGCATCTCAAACTTGGTTTCTCAATGCAAATAAGTGCTCAGAAAAGCTAATGATTTTTTTTATTTAATTATGTCAGGATAGAGAATAATATGAGAAAGTGTGTTGGTAAAAGCTGACACTCATTTTCAGGACAGGACTGATTTGTACCAAATTCTGTGTAAGCAAAGCTCCATTAAATCCTATGCTACCACAGAGTGCAGATAGACAGCCGGCTGCATCACATTTTGTTTGCAGCAAAAGAGTTCATCTCTCAGCAAAAACATGTTGGTTGCTGCCATAGTATTCTCTCTAAGAGACTCCTACCTCTGCAGCTGTTTGCTTTACAAGGTCAAAAATAATCTCTTCAGCTTCTTCATAGACTAAAAAATATGGGCTCCGGGAGAAACTTCGAGATCCCTGTTTCTGCACTGGGCCCTCAGGGCTGTGCTAGGATGAATATTCATGTGTTAACCCCATTTAATTTTGGGCATCTGATTTAGAAGTTGACATACCCTTAGATTCTTTGCTGAATGTCAAATCATTCTTCAAAAAATTTGTTAACACATTTGAAACCATAATTAAATTTTCAGTCTTTTAAGGTAGGTTTACAAAGTCTGACCATAAGTTAGGTTTTTATCAAATTTACCTCTTATCCCTTGAAAACGATCATATCCTAGTGGTGCAATTATGTGGAAACCTGAGATAACATAAGAGCTTTCTACCTTCAAATAGGAAAGAGCAACATTCTACTCCCTTACCTCTGCTGCTTCAGCATTTCTCACTGTACAGCCCTTCCCAACCTTGAGCCACCAAAACATTGTCTGTGTGGTAAATCAATATAATAAACTAAATCTGGCTGAAAAAAAAAAAAACCAACAACAAACCAGAAAACACAACTCCCTCTCCAGCAAAAATAGGGGGGGTTGTGCTTTGTGGTTTGTTGCTGGGGTTTTTGGGGTTTTTTTTGGTTATTTTGTTTGTATGGTTTTTTTTGGGTTTTTTTTCGTTTTTTTTTTTGTTTTGTTTTGTTTTGTATTTTCATAAGTAGAATACGTTCATCAACCCTTTGTTTTCACAGACTCTTATGTGCATTTGCCTTCAAGAGCAGATGTGTCAGAGTGGATACAAGAGAAGTGGGACTGCTGCACAGAGATGAATGCAAATACAAAGTGGGAAAGAAGGAGCTGGAGAAGAGAATGATTGGATCAGGAAGAAGAGGGATGCACCTCAACCCCTAGAAGCAACTATGTCGTCTCATTGAGCTACATTCAAAGAAAGGATTAAACCCTATTTTACATTATATGTATTTTCTCCCACTTTCAGTTTGAAATGTGCAGTAATTTTAATGAAATTACCACATAAGTAACACATCATAATTACCATGTAAGTTCCCATTTCCCAGTTTTCAAGGCACTTATCTACCAATAGAAGGAAGTCTGAATAGTGTTTATGCTTAGTCACTAATTCAAAACAGAAATCAAATATATCTAATTCCACTGCCTCCTGGAATGGAGAGTATTTGCTGGTTCTCTTGAAAATTGACCTTTATTTTATTTGTGCTGCTGGGGTTAGAGGAACTACACTGCAGTAAAAGATTCCTAACCCAACACAACTGACACAGAGAGAAGTTTGTATCAAACATATTCATATACCAATAAAATAAAAGGAATATTCTACTTTTCTCTGCCTAACATGCATCGATTCTCTATGTGAGATTTGTTTTGTTCATTTCCCTTGAGAATCTAAAAGATGAAGAATAAAAAATTCCAAGTGTCTCTTTTCCTGCTGAAGTGTAAACTCAAGCTTTAGTTTCTATTTAGATCTTAACTTCATTCATATTCAAAGCAGGAGACTTCTCTCTAGAGCTAATAAGTGCCTTAAGTTTGAGCTAGCCTGCCAGTGTGTTATTCTGGGTTCAAAATCAAGAGCTAAATTGTTGTGTGCTGACATTGTGAAAACTGAACAGTGACTTTGCAAAGGAATTCAGCTAAGTGTTGAAAACCTTGATGAGTTAACATCAGTGTAGAAACAAACCAAGAGCTTGGATAAAAAGCTGACATTGAGATCACCCTAAATTCTACCAGGGCCTTAGCAGAGCATTACAATAGTCAAACACCAGGAGAGAACTTCACCAAAATGCCTTAGTACAGAATTAAGTCTAACCTTAGAAGGAAATTATATTTTATTATATTATTATATTATATTTTATTATATTTATTATATTATATTATATCTTTTAATTCTCAGTGTTTTTGATGAAGTTCCCAAAGAATTCTGGTTCTGATGATAAATTTCCTAATGGACACTTGCCTCCCAGGAAAAGCACTGCTACAGGTATTGCAGTGATTTTTACAGTGCTATGGAAGAGATACTGAAAGTGTAAGTATCTCTTGATTTGAGTTAGATAAGCTTCAATGAACTACTGATTAAAATATTTTCCCATATTGGAGCCAGGTGGAATTTTTAGTCAAACAAAATTAAGTTTGAAAAATTGCAAAAACATTTCAAAAGGCTAGGCGATGAGTTCCTATACTGCATACAACTAGTAAACTCTTATCTATTCTCTTCATAAACAGAGAGATAAAAATCTGTGTGTGATAGAACAGAGATATCAAGCAGTTCAATGTTTATGGTTTTTTTCCTGACTTGATTATGTAGTCAAAAAGGTAGATCTACGGGAATATAGCTAAGAAAAGATATCTTTCTTTAAAACATTATGCATATTTGGTCAAAACATAAAATATAGCTGCATAAATAGAGAACATTCTTTAAATTTCAAGAGCTGAATCAAAAGATTTTCAGTTTGTGAAAGAAACTGATAGCTGCTGGTGACAAGTTGTGAATCTGAAGAATATTTTGTAGTGTTAAGGACCTAGGAGTAAACAGAAAATTAGATCAGAGGTTCTATAAAAAATAAAGCCATAGAACAAGGTTCAAGGTTCAAGAATAGAGTATAAATGAGTTCAAGAGATTCTGAGGGTATAACAAGGAAGAAATTGATGGATATGATGAAAAGGTGAGAAGTTGAATTGTGGGAATAAGATAAACCTAGGGGAAAAAATACACATGCTGAGTTGCTTGGGCACTTTGTAGTTCAAAAGTGTTTCATGTTCACTAACCTCTGATAGAATTCTTTATCAGTTTGATTTGATTGTACTTCAGGGTGCACTGTGGCAGACTTTTGCCAGAGCTGCCCATTGCTTCAGCAAAAGCTGTTAGCTAGAAAGTGCAATGCTGTCTTTAATTATTTCTCTTGAAATATGAAGCCCTATTGTATGTATTGTGTATTATTTTTAAATAAGATTTAAGCCTTTGAGAAAGCCACATGTGGCTAAGTTTGCTGAGGCAGTCCTAGGTTTTTGTATGCTATTTTAGGGAATGTGTTCTCTTTTTCTCTTTCACAGGAAGACAAATGTGACTTGGTTGTCATTTTGTCAGTCAAGCTGCCCAGGATTTTGCAATTATTACGTTTGTTCAAGTTGTATCATCACCCTGGTAAATAGTGTTGTGTAGCGGTGGTTCTGAACCAGGAAGGATTAGAGTCCCTCCATAGACTTGCTGAGGACGAGGACTTCTGGTGGCATGTTCCACAGACAGAGAATTTCCCCCCTGAGCTGCCAGAGACAATGGTTTAGACCACCAAGCCACGAACCCCAAGTTCCTGCTATTGGCTCCTTGATTTGTCTGTTATGTATCCCAGTTCTGGAACATTCCCTGTTACCCGGTTGTTCGTTCGTTGTTCTCTCTTCCCCCCTCCCCTCCCTAAACCTCATTCGATCATGCACCCTGGACCCCCGCTTGTACCGCCCCTGCACCCTCAGATCATTGGATGTTATCCCTCCCTTAAATACCCATGTCATGAGCTATTCGGGGCTCTTAGTCCCTGAGCTCCCTTGGGGGTAATAAACCTGCCGAACCCTCATACTAAGAGTTCTCCTTCTTTGGGTAGTTCTTTGCTATCCTGCAGTGCTCTGCGGGCACCAACTCCTCAGCCCGACGCAGACTAGCGGAGCCCACCAGCGGCTCCCCGGGGAAGCCTTCTCGATCGGAACGCAGACGGCTTCTCAGGGCCGCACTAGCGCTCTGCTGCCGGGATCAGAGCAGGATTAAAAAGCAGGGAACACAACAGTGTTGCCCAGTCCATTTTCACCATCTGAGTTGCTGTGACAGCTACTGTTTGAAGACAAACTTGCACATTTGCCCAAAGATTTGGCGACCTGGCCTGATAATAATAAAAGAAAAATTGGTGACCACCCTTTCTTGCTGCCCATCAAGAATCGGAGAGCGGTGAAAGTGCATACACTCTAGGTTCTTTCTCTTCTCACTTGCTTCACTTTTTTAAAAAAAAAGGGCACTGGAGCCTACTGAAAGAAGTCAGATGAACCACACTAACCAGGTCCTCTTTACACTGGCAGGAGCTAAGGGAAGCTCAAAACATGTATACCAAATGACAAAGTTAGTAGTCTTTATATATAACGCTGAAAAGCACAGGTTTGCTTTAGCTTTTTGAAATGTTCTTTGTTTCCTAAGTTCACTTTTGTGTTGTTTTTGTCTGGAACAGCATCAGACCCACAAGAATGTCACTTGCCTCTGATTATATATTCTGTAATGTCTGATTTCAATTGACATGTATTCTGTGAGGGTATTAATACATGCTTAGAGACTTCTTGTTCTTTTCAATTACAGAATTAAGAGAGGCCACAGCTACAATCAGAAGAGAAATTTGGCAAAGGATAAAAGGGAACATTGTTTGCCTCTATCTCTACTCTTTCACTCGATTTCTGCTGCTTTATCTATATCCCAGTCCATGCTCAGTCACCATGTTACAAGATAAAAATTAATATCTGAGCCTGGGAAAGTCAAAGCTTGGTTTTTGTTTGCTGCTTTGACTATTTGTTTGAACACAAGCACCCCAAGACTTAGTAATCATCCCACCCTTCTGAATCTATTCAGTCTGGTTATTATATGAACTTCCTTTCCTGAAAAGAACTTTTTAATGTATTTTTGAGCTCTCACTCGAAACAGAGGCAAAAACGCTCCTCTCAGACTGGATTTGTATTCACCCCATACTGAGCACTGTGGCTGTGATCCAGCAAAGCATTTAAGGTTGGTTTATCTTTAAGCATAATCCTATTGAAGTTAGTGGCATGATCCATGTACTTAAATTTAAACACATAGTTGAGTGCTTTGCTGGATCACAGCCAGAGTACTCAGTACCTTACAGGATTGAACACTCTCTTTTCTTTGACACTGTCCTAAGGCAAGATATACAGACGTGTGAATATATGTTCCTTATAGTATAGGGGTTAAACACAGTATTATTCTCAGATTCTTTCATATTCCATTCAATAGAAGATATTCTCCAGTTTCTTAAAACTCTTGCCAGTTGTATTGAAAGTGAAAACATTACAATTCTAAAAGAGTCTAACCTAGACTGTCACTTTCCTTTCTCTTCTTTGATCATGCTGAATTTTATAGCTCAGGAGATTGAGGTCAAGTTGGTGTTCTGAATGAAGGTAATTTGTTAACACACGTTTAAATCCCTGCAATGTTCTGCTGACAAAGGCTAATTTAATACGCAACAGATTCAACACCTCTCCGGTGGTGGTATGTGTTTTAAATGAAAGTGCTTTTCACAGTTTGGACTAACTTGAGCCATTTGGGGCTGATTGAATGTAAAGTGCTTCAGGCAGCTGAAGTTAAATGTTTCTATACAAGTTTGTTTAAGGCTGGTTGGGATAGTGAGACCTACAGTTCCTCTTGAAATGTGGGGATATCTCGAACATTTGTACATCATAAAATATGCAATGCTCTATAGAAACACTGTTTCCATGCCTATAAATAAAATTATATAGCTACTGAAAGGAACTGTTTTTTATTGGCTGCATCACAGCATATCTAAAGGTGATTTCAAATCCGACTAATGTGAATAAATTTGGATGCAAACATAGATTCACTTGAAAGGTGTTTTTCTTCTTCTTCTTGTTTTCTTTTTTCCCACTCTTAAGTACCCTTTTACAATTTGAAGTCCATATTCCTTATCTGAATAACAGCCAATCAGACTTTGTATCTGTACAGACTAATGATACATTCCAAGTATTATTCGCTTGATTATAAAGCCTGGTTTGATGGGATACAATCACTTTTCTGTTCTCAAGGACCCACTGAATGATGACATTACTCAGAATTCCATTCAGATGATGCAAATGACCTAATCAACTTGTCTTCTGCCATGGCAGTAACTGAACTCAAATGTCAAAGAAAACTTAGTAAACAAAATCTCCCTTTTATGTAACTGAAATTATACTATGTGAATCTTATGAATATTTGCTATGGAACTTGTTTTGTTTCTTTCATTTGCATGACATAGGTGCATCTGTACTCTTTAATGCACTGGCATGTGAGGATTTTGCATTCTAAACAAAAAAAAGAAAAAAATGAAGAGCAAAAAAATAAAATTACATTATATTAAAACTGCAACGCCGTTATTTTGTTTCATTTTCCATAACAAACTATGTCTTAATTCAAATTCTGCACCAAGTTTTCAATGAAGCAAATATTTCTCTTCTGCGTTTTCAAGTGCTGATCATAGTTGCTCTGTTTCCTCTGTTTCTTTTTCTACCATTAAAAAAAGCTGGAGTCATACAAGCTATGAAATACCATCAGTGTTGTACTGGTGGAATAACCACAGTAGCTCAAGGTTATTTGTATCAAATACTGTGATATGGGTCACACAGATACATCAAAAGTAAGCTGTATATCTTGGTAGCAATCTAGCTTCACCAGCACTGAGATTTCTGGGAAACAGCTACTTGCGTTTGTTTTGGAGGCCCAAGTAGCTGATTTTGCTGTTTTAGCTACTTTATCCAATATTCAAAGTATCTAGTGAAAAATACATGAATAATATTTACATGATGTCTTTGTTGCAACACAGGCTTCCACAAAATTATCACCTACAAAGATGGACATAGTCTTCAACATTGCCTCAGACACATTCAGGAGCTTTTCCAAAAAGCAAATGTTTGAAACTCCAATCCAGTCCTTGCTTGCACATTAATTTGGTAACATCATGGCAAAAATCCTGATAGGTTAATGCTGCCAACTAGTTTTCCGACTATTCCACTTCTTTCTAAATATCATACTTAGTTAACTGTAAAATTATATTTGATCATTTCGAGGGAGTTCTTATGCTGAAAAATGTTAAATACAGTCTTTCTGCTAGTGTGAAAATTGAAAGTAGCTATCAATATTAACAGTGGTTCATTACAAGTGATCCCACCTGCCAGGTTGTCTGTTCTTTTGATTTTAAGCAGATTTACATGTGCCAGAGGACATAATGATCTTTCCATAATAAGGTTCTGTTCCTGACACATTGCGAGTCTTCATTTAAATAGAAGATCAAGACTGTCATTTGATGATCTGCTATAAAAATCATTCTTTACTTTCCTTGAGAGAAATTAAGAGTGCTTGATACATTACATATAAAGCATGGGTGTGATAGATAATTTTCTTCTTTTTTTCTGAACACTAAGCATACACATTTAAGCATCTGTAAGAAATGTTACAGATTTGTGATGAAAACATTCACCATTAGTCTGTGGCTCAGTGATGCAGTGCTCTCATTGCATCAGTGAAGATTATTTTTATGTAACCAATGTCTGCCAACAGAGAAACTCTTGTAGACATCACATTATCAACTACACCAAAATGAATGAATCTAACATGGAGATAGAAATTTCAAATTTGAATTTTGCAACCACTTCAATGAAACACTTAGGGACTACTGTGAAGGTCTAAGTTCACAACAGTTTGGGATTTTCTTCGATAATTAAGATCACAGCAATTAGAGGAATAAATAGTGAATACAGGTAACCCAAATAAAATTTAAAGTAGAACTTCATTGGCTTTGACATTTTTACATCTCAGTTGTGGTGTTTAAACTCCTTTTTGCATACAGTTCTAAAAATCAAATCATAAATACAGAAGGGTGAATAGACTGATGTCTAATATCTATCTCCAAAAAAAAATATGAAAAAAATTTTTAATGCTATGGAATTAATACATAATTTTAGAAGTTGTTTACTAATTTAAGAAGTCGTTTACTTTGATCTGACATCTCTTCCATTTACAGTTGTCAGTCCAGTTTATTAGCTTCTATTTATGGTCAGCAGCCCAAATTCATAAAGTGTATTTTATATGTACAAGTATGTTTGTGCACACACACATATATTAAATAATATTTCTCTTTAGTATAAAAATTCACACAGAAATATTCTGAAAAATTCAAAGCATGATAAAATCTATTAAATGCGACTAACTTAAAATACATTGTACAATGTAAAGATTAACATCAGCCTCATAATTATTTATTTCATCTGTGGTCTTCAAACATATTTTTATTATTTCCTGCCCCCTTTTTTCTCTCAATTTTATTTGAAATAGGAGTAATTAAATTTAAAATCCCAGTGAGTCTACCATAACATTCATGGGAATGAGATAATAAACGTCCTACAACAGCCAAGGCAAGCCATCAACATGGTTTTACTGCAGCTTGATGCTTTTTGCCATAAAGATTATTGTGTTTCACACACATAAAGTTCTGTTGATTATCAATCTTACATGTATCAAAATTTACTTCACCTTTTTCTCCTTCTATAATACTCCATGTCTTCAATTTAATATTCTATGATTCTTTGGTGTTACAAATTTTTTAAAAAGTAGCAAAATTTTCAAAGCTTTGAGCTCAAAAATTATAAATAAGTTATTTTTTTTATATTCACAGGAAGTTAGAGTTGGATTTTAATCAACTTTATTAATCGTGAGTGTTTGGACTCCATCTGTCACCACTTTTGCTTATTCATTTCATATTTGCAACTTAAAAGGAGCGGACACTGAGTGTATAAAGAACCTCTTTTCCTTACTGAAAAAATCATATATAAGTATCGTTAAGACTATTCTTTTCCGTGGATTTGGTAAGTAAGTGGTGTGTGACAAATTAAATCATGATGAGACAAATTGTCTGTCCAATGTAACAGAGACCACACAGATCGACAGCTCCTCTGAAATCCAGAATCTAAGAAAAGTCCCAGTCAGAGTTTGCTTTATTCATTATCACCTTGTCTATTCTGAATATTCCAAACCTTGACATCTCACTTTTTTGTTTAACCTAGGGATTTTGATTTGAGTTTTCTGACAAACTTCATGAATTTTATGAAAAACCCCCTCAAATCCTATGTTGATTATATTTATTTTGCTTGTAACCTAAAGAGAGATGCTTAGATAACACTGTTAGCTCAAAAATTAAAATTTGAAAGAATTCAACAAGTTGGGAGTGGTAGATGTACCTTTCTTTCCCCTATAACATCAAAAGTCCAAACACTGTTTCTGTGTGTGAGTAGGATTGATAAAACTAAAGAATATATGCACATACCCTCATATATACACACATCTATAGACTCAGTGTTTAGGAAAAAAAACCAAAAAAACAAAAAAACAACTATGTTCCCTAAACATTATTTCATAGAACACAACAAAAGTGTATGCATTTCAATAAAGCAGTGTGTATTTCAATAAAGGAGATATTTCAAGCAATTTGGCTTGCTAGTTACCTGGGATAAGATGCTTTGTTCTATTACAACAAAATCTTTCAGGTCTTCTGTGCTTTTTCTTTGTTGTTGTATCTCTCACATCCCTTCCATGAGTCTATGGATTTAGAATGAGCTAGTAAGGTCTGAATAAGTTACATATCAGGAAATGGAATATGCAAACTTTCTTTCCAAGAAGACAATCACTTCCAATACAGAAATATGATTTTAGAGGTATATTGCACTGGAAATGCTTTGGTGGAGTTGAAGAAAGGCCTGAATAGCTCTGCTGTGCTTTGTTTTTTGAGTATTATCTTTTTTTAAAATATAACTTAAGAGAGTTGTCATTAATGTTTTAATCAAAATCCCCAGCAAGAACTTCTCTATGCTCCTTGTTTTCCTCCTCTGATATTGAGGTACTCATGAACTATGGTAAATGTAGCCAATTATACTAAAGAGATACCAGACTTCACTTTACTGATTTATATTACCAGGAAGTGATCTTCAGTGTCCTGGATAGGTTACTGCACAGCAGAATAACAACCACAGGCAAACTTAAAGAAAGACAGTCTTAGCTTAGAGTTCTCTTCTTCTCTCATCTCACTTGGTTATCCTCAGTTATCCTCAAATAAATACGTCGTGCAAGTATAAGATCTGATTTGTAATAAATCATTGAAATAACTGTAAAACTTTACCTATAAAGTAGGTAAAATGCATTTACTATTTAAATTATTGTGCATATTGGCATACTTCAATATCTCCTTTAGAGCTACACTGGTGTATTAATTATTAATTCTATGTTTGCATATAAAAAAGTCTTTAAAAAAATGGATTTATAATCAGAATAAAAGCAAAACACAACAAGAAAACCAGTGCACACACAAATCTTCATAATGGGCTTAATTTTTCAGGTGCACTGAAAACAAAAGTAATAGATCTCCAATCTATTCTAATTCTTGACATGAAGGCTTCTTTATTCATGGATCATTGACTAGACAGACTAGAAAGGCAATGACTTCTATTTCTTTTGGTGACTTACATCAGTCTGTTGAGAGGTAAATAGACAAAGCTTTCAGATTTGTGTGCACCGGTGTCAGATTGAACTCTTCTGCTAATAGCTGTGTTTGTCTTCTCTAGGAAGACTGGGATTATATCCCACCCACTGTATGCACTGCTGCTGGATGTGTTGTTCATAAAAGCACTCGTAGAATCAGGTGTAGAAGTTTCCAGCCAAATAAGCTTAACTGTGGGGCAACTAAGCCATCTTGTTCTTTAACAAATCAATAAAGGGTATTGTAGGTAATTTTTTACACTCCTGAAGAGGCACAAGGAATGAATATTTGTGGCTAATATGTATCTCATAAGCAACTAAATTGAGTCATCCAACCGAAGACTAAGCACTGCTAGGCAGGTAGTGTGAAGAAAACCACTTTTTCAAAGGAAAATGCAGCTCAGTTTGCTACCATGGGATGGATATCTCTGGGTTCAGACTACAGAAGGCAACTCCTAGACTGTGAAACATAAGTTTAGTTGATTATTCTGTTAGATACGCAATTTCATAGCATAGCCCATAGGAAAATATCCAAACAACCTTTCCCACCCCATGCTGTCTGCATACAAAGATTTCATCCTTCACAGCAGCCATAAAACGCTCACTCATTGTTTGATTTTCTTTAGGATATCATAAACAATTACTGTGGTGATGTGGACTTTGTAAGACCACTGTGGAAGAAAAAGAGTTAAATGTATCCCAGACTTAAAAGAACCTGCAAAACACTATGCTTTGTGGGATACAAGGATAAAAATGTGATTCCACTCTAAGGAAGAGAAAGATAAAAATGTGATTCCACTCTAAGGAAGAGAAAGATCGGCAATGATACTGATTACTCTTCTCAGCTTCCTTCATGCTCTTTTCCTAGGGAAAAGAGGAGTTTTTACTCCTTTCTTTTACATTTTAAAACATGACCCTTCTTGCATCAGGCCAAGTTAGGAGAGGTAATTGGACACAGCTATCTACCATGTCATGACCCAAACCCAAAATGCAAAGTCCCTTTGTTTAGTCAGCCTTACTGCTACTGAATGGAAAGAAGGGAAAGGCTAAATACCTGAGTCTCTTCTCAATCTTAGCATGCATTAGAGGAGCAAAAAGTGTCAATTATTATAAAATCAGTGTGACATTTTGCATAAAGGCCTATAATTATTTTTAGAAATGGAACAGAAAAATCATACTCCTATTTGTGGCTTCTCAAGACTGAAAGAAAATTCATTAATCATTCAGCACCATAGTCTGCTGTTATATCACGCCTTCCATTGATCAAATGGATCTATGATTAATCGGGTTAATTGATTTTGTTGCTTAAATCCAGACTACTTTGGCCATGGAATAATTTTAAGCTCTAGAACTAATTCTGAGGGAATGAATAGCACTAAAAGAATATATTATCTTCTGATGATTAATACTGTTCTTCCAGTGACCAGCCAAATTACTTTCTGACTAGTTTGTACCTATTTAATCTTGTTTTGAACTGAATATAGTGATAATGATCAAGGGAGGCATGACAGGACTTGTAACATTTTCTGTGATCATATTATGAACTTGAACTGAGAAATAAAGACTATGAAAATAAATGGGAAAATTTTTGCCTATTTTATTCACCTTTCTATTCCAAGCTATAAACCATTAAATATATATATATATATACATTGTTTCCCCGGCCCATATGATTTGTGAATTCAATAAACATAACAATGAAGCATAAAAGGTAAAAACTTGTTAATTGCCAGCTTATTTTATCTCATCAAGTAATTTTTAAATTTGTGTATTTCTCTCCTAAAAAGAAATAAATTCTAAAATCAAAGGTTATTTCAATCAAATAACTAAAAATTGGACAAACAAACTAAACTTAAAAATGTTAAAGCATGATACTTTAAGAAATTAAAAGTCTTTTTTTCCCTTCATGTGAAAAAGCAATTAATTAATACTTACATTTCTTCACTTACTCATATTGCTTTTAACAATTTTTTTTAAAAATTAAATTTTCATCAGAACATTCCCCCCTATCTCTTAGCAATTACCTAAAGAGAAACAATTTTTAAAGAAACATTTTAACATCAACAGCAAATTCAAACAAGCTCTTTTTGAAGGTTTTGAAATCTGTATGTTCTCATGGTTCCTGGGTCATACCCCGTCAAGAGGATCTACAATCATCTACACTGGGGTGAGTTTAAAATGTCCTCAGTGACTCCTGAATCAGTATCAGCGAGTCACACTTTAATACTCAGCACTGTTTGGTTCAGAACCTAAGAGCAGAGTGGATAAAAGTCTATGATTTCTTTTAAGAACTCTACTATTATTGCTGGAAGTAGATCAGAGCCTGGTATAACATATTGCAAATTCTTTGATTTCTGTTTGCAAACGCTGGTGTTTCTGAGAAAATTATGCCTGTTCTATTAAATATGTGCCACATCGTAGTCACCATAGACTATAATTTTTATATTTCCCTATAAATAGGATCTGACATAATGCAGAGCCAAAATTCAAAGTGTTCTTTATCTTCCAGATCTTACACAAGCTACTGAGCTTATAGGTCAGGATTTGAAGGTGGTTTCAAAACCAGATATTGAAGAATAGATAGAGCCAAGATTCATAATTGAAAGATAATGACTGAGGCATTCATCTGTGAAGTGTATGCGTGTTTTCAATTAGTTGCAAATGTTCTTTACACAGTTTAATATATGAGACAGGTCAGACTGGTGTCATGTTGTGGTTTCTAGCTAGGAATGAAGCCCCACACAGCCACTCGCTTACTCCCCCACTGGTGGGATCAGAAAGAGAATCAGAAGGGTGAAAGCTAAAAAACTCATGAGTTGAGATGAAGACAGTTTAATAGGAAAAGCAAAATCTAAGCACAAAAGCAAAGTAAGACAAGGAATTAATTCACTGGTTCCCATGGGCAGGCAGGTGTTCAACCATCTCCAGCAGAGCAGGGCCACATGACACACAACAGTGACTTGGGAAGACAAACACCATCACTTCAAACCTCACCTCCTTCCTCCTTATTCCCACACTTTGTATACTGAACATGATGTCATATGGTCTGGAATACCCCTTTGGTCAGCTGGGGTCACCTGTCCTTCGGTCACCTGTGTCTCATCCCAGCCTCCCATGCACCCCCAACTTCCTCACCAGTGTGTCAGTACAAAAAGCAGAAAGGGATTCAGCTCTGTGCAATCCCTGCTCAGCAACAACAAAAACATCTCTATTATCAACCCTGTGTTCAGCACAGATCCAAAACACAGACTCATACCAGCCACTGTGAAAAAATTAACTCTTCTTCAGCCACAAGCAGGATATCTAGAAAAAAAAACAAACTGTATAACCTTTCAAACAATAGAAATCTTCTTTAGGACAACTCAGACATTTTGAAACTGGGAAAGAAATATGAAAAATTAAAGTGAAAGGAGGAAAACTAATAACCTGATATCCATTATGAGGGAGTAACAGTAAGGCATATTGAATCACAGAGCTCCTTTCAAGTGTGCACACTGCTTTCTCAGAAGCGCAGAACACCTTTTCAAGACCTCCTTTAGATGCTCTTGATCTATACCTATATAAACCCAACCTAGGCACAAAGAAATAGAGGTTTTGCTGCTGTCATGATGAAAATTCTGTCTTGAAACAGAGCACACAAACAAGTCCCAAGTTTAAGAGTGAAGGAAGACAGATGTGCAAAGGAAAAATAAATCCTGTACCTGCTCTCTTCATTTAATGAGTTGCCTCTTTCTGTGAAGGAATTCCTCCCAGATACCCTTTTTTCTGCTTGGCTGTGTCTCAGCATTCACTCGTGTTGTACATCATTTATCAGTACCAGCTCTGGGAGATAACCAGCATCTGTGAGATGCGTAGTATGTTTTGGATGAAAGCTCTCCCTGTTGCCTTTTACAATGCCAATTGTTCTACATCCCCAGTGTTCTGCACTTGTCTTCGGTGGTTAGAAGCAGCATTCCCAGCTGCAGTGGGAAAGGGATTTGAATAAATATTAGGCAGGCAGAAAACATAATACATATAAGTTTTGCATGAATGGTATTTTAAACTGTGAGTAACAGTAGGTTTTAAAATTTTTTTGAGTGTCTAAATTAGGAGCCTACTTTTGTAATTGTCAGAATATGTCTATGGAAAAAACCATTATTGCCCTATGTTTTTTAGTCAGCAAAAAGAGTCAAGCATTTCTGATTCAAGATATTGAATTCAGACTTGAGATCCCAGACCCTGGAGACACTCACATGCCTGACAGCAATCCCATCCACACTACACTTTGGTAGAAGCAGTTTTTTCCTTCAAAAAATATCTGCAGAGTTTTGTGTCACATGATAGCTCCTCCGGTACAAACTGCCCTATCTGCATCATTCAGTCCAGTCCTCAGAAGCACTGGGCATGAGGAAACTTCCTGATGCGTAGAGAGGTCTGAGTCATCTCCCACCATGGTGTCCCAGCAAGCTGTCTGTGGCTGCTGTGATAGCAATAAAAGCAGCTGGGATCTGTAAGAAGGAGGCTGCCTCAAGATCTCTGTGTTCCCTGTTTGGAAGTCACATGCATCCAAAGTTAAGAAGATGGAATAATTTCTCAATTTCCATTTTAACCTTGACAAGGGGAATTTGTGGAGGTATCCTACGGATGGAAAATTACAAATCTACATTTTGGCACACAACATCGCAGAGGTGTTGTGTTCACCTTTATGTTTTCAGTAGCAGCTGTGGAGGACAGAGACCAACATCTGGTAGTGTATCGCCTGCGCGGGGACTGTCCCGGTGGGCAGAGACCGGCAGCGTGTCCCAGAAGTGTCCCCCGTGGAGCCGCTCTGGTGGGGCTGCTTTAGCTCCTGCTGCGGACTCTGCTACCCTGCTGGTGGGTGCAGAGACAAGTCCTAGCAGGTCCAGGGGTAAAGAATAAGGGAGGGAGCTTCTGTGTGGGTATCTGAGGAGTTTATTAACAGTTCCTTGCTCAAACAGATGCAGGGACAGAAGACCCAGGACAAAGGCGAGCACAGACTTTTATACAGCAGTAACTAACTAATCAGCTCAGGGTCCAGGGGAGGAGAGAAGGTGGGACAACCTTACACAGTCCAGTGAGGAGAGGGAAGGGGACGAGAGAGAGAACCACAACCAGTGGGGTATCGATTAACATAGAACTTTCTAGATACTGATACATATGCATAAGGGGTGGAGGAAAAACAGTCCAATCATGGGGGTACAATTAACATAGCAAGAACACATCAATCACGTGGGAGAAACTATCTTCCTCCAGAGGGAAGGGGAGGATTTTCAAACCTGAGCAACCCTCCACCATGGCCCCTTAGATCCCTTGGGACCTTCCATATCTTCCTGGGCCTCAGTGGTAGCCTCAACGGCTGCCACAGTGGTGGGATCCTGTGACTCCTCAAATATACAAGCTTACATGAATTATCTGGATAATAAGACTAAAGTATTATAATGAAAATCAAACTAGGGTGGGATCACAAAAATTCTGCTGGAACATTTAATTTAAGGGTTTATACTCTGGCTTGTTTTTTGAGCAACTTGCCTTTTCTCATGGACACTCTGGAGTTTACTATTAGCTTCATAGATGAGACAATGGGGTGCAGACATACTGGTTGGCTTCACAGCTGCTCAAAGACACTTCCCCTGCAGAAGAAGCTGTCCAAAATTGGAGCTTTACTGTTTCTGTGTGTTTGAAAGTTTGAAAGTCAATGAGAAGACAATACCAATGCCTGCAAGTCCAAGGAAATTAGTCCTTTTTCCTTAAATTCTGTTTCCAGTTTTGCTATGCTGTCAAAATACTTGCTACAAATTTGTTCTTATGAGTTGATTTTGTTATTGCCTTGGACTTCAATAGCTATTCTGCAATCACAAAAATGGAGGTTGTCAAGGAGAACTGATTTTCTGCTTAACTACAGCCTATTTATCATTCTTGCACTGTATCTCTTTTTATTTGCTGAGACATAGGTACATCAGTCATCTGTCACATGCTGGTTTACTGCTAGATCTGGATTGTCCCCTTTTATTTTCTTTCCATGCACTAGGATGAAAGGACAAGGCGGTAGTTACTTCAGCGTTGCCCTGAGGTGTTGCCAGAGCACAACTTAGAAGTAATACCAGGTTCTGCAACCCAGTGAAGTTTTCATGTCCTCCACTTCTGAGCTACTTTCCTTGTCTTAAGTCTTGGCAGGTTAGTTAAGGTTTCAGGTTCATTTGAAATTTGATTTATTTCAGGCACTATCAAGTGGTTTATTAATACTAAGTGCAGTGGGAAGCCCTGTGATTATCATTTATATGATCATATAAGATCAGTAGTAGTCAGATAGGGATTTATGCAGAGATACTTCTTAAATAAGATTCTTACATCATCATCATAGACATGAAGTTATTCCCATTTGTGACATTTCAAACCCATAGCACAGAAATGGATTTTGGTGACCAGTAGTATAGTTAAAATGTAGAATGAAACACTGTGAAACAGAAAACTGTGAAAATATCTATAGGCTTTCACCTATATGTCTGTATTATTTCTAAGTTTTACTGGCATTCATCAGCTTCCATTAATTCTATGTGACCCTAACACAGCTTCATAAGACGCCAATTTTTGCACAAATAACATGTCTGACTTGATGGGGATTGATAATAAGCGAATGATTATTGCAAAACTGAAACAGTGACAAAAAGAGGAGTATCAGTAACCAACTAAACTGCACCATGATGTTTCCTAATGTGTTTATCAGTTGTTTTAAAAAATTTTGATACCTAGAATCTTCCACTTGTTTATAATGTCAGATGTTGCATCTTTCTGTGTGGCAATCCTAGTTTTCTTCACTGGAAAAAAAAATGCAACCCAAAACAAACAAACCACACAAGCCTACTTTACACTTTGCTATGTCTCAAAGAAGCTGTCAGGTAATCACATGGAAAGTTTCTGATCATTGAAACTATAGTCTGTTGGGAATCTGGGTGCTGACATGAATACTTTACTATTTTCGATATTATCCTGGAAGCTAAATTATTATTTGCATGATTTTGCTGGATGAATGGGTTAATTTTTCTTTTAAACACAAAATTTTACTCCCAAGCATTCAGGAAAAGAACAGCAAGCACAGCCTTAGCAAAACTAAGATATGATTTCCCTCGCTTACTTCTTTAATAGATACATCAATCTCTCTTGTCATGGTTTTGTTGCTATACATATAGAGCAAAACTCTTTTTTATTCAGACTGATTTACTTTTATTCTAGACTAAGGAAAACTAACAAACAAGAAAATATCAAGAGAGGAATTTTTATATGCTGCTTTCCAACTGAAACACTAAATGGGAGCTGTTTCAGCAGGGAGCATTCTATGCTTAAAGGCACAGTGAACCCTGAATATTTGTTTGCTTGTGCTATTTATGAGCTTCTCATTTCTAATTTTTTTTTGCATTCATAGTTTATTTTACCGTACATGAAGAATTTTCACTGTCTTCCATTTTATAACATACTGTATATGAGTCCTGAAGCCACTTTAAATATCCTGGTAAACTAATGAGGAGCCAAGAGATATCATAGAAAATGCTGCCCTGAACATAGATATGATGCCTGAAGAGTAGTTGTGGTTTTATTCTGAGCAATTTGGCTCTAGTCCTTTTGTCTGTTTTCTGGGTTTAAAAGCTCACAGATCCTTTTCCCCCTTTATTTGATCTCTCCTTCAGAGAACCCGGGGTACTCAGGTGCTGCTGCTGCACTACACTAATACCAAATAAGGGCTTCTTGGAAACTCCTGCCTTATGCTTCTCATGGCCCATTGCTTCTGACTTCCTCTTTTACACCTTTCTCACCAAGGGACCACTCTGATGGTGCTTAAAATTCATGGGAACCTACAGAAATCTTCCCAAGTCCTGTCAAAGTCCTGATATTTATTTTTAACCCCCGAAAGAATTTTAGAAATTAATGGTAGTTATGTATGAATGTATGTATGAAATAGAAAATATGATAAAATAGTTAGTCCTTCTCAACATCTGCATCTGTCCAGCACTTCTATATGAAAAGAAAATTTTAAAGGTGTTTCTTTCTATTTTTATAACGATTAATGTGATATGATATTTTATATGATTTAATGGAATAATGACCACTTAGACAAGTTTACCAATATGCTTAAAATTCAAAGCAAGTATTACTGCAGTGCATCTTATACCATAAGTACTTTTACAAAGTTCTTCATATTTTTCCTTCTTCCTAATTTATCTCAAGTATAAAAAGCCATTTTAAGCTTTAACTATATTGCAGCCCATACTGAAAAAAAAGAAGGAAAAATTCATGTGCAATTTAATTTTAGTCTGATTTAATAAATTTCTGTGCATATATTTATTATGCAGAGGTCTTTTTTTTTTTTTTTTTGCAGAATAGCATTTTCAGACTAAAAATGAAAATTTTGCCTCAGAAAAAAATCACAGATAATTCAGTGTGGGGGTTTAAAATTCTGGTTTGTGCACATTAAAAAAAGGCAAATAATATTGATTTCTGAACACAGAAAACTTAGTGCATTTCACAGTAATGATAATAGAATCAGCAGTCAGGACAGGAAGGACTGTGACTTATTTCCTGGAAGTCCCTGAAAATTCTTTCATCCAGCCTTTTCAGCTGTGATTCTTCCATACTCAATAACTGACACTTCAACACTCAATTTTGAGATTTACTGAACAAAACACACAGACACACACACATGTGTATATATAAAACCACATGAATATCTACCTGTTTATTATTTAGAAGGAAATTATACCATTAACCGCCACCAACATATCAGGATATGTCAAGGTAGATGCATTGCTCTGGCATAGAGATGTAACGATCTTAGTAAAAATATTCTTCAAGCCTGGTCTTCCAAAACAATTGAATGTGTCAGAAAGGAGAATGTTTCAGAAAGGAGAATGTAACTTCTTATTGCCCTAAAATCTACAGCTTGAATAAGATACTTTACTGCCTAAAGAAAGTTGTAGATTAAGAAAAAAATGGAGAAAACCTTCTTACCTTCATTCTATAAAATGCCATGCCATTCTATTAACAGTTAAACTTACGTGTTAACTCAACTTCTACTTTTTTTTTTTAGCTTGCCTTCAGCCTACAGATCACTGTTTGATGCCTGAAGTTCTCAGAAGACATCAGTTTTTCATAATATCTCCCACAGACTGTGCACATTGAGTTTTTCAAACTCTGCTTAAATAATTGCAAAAGTCCCTGGACTGAGATCTGGAGAACAGTAGCTTCTCCTACTGCTGTTGCCATGAGGATTTCAGTCCATTAGCAAACATCCAGGAGGGATAAGATGAGAACTAATAAAATGCCAACTTGCTTCCTGTGATATTTAATGTCATATTCAAAGGGCAGCAGATTTCTTGTCTGAACATGAACCGTGGTAAAGCTGCTAGAAAAAGCAGATATTAAGATTCAAACTTCATACTGATCCAGACACCTGTCACTCACTCTGCAATTCTGATTTTTTTTGCTGTGATTTGTCTAGGTCTGCTCATGTTAACCCTTGGGACTAATAATAAATTTTAAAAATCCCTGACCCTTCCTTTTCCACTAGACAACGTGTATTAATGTGTTCTTCCCAAAATAACAGGAAGTGATACACAGCTGCCATGACAAAAATTCCAGAGGAATCTGTCTTGCTGCAAACTGAAAAAAAAATTAATGCTTATGTGCAGTAAACTTTTACAGAGTTCCCTATGAAGGTAAAAGCAGCATTCACAATTCAGCCTCATGATTCTGAGGCTGTAAACTCTGCACAGAAAATGAAATACTCAGAATGTTCAGAGAGAGTAGCTACAATGTATTGTGTTGAGCTCTGGTTTTCCTAGTGAACACATTTTGTTTTATTTTGTTTTGGTTTGTTGCATGCCTTTCTCCTTCCTTTTGTCATTTCTCTTTTTTAATGTCAGTGCATTTGCAACTTCACTAACCCTTGTTATTAGTCACCACTCAGAGCAGTAGAAGACAGAGACACATCAAGCAAGATAGCTTGTTCCCAGTTGTTGCTGTTGTCTATAAATAATGCTGTCAGACTGCCTAGACACCCCAGTCATTTATATGGATTCCACAGAACTGCCTAAATGTTCTTAAAAAAATGGATCATAAACCAGAAGTGTAGTATAACAAATTTTCTTCCCCTTTTTTTCTGATTTTATTATAAATTATTAAAAATGAGGCTGTGTGCACTGTTTGAGAATAACGTCTCTGACCTTAATTCTCAAACTCTGAATGTATAGATTATCTTGCAAAAATAGTATTCTATTTACTCTAATTTTATTTTCTTGCAGTTCACAAGTGTTATCACATTATGTATCTACACCCCCCACTCCAGTTCCATGCGTCAGAAGTCACTAAGAAGTGCAATGGCCTCACAGTTTTCTATCCACTACTGTTAATATTTTCCCATATTTCCAGAAAAATTTCCACACCACTTTTTTTTTTTTTTCCCTCACATATTTCGAAGTTTCTTCCTTTCTCTCAGCTTGAACTTTGGGTCTTTGCTTATTAAATGACAAATGCCTCATTTTTCTAGCATTGCTCACACATTGGTTCAGCACTTAAGAGTCAACAGCAAAGTAGAGAAGAAATCTTGTTTTCAGTTCTGGATGACCTTATTTTCTGGTCATTCTGTTTCATGAGAGCAAAGGAGGCTGACATCACTTCCAGTAAAAGAACTTATAATTCTGATTTTCTGTACAAGTAATTGTGGTTACATAGACAGATAGAATCTGGTTCTGGAAATTAAGGCTTGAAAGAAAGCATTGTTTTTGGTTTTTAGAATAATTTGTATAATTGTACTTTTTTCCATCTGCTTTACTTTTAAAAAAATTTCTAAAACTTTCACAAGTAGTAAAAATTATTCAATTTTTTTATAGGTCCTGCTGACTCGCTTTGTGAAAGAAGAACAGGTTGATTTCTTCTTCAATTGTATTTGATTTCTGTTATTAGGAGAAAGCAGTGGAGTATACATGTGTTTTCTGTGCTGCAAAGCAGTTTTTGTGGCCTCCTGTGGATTTCCCTGCATAGAAAAATAGGTTGTGTTTTGGTTTTGATTTTTATTATTATTATTCCTGAGTCCATTTTTATTTTCTAGTGTTGCTATTTTTCATCTGCAGTTCTGAAGCAGTGGCAGATTGTTTTTCTGGGTTAGATAATATAATCCAATAGATCAGTGTCTTAAGGAATACTATCATCTCAAAAATTACTTCAGTTTGAAAACATTGTGCTTGCCCTTGTTATAATTTACAAGAAACATACCATATTTCTATAAAGAAACGTGTTTGGAGGATAATCTAATTTCTTTCAGTGTGTTTTCTATATGCATTTCACAGCACTTTACAGTCAGTTTCAGTTTCATGTGCAATGTCTGCTAGACAGACTCCCCTGTTTCTTTGGTATAGGCAGGAATATTATTTTAGGTAGAAATCATCACTTTAAAATCACAACAGGTGAAGGGGAGATTAACTACCATACACAATACCTGAAAATAAATTTATACATATTTTTTTAAATTACTACATTTCAGATTGATGATGCCTTGTCAAGTAAGACAGTATTTTCAGAATTTTCAGTGAGAATATGTTCTTCCCTGTTTTCTCTGTGTGTTAGAATATCATGCATTTTTCAGGCTTTAATTATTTAAATTACTTAAGATTTTTTCTTCCACTAAAGCAACCTCAGTGTATGTATATTTGAGTGTGTGTTGTCTATGTATAATTGCACATACATTTTCCTAATCAGTCCTGAGATATGCATTTTAATTTGCAATATTCAACTTTGCACTTGCTTAATGTGCAGTTCAAAATCAGGGGATACTTAAATAAATAAAATTCTATTACTAAATCCTCTCTATTACTCCTTCACAATAAATCTAAATCCAATTAATTTTAATAAAAAATTCTAAATTATTTTGTCACAATCCTTCCTGACCTTCCTCTTTTTTGATCAAATATGTTTCCAGTTCTCTATTTTTCTAATTACTTACTATTGGAATCCAAATTAAGTTTTTTCTCTAGAGACAAAAAAGCCTTTTCCATAAATTCTACCACATCAGATCCGTCTTTAACTTCATATAGCCTTGTAGTGGATTTCCAGCATATCAGAGAATTGCAAACTATTCAAGAGTTCAGTATGGTGGACAGAGTCCTTATTCTGTAAGTTAGAAAGAACAATCAAAATTTGACACACAGAAAATGGAGGGAAGAACAACAGAAATAGGCAAGTGGCCCCACAAAGGCCTCACTAAGAGACAGAAAACAGTATATCACAAAGTAAAGGAAAGAGATAAAGAGCTGATTTGACTGGAAAAGAGAAGGAATGTAACACCTACTGTGAATTAGAAGACAGTATCTCTACAGAAAGGCAGAAAATAAAGCTGAACAGGGCTTATCCTGGATTAGACCAAACCTAGATCTTTTGGGCCAATTGATAAAATCTGAACTAGGATAGCCTATGATTATACATAAGTTATTTTTAAAAATAATTTCTGGGTTTATGTAATAATTGAAGACGTCATGGTTAGGCCATCTGTACTTCAGTCGGGAAGCTACTTTAGCATAAAAACCGTGCTGGAAGATATATGCTGAAAATTAAGTGAAACAAAACTGCCTAATATTGCTTCTATCAGGATGCCTATAGTTTTTGATTAAAAATCTCACTTTTGTTTATATGGGATTAAAAATAAGAGTTTGGCAGTATTAAACATCTAAAGAAAATCTTTGGATTTAGATATCCAAGTTAAAAAAAAACTGTGTTTAGTTCATAATTCTTGCACAATCAGTGAAAAACTTAAACACTAGAGAAACTATAGGAACTGTGATTTCATTATTCACTTTAAATTAATTGCTCATAAAACATAGGCTATATTTTAAATCTCAAGCCTGATACAATGTTGCATGTCAAAGGTAATTGGCACCCATTAAACTGCAGGACACAAAATCTTGTATCTATATCTGGCTTTGCCTGCCTTATAAGGAAAACCAAGTTTTGGTGAGAAGGCCATGACAAAGAGGTTGTTCTATGAGCAGTACAAGCACAGAAATGCCAATATTTCACCTAAGTGCTCTATGCATATCTTATTTTTAAAATATATAATGAATGCAATATATTTGCATTCTATATCATATAGTAAAGATTATAATATAGTTTGCAGCTCACAGCTGGAAAGAAATAAAAGAGGTTTGATGCAATGATAAAACCAAGGTGTTCTTGTATATATGGAAGTGTTTCAGATTCAGTTTTGCATCCATTTCATTCTTCAGCCAAAAGAATAGTTCATGCCACTTATTAAGAAGTTTCTTCAAACCATACACAAGTCAAAAGTTTAATTTTTTAACTTGATCTTAAATGCATAGTAAATTTTGTGGGTTTTAAGTTTTCTGCTTTATTTACTTTCTTTTTTTTTTTTTGTTTTCATTTATTTGGTGATGTTTTGAATTTCTCATCTTTGAGTGTAGACCAGAAATACAGACTTTGAAATAAAATAAGAGTCAATATTCAGACTGCATATCTAATCAGACTTGTGGTTCAACCTCCCTTTTTTAGCCAGGGTTTGGTATGACTTCATTAGAATTGTCTTATAAAGGTTTCCTGGAAAATATTATAAGAACTTTCGCTTGGATTCCTATTTTTTTATCCCAGTTTCACATTGGAAAAATAATTTAAACTATAAACATATATACCAAAGAATCATGATTTTTTAATTTGCAGTTCAATTCTTAATTCAATATGATGAACCTCAATCTTAAATAACCTCAAAGTAAGTGCACCACTATCGCCTCTTTATAATTAAGGGGGTTTTGCTTTCTGTAGTAGCCATTTAATTACTAATGTAATGTGCCTTTAATAAATGACTATTTTTCCTAGTTCTGGAAGGTAGTTTAAAATACCACAAGCTATTTTCTAGTCTGAATTTCACATCTGTATTTGTGTGTTGAAGAGTGTATAACTGCTAGAGATGTAACATTTAGAGTATCGACCCACACTGCACCTGCATTTCTTCTACGTAGAGTAGCCTGATTGAAATCAACATTTCAAGTAGCAATTATAAGGGAAGCTTTTTTATATATTTTTTGTAGCATTTGATATTAAAACACAAACCTGGATTTATTTTTTATTGTCGTCCTCAGCCTTTATTTTTTTATTTTAAGAAACAATTTCCCTATGAGTTAACACGGAAATATGTGAAGCTTAGCAGCTGAAGGTGGACAATGAAACAAGTACTTAAGTGAAGGCAATTAACATAATATTTTATTTGACAGTGTTAAGGTAGTTATTCAGACGTCATACCTTCATTTTATATTTCCCTACTCCTCCATTTTTTCCTATGATTTTTGAGCATTAAGGGAGTTTTACTCAGTGCTCAGCTGATCCTTGAAACAAGGTGCTATTTACATTTTGTGAAACCATGATTTGCCAGCTCAGATTTCTAATCATGTACAAACAGAAATAAGCTTGGAGGGATACCAGTGCTTTATGGATTTGATCTTCTATTTATAAAATATATTTTAAAGGAATGATCTTTTGGAATTTCATCTGAAGAAAGAAAAAGAATCAGTGAAGATGCAAATATTCTGGTTTCTCTTTCCTCTGCTGAATTGTCTCAGATGTGGCAAATTTTCCTTAGATTTCACACATCCTGGTTTTCAAGTAACTCTACCATAAAAACACGAAACAGAACAAAGCCAAAACAATATACCCTGCACCCCATTTTCAAAGAAATACTTATGAAATAAACGCAATTATTTATAAATATATATAAAAACCATAAATTTGTGGAAGAATTTTTTTTTTTTTACATTGATGGAATGGGTAACTTATTGCAGTCTAAAGAATACAAGTTTTTTATTTATGTAAGTAAAATTATATGGAAAGGCTAGACCTTTGATTGATGATTACATGTAAGCTACCTCCTTACCTGTTCTGTTAGAAATATGAGTTATACTCAAGTGGTATTTTGAGCATCTGAGAATTTTGAGATATACTTAAGCTAGTTCAAATTAGAAAGATTGAACCTGTTTAAAGTTATCTCCTCCTGTATTCTACAAACACAAGCAAACTTGCATCTCTGGGCAACATTCTAAAAGTCCTTCTGTGTTCCTTCATCACAAACAGTTTACACACGCTTTTATTCAGTATAATCATTTTCTCATTCATAGGAGTAATGAGTAAAAGCAGTGAAGTACATTTCTAGTAGCCCATCAATTTCCAAACTGAAAGTTGCCATAGAATTAATGGTGCTTTGTTTTATCTGTTTTATCTTTAATCTTTCTGATTAAAAGTTGCAGTTCAGTTCTGTAATTACACCAGAATGAATTTCCTGGGGGCCTTTCATTGGTTTTAGTTTAGTTTAGTTATAAAAACCCATTGATTTTTCACTCAACCCCTGCAAAACTTGACAACTGCAGTAAGGGTAGGAGAATCTGCAGAGCCATGTAGAAGAGATGGTTTCTGTATGTTTTACAGAAGAATTAGGAACCTTGTTGAAGAGAGTTACCTATCTACAGATACATTCAAACACCTGATCAAAGAATTCTGCAGATTTTTTAAGGATATAAACCACCAACAAACACAGAGCAAGGTGAACCTTATTTGAACCCTACTTACTATAATTGGTAACTTTCTGAAGTTTGAGGTTTTCAGCCACTTAAAAGTGCCAACATTACCTATTATTTTCTCCTTTAACTATAGCAAACCAAAAGGTCTAATATCATGAAAAAGTATTTATTGTGAATGAAGTCCAGAAAATGTGAACTCAGGACTGCAAATACAGCTCCAGCTCTTTCTTATTTATGTGAATTTTACTCCTGTCATTTATAGTATGGCGCTAATAGGAATGGAGTTCTCAAAACATTCTTAGCGATCAGAACTTTTGTTCATAGATTTTCCTGAAAAATCCATTCACTTACCGCTGCTAGAAAACAGCCTTACATCTAATAAACATTTCTGCTTGCCTGAACATTTCAACTATCTAAATATTCAAAATGGTCACAGCCAGTGGTCTCTCAAAAGTCAAAGCATTTTTCCTCCTGGATCTTTAATTTAACCATACAGCATCTTGTAATGCTTTTGTGTTGAAGAGAAGCCAGAGTGCAACCAGAAACTTATATTTTGGTGCTTTCTAAGATATAATAAGAGGATAAAGGTATTTCAAAATAACATGATTTATTTCATAACAATGATGAAAAGGTACAGAAAAAATCAAACAAGAGAATACAGAGTATTGGAAAAACCAGCATTGGAAGGCTAGAATTTTTATTTTTAGTTTTAACTTTTTTCTTTTTTTTTTTTCCTTTCCAAATTGCAGCAGCTAAATATAGATTTTATAAATGATCTTAATGTTTTAAAATAATTGACTGGGTGGCCGGATATGCATTAGTTTTGTTTATTATCTAGCCTAAAGGAAACCATATCTGTGATTCATGTATGCCTGAACTGTGGTGCTATTTTTTAAGGAATGGTATCCCTTATTAAAGTAATTGATAATAGTGAGAAAAAAGTCAATCAGGTGTTCAGGCCCTTGGGCTTTCTTTTTCAGACACCACGATTACGGAGCACAGTGTCCTGGTAAGTGCCCAACATTTCCACCAAAGCTGTGACAGGACATATGTAGTCATCTTAGTATGGAACAACAAATAAAAGACCCAGCATTGTCAGGGACATATTTTTTAAAAGAATAAAACCCCTCAATGTAGTAGAAGCACCAATTCCTCTGTCCTATTTTATATGGAAACAATTTTTATCCCTTCATCACGTGGGCCTATTTATACCTTGGTCTTACAGTTTATCCATTCTGGAACAAAATTACAGTCTCATAGTGCAGTGGTATTCTAACTACATAATTACAATTCAATGTGAAATATAGTAGACTGTTATTAAGAAGTGATTGTTTGGTTTAATTGCTGATTATAAAATAATATTAAACACATCCATTGATGTAACATTTATAGGCAAAACATTGTAAAGATATGTGCAAATAATATACATTTAATAATTATAAAGCATATTTACAGGGGTTTTTTTTCTTTAATTTCATAGGTCCTGATAAATGCTTGGTATTTTTTTTCTGACTATATCATAGCCTCTATTAGCTCCACTAGGATAACTTGTTTCTGTAAATACTTGAGGTAATTGTATTCTCTGTGTTCCCCCTTAAAAATACTCTGCTGTGATTTTTATGCTAGATTATCCTCATGCATAGTGTAAAGACTTCTTTGATTAAGGCTGGATTAATCTTACAATATCAAGACTGAGTTAACAGAGACTGAAAAACTTACCAAAATCCTGCACTTAACAGAGAAGACTCCAACAGTGAACATAGTGACTAGAGACCTTACCTTCATAGTATTTTTTAACCCTAGTTAGGAACTTGATTTATTTCTTTGTTCATCCAGGAAATATGAATATTGAGAGAAAATCAAAGTAAAAACTACATCAGAAGTTTGCCTTGAGTTTTTTATAGAGATTGAGTTTGCATCCTAATCATGCTATATTGCTCTCCTCCCATTTAATAAATGCTATAATTTAGAATTTAAAATTATATCCTCCCCTTCTATATTAAAACCAGAAATTTTAGGGTGCCTAAACTAACAGTTAATCAGAAAGTCTGGTAATAGTTGATTGTCTTTTCAATAAACCATGAGTTTCTGTTAAATTAAATGTGGTTATATAGCATTCTGTCAGTAATCTTGCTGAATTTTAGCTTGTGTCCCATATTCATGAACCATATTAAATGAAGATATGGTAGCTGCTAATTTGGCTGACATAATAGGAATTGAACCCTTGAACTCCAGAACTAAAAGCAAAGCTATTACATTACTAGCAAAATGGTCAACGTGTTTTTACCAGGGGCTATAAGAAGTTATATCCTTTCCGTAATGGCTCTGAAGGGTTCTTACAATGTAGTATCACTAATAAAATCCCTATTTCTATTGTACAAACCAAGCTCAAAACATTGGAAAATAGACCTAAAACTACTGTAACAGGAGCTTAGATATATAGTACACATGTGGGAACTTATGCATAGACACGTAAACTTAGGAGTTTAAATCAGATGTTGAATTTCAAGTTGATTTTGTAACTGTTCATTCTCTAGGGCAGAAGAGAATTATGGGTTTTACTGAGCATCCAGTGGCCCCTGTAAAGCTCTCTGAATCCATGAGGTATTCCCTTGCCCAGCTGATAACATGAGAAGAGATCTCTGTTAGTCAAACTGATGTTTTCTGTTATATCTCTGAGGGGCTTTCAGAGCCAGCTCAATGAAATTCTGCTGTCAGGAGGTAATCTGCTGCAACAGAAACTATAGATAGACTTAGCACTTGTACAAGGAAGGTGAGGACTTAATTTAAGGGAAAGGAAAAATATCCTTGTCTAGAAACTCAAACAAGGTTCTAAGAAGACAGGAATGTCTGATTTAATGAAACTTGTGGGAAAGCCCTATGGAAACAAAGTTTATCATACTATGCTATACATCCTTGGGTTAGAAACGACTGTCTCAAACCATTTCCTCTATTTTCGAAAGTACCACAATCTTTTCAAAAGCCTCATCACTACAGATTTTTAAAAAGAGTGGTAGGAATTTTACTTTATTTCTACAGAGCACTAGACTACTAAGAGGTATTCAGGTGATAAAATATGCTTGTGGCACTCAGAGAATAAGCCTTATGTTTCAAGCAAGCATGAAAGTTGTTTCCTTCTTTTGGCTATCTTTGTGCAACGGGGTACCACTATTTTCTTCAAGTGAATTCACCTTTTGGAGAGGGTTGTCTGATTTATTTTCACTATATCAACAAGTACTTTTAACATTTCAAGAACCTGGTTTTGGATAGAAATAAGACCTATGCAGTAGCATAGTCAACAAGGGTTGCCTGTCCCCTCCCATTCTGACACCTCAGTAATATCTGAACTCATTGATTAATGGAGCCTAATTTCAGAGAGGAATAGAGATTTTAATGTTCTTTTGCTTGTTGTTGGTTAAGTATCTGTGGTTGCATTCCTACTTATTTGCTGAAAGGTACCATCTGCTGTGGGTCCTTGAACATCCAAGCCAGTGCATCTGTTTTCTTACTCTACAGTTAGGAATTTCTATAAATGCTTCTGGGATCTTATACTAACCTTTCCTTATCCATTTTTTCCTTCTCTTTGTTAAATTACCTCATAGTGTCAAGTTTAGGAAGTAGGAAAAAATCTGCTGAAGATGTGGACACAAGTACCTTGGGTTAAAAATAGCTCCTCTTTGAACTAGTATAAATTAGAAAATTTAATTTGAAATCCATAAATATTAACAGAACAACTAAATCTTGCAAATAGATTGTGGTGTAAAACTTAATATTTTATTACTAGTGAGTACTACTAAATAGAGAGGAACTGCAGCTCAACCCTCAGAGCTGAAGTAGAGCTAGCAGGAGACAAACAGTTTAAGCAGATTTTTGTCTGTAGTTTGAGAATGTTTGATATGAAAATTGCTTGAAAAGGCAGTAAAAATAGAATCCCTTTAAGTCATTCGTGACTCCTCAAAAACAGCAGTGGGATGCATGTCCTATAGGCTGTACCATTTGTAAACTGCCTCTGTAGGAACTATTCATAAACAAAATGAGTACAGTTCAGAATAAAAATGAAGAAACTGACGCTTTTTCTTACTGAACTTGCCAGTTGGAAGGAAGGATCAGGCAATGGGTCATGTCTGACACAGAGAATATAGAGGGAACCGTTAATGAGAATAAATGTATTGGGAGCTTTTTGGAGTTTTTAAGTGCCAATAGATAATCTGCAGTTCTCCTTAACTGCAGGGAAAAAAGGATTCAAGTCGATGGGGAAAAGGACTTGAAAATGTTGCACTCTCTTCATTGATTTAAATTCTCAGATGACCATGGTAGAAAAGGAAAATTGGCACAATAGAAAATAAAAACTACAACCTCAAGAGGGCAAGCATTTATTCTTAACAATAATCAGAAAGCATGGACAAGAAATTTTCAACAATAAAATTAAATATAGAGCTATTGAAAAATCAAATAAAGCTTCGGAATTTACAGCAGTGACCCTATTTCTTTTATAATAATGTTTGAAAGCTACTCTGTGCTTAAATATGATAAATGATTCTTTGTAAGTTACAAAATTTCAGTGTCCACATGTAAAAGTCCAGAGGGACAATAGTAGAGGCAGAGATACAGCTTTTATACTGTGTGCAAATCTCATGTAAAATAAAAAGTAAAGATTTAAATCCTTCTAAGATAAAACTTTCAAAAGACCAGGGTTTCTTTCTCCTTTATCACACATTATGGAAAGGCAGAACTTTGAAGAATTTAACCAGTACAGAGTAAAAAACTGAGTTATATAATCATCTGATTTCAAAAACAGCTTTGAGTTTATTCTTAGTAAATAATAAAAAACCAATCTATGGGAGAAAATATGAAAGCTTAAAGGAAAGTAATAAATACAACTGTAGGTTTGAAGACCCTTATTGTCATAAAGAGGGGAAATAATTGTCAAAAGATCTTTTAAAATGTAATTTTCAAGATCTGTTTATTTCCAAAGGTATTGCTCCATCTCTGCTGACTAGTTGTCTTCAGAAATGTTCTCGCCTTGAAGACAGCGAAGTGAAATTGCATTAATTATATATATATGTATGTATGCATGTATGCATATACATATGTGCACACATATCTGTACATATGTATTGAAAATGTTGCATAATATTGCAATAATTTAGAATTTACAAGTAACACATTTGACTATTGGTCATTATCCCTATGCTTCTATTAAATTTGTCATGTAAATACATATATAGGAGACTGAGTTTTGGTCTACACTGCAATACACAGTTTGAGATTTTTATGGTACATCAGCATGGGGAGATTTCATATTTCATTGTAAATTCCATGCAAACAGGAAAAGGTCATCTTTCCTGTTACCAAAATAAAACTCTACTCCCTATGTCACATTCAATAGGACATAATGTACACCAAAATGCCATGTTAGGTTTAATACCACCATTTCCCACTCCCCATCTCACAGTAAAAGAAAAAAAAAAAAGAAAATGGAAAAAGGAAAAAAATAAAGGAATAAGCCAGTCAAGAGAATAAAATAAAAGAGGAAGTAAGATAAAAGAAAAAGGGAAATAACACCAAAAAACAAAGAGAAAGAAAAAAATACAACCCTGAGCCTCAACCAGGAAAGACCGATTTTCAACTGGCTTAAATTTCAACTGGCTAAAAAAACCTGGCAGAAGTTTTTTGAGGAGAAGGGAACTTTTAATTTTTTTTTAGCTACATTTGTTTAACTAATAAAATAGTTACTTCTGAAAATCTTGCTTTGCTTTAAAAATTCTACATCTCTATATTTGGTTTTTTAAAGTATTGTCAAGTGGCTAGATATTACTACTAGTTCTCCTGTGACTATGGAAAATAATGCTATTTTACTGATCGATTAACAAAGTCTATATAAATTTTACTAGTTGGCCTTTAATTGTCCCATGGTGGGTAACACAGTAATGATTCATTTCACTTATATTATTGAGTATATTAATCAGTTATAATAGCTTTGCTGCATTCCAGTATTTGTTCAAATGCAAATCATTATATGATTATGCTCAATATTCTTTGAGCATTTACTGCTGTGCCACCTAACTCACTGTTTGTATTGTGGTCAGCTCACATACAGACAGTGGACAAAGAATTCTACTTGAAATGAGAAAACCTTAGTGGATTTCTACCTTCCTGTTCCTGGTCACCCATTAATCTCTTGGACCACTGAAACAAACACTATTCACAAAGATCACTCCAGAATCGAGAGAATCTGAAAATAAAGACACATTTACAAAACCTGGAATGAATAATGAATGACTGCATGCACTTCGTGAAAACCTATGAGATATGCTAACATTGTAAACCAAGACATTGGCACTTATGAAATTAGGTCTTCCCACTTTGCAGACACAGGAGACCAGAAATTATGATGACCTCAGACCAATTAAACCAAAAGGCTATTCCAGCCAAAGTAATCTGTGCAAAGCCCTACTGCTTTGTGCCAGAGTCAGAAATCTGACCACAGTACAGACCTGAGGGTTTGTGAGCAGACTTGAGCCCCTCTTTGAAATCTAATGCAGTCCTCCAGCTACAGATCTCTTCTCTCACTCCTGGCAGTCACATAAAACTCCAGGGCATGGCACAAGTCAGGGTGAATGGTCCAGCTGCCGTCAGGTGTCAGTGCTGCAATATTTCTGTGAGTCACGGTCTGTTTCTATAACACTATCAGACATGCTGAAACACTGACAGTAAAATCTTTAGAAAATTAAATTAATTACTGTTTTAATACTCTTTCTGTTATTATTATTATTTCTTCCAAAGAAGGGAGCTACAGAAAAGTGCCATTAAGAAATTCTTGTCATAATCTTGAGATTTGCTGCTACACTATGCATATACATCCCTGATATTATGCAGTCGTCTGCTGGATTAGGTTTGGATCCTGTGCTGTTCATTGGAATTCCAGTTTTGCTTTCAGTCTGTGACACCACTTGGAAACCACTTTTATAGGTCACAGATCTCAGAAGCCAGAAAGCTGACATTAAGATTGTGGGGTTTTTTTAACCAAAAATCAAACCAAGTGTTCAGTTTTTTCATAAACTCAAAAACTGCTAGCAGCTTTTCTTCCTTTGCTGTATTTTCTCTTTCCACATTTACAGCCCTGAATGGTCTGCTGAACAAGAGAACATGCTGCACTGCAGCAAATCTCACCTGTAAAAATGTCTTTTCTCAGAGCTGGTTGGGACATTTTGGTTGCTTGCACAATTTTATCTGTCATTCCCTGCTCTCTTCCTCCTTCATTTAAATAATATGATAAATGAATATAAAGAAAAATGGAAGTGTCCTGTTATACCTCATGATGTTGTTAGCAGTGACAAGCATATATTTTCTTTGGGCATTTTCTTTTAGCATCTTGTCTAGAAGATTTTCTGAAACAGGATGGCTTCCTTTACTCTCATGGAATCTTTGGAATTTTGTATTCTGTTACACCTGTTTAACTGACTTATTTTCTGAATATTTTGTTGTTTAAATGGCGCATGTAGGTATATCTATGTATACATATTTCTAGAAATACAACATTAGTACCCTTTACACAGGTATCAGGATGGTATTATACCTTATTTGCATGTAACTTATTTTAATGCCTGGTGTCAAACCAAGTGCTAGTGCCTTTTCTGCTGAGCAGGAACGGAATGAGGCTAAGATTTGTCAGATTCCTTAGCTCTGTGTAATTCCCATATAAGCCACCACACAGTATATGTTCTCCCACTATGTGCTTACTGCATGGGAAAAGCAACCAAGTGTCCATCCTCAGTGGCTAAAGAGTGGTACTAGTTACACAGCAAGAAATTTTCAGGTGGTGGAAATCTCTGGGGGAAAAAACGGTGTTTATGGTGGAACAAAATAGCCAAGCACATAAAAAAGAGAAAGGCTCATTTGTCATGTCTCCATTATTGACATCTTGTGTCAAGTCAAAACCAGAAGAACTTCTTGCATTGACAAGTGAGTAATGACAGCATACAGCAATCCTGATGCCAGGAGGGAGAAAAAAAACAAACAAAAATCAAACCCAACAAAAAAAACCCAACCCAACAACTAATTCACAAGAATTTGGAAGCGTTAAATTTTCTCTTGGAAGTTCTTGGCTTTTTCTCTTACACTAGTTGAGCTACAGATGAAACTAGACTACTTATCCTGCTCTGAGCCTTGAACGTCACTTGTAGGTAGAATTTTTCTGGAAATTAAATGGGAAAAAACCCAAAAAAATCTAAGAAAGTAAGCAAAATCACTGTGAATCTCCTATCCCTCTCTGTCTTTTAATTATGAAACAGAAAACTAATTCTGAAAGTTAAGTCTAAACATTAGGTGACTTTGAAATCAGCATGCTCTTATCTTCCCATGCTGAGCTCAAAGTCATCAATTTTTTGTTGGCATCTTTACATGAAGAAATTTCAAACTTTCTCCCAATTTTATATAGACAAAGCTGATGACCACATTTTTAAATCATGTCAAGAAACCAAAAACTGAATACATAAAGTATATGAGTAGTTATATGCCAAACTCCAGACAAAATTCTTCTCTTACCTGGAATGTGTGCAAGTAAGCCTTGAAAATTGCCCAGTTTTCACCTCCATGTTTTGATTTTGCCTATTATGTGATAAATAAATTTAAATTAGTGTTTTCATATATATATAGGAAATTGAAAATCAAACAGTCTCAAAATGAAAGTAATCTACCTGTCTTGGTCATAACTCTTCAAATTTTCAGTCAATTTCAGCTGAATAACTAAATGTGAAAGATTAATTCTTTTGTCGCATTTTTCGTCCCCCTGCTTTTGCAACACTAGCAAAAGATATCTTGTTATGTCTATAAAATAAACTAATTGAGAAACATTTACAAATTGTTTGAGTCTTAAACGAAAATTCTGCTTTTATATTGTATTATTCTTCTCCAATGTCTGTGCTATATAGAGTTATTGGTATGATTTGTATTTATTCTGAGCATGTATTCCCACTTGAAAGAGTACCTATGAGGAATCCTTAAGCTGTGTGGAAAGCACAGATTAAATCTCATTAGTGCTGCTGAGTTCAAAAGCAAGGATCTTAATTTCTTTTTTCTGCTGTCGAGTCTCATGCTGTTTCAGAAATATTTTCAAAATTTTACATTCTCTTCTGGTCTCATGTTACTCTCATGGATTTTTCAGGACAGGTTACTGGTAAGGAAAACTCAGTCTCAGAATATAGATTACTGAGATAGATATAAGTGGTTTTATTTAAATTATTTTTGTAGGGATTTTAAAAAAAGCTCAAGCACACTACATAGCACACAAGGTATTATAATGAAGTACTTTAAATTGTAGATGGATCTGCAACTCTTTCCCCTTCATTAAAAGAATTTTAATGAAGCTTAGAGTAGGTTATTTCTAAACATTTTGAGAATAATGACTATGCTAAATTAATTTATTTACTTCTACCATGCAATTGCCATTCTTTTAATTATGGAATGAAAAAAAATCTTTGAAAAGTCAACCTTAAAAATTTTCATGGTTACCTTTATATTGACACTTCTTCAATTTCTTCACGTGTATATTGATTCTTATCCTATTTACAATGATTATAAAATTCAAGACTTTTACATCTACATTCAAATGAAAGTAAAATATTATTTTGTCACCTTCAAAGAAAAATATTTTCTTTTTGTTTTATTGCTTTGTTTGTTTGTTTGTTTGCTTGTTTTTTGGTTTGGTTTGATTTGAATATTTCTGAATCTTGTGTTTTATTCAATCATGCTGGACCATCTAAGGGCTGTCATACTAGTTACAAATCTCTCAATAAGGTTACTGAAGTGCTACAAAAAATGGCTCTGCAATGTCAATATGTGCTACATTTCTCATCTTAAGAATTTTGTTACAAAGGTCAGTACTGACTAAATAACTTGTAGAAAAAAAGGTGTTAATAGAAGTCTACACAAGTGCAGCAGCTCAGTCAAATCTAAGACTTTGGAAAATCTGAGGGATAACAATGATAGTTTGAAGGACAGACAAGAGAGTTATTTTTAGTGTTACACTTGTAAGCCTGAAATAATTCATTTTTCTCAAATCTCAGTGTCTAATCTATGCTACTAAGTACGATCTCTTATAATGACAAATCTGAAAATTCAAAGAAAAATAGATATGAAAAATAGATGGATGCTGCTGTATGCAAACACTGCAAATTGCTCCATACATCGTTTCAGAGAGCAAAGATAAGCATTTTCTGAATTTTGGGTTTAGAAAAGGTGAACATTTCTGTTACCCAGTTAAAAGTCTTAGGAGATCACAGCCACTTTTGATGATATGTGGATGGTCCAGATGTGGAGTAGTGAAGCAAAATATTTGCCTGTGTCTGTACTTCATACTACCTTTTGATATTTTTGCATACTATGACTGAGATATGAAAGATAAATAGAAAATTAATAGTTTTAAATGCCATGGGAAAAATTTATTTCATATGATTAAAAATCCCAAGTGAAGAATCAGGGATCTTTGGTAATTTCAAAGTTAAATAGAATACAAAAGCATATGTTCCCCACAGAAATAAAGTTTTTTATTTTTAAAAAAAGAAATGTAAAAAGGGAAGAGACTGATTGTGTGAAATTAAAATTTAAATTTCAAGTATATAATCTGTATTTCCACACATCTATGTATATGAAAATAATAAATGGACAGAAAGTTTATGGTTTTGGAATATTCATTAGATGTAAAAAAAAGTTGCCTTTCCTACAAGATACCAAGAAAAGTTTAAAAAATAGATTGGAAACAGAGATTGGAAATTTCACATACAAAATACATTCTAAAAACAACCAAGATGAATGAGCACTCTAAACAGCAGACATCATGGCCTGAACTGCAATTTCATACTTCTGGCAGTTTTCCCCTTAGTTATTATATCAGCTTCCATCTATAAATACCTGCTCTTAACAGTAGATAAATACCACTTAGCCCAAGGAATCCACAGACACAGACAGGTACAGGCTACATGCCAGGCCTCATTTCAGCTGCTGTAAAATAAGACCATTTCTGGGGTAATTGCATCAGCTGCCTTGTGTCACACAACAATCTTAGGAGGAGAACTAAAGTACAGTAGTGAACATTATTGCAGCAACTCAGTGACATTTTCAGAGTTGATGGGAAAGCTCATCAGCTTGGTGCCAGGACCTCTCCACACAAACAGTGCTCATTTAGTAGTTAAAGATTTCTGATCCATTTTTATGAATGTTTATAAGTGACTACAAGCTGGCTCATGTTTTTAGATAACCACTTGGCATGGTGTTTTGCAAAGGAAGCCAATCCTCACCCAGATAATGAAGAAAGCTGAATGGCAGGTCACTTGTCTGATGACTAGGAAAGACCTCTTTTATGACTTGATACAACTTTCCAGTAGCTGAAGAGTGCCGACAAGAGAGCTGGAGAGGAACTTTTTACAAGGGCATGTAATGATAGGACAAAGGGGAGTGGCTTCAAACTGGAAGAGAGTAGGTTTAGATTAGAGATTATGTTGACTGCAAGGATGTTGACTCACTGGAACAGGTTGCCCAGAGAAGCTGTGAATGCCCCATCCCTAGAAGAGTTCAAGGCCAGGTTGGATGGGCCTCTGAGCAACCTGATCTAGTGGAAGGTGTCCCTGCCCCTGGCAGGGGAGTTGGAACTGGATGATCTTTAAAGTCCCTTCCAACCCAAAACCATTCTGGGATTCTCAGAATATTCTATATTGAAATGCTGTGGTACATTAAAATGAAGGAGTTTCAATATGTGATTAAGAGAAAGTGAGGGGAAAAACCTCACTGTAATTTAATAATAACCAGTTATACTTTGTTATGTCTGAAGAGTTACTCCGAAATATTAGCAGGAACCACTTAAATAAGGAAATTTTGTAAGTATATTATTTACAGAAAAATTACAAATGCTTAAAACCTTTTCAAGGAGTAAAAAATCTTCAGAATATCTACTAATTCATTCTGCTTACGTAGTCAGGGTCCAGAAAATGTGCATACAAATGTATATCTCAGAGGTTCTTTGCATATTTGAGAAGAAAATGTATTGTACATAATATTTATAACATAATGCCTTAAATTACAGCCACTTCATACAGTTCACAGATCATTATATTACCCAGAATTCTGATGCAGTATCAAGACATCATTCTTGTGCGTTATTTGAGTGGGATATCATGCTGTTCACACTCTTACTGTAATTGATGATGACAGTCATGAGACAGTTCTACATTTGATTTATACTATCCATTGAACTCCAAGATTTAGCTTGAATCTCCTGTCCAGTTTGTAGAGCTCCTGGATATTGAACCCCTTATAACTATGACAACTGTGTGACTCTAAAACCCTTAGAGATTAACATGTTAGATGAGTAAAAGAAGGATGTCTGGAACTAAAATTTCAACGAGAAGGAATACAAAAATTAGTGTGTAAGTTTAGTTTTGGGTGGGGGTCAAACCAGAGTTTTTTTCAGCCTTTGGTGTAATTAATGAATTTTTGTTCTCATTTTTTTAGAACTAAGTGAATGATTCATTGGGTATTTACATTGATCTTTGAGCAGTGTCATGACAGAAATACTCTCTTTCAGAAGATCAGGTAGAACACCTGACAGAAGAGCTAATCTCTAAATGAAAGCAATATATTTTAATCATCTCTTTTAGAAACAGTTTCTTATAATGCATTCCATAATTATCATAATTTGGAAAAGACAAAATTCAAGTCCTTTGAAAATAGGAAACTTCTTAGTTCATGTAAAAATATATCGAACACATATAGGGCACATATTGATATATCGGTTTCAATCCCACAGAAATATCTCTTTAATGTCCAACTGGTTATGCAGATGAAAAAGGCTGGAATTATTCAAAATCTAACAATTTAGTCATCAAAGAAAGGGCTTTCAAAGTCTTTCAAAGGTTGCTTCTGAAAAATCTTCAAGAATTTACAATAACATCGATTAACAAAAACGTTATTTATGAATTAATAACTGTCCACATGCAAGAAACAAAGATTAGAAAAAACTTCAGAGTAATTAGTCAGTGTTTATGTGTAAAATACATCACCAGCAGAATATACAAAAATTCTGTAGTGAAAACTGAGCTTTATAATAAACACCTGTGTGATCCAAAATAAGTTGTGAATGCTGTTGTCTAAATATTTTCTACTGATGAAAAGATATTTGGAATAATGCAACTTTTAATTTTTTTTTTTAAAAAACCCTGTATACACAATAATGTTGTTAAAACTATCTCATGATACTACTGGCACCTAAAAGTCAACACCAGCCAATGAAAAGAAACACACACTAAAAAACTTTAAAAATTTTGGCTATAGACACAGACAGCATAGGCCTAATTCAGTTGCTGAGGCCCAGAAAATATGTTTTGGAGTAATTCTCCATAGCTTGTTGAAAAGAAAGTACTGCTGAGAGCTAAACAATAGTAATGATAAAGAATGCTAGGAATGTTTTTGAAGAAACTTGTAAAGTGCCACTATATCACTCACAAATTTATATTGTGGTCATACTTGAAAGCCATATTTATCCAGGCTGGTCACCTACAAAAGACAATGAAATAGAACAAACAGGGAACAGAGAAGGGAAGGATAGATTATTAAAAGTATAGTAAAGCTTTCACAAGAGAAGTTTTCTGGAACAAAATGAGGCTTTCTGAAAGGTATGTAAAACCATGCTAATAAGGAAAAGTTGAATAAGGAATGATTACTTTCTGTTTCTCATAACAGACAAGCTAGGGGGAAAAGGTTATTTTATCAGTGGTTTAGATACAAACGAAAGATTTTTTTTTTCTTTTTTTACATTAAAAATATTATGTAAATAATTCATGGGGAATACTTCCAGGATAGTAAATATTATTGTCCAGATGGAATGCCAAATTTCCTAAATGATCATTTAAGAAAAGTCAGATGAGTGATCTCTCTGGAGTTCCTCTCTGTTTTGTTTTTTTCTCTAAGATTCTTATTATGAGTCATTATGGGAGATAAGGTCTGAGACTAAATGGTTTGCCTCTGTGTGTCTCTGTGCATTCCTAGAGTCATAACCTTGAACACTATTTTTCTGGATTGACAAAGATTGTCTTGGGGGTAATAATAAATCCTCTTCCAACACTTTAAACTCTTTCTCCTATCTCAATCTGACTGGTAACATTTTTTACCTAGGAATTCTAATGTTACTCATGGTTACAGAGAATTGTGCTTAGTTAAAAATTGGAAATCAGATAAGAAAGAGAAGACTAAGTGTCCACCATTCCTGAGTGTACACTCTTCAGTTAATTTCTAGATCTGGACAACAGCAAAGTCAGGTCTCACAAAAAGTTATTTGTACTGGGTTATAATACAGAATCATACAGAGTGTGTAGAGTTGGCAGGGACCAATGAGACCATCTAGTTCAAGTCCCTGCTAAAGCAGGGAATATGTTTAAGAGCCTTATGCATACAATAAGAAATTTGGATCTACAGAGTTTGCACAATCAGGGAATCTAAAATTTCCTATTCCCCAGGATTCACAATAATTTTATAACTATGTATGAAGTACAATGTAACTTTGTACTTTCATGTGGTGTTAAATTGTCACAAGCATATTTATTTCCAAAATTTTGTATAATGTTCTACTGGCTAATAAATAAATGTCATAGTTTTTTATGCAACAAATTAAATTTCAATTAGTAAATTGAGTCAAGAAGAGCTGGCATTCAGTGTGGTACCTCTTCCTATCTGTATAAGTTGTATCATACAAAAGATTTCTGTGAAACCTAAACTGATTAAAAGGTAAGGGAATTGCTCTGTTATCAAAATAGTGAGTATGTAAAATTGGAAATTTTTAAAACTACTCTCCCATTACAAAGGTGAGGTGGTCTTTTCACAATAAAAACAGAGTTCAATAACTTTTGTATTAAAGCTTTGCAAAATTTGTAGCAAATTACAGGAAATTATCTAAATTTTCATATGATGACATTACCATACACACAGGAGAATAATATTAATGTCCTTTTCATGGTCAGTCTCTAGACATGATAAAAGGTGGAATAAAAGCAAGAATTAGCTGTGGACATATTGAAAAATCATCATTACAATCTCACATTTTTCATGCAGAAAGAGCACTTTTCTGTGCTCTACCTTGCCCCCTTTGTTCCTTCTCACAGGCATATATCCTCAAAGCCACCAGTTGCACATTAATTCATTGTCATTTTCACCTGTGGCTTTTTTTTTTGCTCTTCACTTTTTATATTTCAGCAAGTCCTGACCAAATATAAAGTGACATTAGGCACCAAAAAGTACAAAGGTTCATTCAAAAATGAGTATCCTGATAAACATTGGAAGATCATAGTGACTTGAAGATTGATAAAGCTCAAAACACTTGAACTTAAAAAAGGAAACAAAAAAATATAAAAACTCACATCAAATATTTCTTTGATGCAGAATAATCTTTGTGGATTTTTTTTTTTTCATTACTATTCTGCCACTTACCTGGTCTTTACATTACTTTTATAATAAAAGGAGAGATTCAGAGGCAGTGGGCACATCATAGGACAGCATGTGTAGCAAAATTACTTTCTATATAGTGAAAACATCTACATTTGATGTAGTATGCTTTCTTTGATTAAACAGAGCTGTTCCCATGAGTATGAAGGAAATTCTCTGTTAGTAACTGACTACGAAGCTGAATCGGGGTTTTTTCTATTTTAAGATTATAAAAGTTTTAAAGTTCCTAAAATTCTGGAAAATAGTAATTTTTATTTAATTTTAGATTTCCCAACAAATATATCCCTAAATCCTAGCTTGTTTTAAAACATTAGTGCACAGGAGTGGTAAAATAAAAACAACTCTCTTCAATGGAATAAAACTTGGAAAAGGAATAGAAAATGGGTGAGCTTTTGGAAAATAAAATCCTTGTACAACATTGAGACTAAAATGAGAAGGCTTTTTGTGTATTTAAAAAGAATATTAAGGTAAAAGCTGCATCCCTAAATTAGTAAGTTAGAATAACAGAGGTGATGAAGTGAAGAGAAAATAGGCAAGCAGACATGGGCCATTCTGCTCTTTTCCTCCTTTAGCGGAAGCACTGAGCTGCTGAACTGATGACTGTTCATAAATATCTGCAGTACAGTTGGTTCCAGTGCTGAGTATGACAGCTTTCAATAAAACATTCATTGTGATGCTTTGAGGTCTTCAGAGGTACATAAAATAGTTCCCAAACTGCACATTACATGCAGTTTTCCATTACACACTGCACAAAATGTCCTTGACATTCAAGAGTTTGCCATACATATTTTAACATGCATCACTCCAGGGTGTATTTGAAAATACCCTCCACTTGCCTTTAATAATAATGACTTGTCAAGTAGAATCCAGATCTTGGTTAATCTAACATAATATGGACTTGATGGTTTTTATTAACTGTCAAATGGAGCCCAATAGCCGTCAGAAACATTTTTCCTTTCTGTCATGCATTTGTTCCCAGCATGTTTCATTTCTGACCACTAATGTAAAAGGTTAATAAAGTGCAGTATTAAATGTCATTAATATTCAATATGCATGGCAAGTGAATCATTTTGCAGATCTTTTATTTTAAAGATGTTGGGATGTTAATGTGGCCATTCTGCAGCCTTGTAGAAGTGTACCATGCTGCATACATTTGCAATTTGTCTGTGAAGACTCTGTGGAGTATCTCTGCTACATTAGACACTCTGAATCTTTATTAAAATTCACGTGACTGCTATATAAATCTGGAGGGCTTATCTTGCTTCTAGGTCTACCACCTTCCCTTCTACTTTTCTCTCTATCACAAATTATGATAGATCTAATATGCTTTCATCAACATTTTATCCCATGTCAATCATAAAATGTCCATAGAAAGCAAAGAGAAGGTCAGATTTTCAAATATGTATTTACTGTCAATATAAGCCTGGCTATCAATGCTTGCATTTCTCCACAATGTTATGCTTGTCAAATAAAGAAACCAGGTCAAGTCCCCTTATGACTATAAACAAATAGTCTGAGCAACAGTCAGGCTTATTAAACTTCTGAAAAGTTAGACGACTAGAGATACAGCTGATGTAGCTATTATAGATTTGTTGTGATAATGGCACAAAAATATTCCACTGAAAACTGTTTTGCCTTTATGTTAGTGACCTGTCAAATGAATTTTATAAAAAAACCTTAGAATGAGATATGAAGTAGTATAGTAAGCTGATCTAGAGACTATTTACCTGTTCTCCAAACATACTTATTGCAAATTATTTCGTCCTTATTTTTTTCGTATAACTGTTAACTTTCTATAGCCTCAGATACCTCCACTAACCAAGATAAAGGCAATGTTGTTATGTTTGACACGTTTAGCTATTACTTATCTGCCTGCTTATATACCTTCTTTAAGAAACATATTTAGATTTTAGGTCAAACCAAAATTTTTTTGCTTACCTTTTTAAAATAATCCACTTCATTTGAAATTGTAAACTGACACAAAATTTCCGGTCAGTCTAATCAGTAATAAAATTCATTCCCTGTAAACCTGAATTTGTCAGACATGAGCCTTAGTGTGTATCAATATTGCTACAAACCACTTTTCAGTTATCTCTTCTAACACTGACCACCACTAGGGAAATAATTTTCCATTTACTCAGTGTACAGCCTACGCTATTTATCAGTCAGTGTTATTGCTTCTTCTATAGGTGGAATGCAAGTCTATCACCTTGTAACTTTCTACTTTCAGAAATGTGAAAATCAAGATTTGAAATAGTAATTTTAAGGTTGACCTATAAAGGTAACTGTTGCATTCTGCTTATGACTAGAAGCAAATATCATCATGACTGTGCGTCCATGTGAGAATCAGACAGATGAGATCTACTGATTCACTTTACTGTGTGTTTAAACAGAAAAAGAAAACCTAATACTTTTTTGTGGGTTTTTAAAGTATCAATTGGGATTAGGAGAAATTAATGATAACTTATGTTGCTAAGGACTGCGTGAAGTCAGTTTAACTTTAGACCATTGCTGAGCTGTTTAGAAATTTTGCTGGTTCTTGTCAAAGTTTCTTTGGAGACAGAACAAAAACTTTAGTATCCTCCCTCTTCCCTGGGAGGATGTTTAATCATTTAAAGTCCAGTGTATTTGTAGCTAAGTTACAATCCAGTGTTTAGTTAAAACTAGGTCAACAGACAGAATCTGCAGTTTGAAGTCAATGCAAGTGACTTGATGAGTGACACTTCCAGCCCAGGTGATCATGAGCAAGCTCTTACCTTAAAGAAGCTCCTACTCCTATTTGCTACTATCTTCTGTGAAGATAAAATGAATTGCTTAACCCCTGAGACTGCACACAGCAATATGCTATTTTCCAGCCATACAAAACCTTGGTATTTTCAGTAGACATTGCTGCACTTCTATACTGTTTTCTACATTTTGATGCTATTGATATAAAAATTTTACCTATTTTTCTTAAGTATCTCAAAAACATTTCTTTAGAGAAAACTATTACCAGTAATACATTCACAGATATAAATTATTCATGAATAATAAAGTTTACCTATTTCACATGGTCATTCCATCAGCTAATTTTATATGAAAAGTTATTTGCTTGCTGAATTACTGCTTGCCAAAGAGCACTTTTGGCAAACATAGCATCTTAACACTGCCAATAACTTTCTTTCATATACCATATGGAAAAGAAAATCCTGAATTAATGTTTGGAAAAGATGCAATAATTACTTTGTTACGAGACGGGCCGGTTGTATTGTATCATATCCTATTGTGTTGTTAATTGGTTTTCACCAGCATAAAGAAATCTAATCATACAATATGCTCCAAATGCAGGATATTCCATACATTTGGTCTCATATTATGACAGAAATTGACTTTTGATGATAATATGCAAAGAATGTGTTGCCAGCTTGTATTATTAGGACCTGTCTCCGTGCTAACATGCTCTCTACAAAATGAAAAATAAGGCAGGAATTCTTTCATTGGGTACTAACCATGTTAAAAATGACACAAGGGAAAGAAGAACAGTAATGAAAGCAACAATAATTAGTACAGAACTTCTAAGAATGGATGAAAGATATTCAAAGTTTTACTAAAAATTTTTTCTGTCCTATTAGTGTGCTTTTCTCCATCCATCAGCATCATTAATCAATATTAAATATCTGGTTTCAATAAAACATGTGTATATTTTAAAATAAAATATAAGGATTTTGTTAAAAGAATACCAAGGATGTTATGTCTTTTACTACATTATTAAATGTCAACTTTTATTTTTCTTTCTTGGTGATGGGACCACAGTACTGTTGGGTCAAAGCTGGGTGAGATGTAACTCAGAGTGGGTATGGTGGGAGACTGTGTGGGAGCTTCTTTGTGATTCCACTCTGCAACACACATGAAATCTCCAATGGTTGAAGAGACACAATGTGGGAAAATGCTCTGCAAAATTCATCATGTTTTAGTGATAGCCATTAGAACAGAATATTCTGTTACTTGAATACAAAGCAGCTCAAAGTAAGTGGACTTACTGCTGCTGAACTGCAATGGGATGTGCTCAATATTTAGAGCAGCAAAATAGGAAAAAGGATCTGACCTCCTGTTCAGCCCCAGGGATTTTCAGTTTTTAAGTTTAATCTAAACTCTTTTGCAATCACTGAATATTGTTTTATGTATTTGTGATAAATCTGCATACTAACACTTCTGAAAAGAGATGAAGTTTCTGGCATAACCAAACAGGAAAAAAAACCCAAATATTCTCTTCCCCTGTAGCCACTTACTTAATTTTGAATGGGCAGTGTGCAGGGTGAAATGAAATCCTTCCTTGATAAATAAAAGGATAGACTTTAAAAAATTGAATAAGTGGGGAATTGCTTAAAACAAAACTGCATTTGTACTCAACTTTAATTAAAAATAAAGATATTTTAAAAATAGTAACATTTTTATAGTGGCCATAAGGCACTCCAAAATGAACTCTCAGCGGTGGTGATTCATGCCTTGTTGCATTGATGGTGACATCCTTCAGCCTCATGGCTAACAGTGGTACACTAACTATGAATTAATGCTGCACAGTTTGTGCCTTACCATAGCTTATTGCTTAATTAAAATGAACCAGTTTATTAAACTGGAGAGATGAAGCTTCACCCCCTACATGCCTGAATGAGTCTTTGAGCAGCAACAAAAGTCGCTTTCAACTTTCCTCATGTCAAGTCTCTCACAGTAACTATTCACTGTGAGAGATTTGTTGGCTGTTCCTGAATACAGTCACTGCTTTCGTGCTGTGTCAATCCACGTATTTGCAAGATAATGAGTTGTGGGAATGCCCAGATTCTGCACCCCTACCTTTATTTTTAGCTCTCCTCCTGCCATAATAAAATAACTTTCTGGGAATACATGCTAAATAACTATTTCTGAAACAGCAATATACCTTACTTTCTGTACTTTGAATCCAACAACACTGTCAAAGACAGTGCTCACAGAGCCACGAGTTTCAAAAGAAACATTTCCTCACAGAATTTCTTAGGTAATCTTAATTTCAAACTGGAATGTAAAATCTAGATGTGGCAATAATGTTAATGCATTTGCTACAGAACTATTCCAAATCTCACAGAAGGTGAGTTGATAACAGAAAATGGTAGACTTGAAGTACTAATAGGGTTCGAAGATAAATTAATGTAATTAATAAAGACAGAGCTTACTGCTAGTGACATGACCTTGTCATGTCTCAATAATTTTAGGAGCTTATATGGCCTATAATTACATTATCCCAAAGTGATTAATTGATCATGTAGATTTTGTTCCACTTACATTTAAAGACTTGCTTTTTCTAAATTATTAGATTCTTTTCCGCACCATCTCTTTTTCAAGATATTACTTTATACAAGTTATGTGCCCTATCCTGTCTTTTTCTTTAGTGCTCTTTCCCTCAACCTCCTAGAAACAAGAAAGAAAACTTTGCTATAGTGCTGTCTACAACTGGGGAAACTGATCAGAGTATTTGATAATACCTGTATCCTTCTATTCTTCACAAAATGCTTGATTACTTTTTCTTATTTTGTAGCTAGTTCACTGCAGGTAGCTAACTAGAAACTGAACTACAGAGTGGAAAAAGATGTTGACTCTAGTGAGATTATTACCAAAGTCATAATAAAAATTACCACGGTTTTCATTTTGATCATTTCAACTTACAGCTTCTTCAGTATACATACAATTTTCATCTTCCTTCAATGAAAGGGTTAGCCACTTCCATGTGATTTCAAGATGGCAGATTTATTTCCATTATTATTATTACTTCAGTAGGAAACTTATCATTACTTTTATAAAATTATGACCTCTGCTTTTTCTTCTATTTTTATCCTTCTAAATGTCCATTTCTGTCACTAAATGATACATTGAGTACATTATCAAACCTTTTTGTAACAATTCATGCAGAGTAGAGATATGTTTTTTCATTTGCCTAATCAGTATCGAACTTCTCAGTTTTCCTAGATCATTACTCTTGTCATGTGTCAGAATACTTCTGGGGCCAACAAATTCAGCTAACTATTATAAAAAAAAATGCAAAATGTTAGTTGCAGGCAAATTGTTCCTTTTTATCCAAAATATTCCCTGCAATGTGTAGACAGGCATTTGATATTATAAATGGCTTTTCTTAATACACATTTTGGCCCTGGCTAATATAGGAATGCTCAAAATAGAATACTTAGTCATATTTGTGGGCATGTGAAGGGCACGGTATGGAAATAATTGGATTTGAAAAAGGTCTCCAGAAGGTCATAGCTCCTGATGGTGCTTCATATAAAATTTACATGCTAGAAATTGTAATTATACTTTGGGCAGATACTAACACATAGAGTGTAGGCTAATGCTGGCTAAGGCTTCCTGTCGTAAAGCTGTTTTCAGTTGTTGATAATTTTGCTAATCTTTAGACATTTGGAGTGAATTTGCATTCTGCACCACTTTGATTACAAATTTTGACATAAAAGGGTCCACAGGTTACAAAAAGAGGGGGAAATTGAAAAAAATTAGGAAAAAAAGGTAGAAAAAAAGGTTGTGTAAAAGAAAAGGGGATTAAGAATGCTTCTTGTTAAGAGACAGTAATATGTCTAAAATTTTGGACAAGGGTGTCAGTAAACAGTTTTTCAGCTTTCTGCCACTTCTGTTTATCAAGAAAAAAAAGAAAATGGCAGACCACACTTCCATCATGAATTTAAAATCCAATGGTGTTATTGACGTGCATTCAGGAGAGACCTGTTAAAGATTTACTGCTGAACTCAGAAGCTGAGTTGCATTTCATTCAGAGAAGACACAGTTCCTATTTTCTGAAGAACTCTGAGCCTCCAAAGAAGTAATCAGCCATAGCCAGAACTGACCTGAATTTGTACTGCTTCACGTGAGGGACCCACGAGCACAGACCTGAAAACTGAGACATATGTTTCTTTGTGATTTATTCCCCTTCCTGAACGCTTCAGGAGAGTGAGGAGTGAATGAAAACGTAGATGATAGAGAAGTTGTGGGTCAAATGAGAGTGTGGTGAATAAGAAATGGGTGTAAGGAGAACTGTGTTATCTGAGAGAGAAGCAGAATGGCTGAATCAGTAGGGAGGAAAGCTATTTGCTGATAGAGAATTAGTATTGGACAAGAGAAGAATTATTATCCCAGGGTTCAAGAGCATGACAGAAGAAGGGGTTGAGGGGAAATAGGATTATATGAAGATAAAACAAGAAGAGTAGGGGCAGAAATATGTTTTGGGTTTTATTTTTCATTTGGCATAGTCTTACTTACAGCTGTAACTGATTGCTAAGTTGTGAGATCCTACATTAATTTTCTGACAGAGAAGGTTCTCTGACAAAATGAATTCCTCTCTGAGGACCATTTCCAAATAAAAATCATACTCTGGTATGATTTCTTCATTTATTTTAAAGGTTTTTTACTTTTTAAAGGAAATTGCAGCAAGAATCATGTAAATAATTTTAATGTCGACCTTGAATTGTATAATACTATCAGTAATATTTTCAGCACTGCATTACTACTGGAAACTTTCTCCAATCATGTATTATTAGCATATTTTGAAAGACAGAGCAACTCTCTTTTCAAAGGTCACAGCTTCTCAATTCAAAAGGAACTGGGGGGAAGAAAAAACAAAACAAAAGGATAGTGATAAAAAAAGGAAGATGAAAAGGAGAGAACTTAAGCAGCAGAAGCTAATCTTTGGGTAAGAAGAAGAGAATTAAATTTATAATGAAATCTTCAGCTATTTTTGAAGTGATTTAGGTGACATTTGGTCTACTGACATAGTTATAGGACAACAGAAATTTCATTTCCACTCAGCATAAGCAAGGAATTTTTAAAAAAATGTCTGGGCAGGCTTTTGAATTTCAACAATTATACACATTCAGGGGCATCTTTGTATTTAAAAAAAGCCTCTTACACATAAATAAGTAATATTTTTCCGAGGAAAGTTGTTTATATTTGAATACATTACAGAGCGTGGTGCACTTTGTCTCATAGTTCATTCTTTTTCATGTGACTGAAACTGTGGCAATTCGTTGAAATACTTCTGTCTCCTTTTCAATAGTTCATCAAAATAAGGAACAGTTAGACTCCAGATATTTAACTATTTTTTAATTTTGTTTATAGCATAGGTTTGCAGAAATGTAACAGCTGTGGTGTTCCTCTGAAATCAGAGTTAAAAACCGCTGCCTTTTGGCAACATTTAAGTATTCCTTCAACAGCAGAAACAAGTGTGTTGCAGTCAACAGTCCTAGAAAATATGTGAAGTTTGGCGTCACCGTCGAGGCACTCAGCCAGTCACTTTCTAACCTGAAGGTATAAACAGACAGACTGCAGAGGGGTTTACAGAAGTACTTGAACCTCAATACTGTAGATGACAACAGCTATAGTAGAGAACAGACATATATGGGACAAAGGGAAAAATGCTGCTCATTTATCTGCCTCAAAGAAAGACCATTATAGATCAGTTGTTCCTTTTGCTTTCCCATTTTTCTGTAATCATTACATATCATTGGGAAAAAAAGAGGAATAGTGCATTCTTAGGTATTCCTTTACTGCATAGTTCATAGACAGGACTTCTTGTAGCATTTGGAAGAGCATTTCCTTCATACAATGAAAAAGATGAATGATAAGCTGTGATTGGAATGAAAAGAATGTTTTCTAATGATTTTTAAGTCAAGAAGCTAATAAGAAAAGTGACTGGTAATTCATTATGATTTTCATGTCTATCAATAAAATACCTGAAGCAAGAGAATCTCATAACATTGTGCAGCCACTTTTGTTTCACTAACTGAATTTGTTCTGTGAATAATTATATAAAAGACAATGAGTCTTCTAGCACACTGATTTTCCTAGTGGATTATAAAAAATTAGTTGTAAGTTTATTTTCGGATGAAAAGTATTCTTTTGGGGATCTTTCCTCCTCAAATATTGCTAGCTGTGCTGTGAGTTGCAAGCATGCAGAAGGGAGAATATAATTATCGTGCTGAAAACGTTCTAAATGTTTCCATTTAGAAATTTTGGTTTCATTGCTAAAATGAGTTTCTAGCAATTTGTTTGTCCATGGGAAGAAGTCTTATTCAAGGCATCCTATACTTGGTACTCCTATTATTGAGGATTTCATGTAGGTATTTTAGAGGGAAGACATGTTTAATTAATCTGAAGCTTCATCCTTGATCTTTTTACTACAATATTGTGGTGGGCTGAACTTGTCTGGCTGTCAAAGATGTCCATTCAGGCATTCTTTCTATTTCCTTCCTTGACAAAGCTCATGAGCCAAGAGAAAGAGAAGGAAATTACTTACTTATTAATGTTAGGGTTTTTTTTACTCTAAAGGACATGCACTTTCTCAAAAGTCACTCCCTGTGGCTGTGGGGCTCAGCTGTGCTCTGTGGTTTATTGGACCAAGCTGGAACTGGCAATGTAAGGTTCAGGGAAGCCCCAGCCTGTCCTCACAGAGTCTGCCTGCAGTTCCCCTGCTGCTAGAGTATGGGCACCTGCAAACCCACAGAGACATTTTCTGTACCGTTTTGAAATAATAAATAAAACCCTGTGTCTCTACTTAATATACAAATAAATATTCAATGTAATAAACTACAAATAACTAATAATATATATGAAAAAGGACATCTTGTTATAGCTTTATATAGAATAGTAAGGAAAGATCAAACAAAAGTCTATTACATCCAAGTTCGCAAGGATTTTAAATACTTACATCAGGTAGTTCAATGATATAATTTATCCTTAGCAGGAAATAGATTGATTAGTTTAAAACCAAGAAAGAGGATACAAAATAGAAGAGCAGGATTTTCTTTGGACAATCTCTTTTTTCTTGTTTCACATCTTTGCACAGTCAAGAAAACAATACTTGCCATGAAAGGTTTGGTAACAACCAAATCCACAACAACCTGGTGTACAGAAAAAAAACAAAGAAATTATGAGCAAGCCATGAGAAACTATAGGAGGTCCTGTGAGATGAGCAAGTGCAATTAGGTTGTCAGTAACATCTAGGTGAAAATTAATATCAGCTCTCTTATTATGAACTAAACCTGTGAGACCCTACCTAATCTGCGAGCAGAGGTCTGCAGAGCTAGGGCACACAGAGCTCAGAAGCAGGTGAACACTAACAGTATTAAAACACAAGCACAAAATTTCTTCATGACACGATGAGGAACAGTGGCCATAAACCACAAGTTTCACCTCAACATGAGGAAGAACTTCTTTATGTTCAGAGTGGAAGAGCACTGGAACAGGCTGCCCAGGGAAGTCATGGGGTCTCCCTCTCTGGATATATTCAAAACCCACATGGACAAGTTCCTGTGTCACCTGCTGTAGATGACTCTGCCTTGGAAAGTGAGTTGGACTGGATCATCTCCAGAGGTCACTTCCAACTCTAATAATTCTGGGATTCCGTGATTTTTACAAAGAAAGGACTGCAAGCTTAAATGGACATGGCACGCAGACATGATTCTGTTTTGTTATAAATAGTTCTTTTGCTATTGAAGTCCAATAGACTTCCAAAGAAATCCAAATGAGCACCATATATTTGACCAATCACAGAATTACCTGATTACGTGGGCATCAGGGAAAAGTATGGTACCTGGATGATTTTTCTATCGTAAATGTCCAGGATTATTATCTTCAAATATTCTGTGAATGGAACTAGAGATTTTTAGGATGGGGCAATTCAGCAGGTACCATAACAGAAAACCTTTGTTCCAAGACCATTGTCTGGAGTGCATCCATCCCTTCCAACTACTAATCCTCATATTTCTACAAATTCCAATTCTAGAAACTTTCTTTTCTTAATCCTGTCTTTGTGGAGGGCTATGAGCTCTTCCCCTGAAAGCGACATGTCTTCTTGCTCCCTTGCTGTCTTTCCTATTGTGTTGGAGCCCTCAAATGTGACATGGAAACTTTTAATCTTCTTTATTATATAAATAGTGCATACCCTGCCCATGAAAAATTCAATGACCATTTTACATAGAGAAACAGCTAAAAAACATTCTGAATTTACCCATATAGAGTTGCCTGCAAATGGACAGAATATTTTATACATTTAAATTGACTATATTTTAGGCTCTTAATGTGGTACAAGTAGTGACTTAGAGTCTGTCTTGTATCAGCCTAGCTCCTACTCTGTTTTAGGTTAATCTACATTATTGGCTTGTCTTATTTGACAGTGCTAATGTATGATCATGCTCCCAGCAATTTTGCAATTTTACAATTTAAGGCTTAAATAACTACTATTTTAAAATATTTTTTATTCATTATTTTTAATATTCAGCACATCAATAGTAGATTTCAAATTTAAAATTAAATAAATTCTGCTTATGGGATCTATTGTCCATATAATTCATAGCAGTTCAGTATTTTTAAACTGAAGACTACTGGTTTCATTTTACTTCTGAACAGATTTAATTCTGTTTTCTGATAGTTCTCAGTGACCTTATATAAAGTAGGTAAAGCTGGATCCTAAGTTTAGAACTTCATATTTTACCCTTATGTCGATGCCACTATCTTAAGTGTTACTGGCTGAGAGCCAACCTGTGTGTTTTAAACTTAACAAAATTTCTGAGGTGAAAATTTGCTAATTGTGGAACTTATGAAGCACCTTGATTAGGTGTCAGACCTTTTTTTCCCCTCCACATGAATAAAAGCAAACTTTTCCCACAGTACCGTAAATCATGTGAAACCACTGCCGTGAAAATGTGGGGTCACAGCCTATTTTATAACGCTGGTGCTAACAAATGGCAAGAGCTTACCCATAGGACAACAATTCACAGTAGTTTCTTTTTACTGCAACTGGCACTTGTGACTGCAAGGTGAGAGGCTGTGAATGTGCAGAACATTTGAAGCCTTGAGTATCTTGTTTATTATCCCAGAATTTTAACTGCTAACACTACAGATAGTCTTCTACATTTGTAGCATGATATTTTGATGTAAAAGCTGTGTCAAGTTTCATATATAAAGAAAGGCTTTTTGCAATGCATTCAGTTTGCAGGGTTTTTTTTAACTTTTTTCCTTTAACTTCCTTGGGTTTGATGAGTACAGTAACTTATTTTTTCTAAAAAGAGAATAATTACCTGTCCAGATGCCTATGAACACAAATTGTTTTTAGACTCAATATGCTAAGGCTGAATAATTTTATACATGCAGTTCATCTCCTTATCACAAAAATTATACAATTCTTCTGCTTTATAATGCCTGTGTCTAAAACTAAGTAGATACAACTTACTGCTCTTAAACACTTCTTCTTCCCCAGGTAAAATATATTTAACAAAAAAAATCTTAGAAAAACAGGGTTAGAACATAGCACCTATCAAAAGTCCTAGGGTAAATTAATATAATGGAAATGTATTTAAGGCTAGATATCACTATCTAATAATTACATAAAATATTCAGGAGTATTATGGTAGTAATGGAATAATCACTTAATATAGACATTCTTATTTTAAAGTATGGAGAATAAGGCTTTTTTTTAATGCAGAAATTATTTTATTTATTCCTTAAGTGAGTATATCAAGCCAACACTTCTGTTTTGTCTCTTCTTGGGGTTTTTTGAAAGTGTGTTCTCTTTTATCTTATGATTGTATAAAATAGAACAGGAGTGATCAGCTGATATATCAGCAAGACAAATCACTTGTGTATAAAGTTGTTTCAACCAACACAGCTGAAAGTGCTTATAATACTACAAACTTTGATGAGTTAGTGAACCTGTGCATTTTTAATAAAGGAGCTCTTTAGTGGGGAAATATTGCTTTAAATGAAATATGAATGCATTGCTTGTGCATCAGAGCAGCACTTAGATTTACTTGCACGTTTACAGATAATGAAGCTATAATAAACTTGAGATCAAATTAAAAACATGAGATTAAAACGTTCAGTCCTACTTTGTATTTTGTAGATCAGTTTTGCTTCTATCTTGTACTCAGAAATCCCAAGGTCTTAAACACTGGCTATGATAAATGTAATACCATTTATTTTTCAGGCTACTGCAATATATTTTATTTCTCCTAATTATCTGTTGAGATGCTGAAAAACAAAACAACCAAACAAAACCATACCAGATACAAAACCATATAAGAACAAAAACATATCAGATGTCTATGGCTATGGAAAAAAATAATTTTTAATTTCACAGGCAACCATAAATTAAAGTATTTCCATTTGACAGTAATGATCAATGAATAAAATATATCCTTCTCCAGGGATTGCTATGACTTTTCTACATATATGGACTTTATAATCAATCCATAGAATAACTTTACTGGCATAAATATTTTATTTTTTTGTCTGGTGATAATTTATTTATGGCCCTGATTTTCAAGCATACGTATATGACATGAAATGTCCGCTCCACTGTTACTGCATTTGGGGAGTTTTTGTAGTAACTCGGTCATTAATAAGTCCATGACTTTACAAATGACTGCACAAGGTGAAATGAAAACCAATGTCTAGAGTATAAAAGTTCTGCTATTATATAATTATTATCTTTTAGCCATGAAATTTTTGAGTTTAATCACGAATTAATCTTTTAAATTATATTTGTATTTATCAAAATGTAGTGGTGGGTTGGTCTTGGCTGGATGCCAGGTGCTCACCAAGCCACTCTATCACTGCCCTTCTCAGCCTAGGCGAGGGGCAAAATAAGATGGAAAAAACCCCTAACTTTAAGGTCAAGACAAAGTCATTTTTCTAGAGCAAAGGAAGAACCCCAACAAATTTTGTTCTGTACTTCTGATCAACAAGTAATGCGTGTCCATTTTGCAGGAAGTCAGTCTTCAGCACACATAGCACTTGTTCTCGAAGGAAAACACTATAAATAACAAATACCACCCTCCACCTCCCCCTTTTCTTAGCTTTTATATCTGAGCAGATTCCATAGGGCATGGAATATCCCCTTGGATGTGTCCCCTGCCAAGATCCTGCTCACCCCTAGCCTAGAGGTGTGTGGGGAACTTTGGAGAGACAGAGCTGATGATGTGCCAGTGCTGCACAGCACAAAAAACTGGCATACTGTCAGCACCTTTCTAGCTACGAATGCAGAGCACAGCACTCTGAGGGCTCCTGTGGGGAATAGCATCTCAGCTAGACCCAATAGAAATGCATACCTGTATGTAAAAAAATATATTATTTTTTACTTATGTGTGTATATATGTATGATATCTGAAATGAAAAAAAAAAAATTGAATTCTTTGCTCTTCTGGATGACTAAAAGCAACATTCAGAATTAAAGGGATTATATTATGGGTTTTCACATAAGTAATATTATGTCTTTTACATGAGCCATCTGAAATGCAGTTTTCAGAAGGCTGACAAAAAGAGGTTTTTGTAGTGAAACAGAATAGAAGCATGTCTTTAGATTAATAAATATTAAAAGCAATCGGTTTGAACTTAGGAAACTTGGAGAAGGCTAGATAAGTTTGTGTCACTTTGGTACACGAAATAGAGCAACTCAGTTAAACAACATATAAAGAGAGAAAATATCAGTGTTTTCATCTATATTATTTTGTCCTTAATCCCTTGAATTTGCCAAAAGTAGCATATGAATTTTACAATAGCTAGGAATGGGATGTCTGGTATAAGATAAGAACAACATTTTCTTCTGGGAGTTACTTTTGAAATGTTTCTCAGGTGAATAACCTGGAACAGTTTCAGACAGTGTGCACAGGACATGGCTAAAGACAGACAGAGGTTCTTTATAATTTAGAACACTGCCTAAATATTTTGTGTTGCTGGGCTGAGTAGCAACACTGATAAAACAATATTTAGATGTAAATCACCTTGAAAAGTATTACTAGACTACCTATAAAAAAGACTTGATATAGAAATTACTTTTAACATCTTTTTCTGTTTTTTTAATCCAAGGATCTTTAGAAGTTGAAACATTAGACTCACATTTATAATGAACTGTAGTGTATAGTAATTGAATTCTGTGAACTGCACCTTGAAATGATGCCTTTTTCTGGTCTTAGGAAATAAAGGCTCAGACACGGTGAGAGGGTTGGGGGTTGTTTCCCTCGGTATTTTAATAGGATCCCATTCGATGGCTTCTGCCGTCCAGGTAGAACACACCGCAAAAGCCCCGTCCCCCCAGTCGAGGATACAATTAAAGACTCTACACATTAGCATATCTACCAGGAGGGCCCAATAAGGGGCCTGGGTGGGCTAACTTCTAGTTTACAAAATCTGTCCTACTAGGAGACCTTGAGGGCTCACGAAAACAGGGTGTTTGGTCTTCTAACTCTATGTGGTTTCAGGGGTGTTTAGTCTACCGGCCTGCTAAACACCATGAAACCAGGCTAAACTATCACCTAAAGCATCACAAGTGTACATGCTAATACTTGTGAATGTAGGGAACAGTGTAAGAAGTATTCAGGAGAAAAGCAGAAAAAATCCTTCAGGCATCAAAAAATAGTCCATTGTCGAGTTATGCCTAAGTGAGGATTGTAGGCATTTACTGAAAAGCTTTTCCATATTCTTTATTCAATACTGTACCTACAGGATGTGCTTATAATTCTGCAGTGCTGACTTACATAAAATAAACAATTTTAGGATGCCTTTGCATTTTTCATTTTGTTTTCTTATGCTCACCACTTACAATCTCAGTAAATCTGTTTCTTAACACAAACATTTTTTTTCTCAATCATATGAGAAATTAAGATATAGGAAGAATTTACTAATTGTACATTTCAAACTTTAAAATTCTACAGTAAGATACATATTGATTCAGAGCTAATGAATTATCCAATATCAATTCAAATTGGCTACAACATTTTTGTTTAAAGTGAAAGCACTAAAAGCTTGTAACACTTTTTTGCAAAGACTTATGCAGTACCCAAGAGTCATCTTTCTTCACTTTCAGAAGTTTCATATTTCCTTGAAAGTATGATGAAAGTAAATGATGAATCTGTTTCTGTTCATTATTTAGGAATTGTGAAAAAAATATTAGACCACTATACAAAAGATTGTATGACACAGAAAATAAATGCCTTTGAATAACTGACATAGTATCATTCCTGTAATGGAAAAAAAGTACCAAAAAATGTAATGCTCTGTACACAAAATTGCATAGGGCTGTAAGATTTACTTCAAAACAAATGTCTTCAAACAGGACTTTTTGAAACAAATCATAACTCTTAAACATTTCTTGCATATTTGTTGACAGAGCACACTGTGAACCATGCAAAATCAAAGTACCTTCTTCACACTGAGTATATTAGATAAGAAGCAGGATTATTTACCATGGGCTAAGCATTGTGAGCATTCTAGCATAAATTTTTTTTATGAGAACTTACTTGCATCTGCCAGCTTGGAATTCATGTGTAGAGATATACAGACCCTTTGTAATGTACTACTAAAATCAAATGCCTGGGTTGCTGGTGATGCTCAGGATCTGACTTTTACATAGGCATCATCTGAGAAGTGGCTTAAAGAGTACTTGACCCTCCTTATTAAAGCATTCAGATGCAAGGAAGGCTCCAGTCACCCTGGATTGAGGTCAGAAAATTGAGTTTGTTAGGAGGTGCTGGAGCTCCCTCTGGCACACACTCCTGTAGATCCCCTCACCACATCATCACTTAGCAGCATCAGGCACCCTTTCAGGTTTCTCAGTTTTCCAGGCATACTCCAATGATCCTGGACCTTGTACCCAGTGTCCAGAAACTTCCAAAACAGAGCCCAGAGACTGTTGCACAAAGTGCTGTATCAGGTGGCTCCTCTGTCAGCTGCACTCCAGGACTGTTCAATTATTCTCCATTAATGTTACCTATTTAAGTTGATAATTTTTCTCACACTTCTTTAACATGGCAGAGTTTTTCCTTTCCTGTTTTTCCCACAAAGGACTCTCAGCTCTCAGCTTTACCAGCGTTCATAGGATAATCCAAAAGCCATCAAACTACTCAAGCACTTTGACATCAACATCTTAGTAGGCTTTTAATTTAATAGAAGTTTAAATTAAGTACTGGAATTTTAGGAAAATAATAACAATAATGTTGGGGTTTTTTTGTTTTTCTAAAAGAAGTAATAATTAATATGTTATTGAATGCAAAGACTTATGAAAACTTGTAAAGAGCAACTCTAACCCATACCTGTAACACATCAAGGACCTTGGAAAAAGAATTGTGTGAAAGTAAATAAGGATGAGACCATAGTAACAACCCCTGTACTCCTCCATTGAATAATATTTAAAAAAATCTTGAGAATCTACAGATACAAGGTCATACTAGATGCCATTTGTTTATGCAAATGGCCAACTACTGATGCAGAACTGCATAATTAGCTAACAAAGCTGCTCACATCTGCCAGCCTAATGGAAATGGCATTAAAAGTACAAAAAGGCCTGCATTGAAAAGAGTTGGTTGTGCTGGTATCACTTCAGACTTTGGTGTGCAGAACTGATCATGTTACATATACAAGCATATCTTGTCAGGAAACTGTACCTTAATGTGTGGAATAAGGCTCTGTTGCTTGAGTTTGCTCTGATTACTGACCATTGATGACTTTCTGTTAAAGATAATGAAAAGATCATCTAAAAATGTTCCCAGGACACTTGGTTTCATTTCCTTCACCCATTTCTTTCTTTCTTTCTCTTTCTTTCTTTCTTTCTCTTTCTTTTTTTCTTTCTTGCTTTCTTTCTTCTTTCTTTCTTTCTTTCTTTCTTTCTTTCTTTCTTTCTTTCTTTCTTTCTGTCTTTCTGTCTTTCTGTCTTTCTTTCTTTCCTCTCTCCCTTCCTCCCTCCCTCCCTCCATGTTTTCTGTTGCATAGCAATTCCTTAAAGAGAAATGTCTACTGCTATTGGTTACAATTTATCCAGTACAATAATTACTGATAAATGCTGTAATGATCAGATCACTTATAATATCCACTTCTCAGTATGTAGCAATATCCAGTCTGTCTGGGTTTGGGCTTTTGTTTGGTTTTTATGGGTTTCAATGCAGACAGATAATAAATAAAAGCAGCTCTTCTGCAGACAGAAGTTGAGGGTACTGGTGTCTCATGGTAAGGGGCAGAATTGAGTAAAGCAAGGGAGCTGGAAGAAACTAGATGTTTATTCAAACTCCATGCTTTTGGGAACTAAAACCCTAAGTACTCAAATATCTGTGAAATTAAATCAACACAAATTTTCTTCTTTCAATACATATGTTATCCTGCACTTCTTGGTGAATTAGTATATCATTAGCTGAAAATACTTCCTGTATTGCTAGTTTAGATTATTAGCAAAGCTGCAATAATATAACATATCTCGTCAGAAATACAGTTGTTGATTAAATCTCCTTTTCTTCTGCACAGAGAGGCCTTTGGTAGGTTCTTACAGGAAGGGGTAGATTCCAGATTTCTGCTCCTGAGGTCTATCCATATATTAGGGTATAGTGACTGCACTTCATTGAGATTTAACTTTGCTAGTAAAGTGGGATATTATCCATTCATCTCAGGTGGTGGCAGAACACTTAATTTGTGTTTACAGAATTGATGTACCCATTTGAGGGTGCACATCATAAACATCCTCATATAGCAGGCAATGTAAAATCAGTGAGGATTATATCTTTCATATAATTTTTCACTTAAATTTCAGATTAGGTCTTGTTGCATGACATCAGTGCTAAAAAGTAGACCTGTTCAGTGAAATTTATTTTTTAGTAGAAGTCTATCAGTATAAAACAATTGCAGGAACCCATACCTGAGACAGGAGATTTTTTTGGTAGAAATGATGCATGTTTCAGTGAAGTGATTTTAAAATACTATGATATATTTTGGATGGATACAATTGTCTTCATGTTCAGAGGTCACTAAAAACACACACTCCTACATGCATATACACGTTATCTACAATGCTTATAAGTATTTTCAATTAAAGCATAAGTTGATTTATCAAGCCAAATTATAAATGGGACAATAGGACTTCTAAAGGTTACAGAAGATAATCTCATTGCAGGAGTCATTGAGCTGCTATTGCATTAATACCATTCAATAACACAGGGACAGCCAACTGCTTGTACCATGTTCTCTCCTCTAATTTTTTTTTCTGTGGTTTTATTTCATAAATTAACATCTTTTGGTACAAAGGTGCTTATAGTTTCCCAAATGTATTTCAAGAATTATAATGTGTTGTTCTGATGCACTGTTTTAGTACAACTGATTATGAGAAAAACATTCATTGAACTAATAGAAATTGCATGAAGAGATACTCTAAATGTGTCCCTAAAACCTAGATTAGAATTTACATTGAGTAGTTAAGTGCAAATGCTCTATATTTTGCTAGCACTGTGTGAGCAATTCAATTTTTTCCTATAAATATCTTTAGGAAAAAAAATTAATGTCTATGAAACTGTTGGCTCTGCAGCTGATCAGCTTTGCTGTTAATATGTACTGATGTCAACCAGTTGCAAGAAAGAAAAGGACAACAGAAAGACCAGTTGCCAAACAATTTGCACTCCCTGTAGTGAGTCAATTATTCCCTTGGAGGCTCTTATCGTCTTTATAACATGAATTCTGCACAAGCTTCAAATGTACTTAGCGCTTTCTGCTGCATTACTGGCACTGTAGTTGACACTAGGGATAAAAATTACAGAGGAAGAGGGCTGAAACAAATGTGTATCACTGAAATGAAAATTAATAGACCACCCTTCCAATGTCAAATTCTCGGTTCTGAGAAAAGTTTCAATTTTACAAAAGCAAATATGTCCTACAGGAAGGGGGTGGGGGGAGTGAAAACAGCAAATTTTTTCACATTAAAATAATGAACATTTGCAAACAAACTCCACCTTTATCAAGAAGTACAAAGTTTCAATTGAAGATCATAATATTAAAGGAGGAAACACAATCTCCTAGAAGGAAATACTGCCATTTTGAAGTTGTGAAACATATTTCAGGAGGCAGAAGATCACTTTATTGTCACTGTTTTTCTTCCTCAAACATAATCAGCATGTCAACTTAGCAATGGCAGTTACCTTTACCAATGGCAGCTGGTAATACCTCTATGTTTGATAGTAAAAATATAGGATGTTTTTAATGTCTCTGATCTGAACATGATATTGACTTGGTCACAAAGGCTTATTCCTAGGAGTTGACAATGAATAAATGACATTAAACACAGCAAAATGTAATGAGCTGTTGTTGAACTTCCTACTTATCAGGAGAGATAGGCACAAAGATGTTGCTAAGTGTGCTTGGTTTATGAAATTAACATATTTTTAATAATTTTTTTTTCTTTTTGTTTTTAAGACTAAAAGCTACATGATTTCATACAATTTATTAAGTTGTATACTAATCTGTATTCCTCACTTTTGAGAAGCTGGGGTATATATGAGCTTTTTCTTCTTGCATTTTTGAATTCAGCATAAATGATACTGTTTTTATTGGTTCAGAAGATATGCAGTTTGTGTGTAACACCTAATCACTGCAATTGTGCAGGTGTGCTCAGGCAAACAGCTGTCCATGTATTTCAGTCGAATGCACTCATATTTCATTGCAGTGACTTCAGTGACAGAAATGTAACAGAAACAAGATTTCTATTATGTATGATTCATTTTTGTTAGTAAATATTAGCAGACGTGGAAAGCAATAAACAATATCTGGCTTACTATTAGGTTACATGTTAATTTGTCCCATTTGCCTTCAGTATACTTTAACTTAAGCACAGTCTCACATTAATGCTTGAAAGTAAAGATATTTCATGGCAATGAATGTTGCTAAACACTTCTACAGTAAGGAATGTGTCTGAACAATGACTGAAAGACAACTATTACACGTTACCAATATTTAGTCCTGTATTTTTTGTGGTGTTAGTCTGTGTAGCCAGATTTTGATACTGGGGGACACTTCTGTGAGAAGATGCCAGAAACTTCCTCCATGTCTGGCAGAGCCCATGCCAGCCAGCTCTAAGATGGATGTTCCACTGGCCAAGGTTGGGTCAATCAGAAATGGTAACATGTCTGTGATAACACATTTAAGAAGGCAAAAAATAATTGCGCAGATGTAATTGCAGCCAGAGAAGATTGGGCTGAGAATGTATGAGAGAAACAACCCTGGAGACTCCAAGGTCACTGGAGAAGGAGGGGGAGGAGGTGCCTCAGGCATAGGAGATGAGATAACCTGGCCCATGGTGCAGCCCATGGTGAGGCAGCTGTGCCCCTGCAGCCCATGGAGATCCACAGGGATGCAGAGATCCACCTGCAGCCCATGCAGGAGACACGAAAGAACAGTAGGAAGCCAGAAAGAGGGATGTAAATCCATGAGAAATCCATACTGAAGCAGGGTCCTGGAAGGGACCTGCAGACTCATGAAGAGAGGATCCAAACTGGAGCAGATTTCCCAGTAGCACTTGTGACCCTGTGGGGGACCCATGCTGTAGCAGCCTGTCACTGATGGACTGTACCTTGTGGAAGAGGTACCCAAGCTACAGCAGTTTGTGGAGAATTGTCTGTGGGAGGGACTTACATTGGAGAACTTTGTGGAAAATTGTCTCCTGTGGGAGGAACCCCACACTGGAGCAGGGGAAGGACTGTTCTCCCTGAGCATGTGAAAAAAACCTGTGATGAACTGACCATAATCCCCATTACCCATCTTCCTGCATTGCTGGAGGAGGGAAGGTAGAGCTGAGAAGGAGGGAGAGGTAGGGGAAAGCTGGTTTTAAGGTTTATTTTTCTTCTCATTACCATGCTCTGATTTTCTTAGTAATAAATTCAATTAATATTTCTAATTTGAGTCTGTTCTGTCTGTGACAGTATTTGGTGAGTGATCTCTCCCACTCCTTGTCTCAAGTAATGAACATTTTATTACATTTTCTCTCACCTGCCCAGTTGCAGTGGGGAGTGATAGAGTAGGTTTGATGAGTGTCTGGTGTCCAGTCAGCATCAACCCACTACAAGTACCCCAAAAGGAGAAACATTAGCACCATGAACTGAAATGTATGACTCCTGTAACATGTGGTTACAGGCCTTTTTTTGCTAGAACTGAGAAAGCAACAGAACTAGAAAGGTCTGGAGAGTCTGTGTAGAAGTATAAACAGGAATATTTCAGTTTGAACTAAAAAATCCTGTGCAACTCAAGCTATATAACTTTGGGACCTCTGTTGCTACCTCTGCACTGGATCCAATTCTGTGGGTGAGCCAGAAGAAAGCACAGTTGTTTACAGTTACTTGATTACTTAAAGCAATATTCAATTCAAAGAAGCAATTCAAATATTAAATTTTAGCAAAAAAAAACGAAACCAAAATAACAAAAAAACCCACCAAAAAAACCAAACCAAACCAAACCAAAACAAAACAAAAAAAAAACCCCAAACATTTAACAACAGAAAAAAACAAGCTTGCTAATATTTTCCACTGAATGCTATAGTCACATATACTGAAAGCCTGTTTCTACAGTGCAATTTGGAGATCTTGGTCAAGTTTCAGTTTACATTAAACCAGTGTTTAGATTCCCAAGACTTGAGATTTCTCATCAATATCTGCAGAAATGTATGTCAAAACATATTCTTCTCTTCTTCTCTACTTGTTTTTTTCAAGCATTCAGACTAATATTTTCCAGTTCTCCATTCCAAGCTTAAACTCATCTAAAAAATTCTCTTTCACTGAATCCTCTCACCTTTTTGCTTTTCTCCATAGAATTGTATGCTTCCTTGACTAGGCTAAAGCACAGTAATTTCATGAACTGAGAGCATTCCAAAATATAAAATATTTTAGTTCCTAAATGACACATGACTATTTCAAGAGAATTTAGGGAGAAAGTGAGGCTATTAAATTCTCAATAGTCGCATCAAGTCACACTACATGTACAGCCATATGGGGAAAGTACATCAAGGCAGATGTATCAACCACCTTTATGCAATTCAGAGAAATGTCATTTCCCAGGATCCTACAGTACCACTATGAAAAACCTTGGAAAGTGGTTTTTTTCTGACACATCCTTTTCATCAGTGATTCTTTTAAATGTTGAATAATGCTTATAGAATTTTATGCATTTTTGCTTAATTCTAACTGCATTTGAATCCTTTGCTACTAACCCCTTTTATTTTATTATAGAAACTGTTAAAATAAAATATAAATGGAAAATGTCACAGTAGAGATGGACACACGACACACCAATAATCCAAGGACAGAAAAAGAGTTTTTCATTAGTCTGTGTTAGTACCTTTATACCCTTTTTTACAGCTACCGTGGTTTGTTATGATTGGCTGTGTGACAAATAACAACAGGGCTGTCTAGAAAACAAGAACTATTCATAGCACTATACAACAAGCTATGCAAGCAATTAGCTGCACACTACAAGTACATTCTTGATGTTCCTTTGGGTGCAAAACATCTTCTTCAGTTATCTTCTTGGCTGTCCTTGAGGCCTTCACTGTGGCTGCAGGCTTTCACGTCCTCACTTTCTCATGAAGTTTTCTCATGGGTAAATCTTGATTGCTTCTAAGTCAATTTCCAAGAGGCTTTCAGGCCTGCTGTCAGCCTCATCAAACCCCACAGGAAAATACATCAGCAGCTAAGCTAAAATTTATGCAACAATTTATCTCTGTAAAAAAGAATATACAGGTAAAGGAAGCTCTTCCTTGTACCATCCAGTACTCTCTTACATAAAGAGTTCAGAATACAAAAACTAGAGACTGCTGGTACAGAGGTGGGGGAGTTACACCTCATTTGAAATGGAACAGTATTTTTATTAATATGCCATGTAGAACATATCATATGCTAGCAATACTTCGCTTCCTCATTCGCCATTTCCTCTTCTATCCCTACATTTTATACCTCTAAAAACAAAAATAATGAAAAAATCAACATGTAATTCCAGTCATTTAGTTCAGCAATTTAAAACTGAAAAACTAAAGCTTGCTTGTAGACTACAAAATAAATTTTGTTCTTTATTGTGTGAAACTCTGCTAAAACCTCTACATGTTCAATTTTCCTGCATTGTGGTGGCTGTTGAAGCTAAGAATAACACCCTCCAAAAAGGCCCTTGGTGAAACAGACCCAAGGAGGAGCAGGATCCCCCCTTGGGCAGGGCAAGGTGTGGTAGATGCCGAGTTGGGATGTGTTCTTAGAAAGCCAGCCGCTCTCTCCCCATTGGTTTGTGCTTATGTTCATCAATTGTCAATCACCCTCAGTTTCTAGAATGTTCAGCTCCGTTCGGTAGTTGGTTGGTTTTCCTCCTTGTCCTTCTCTCAGCCCCCTCCCCGAAATACCCTCCGTTGGTCCCCTTCCCCTTGTCCCTCCCTTGTCCCACCTTGGTGCCCCGATCCCATTGGTTGTTATGTTCACAATAAAGTCTGATGCACACTGGGCTCTGGGCTCTCAGCCCCTGAGGCTTTCAGCCCTCAGAGCTCACGGAGCACGGATCCCCCGATACTTCGTTTCAGTGTCATTATTCCGTCTTGGGAGCCCGTCGCTTTGCTACGGTTTCGGCAGCTGCTGTAGCCTTTGCCTGCCTGCTGCGGAAAGCTGCAACCCAGGGCTTGGGGTCCCAGGATCCTGGCGAGCGTGGACCTGACCCCAGGGACACTCACTCGCCGCTGCTCGGGTTGCTGACCCCTACCCTGGCGGTCAGCCCTCACCTTGGAATACCCAAGGGACGCGGCACTGCATTATGTTTGATAAAGTCCTCCAGGTCTTTTTGCTTCTTTAGAAAGTAATGTATTTATATACATTAGATGTGTCTTTAAGGTTTGGCTTCTGTAGGATCCATACAACTTGTGCTTGGACTCTGCAAAAGGACAGGATGCAGCAAAAACAGGATCAGGAATTGGACGTGCAATGAGCTCCTGGTCATACACAGCTCTAAACAACTGTGACTCTGTTTTGACAGTTCAGCCAGCTGTTGCCCTGGAGTTTACTCTCTTTTGGGGCTGTTGCATCATCCACCTTATATCTCATGCTCTTCTGGCATCTTGTCTCTACATACTGAAATCATCAGCCTGGAGACAGTTATTCCAAATAAACATGCAAAACACTGAGCAGGTTTAGCTTCCTTCAATGTCCCTCATCTTCCAGATTTTTATACAGTACTAAGGAGAAAGTTTGAACAACATGGACACATGTCACTATATGTCTCTTAACCTTTGTGATTGGGTCATATCTCAGATTCATTTTTACTTGACATTAGAGACGTTTCTATCACATTTGGTACTACAATGCTTTCAGTATCTCCTGGCAGGAGTTAAATCTTTAATTTTCTAGTGGTATCCATGACAGCTGAGAATATTCCTCAAGGATTGATGTTATGGTGTCTTTATAGTGTAGCAGATTTTTGCCTTGGTGATAATATCCTTACTAATAATTAATTCATTATTATTCTTTCCCAATTATAGTTACATAAATTAACAAATATGTTATAATCTAGCATAGCTAGCACTCATCTGATATTTCAGATGTCAACTTTTTGTCTGACTTCCAAGATTACTGGTAAGAAGCATTTGCAAGAAACATGTTCACACTTCCAATTAGTGTTTATACCACAACAAGCTTGATATACTATTGATCTCTCTTAGCATGGTTGCCAAAAATCTCTCTAGTGCATTATCCTATAATTGCAGATATACAGATGAGAAAAAGAAAAAAGGTTCCCATTTTAGGGAAATTAAATGTATATGATATTTTACAGTTGCTAAGAATACTGAATAACATATTCATGTAGAACAAAATTCACACTGAAGTCTCTATGACAGGTCTGCTTACAGGCAATATTCTTATCACCTGCACACTCAAAGTCTAGACATCATCTGTTTTCCTCTCTGTGGTAGTGAAATAAATCTCCCCCAGCCATACCCAAATATTAGGACTGGTATCTTTCTCTTCAGTGTGGCTGAAGTACTCACTTTTTCAAGACTGGAAGATACTAGGTCTCTGATCTGGTCAGAAAACCCATTGTAAAGAGTTAAAATGGATGCATACCTCCATTCCTGTCTGGGCTACGTTGACCAAGGTGCATGTGCACATACCATGACATTACCCCTGGATAAAAATACACAGTAGTGAAAAATGACCCCAAATCTCTAGAATACTGGCTACAAAATTATATTAATTGGGGTACAGTATGGACTGAAATGTGATTTTTGAAGATGTGGAGGAAATAATTTTTGCTTAATGATTGACTTCATTTTCGATGATAGATATCAAGTGGAAGCTGCTCACTTCAGGAAAACAAACAAAACATACAAGTAAAATCTTTACACTTTACAATGTCAAGGAAAGACAATAAAATAAACAAAACTTATATTTTCCTTCACCCATAATAAAAATAAGTGTGTGATTTGGTAAAATCATAAACATTTTTTTCAAATTTGAAAATTGTATGACCAAACCACTGAAAGTTCCTTTTTATATCACTACTGCAATATTTCAAGATAGTTGTAGTTCACATATTCCATGTTCTCCTGCAGGGTTCAGCTTCCCATTTGTATTGACATTTCTAGTAAACACCACTCTTAGTAAAAACTGAGGTGAGGATAGAGATTTGCGTCACTGTTTATCATAAAGGATAGCAGGCAAGGACTACATGGAAATAAAAATGAACATGAACAGAAAGCATTAGTCAAAAAATTTACTTCAATCAAAAATTAATGTTCCATCCAAAAATCAGACTGGAATGAAAACTTAAGCCTTGTTTTTTGCATGCTCCCAAATCTAAGGCTCGTTCACAAAATGCAACCCCAAAACCTCACTTTTAGTGCCTTCTTCAACACTGATTTTTTTTTTTTTTTGTGGACCTATTCACACTGTAAATTGCTACCCATTTTCTGTGATGATCAGCACCTGCATTGATGTATTCTCAATATTTATCATGGATCATATCTTGTAACATTTTTTAATTTGGCTGAAACACAAATCTATTGAATAATCTGAAAGCTAGTCTCAGACATAAAAGAGTTTTAGGGAATAAATTATTAAAATCCCACCACAGGTTGATTAGATTTAGTATGAGAAACTGGGAGATCAGCCTCCAATGACATTCCATTGAAAGATCAGTAAAATCCTTAGAGTCATGAGAATTTTTTTTCTAAATCCTTGGACCTAAACTTCATCCTGAATATACAATCTATATCAATGGGGACTATTTTCTTATTCAGCGTTAGCCATATTCATTATCTTGACATATGTATTCATAAGTTGATTTATTTACCAATTCTTTCCATACAGTCTTTTCTATCTTCCTCTGTTTCATCTATGCTTTATATCTCTTGCTATAAATAAAATGCTATTTTTGTAGCTTATCCTTCAAGTGTAACACCCCTGGTCCTCCTCTGATGAAGTGTCTGATGTCAAGAGGAGTCGAGGGCATACAGCTCTTCACAGCATTGGTCTGTATCTCAGCTCTCAAAGGCATTGCATTTCCTAGAAGCCTCTGTACTCTATTTTTGTAAAAGACTTTGTACTGACCAGGCATCATTAGCAGTAGCAGATGTTGACACTGACATGTCCAAGTTAGTCTTCCTGACATTTCATTTCATTTTTCCTTAAGGATGATATTTGTTTTTTCTACATTGTCTTAGCAGCCAACCCCTCCCACCAAGTTCAATAGATCATGATCAAGACAATACCTTAGTTGTCCCCACATCTGTCCTGTGTTCTTTCATTCCCATGTATGGTGCATTTGCTGTCATTTTTGATTAAAGCTTTGAAATTGGCAGAGCATTCTGACCTCTGTTTGTATCAGTCTGGCAGAAACTTATTTTAATTAAGAACTTTCTACCAATTAGTCACATATATTTTCTATCTCTTACAGCATAGCAGGATCTGGGAGTACTCTAAGGAAATTCATAAACTTTAAAATTGGATTCAGATTGGGTGGGGGAAAAGAAAAAGCCAGTAACAATGAAACAATTTTTCTCTATTTTTCTATCCCTTAAAGAACTAAATAACCTTTAATTCAGTGGCTCTCAATGCCTGCAAATGCTTGGCATTCAGCTCCAGTAGCTGCACCTTCACAGGGCAGTGTTACTACACACAAGTCTTTCCCTACATTTATATCTGGAGAGCTCCACTGAATTGAAGGAGGTCATGCAAAGGAATAAAGCAGTACAGAACTTGGTGTAATGCCATTATGAGGGACGGTCTATACCTGTTTCCATTTAGTCATTGGCAATAGTTCACAATAGCTTGACTAAGCTAATGCCTACTGTTTTTCAGTGCATTATGTGCAGCAGTAGGAAGCATTAAGAGAAAGACTTCCTTAGACCAAGCTCATGAATTTGAACAGTAGGAAATGATTCCTCCTACTAGTTTTATACCAGTACTGAAATTTCTGTTGTGTGTTTCAATAGGTCCTAAATCATAAAAAGGATTTCAAGACCTGGCTGTGCATTTCATATAAAAATATCAGCATTAAAAGAAACATGGATTACTAAGTCTCTCATTCAAAGGGTGATTTAATCATAGAGATATAGGATTACTCTTAAGCTCTCTCTTTGACATAAAAAATTTTAGACAGAAATGTTTTTGTTGAATAGATTAGAGAAGCTCCATTACAATAAGACTCTGTGTCTCAATAGATAGGAGGTATATATTCAAATCCTTCATAGGTAGGCGGGGTTTGAATTCTCCGGGACTGAATATCATGTTAATATTCAAGCTGCTTCATAAAAGCCAGAGCATTACACATTATTTTTGGATGTATCTTCTAGCCACAATCTCTTCCTTTAACATTTCTAGAAAAAAAAGACTAGTTTCATATATACCTTTTCAAGTAATATTTTGCAACTGCTATGTATTGGTGTGATCAGAGAATATTCATTAGACTGAGATCCTTAGGGGCCCCTGTGGAAAATGTGTAAGCTCCTGACTAAGCTTAAAATTTGTCTAAGTGCTACACATCTAAGGTAGGGGAGGGTTCTGAGACATGCAGAAAGGCGAGATTAGACAAAGGCAAAACTTTTATCAAGCAATGATGCCTCAAGGCACCTTAAGTATAAGGGAGACAATGTTGAGAAGAGAGGTTTTGGATTACAGTACTGAAACTATGTGATTTAAATTCTGATTTGTATTGAACAAACCCTAGTTTCAGATAATCTTAGTTCCAGCCAAAATATAGCTTTATTTACTCAACTTTTTAATTTTTTTTTTTTTTCAGCAGAACATGTATTTTGGGCTCTTCCCACAAGAGTCATAGATATCATCCATCTTTAATTGAAAGGGGTTTTTCTGTGTTTTGTTTTTTGGGGTTTTTTTGTTTTGTTTTGTTTTAGTTTGGTTTTTTTTGTTTTGTTTTGTTTTGCATGGGGTTTTTATATTTTTGGTTTTTGTTCTGTAGTTTTTGTTAGTTTAGTTCAGCTTATTAGTTAAGAGACACAAGGAGCATGGAGCAAAGTCAAAGACAAACTACATTATTGTTTGTTGTGTACTGGCAGTACACCAAGGAAGAGTAATTAAATAAACAGTCCTGGAGTCCAGTAACAGTGAGAACCTTAGGCAACAACTTCCAAGGGCGAACTACAGTTCCTAGGGAGGCCAAGTCTAGAATATAGTGTTATATTATATGACTAAACACAAACATGAAAGTGGATGCCCTTGTGAAGGGAAAGGAGAAAGAAAAAACAGAATAAAATTCTTGAGTTAACCTTCAGCATGTTTATTTCTAGTGATGGATGCTAGAGGAAAAAGTACTGTAACATAAGTTGTGATAAAGAACTAGAGACACGGCTAAAAATATCATTCAGGTTACCTTTATCCCTTCTCTTTTCCTGTCTTTGTCCCCTTTGTCCTCAACATGGTATCAGAAAAGCCTCTTCTTTTCTTTTCTTTTCTTTATTAACCAGAGAATCCAGACCATGCAGGAAGATTTTTAAATTAAGTTAATAAATAAATGTTTGTAAGTAAGAGCAATACAGTCTTATGATGAGTTAGAGGGCATTTGTACATCCTGAGATGATGTATCCTCCCACTTTGGTCATACGTAAGTAGCTCTAATGTAAGGTTACTCAACAGGACCGAGGCTACAGGTACTGAGCAACATTTGTTAATATTTTTTGATCCGTGTGCCATAATTTTCAAACAATCATGAAAGAAAATACATGAAAGTTACAACACTGCATCAGAAATAAATAGCAAAAGTCACATGCTTATAGAGAAAAGAGCTCTTCTTTCTGCATGTTCATGCTTCTGTGTCTCATTTTGTGTCCCTTGCTGTAACAAGCACCTGTTTTGTTCTCCCTCTCTTTCTAGTATTTTACACATAAGCAGCATTTCACCACATAAAGCAAATAGTCAGGACTTAATTTTCAGTAAATAAATGCCCACTTCTTAGTTCCATCCAAAATTCTTCAGCTGTAACTTTGCTTTCTCATGGGCATGTGAGAGTCTAAGCTTGGATTCAGAATACCCCATATTGTCACAAATTTATCAGTAGTTTAATTTCAGTCAGATTCTCACAGGACTCGGGGAAGAGAGATAAAAAAGAGAGGAGTGAAAGAGAAGGAATTAAATTGTTCCAGTGTCAGATGGGCTGAGGCAGTAAGCTGCAGTCAGCAGCACCTGAAATTAGTAAGGTCATGATATTTTAAAAGGAATTTATTATAGAGGAAATTTTTCTATTGACAGCAAATTGGAGGTGGGAGTCTTTTGGAGCAAAAGCTTTTGGGAATTTGGGAAAAATTTTTGCCTTTGGTTTTGATTGGTTTTTTGCTTGCAGTGGAAAGGCTTTTAAATCCTTGACTGCTGGATGTGAGGGAGAGGAAGAAGAGTCTTGTTTTGCAAGAGTTTATATGAATGAGGATCTAAGACATGCATAATCAAAATCCTGTTTACCTTTTCCTTTAGCTAGAGTGTGATTCCTATTTCTCTGCCTTCATTTGAAGAAAAGTAGTTTTCAATGAACAGAGCATATTTTAAAAAATCATAAAATGGATGTTAAGGTACTTCTCATTTTCCATAATCAAAGTTGCCAAGTGTTTTGTTTTTTTTTCTTTCTGTTAGTTTGTGGGTTTTTTTCTTTTTTTCTAGTATTGTAACCTCAATCTAAATGGCATATACAATTAATCGTGCACAAAAATAGACTTCAGGCAAAAAGCCACATAATTAATGGAGACCAGACTCAAAGATATGTGGCAGTGAGAGCAATACCAGAAAAAAATAAAAGCATGGAAGAACCTCACTGCCCAGGTACTTGACTTTAACCCTGTGCAAAGCTACAATTTGAGAATTAATTCAAATGTGTTATTTGCAGTGTTTCCTTTCTTATGAGAAATAACAATAGGTACAGGCTGTATTAATCTGACACAGAACAAAATGTAATTGTAACTGAAAAATTTAATAAGAGGGTCAAGAGTTAACATACTTGGACTTGAGCTGGTTCTTGTTGTCTAAAAAATGAAAACAAAACATATTCTAAACTGCTGTAATTAACACATAAAAACAGAGAAATGAAAGAGTCATATTTAAAAATCCAAAAGAAATAAACATATGCTATGGAATTTGGGTAGCAGGGATATAGATGTAAATTTTGATGACTCCATTTTGCCCAAAATACAGAGTGGCATTTAAGTCTGTGCTCCCTTCTCCTCTCCTCCAGCAGAAAGCAAGACTTGGAGAGTGACAAAGGTAGAAGTGCTATGCACTTAAAACAAGAAAATTTTGATTGCTCGGGAGGAGTACTGCAATACAGGCCAAAATATAAATTGACACTTGAGTACAGAAATGCAGCCTGGAGAATGAGGAAGTTGATTCAAGCATGAGGTTCTGAGTAGCAATTATGTGAGATCTACTAGTGAAAACTTATGTGTGTCCATGAGTCGGAGATGTCAGATTGGAATCTTTGTGTATCAAATGCTATCTACTTCTGTAAAGGGGAGGCTTTATCAGGAAAAAAATAGAAATATTTTAGTCTCTTTTCTTTCTTGGACTAATTAGAATATTTAATTCTTTGCCAAGAGATGCACTCCAAAGGAGTTCTGGTGATGCCATTTTGAGAATTTGACTGAGTAACAATTCTAGATTTATCCCATACACAGGTGAGATATGTTCTGTTTCTTATGTCAAGTATATGGGATATTGAGTCTGACTCAGTATCAGATTCTTTATAAAATCATTTTTTCTCCTCCAAAATAGGCTGTGGGACAGTGAATTTTGATACATGTGTACTCACTAATATCTACAGCCTTGCTGGTGTGAAAACTGCTGCAGTATGTTGCACTCTACCACTATACCTCTATATGGACATTGGACTCTGCCATGTTATTTTTTATTTAGAGGAGCCCTAAACTGTTTGTGTCCTTGTGTTTGTTGCATAGAACACAGATAATTTTTCTTGGATATAGCAAATATTCCATGCACATGATAAAACACCTGCAGCTGGTTTGTTACTCCTTAAATTAATAGAAGAGAGATAACCTCCTTCAACTGTGTCAACAAGATTCCTTTTTGAAATAATTGAAAACATTCTTTTAGTAAAAGTGCCTGCTACCTTTGGTTTACAGCTGAATTATTTGCAATAAAATAGCAGAAACTATCTTGCAGTGTCAGGTAATTTTCAGCTCTTAGAGGGTAATTTTACAAAAATTTGTTACTAGAAAACGATTTTAAAATAAAATAATCTCAATTTCTTAGAAAACATAAGATGAGCAGAGTGCCATGTTAGTTTTGCTTTTACTTTCAAAATGTGCTTGAAATAATTGGTATGATATAAAAGTGTTAATATTTTAACAGCATTACCAGACTGAGAAACCAAATTAAATACTGGTCTAGTATGATTTAAATAAAATTAGCTGTGTGAGGACTTTAAATGTTTAGGTAATATAAACTTCTGATCTTTTTCTTAACAAAATGCTGAGATTAAGGATTGCATGCATACGCTTCCTGCAGACATTACTGGAGGAGAGTGCTCAATTACGAGTCTAAAAATAAATAATATTCTTTGTGAATATATTTTTACAGAAACCAACAAGAAACTAGAAACAATCATTAAAATAATGGTGGACTTTAATATCAGATGTAACAATAACAGATCCACAAACAAGGATATGATTATATTTTTCTAATTTTCAAATGGAGATATTTTCTTTTTTTTGTATATAATTCACATATAATTTATCATTATAGATCTGATTTTACATTTATTCAGGAGTATTCTGCTAAGTGCTACCTATAGGTTTCATTTGAATATTCACTTACACACTCATAACAGGTATATTTGAAATTAAGTTGTTAGATATATGAATAAGCACAAGCACATCTCACTTAAGAAACAAGTTATACTTCTGTACTTTTCTATAATTCTACAGAACTTGAAGAAAGCAAGGAAAAAAAATACAGCTATTGGAAATCTTCTTCATTGGAAAAGTTGTCCTAAGGGAAGAAAAAACATCTGGATATGTAGCTATTTTTGTAGAGTACAGAAGTTGCATTAAATTAGCTAGGAATTTCAAGGAGGATGAAGTATGTGAGCACTCTGTTTAAAATTCTTCATCCTTTAAATGAGTGCTTTGAAGCTATTAGCTTACACCTTTATGATTTATCGAAAGTGAAGGCTACTCCTTAATCTCAACAAGTCAAAATAACAATGATAAATAGTAATGAAAAGAAGTTAATAACAACACACTGTTGAGTTTTCTCTTTTTTAATAACCCTCCATTCCCATACTCCTTTTTCACTCACAGACAGCTGAAGAATCATCTTCACTATAATTTATTTCAAAATCAGTGTTCGTGAAGGAGTTGGCCACTCTGTGCTTCCACTACCTAAAGCCTTATGATTTCTGTTCAAGTTCTTAACTGAAATTTGGAGATAAACTTTCTCCATGTACTTTTAAAGTTGAATATAAAGCATGAGATTTATAAAATCTGGTTTTACATTCTAAGTGTACTATCAGCACTGATCAATGTGAGTTGGAAGAAAGAAACTCATAGGACTTTAATAGTTTCTTTGAAACAAACAAATAAACTCTCATTACAGGTAGTATTGGAATAGATAGCAGCAATTGCTTTTCACTGAGGTTCAGAAACTGCTTTCTTAGTAAATTGTTGTCAGAACATCTTTAGCTCTTAGGACATCTGTTCTTAGAAGGCTAGAAGGCTTTGCTAGCAGTCCTTCATCAAGGCTATGAATTCATAGAAATTATGTAGAGTTTTCTGTTGAAAACAATTGGAGATTGCAATTATTTAAGGAGAAGGATTCTTGCTTATGTTTTAAAAGCCATGACATTTCACATAACTAGTACTCCAATCTGTCTGTGCAATTACTGTCAAAATATTGGTCTATGCATGCATTCTCATGCTTTCATTAATGTTTTAAGGAAAATATTAAGCCGTTAATCTGGCTTCCTCTCTAAGTTGTTCTAACTTTTTCAGCTGTATGTTGTTAGACCCACAGAATTGTGCTAAGCCCCCATTATTATGTGGAGTTCAATTCAAAGCAGTATGGTACAATTAGGTGACTTTTTTCTACTAAAAACCAAACTCACATGAACAGTAGTATTCTTTTTTTAGCTGCTGCCCTCAGATTTTCTGACTACCTGACATTGCCTGGAACTCTCCAAGTTCTACAGCTAAAGAGGAGTCGTACTAAGTTCCCTGCAGTAATATCCCACCTTTCTGCAATCATGCAATTGCCTTCTGAATACTTTCCAAGCAGTTTTCAAAACTGACTATTGATTCATGCTAAGGGTGAACAGCACACATACTGTTAAACTTGTCTTTTCTGAGTATTGGAATCAGTATTCAGTATTAACCCCCACTTTGAAGCGGAGCAGAGCCCACTGTGCCTCCAATAAAATCTACTGTGTTTTCATGCATGGCGCAGTTCTCAGGTCAACTCAAGATGTTTAAAGTTATACAGTCCTTAATAACCTTAGCCATCGAACTTTTCTCTGTGTACTCTGCATCAGCAAGGGCTTCAAGATTGTTTCTGCAACTGAAGTTCTCCAAAGTGCTTTAGGGGAGTACAAAATCAGATTTCTGTTGAATGCCAATAAGTTCTCAGTACTTAACCCTCTTGTATTCCTTGAAAAATCCCATCTTAAATACCTTCATTAAAAAAAAAAAAAAAAATTGCATCAATTATAGTTTCAACTCCTACTTGATATCTGTGGAGGGAAAAAGGGCATTTATTTTAGGTGAATTCTGTAGGGATTGATACTCTGGGTGTAACAGTGAATATTAGACATGAGATTCTTCACAGGAAGATGCATTTCCCTGATGAGAGCAGTTATGGAATAAACTACCCTGAGAAAATACCCTACCTTCTCTCCACAGCTAGAAGTTGTCTTGCACTTTCTGACATGCAAAATTGTTTTCAGAATTTGAATAAAAGCAATGTTTTTCTGATGAAATTCTTGGGTTGTCAGTTGTCCAGTTGTCTATGTTTTTAAATTTTAATCTGTGTATATTCCCACCCTTTGAGTAATTTTCAGCTCTTGGTCTCAGTTGTATTGTGTGGCAATTAGTGAATTAAATCACTTCATCTTAGGCAGCACCATCATCACCAGAGTTACTAAGTACATTAATGAACACGTCTTGACAATATACACAGAAGGCCTCTGTGACGTACAGAAGCAGAATCTCTTTGTTTCACACAGAGGACTGGGGCACAAAGATCCTCACTGGTCTGACAGAAATTAATGGAAATTATACACCTAAGCACCTTTGAGGATCTGCAACAAAGAGATTAAATTACTTGCTCAAGGTTGTTGCTCAAGGAGTTTTTCAGCGAAAAAGTAGTTCCCTAAATTCACAAGTCTTTCTTTTAACTTCATCTCCAGGCTATGTTCTCCTTTAGTTTTTGGACTAAGGAGGTGGAATTACCAAAATACTTTTGGTAATATCCTTGCTGAAACAATATTATCATGGTTCTTTACACCACTCCTTTATATAAGGACTAAAGAAGACAGGACTCAAAAAACATGCAGTTGCTACACCAAATTCTTTATCCCATGGATGTATATTTGAAGAAGATAACACTGCCTTTTTTGTCTGTATGTCAGTGAGAAAGCTCAGGGGAAAAATAAGGAAAAAGACACATCAAATCAAGATGAATGCTCAAAGTAGAGAAATGGTTCAGAATTAAGATCTATAGTCCCTAAAACTCCATTGCATAAAAGTGAAAAAATACAAACATGCATCAGCTATAACATGTACTATCTGCATGGAATTTACTTACAGTAAGAAATCAACTATAGTGGTTCTTTCAAGCAGCCAGGGGAGACCCACAATGACAAAACATTCACTTTTCAGTTAAGCATTTGAGATGACATTTTTCAAGAAGTCTAAAATTAGGCACTGATAGTGTAGTGACACTCAGTGAAAAATGGATTTCTCCCATTTTAGGAAGTTATCTTTTTAAAAGCTCTGTTGTAAAACTCCATTGTGGAGGTTTGATTAAAGCCTGAATGACAGGCTAAGAATATGGAACTGGAGTCTTTGCAGAGGTGTTCTCTGCGGCAAATAAATTGTTCCTCCATTTTTATTCCCCTCTTCCTATTTGCCTATTTCCTTTATCACTCTACCCCACAGCTGCTATCAACATTCATGGATTTGATCTCCCTAAGCCTCGATAAAATCTTCTGTAATTTTTATCCTTGTGGTGCTTAGATGAAAACTGTGTTCCTGAGGGACTGTGTACCACATTACTCATGGATTGTGAGCTGAACTATAAATAGCACCCATAGCCACATCCTGACTCCCTATTTTTATGTGCGTTAACATCAGCAGTATCTTTGCTTTCTAGAGCAACTTCTAAATTATTTGATTTTTTGTGCTTGAAGGGAGTGTTGATTTATGGATGTGCTTTCTGGCACTCTCTAGCAAGAAAAGGAAAGTCATTCAAATAATGGAGGATTGTTGACAGACTGGGTGTCTGAACTATCAAATTTAAACAGAAAAATCAGAGATTAAATAGAGTAAGAGCCAACATATCCCCCATGAATCTCCAGGGACACAAGGTGAGAGCTGAAGGATCTTGCTTTTAGTAATGCTTTTAAGGAATGTTGTATCTGTACTGAGCCATAACATTTTTATATAGTTTGTTCCTTGCAGCTAAATTGCAATTATTGTAATAACTATATTTTTTTGTTTTGCATGTTTTGCCATGTCATGAAGTATTAACCATTCTTATGGCCTGGATTAAAAAAAGCAAAATAAAGAAAAATACCACCCTGTACCACAGAGCTAAATATGATTGCATCATAGTACTTTTATAATGTTTGAAACTCTTAACCAAATATTGAATATTTCTTAAGTGCCTTCATCAATCCTTACAGAAAATTTGGTTTTGTCATGAAGGGATTTTTAACCATTTAGGTAAAAAAAACCCAAAAACCCTTATAATATTACACTCTTACAGAACAATTGTAGGAGATTAGAGAACACTTTACAAAGGAGCTCAGTACTCATTTTAGAGCAAGGAAGCTAAGGTGCTGATCAGCAAAAATACATCAGGGATAGGTTTATGAAAAATAAATAATCTGGGGAGTTTTTTGGGGGGGTTTAATTTTTATAATTTTAGTTTATTTTCTGTATTACCGTGATAGGTGTGGTTATGTAGGTAACTTTTAAAGTAATTTTGCGGAGTCATAACATGTGCAAAAGGACTGTGACAACTGAAGCACAAATTACCTTGTATTTAATTGAGGTGAGCTATACCATCATTGCATCTCAGAAAATATTTCTCAGAATCATTGTGGTTGGGCAGATGTTGGCAAATAAATGCTCAACTTCGAGTAAAAAAGACTGGCAATATAATTTTACACAGTAAAAGCTTATGCATACTTTCTTATTCAAGAAAAAAAAAGTATTTTTAATTGCTATAACTTTGTTTCAAATTATATTCAAACATATAGAGGCAAAGCAAGTGAAAGAATAATAAAAATACTTCTCTTGTAGAAAATCACAACTCTATACACAGAATTTAAAGAGTTCACATGTCTCTTTATATGCTTACATGTCATCTAGTCCATTGAATAAGCAGAACTACAGCAATTTTTCAGATACTTTAGAAGCTGTTTCATCCATTTACCTCAAATAGTGAAAGTAACCTACTGAAAAGGCACTGGTCTTTTTCAGCTGCATCCCTCATCTTCATATTCATCATTGCTCGTCACACAGCTCATCCATGACACCCCTGAGAACAGTTCCTTGTGAGAAACAGAGCTTCTGGAAACTCTTGCTGTGAGAGTATTTCTTTCTCCATGGTGGTGCTGTGACAATCTACCACAGAGCTGCTCCTGATTAAGGAATATTCCTTCTCATTAGAAAACAGACAGAACAACAATTATGCAGCATTTGTTTTGAAGAAGTAAACCACCTACTGCAGCAGAAAATGCATAAATGCCAGTATTCCTATACATCACCTGAATCCCGTGTTTTATCCTCATCTACACTGGTGAAGTCTATGGGATTTTCCCAGCTAGTATTTCAGAGCATTGGTTTCCTGAATTATTTTTCCTTTTTCTATGGCACAGCCTTGTTATCATAAAACAGCAAAATTCGGACTTGAACAAATGTATAATTAAGAGATAGCAATATGTTTTTAGAATATTTTTTTCTTGTGACACGGAGTCTTTAGAGTGTTCTGCATGAGACATACCTTACATAAAAGTAACTTAAATCCAGGAAAATAACCCAAATAACCCCAACCAAAAGAACCCCAAACAAATTAAAAAACCCCAACCAATAAAAAGAAAGGATATTTACAGAAACCTCAGACTGGAGGGATCTGTAGTGGCGCAATGTGGTAAGAATTAAAAAAAATTAAGGGAAATAACTGTAAAAGGTTACATATCTTTAAGCATATTATTATAAAAAAACTGCTGAGGAATGTTTGTTATTAGTTAACAAACTAACTGATGACCTTTAAATGATCGTCTTGATAATGTAATTACCCAGATAATTTATCAAGAAGTAAGTTTCCTTTTGAAAAAATAGATCTATATTTAAACGCAGTAACTGCTAGAAGAATGTACTTCTATTGCCGGATGACAGCATCAGAATCATCTAAGTTATAGTGTGTTATATTACTGATATTATTGTTGAATAATTTCAGAGTAGTTATCAGTATTCAATAATATCAGGCACGGTTTATCATGGCTTTTCACACTGACTAAAAATAATTATTTGTAGTTTTCATATTCTGTGATCTTGAAGTCAGCAAACAGTTGTACTTTTTCTCCTTTTATAGTTAGAACTGCATGCTTTTCCAGGTTTAGTAGTAATATAATGTTAATGTGCAAGACAAACAGAAGAATTTTTAGGATTGTAGATGTATGCTCTTTTGGCCCTCTTTCTGACCCTTGTCTCAAAATCTAACTATGAGCACCAGCTTCATCTTCAGAGATTGAGGGAAGGAGATGAGAAAGTTTACCTGGTCCCAAGCCAGGTACTTGTGTTAATCTGGAAATAATCAAACCAAAATTGACTACCTTCCTGAGGAACTCCTGCTGGGTTTTCATCTTTATGGGGCTATAATTGAAAACAAATCCACTCCATGAAAGATTTATGTCCCATTTGGGAGATAATAAATTATGCACTTTATCTGAATTCTTTCAGATCTGTTTCCTACTGACCGTTATTGGAACTTTTCAGGTCCTTTACCCACTACTGTTCACCCCAGCCTGTGCTCAATGCTCCTAATACCAGCAGTAGCAAAGTCTTCCTCTGGCTGAGACCTTATCTCATTAGTCACCAGCCTCAGCACAACTCTGGTTTATCAGTAAAATTCTTCTACACCAAGAGCAGAGCAAGAATTCTGGACACAAAAATCTCAGAAGCAAAACGACTAGATAGAAATTAAATAAAATTATACCCGAATTGGCATGGATAATAATTGCCAGATCAATAATCCCTTTCTTTAGTGCTGTCATTCAATACTTTTGGGCGGAATAGAAAAAGGTTCTTTCCCCAAAGCCATGGATAAAGAGAGTTATTTATAACCAGCTTTATTTCTCAAGATCAAGGTTGCTCCATCCAAACCGAGGGATTTGAACACTACTCAGAACTGATAGTTTCCTTCCATGTGCCCTACAGAGGATGGATACAAGATAATTTAGGTCTTGAGGAGCTTAATGGGAAAGAGAGGGGAATTAGGAGTACAGGCAAAAGTTCTGCAGAAAATACTGATATTTTGGCAGGTGTCATTCAGTGCGTTATTTAACAACTCTCAACTACAAAGTCAGAATACTTAAACTCCTTAAAAATCTCATCAATGTCTCTTTATAATTATTTATGGCTCTTACCATGACAATAATTAGAAGCATTTACCAGCTGGAAAGCATGTAAAAATTTGAGAACAATTACTCTTTCATAAATAAAAACAAACCCACAGAGTGTTTAATGAGAAACAAAGGAAACTATATACCTGAAAGCTAGTTATTTACTCTATGCAAAATGAGTTTGGGTTCTGATGCTGAGAGTTTTTATAAGTAACAGTAAATGTAGTAAATGAAGCTAAAATAGATACAACTATTAGTTTTTATTATTTTAAATCTAAAATATGAATTTAAAATAATTTACTATAAGTAATTAATAATTAATAACATAAAGTGGGACCCTGTTAAAGACAAGACAAAAAGGACTAAAAAGTTCCAATGGGATAGACTGAAAACTGAGCTGAATTTAGAGTTGAAGAACTCAAAATTTAGCTGAATAAAATCTAGGAATCTCTCATTTTTACAAATAGAAGTAAAACTATTTATGTATATATATATATAAATGTGCATATATATTAAACATATTTTAAAACAACAAGAATCAAATTGCAGGGTTGTTTTTAAAATAGTTTTTTAATAAATTTGCATTTATCCTTGTATTATTTGTATGTGTTCTTGGTATATCAAACCATTTGAAAGTGAAAAAACAAATTCCTTCAACCCCAGGAAAAATCTACACTGACAATAATTTTTCAGCACTCTTTCTTTGATTTTAATAACTTTCAACATATGCTTACAGAGCTGCCCTAGATTTTGTTGAAGGCTTCAATGGGAGAGTGGAATTGTGAACGCTGATCTTGGCTACTCTCTTGGTATTGTACTTCACAGAGTATGCATGAAGTATCATAAATATTTTGAGTATACATAGGAAAAAAATAGGTACTCTTTGGCTAATCCAAAGAATGGATGTAAAGGGTAATCAAGACCAGGAATGACTATTTTTTATGAAATTTACAAAAAATACAAAAATATGTCATTTTCAATCTACTCAAAGAATATGGATAAACCCAAATTTAGCAAAATGTTTCAAAACTTTTTAATAATTATTCATGCTCAGAGAACAGTAGAAAAATTATTTCATAACATGACTGGTTTAATACAAAATTAAAAACAAGTTTAAGTGATATGAACAAAATATTCTGACATATCCAAATTATTTTCTCCTCTTTAAATAATTGAAAACTAGTCATCATACTGAATCAGTCTCTAAAGCTCTTTCTAACCGTAATGATTTCATTAAAATCTCAAGTGTAACAGCTTTCAAATTTCCATTACAAAATGAACTTTACAGACCAAGATAACCATGAGAGTAAGATCGGAGGGGAGGGTATCATCTGGCTCATTGTGTGGAACTGATACACTGTAAAAGGCAAATTTGTGAAAAGGAAAATCTGAGGTAGTCATAAACAAGTTTACAGAAACCATCATAGGCTTGGAGAAAATAGAGCTTTTGTGACCATTGAATAGCATAAAATACATGTGAGATGGTATTTGTTATCAACAGAAGTTTTCTAAGCTGTCAGCAACCGAAAAAATGCGCCAGTGACTCTCCCTTGAGGACTCTGTTCCCAGCAGACCCCACAGTCACAGATTTTTCCCTCACTTCCTTGATGCATATTAAGTTACAGCTGATATTTGCTCTCACCATTATCTGGCTAACTTCTCCTGACTAATGATATGCGTTCTCAACTTCCAAAACATACCTTCTAGCAGAGCAAAGAAGAATTAGGTAATGTTAGGGAGTACCTTACTTAGGGTAGGCATATAAGACACTGCCAATCATGCACCTGACATATTTTAAGAAAAATATAAACTGCATATTTTTATATTAGAAGGCACAGTGTAAGAAATAAGAAACCGATTAAAGATATAGAGAAATATTGCATAAAGGACCGTCTGAGTTGGTCTTTCTCCAGTATAACTCCAACTTAGAACCTTGAGGTGAAAGTTCAAGACGACTCCCAAAGAAAGTCTGAAGTGTTTTATAAAGCTGATGTCAGTCCTTCAAAGTACAAACTTTTGCCCAAATGGACGATAGCTTTCATCATCACCATTCTGTGGAGCATTAGTTTGTATGTAGGCTTTTGAGTTCCTGTCAGCTTTAATGACTCAGCTAACTGACTCCTGTATCCTATGTAAGTAATTTCTCATATGAAAGAATTTCAGATGCTGTTGAGTAGAGCTCTACATAGATGCAATGTTGTTCCAACAGATATTGGAAAAGAGCAAAAGTATTCAGCGACATACTTAGCTTAAAAGGATTCAGCAAGATGCTTAGCTTTTTCTAAGCATAGCTATTTACACAGTGCAAATACATTTTTTTGTGAAAAATGTGTGAGCAAGAGTAGTAACACGTCCTCTTATGTGGAAATGGACACAAACATCTCTTTTTTCTGATATAGAGCTTCATTACATGTGTTTTCCCGCACAAAAACGAAACAGTGAGGCTCAATGATAGCTCTTAATAGAGAATAAACAGGATGATGCACTTGCTAACTGGAGACACAAGTGTATTTGGATCATAAACATAATTTCTTACAACAGGGAAGATAACCTTCATAAAGATTTAAAGGGACATACAGTATATTTATCTAGTTTGACATCTGAAAACATGGTTTCAACAAATGATGACTGGTTCACATCTAAATAGAAACAAAACAAAACAAAACAAAAACTCCCAAACTATATCAAAGTTCAAATTTTGTAGAAACTGGCTTTTTAAAGCCATTAGAAAATTGCACGTTGATTTTGAAATTCATGAAAAGCAAAGGAAATTATCACAGTCATGAATACATTAAATCAGCCAAGTTTTGGGTCATCCCCATGATAGTCACTGAAGAAAATTAATTGCTTCTGAAGGATGGCCTGTGTTCCATGAGGACTGCTGCACTTGCATTTAATAGATGTGTCCGTCATTAAAGTTTGATTGAGTTGAATGCATGACTGAATATTCCCTCTAGTCACTTGGCAGTTTCCACAAGACAAATAGTTAAAGTGGAGGGAGATGTGTCACTGGGTAGCTATGGTGTTGGATTTATTTACTATTGATTGACCTTGCATTAAGTAATGGGACTTTGCTGAAAGTCAATTACTCCCTACATTTTAGTTAGTGAAAGTTTTATTTATTTATTTATTTATTTGTAAGTAAAAATATGTGTAGAACCTACTAAGCCCATCCATGGTTATCTACTTTGGAGTTCCTACTTCACAGCAAGAAAAATTGAGTAACTATCCTCAAGGGCATAATCAGCTTCCCAGCATTTGTGGGAGTGTTGCATTATTTGCTTGGTGAATTGATCCTCCCTTTAGTCTGGTTATGCTATATCTGTGAGTTTCCCAATATCTGCCTTGTTTGTATGCCACATCAAGAATGTGAAACATACCACATTTGTTTAAACATACATATAACTGTTATTTCCATTGTCTTGTAGAGATTTGTCAACATATGTGTTCATACATGTATGATTGTATGCTGATCTGAAAATAAATATCAAAACTTTCGTAATGCTGTATTTATTCACTGAATGCTACAGAAATTCGCTAATGCTTTATTTCCTTTTTTCCTACAGTATGCATTCTCATTTGTATGTAGATGCTGCTACTTCATTAGTTTACAGATTAGTGATCTGGGTATCGGTGGCGTGCAGGTAATATTTATAATTAGAGACTAATTTGAAATGAATATTTATTTTGCTGTCCACATATCATTGGATTAAGTCAGAATTGATTGACTTGTTTGTAATTCATTGTAGGGATTTTTATTTTCATTTTTATTAAAGGAATTGTCTTAGATTGTGGGAATATTCTGCTGTGTACTCCAGTGGTTTAACAACTACTACAGATACTCCTGTTAGAAAGATGGTGTGAAGGACTGAATCCTTTAGATTCAGAATGCTGCTCAGGAACTGAATGTTATCTTTTTGTATGCTTTCATATAAATAGAGAAATTTATAATACGTGTGTGGATATTTCTACTTTACAAACTTTTGCAAGGGGGAATCTATCTATCTATCTATCTATCCATCTATCTATCTATCTATCTATCTATCACCTGTAATGTGTCTAGATACTTTTTTTTCAGTGTAAATTATAGATATAAACTGCAATAAAAGCATTATTTTGTTTGTGAATGCTAGAAATCTAAAGTTGTTTCACAAGCATGGAATTCAAATAAAACAAATTAAAAATATAGCTAGGCTTCATTACTTTGGACTGGACCTTGATTTATTTTCTAATTAAAACATGTTAATTTACTCTTAGTTTTATTTCCAAGGATGAATAATATTTATCCTTACTTTTTTGGGAATAGCTGATTGGTAACTCATTTTAGATTAATATTGTATGGTTTTATTTCAATCAATGACAGCACTATTAAAGAAGAATGACACTGCTGTGCATGACTAAGTTACTTCATTCTGCACCAAGAACTGGCTCAATTCTGCACACAGAATAGACAGGTTTTTGGAATAAGTGCATTAACTTTCTGAAGGCATTGACAGTGCTCAACAGTTATGGTTTTTTTCCTTAATTCTTTCATCTCTTTTCTCTTGCACATTTTGAGTTTTATAAAAAGGTAGTTATCAAATCCTTACATTCTCATTTCTTTCCTGAAATTTTAAGCAACAGAAAATACAAACTTAGTTAACCTACAGCTTGGTAACTTCTAGCAGCAGAATTTCTTCATTTTCTATGTTGGACTTGAGTTGAACTTTGGAATCTTTTCATAGTATGAATATTTAAATTTGCTGTGAAATTTAGAGTACAAATGAAAAAGAATTATGTATGTACAGATGGATCCTTCCCTCTCACCTAGGCTTACATTTAAAAATATATATATTAAAAAGAAGAAATAGCAATTACAAATGTAGCAAATATTCCATGATTTTTGGCAACATCAGTCAAATGAAAGTATAAATAATTGAATCTTTTCCAAGCACACTATAACTGACAACCACTTAAAAATAGTTTGATTGTTTATGCCATTTCACATATTGCTATGCTCAATTTGTTTAATTTTATGCCATATATAGCTTTACTAAAGATACTGACTTCAAATTGCTGGAAGTTTCCATGATATTTATCTTTCCAAAACTAGCAACCAACTAAAACACACCAATCTGACCAATAAATACTGCAGAACAAAAACAAGTTCCTGAGTCCAAAATCTTTGTTGTTCATCTTATTGGCACCTGGAAGAAAATCAAAAAATTTAGGAACTCAGCTGATGTCAAAAGACAGTCACACTTGGAAATAAATTTTTCAGCTAACCTGTTGTATTTAATAATGTCACATTTTGGATGCTGTGGGTTTGGGTTTTTTTCCTTGGGTCAGCACACAGCAAATGGTGTTTATGCTTCTAGATCAGCTCATTAAAATTTCTTGGACTGATTTTCATGGGTAAGGTACCTCCACAAGAGAATCATCAAAATCTATGGATTTTATACATGTGTATGCCAAGATTAATCATATATCCCTATGGAAAATGAGTGAAAACCCCAAAAGATGTGAGACACCAGAGCGGTCTCACACAGGTAAACAGCAAAAGATAAAAGTGCCTGTTTGCCCATGTTTGAGCACATTTTTTATCAAACAACCTTTCATCTCCCCTCCTTCCACTTTTATCCTCTATGAAAATCTGCACAGTATGCTCAAAAGAAAAGCTTGAGAACCAGCATTCAAGCAGTGGGCAATAAAAGTGTATGCAATTAGGCCTTTCTTCTTCTCTTAGGTCCCAAGAGATTTTTGGTTAAGCAGTTTTGCAGGGTAAGCAACATATTTAAACAATCTCAGCATACTGCAATGCGGAATATATACCTTAAGGTAAGAAAGTCTTAGACAGACAACTTACTAAGTATTTTCATTTAATTTATTTCAAGATGCAAAGTATATACCAGGAAAAGCAATTTTGTTAATTTTTATTGAGTAAAACCCTACTGAAAACAGAAAGAAGTGCAATAAATTACTACCACCTTTGTTCGGCATCACTGTTGATTGCAGTTGTGCCAACACCTTCTTGTGGGACTGGAGGCTACCTTTGCTCTAATTACAGTTTCCTATATGGAATGCTAAATGTCTAAGGAGGAATGAAACAAATCTTAGCTCACAATCTAACATTTTAGTAGTTATATCATCTTAAGTTTTATAGATGCTGAATTCAGAAAAGTTTGTAAGACAATCTGTCTCTGTTTCTTTTCCTCAACAGAGAAGGTTGCAGTAAATAATGGAGGTATGTGTAGGGCTCTGTATACTCCTGTTTGGTTTTTATTTGAGTGAGGATGCTCACCAAGGGCGCATTCCCAGCTCAGGGTAGTGCTGAAGTTTGGTAAGTGGCTGACACAGCACTATTGAAACAGTTTGATCTTTGCATTCATTCTCAAAGCCATCAAACCTGACACAAATGGACATTGAGATGAGGCATTCAGGCAAGCATGGAAAATGGTGCCTTTTCCCTGTCAGAGCTGCTGAGAGTGAATAATTTTGGTAGGTCTGAAGACATATGTCATTCCACTGGGCACGGCCAAACTGCCCTGGAAGTTGGAGTAGAGATGGGTTGGACAAGTTCATCGATCACGAGGGACTCTACCTTCAAACATTACAGTGCTTGGAAGAAGTATGCCTACCTGGGTCTCTTCCAATTCCTGCGCTAGAGGCTGCAAACTGACACTTTATAGACATAATTAGATGCTTAGTGCCACAGTCTGATATCCTCTCAACAAATATAAAACTTATCTGAGGAAAGCAGTAGGCACTATACTCTGGGGAGCATTCCTGCACTGCTGGGAAATCCAGCAGTGACTCTTATTTCCATAACTCTCTGAAATCCTTTTGATAAGTATTTCATGTGCTTGGGACATTGTTTTTCAAATGAAACTCTCATTGTCTTACAATTGTCTCCCTGAAAAAAAAAAGTCTTTCCTCTAAATATACCTGGTTTGGTGGCATTTTAAATTATTTTTTTAGCTGCCCCTTCTGAAAGAGGTGATAAGCTGAAACTGCCAAGTTTCTGTAGTCATAAAAAAGTATGTATTCTGCAGATCCACATGTCAGAGAGAAAATGCAATTTAGGGTTAGGGTTAGGGTTAGGGTTAGGGTTAGGGTAGGGGTTAGGTTTAGGGTTAGGGTTAGGGTTAGGGTAGTGGTTTACCACAGCTAATAATTCCACGCATAACTCCATATAATACCCCACTTTCTCTCCTCTCCATTTGTTCATGAGATATTTTCAGAGGAAGAGATTTCGAAATATGCTGTTTTCCAAAGTATGCTTGAGTTTGTTTCCTATGTCATTATTTTTGTGTTTTTTCATGATAAACTCTATCTTTTTCTAATAGTTTTATTTCTACTATAGTGATTTTGAAACTTGATCTCTTTGAGGTCATTCTGAATACATATTTGGAAGCAGGGGCACATGACTGAGCGTGGGATAAAGTGCTTGCCAACAATCATGGCTACACGGAAATTCTCTGTTTACAACTAAGCAAGCATAATTTCTGTTAGAGGAACTGCTAAAGATGCAATGTCTGGGAGTTTATATCTGAGTTTAAAAGGGACACTTGTGTAGCTGTCTGAAACAGAGACAATACAATACTCAACATGACTTGCCAAGTGACCTCAAATATCTGAAACAAGATGACTGTAAAGAACCAGTGTCAGCGCGCTAGAGTTCAAGATGAACACTGAGAGGTAGAGAAAGGAATGAGTACCTGGAAGATGTCAGGTTGAGAGCCAGCTCTCCTGCAATCGATGTGATGATTCTCTGGGACTATAAATCATAACTTCACCATAATCTAAGCACCTGGGGAAAAAAAGAAAGAGGAAAAACATTAAAGTGAATTAAAAAAAAAAAAAAAAAATCCAAAACTAAGCAAACCCCACACCAGAAAAATCTCTTAGATTCTGGAGGTGTCACTTAGCAAAATCAGCTCCTTATATTTATGAATAGTAGATCGCACATCAAGTAATTCCTGGAAACAGAAAAAATTATTGTACTTATTTTTTCCCCATTTAGAGTATAAATTTGTGGTAACATTTTTAGTTTCATTATATTTTGAAAAGCCCCATCAAATTTGATTAAATATGAACTTATCTGTTACAGCTTCACTGGTTTTCTATCTCAGAAGCACTTGAGAATGTAGAGAAATGCAGTACTTTTGAACAGCTGCTCTATTAGAAGCACCTACATATTTTCTCTGCCCACAACCTCACCAACTTGTAATAAGCCTAATTGCTGGGAAACACAGATTGTCTATACTATGAGAGACACTATTTGCAGTTGCAGTAGAAACCTTTAACTGAATTGAATTAATTTTTTTTTCTTTGTTGTAGGTCATTTCAAGAACTGCAAAAAGACCTAGGATTATAGTACTATTTTCTGCAATATATTTTAGAACTATATTAAAATGAAGAAGGATGTGCACAAATTCATGGAAGATTGTGGTACTTTACCTAGATCAAAGTATTGACTTTTACCTCATGATTGTAGTTAAATCAAATGTTTCTGCTTGTTTCTATACAGTTGATGATTGTACCACACTGCAGTTCTTTAGCATTTCTTCTTTCAATTCACCTGAGGCTACTGATGTAAGTCCTCCCTCCTTGTGGTATGCATGATTGCAAACGTGGCAAATTAAGAAATATGTGGAAACAAGAACTAATAAAATATTCTAAAAGCAAAGACAAAAAAAGAAAAAAAAAGAAAGCACATTAATCACATAGGGGGAAAATGTGTTAATGCTTCTGTTTACTCATTTTCTCTTTATTTCCTGTCGAGATTTTGACAGGAAGTGTTTAGTTGAAGAAACGTAGAAAAGATTGACAGGAAATATTGCTAGAGGGAAAGCTGAGGAGGGAGTACATGATTGCAGAAAGCACCAGGCTACACAAGCAGAAGAAGCTCCTGCAGAGGATTTTCAATCAGACCAGCAGTCAGCAAGTAGGAGGAAATGAATACTCAAGTGTCAGCTCCACTGTCAGACCTCGTGTCCATCAAAAAAAACCCCTGGCCTCCTTGCTTACCTGCCTGCCCCTGCTGGCCCCAGAAGCTCTTCACCCTGGAAACAGGGGAAGATACCTTCCTGGATTGGATGTCCTGAAAATAGACTAGAGAGCAGGGGATATTCTGTCTGCTGCTTCTTGTGTTCACAGATGTGTCAAGGGAGAACACCTTTACACACCTTTGCACCAAGAACAAGACAGGAAATAAAGGTGGAAGCCATGTCTTTGCCTCTTCTAGATCTTGTATGTCAATCTGGGTCTCTTTTCTTTAGATTTCTCATTTCACTGTCAGTAACATTTTCAGGAAAAAATTGTCACAATTCTTTAACCCAATGCTAACTTACTGTAAACCTATTTGACCATACAAATATTTACGTACATATTTGCATATGAATATGCCATGTATGTAAGGACATAAAGACATTTCCACAAAAAAAATGCCTCAAGTTATCAAAAAAATAAGGTGAGGGCGATTAAATACTTACATAGTAAGAGGATTAAAAAGTACATTTAGAAAGGAAAAAAAATCACTGAGGATGTATGTCCAAATGTGGAATTGAAGCTAACCTTCTCTAACTTGCAAACAGTTTGCTAAAAGTGTGGTAAACCTTTAATATCATCTGAGTGTTAGATTTTTGATAAATTATATAGAGTATCTCTTGTGTCTACGCCCTAGAATCTGTACTTGAGATGATTTTGATGCTTGTTGCAATAGGAAAATTTTTAAACTGCTATTTAAGTTTCTACTGGCAAAGGTTAGTCAGTTTATCCTGTGGGTATTTCTCATTTGAAAAATATCTTTCAAACAGGTAAAAATTTTCAGCCAATCATCTTGTTGTGAACAAAATCCATAAAATATGAAAATTAAATTAGACATTAAGAAAATTCTTTGAAGACCATGGTCAATTAGAGAGTGACATAAGGGAAATTGTTGAAGCAGAGTCACTGAAGATATTTAAGGCTATTCTAGTAATACATAGGACTAATTATATAGCACTGACTGCTTTCAAAGTGTTGTACAGACATGAAGTAATTAATCTGCTCAACAGCCGTCAGAGACAGGAGAGGAAGTATTGCAAATTATGGCACCACCTGCCACAGCTTCTGGTATAAGGTAGAAAAAAACCCTTGTTTTCAACAATCACCCCATGTTGTGCTTTCTGTCTTTGGTAACTAAATGCACATGCATGTGTATTTATGCAAACTGAAATAACTGAAGACATGTAAAAGTAAATGGGGAAAAAAATCACATATAAAAGTCTGGTTTTGAAGGACACTAAACATGCATTTGGATTACAGAACAATGCTACTATTCCAGGTTTTATGATCTATTGGGGTCAATAGTATTCATAGTTAAAATATTAAATACTTACTAATAGTGTTTTTTTACATCTCATCATATACTGAACAGAGGAGCTCTAGAAGCGGGGAAGTAACTTTTTATCCTGCACTGACTTGTGTATCAATTATATTCTTAGTTTGTCTTACTGCAGTGATTAAGATCCCTCTTTGCTACAGTTGTACAAACAAATCAAGGATGTTTTTGTGAAAAGACAACAATTCAAGAAAAAACAGCAGATGAATATACTCAGAAACAACATATTGTTCTTATGGTTGGCTGTGGCATAAACATATCCTAAATTTTCAGCATTGAAACAAAATCATTTACATGTTGCTTTGGTAACTACTGAAAAACAGTGGCTTTGATAGTAGACATGCAGCAGATAAAGTGTTCAGCAGCAGTGTTTGACTGACATTTGTCTTTGAAATATCAGAAAGCAGATAACTCAGAGAGTTCAAAGGCGATGTACATGTCGTAGAGTAAAAGACAGTGATGATGTTGTCTAGGAAAAGTGGTGAGAACAAAACTTGGCACTGAACTTGACTAGGGAAGTTTTTATTATTTGTATACATGCAAGGGGTACGTTGCTAGGTTTTTTCATTAAATCAGTTGGAAAAATAAATTCTCTCATCTTACTTTTTAAAAGAGACTTGTGAACCTTGTCTGAAATTTGTGCCAGAGAGCGGTGTAAACACACATTAATCATGGAAGGGTAACCAGTGGGTTTTCCAGGTAGTGAAGTACAAGCAAATCTTCTTTAGCTGTTGTTTAAGCTTTCTAGATTTCTTTTAGAAAAAGTTAAAAGATATCTAAAATATTTGGAATTATTAGAGAGAAATTATATACCTGAACTTGTATATGACAACATTTCAAACTGTCTGTAAGTATTAATTTAAGAACACTGTGCAGATTTTCTTAGTTCTTTTAGGAAGTATAATGCTTTTGATGTCAGATTTCTGGTGTTTAAATTAACCTTAAAGACAGACTAACTAATAAGCCTGCATTAGAGCTGGGGCATGGTCTTAATTATGGCGACAGTCACTTGTCCCTTTAGTCTCTCAAGTTTTGAACCAGGTTTAGTTTTGAGTTTTGAACCTACAGAGAAAAGATGGTATCACACCTCTTTTTATAGTGATGCCACTTGTGCTTTTCTTCAGCATTGAACCACCTTAAATATAATGAACAAAATTATAGATAAATAATATTCCATTATTAATTATAAAGAGTTGTGAAATTTACATAATTTATATTTTTGCACAAATAATGTTACTGTAAAACTAGCTAGTAAGCAGATTAGTGTAAATCTGGGGAAGTATCAGAGCAGGAAAAATGAGGATTCATAGGATCACTTTCATTTTGTATTTAAAAATACCTAAAAATAATAAAAGGGGAAAAAAATTTACCTAGTGCAAAATAAACCCATTGCTCTTATTGCTCCAAGGCATAAGCAAGGCCAAGACTTAAGTAGGAGTCAAGTTACATTAGTTTGGATTAAAAAGTGAGGGCTATAAATCTTCATGCATTGAGATATAAGCCAGGAACTATCTAATAAGAATTCAGAAGAAATTTTCCCTTTAGGCAGATTTTTCGATAGAGATTTTAGTATCTTTTTCTGATGTATTCTATCCTGACTATTGAAGATAAGAAAAATAGAGAGAGCCTTGATTCATTACAGCAATTTCTACATATTTACATGTTCTTAAAGACCATTTTGGCCTTGGTGGTTCAGTCAGACTGGAGGCATTTCAATATTGGTACTGATGACTACACCTCAGCTTTTCAAACTATAAAAAAAATCTTTATATTCACACTAAAAGTAGGCTAAAGTTTGAAATATCTGAGCACACTGGCTACATTCTATCTTTATTTTTTATATATTCTGGATGTATTGCTGCCTGAGTGTTCTAGACATAGCATAAGCAGAGGTACATGATGTCCATAATTTAGTAGCGTACTAAACACCTTACCCTAGAAAACCTTAGAATAATGGCAGGTAATGGATCTATAGAAGCAGATCTGCAATACATGTGAAAATCTGTGTAGTGGAAGATGTCTTATTCAAAATGTTTTCATTACTGCAGTGTCACAGTTCAAATTTTACTAGATAAATCATATTTTATTTGTTTCAAATGTGAAGTTAAGAGTTATCTGGAAGAATGTAGAGGTTCAAATAAATATTGTACCAGTTGTTCATTCTGCTCTGCTTTGTACCAGTGCTATTTTTGAAATAAGAAAATCCTAATTCCAAAGGCATGTCAGTCAAACCCTTTTCTGCGAGTATAGCTTGGAAAAAACCAGAAAAACCCCACAACCAATAACAAAGTAACAACCAAAGAAAACCACATAAATATCAAAAAAATCACTTTCTTTAGCCTAAATAATTAATATTCATATTTATAGTTATCTACAGGTAAGGGTCAATTTTTAATGCAGGCTTTGAAGCAGCTTGGAAGAAGATAGGTCTATGACAAATAAAAGTAAAAACTGCAGGTGATATTCGGAATTCTGTGGAGATCAAGAATGCCTTCCTATTGTGAAATCTTATGTTTAGAAAAGTTTTACTGGAGAAAGAATAGGACTGTACATCCACTAAAACAAGTAAAAAAGTTCTCTCTCCATAGAGGATAAAAAACTTTTTCAGATGATCCTAGGCTCAAATGTAAAACCCCTGCAATGCCAGATTTTCAGGGAGATTCAAGGACTTTTTTTCTCTGTACCTGAAGGCTTATGTTAATCCAGTCAGTAAAGCCAGTAATTTATTGAGCACACAAGGATGGCAGTCATTTGGATTGTCTGTGTTTACTTTGCTTTTGTAAACTACATTTAATGGAGAGTGATCCCCTGTGACAGGAATTGTATCTCACCATAGGGAGTGTGCCATGAAAATCTCCCAGTTTCTTTTGCACAGGGTAAGGGTGCCCCTGTCTAATTACAGATTTATTTTATGTTTATGCTCCAGCAAATGCAGTCAAAGATCACAACACCTGGATGAAAACTCTGAAAGGTGGATATTGCACTTCCAAATACCAAATACCAAAAATTCCACCAATGACTGGAAGATAGAGGAGGAGAAGTAGGAGAAGAAGGAGAAGGCTAATTAGGAGGATGTTTGAAGCTTGGATTTAATAATCAAAAGTTACCAGCAGTGCTCCAAAATTCAGAGCTCAGCATTTATATTTGTTATTTCTCTCAGTCTTGGAGTAGAAACTAAGAGAAGGGCTGATACTCTTCTGCAAAAAATTCTACTACAAGCGCAAAATTCCCAGTTTCCCAAATGATAAATTGAATTTTCTTTTACTAATTATTCTAGCTGTAGATGGTAAACTAGCAAACCAAACAGTAGATTTAAGTGTTGAGGGTTTTTTGAAAATAGTGTATATATTCTTCGAAAATAGTGTATATTTTCAATATGATGGCAATACTTAGATTTTATACACAGGGCAGGAGACATAATAGTAAGCAAATACCAAATTCATTATTGCCTATAATGAACTCTTAATGCTATAAAATGCTCATACACTCACTACCTTAAAAAACCCTAATGTTTAAGATACATGTTTGCAACTTAACGTTAATTACTAACTCTCTTGGTCTAGACTATTTGGAAGACTTATATACAGTAACAGAAGAACATAAATGAGAGCCCCTGCCTTTTGAGAGTTATTTGATTTTACAGTATTTTTGGAACACTGCCCCTCCCTAAACCACAAACAATACAACAAAATAGAGGGAAGAATAGACCCAGAATAAACTTTTTTTTCCTAAAGCCTTTCTTGTCCAAAAAGTCCTACCACACATACATCTGCTTAGCTTTCACCATACAGAATACATAGAAGTGATTTGGTGGTGATGGATGAGTCACTTAAGTTCTGCTCTCAGAAATGAATGGTTCCATCCCCTGGCCCAGAAGATGATGGAAGAAGGTATTTTCACCAATATTGTTGTTTTTGTGGCTGGGGTGAGGGTGTATCCGGTAAGATCCAAAGGTCGTACATCAATGTGGTGATAGGCAACAAAGAAAGCTGGTATTCTGTTCAGCTACTTAAGGTATTCCCTTAGGGAAACAGTATGTGTTGAGGGGTGGGTACAAAATACAACAAGTACTTTCCTGTAGCATTATTTTTGGCATCATAGAGGAATGATGTGTAAGATGAAGGGAGAAAAGGTGATTAAAAGCATGCTGATAGCACAGCTTCCACTGTCTAACCTCTGTTAGAGCAAGGAGCTTTTCTTCCCAGAAGAGATGACACAAACACACTTATTTGTGTTTAGATCCTAAATAATTCAACACCTAAAAGCTTCAATAGTTTATGTTATACATGCTTGCTTCTATGAAACCCAGAGCCACGTATTGTTACGTATTGTGAATACATTCTAACAAAAGTTTGACATTATATTCAAAGAAAGAGCATTTTTAAAGGAAGTAATAAAAGGTAGTACTTGCTTTAAGAGAAGTTTCTAAGAAAATAAGATTTACAGAACAAAAAATGGACCCAAATTCTCCTATGAGTATTTAATTTTGAGCTTTCTGATTTTTATCTATGGCTTTATTTCTTACAGTCAGCATGATATCAAGAAGTTCTTCATACCTTCAGCCTCTAAAAAAGATGGATTTTATCTGCATCCTGAAATAAATGCTTTGGAATGTCTTCTATGAGATTTTGTATATCTTGAATAAGATTGAGTGTGGAAAATGTGCTTCCCTTTCTAAGTAGCCCAGAATAGAATCCAGCCACTTAGGTGACTAAAAATAACAATTGTAAACCTTTTATAAAAGCCTGAATCAGTTTTAGTTTGCAGTTTTAAATCTAATTCACTCCGTTGATTTAATGTGCAACAACATGAAAGCCATTAAACCTTCAGATTAAGCTTACTTGAATTAGATGTCACTGCTAGAGATTTCTTTGAAATACATTAATAAATAGTTTAAAAGCATCCTCATAAGAAGACCTCACACATAAATTTTTCTGTATAATTCTAATTTTAGGGTTTTTTTTCCTCTCTGTCCATTACAGATGCAGGTGTTTACAAAGGCAGGACTATTACAAGGATTCAACTATTACAGCACTGCAGCAAGAAGCTAGTCTCTGTGAGTTGGTACTGTCAGGCTGATGCCACAGAATATACATTCTGCTGTAGGGCAGATAATTCTTCAATCTCAAAACAAAGGAAGGCAGAAAATTTGTTCCTGTTTTTAGCAGTGCAGTCTTACTGTATATATGGTCTCAGTGACTTTAAAAGTAAAGAAATACAACTCCATTAATTTCAGAGATTTAGTAAAGTTCAATTTAGTAATGAATAAAAAAAATCTTGTGCAGATTGCTTTTCTCCTCATTTCTTAGAGCTTTTCTTGAAGATGAATCATATTTTTGGCACACCAGTAGGACACTTGCCTTTATATCTTACTTTTGCAGATCACTGATCTGCTGTTTTGGCAGATTTTAGCAAACCATATGAAGTCAGTTTTTCCTGGTATTTCAAATGACTTAAAACTCCCCATTACTCTGCCCTCTTTAATGCTTTTTTTTTTTTTTTTTTAGTCTTGGATTTATTTTTTTATATTTTCTAGTGATTGTGCACGATATTCCATATCCTGCTTCTAGCTAACCTTTGAAGGCAAGCTGACTTACAGCGATAGCCTTTCTCCTGCCTCAGAGTTCTCTGTATATTTATCTGCGTTGGATGAAATCTTCAGAGTTGCGCTTTTACTGCCATCTAGTGCCAGAATTAGAAAAAAAAAGTTTAAAATAATCATATATCTTGGGTGTTGGAAGAGGGTTGGTGTTGGCTATAAGAGACTGTTTTAGTTTCTGGGTGAATAAAATGCTGTGGAGAATTATTAATAGATGAAATTCTAAAGATATGTGAGATTTTATGAGATGCTAAGAAGGTGGGCCAAGATATACTAAAGGGATACATGCTCAACCTAGCATCATGCACTGTGCTTGCCCAAACACAACTATCACATTTACTTTGATATCTGCTATTAAACTGACAGTAAAGGGAGAATGCACTGCATTTTATTGGGTGACATTTTAAATATGACTGGTTCTGACCAGTTTTCATAGCATCTCTTATGGTGCTGTGCTTTGTCGGTGCAATGAAAATGGTGTTGATAAATTAGGGATGTTTTAGTTATTGCCTGTCAGTGTTTACACAGAGTCAAGGCCTTTTCTGATTCCTCCAGCAAGGAGGCTGGAGGTGCACAAGGAGGGGACAAGGGCAGGACAGCTGACTGCAACCAGAAGGACATTCCATACCATATGGCAATAAAAACTGTGGAGAAGGAGGAGGAAGGGGAGGATATTTGGAATTATGGCGTTTCTTTTCCCAAGTCACCATGACATGTGATGGAGCCTGGCCTTCCTGGGCATGGCTGAACAGCTGCCTGTCAGTGGAAAGAGGTGAATGAATTCCTTATGTTTGCTTTCATACATGGGTTTTACTTTACCTATTAAACTGTCTTTGTCTCTCCATCAGTTTTCTTACTTTTACCTTTACAATTCTCTTCTCCATCCCATGCGTGGACTGAGCTAGCATCTGTGTGGGGCTGAGCTGTCTATCCCTATTAAATCACAGTAATTTGTAAACACAGAACAAAAACCCCATCCAAACTAACAAAAAGTTTGCCTTTATATGAATGGAGTTGTTAGTTAAAAATGCCAGGGAATCCCACAGTGGCACACTGCATGTTATCTCAGAATAGAAAGCAGAAAAGTGAGCAGAAATGATAATTCAAAAATTAAAATAGTAAAGGCGGCTGTCTATACTGTAATGTCTGGGCTCTAAAGTTGTTAAGCAAAATCTTACATTGATGAATACAGTGCAAAAATTGAAGTTCTGTTTTTCGCCTTATAATCCTGCAATATAAGTAAAATTGACAGAAATTCGATAATCAGATTAAGAAAGCTCTTTTTGATGTCTCCAAAATATTACAGAATCATAGAATCAGCTAGGTTGGGAAAGACCTTTGAGATCATTGAGTCTGAACTTACACCACCTTGTCAACCAGACCATATAGCACTCAGTGCCACGTCCCCTCTTTTCTTAAACACTTCCAGGGACAGTGACTCCACCACCTCCACGGGCAGCCCATTCCAATGCCCAATCACCCTTACTGTGAAAAACTTCCTAATATCCAACCTAAAGCTCCCCTGTCACAACTTAAGGCATTGCCATCTTGTCTTGTTGGGAGAAGAGACCAACCCTCACCTGAATACACCCTCCTTTCAGGGAATTGTAGAGTGATAAGGTCTCCTCTGAGCCTCCTCTTCTCCTGGCTAAACAACCCCAGCTCCATCAGCTGCTCCTTACAGGACTTGTGTTCCAAACCCTTCCCCACCCTTGTTGCCCTTCTCTGGACATGATCCAGCATCTCAAGATCCCTCCTAACTTGAATAACCCAGTACTCAACACAGCACTCACCAGTGCCAAGTGCAGGGGACGGTCACTGCCCTGGTGCTGCTGGCCACACTATTCCTGATACAGGCCAGGATGCCTTTGGCCTTCTTGGCCACCAGGGCACACTCTTGGCTCATGTTCAGTCGACTGCCAACCAGTACCCCCAGGTCCCTTTCTGCCTGGCCACCATCCCCAGCCTGTAACGCCACAGGGGGTGTTGTGGCCAAAGTGCAGGACTTGGCACTTGGTATTGTTAAACCTCATATCATTGGATTTGGCCCATCCATACAGCCTGTCCAGAACCCTCTGCAGAGCCCTCCTACCCTCCAGCAGATCAACACTCCCCCCAACCTGGTGTCATCTGCAAATTTGCTGATACGTATAGTAGTCTGTTGTACATAGTTCACTTCTGACATGCAGCTTTTTGTGTTCCTTATTTTATTTTTTAGTTTTTAGTTTTTTAGTTTTTAGCATTAGATAACATACTGAGAGTAGTTCAATGTGGCCAACCAAATCTCGGTAGGGGTCATACTAATGTTAAATCATATTGTGCTATAAAAATGCAACATTCTGCCAAATTTCTATCAGTACTGTTGATAGAAACATAATTTAATCTCACTGATGTGTCAAGTGTGTAATAGTCATAGTACAGACAATTTTGATGTCAGCAGGTATGGTATTAACAGTTGTGGTGTATCAGTTCTACTTTGGCCATAAAATTTGCTTTTAAATTGTAAACAGACAACTTATGGAAACTGTGAGAGCTGCCCTCCTAACAATCTAGAAAAGAGTCCACAGATGTGCAGTGGTTAACTTGAGGAAATATTGCACAAAAAGCTCCTGACTATGCTGAGAATACTACTCCTGGCATGCTTAGATAAGGTGACAAAATGAAAGAACATAGGCTTATTGTGTATTCCCTAGTCCTACACAGTATATACTTTATTAAGCATTTTACAAAGGTAGTTGAGAAATATAAAAAAAAAATCTGGAAACTCAAAAGTACTAAGACAAATTTTCTGGGTTTAGCTGCACAGTAGTTTTTCTGAAAAGTTATGTCTTCTTGCTGCATAATATATTTTCTTTATATTACCTTATATTACTGAAAAGAATTTCAGAATAACTCATGCTTGATGAAGCACTTCTCGATTGAAATTTGATTTCTTGGTTTATAAAAAGTAGAACAAAATAGAAAAAAAGGGGGGAAAAGTATTGCTAGCCAAAGGCAGACAGATTTACATTTGCATCGTTTTTTACAGTGTTAGTTCAGAACAGCTTGGTCCTGTAGAACATTTTGTTTTCAAGCTTATACTTATAATAAATATCTCACCAAGTAATTGATTAAATATGTCTATTAACATGTACACATTAACATCATATTTCCCTAGTGATTTGGTTCTGGAATTAGCTCAGAGATCAAGCTGAAAATAATTAATTCATATGAATATAAAGCATGGAATAATGGATAATGTTTGCAATTCAGTCTTGGATGACTTTTTACTACGCTTAAATTTCTTTCAGAGATCAGTAATATTTTTAGTCAAGTTTAACATGTAAAATAAATGTACTGCTTTCCCTCATCTCCCAAAGCACCTTTACATTTTCTTCCAAACTTTCACTGAGATGCCCCTTGACAAAATAGGAACAGCTAAACCTTTCAGACAAATTATGGTAATCACCATTGCAGCTGGAACCTTTGCTCATATCCCATGGGATCCGAGGGAAAGAATTATGGGATACAAAAGCCCTGAGAGGGACGTGCAGAATTTTGAGAAGGGTTCTTCTTTTGCTGGAAGTTCCATCACAAAATCATTTGTCCACTATTAGGGGAATGGATGTGACTGAGTGAAATGTGTGTCTGTTTTGCAACAGAAGACTAGCCTGGCATCAGAAGAGTGGAATCGGAAAAGTAAGTGGAAATATCCATTGTTGTTTCTTCCCTGGATTGTTGTGCTTCTCCTCTGTTGTGGCAAAGGTAACAGGAAAAGAGAATATTAGGCAGTCAAGCAAGATCAGGTATGGAGAAGAATAAACTTTCAGAGGAAAAAAATTATTTTTAAATTAACCTCTTAGTTTAGAAGTTGTGCTCTTCATTTCTGCAGCTGTATCCCCACTCATTTAGTCAAAAAGAACAACAGTTGAAAAATGTGCTATTCCTGACTGGCTGCCTTATTCCTCCTGTGAATGGTTTAACAAGACAGCAGGTGGCCCTTCGCTGATTTTTTTGGGGAGGGGGTGGATATTCAAAACACAGCTACTGCTCAAAGATTTTGGTTCTCATGACACAAACAATTAAAGTAAAATTGTCAACACATGCAACAGACTGTCAGTATGAGTAAATATTGATTCTACAATTGCACTGCACAGGCATATTAAAAACATAGGTATGTGCCCATGCAATGTTTCACTTCAGCCTTTAGTCTACCAAAAATTATCCTAATTTCAGTAAAAGATTACATGTGGTGAAAATTGACCAGGTGTGATGTTGCTTCCTGTGAAATGGCATACATATTATCTTCCATAAAGAAAGACAAAGGTAACTTAAAGCATCCTGTTTTGATATGTCTTTTCAAAAATATATTATGACTCACAGGAATGAGTTTCTTTGTGTCTGTATTTTGTTTTTAACCTAGACTTGATGAATAACAATAGTTCAACAAAGTTTTCAGTTGAATACTTCTTAAATATTGAATACTTCTGAATCTTGGGAAAAATAACTTTCTATGATGATAGAAATAAGCACTGTTGTTTTTTTTTTTCTGATTAGAACTCTACATATGGATTCATAAGAAGTTATTACCACTGTGTCCATTATTGTAACTCAAACTCCTCATGCACTCTGGGAAAATTTTAATGCTGAATAGCTAAGGGTTACTTTGCATGAAAAGTTCTTTGGACATGTTGATATAACCAAAGACTAAAATAAAGAAGACAGGGTAATTTTCTGTCCCAGACTCCTCATTTCTTGTTACAGCATCATCAAAATACTACACATAATGCTTCCAACATCTAATTGTATTTACCTCATAATTACTATGAAATAACAAACAGCAACTCATATAATTGTAAATAAATGCTGTCTGCAGAAGTCGATAGATTTAATTTCATTCCAAAGAAAAAAAATTGAAATAACAATAAATAAAAGAAATAATACTAATTTTGAAAACCAAGTGAATTCTCCAGGTACTTGATAGAAAAGAAAAAGCTTTAGAGAAGATTCTTTGGTTATGTGCTTTCTTTTTTTGTTGTTGTTTTTCTTGTAATATTTAATCAATACTTCAAGTACTTTTTTGTTTGAGTTAAAAGCCTTCTGTACTGAAATATCTGGATACACTGGTGTGTGTCATACCCTACTATACTATGGTTTTGTCCTCTGCTGGTTCTTTCAGGTCATATGAAAGCCAATCCATGCTAAGCTGAAATCAATAAACTTAAAATGGACAAATCTGCCTCTAAGCAAATGCCAATATTAATTTCTAGTTAAAGCTAAAATATTAGCAAATATTATCTTCCTGCTAGGAAGTCAAATTTCACCTTTTAAAATCCTGTTTAAATTCTAATTTAATTCAATATAGACATTAAAAACCCTCAAAACACCAATTTACATTTTAATTAAGGAATAATTTCTAAATGCTTGAGAAATCAACAATATCAAAGCAAAATTTCTTCTCAGGTGAATTAAAATATTTGTCTCTCTCACTGTTATTTACTTTTTATCCCCTAGATTTAAAGTTTTCCATTTCTGTGCTGTATGTTGGTTTTGAGGTTGTTACTCTGTTTCCAGCAGGAAGACAAGCGAGAAGTCAGAGGGAGGAGAACAGTAAATTATCCTGGTAATATTTTATTACAGGGCTATAATAGCTCTCCAAATCTAACTAACTAGGAAGTGGTTTGTGTGTATATTAGAGGGCTTTGTAATAATACATTAAGATAGAAAGTATATCTGAATTGTAATATTTTACTGGTGCTCACCTGTAATCAGTATCTGATTTTTAACATTTTCACCACTGCAATATAATTTTAAGGTGTGTGGCTGATGTAGAGCACAACACAGCTTTCATAGAATACATGGCTTGGCAAACAGATTAATTTTCAAGGAATTGAGGGCACAAAGTTGAGAAGTAGACATGTTTTCAAAATGGTTTTTTGACAAGGTGTTCAAATCCTTATGAATATTAGTTAATTTTTCTACAACACTGTCTATCACTTCCTATTAATTATATTGCTATTTTGTTTTCAGGCTCTTTTTAGCAATTAGAGCATTTCCATTTCCTTACCATGACTCCACAGTAACCTACAGGACAGGACAGAATCTAAATCCTTAGTGTTTTTTGTACTAGGCAGCCAACAACAAATTCTTGTAGGAGCACTGCCATAACAGCAGGTATCAAAAGTGAATCTACTCATAATTGCATTTTCTCTCCAATTCAGTACTGTAACTTCACCTTCTGCAATAGTTTATCTAGTACTGACAGAGTTATTGGTTTCTTCTTTCTCACTTATAAGGAAAGTTCAGGTAAGGGCATTTATGCCTCCATTACAATTTTATACTTATTTTGATATCACTGAAGTCTTTTTTCAATTGAATGGATATGGGTTTTAAAATGTAGGTGTAACTAGTAATATTAAGTTCTTCAATTAATCAGGACTAGAATTCCTCCTACTGGACTGCCTTATTTACATGTGAAGTCATTGTTAGACGAATAATTCTGCAATCTTGACTATTTTATGGAAGCCTTTCTAACTCATCAGACTACCACACACAAATTAATATCAGATAGATGTTAAAAGCTTTCACATATGATATTTAATACTGAACATCTGAAAGAAGAGGGATTTCAAGGTAGGCTGTATCCAGTAAAATGGTGAGATGCTTATATCCAAGAAATTTCCTAATGAATGCACTAAAAGAACTCTCCCACTGTTTAAACATAAGTCACTGTTACTTACCCACACAGTTTTTCACAGTGCTGAGACTTATGTGAGTGTAAAGTAGACAAAGATCAATTCAAGTTCAGAACATAAAAATACTGGCCTAGAAGCAGCACTCCTTTTCTTCTGGGGAAAAAAAAAGGCAAAATAACAAATTCATGAGATGCATTAATTTCTCTTGTTGCACTGAATAAAATGTAATAAAAAGAAAACAGTGCATAATGAAAAAAGGAGAACAAATAAAAGTTATTCCCTGGTGCCAAGAATTCATTCCCCCTTTGGAAGGAGATGAAAAGTGGAATGCTTCTGACTGTAATTATGACTAGCTGCATGAATGGTATGCCTGGGCAACATTAATGTCCACAGCATCCTTATTACTTTTCTCCCATGAACAGCAATTTTACAGAATTCCTAATAAATTGTTTGAAATTTTTTTTTTTTATCATCTGGTTATCACCTTTTTATCACAGAGAGAGTGGATTTCCTAGTATAGAATATTTTCATGATCTTCAAAGAAAAACTACACCAAAACTCCTTGTCCTTGGAATAAATTTAAAGCATTACCTGTAAGGATCTATTGACTCCATTCCTGCTTTATACTGCCAATCAAATTGTTCCCAATAAGGACATGGTGGCCATACATGAGAACTGAATATTGTATTCCTTCTTATCCAGAAATGATTGACTCTTCTCAAGTGCCCTGCAAGTTTAGTCAATGTGAAGGGTGAAGTCTCATCAAAGTCAATGAATCTGTGCCATCTTATATCAGCTGTGGATTTAACTTATGGCGCCCTTGTCTGGTTTTGGCTGGGGTGCCCAGCATTGCCTGGAGACAGTCTACCTCAGAGATACCTCACAAGACTCTAGTGAGATATAAATTATCATAAAATGACTATACACATATGTAATCTAGGGCATATTGCCAATTTTCCTTATTATTTCCTACTGTTCATTAAATACACAAATAATTCCTAAACTCACCGTTGCCTTCTATTTAAAACCCATTTGTGTTCCATTTTGATTTTTTTTTTCAGAGTAATTTTCAAATAATTTTCTTCCTCTGAACCACATGCACTGTTGACAAGCCATGAATTATTATTTTGGGTTTAACTGAGATTTGTAAATAATTTACTTCAAAAGAACTATTCTACTTTGTTGACAACAAAGTTAATTGTCAACAAAGATGGAAATGTGCAAACAGGGATGGCATATTGAAAAACAGACTGCAAACACACAGGGAAAGCTAGACTTAGATCACAGGAAAAAAATGTGTTTGCAGAAAAATTTGCATGTAAACAAACATGATTTTAAAGAAAAAACAAAGCAAACAAAACCCAAAAAACCCTCACAAGCTTGTTTATAGTCCTATACTTATATGACCAAACAAGCCTCAGTATTAAGGTGACCAGAAAATCTTTGGGAGATTAGGAATTAGTCCAGCTGGACTATCTGACTAAATATAATAGCCTCTGATTGTTAATAAGATACTGCAGAGAGCTGACTTGGCCTAAGGAAATGTACAACAGAAAGAAATAAATTTGAATGTAAAGAAAAGTTGGAATCTTAATAGGATCCCAGGGCTGTATTTTACTGATGTGCACATTCCTATGGCTCTGCTTTGTTACCATTAGATTTCATACCTCTAACACAATTTGTCAGATAAATATTCCTCCTGTGAGAGCTGTAAACACCAGCCTTTCTGAGTGATGGCAACTATGAAAAGTAGTTGAGATGAAGCGGTCACATCGGTTAATACAGAATGGATAAGTCATTTCATCCACGGCATATTGCAGTGCAGAAGATAATTCATTAGGGTGATTCCCTCTGCTTATTCAGACATGCACAGTTCTCATCCATCACTTGCATAGGATTGAATAACAGTATAATAGAAACAAAAGCCCTTGTCAAGGTGGCATGGGATTCTTGTCTAATACCCAGCTAATAGGAATAAACAAGGTCAAAACAGAAGCTAATTTGGCATACCAATTTGAAAAGTGCCAGTGTTCTCCTGGGTTGGAAAGTCTTTATGCCTGTATATGGATGTATGTATCCATGTGAAACCTCTTAAACAGTGTGTGTTCTTTATGCTCTTATTAAAAAGGCACACTGTCATTTCAGCTCTGAGGCTGGGAAACAGCGCTCTGCTCCAGTTTGTCAGTCGAAGGATGGGTTGTTCCTGTCAGCAGTTCTTGTCAGGAGGAATGAAGTATGTATCTGTACTATATACAGCAACTGTTTCCAAATGAGGCTGCCTCACCTGAATACCTGACAATTGCTTTGGCTGTTGTCATCTACTTTCTGTTACATCCAAATCTATCACACTTTATGCTAAAGTGAAGAGGTCGTCATGGCAACTTTGTATCCCTAAACTTCATAAGAAGGAGCAAAACCTAGATCATTTTGCCCTTATAGTATTTTCTTAGCATTTCTATTCCTTGACTTTTTAAGGGAAACTCTATCCATTAGACACAAATATAAACAGCAAATATTTAGTATCAAATTTCTTTTTTTTTTCCTTTGTTTGCCATGGAAATGTTTTCATCTTCCTCTTCTCCTGGAATTTAATGTATGTGAACAGTATAAATATGTGTATGACAATATTTTGAGTAAGATGATGAGGAAAGGAAACTGAAAAATTCTTGCCAAGGGATACTAGTAAGTAAAGGGTACAATTGAGCAAGAAGGTTAGACATTTTAAAATAGGGTTTCCAAGAGGATCTAAAAGCATTAGACACCCATCTCTGATTGAATTCAACTCCCTTAGGCTCTTTGGAAAATTTCAGCCAAAATGGTTAACATAAATATAGATGGACAGGTATTTTTTCTCATAGAGAAATTAGGATAATAAGAATAAAACATCAAGCTTTAGGGCACAAAGCATCTGGTAACTGATTGGAATAGGACAAGGTTTTCCTTTCATGAACATACCGTAAGGACTCTCTTGGTTCCCATTACATGTGATACATACATTAAAGGGATTTCTTTGGTTATTAAGCATACTAGTTTCAAGTCTACATAAGTAGCTTAATTGTTAGGTGTGTTGCACTGAATTTTTGTTAGAAATGGGCAATATTCTCAAAAATGCTCAAAAACCTTTGGAGATTGTTTCTCTTCCTTTTTGACTTCATGTGGTGGCTAGACACAGTACTTGTATTTGACATTTGAAAGCTTCTATATTGGTAAGTGAAACTTCAGAGAATAATGAAAATGCTTTCAACTAAGATCAATACCCATGTTAGTGGTCATTCGCCTCCAAGTTATCCTCACCCATGCTAATAATGGCTTGTGTTTGCTGAACAAATCCATTTGCAGTGGTTTTGGCAAAAGCATTTTTTCAAGACAGTCCATTTCTTTCAATTGCTCTCTAACACACTATTTTAACAATTGGTATCAACTGGATTCAATTTTCAAGATTTTAAACTGTTGAGTTTTCATTTTGATGATGTAAGCCATTTGTAGTTAAAAAGATTGACACTGTGTATTCTGTTCTTTTTGCTTTTATAAATACAGCATTGCATAATTGCATAGGACTGCGCAGTCATGTTTTGACCGTGATCTTTCTTTACTCATGATTGTTTTCTGTATATCCCTGCTTAAACCAGTTCAGTGGATCTTCCTATGCATATATTTATTTAATTTTAAACATTCTGACACCCTACTAATAAAAGAATAAATATCCTATAGTAATTCTAATGATAAATATCTTGTTTATGCATTTGAAAGCTATGAAATTTAAGAAGGCCTTCAGAAGAGTTTTAGGGTCACCGATGCATGCTAGTAATATAGCACACACACTTGTGGCTATAGAGATAAATATTACTTTTGATGTCATTAAGGGTGTTAAGGTGTTTGGATATCAGTGGTGAATTTGTCTGCTGTATCACAGATACAACTGATCACTTGGAAAGTTTTCAAAGAAACAAGAATTAAATTTTTAATCCTGCACAGTTATGCATGCTTTCTATTTTAACAGTATAATTTGTTGAGAGGAAAAGGAAAAAAGTTAAATAGAAGTAACAGGGTCTGTGTATCTCCTTCTGTAAGAAAAGCAAGAAAATAAAATGTATATTAGGAAACTACAACCTGTATCATTCATATAAGCTATCATTCTGTTTCAGAATAAATTTCAGTTACAACTATTTTCAAAATAAAGTTAAAATAGGGTCAACCTTTGAATACCATCAATTTGAACTAGACAGGCAGAATCTGGACCACAGTAAATTAAAGAGGAGTTATATGAAATATTGAATAGATTTTGATCATGGTATGAAATAGATACTATTTTATTTATGACTTGTATTAATTAATTCATTCAGAACTCACTTGTGGGCCTGGCTACAAGGCCAGATGAAGCTGAAAGGCTAGCTAAAACTTTTTGGCCTTATTGAAGGTATTTGCATCATTAGGCTACTCCAGGGTAAAATTAAAAATATTAATAGATAGATACATGCATACAAAGACAAATATATACATACATGCATTAAGAGAATTATTGCTGCTGATCTGTAATTTTTCTTACTGTTTTAGTGAGAAGTTAACAGATAGACCAAGATGAAGTCTCTGACCTAATCTTGTGATCAGAAAGTAATTTTCATTTGGTTGAACACAGTCCTGCCCAACTCCAGTACTGCAGAATTCCAGTGATGTCACCAGAGAACTCCTCTTTTTCTCCAGACACTTTGCTGCTGCTGATGTCATACCCTGAGGCAGAGATATTATAAGGAGCACTGGAAGATGAAAGGTCCCTTGCCCAGAGGACTCATTGCTCTGTGTGGAAGCCTGTGGGAGAGCCATAGTTGGATCTAGGAGTGACACAAACTGAATGTATAGATATTTTCATTTGCATACTTTTTTTAGCATGACATTAATAAGTAGTCAGCAGCACACAGGTGGTATGGGAGCAAGGTATGGACCAAGGTAAAGGCTATAACATTTGAATTCCTTCTTGAACTGCAACTATTGAGCTTTTGGAATTGTAGCAGCTGGCATTTGTGTCTGGAGTGGCACAGATTATACGGTATCAGGCACAATGATTAGACTCAGTGAGACAGGGTAGTAAGTCAATTTACAGGTGCAATGCAGATAGAAATACCGAGGGTTATGACAGATATATCCAAGAAGACTGCATTACACATTGTTATCTAGTGCAGAGCACTCAGGGATTGTAAATGCTGTTGAAAAGCTGATATATTTAGCTTATGAAAGTCCGATTCAAAACCTGAAATTTTCAGTCTTTGCTGTAAATAGAAAATATTTTGATATGTCTTCCCAGGTGGTTTGCACAATTTTGATATATTGCATGTGGGATTTGCAAGGAACTTGCATTCACCTGAAATGTCTATTTCCTTTTTCTATCAAATTTATAGTAATTACACAAAATTGAGTTAATCATAATCATCTATATGAAATATCATTCAGTCTTGGAAGAAAAGTAGTAATAAAGACAAATTAATGAAAAATGAAAGTTACTTCTAAGTACTTTATATAGAAATACTAATTTCTGTGTAGTGTTACACATTAAGATTTCCTAACAAAAGTAGCTGAGTAACAATATATGTGACAATGTTTTGAAGACTATCAGGAAATGGCAGCAATTAAAAAACTTATTTCAATGGTCTTTATTCTTATAGAAATGTTTGTGGAATGTTCCTGTGAACACCTGTCTTTTAAAATTAGTAATTGAAATCTTCATATGTACATGCCAACTCTTTTGTTCAACAAATACTTATCTAGAAACTTTCATACTAATAGTGGATAATTTTTTAATATTGACTTTCTTGTAATCAAAGAGTTGTTTCTGTTTTCCTTATATCCTTATATCCTTAAGGTACTGCTTTTCTTAGTAATGCTACTGTCTGCTCACATTTTTCCTTTACTCATCTAATATGGATTCTTGCTTGGAAACTTACAAATTTTTTTTTCAATTACTCAAAGAATTTAGGAGGAAATCAACCAGACACATTACACTGGAAACCTATTTTCTATATAAATCTGGATGTGGCTTCATAGAAGTTAAGATATGCTTCAGGTTAGTATAGGCTGACTTCCACAAGAGCATAAAAATATAGACAGAGGTCATAGGTCAGTCTCTAAAGTCAGCATTCTGACTGAGAAAGGTGTGGAGATGCATTGTGATGTGAGGGACCTTTAAGTGATGGGGAAGTTGTTTCTACCTAAAAATGTCACTTACATATTTTTAGGAAGGTGCAGAGAGGTCAGGAAGGTAGAAAACATGTTTCTTTATCTTTTCTGTCTCTCTACCCTGCAGCATATTAAAACAGCTGCAGTGTTTCTGTTCAGATCTCCAGCCTGGTACCATTCTTTGCAACAGAATAAAAGTTTCTATATCTCGTGCAATAGAAAGTAAGGATGACATTAGTCTAGTTTACAGTCCTAGTTTTCTGTGAGCTAAAAAGCTAGAGGCAGCTGGAAAAAAATACAGAACCCTTAGGATGCTATTGATGTTCTGTTTCAGAATAAGAGAATCAGAAAGTTTTGTTGGATAAAAACATTTGAGAACATTTCATTACTACCCCAACCATTAATCTACACTATACAATTTAAACTCTTATGTGTATGTGAAGTTAAAGAACGAGTCGAGTCACATTACAGTCAGGGTAGTGTAGCAGATTCTGAATTGTATTGGGACACAGAAAATAAACTGCTATGTCTGTTAAAATAAAGCCTTTATTCATGTACAAGGAATTCAGTGATATTTATCATATATTTGTTTCAGTTTGTAAAGGTCATATATAAGAAATATGCTTATTTCCCAATTTGAATAGCAACTAAAATGTCACTGGTTTGGGGTTGCCCCCTTGAAACTGCTAACTTCTCCAAGCAAATTCTTGGTGGAAATGTGAGACGAGAGGGAGATAGAATGAAGTCTCATTGCTTTCACTTTTCCATTGTGTAGTTCCAAATGTTATTGGATTGACCTCCTCCCATTAAAAGTGTAAAAATAATTATGATTAAAATGCAAATGACCGGAAATAAGGTAACTGTCTTCTGCCATGGTCCAAAACAATGTGGCAAATCAATTCCTAAGAAGTGCCAGTTTCATATTATCACACTTTTTGCTTCTCATATCTATTTTGGAGAGTGATGGGATTGTACAAGTATTAAGTGTGCTGGTCTGCAATAAAAAGGCACAGAATCAAAAGATTTGGAGTGTAAATTTGAAGCTATTGCTCTCACATTTGTGTACTTATTTTTAGTCTTGTTTTTAATTGCCTGTAAGCTTATGGTAATTCAAGTTGCGGCTACACTAAAATATAGGTAAATTTTCCAAGTTCACTGTCTTCCATTTCCATTTCTTTTTCTTCACAAAATTGGGTCTTAATCTTGACAGTTGTGAAGTTCATCATGCCTGCAATATTATGTACTAAAAAGTCCTGTGTCTTTGTTCCTGATTGTTTTATTGCACATTTGTCTGTATTCTTCACATATTTTCACTATAAGCTAAGTTTTGCCTTCAAATATGTGTGCCAAATCTATGAATTTTCTACTTGCTTGTTTTGCAATTGGCATTGAAAGGCTCCAGCAGAAAAGCAGAAAGTTTTGTCACTGGAATAGATGAAGACATGAAGACAAGGACATACGCTATTATATTAGAGAAAATCATTATAAGATATGCAATATTTTATTGTTGAAGGAACAAAGAAAATAAATATTTTTAGAAGTTAATTATAGAAATAACTTTAGAAAGTAAAGAAGTACCTTGATGGGGTCTGTAGTGATTGGTACACAATAGACTGTACTTAGAAAAGGGTACAGAACTAAGTGGCATAAGATCCACTGTGGAATTTCAAGTTTCTGTCAATTGATATTTAGGCAGTAAATTATTATATACATTATCTTCACACAATATCACTGTTGAATTTCCAGGACATCAGTATGAAAAAAAAATATTTTGTTTGATTGCTTTAAAATTACTTCCCGGTTGTTAGTTGATGTAAGTGTGAAGATCCTTAGAGACTCATTTGGTCTGTATGGAAATAAAAGGTCAATTATTGCAATGACAAATTTAATCCAGATTGATGGCAAATGGGGTCTTAGTGTTCATTGACACTGTTGTGCCCCAGATCATAAAAGCTTCATAAATTAACTAAAAACTGGACACAACTGAGTGTTTAGCTAAAAGGTCTGTTTGAATAGTTAGTTAAAAATAACTATACGCGAGATATTACTCATTTTTCTCCTCAGAGATGGCAAAAGTGACATTTTACACAGAGAAAATTGAACACTAAACTATTGCATAGATTTCTACAGGTAAGATTTTATTTTTAGGCACTCAAGTTTTGTTGATTTATGGTGAAGTAGATTAAGATAAATTGGCAAAAAGTGATCTATTCATAAAATCTGAAGATGTCTAACTTTCAGAGGACATCTGAAATGTAACAGACTGCTATGTATCTTTTCTCACCGTTGCAAAAGTTGCAAGAGATAATATGAAATTGCTGACATAGAAGAGACAGAGTGTAATGGAAAGAGAAATTTATATGCAAGTAACCTAAATTTAGGGTAGCCTAAATTCACTGAATTTATAAAATAAAATGAAATTTATTAAATTTTACCTACATATTTCACCAAAAGCTTTATATCTACCTTGCTTTTCAGGTCATCTATATTTTTAGCACAAATACTTTTCTTCAAAGACTCACAAAATATTGTTCAGTGTGGAAGGAGAGCTATTACCAGGAGAAGGGGTAAGCAGAAGGGTTTTATATTGTCAAACAGGAGAACTATCACAGACAACTGGAAATATGCTCTGATTGAGTCCCAATTGATTTTTAAGAAGATGAGTCTTCAGTGCATGGGAGAATCTCTGTGTGAATGGAATTCCCTTTTGCATTGAACTAAGCCTTGATCAAATCTGGTCATTTTCTGATTGAGTAAATAATATGTCAGGACAACACGTTCAGACAACAGAGATGAGTAACAGAGCATGGATTCTCAAATTATGGCCAAGTAGAAGGATCAGAAACTCTGTTTTGCTCAGAAGAAATAATTCTGTAGAGAAACTTCAAAGTTGTTCATGCAATATGAAAATTTTTATTCTGTGGCAGTTGTCAATATAGAAACGAGACCTAGGGGCTTGAGGACTTCCTGGTGGATTCGTCCATCGGGGAGTCGCCCCCCTGCTATAAAAACATCCATGGTTTAGCCTGGTTGTAGTCACACCCCAGTTAACACCCAAAGTTGACACCCCTTGTTCCTATTGAATATGTTATTTGTCTATCACACAGGTGATTGACAGGTTGTTCTGGAAAGTTCTCTGTACCCCTGTTTATGATTTGTTGTTATCCCCAAACCACTCCCCTGTTTCTATATTATTTGCTGCTGTTGAAAGCTCCCGCCTTAATCCCACCCCAAGCCTTTACCCTGATTGGTTGTTTATTGTACTACATAAGTTGCTGTCGAGAGCTAGTCGGGGCTCTTTTGACTTTGGGGTTCCAGGGAATAAACTTCTCTGTTGCCTGAAGCTTAGAGTCGCTCCTGCCTTTGTGATTCCTCCTGAACCAAACCCAAGACGACCCTCCACGCCTTCCTCCCTGTGTGGAATCCTCGGGGTTCCCTCGGCTCTCATCCTAACGGACAGGGGGTTGAGGTAGCACAGTGGTGAGGAAGGCAACCACCGAGCAGAGGCACCGTGCCTGGGATCGGAGGACTTTATTCAACTTAAAGCTCAACACACTTTATTTAAAAGCTTTATTTTAAAGTTTTTTCTTTTAACTTTTTTTCTTTACATTTGTCAAAATGGGTAAATTATAAATGTGACTACAAAAGAAAGAAGGTCGCTTCTATAAGACACAATTAGAATTAGAAATTAAGAAGTGCTTTTGTATTAACCCTTTTAATTTTTTTATGATTTTCCAGATTTTAAAAATGTGGAAATATTTTCAGTTCTATCAAAACTTTTTGAAAATTTGTTATTTAACAGAAAAGCTCGTTTTACTCTATCCAATACTGGGCTTCTTGCAAAGGCCTTGAAGGCAGCCAAACCCCTGGAAGCTCTTCCAAAAGAGCTGCCAGGGCTAATCCTCACATCCGTGTGGATTCCTCTTTGAAATCAACACTAGCCATAAGGGAAGAATGGATTAAGTTATTATCTTCCATGAAAGGAAAAATGTATGTAAGGGATCATCTATAGCCCAGATTTCTTTTCAGAACTAAAACAAAACCAAGTTCAAGTAAGTGAACATTAAAAAAAAAAAAATTATCCTTTGCCTAGGATATATCACAGATGATTAATCACTGTTATATTATACTTCTGTAACACGGGTATGTCTCAAAGTTCAGTGAACTTGGATGAAGTAGGATTTGACCCAAATCATTGCTCAAAACTTAATATTTCTAAATCCAAAATACTTTATGTAAACTTCTTTTTTTTTTGATTCATGAATTTCCCAAACTTTCATGGATGACATTTTAACTATGGAATCTTTAGCAAGACATAATTATTTTCTTACTGTTCCTTAAGTGGCCTATCCAGTGAGGAAATGGAAAATGTCATAAAACACTGTTCTTAGTAGAAAACTGCTTCATATTCAGGAGAAAAGCTAAGTCTTTTAATATTTAGTAATTTCAGAGGAGAAATATGTCACTATTATTAAATACAAATAGATTAAGAACTTAACCCATGCAAAGGCACTTGAAAGGCTTGTTTATGAGTTAGTGTGGCCTCATCCCAAAATCAATCTGACATTGTGAGTATAGTCATATAGGAAGAAAAAATTCAAGGTGTGTAGACTCTAGAATCTACAAAAATGTATATCAGTGCTACTCAAGGGCCAGATAATATCAAAACCTTGATTTCATGTTGCACACTGTTGGGGAGAGAGGAGTGTGAGAGTGAGTGAGTGTGTAAAATAATCACTTTGGGTGAAAACTCTATTCTTGTTAATTCTCAAAGAAACACCAATATCCAAATCCCCCAAGTGGTTTTTATTTATTCTGCTTTGCCCATGAAATTGACCTGATACGGAAACCACTCATATTTTGACAGGAGGGTTATATTCCTAAAACCCATTGTTCCTCTCATTTTATCCCGTGTTCTGGTTATCTTTCGTTTTTCACTGGGTACAAATTAATGTGTGTCCAACCACCTAGTTTTATTCTTGCATTATTTGTAATCAAATTATTACAGCTACCAGCCGTACTTTATTAAATCTTCTAATTAACTAAATGTTGTAAATATGTAGTCTAACACGAGGAAGAATTGCAGGAAAACATCAAAATAAAGTTTGCTATGTAACAATCAGCCAAGGTTAAAATTGGACACTTTGCCTTCGAGGCACAAATAACTTGCTGACTACAAAATGCATTTGATATTTCCAAGAAGGAAAACAAAAAGCATATAACTAAACTTGAAAAAAAAAAAAAAAACAACACACCAATATAGAATCCTCTTCACGTTTGATCATATTCTAGAAATTCTCAGTAATACAGTAGTCCCTGACCCAGATGGCTCTGAATCATAACTCCTAAGTGTCTGCAATTCAAACATTTTAAAAATATGTATGTACAAATATAAAAAGCACAAACAAATACAGAAGCATAATTTTGTGTTGTGGGTTCAGCAGCATGGAAAACCTTATCTCTTACATAAAAATTCCCACAATCTAATTTCAAAATGACAATTTTGAAAACTGTCAATGATTCCCAAATGGTTTTTATGTTCTTACAATAGAGGAAGCTGCATTATGATGAATAGTCCAGAAAAGTTGCCCTACTAACTCCTTTCCAGGACAAAAATGTCATACAGCGATTTGTAGTTGAGAAGAGAATGACTCCATTCCATGGCAAATGAAAATCAAGTAATGATGAGATTGTATTGCTACTGCTGAAAGTCTACACTCTCTACAGAATACTGATCAATTTCAGCCAGAATTATACAGAGTAAACTGAATAACTCATCTCTAAAAGTTACCATTGCTTAGAAGTTTCCATGGATTCCAGAAATTATATGTGGAATCAAAGAGAAGAAACTATTCTGGGCACAGGTGATCATAATGATAGATTCATAAATTATCTTCTGTGTAGAATACCATGTACCCCAGCGGAAAACACATACCAGATTTGTAAAATGAAAGTGTTTTCAAGCTTTCAGGTACTTTAAGAGTTCCATTTTCTTAGCAGTCTAATTTTCTTTTAGGTCGTCTGAAACCAGGTCCTGCTTGGAGATGTAAAATCCTGAAATGTCAATAAATATAGAACATTGACACAATGAAGAATTTTTTTTTACCTTTACCATTGAATGTTCTGTAATATTAACTGCTTATGCACTTGGTTCAGTGAAATTCATAAGGAATACAAGATCAATCCTCGTTCAAAATCACAAGGCATTATCATTAAGCTGTCCAAATAAACAGTTAAAAGAAGCAGAACTGTAGGAATAAATACATCACAGTCAGCTACTGTGTATTTCCATTTATTTCCTTTATAAGGGTGATTGAACCTTACATTGCCCCAGACCCATTTTCTCTTCCTTTTCATTCTACAACTTTGTAAATAAGCAGGGCTATCGTAGAAATGTATTAGCTCTTAGCCCACAGGATCTGTTTTCATAGCCTTATCTTGTTGACAAAATAATTCAGCATACGATTTTATCTGATCCATGAGTCTAGGATAATCTCAAAGGCTATAAACCAGTTGGGAAGGATGTTCCCATGATGTATTTAAACAAGTAGACATGACCTACTCAGCAAATTTGTGGCTGATATACTGTTTCTCTGAATACCTCAATAACATCATAACGAAACCACAATCACCAGATACAATCCTCTCCATTTTTTTTGCAAGTTTATTGATGCTGTAAATTAATCATCCCTTCTTTCATTCATGTCTCTTCTTAAGCAGTGCATTGACTGTATTGTAGAGTCCTAGATCAGTCTTCCCTCAAAAGGCACATTAAGAAATCAAATATTTTCTTTAATCCCTATAACTCTTTCTAGATATATTACACTGATTGTACTTTTCAAAACATAAGTGTTTTTCATGCTTCTTAGGTACTGAAAGATTTGTTGGGGTTTTTTTGTTGTAGCTTTTTTCCTAATAGATATCATTGTAATTTCAAAATGCAAACTCATCATAATTTTGCAGAGTACATGCTCTAAGTTTTCACATTCACTCAGAGGTGATGATTTTGATCTATACTTACCATGTTATTAAATATTTGGAAGATAAATCAATTTACAGTGAGCAAAACTGGGAAGTTCAAGTTATTAATCACTAGATATACACAAGAAATGGTTGTTAGCAATCAACTGAAGAGCAAATATTTAATATCAGAGGTTTACCTCCTTCATGTACCACAGATTAAGTCTGTTGTTTCCCAAAGCTATTTGAAAGGCATATTTGCCTTTAACTGTCTTACTATGAATATAAAACACTGTAGCTTGCTGGCAGGTCAAAATTTTTCAAGATCAACATTGAACTGTATATATGTATGTATTTCTTTTAATCATCTATTTCTTTTAATCTTCTTGATTACAGTGATTCTGTGATAGGAAGAAATAATCCCATCATTTTTGAGGAACATCACACAGACTATTTTAGAAAGACACCATTATGTGTATCTGCTTTTTACTTTTGGCAACTTCAAAACAGTTATTTAAAGAATGCAAATTATCTCCTTTTTTATATTAAACAGTGGTCCTTTCTTTGTTTTTGTTTGTTTATTTTGATACTCACTGAAGAATTAAAACTAGCACATAGATCATGCTGACTTATTAAGTGGGGCATCTTCATGGATAATTGTATATATGTAAATTTCTGAAAGATATGAACCTTAAAAATCATCATATAATATTAAGGACATATATAGACTTCTTTATATCTTTTCAGACTTCTTTACATTGAGAAGAAAGACAACAACAACAAAATCTCTTTGAAGCTACAGCAAAATTACTAATTGCAAAAGATTTACTTGGTTCAGCTTATGTTGCATGAGTTACCTGCTTTGTGCAAGTTTTTTTAGGTCAAGAAAATTTAAAGCTGGTATATGGTTTGCAGTGATATATATAAGTTCCCTTCCCTTCCCTTCCCTTCCCTTCCCTTCCCTTCCCTTCCCTTCCCTTCCCTTCCCTTCCCTTCCCTTCCCTTCCCTCCTAGTATTCCAACTGCTTCCAAGGGATTTTCCATTTTGGAGGAAAGGCCTTCAGCATTTTGGTAGGCAAAAAGCTGGCTGTGAGCCAACAGTCTGCCCTTCTGGCTAAGGCAGCCATCAGTAGTTTGTGCTGTTTTGGACAAGTGTTATCAGACATCTGAAGGAAGTTATCCTTCCTTCCTTTTGAAGTGAGTCTAGCAAAGAACCACAAAGACAGCTTTGAGCATCGAAGTATTTGTTATATGAAGAGCTAAAAGAGCAAGGGCTTTTTATCCTGGTGAATAGAAGGCTAAGGGGGAGACCTGTCAATTTTCATAAGTGCCTGACTGGAGGCAATAAGCAAGACAGAGACAGACTCTTCTGTGTAATGGCCACTGGCAGGACAAGAGGCAGGGAGCGCAAAAATTATGCCTGTAAATGAGACACAGATATCTGCTATCTCAGAGTGGAATCACTGAGTGCTAAACTGGAGTCATCTGGCACTTCACTGGGTCCTGGCTATATTTTACCAGTATATTTGAAAAGCTGAAGCTCCTCTCTCTCTCTCTCCAGAAAAACCAAATAACAATTTTGATAATAAAAAATGGTTTTTGAAGGTGAATATTTCCAGGATTTTACTGTAAAATTGTTAAGCAATATGGTCTCATTTTTCCCTTCATTCAATATCCAGGCTCTTTATGGGAAACAAGCAAAATGCACTATAGAGTTTCATGCTCCAAGGTATCAAGTTCTGGCCACTAGCCACAGGATACCACAACAACTGATAGTGGTTTGATACGTTTTTCTGAGTGGCTATTGCTGTCACTGTTTGATGTCTAAGTAACAGGTCAGAAGACCTGTCTGTAAAGTACAAATGCTGCATTTTTCTACGGAATGTCTTTTATTCATTTTAAGGTCATTGCTGAACAGTAGTTTTAGGAGGAAAATGTTAGGAGAAATGGCACAGTAAGACACATGTATGTGACAGCTTCTAAATGGGGAGGGAAAGCTGTAATTAGAATTAAATGTAGACCTTGTCTCAGAACATTATCCTCTCATGGCTTCAAGGAAATTTATTTTGAAAGAAAAAGCTACTATTAAAATTATTTTATGTACATGACGATATGTTAAACTGTATTTAATTTTCTTTCACACTTCTGACCTGTGATAAGAGAAATTGCAGAGAGATGATTTAGCTCTCTCTTACAATTTTTTTGAGTCATCACCTTTGAACCTGTCCTTCCTGTGACACAACCTCCAGGAGTCAATTTATAATAAAGTCAAAGCTTCCAATAGAAAAACATCTAAGTACAATTTGAGGACACTCAAATTGGAGATGAAAAACATACAAATTCTCTACAGTTCTCCAGTTCAGAGAACAGCTTGAAAAAGTGAATATGAGTGAAACTTCTCACAGTGAAGCACTTTAGCTTAAATAGACCAGTGCAGGTCTGCCTTCCACCCAGCATGGCAACTGTACATAGTTAACAGGAGTAGTAAAGAACCTGTATGTATCATACTTATTTTCAGTTTGAATTAAAAATCCAAACTAAAGGGTAATTATTCCCTTGAAAACCATAAAGAGAAACACTGAAATATGCATAAAATAAATCCATAGCCCATTGCTATCGATCACAATGTTAAGAGGTGATATGTGGAAATGGGCCTAATGGTAAATAAAAGATGTATTATTTGCAAAATAAGGTTTTAAGAGTATTTATATATAAAAAAAAGTTGATTGGAGAAACCCAACAACACCATAAAAAACTTATGAAGAAAAAAACTCCTCTGCAGCTCCAGAAGAGTGGTTGAAACAGGGTACCAATCACAGTTATGCAAGAAAACTAATATCTTGACAAAAAATCTTGTCTTGTAAGAACTTCTCTCAGGCATAATTGCATCTTCATATTTGTTCAATAGTCACCCAGGTGCCAAAGCTATCTCTGGATTATGAATAATCTCTGTTGGCACAGTTGGGAAGAACAAGACTCTTATTACATGTTCAGACCACCTTGGCACAATATCAGTACTGTGTTCCAATTATATTGTTTAGCGGAAAACAAATATCAAAACATATTTAAATTGTCTGTTAATGAGCAGGTGGATGTTTTTATGGACATACACTGTGCAAACATACATGTGCATCAAATGAAATCTACAGCCATGCCCATTATTATTGCCTGGTTTAAGTGAAAATAACCCAAAAAACCAATCACATGAGAAATCCCTGAGAAGAATCACAGTTTGCAAATTACATCCAAAGCTTGTGGATGCAGAGGAGACTGTTACAGCATTTCTCAATACAAAATTACATGCACCTCACATATGACTGCTCAGCTCCTTCAAATTGAGAAAAGGAAAAAAAACAACGTTGAAAAATCTTAGCATTACTAGTATCACAATTATGAGTATGATTATGAAGTAAATTCCTCTGTAACCAAGTCAACATTTTTTCTCTTGTCCTTCAAAATAATCTGGGTTAGGACAGGCTTGCAAAGAAGGACTCAAGGACTTTGTCATATGTCCATAGGAACATTGTCTATGCCAAAATATTATGTGTTGGTTTTGATTACTAGGATGTTTGTTGTAATTAATGTTTAAAATATTTTTTTCAGTGCTGTTTTCATAAAATCTTGAATATGATTTCAAGTGTATTTCATTTACTAAGTACAGCCACTGGCTTTAAAAAGTAAAATACTTTTTCTTCCTAAATCAGTATGTCTGATTCATGAATTATTTCATAGTAGAGAGTAATTTTTTCAACTTTGTATTTTATATTTGTGCAATACAGATGACTGCCACCAATGGTGATATAACTAGTGCAACAAAAGATAGGACAGTGATTATGAAGAAGCTAAAATCAATAACAAATCCTAGCCTTACATTTATAAAAATCTCAGAAATAAATTTGTATATGTTGGTAAGCAAAAATTGAAACTATACTAATATAAGGAAGTGCTCTCCATTTATAAATTACCTTCCTGTGTATCTTTGAAAATACCAAGCACATAGTTGATATTGAATAGAAAAGTACAAAAGAAAATTGGCTTTTGGATGCTACAAATGAAAAATAGAACTTAACAGCATCTATTGACTTCTTGAAGTAAGAGTGTCACCTTATGTCCCTATGATGTGAAAAGCACTCAATTTTTATCCAAAATGGAGCCTTTCTCTCTGAGAACTCTCCCTACTGCCCATACTTTTTCTTGCATAAAAAGGCTGAACTTCATGCAAATGTTCTAAGAGATTGTGGACTGTCCCTGGAGATACCTGATTGACTCCAGACTCAGCATCACGGATCATGGCTGGTTCATTTTGTCCTGTCCCCTTTGGGATGGTTGGGCCACTCTTTGGAATTGGTTTATTCTCTGGGATGGATAGGTCCCTTCTGAAATCTAATACTCTTGATCTAGGTATTACATATCCATATCCATATCCATATCTATATCCATATCCATATCTATAATAAATATATCTACTGTTTTAATTGTTGATAATTTGTTTCACCAATGTTAGTTTATAGTAATGTGTCATAGTGTGATCCTACTTGGTTGTTGCTGTAATTGGTTGTTGCTCTATGATTTTTCACTACCATGCTCCTTATTGATACTATATTATTGGTTGCTGAAAGCAATTTGTAATAGCATGTGTATAATATATATAATTAATCATAGACATACTTGGTAGTCAGAATGATATTTATGGTAATATACTTGTTAGTGATGATTTTTTTTTCAGTATTTTTGACAATCTGCTATAAATTAATGAAATTTAGTGGATAAAAGCCTTCATGTCCTTATGTATTACTAAATGCAACAATATGTTAACACCATAGCCAGAAAAAAAATATTTGCAGTGCTTTCTTTATTTTTACAGCAGTTTGTGTCAGGAAGAATGTCTTTTCTTTGTCTCAGTAAAAAAGCTTAGGTTTTCTGCTTCAAAATGGTTTAAACAGAATTTCATTTTTTAAGAAATAATTTCAGAAGTCCCTAAGGAATTTTGTTTTCTGATCTCATTTCTGCTAAATCTCTTGTTTTAACATTTATTTCTTTTTCCTCTCTGTCTCGTTATGTATGTACAAGAGAAAAGAGTGTGGGTAGACTAGACTGAGAAAGTTGTGATAAATCAAAAATACTGTGGAAAACATCAACACAACTTTCCTTTTCTAATGGAGTAGGTGAAAGATGGGTAAGAAATGTTTTGGGATAATCTTTATCTATGGAAGCCTCCCTAAATGTTTGTCACACAACCAGTGCTGTTGCTACCAACTTGTTCTGACTGTTCTACAGAGACAAAAGGAAATACATTTGGATTTTCTGAAGTTTTTTGTAGTTTAACTACTTATTTCCAGACTTTTAATTTAACATCAAAAAGTTGTGTTTCTTAGTGAATCCAGGTCATTGTTCCTGTGTCTCACTTTTATTAAATTCTTTTAGATTTACCATTGAAAATCATAGATATGTGCATTAAGTGTGTCGGTGTTTCTGTGTGTGCATAAGCTGTTTACAACATGCTTATCTGAAGAAGATTTTATAGTGGAATTCCAAGCCCTTTAAAATAAAGGATTATAATGGAAAAACTGGCAGACCTTTAACTAGATCCATGCTACCAGTCACCACTGTAATAATACAATTTTTATAGTGGAAGTAATATCAATCTACAGACGGTGTCTGAATGGTACAATACCATAAAAATTGAAATACCATGAAATGAATTTTTGTTTTTTTATTGTATAGTGCTACAGTAATGATTTGTGAATTGAATGTTTTCCACAAGTTTTAGTAGCTCAAACATTAACTCTGAAGTATAACTTCATTGTTTGTGCATATCAGTAGATGTGGCTTGCCTGTATCAATGTATTTACATGTTATGCAACTGCACATTAAAGTCTACTTTTCAAATTTAGCTCCTAAAATAGCAGACACTTTGTTCAACTCAATCAAAGCATTCAGATGGTTTCTTTAGAGAAGAATCCCAGAGGTTTAAAACAGATGAGACTAAGCTATGTAAGACTCTTAAATGTTTGTTGGATCAAATATATTTGCAGCCAAATTTATAACTTGAGGTAAAAATAAGCACAGTGATGATTTCTATTATCTAAGTTTCTGGCTGATCAGTTATTGCAAGGTGAGGATATGTGAAGATCCTTTTCTTTGAGGGTCCTACAGTGTGTGTGCAGCTGGATTGAAAAGATTTCAGTAGCACAGGATTCCTTTCCTTATATTCACTCACAGTACCCATCTGATTTGGAGACAGCTTTGGAGGGGAAGCTATGGGAACCTTCTCAAATTATCACTTCCCCTAGCTGTGACTACTATAATATACATGACTACTATAATATTGTCATCAAAATAAGGCATAATGCCTACTGGGGCTATTCTGTAGTAGGAATTTATTGATATGATTTCCTTACATATAAACTCTCTTGAGAAAAGAGTGCATTTTCAGGTGGCACTCATTCACCAATATTTAACCATCTAAATATCTAGTCTGCTGTAGTCATTTGGGCTTCTGAACTACTTCCTAGAGGAAAAAGATGATGTGTCCAAACAAATTAAATGCATCTTACACGATGGAAAAGGAAAGGAAGACCTGCTTTTAAAGTTGTTTTTAGCATACTTATAGATGTCTACGGACAAGTGAGAGGAACTTGTGATCAAAGGTATTATTAGGGAGTTCTGATTGTGATGGAGCTTTATAGATCCTTCAGTAATAAGGGTGCTGGTTAAATTATTTCTTAATTATGAATTGTTATTGAATGATGTAACTAAAGATACATTTTAGTTATGTATCTACTAATTAACAATTTGTGGGTTTGAATCACTGATTACACATATGGGAAAAGATTTTTTGCATATTTGCTAAGTGATAACAAGTAAAATTTCTTTGGGCTGGTTCTTTCAAATAAGTTTGATGCAACAATTTTTCCTACTATGTAAATTGTATAATGCCCATTTCAAATAATGCAAAGTGAATCTGAGTAGCAGGCAATGGAAGCTTTATAAACAGCTGTGAAAATAGACACAAAAGCTTCATCTCACTGAGGTCACTGGGAGCCTCACAGCAGGTGAAATAATGTATCTAATAATTGGTAATGAGTTGTGTTTGTAATAAGAAAGATGTTTTCATTCCAATAGTATTGATTGTTTCTCTAGGCTAACTACCCTCTAAATCTGAAAAGTGATTTAATCTGTTCTCATAAGCACCGCTGGCTGTACTCTGTGTCTCAAATGAAATCTGCTTTATTAAATTAAGTATAAAACTATTTTGCATTTTGAATTTTATTATTCCTGGAAAGAAAAATGTCAACACTTTTTGTCTCTTGTCCTTCTCTGTTTTGATGAATAGTGTTACCTGCAGTTATCCCAGAAATGAGATGATCATCTCAAAAATGTCTTTTTCCTAGTAATTTGTGTAAAGAAGCAGTAGAGCATTGACATTTAATTTGTGTATTAAAGAGAACTATATTTGTACCATAAACTAGATATATATCCACTTGAATATTACACTAAAAACACCTTACATTAGATACATAGGATATAAGTGTGTATATGTATACACATGTGTGTCTGCATATTTATGATTAGTCTTTGTGTCACTGTCAAAAAAATACCAACTGTACAATCTTAATTGAAGATATGTACTGATGATACAGCAAATCTCTTTCATTCTGTTTCAGCCACATTATCTTTTGTTTTTTTACTTCAATGCACTTTCTGAGTTTTATGATGGACAGAGTACTGTCTGTTGCATCTTCATGCCTAAAATTCTCCTGCTTTTTTTTAGCGAAATGATGAAAAGCTCAATCCTCAACACTTAAAATTTTATTATTTTTTCCAGATGACCTACTTCCACATCTTTGACATTCAAGTCAGAAGAAAAATAAGAGTGTAGAAAAGAAAAAGAACTGTTTGCTTCGTTAGCAATAGTTCATTTTTCCTCTGAAATGAGAAATATTTTTAAATGATTGCTATTTTACAGTCAACACCTGTTGCATAGAGTCTGGTTTATTGATGGTCTACAGGAATTATAAATTTAAGGAGTTATAAATGCCTCTCCACAGGATTTCACACAAATTTAAAGCTGCTTCATCTTTTGAATTATAAGCAAACAATTAATTCTGTAAAGTATTGCAGAAATTAATTTAAGAACAGGTGGTTTTGCACAGGTATTGAAACACTCTATTTTGAACTCATGATTCTAGAAGACTAAGGAGGAAAAAATAAATTTGAAAATTCCAATAGAATTTGTGTGATTGTGTATATGTAGATAACTTCTTTCACTGAGAAAGATACAGAGTTCAAACTATTTTTAAATAAAAATTATTTGAAATAATTTGTTTAATACAACTAATTTGTTATTGTTTTTTTTCCTCTAATAAGAAATAGTTCCATTTTGAAACATTCCAACAACAGGGTAAGAGAAACAGCAGCATTCATTAAAAAGGTTTTATGGATATTTTTTCCTTTTTTAATTATCTTTTGTGGTTTTGTCTTCCTAGCATATTGTTCTTTCACTTTTTCAAGGTCTAACTATATTCCTCACTCTTGTGTCTAAACTATGTGATTTCTAATTTACTTTTTATTCATTCTGAAATTGAAATGCACAAAATAAGTTTTTGGTTTTGCTTTTTATACCAAAAAGAGCTTTGCAATCATAAATACTTGATAATATTAATGACCTTGAATTTGATGTATGTATCTTCTCTTAAGGAATAGAGTTCTTTAGAGCTATTGAACTATCAAATGCATAATATCTCTTTCTATCTTTAATTTTTGTAGCTAACAGATCTTCTGCTTCCTGATTTCTTATCAGACTCTAAATTTCATATTTTGTTCATGAACTGTCTATGGAAATGAAATAATTTAATCCTTTCAAAACATATAGCAAAATTTAGAAATATGTGCAAAATCAGCCTGTAGCTGCTGTGGATGTGTCCCTGGAGACCCCAGGGGGAGATGACTTAGAAAAAGAGAAAGATCACTGGTGGAGAAAGTCCAAAGGGGCTAGGAAGCCACTGGAAAGTGGAGTGACCATGGTTTAACCCATGACAAACCAGAGTAGCCACTGCTGGTGTCCATCATCTCCTCCCTCCCCCCAAGAGCCTTTGTACTATCCCATGTTGTCTCCTGGGCCCCTTTCCTTCCCCATCCCATAGGACCAGGTAACCCTGGACCTTCCCTATCCTCCCCTAGACCCCCTGGTGATTGGTTGTATGAGATAACTCTTAAGTCTGGGTCTGAGGGCCCCTCGGCCTCTTGGATTCCTGCCTCTCCTCTGTGTGAGCTTCCTGCAATAAAGCCACTCAGAATTACAGGCACTCCAAGAGCCCTCTCGTTATTTGACTTCAGCTGATAGCTAAAGCGAGCTCAGTCCCTGCACCACAACGCAGGCCGCAGTTTCTCTGGCTAAGTGTCTAGAAGATGCTGCCAGAGTGCCCTGGGGACAGGGGCACTCCTGGAAATATAGCCAGCTGGAATGTGTCGTACTTCGCCGGGCTGGACAGAAAAACCAGCGAGCTATATCAGCCGTGTATTTATTTTTAGGTACACCTGATTGAATTCTCATATTTGTTTGACCCAGGCCACTAGCATTTGTTGGTTTGTGTGATTGCTTTTGTTGGTATATTTTTTAATTGTGAGTAGTAAAGGACCAAGTATTTTTTTCCCTTAAAATTCAGTTTATCTAAAACTTTTGGTACAAAAAAATGTACACATATATATACTTTTTTTTTTATTAAGTGCTTCAGAAACAGAAGCCAAGTCAAAATAGAAATGCAATTAGGCTAAGAACAACACAGCATGAAATAGAGATGCCTATACATATTCATTTCAATTTTAGAAAGCCAGACAATCAAAAATATCCAAGATTTGTATTATGAAACATTCATTACCATCATCAGCAAAAATAACTTCTAAGGTTTTGCATGGGTTCTCTGAGAGTTTTCCTTGACTTCACTATTGAAATTAGGCTAGAAATATGTTTTATGTAAATACATCATTAGGGAGAAGTCTGTGATTATACAGAACAGATGAAAGCTTACACTGCACTGTACAATATCAAAGCAATGTCTCTCTGACCACAGAATACACATAGTAATAGAGTACATAAATATGAGCTTTGGCTTGGATGGCAGGAGAGGTCAAAGATTAGGTATGCAGGCCATTAGTGTTTAATTTCCAGTTTCGAGCATCATTATCCCACTGTGAATGCTGTTATTGCCTTTTGATGAAAGAATTTCTGTATTGTAATCCCATCACTGATTCAGCCTATTTGCATTACTTCTTCCTAGTGACTGGTTTCTACTGTTTAGCACCATTTGTTTAATATTTAATATTCTTTCCCACCTCATTTTGCATTATTTTAAGCCCTGTCTTATTCTGAATTCCTAATTTTTAGAGTATATTCTTTGAACTCATTCTTGATAGGCTTTATCCCATCTAACTTAGGCATCTAAAAGTTGGGTAAACAGTTAAGGGTGAACAAGATATTTAAGGCTGGCTTTGTGCATGCTTGTGTTCCTTTCTATTTACTGTGAGGGTATCTTAGTATAACTACCTTAGATATTTATTCTTTATCCATTAAAGCATAGATTATATGAATCATGGTCTTGGATTTCATTCTAGACACCTTATTTTAGTCTACATTTGTTTTAACAATCTGTGTAATTACAATAAATAAAAAAATGAAATATTTCACCAAGCAAGTGATCTATAAAGCATTTCTGTGCTTTGTACAGTTCAGTGCTTTTATAAGAGTTCTGTGAAATCTGTATAGTGCCACTGGCTCAAATATCACCAAAAAAATGCATCTTAAATTTAAACTATACTTAATAGTACCAGTTAACTGAAAGACTGAAAAAGTATAAAAAATATTCTGTATCAACATTCCTAGAAAGTAAATTGACAAAAATTACTTATGATAATTTATACAGAGGAGATAAATCCATTGTATGGGCACATATTTGTCTGCAGTGTCATCCAGGGATTCAAACTGTATCCTTCAATATGCAGTTACTCTGCCTCACAGGCTTTTTTCAGTTTCCATATTCTTGTATATCTAGATATGATTTGCTCAGCTTTCGTTTCAGGTTTTGTAATCCAGTGTGCAGCTGGTCTAACAAACTCTTGAAAAAGCTAAGAGCCACACTTATCACTGAAAATTTTCTTTTCAATACCCTTATTTGCTGTATTTATTTTACATTTCTAAAGAGAAGTTAATTTGTGTTGAACAGCAACAGCTAAGATTTTATAATCAATACACAATAAAAAAATATATGAATACATTTTACTATTGATTTTGGTTTATTATTTTGGTTTCAAATGAATCCTTCCCTTTATTCATCTTCAGTTAATACCCATTTCTGCTGTTAACAGAAATACACCTTCTGCCTCAGTGCCTTGGAAGCTGATTCACAATGTTTTGCAACATTAACTTGAAACCATTATGTTATTTATCATGTATATTGTCCAGAATATTATACTAAATGCTATGAAGTAAATAAAATCATACAGACATTTGCTTCATGTTTTCTGTTCAGGTGAAAATTTTCTGTTGTTCTGAGATATTCACAGTGCAATAGAAAAGTTTTCAGCTCTTTCTGAGCTTCTGAATGCATTGTTTGTTCATGGAGGCACAGTCATGTTGCTTATTTTAATATCTTAAACTAGATCTGTGCTCCATCTTCAGTCTTCTTATGTTGCTATTTTCTTCTGTCCTGTAAAGTTCATGTGTGAATAAGACTCATACATAAGATGCTGTATATCCCATCAAATATATATATGACCTGTGCACATTAGACAAAATATATGCAGTTTTAATACATTAGATAACAGAGATAAAACCCAATGTTTATCAATTAAAATATTTAAAATACAAAATATACCAACTGTTTTTTTTCTGCTAAATGCAAGATGAAATTTAGAGAGATTTCTCATCATATTCTTGGAGGATCTGTGTGAAAAGACAGCTTCTGTTTTGAAATCTACATTAAAAAATAGGGAGTGTATTTTGTTTTCTTATCAAGACAAAAATATTGAATCCATATAATTTTTATTATGCAGTTGTATGTAAATTTGAGGGCATAGTAAAGCAGATGTGAAAATCTGGAGCTGGGACAGGGAGTGTGGTGGGATGTGAAGCTGTAGTGTTACTATGGCAAATGTCTTACATAACTTCCACAAATTTAGAGGGAATTCTGGGTTTGCTGCCTTGTTCTTATTTTGAGGCAGGTGTAACAAAGCCTTATGAAATCAAATACAGAGAGGAGGTTGATAAAAAATGTGAGGTATTTTTAATTTCGGTTCATGGAAACATACATGAACAAAAGGACTAAGAATGAACCAAATGCTAAGAAACCAAGTGTAGGGTTGTTTCTCACATCATTGCTCTTCACTATAACCTGGAGGACAGGTGTTATAATTTTCTCGGAAGTGGTGAGGCAGTGCCAGCATTATAATTTTGTGGGCATAAAATCAAGGCAGGAAGGTGTAAGATAAGACACATGTATTTAAGATTAACTGTTGCATACTGTTGGTAACTTATAGGAGAGATGTCCAGATTAGTGAATGAATGCTTATAATTCAAGCCTTTGAAACAATAATTGAATTATAAACAATATAGTGTTTGACTATTATTGCATGTAATTAGATTTTCTTAGTTTTAATAGTCTTGATTTGAGATAACAGTTTAAGGCATATCCAGTGACAATAATAATGTATGTGTGGTAGGATGATATAATTCTGAATTATGATTCAGAATAATAAATTTAAATGTTTGCTTCTTAAAGACATTGACTGCTTAGACCTGAGGATTGAAATGACAGAGTCCTGGAGGTAGGCATTATATTAGCTCTGTGTTTTTAGTACGCCAAGTAAAATGGAATTATCTTGATTGGGATTTCTTAGTGCAAACACACAGATCGAGAAAGACATACAAAATGATCTTAAACAATAGCATACCTTGATATGGCTACAATTTGTTCTGTAAAACAAATATGTAAAATTATCTTTTCCCCCATTACCAATTTGTTAAACAAAAAAAAACTTCTGTAGAATCAACCTGCAGTCATGCAGCTTAATCTTAAACGTGTATGAGCAAGTCTTGGCTAGGTTAGTCTCTTGACTAAACTTATTTTCTCAATTAAAACACTTAGAATAGTCATTGATAATGCAGACTTAAGGAAATGCATGTGGCATAAGTTCTAAATGTAACTAAGCTAAGTTTTGAGGTGCCTATTGAGTTTCAATGGAATTAATCAAGAATTTAAATCTTGTGTAGAAACTATTGTGAAAAATATTTATGAAATTCTAATATTCTTAAAATATTGATAAACCCAGCTGAGAAATAGAAAATAAAGCATAGCTAATGATCTGAATAACATCAAATAAGCATAGAGAATAAATTTTTGTCTTTTGCATATCTTGATCACATTAATTCTAATAAAGCAGTATTTTTGAAATTGCAAAGCAATTTAAGAAATCCTGAAACTCTTAAACACTTGAAAAGTGATAATGTTTGTTCCACTACTTTTTTTTGAAATGTCTAGCCAAATGGTATCTCTCATTGAAATCCCTGAACACAATAGAAAAAACACAACTCAAAACTAAGCAACTAAGTGTTCTGGGAGATATACTGCACCATTTACTCAGTTGAAACAAAATCAGAACTGAAACAGTTTATTGATTTAGTAATGGCACTATATTAATTGAGAGTCAGTGGAGTGTGTGTGAGGAATCAATACCAGGAGTTCAGCAGATAAAGCATGAGACCAGAGATTGTTAAGGAACACCTACAAACACCGGGGCAGTGGCTGCCTGCAGCACCCATCCCGTGGGAGAGGGCTCTGCCTGTTGCAGGAGGAGGTCGTGAGGCCATTGGGAGGGTTGCAGGCACTGCCCAACCTAGTGTGCTGGATCTCTTCCTTCTCTCCCCAAGGTGCTCCCCTACTCATTGCAAATTAGGACACCTCTTTACACATCATTTTTCAAGAGTGGCCCAATAGGCACCTTCACACTATTAAAGGTATAATGATGTTTATATGTGAAATACAAGTGTTCAAATGTACCCATTTGAGGTCTTGTCAATATCCTTCTCCTGATCACTATCTTAGAAGAAAAGAAAAAGCCAAGGTTTAAACAGAATCTGAAACAAAGCCAAAAATTAATTCTCCTTGATTGCACTGAAAAAGATTGAGTCCTTTCTCTGCCACTTTGTTTTCCTTTCTTTTGTATTTTTGTTATAGAAATGATGTTAAAAGCTAGTGAAAAAATTAATCACAAAAATCATTGACTATGTTGGAAAACAACTGTGTTGTGTTTGGTTATGACAGTTTTACTTTATCTTCTATTAAAACACATATAATTTAGGAAAGATATTTTTAGAAGTTATATCTTAAAATGCAGTTAAAAGCAATCAGTTTTAGCTCAGGTCTTTCAAGGAGCTTAATTGAACATATGAAAAGGATACAAGGGGAAGTTTATTTTCACAGCCATTGATTTTATTCTGAAAAACAAAAACACTGAAAATTGGTTTTGACTGAAGCTATAATGGAGTGACTTCCTTAAAAAAAAGCAGATTAACTAAAGATGTGAGGAATGTTGCCATAATTCACCTCATTGTAAATCAAGAAGGAGGCAACAGATTTTCAGTGGTACTTGAACTGGTGAAACATATTTTACTTATTCCTTTCCTGTCAAAACCCGCTCTCATTTCTATCCAGATTTTGCTATAAAATCTTTCCTTTCCGTATTGGAGATATTTTGGAATATCTTTGTGTAGAATTCAAAGATTATTGTTTTATAAATATTCAGGGTATGGACTCAGTCCCCTTCAGCGAACAATTTTTGTACATCTTTGCCTTGTAAAAGAGGTTTGTCTTCTGTGTAACATGCTTCTTTCAGACCAAAGTCTCAGGACAGATCCTGATCATTTGTTTTTCTCTTGTGGTCCAAGACTGGGTGTCACTATGCTTCCTTGGTGGTAATGGAAACTAATTTTCTAGCCACCTGAGTTGGCTACTACTTGATTTCAGGAATAGTTTCAATGTAGAGGTTTGAAAGTATGAGGAAACTATTTTCCTGTTCAATTTTTTGCTTGTGGTTCAAGTGTCATAATGAAGTTATTTATTACGGAGATTTTTTTCCTGAAATATTGCCATTCTGGCATATTATATATTTCAACTTCACCCTATTGATTCCTTGGATTGGCTAGCATGGGAAATTCTTATTCAAGAAAACTCTGCTGAAGAGGACATCTGGAGTAGGTAGGTTGGTTTCCAAACTGCAGATTGAGATGCAGGTTGAGCTCTGGATGGGAGCCTAGAGTGACAAGAGGCCGTGAACTGCCAACCCTTTTGTTAACAAAGGGCATGAAGAGGGTGGTGCCAGCCAGGTGAAACGACACTGAGAGACAGCAGGAGTGAAAACTCAGAGGAAGGAGATTTGGGAGTGGCTAGATGTGAGGCTGTAAAAGCCCAGGGGTTCCTTGTTGGGGATCTCTTCTCGTAGGCACCAGCTGAGGCTGTTTCTGTGTTACTGCACAGTGAATAAATTGCTTTACGAAACAAGACATCTGATACTCTGACTTGGGAAATATAGGGTCCATCTGGTAAGGAAGTCTGGCCTGATCGTATGAGAGTGGGGTGTGTGGGGAGTCAAGGGGGGCACTGGAGTCCCCTGCTGTGAAGAGCTTCGGTCCCACCAGTGGAAGTCTCTGGCCTTGGGCGTGTGACTGACAGTCTCTTGAGTGGTCAGACTCTTAGCAACTCTACAGAGCTGTACTTCAGTGACTGCAGAAGAGAAAATCAAAGCACATAAGAAGATAGACTATGTAAGATGAGACAGAAATAGACAAGGAGATTATTTTTTATACAATTGGTTTTCTGTTTGCTAAATTGAGGCTTTCTTACCCCTGCCAATCTGTAGGAAGCCATTCTGATGGAGGGAAAATGTTTTTCTAAAGTGGGGTACCAGATAGGTGCTTTTATTTAAGATTGCACCCGAAAGCAGTTAAGACATTTCTCAACAGAGGGAAGAGACTGCCGTGTCTGAAATGCAAAAAGTGATGCACATGGATTGAACTGCCCGATCTCATAATCCAAGCAACCATAGAAGCTTGGCAGAATACTCAGAAATTCATATAAAAGACCACAGACACAGTAGTATAGATGGTCAACAAGGGTTTATAAACTAAATTTCAGATTAATATTTGGTGCTTATATTAAAGAATTCTTTTCTAAAGCATAATACCACATTGCAAGCCTTCAGATTATCACAGAATCCACAAGTTGCCCTGTCAGTTATGTCTCCTTTCTTTGTATTAAAGCACCAAGTACTCCTGGACTTTCTCTCATTCCAGTTAAAAGAAAAAAAAGATCTTTTGTTGGCAGGATGAAATTAATCTTTTTGGGTTTTTATTTGTATTGTGGATTTCTTTGGGATTGTCGTGGGGCTCTGATCATTTGGGATTTTGTTGGTGGTGGTGGTAGTTTCTGGTTTTTTAACTTGTCTTGCATTTTAATCTCTTTATTTCTCTGGGTGATTTTATCTCTTCCTTCCTTACTGTTGTTCTTTGTATTTCACTACCTTCTTTGACTGACTTCTGGTGTACTTTGGGCTAGTTTAGTGTTAATTGGAAGTAATCTACTCTGTGTCGTATCCTTTCTATGAGAGTTTTAATACTTCCTCAAAGTACTGCATCTTTTTAGAGCAATTATGTTTCTCCAATGAACAAACATCCCTTAATTTTTCTGTAAAGGGTAATGACTTTATATTGTCTTTCTCACAGTAATTTGAACAGTATTTTTGATGTGCTGATAGTGAACCAGATGATTCCTGGGTCCTGGAAGGAAGAGTTATGCTATTTTGTATACCTGTGGGTAGTAATCTTCTCCTTTTATGCTTGGGAAGTCAAAAGAACTGTCTAGTAGCAATGTTTCTGCATATGTGTTGATCTCATGCTTTCCTGTTTAAAATAGTCACCTTCTATAACCTCTCATTTTATGCCTACAAATTAAATAAGTGCATGTATAATATCTGCTGTCCAGGGAGTCACCTTTGTGATCAGACTTTGAGGTGCAAAATTTAAAATAAACATGCAAATGTTATTCATATCTTCATTTCTACAGGAATCTTAATAGTGAGGAAAGGGAACAGAGGCCCTTCCCCTTCCTTCTTCTTTTTTGCATCCTTTGCCTTCAGAAATCCTGGTAATTTGTGAGTTTCCAAGGATGAAATTTCATTTTCTTCCATAGTGTTATGACGTTAAAAGGTTTCACTGGAAAACAAGGACAAGAAGCAGGAGTCCTTTTCCTGCGCCTTTGCACTCACTCTTTTTGTGTTTCCATGAAAATATGGGTGGAGAGGAGGAAAGGTTGTGACCAGTAATTGTCAAAGATCTAACTGTGAGAAATTGAGAAATAAGCAGAATGACCTAGCTTATATGAAGAACCACACAGCACTAAGAAAATGAGGAGCAGGGGACGGAGGGTCTGGAATCAAAAGCCTGAGGCAGGAGGTGTAGCAAGTCAGCATGGGGCTTTCTTTTTTTCTTTTTGAAATAAGGAAATAGATCTATCCACATGGTCTTTCTTAGAGTTCTTTTAAGCTTCAGTAAATACTTACTGAAACAAAGATGTCTGGTACAAAACATGTCTGGCTCAATATTTGAATGTTTTTATGGGAAAATGGGAGAGTTTGAAGAGTATATTCATGCTATGCCTACACAATGCAGGAAATTCTCTTGCCTTCCAAATAGTTTTTCTTCATCATTCATTACCTGAACTTGAGATGGGGAATTTCCTTGATTGCTTTGCATATACATAAAACAATAGTCAAATCCTCTTCCTATGTAAACCAAAAACCTCCCACCTTCACAGCTATGGTAAGAAATAAACAGATGAGAATTCAAATTTCTCTAATTCCAAAATAAGTAAAATACAATATTGTATATTTAGAGATAGTTTTTGCAATTGACTCCATAATTATACCCTGCTTTCCCCCAGAGTGTTAAGCTCCTTCTGATGCTCTCTGTATGAATATTTTTCACAGGATTTTCCTTGAACTTATACAAGCAAAATCTATACCTCTGGTTTTAGCATTAAATTTTGTTAAGAAATACTCAATGAGAGATGTTAAATAAGAGCAGATTAAAATTAAAATATATTGAGAAATTAATGCATTCAAACTGTCATAACAAAATACTGGAGGTTTTACATATAAGACATAGACTTAGATCTAAGCTTTTATGAGAGTTCATTTATTTATTATATAATAACTCCTAAATTTAACCTAAGCAATGAGTCAAGTCTAACTGAGAAACTCAAGGAAGAAAGAAACTAATCACATAGGCAGATAAATTGGTATACTGCATATTTTTCACACATAAAATCAGAAAATATTGTCCATGAATCATGATATTGTGCTTGCACTAACAGATTTATAAAGCAAAAAGGCCGTATTTTCATTTAATGGCTTGTATGACTCATAAAATGTTCCATGATATAAGCTGCTTCAGTTTGCCCATGGCGGAGGATAGGATAGAAGGGTTAAAGACAGAGTTAATAACAAATACTGTTTTCTAAACTCCAAGAAGCTGAATAAGGACAACTTGATCTCTTTGGTGACTGATTTAGTAACAGAAGCTGCAATTATCTTTACTGATGAATGTAAAAGAAAATGCAATTGCAACAGGAACTTCATTTCCAGAAAGGGAATCTGGCAGGGTGAGATATATCATCCAAGTCAGGGACAAAAATATCACAGCCACTTCAGTCAGGTCCAGGAGCCGAGGCTAAACCAACCCCTACATACAAGGAAATGTCAATAAAATACATTTATGACTCTCGTCTTTACACTGGCTAAGTTTGTTAGACATACATGAAATAAAAGGATTTTGAAAAGGAAATAAGGATTTAAAATTTTCTAATTTTCAATTTTTGAAAGAAAACTGACCTATTCTTCAGTGGAAGAAGAGCCATAGTTCAGTACTTCCTATACGGATACATTGTTTGTTTGTTTGATTGACTGATTTTATAAAGAGCACTATTCTCCCTACCAGATGTTTGATATTATGCCTTTCAACATTTTTTTAAAATATCTAGAATAGTTTAAAAGTACTTTCAAAATATATGGCTATGGAAAACATACAAAACTAACCTTCTAGTTCTGCGTCCTGTACTACAGGCACTCATTTAAATTTTGAAAATTTATTTCCTAAGGTGGAATAATATCTCAGAAAATTGGGTGACTGTAAGTGGAACAAATTTCTTTCATTCCCATTGCTTTTTTTTGTGTGCAGTGCTACTCTAAAAACCAAGAAATATTTATTAAGAATAAAGTCCATTGAGATCAATAGATCAAGACTGAAGAGTGCAAGACCATTTTTTCACTTAAATGCACATCTGACGATGCAGAAATTCCTGAGAGAAGCAACATAATGTGACCCAGTTAGAATTGCACTGTAATTTGAGATTCACCCTTGGAATTATCCTTTTGGCACTTGCATCAAATGTAGCTGTCCAGCCCTTAGCATAAAAAAGGAGAGAGGTAAAGGGTAGTGAAACCATCTATTGAAAGATGTCTGAATGAAACATAATGTCCTGGTCTTGCATATAGAGGTCTACAGTCATTTTTCTGATGTATAAAAGTTCTCAATTATCTTTTATTTTTTTTACTAAATGGTTTTTCCTTCCAAGAGGTACTCTTGCTGCAATGAATAAAATCCAACTCTTTTTAGGTAAGGCTGAAATGCATATTTTTCTGAAGATGTTATGAGCCCTGCTCTTGTTGAAACCTAACAGAAGTATCTCTTCATTTTTTAGACAAAATGCAGGTTTTTCTAAATTGTTTAGCTGCTAAGACATTTAGATGTAAAAGAAAAACCAAAACTGGGGTCTAATAAGCAGAGTCTGAAAATAGAGTTAGAGTTTCTTTATACTGTTTTGTCTGATGCAAATCTAAACCACCACTCTTGAACATCCGGGTTTATGCTGTGATTTCAGGATAATCTGACACTTGGACTAACACAAAGCTATGCAGCATATTTATTATTGCTCTTTTCTTCTGCCTATGTTCTTTTTGTGAATGACAACATGAAGCTGGTGTACTTCCATACTTCCATTTCATTTGCTGGTCATTTGGGCAAGCAGTAAATTCAGTATTTTAGTCTTGTATCCTCTAACTGTGGTTGGTATTTCTATGGTATAATTTGCATGTCAGTAGTACCAAACTCAAGGAACTGTGAGTAATAAACCCACTACTATCTATCTTGCAATATAAGCCCATTTATCATCATTTGATCAGAATGGGCATTTTTCAAAGAATTGCCAGGTAATTCTAAGTCTAAATGAAAGGCAAACCAGACCTAATTATTTCAATTTTTCTTCTTAGGTCAATCACATTTTTAAACCTTGTGATTAACATTACTGCTCTCTTCTAGACTTTCTCATACTGACTTACTTTTCTGAAGTACAACGGTAAAGACTGAACAGAGTTGTATGTATTTGTATTAATGCATTCCAATATGGCACATGCCTTCTTTAGTAAGTATGTGAATTCATTGTCTTTTCTTCAGTTACTGAATATTGCTACGTTGCTGTCCATCCTTCTTTTGTATTTCTGTAGTTAGTTGTTCCTGCACAGGCACAGCCCTTTTTATTTCCCTTACTTATTTTCTCTATCAAATCTTTCACAAATTTGAGCTTCTTTAAAACTTGGGTTCTGTCCTCTAGTGCCCCTGTAGTCCCCCCCCAGATTTTCTTTTTTATTAGTAAATTCAATAATATATATTCTCTTTCTTCCTTTATACCATGTGGAACAGCAATCAATAAATCCTCCCATTATAACCAAAAGCTATTGATAATTACCATTTGGGATTATATTTTCTAACCAGTTTTCCACCCACAGTGTTGTAATTTTATCTGTTTCATGTTTATCAGATTGTCTTGAATTTCCATTGTAATATTTAGAAAAGGCAAGATAACTCATTTGCTCACTGTGTGATTTAATCTAAAAAAATAAGGTCACAAGGAAGGATTTTTTGTTTTCTCAGCACTTTAAGCTACAAGCTTTCTAGCAGTCATTTAGTCTCAACTGATCTGTTCCTGAGGACTGAAACAGAAAAGGTAGTAAAGACCACATTTCTTGATACCATTCCTTTGTCATTCTTCTCCTGGGTTGAGCAAGAGTTATCCTTTCCTGAGTCTCTTGTTAAGTGATTGCACTTGCAGAGCAAATTCTTGTTATCTTTCATATTTTACTAGTGACATTTCAAGCTTTGCTTTGCCTTTCCAGTCCTTACAAGCAAATGCCACACATCTGATTGGATCCTCTGTTGTAAGATATGGGATTTTTTCAGCCTAAATTATACTCTAGTAATATTTGCAATGCCAGCCTTTCAAATTCCAGTTTGTTTCTGCCCTCTGAATTAGGATGGCTGAATTTGAAAATTCCCTGGTTCAGTGTCTGAAGAGGTACTTTAGCTCCTCAGGTGGGAGAGCTGAGTATTGCTTGTCTGAATAAATTATTACCTCAAAGGAATAATAGCAATTGGCTGAGTTGAACCAATGCTAACATACAGGTTCTATTAACCTCAAATTACCATTACAGATGAGCACACATTCAGGAAGTGGGTTGTATAAATAAAGCATGCTACTTTATTAAATCAATAAAAGAATAACAGGCCTTACAGTAGGGAAAGTGCTGCCAATTTGCAAAGAAGGCTATGCAAGATGATTTGTAATTAGATTACCTCCAGCGTCTTAATATTGACCTCAAAAGTCTCCAACAGAAATAGTGATAAATAGCATTCTTTAATAGAAAACTATTATGATAAAACCTGTTTTAAAGCTATCAATTTTGTTTAGTTATTCTGAAAGTGAATCAAGATGACTTTGTATAAATCTATATTGATGTATTCCCTTTACGAGGAAAACCTACAAGTTAACTCCCATGTGTCTTCAAAAACTTGTGAGTGAACATGATCTCTCTTCAGTTGTCCCCTTTATCATGCTTCAAAATAAAGGAAAGAACAAAATCATATACCCTCTTTAGAATATGATTGGATCCCAGAAAGCATAGGGGCAAGAAATTTATCTTTGCAGCTGCATATATTAAGACATTGACCTTAATCAATGCTGATATTAAGTATACAATCATCTCACATGAACAGTTATGCAATACTCAAATTCAGTAGGCTTAAAACCTTTAGGATTCTCAAGCCTTATCAAAATTTTGACTTTCCTAAAGAATCTGGAAAAACTCTGTGCATTGTATATAAACTCAGAAATTTTCATTCCTATATACAACTGGTTGTATAATTCACTTTGAAAGTCACAGGATCACAGATTATGTTGAATTGGAAGGGAACCATATGGATGGCCAAAGTCCAGCTCCTTGCTCTGCACAGGACAACCCCAAGAATCACATCATGTGCCTGAAAGTGTTGCCCAAACACTTCTTGGACACCATCCATTTTGGTGCCATGATTGCTTCAACTGAGTTTACCTTTTGCCCCATAATTTTAAAATTATTTATTAAAACAATGAAACTGCTTAGAAAATAAAACAGAAAATCTGTAATTTTTTTACTGTATATTTAGAGGTCTTTTCTTGACATGTTTTTTGGCAACAGGAGAAAACAATGACTCATTCTTACTCTTTGTTCTCTTTAAGATCAGGGATTCAATCCATTCTATGAAACTGGTTTTTTTTCCAGTTATATTACATTCTTTGAGCCATCTTTAATAATGGTAGCATCCATCATTAATATTTTAAATATCTCTTTCAAAATAGTGCTACAGCTTCTCCTAGGCTGGCAGGTACACCTAGCAAGTGGATCTGTGTTGGTAAACTCCAGAGAAGGGTGTGTACTCTAATGGTTACTAGACCTGTGTCTGCAGTCTGCCATGCCCTGTGTAAGGTGCAGCTGTGCACGTGCTGTGTAAAGGAAAAGCAGAGAAAGGGAAGCCTATATGTCGAAGCAGCTGTCTCTGGGCCCCATTTTTGAGCAATATCTGCTATAGTGCAGCTCAGACATAAAGCCATTCATGCAAGAGTTAGAGAGAGACCAACTCTACTGATACCTTTTACTTAGCTCTGATATTTAAAAATAGAGCTGTGTAAAGGGAAAGCCATAACCACTGAAATCCTAGTTAAGTGACTTCTCTTAGATGTGAAATTGTTTCTTGGAGCCTATTCATTTATACAAGTAACTTTTATTTATCATATTGCAGCCATGTTTTTTTTTATTGAAAAGAAAATATTAGCGTCAAAGGAGACAAATGGCTTATGCTAGGTCTGTCTTCAAGAGGAGAAAGGACATGGACTTGAAAAATTACAAGAAAGATTTTGAGGACTTTGGTAAAAGGTAGAACTAAAGATATCTTCTTTAGAATGCTTTGGAAAGGCAATATATTAGAAAATAGGAAAGGGAACAAGATATCTGGGAGAAGATATTTTAATGAAGAAAAATAAGGAGGACATGAGTGAATGTATCTCTGCAAGCAGAGACACAACATTCCCAAGGCATCAACCTGTCCTAGTCTCAGCCAGAAAATCTATTAGGACAACAAAAGTCTCTTGTGTGTTCAAGAAAAAACAGGGTTTTTTTACATCAGAGTAGGATCCTAAAAAAGGTTGGAATAAGTAAAAAACATTCTTGTTTTTCAATAACAGAATATCCAAACAAAAAGAATCAGAGTTGAATGGAATGCTTTAGACATTTGGTGCACTAAAAATAATGCAGTTCAAAATAAACAAAGGTTTGTAAGTACCAGATTTGAGTACATTTAAAGTTTGAAAAGGAACAAAAGAGAAAGCAATTATTAGGGTCTTACTTTAAAATATACATTTGTAATTAACTTCTGACTTAAATTTTGGATTTCTGATTCTGTATTTTTCTTTCTCCTTTTTTTTTTAGCTATCTGATTCAAAACAGCATTTTTTTGGCTGCTGAAAAATCCATTATTTCCACTGGTTGGCCAAAGTACTAGTCACGTGTCGTATTGTATGATAAAATGGTGTTAGTTTAACTATCTTGGGTCTTAACTATCTTTATTAGAAAGAAATCAGTTAGAAACTAACTTAGCAATTAACTGGCATTTTAATTCTCTAATGCTTGCTACAAGGATTCTTTTTCCACCTGTAGTGGTTTCCAGATGACATCTTTTTAGTTTTAATTATTTAAAATCATGCTTGTTTTACTAGAAGATGAAAGAAATGTCATGCCAAGAGAGACACTGATTATTATAAGGCTAATAAGTATTTCTTTTTCTTTTCATTTTTTCACATATTAGAAAAAGTCTTATTTTTAAATTTCTTGCCATGATACAAAATGTACAAAAAGAAGTAAAATACAAGAAATGGTGAATTATGAAGAAAAACAAACCAGGTTCAGAGTTAATGGTAGACTAATCCTTTATTTTACAATTGCTGTGGGTTTTTTTGTGTGGAACATTTCTACTTACATGGAACTGTTACTCTGAATATAACTAGCTTAACATAGCTGTGTCCTGCTCTGCCCTCAGCACTCAAAGGAAGTCATCAGGAGGTTTTTTGGGTACAACCAAAGGAAAATTACTCCTGTAAAGCAATTTTAAGCCTAGCTGGATTTAGGAAATATTAAATACAAATCTATATATAATTCATGCATATTATACAAGTTATCTTTAGCTATTTGTTGCAATAAAATGCCAACTACCTCCTGGGGGAAAAGGATAGAGCTCCAGGGTCCTTGTTTACAATGAATATAATGGGGTTTCTCTCCCGTTACTATTTAAAAAACAAGCAAATCCAACCTGTATTGTAAAAAACATTTTGTCCTAAACCAGATAGGTCATTAGGTGGTGCAGTTTGGAGTCCATAACTGTAGAGATCCAACTCTAAATAATAGATAATCTAACAATCAAGAAGGAATCAATTCAAAGTACTGTCACATATTAATTTGTCACTAATGTAACTTAAATACTAGCAGTTCTGTAGAAATAAGAAGAAGGATGGCACAGAATATTTGTGGGGATATTTTTTTAACAAAGCATTTTATAAACATCCTCCTCAGGACTAAAGTACTGGCTGATTAAGTTCTGCAAGACAGTGTGAGCACTGTGCTGTTTACTGTGTCAATAGATCTATCCAGATATCTGCAGGTCATTTTGCAGCAAACCTCATTTCTGTCCTTGGGGATTGCCTACGCTCCAGCAGAAACACTCCAGTATTTTAGAGAGACAATCTTCTCTGATATTATCTCAGAATGCCTTATGGTAATGAAGACAGCTGCTATCACAAAGCAAAACTACACAGTTCATATAGTTTTAACCAAATCATATCTGAAATGGTTTATTGGTTTGCTAATGACATGCAATTAGCTTGCAAACATTGAATGATACATCTAGGATCAATATCACCAGCAGAATGGATAAATCACAACACCAGACATTATGAAGTGTTAATAAATGCCTACAAATTTCTAAGCAGTCTTTTATAACTAATTCCTCAAAGGTCTAATGCTGCACAGTTTTCTGCACTCCTCCTACACAGACCCAGGCTGTGTGGGTTACAGATGTGCACATTCTCACTGGGGAGTGCTTGGACACCGGCCTGCAGACCCTCCTGCAGGATATGTGGTGCTGTGGCTCTGCTTGTACCTATCCTGCTCCCTGTGACCCTGTAAGATCACATCCATGCCCCTGGGGCAGGTCTTCCCATGCCAGACACCCAGGAGAGGTGTGCAGGCCACCTGTCCCATGTGAGAGAGCTCTGTCTGCTCCAGGCAGGCAGAGGTGGTGGTGCTGATGGGGTGGCTGCTAGCAGTGCCCAGCCTGGTGTGCTGCAGCTCTTCCTTCCTTCCCCAAGGTCTGCCACTGAAAACCCAGGTAATATACTGTCCTAATAGTTTGTAAGGTTAGAAAGCCAACATTACTTTATTCAGTGCTGAAGTACATGGGGCAACTCTTCACCTGGCATGTACACCAATTATCAAGCTTTTAACTATTGACACATTTTAGCAAACAAAGGGATTGTGTTCATTGGCTATGAGTGACATAGTTCTCTTCTTAATCTGTATTCTATCTTCTGTTGGTTGATGATTGTCTCACTTCTCATCCTAATCAGTCTGCCTGATCAGTTTATCTCTTCTTTTGGGGCATTGGGTTTCTTGGGTCAGTGGTCTGTGGATAAGCAGTCAGAGATCCCCCTCTCAGAATTACCTTTTACCCATCTGGAGCTGATTTCAGCACAATTGCTGAGTTGGTTTTAATAATTTCTTCCTTATCTTGGGAGTCCTGCCAGATGTCCTTGTGGCCCATAAATTCTGTCATTATCAGTGGTAAATCCTTTTTCCTGAGTTATGTTAACTTCCTCCCTGCGGCCTGAGGTCACTGAAGCACATCAAGTCCTCACCTTTAATTTGAGGTGGACGTCATTTGCAGATTGCTTGTTAGCTGCTATCTGTTTCACAGATTAAATATCTTTTTTTTCTTGGAAGAAACTTATCAAATAAAATACACTTTTATTGTACATCTTCTGTGGATGAATTTGTACAAAATAATATTTTGAAAATAGTTTAAAAATATTTTGGTTTTCTCTCAGTGTGTTAGAAATTAAATTGCTTTATGCTGATATGACAACCAGATAAAGCTAACATGACAGTCATCTTTACTGTTATACCTGGGGATATAGGCTTTCATACTTCCCTTTCTGGATTAGTACAATTAGAACCTTAATAGTTCAGGAATATGCTAAGAATCCCATTTTACCTTAATAAAATGAGAACTGCACATATGATTTATTGGTAGGGCTTGACTACACTAAAGATGCAAGTCAGGAAGCTCTACATAGCTGAAAAGCTGTACTATGAGAAATACTGTGATGCAAGCAAATTTTAGGCTCCAAAAGATGATATTTCCCTAATTACAGGTGCGGTGTCAGCACACAGCATGAGCCCATGTTCAGATTTGGTTTAAGAAGCAGTTCCTACAAACGAGCTGGTGTTAACGCTGGTTCTGGGCAGAGCTGAATTGGGATTCAGCACAAGGAGGGTTGGTAGGTACAGATAAGGGCTGGAATAAAAAAACAGTTGCCAAGCTATGTTTGCAGCTAGTTCATAAGGATCTGGCTATGCCCATATCTTAGATGTGTAGAAGTTCCTATGTCATACTAGAGTTGGGCTCAAGTTGGACTCTGATTAGGAGTAGGAGGGTATCCTACATAAATGTTTCTTGCCAGTGTCACACCATCAGTACTGAAGTTTGCTGGAATAGTTGCCTACTCCAGTCACATCTGATTCTTCTGATATTTCTTCTGCCTCCTCTCGGCATGGTATGGGATAGCTATATTTTGGGTGTGTAATGTCATTATTCTTGATAGATAAGCTGGTAATTTGCCTTCTGGAATTCCCTGTTATCATACTGTGATTTGTAATTTGTCCTTCCTACCACTTTTGCACCCTCATGGATCAGCCAGTATACACAATCTCGGGAGACTTTTGCACTAGGAATTGTCATACCAAACTGAGACCCAAATAGAGAAAAATAATTTGTCTGTAAACTTACTGTAACTAATAGAAGAAAAATGCAGTGATCTGTAAGCAGGACTGTTGCAGGAGAGTACACTGAGGATTTTTAATTATGCAACTTGCAGTATCTGTTGATACAGTTTCAATACAACTGGATAAGCTGTGGAGTAGTAAACAAGGTTCATAAAAGAGTTATATTTCTTCTACTTAGTGTTTCTGCAACACAGGTTCAATTTTTGCCTTAGTAAACAATTTAAAGTAATAGGGAGTCCACTTGGGATAATGCAAATTTTTTCTTTGCTTGCCAAAAAGAAACATAATAATGAACTCTACTTTCACACTCCCAATTTAGTAAGAAAAAACAATAAAAAGAAATTGCAATTGCTACAAATCATTTACTCAGCAAGTGTCAATGTTAGTGTCCTGAGTGACAAAGGTCTTGTGTATAGTTCATTACAATATTAGCATATCAGAGTAGCTTCTTTTTCCAGAGAGATATCTTGCCAAGCATCTTAGGCCTTTGATTTAAATTTGGCTCTGCATAGTGGTACCTTACTCATTTCTTTTGAATTACTAGAGTTAATTAGGAGAAAGAAAGAGTTTATTTAAAATTTTAATTCTGCACTATTTTACTGTACAAGCAGAAGGGGGGAAAGAAATCTGGATTTTCAAACACAGCTGTTCCTTCAATTTTCTTTTATTCTTCTAATATAGAGCTTGTATTATAATATGTTATGAGATGATGGAAGTTTCTTTGTCAGAAGCAATTTCATGGCTTGATATAGTTTTTTTTTGATCAAAACTGCATGAAAATCATGTTGATGGAATCATTTTCAAGATGCTCCAAAATGACAATGAATAAATCTAATAAATGTAAGGAAATGCATCCTGTGACTTCAAAATAGGAACCATTCCTTCACGGTGATGCCTCATAATCTCTGTATTTAACAATCAGTCAAGCTTTCTGCTATGAACACTCTGATTTTTTCATATTTATATTTAACGTCTCAGCCTATATAAGGTAAATTCCATTGCTTTATGGATGGAATGTAACAATGGTTGTCAGCACAGATAAATACTTGGTTCATCAAAATCAAAATGTATTAATGTTTGTTTTCCAATTTAGAAGCAACACAGATGACAAAAGTCTAATTCAAATAGTTGGTGCTTTCTGAATTCTCTTACTTACACAAAAAAATAGAATAGTTTCTAATATTCTAATATTTCCAATAATAGTTTTAGGAGTATATGTCTGCTGGAAAAGTTTTAAGTCCTGGCAGAAGATATTTGTTAGAAAAATAACCATTCACATGAGATATGAATCTTCAAAAATATTTTCTTTGAGATTTCCAGAGTTCTGTTTTACATAAAATGATTTTTGGTGTACAGTTAGAAAGATTCAATAAAAAGACAGCAAATCAGTGCCCTGAGTGACCAGCATATATCAGAGTACTGCATTTACACTGGAAAAGTTAAAAAAAAAACCCCACAAAATAATAGCTGTGTTGCATAAATTAGGCTGGTGAGAACTTGTGTTTGAAAAAAGAAATCATCAGTCTGTCATTAATAAAGGGCAGGGGCCAGGGACTAGTAGAAAAGGTAAACTACAGAGCCAGAGCTTCTCTTTTGCTTTGTCCTATTTCAGGCTGTCATGAAATAAGTTTTTCTCTTGAGGTTGCTGCTGAAATGCTTCTTTTCCATTTTTGTTTAAAAATATTGAAAAGAGTATTTGGAGTCTGATCTCCCACTATTCAGGAAACAAAAACACTCATGAGATTATGGATTTCTCTAAGTTTCTGTAGTAAGTTTCAAAATGCCTTTTTTTCTAATGAAGAGAAGAATATTTCATGTTTAAAATATCTGAAGATTTAAGATATTTCCTGATCATTTGAAGTTCAGTGATCTGTATCAGGCTAAAAAGCTTTAGTGAATGGTGGGACATGAAAGTATGGGAAATGGGGGAGGGAATCGTCTCACAAAAAGGCGTTTTTTGTGCACCTGCTTAAGTATTTAACTATGAAGATTAAAAGGGGTTGCGATGATTGCAGCTGTGTTTGCTCCGTGGTGAAAAGAGACAAACAGGAAAACAAGACTTAATCTTTTTAAAAAGAAAAAAAAAATCTATAAAAACCATTTTTTAAAATCATATCAATAAACGAGTGACCAAAACACACCTAGAAGTAATCGTTGGCCAGTGATATGCTGATCAGACTAAATGATTTACTATTCCTTATTTAGAAAAAGTTATTATATGAAAGTTAGTATATGAAAGAGGAAAAAATCTTTAGTACTTCACAAGAAAATGGTATCATTTTTGTTGTGGAAAGTTCTGAAAATATGTTAAAAAGATAGTATTATAAAGTATGAGAGAATCAGATATTTGGATCATCTACAAGCAGGTATCAAAAACAGCTTTAGAAACATCCCAGCATGATCCTGAGAAACAGTGGTGACTGGAAAATTTATTTCAACTTTTTGTGAATATATAATACTAGTATTTTTATTCCAAAGAATGAAAATTAAAAGTCTGTTTGTTTTGTGTGAGTTTTTTAAGTTGAAAACCTATTTTTAATTTGAAAGAAAAATATTAATAAAAGAAAGAAAAATATGTATAACAAAAATAATGGGAATTATGATATAATGGGAATGTAAATGGGAATGTAAATTCACATTTCATTTTTCAGCTAAACATTCATTTCCTTGTTTATAGTAACATCACCTTCCTTCTTGCTATGCATTCTAAATGTTCTCATTGGAAATAAGGAATATATATTATAGAACCTGTATGAATCTCTGAAGAGCCAAAGATGAAGTACAACAGAATCAATTGATTTTTATATCCGAAAGAAGGTGAAATGAAAGCAATACATGAATAATATTTATTTTTTAAAATTATTTTAATTTGCTTATGTTCTAAGTGACAGCTGAGAATTCAAGACATAAGTAGGATCTCACCTCTTTTTGTATTGTGGCTTCAAGCTTTCTGTAAATCTTCCTTTCTTCAGACAAGGTTTTCCTAGATCAGGCCATTTTACTTGTTCCTTTGCATCAAAGCAGGAGCATATATAATGTAAGTACACTTCAGTTGTAAGTGAAGCCTTTAACATTAAAACAATCATGTTGTTATTAGATAGCTTCAATTTTTAAGGACTATATAATTATCTATCTTTGAATTTTTCAAAAGTTTTTAACTTTATAACTTGTGTTTAGATAGTACTAAGAGGCAGTCCATGGACCATTCCTGATGGTCTGTATTCCTTCAGCTGCCTGAAAGTGAAACCCAAGGCAATTTGCTGGCAGAGATGTGGGCCATTCTGTGTTCAGTTCACATTAATACTTAATATAGAGCTTGGATACATTTAATTTATTTTGTGTATAGGTGTAAATAATCAAACTCATACATACCTACATATGAAAAACAACCTAGTATGTGGCCACCTGAAATGGAAGAATTCTGACAGTGATTTTCCCTGCATCTGAGCATCATGACATCTTTCATATATCCTGCCCCAGCATCATACTTTTAGATATAGAAGTATTATTATCCCATGTCTACAAACAGGATATAGAGAAATTCTGATTGTGAACATACCTGCTAAATGTATCACAAGCTTGATCTATGAACCCAAGTACTGATACTTTTTTTTTCTGCAGTGTGGCTAGACAAGCACCAGTGTCTGTCACTGTCTGTTTATCCCAGAATTTAACCATCAAAGAAATATGAAATCTGAGCAAGTAATTCCATATACTAAACACTCTTCAGAAAGGAGCACTTGGAAGCATTTGCACTGTATATGAACAGCTCTACACAACACATCTGAACATTTAAATTTTAATAATGTAAATGTATAGGCTAAGCAGCTCTAGATTTGATGCTATTATTCATATGTATACATACGTATGCTCCTATTATCACTTGCTTTTAGAAACAGAGGGGCAATATGAGAAGTACCTATTTTGCTAAACAAAAACAGACTATAGGAGAAAATAATATTTTTCATTTCATCTCAAACAAAGAAAATCTAAAATAAAACAACTGCAAAGTCATCAGCTGTAATTTTCAGCTTTTCAGGATGTTACTATTTTCCAGATTTTTTTAAGACCTCAGTTCAGTAGCTGTTGTTTTTTTTTAGCTGTTGGTTTTTTTTCTAAGTTTGGCCATAAGCATTGCAGTGGGAGTGACAATATGCTGAGCTTTATTGAAATGTTGTGGATGCTGAACAATTGAATGAAAAATTTTGGTCCTGAGCCCTGTAGAATAACAAAATCCATATCACCAAGCTCATGGTTATAGTTCATAGCACCTGGCTCTGCTCTCGTTCAAAAAACTGAGTATCATTCTAGATATCAGGAAGCATTTAACCATATAATTCATCTTAGACATAACGTGGAGAGAAAAATTAATCCTTGAGGTAATTTTTTTATATTAAGCAGAATATTAACCAGATGTTGATATAAAGTATTACAATACTAAGTGTAAATTCTGGGATGTTTCTGGTTAGAAGTGTAGGATTTTTTGTTATTTTATGTTATTTTTGTATTTAGTTTTTGGGGTTTTTTTCAGTCTATAAAAGAAGAGGACAGAAAGAAGAAAAGAGTTAAGACAAACTGCAGGTAAGAAACTAAGCTATCTAAATAAGATTAGCTATGATGTCTTAAAACCAGAAAAGATTTCTTAAGTAATTGTATTCTCATTTTAGAAATGTTATAAATTTTCCAAGTTTTTCTGTATTTGAATTTTCGTAGCATTAAGGATAGAACATTTAATGCATGGGTAGTCCACTACATAATGCTTCTTAAAGCTTTTCCCCATGTAAATTTTCTTCTCATACTGTCTGCCTAATCATCAGCCATTGTAATTTATTTCTCCTGCATCTGTATTTAATCGGTGCCTTCACACCTTGAATATGAATGCAGTTCTGAACTCCTTCCTTACTACATCCTTCCCCTTAACGTCAAAGCACAGACAACATAGATAATAAAGACCAAGAATAGTTTCTCTGCATGATAGAGATGATATTACTTTAGGAGGGATAAGAAAGAGATCCAAAAGTCTTGACAAGCTTAATGAAAATTATTAAGAAACAACCACTTCACTCTTTTACTCATAATATACTCAGAGACATCTAGTAAAGTTAGATCATGGGTTCAGAGCAAGAAATGTGAAACTCATTTGATGCCTTACAAAAGGCTGACCTGAAACAGAAGCTGGACAGAGTTAAAAGAATAAAAGAAGTATTTATTAAAACAAGGTACACTTTGGGCCATGCAGGAGTCTCTCAGAGACTACACCCAAAATGGACACCTAGCACGTGTTTTTGGGACAGATATACCTTTGGTTCATCTGCATATCAGAAACCCATTGTCCAATTACAGTTTCGGGTCTTGAAGTCCCATCCCCAGCTTGTCCCCTTCTTCTCTTGGCTGCTGTCCATGGGTGTTTACATTTTGGGCTTTTGGAAAAACAGTATGTCCTTGAAACTCCAGCCCAGAGAGAAATTGTTTCGTCTAAATGACAGTAACAGAACACTAGATGACAATTTATGGAGTTTTAGAGTCATATACTAGAGCAGTCCTGATGTAGAAAAATGAGAAGTTAAAAACTAAGGCATCACATTGCCACAGGATCCAGTGGCTGCCAACTTTGCCTTTTTTCCCATTTTTTGGCAAAAGGCTATTGTGTTAGTTTGAAAAGATAGTGAGCAGATCAAGTGGAACTTGTGGAAGAAAGGGAAGGTTCCACTGTCCTCTGCTGAGTAAAATCAGGACAGGGTGATGGGAGAGGAGACTGGCCTTTTAAACATCAGAATCCATCAGTAAGGTAGAGATAATTACTATCAAACTACAGAAGAAAATGTTACTTTATGGATTAATACAATCACGGAGAACAATAATAAGAATAACGGAAATCTTTGTTAATGTAAATATTTTGTGTATAACTATGACAAACCATAATGACCTAGAAGCAGTGTAATACCCCACATTCATGATTAGGACAAAGGCTGTTGAGTCATTTGAATTGAAAAAACCATTGACCAGTCGCTGGTCAGTGAATAATAAAAAGACTGAATAGTTTCTACTCTGACCTTCTAAAGGCGGAAATCTAAAACTGAAAGGAAGGAGAGAAAACCCCATAATTTATATGACATGATGTTTTGTTGTTCTATTTGTAGGAATAATTGCAGCTTTGGTATATGTGTGTTGTCCTTTTCAAACATGCAGCTACATGTGCTCACTGATAAAACCAGGAAGCCAGCTTCAGGGAATAGAAGTCATAATTCCACAAACCTTGCAGGGGTATTAATTTTCAGGTTTACATATCTTTAGAACCTCAAATTTGGAAATTACCTTTTACCTTATACTTGTCCCCTGGTGGCTAAAAGGTAAACTGGCTTTGAAATGGAGGGCCCATTGTCTATTAATTGAGGGAAGGTCTGTGATTGTGGAATGGCCCCGGCTCCCACACCAAGCAGGACTTAACAATACGTATTTTGCATGTTATAATAACACAGTAGGATTTCAGGTTCAGGATACACATAACACATCACACCCAGAAGTCAATGTCTTGCTAAACTCTAGGGGTATTGGCTTCCTTGGAATCATCAAGGAAGGTATGCTGTTACCAGGAATGTATAGAATGGCAAGATTCATATCTAATAGGGATCCTTGTCAATCGTTCCCTTTTTGATCCTGTTTCTCACCCTTTAAGACAACCAGATTATTACAAAGCACCATATATGCTAAAAAGTTCATTTTTCATGGTGCACAGAATTACCCAACTGAGCGGGAACATTACCTACAAATTCTTCCAACTACTTAAGGGTGTGGTCCAGAGAGAGCACTGTTTTAAAGCCCTTGAAGGATGTGAACACCTCCTCAACAAGACCATTCACACTTGTCCACACAAGTCCAACAAGTATTGAGAACAGCTGTAAAAAATTGGTTGGCATTAGACAACCAGCCTACCTATTGCACTGTGAAATACTCTACTGGGCTTCTGGTAGCTATACTGCTTGAAATTTTCCTGGGCTTTCATCTCTACTTGCAGTAAATGTGGCTGGTTTAGTTATAGATTATGGCCACTATAGACATGAACTTGTGGACATATTATTTTTTAAAATGTAGATATACATTATTAAAGAGAAAGAAAAAAAAATTAAGCAAATATTCATCTATCTCCTCAAAAGAAAGAAAATTGATACGGAGAAAATATTTTCTACATGCTTCCTTACTGATTGTCATACATGCTTTGCAATGGTATTCAATCTACCTGTTAATTTACCTTTTAACATGACCATTCAAATAATATATTAGGGATGAAAATAAAAAGTTGAAAATGTATTTCATAGCTCTGCTTTTCTGTTCAAGATAAACAGAAAATAAGCCAACAAAGCATTTTTACTGTGATTACTTCAGACCCCAGACCCACATACTACATTTGTAAGTTCTCTGTTACACCCAAATGACAACCCATTGAAAATTCTGTTACATTGCCTTAAAGACATCTCAATGTAGTCATTCTGTGGTTAAATAGGATTTGGGAAATATTACATCTAATGTTAGAAAAGAATTTTCTGGGCCATACTGGCTTATACCTGACTATGTGCCCCACAGTAAAATTCTGAGATGTCTGGATTCCCTCTTCATCCAGAATCAGGTCTGTGAAAACATAACTACTTTTATCTAGTGCTGAAGAAAGTCTAAAATGGGAGAGGTTAAGTGGCACATATTAACTGCCATTTAATGAGAGGGATGAACACTGCTGGAACACCTATAAGTAGAATGTAAGATATTGTGAAATTACTGCCTTACTGCTTTCAGCTATTGATTAGACAACAACAAATTTTCTTCTTCTATTGATAGATTTATTTCATGTGATTAATAATAATGTAATGAAAATAATTCTTTCATTCTATTCAATTCTTTCAATAATATCAAAGTAAAATTAGAATAATGAGAGAATGTGTGAATGTTAAAATATGCTTACAAAAAGAAAGAGAAATCTGCTTGGATCAAGGCAAAAGAATATGATAAGAATATTTAATTGACATCTGTGTATCTCAATGTAAGTATTCTTGAGTAATACTTCTTGATTTTTATAATATACAAGCAAAAATGTCCTATGCTATGGTTAATTCTTCCAATCGAGGAATTCTAAGTGTAGACTGACAAATTACCTTGTCAGCTTTGCTAATGCACTAAATGGGGCCAGGTTCTCACCATTTAGACTTCCCTCAAAGAGATGCCCTTTGGAAAGTAGGAGTGGCTACCTAAGCCATGAAACCAATTCTGATACGGATCAGTAACAATGGAGTGTACTAATCATCTGGTAATTATTTCAATTTTATGAGTCTGTGCACAACACATGCATATCTAGATTACCCTTAGAAAATAATTGTTAGACAAAGGCTGGGTAACAGTGGACCTCACACCATATCTGAAGAGATCTGTATATTCTTAGAATCATATTGACCTGAGCACAGCTGAATGTTGAATGAAAAAGACAACTGCTGTCTTAAATCCTAAACCAGAAATAATTCTTAAAAATCTGTGATCTGAAGTTGTCTTGAGATATCCCATAAATATTTCTTGGTACATTTTTAGGTCTCTGGATCTGTATTATGACCCAGCTTGTAAAATGTTAGGATCAAGTTATTAAGGTTCTTAGAAATACCCCTGCCCAAATTAAGGTGCAAACGAGACTATATGCCAGTGACAATAGTAAAGGTTTTATTTGACAGTAAATATGAAAGAGAGAGAGAGAAAGATATAGAAAGAAATAAGAAATAGTTGAGGGGGACAGAGACAGAGACAGAATAAAGAAAATATCACCACTCCATGGATACTAACGTTGATCCTCTCCAGCTGGTCTTCTTGGTGATTAAAGTCCCCCTGAAAAGTCTGGAACCTGATGGGTTTATATACTTTTCAGCCAGGTACCAATGTCCAGGCAAGTCCCCCTGGGGGACGGGGGGCAGTCTCTTGCAGCAGACTCTGGATCTGTTGCATCATATGCAGTCCCACAGAGCAAGGTCTAACACTTGGGGGGGGGTCTTTGATGGATTGTGACCCCCCCCTCAGCTGCCTCTCATGTGAAAGTCCCGAGGATGAGGCCTGTGGGGTTTGGGGGTGCTACAGCTGGGCCAGAGGATGGGCGTTCATTGCCTCTGACCAGAGGTTACGCCACACCCGAAACCTCCTCTCCCCTCCTCAGCTGGGGGAGGGGTGTCCAGGTAAACCTGGCTCCTGCGAGCTGTGCTCTACCACCACCCAAACCTGGCCGAAGCTGGTGGCTTTGGCCTTTTGTGGATGCAAACCTTCTCCTCAGACTGATATGACTGAACAATGGGCTTCCCTCTATCTAGTCAACAGCCTGGTTTCAGTCCAAAGTCCCAGGCAGGTATCTTCAGGGAAGCTTCTTTGGTAGTAGCTTCTTTATACAGTTTTGGTTATGATGAGAAAAATTTTATATCAATGTTTGAGGCATGAACTATTTCTGTCTCTGACAATCTGCACATGATTTTGTTTTATTTTGAATCCATTTTTTTTTAAGTTACTTGAACACAGAAACATAATGAGGAAAGGACTAGCTCTTTGTTTATTCCGGTTTGGGTTTTTTCATTAAAAAATTCAACTAAGTCTTCCTCGAGGACAGTCTTGATAATTAATTAACATCTGTAGAACATACTTATTTGCAACCGAAGATTCAAATATTTAAAAAACAGTGCATCCTTTATCTTTTCCTGAGTCATTTCTTAGTTTCAAAGAATGTGCTTCTCTGCTTATGTGGCTTTCAGAATGTATATCTTCCACTTTCCCTTCCTAGTAGTTACTTGGCAAGGCAACCATTAAAAGTTACAGTTGAGTGTCCTACTAGTTTAATTATTGTAGAAAACTCATGAGAAGGAATGGCCTCTAGGGGAATATCACATGCACAGCTCAATAATCCTAATCAATCTAATTAAATTTCTGTGAAATAAGCATTTTTAAAAGATTTCCAGAGGTCCAGTAGGTTTGTCTCATTGTTTAGTGTTGCAGGCTCCATCTTTAATCAGGGAAGGTTTCTCAAATGTTACAATGAATAATGCATTAGATTTGAATGGAAAAGTCCTTGCACAGAACCACTGCAATGGCATAGCAGAGAATATTTTCCCTTTGAGAGCAGACTTGTTGATGTAATTTCCTGGTGCCTTGTGGTGGGTTGACCCTGGCTGGACACCAGGTACCTATCTAAGTCATTCTATTCCTTCCCTCCTCAGCTGTTCCTTCCCTCCTCAACGTTGGTTGAAATGCCCTGTTAGGTGGAACAGTTGATTCCTGAAGGACTGCACTCCTTGAAAGGGACTATGCTGAAGAAGCTCTTTAAAAACTGCAGCCCAGGGGAAGGACTTGTGCTGGAGAAGTTCTTGAACGATTGTCTTTCATGGGAGGGACCCCATTCTGGGGCAGGGGAAGAATGTGACAAGTCCTCCCACTGAAGAGGAAGGAGTAGCAGAGTCAACGTGTAATGACCTGCCTGCAACCCCCATTCCCAATCCCCCTGCACTGATGGAGGAAAAAGGTTAAGAACGTGGGAGCGAAGTTGAACCTGGAAGGAAGGGAAGCGTGGGGGAAGGTGTTATTTAAGATTCAGCTCTGTTTCCCATCCTACACTCACTTGATTGGTAATATATTAAATTCTTTTTCCTCAAGTCAGGTCTGTTTTGTCTGTGGTTGTAGACTGATCTCTCCCTGCCCTGATGTCGACCCATGAGCCTTTCCCTATTCCTATTTTCTCTCCCTGTTCAGCTGAGCAAGGGAGTGATAGAGCAGCTTTGGTGGCATATGATGCCCAGCCAGCATCAACCCATCACAGAAACAAAGATCAAAGTTGCATGCAATGTCAAATTCTGCCAGTGGATTAGTCCTTAGTCAAGCCAGCTAGAGGACTGAAGAAGAGAAAAGTTGATATGTAGAATGATGACATTATACCAAACTATTAAATAATCCAACAGTTTTTTATTCTAAATGCAAATTTCTTGATACAGTCTTATAAAACAGCCTTATTAAAGGTGTCAGTCGCAAGCAATAATGAGATCTGCATAAGCAATCAATAATTAAAACCAGGTGCTTTCTATGCCTTTGATAAAAAAATTAAAAATAAAATTGTAAAATTATAGATTATTTTATAATTAATAACAAGCATATGTGATTTTTTTATTTCTGACTGACTTGCTCATTAATATTTTCCTTTATAAAACCTTTGGTGTAAGACATAAAAGCCCCCCAAGATGGATTACTTTAAATGAAGCTGCTTTTGCTGTGCTGCAATTACTTTATACAGAAACTGTTAAAACGAGAGGATTTGTGAGACTTGAATTTATAAAGAAAAAACCCAAAGCAAAAAAGCCTGGCTTTTACTGGCTAAAAGGTATTGAAATTCAGAAGAATAATGTACCAAATATAGCAAGTTAAAATTACAGGGGGTGAGAAAAATTCACATGTAGAAAACTGAAAGTAAATTCCATATTGCACATGGCAGCATTATTCAGTTCCACAGGCTACTGACACTAGGTTTGGGAAATTTGAAAAATAGATATTCCAAAACATATATTTAAGCTAAATCTTTTTTCCTGCCCCTTCCCTCTCCTTGCATTCCCACCTATGAGTATATTCCTTAGTATTTCAAATTAATGGTAGATGTACATCAGAATGTATTTCCTGAGTTGAACTTAGAATTAAATAGAAAACTTGAATTTTAGAACTTAACTTCCTGTAAGTTTGAATCATATTCCCATTATTCCAATGAGGATTGATTTCTATTAAAATTCCAGCCCATTTTAGTCTTTGTAATGAGCCTAAAATAGCTGCCAGCTTGCAGTGCTGGAATTAATGATAATCGAATGTAACACAAAATGTATTTCCATATTTTGTATTGCTTAAATGATTTCATCTCAGATGTAGTATGATTCTTTTTAGAGATGACTACTCCTATTTAATCTCTTTTCCAATTTTAATTTGAATTTCATATTGTTCCTGACTGTTTAATGAATATTTTGGGACATGGCCATAGTGTTGTTAATTATACCGGAGACTGAGTATAATTAATTCTTTTGGACCCAAAGTCAGCTAGTTAATCGATTTCTGATGAAACTGAAGATTAAACACAGATAGTTCACTTCTTCCTTCATTCATTTTAATTTTTCCCTCTTTGAATTCCATCAGATTACTTTGGGAAGTCATTGGTGGCAAATCAATTTGTGGACCCATTCGGGGTATTATCCAGATGATAATAGATGGATGATCCACTCAGGCCAGTCACCTTCCTATCAATTTTATTTTTTTAATTTTTAAAGAAAACCTTTTGCTACTTTTCAGTAGATTTACAAGCTTTATTTTTAATTCATATTTAAATGATTCCTTACTGCCTTTTAACAGAATAAAAAAGGATCCTCAGAACAGTTTTCTGTAGACCAGACAGTTCACAAAAAGAAAGCACTGTAGTGATTTGGAAGACATTCCTCATATTAGTGAGGTATTAACTCATGTGGCTAAATTTGATTTTAGGGAATGGCCTGTAAAGGCTCAAATGAAAAAGAAAAATATACATTAGTATGTCCAGGGGTTGCTGTCACATTTTCTCCCTCTCCCATGCTATAAATAATGGTATATTTTCATTTTTCATGGTGGGAAAAATGCCTAAAGCCTATAAAGAGATAATAAAAAAAAGGGCAAGTAAAAACTTTAAAAGAATAAAAGAAGGACTTCCAGTGAATGAGGAAAACCTTGTGCATTTTTCATTTATTACTTTATTATGACAGCAACAGAGTTCTAGTTTGCTACTTTCATACTGCAATGGCTCATGATCCAAAAGTACTCTTGCACTGTATTCAATATCCTATTGTGAACAGACTTAAGACAGCTTTTAGAGTTGTTTCTTTATAGGCAAGTAAGAAAAAAGCACAAGTGAACCAGGTGATTTGTTATCTATAATTTCTGGAAAAATAGGGCCAAAAATACAATATTTAACAATGGCTGCTTACATAAATTAATCCTTTTTGGACAAGATGTGTAAACATATAATTCAAACTCCTCAGCGCTTGAGCACTTTATATGTTAAATTTATACTAAATGTATTACTGAATAAAAGCCTTGGTATTAATTCAGAAATATTTTCTGTTTCCCAGATGAAGATCAGATGCGCATGTCCTTTATCAGGAACCATACTGTTTAACATTCAAACAGAACTTTGTTAATCTGTAGAAACAAAGGCTTCACCAGATTAAAGCCATTCAGTTTCTAATTAATGTTCTTTGGTATAATTTTGGCAACCTTTCTGCATATTTATAGCTGTCAGTGGTTAAAGTGAAATTTTGTTCCCACAGAAATTAATTTTACATTTTAAACGAAGTGAAATGTTAGTAGTTTATCATAATATCAAGGCTTTTTAAGTTCAGCCTTTTTTAAGGGAAATGTAGGTATTAAACAGTCATTAAAATGTAAGTGGAAAAAACTTTAAAATTTTACATCCAAGTTTCACATTATAGAACTGCAGAGTGCTGGGTAAGGAAAGTATTTATGACATGAAGAGAAGCCTAATGGGAGTAATGAAGGATGTTTGGACTTGAGAATATCTCCACTTACCATGAAAAATTTTTTCTTCAAGTTAAGTCTTGCTCTAGGAGATCATGAAGAAAACTATCAATTGTTCTAGGCTCAAAACAAATTGCTCTAAATAGATGTCTTAGCTATCTGAATCTGGGAAGATTAAAGTGTCAGAATATAGAATGCCTCTTTACAACTTTCTTGTCCCTGAGGTCTAAACAATGTGTGTGTGAATAGGTGATTAGGTCTTCAGACTCATGAAAGACTGCACACTAAATCTTGATGTGTCATAAAATAGAAATGTAGTCCTGTCTCTAGAAAAACCTGTGTACTCCCATAGTGTTTGGGTGATTTGACTGGACACTACTATGGCCATTGTGTTTATGAAACATTAGTTCAATATTAAATCAGATCTTTTTAAATAATAAAATAGCAGGGAGATAATTTGAAGTAATCTAAGATATTGGATTTTATGCCTTGTGTTTTTTTCCTTTTCAATGGCAAAAACTCCTCTTCATGTTTGTGTTACCTGTGGAGATATTAAGAATGGAGGAGTCAGACTTTAAGTGTTGTTAAATTCACATTTGTAGTGACATTTAAAGATAGGAGTTCAAAGAAGTGAATTTTAACAACACTTTTGTTTTGCAGCTATTCTCACACTACCCAGCTATAAATGGACAGCTGATTATATGCATAGAGTTACTGAATGTGAGCTAAACAGCAGAATATGGTACTAACTACATTTACCCCTTCCTTTCCCTTTCTGTAGTTTCACCCCAAGCCAGTGTAGTTTGTCATATTATATTGATACCTGAACTCTAATGGACATCTGACCTCATTATTAATTCAGATGTACCTAATTAGTATTCAGTGGAATAGAGTGCCTATTTCTATTCTTGGCTTTTAATGTGCATTTACCTAGATAAATTAGATGGAAATAATAGGAGGATCTGTTGAGTTGCGGGTGTTCCCTTTTTAATGAAAGAAGCAAATTCAATTAGACTACTTATCATATAATCAAAACTGATTTTCTACTTTATGTAGAAAATGTCAACAGATAATATAATTTCTTCCATTTACACCTTTCATAAGAGAAACGGAAGAAATCACCATTAATTCTAGCAAATCTAATCAAAAGACAGTAAATAATCTTCTGCAGTAAACTTGCCACAATGCAGACTGCAATAAGGCAGTATTGTTAAGACACACAAACAAAGGATAACCCTATGTCCTGGTACTTTGTCTTTCCACTGCTGCATTTCCTTTATTTATCTTTCTAAAAGTAATTATAATTATGCTGATAATAATGATGATGATGATGACGATGATGGCAGCAGTGATAACAGTAACAGCTGGTGTGGTAGAAGTTACTGCAAGCAAAATTAGTTTCATTCATTTAAAAAATAATCTGATCCATCCAACTGCTGAATATTACGAAGTGAAGCTATTGGTTACAGTATGTGCCAAAAGACTAAAAACAAAAGCATTGCAAAATTCTGTCTTAAAAATGCTGAGAAAGACTCCAGGTTTTCCATCTACTTCTGCTGCCTACAGCCAGTTTCAGATTTTGGTAGTCTGGGGGTCAGTGCTATGAATCTGAATATGTGGAATGAACCTTAATTTTGCTTTCTGGCTTGTTGTATTTTTACAGATGTCAGATATATTCAAAAACCTCTCTAAAAGTCAAACTGTATATTCTGCTTTTAATTAACTTTTTGTTTTTTCCCTGCAAAGAGATCATGATTATTTAAAGAGTTTGTTGTACTATTAATAATCATTGCACACCAAAAGGAACTGTTTCAAGGTTTCTGTCCTAAGTTTCATAGGATGGCCTATATATGCCAAAAAGATTCTGGACATATTTTCTCATGTAAAACTACACTTCAAGCTGTCTACCAAAGTGACCCTGTGGATAAGGGGGACGGGGGGAGGACAATAAAGACACCAAAACAACAACAACAGCAACACACTAGAAAAAAGAAAAATCAACCCAAACCAGAATCTAGACATAAAAATACATCCTCAAAAGAGTAAAAATGAGGAGCTTCGAAGTTTGTTTTCATAGACCACATGATTTGTTTACTACACACAGCTGTTTCTTGAAATTTATCAAAAACAAACTGCCAAAATAGCAGGATTGGTATTACTACCAGCAGTGCTATTAATACTAATAATTCTGTCAACTCTAGCTTTACCAGTCCTTCCCTTTCATTATTGGTCCTTTAGCAAGAATATATCCCTACGCTTAGCTCTTTATCAACACTCTACTTTCCCCCCCCAACTGCATTCCTTATTCACCTTTTGGAGGCTGAAGCTTCAAAGATGAAGGTTTTTTGTGAAGAGGCACTTTTACTAAAAAGTTAAGTTGAAGAAGTATCACTATGTTATATATGTTATTAAGCATAATGCAATAGGAAAGCTTCTCTCTTCAAAGAGAAGAAATTCCCTAAATATTCAGTACCTTCTCTCAGAATTACTAAGAGATTCGTATTATGACTGTAGAAATGCAGAAACCCTTCTATGGACATAACCTAGAACTCCCAAATTCTCTGAACCAGAGGGTTTCTTCACTGCTCTTATTTTTTGGGTCTCTTTGGGGTAGATTACTTCTGGCATTTATTTCAGCACAAAACTAACCTTCACAGGGATAGAAAATAAGTCCCACTAAAAGATGAGATTATAGCCTAGAGAAGAGAGCAGTGTCCTTGCAGGCAGCTCTCTCTCCAGGCTGGACTGCACAATGAGTCAGATGGTGATTATATAAAACACCACGAGTTGCTTAAAATAAAACCATCACAAAACTTCTGAAAGGGAAGCTCTGAGCACTGGGTCACAAGAATTTAAAGATACCCATATTCAAAGTAGAGGGAAGTTAGGTTAGTTCTTATTTTTTCTGTTACATGTATTCCTTACAAACATGTAGTTTGAGGGGACAGCAAACATTTTCTGGTCATTTCTTATAAAATCTGGTAGTGCTAGGATGGCCTTAAAAATCTGGCAGTGCTAAGTGCTGGACATGTCTCACCCAGACCTTATAATCCAAGAAAATATTTAAAAAAACAGATAGAATGAACTTGTATTTTACCGAAAAACATGTTTACAAGCCAGTAGAGACTCACTGACAAAACATTTTCTTACAAAATGTGTTCTTTATCTGAACTCATTTTAAAACTAGCTGTTATTCAAAGCTTAAAATGTTGTACTGACCACGGCCATTTCATACAGAAAACTTACCAAAAATCTCTCTCCCATTCTAAACTAAATTTCAAGTAAAATATTTAATTAGAGAAGGCAGGAAAATTATTATAAAGAAATCTATTTCCATACGATATGTGAATGTTTGCATTTAATTTTTATGAGGATAAATATTGAACACCTGATACTTTATAAAATTAATTATCTGATGCTGGATAGATCAGCTAATATCATTATGGAAATTTCTGAGCAATATACTTGCAATTTTCATGCATATTGAAATAAGACAGTGCAGTGGGAACTCTTATTTGCCATGGAAACCATTAATTGGATATGCAGAAGGTGATGTTTTGCTTTAAATAAATCTGACTGGGTCAGCAATTGAATGTTTCAAATACATGAGTTATATTTTACACAATTTTTCACTTTTTTTTTCTGGGTTTGAATTAGTTTTTTCTTCATATCTATGTGTTCCTCAGAAACAAATGGGATAAAATTGAGTGGAACCATGGGACATTTTGTTTTATGATTATTTTAGTGAATGCACATTTTGCATTTCTAAGTCTGACAAATAAGAGCTGATTGTAATTACATTTGTGTTCCTGCCATGTGTTCTCAGGCCTCTTTCTCCATTGTTTCTTTCTCATGTGACTCTTATTATGGATCAAATAGCTGCTTTGCATTAATCATTTCCATAAAAATGTACATTTGGTTTTTGATTTACAGAAAGTTTGACATAGGAGACAGTCTTTTTTCATATCACATTGGGATTTTGAGTAAAATATGTTGGGATGTATATATGAAAAATTAACTTCTAAAGAAATGAATCCTAGGAAATACTCACAGAGAAATTATTAAAATCTGAGGACAGTAGGTATTTCAAGTCAGGAAAATGTGAAGTGCAAAGAAGTGGCTCTTCTTTGAATTACATATTCCATGGCATATTCACCAATAATTTGTTTACAAAAGATATGACCATTTCTCTGTTAAACTCTGAAGGCATTTATAGATGTGATTAATTTTACACAAGTGAATAGTTGTGCCTAAGTCAAGGACATAGGAAGATGACTATAGTACTCAAGATGTTATTATTTATTTTGTTTACCTGTGGAGGCTTCTTATGACATTAGTAAGTCAATATTCCCTAGTATATTAATATTTTCCTGGTTTAGGAAAACATCTGGATTCAATACACAACAAATATATCTCCCGAATATTAGTAAATGAAGATATTGATGCTTCAGAATTAGTCCCCATAGCTTCATCCTGGAGCATAGTCCATGACTTTCAGAATCCTTGGCAGGCTTGAACCCAGACCCAGAGCAGATTTTGGAGCAGGGGGTGTGCAAAATACCGGGTACTCTGAGTGGATCACTATACGAGTTCTCTAGGCTGAGGAAGACTTATCTGTAACCCTGAATAATTTGTTGAATGTGTTCCAACCAGCTGCAGTCTTTGTTTTAAAAATGTGCTGGAAGCGGCGTAGTTTGTGGTTTTGTTTTGGGTTTTCTGTTTACTTTTTTTCCTAAGTAAAATTATTATAATGTAACTTTTTTATATGTATAATTTGATAAGTAGATAAGTCTCCCAGAAGGGAATTTTAAGCCATTGCTTACCTGACAGAACCCAGGAGAGGGAAGAGTAGACCATCATATTTTCTCTTTTTCTGTGGAAACCACACCACCATATTCCAGTCGAAAGACCACTATATAAATGGTACAATGCAGCATTGAATCTGTACATAGCAATAATGCTCTGCGAGTGGTTATTTTGCATTGGGCATCTCAGAAGATACAGGGTGTGAAACTTATATTTAGCATTTGTTTTCTTTAAACTGATTTGAGTGCATGTGAATTTATTTGTTTTCCAGATTCTTTCTGGGGTTACAGCCGTAATATTTTTATGTCCGGAGAAAAATGATCCATTTAACTGTATGATCATTAGTTCAAAATCCTCCTTTTTTTTTTTTTGTAGATAGTAGTTTTCAGATCAAGCAAAATTCTTAATTGAATTTAGTCTTGATACAACAGAAACTGTCTCTGACAGTTTTGTTCTAAGCATAATGAGGACATATTAATTTTAATTTAAGTCATCACTAAGATGTATTGACCTGCAAAGCTGATACAGAACTACAATGGTCAAAAAGTCGTGATGACGACACGAAAAATTATGGTTTGAAGATAACCTGTCATGCAAGCTCTTATAACAGAATTTGTTGAAAAATTTAAGCATAACCTTCTAAATTATTCCATCACATTAACCCTGAATTATCCCTTCTTGTTTATGATGACAAAAACAGCATCAAGGAGAGATACGGAAGGAGTGGCCAGGTTTAATTAAACAAGGAAGTTGGTAGTAAGTACAGATATATAATTGCCTGCTTTTCAGTCTGTAATTGTAATTTTTTTTAATCTGGAAAAAAAAAAGGAAGAAAAACATCAAAAGAAAAGAAAAAAAATGTTGTTTTGCATTCTTTTAATGCAATATTTAAACAAAAATACATTCAACTTGTTTACCAGCTCTTTTTTCTGTGTGAAATGCAGCAACTCTTTGGGGGGTTATTGCTGTCATCCAGGCAGCAGTCATTTCACAGAATGTGACATTACTTGTTTAGAATTCAATTATGTTTTCTTTCATGTCAAACAACATTAAATGATCACTTGAATTTTGGTTCTTTGACATCAGTAATTGTTACAATTCATGGCAGATGACTCCTCAGATGCCAGAAGTTTGGGCCAATGGAGAAAAATATTTTTATTTTTCATGCAGATAACAACTGACAATCAAGATAATTCAGAAATGCCTATTATAGTGGAAATAGTCTTTATTTATTTAATTTATGCATAAAGATCTAGTCAGAAGTTTGGATGTGCACTCATTCATTTTAAAAGACAGACATTTTCATGACATGTAAATTGGTGGCTGGTTTTCTTCACTCAGGAGCTTCCTGCATGGCAGCCCATAACAATCTTTTCCTCTTTCACTGGGTTCTTGGCCACATCTTCATTATACTTCCAAAAACAAGGCCCTTCACATTGAATGCCTCTCTTTCATCAGGTTTGTTCGGTGGTGGTGATGTTCTCACCCATTGTCTAGTATGAGTTGATGCATAGCTGGTAGCTGGAGCTCTTTGAGAATTGCCTAACATGAGGTAGAAGGGAAAAGATGTTAAGAGAATCAATGCTTTCGCTTTCCAGCCGAATCAGGGTGTGCAAATTTACTTAAAAATGAAATGTGGATAACTGGTTAAATTTCCATCTAGTATTTGGGAAATTGTATAAAGGTACTAGTAAAGGATTCTTCCCTTTTATTTTCCTTTTCCTTCTGTTCTTTCCTTCATTTACCTGTCTGAAATGAGAATTGCTTTATGATACATATCTTGCTACAATCATGTTTACCTATCTTACTTCTGGGTTAATCATCTACGCTGGATGGATTTCAATGCTTTTTAGAAAATATAACTGTTCAAATTGAGAAAGGTTAGTTATTAGGTACTGTAATTTATTAAGGAGATTATACTTGTGATTTTTCATCCACATTTATTTAACTTAGTTTCTACAGAGTTTTTACAAGTTAATTGGTCTTGACCTAGTTCTCCCAGAAGTGTAGATTTTTGAATTCATGAAAATGAGTTAGAGAACCTGTCGCCTTTCAACAGAAAAGAGGTTCCTTGACCCTTTTGAAATCTCTTTCTCAATAATTTAACATGATTTTTAGAAAGAGATTACTCTTTCATAAAATACAGCATTAAAATTATCACCATTTTTGGTACATTGTTAGTTTCATATAATCTTCTTTTTTCCTTAGTCATTAGCCTCCTCAATTTGTGCATCTTTAGGACATTTTGCAAAACCCATTTTTTTCACAAGTATTAAAATAAAAAAAAAAAATAAGCAGGAGGGTTTTTTATTTGCATGGAGATTAGTACTGCATATTTGCATCCCAGAAAGCCAGTTGTATCTTGGGCTGCATCAAAAGCAGCATGACCAGCAGGTTCAGGGGAGTGATTCTGGTCCTCTTTGCTGTCCTCATGAGGAGTGCTACATCCAGCTCTGGGGGTCCCAGCATAAGTAGGAGACAGACCCATTGGAGTGAGTCCAGATGGGGACTGCAAAGATGTTTAGAGGGCTGAAACACTTCTCCTACAAACACAGACTGATAGAGGTGGGGTTGTTCAGTTTGGAGGCTCCAGAAGATATTAGAGGAACTTTCCAACACCTAAAGGGGGCTACAGAGAGCTGAGATAGACTTTAGATGAGAGGATGTAGTGACAGGAAAGGGGGGAATAACTTCAAACTGAAAGAGTAGATTTAGATTAGATATTAGGAATTCTCTTCTGGGAGGGTGATGAAGCACTGGAACAGGTTGCCCAGAAAAGTTGTGGATGCCCCATCCCTGGAAGTGCTCAAGGCCAGCACAGATGGAGCACTGAGAAATGTGGTCTAATGGAAAGTGTCCATGGCAGGGGATTGGAACTAAGTGATCTTTAGGAGCCCTTCCAACCCAGACTGGTCTATAAAACTATGATGATTATTGACTGAAATAAATATTTTTGTCATGTCTGTATGATGTAATTATTTTTAAATTAAATTTTGCTTTTAAAATGGTTTTCAGAACTTATGGAACTGAGCGAGCCATCTCAGCCACGCTGTGCACATGGCAATGAATATATACCTCTTAAATTCTGGTACTGATTACTTGGAATATCTTATTAAAAGCAGCTAAACATGGGTGGTTTAACATATGTCTTGGACTTCAAGTTGCTCAGATATAAACCCAAAGAGCAGTTATCTCTCAACAAAAGCAGAAGTTATTGTAGAGTACTTAAAGAAGGTCATGGTTGGCTTTCTCAAAGAGTATTCAGAAAATCACAATATTTGAGGATTTTAAGATACATCTTGAATGTGTGTTTTCACTATTCAGAGATTTCTCTAAGAATCATCATTATATTTGTTTTTGAAGATTGTATAAAAAAAAGTTTAGACTGTATATTTGAATTATATTGTGCTGTGGTAGAGAAAATTTCAAAATAATCTCTACAACAACCTAAAACAGAATGTTCCAACCCTAGGTCTGTTTAGCCCAGCTGGTCTTCTTCTCCACTGGCTCATCTTCTGGCACATGGGGATGGCCTGTTCCTGTAACTAAGTTTTCCTCCTTAAGGCACACCCAGCCTTCCCTTTCAGCCTTCTCCTTTCCCTTTCAGGACTGCCTCCCCAGGGACTCTCTCAACCAGTCTGCCCAAGGTCTTCCCTCTGAAAGTCTGAGGCAGCAGTTCTGCTGACCTCCCTGCTTGCTACTACAAAAATCAAAAACTACAATTTCATGACTGCTGTGCCCAAGACTGCTTCCATCACCCATCAGTCCTCCTCTGATCACAAACAGTAGGTCCAGAGGGGTATTTTTCCCAGTGGGCTTCTTCACCAGCTGTGTCATGAAGTTAGTGTCCACACACTTCAAGAAACTGCTAGACATTTTCCTCACTGCTGTAATGTATTGCCAGCAGTCATCTGGTACATTTTGTTACAGAAACTTTTCCTTGCCTCTTACCTTGCTATTTAGGTGAGAGAGCAAGATGTAGTTATTTGCTCTCATTTGTTTGAGAAAGTGAATGTTAAGCCTGGGTGCTAAAACTTTGTCAGCCAGTTGTACGACTTGTTCCTATAGAAAATATTGTTTATTCTGCTTGCACCTTCAAATCCCAGAAGCTTTGTGTAGATAATTACATTCTATGTGCAGTCAAGAGCATGACAATAAGCAATCAGTCAATTCCATTACTTTGAGGGTGATACTGTGAGGGCTATATCCAATGTCATTTGCTTTTCTGTAACACATGCACAAAACACTCGGAGTTCCAGTGTTTTCCTGTTATTATATTTTAAATCATACAGCTAATGATGGCTTTAAAGTCACTTGGAAGCATGTGTGCTGTGAATACAAATACCAAGAGACTAATAATTTTGTTTTAAAAAAGTAAGGGTTTGATTTATAGTGGGATAAGTGTAGGAAATTACAACCTTTTTCCTCTCATCAATAATAATAATAATAATAATGGTTCTAATAATAATGAATATTATGCAATGATGATGATGATGATTATGATTTTAATATAGAATGTTATTTTTAAAAAATTATGCCTATGGTCAGAACTTTATTTTCCTTTTTTAATACCTGCCAGCAAAATCAAAAGAAAGGACAAGAAAGTAGTAGCTAAAAGTTAATCTCCTTTTTTCTACTATAAAAATAAAAATTCTCGTAGTTATTAATAGCTTTCAACAAAGAAACCCACAAAACTAACTTAGGAATTTTCTTTGACACAATATCAGAACTGTAAGAATGATATCATTTTTAACAATCTTAAAGAGTAACAGTCAATAATACAGCGTCGCAGACCTCACATTTGTGGGGTGCTGTGCTTATCTGTTGAAATAACGCTTGTATAAAAGTTTTCCTTGACTATGGGATTTTTTCCTCAATCAAAGAGGAACACTGAAATGACAAGAAGACATCAGAATATTTCCTGCTATTTTTCTCATAAAAAAAGACAGTGAAGGCATATCCTATTTTATTGTAAGGGATGAGCTTCTTGTCCTTGTGTTTGCAACATTAGAGAAAAAAGGCACTCTAGAGAGAATATGTATGGATCTTCATATATTTTTAGACTGCCCTATTCTGACAGACCTTTCTCTGCTTTGTTAAGTACAGCATCTCACTCATGGACTGGTTTTCTGTACATATATACATCTAAAGATAAGTAAAGACAGTCAGGAACTCCTAATTTACTGCAAAACATTTTTCTCAGCCTACAGCATGCAGGGTCAAGATGAACTTCTATGAAAATATTCTGTTTAAATATTCATTATATATCCACAATTTCACCCAAAAAGAGAAATATGTAACTTTAAAAACTGTCTTTTAAATTAAATTTGGAATAGAAATTTAAAGTGGAATCTCCCTTATGCTCTGACCAAAATGTCAGCTTTTTTCTAGTGTTTGTGTCTTAATCTTGCAGTCTCATAAGAACTCAACTGTCAGTTTTCTTTTATTCCCTTGAATATCAGAATTGCAAGACTAAATTATGTCCCTTGCAATGATTATCTACTCCAATGTACAGTTTAATCAATTGGTACTAATTGTGAAAATTCCAGCAGTGCAAGGCTGTGTGCTCATAATACATGATTGTTGGTTACTCACTTGGGCTATCATAGATAAAAGTTCAATTTCTATTATACTAGGGCTTTTTGAAAAGAGCTCTCTGAAGTAATAATACAGTAACTTATCAGTCATGTATGACTTTGTAGTGGCTGAAGTATTTCTTTACTACTTTATTCATTGAATTTAAAAAAAAAATTAAAATCCTTAGTTTTCTCCCAAATCAAACAGTAAAAAATTTTTTAAGTTGTAAGTGTATCATTGGGGCAAAAAAGTGCATTTTCCTCTAAGAATTTATTTTCTCTCCTCTATACATGCATGGATATTCTGGATTCTAAACATATGTTTTGCTCAAGTGCTTTTTTTCCTTTTTTCCCTAGAGCAATATGTATTTTAGTTCCTTTGTCAAAATTCATACTCTGCTCTTATGTTATTCTTCCTTTATACATACATATATATGTGCACATACTTTAGTGTGGTGTTCTCCAGTGCATGATACCTCTACATCTTCCACAACTCATAAAACTTGGCATGAATGAAAATTCTCTGAAAGTCCAGTGTTACAGAAATACTGCTGTAGCTGAGTCACCATGGCATCACTATGATTACAGCAGTTTACATGGAAGAAAATATTGCTATTTTCTGCAAGGTGAAAAATGTTTTTCATCACTTGAAAATGCTACTACTACTATGAAGAAACACTATCTTAAATATATACTGCCTTTTTGAAAGAAAAATAGAGCTGTCTTTAAGAATATGAAGGAATTAGTGCCTGATTTTTCCAGAAATGATCATAAACTTGCATGCTGAACACAGAAACCAAGATTTTTCTCTATGTTGACAATGACACAAAAACAACCATTAAGAGAAAAAGTGAAAAAAAAAACCTTCTGCCATTAGTTTCTCTCCCCTGACTTTTAAGAAGGGAAAGGATATTACTTAGCAAAATGGTTATTCTGGTGATATTTAAACTTTACTGAATGTCAAAGGGCACAAAAGGGTGTAAATGTGGCATTAAGTACCCCTGTACAAACCTCAGGTTCTTAAGTCTTGCACAACATTCATAACTGTTGAAGATCATCTTTTGCTTTCTGTTAGCTTCTGTGTAGCACAATTTGAAGAGCAAATATCTGAAGGAAACCTCTGATTCTGTAGAATCAAAAATTCTAAATAATTCTTTAATGATGTCCCCACTCTTTAGTTCATCTGTAAAATGTCCTGCCTGTTCCCTCTGGCAAGGCAATACCAGCAGCTGTAGGGTTCAGAGATCTGAACAATGAACTAAATGCCATTATTTCAGAAACTAAGTTATTCCACTAGAGTATAGCTTACTGTGTAGTATGGGATTTGGTATTGCAGATGAAACAACAAAAAACTGTTTTTTCTTTCCAGCAGTGTATCTGGGGGACATCACAGGACAAGTGTATTTACAGCCACAAATTGCAGGTGGAAATTGTGTCATGGTAGCAAGGGATGAAGGAATGACTGAGAGATGCTGGGCTGAGAAGTGATGCACAAAACATTGATAGATTGAAGTGTGAATGAGACACTTTAATCTATTTTAAAGTATGTGTGATTAGGGATATAGTTTTTTATATATAGAATATTTATCTAAGAAATTTTGCTTCTTGCATTGGCATATTCCTGAAATCATGGCATATTCCTGATTCTAAACCAAGACAAGTTTTCACTGCACTGGTTGTGCATAAATAAGATGCAATTACAAGTAAAAAATTTCAATATTTTAGCTAATTAGAACTGGGCAGAAACTAAATGTAACTGAGAAAAATTAAATAAAGTTATTAACTATCCCCACCATCACTTTAATCATATGAAATTAAATGTTCAAAATGACACCAGAAGCATCAAAGATGAAGGCAAGTGTATTTCCTGTGAGAAGTAAGAATGTCCCAGATGCTCTATTCAAGCAAATATGGGTCATGGCAAGTGAAGTCAGAACAATATAAGATTCAAGGTAATAAAAGGTAAAGGGTAAAGAAGAACAAAACAATGATTGCAATTCTACAAATAATCTTCTGTCACTCAGTAAAAATATGTCAGTAAGTGGTAGCACAGATACAGCACCACAGAGAAAGAGCTAACGTTCCCCTGTGCTCACTGCCTGCCAGATTAGCTCTGAGTAGACTTTGTTAAACTAGCAATTTGTGCACCTAGGACATTTTGCCATGGCTATCCTGTGAGACATCATGGAATTTGATCTGAGAGAATCATTGTCATACTCTTCAGGTGCAAATTGCACTTTTCTTAACACACCTTTCTTTCTTTCTTTCTTTCTTTCTTTCTTTCTTTCTTTCTTTCTTTCTTTCTTTCTTTCTTTCTTTCTTTCTTTTTCTTCCTTCCTTCCTTCCTTCCTTCCTTCCTTCCTTCCTTCCTTCCTTCCTTCCTTCCTTCCTTCCTTCCTTCCTTCCTTCCTTCCTTCCTTCCTTCCTTCCTTCCTTCCTTCCTTCCTCCTTTACTTCTTTCTTTCTTTCTTTCTTTCTTTCTTTCTTTCTTTCTTTCTTTCTTTCTTTCTTTCTTTCTTTCTTTCTTTCTTTCTTTCTTTCTTTCCTTTCTTTCTTTCTTTCTTTCTTTCTTTCTCTTTCCTTCTTTCTTTCTTTCTTTCTTTCTTTCTTTCTTTCTTTCTTTCTTTCTTTCTTTCTTTCTTTCTTTCTTTCTTTCTTTTCTTTCTTTCTTTCTTTCCTGTGTTTTAAATTTGGATTTTAAATTTGCACCAACAAATGTAGGAAAAACCAAAGAAAGTAATGCAGAAAAGATTACTTATTTTATTTATTTATTTTTCATTACCACTGTATCAGTATCAAAGCTGCTGGAGATTGAAAACCAAGTTAAGAATCCAATTAAGTAGCTGGGTCATTTTCCTGCATAGTTTTCTTAGCTGGGATGGTTTTCATCTGGCTAAAGTTTCAAAATGATTATGTGGGTTGCAGCTACAACATTAACTGCAGTTTATATATCCATTTTCAGTGCTTGATTCTGAGACTAGGAGAGGCTGATTTACAAAGAAATTGAAAAGTTTCATGTAAGAAATGGAAGTTGGAGGGATAAACTTAGTAACTCAGTACTTCCAAGTTGTACATAGTTTTGGTTGATTGAGGGCTGAAAGAAAACTTATACAAGAATATCTGTGAAAAATGCAGTGTTTCAAGGAGAAGGCTACAACCAGGACAAGAATTATATAGGAAGATCATAGGAAAGGACTGTTGCTGAATTTTAAAAAAAAAATTATAAAGCACTGATATTTGCTTTGAATTATTATGTTACACTCACAACAGAAGCTTTAGTATTTGTTGATGTTAAAAGTTTTCTTAGAGATGTATGGATAGTCCCTGAAGCACAGAAATGATTTAGATTTTAGAAAATTGAACTTATACAAAAAGAATGAGCAGGAAGCAGGGAAAAAAATGAACTGTTTAAACAACAAATAAACTGAGACACCAATTATTAGCATAATGAAAGTGAGATTTTAAGCAACTGAATGCTTTATACTCTGACAGACATGACATAACAGTATATGTACATGGTATGAAATTTTCTTTTAAAATAACACCTTTTCATAGTTTCTCTATTTTATTTATTTATTTCCTATTTTACTACTAGCTTCTTTACAATCATTTTGGCACAATGCTCTTTATGTTAGACATTTTACCCTTCTTGTTATATAATCTCAAAATTTTCAGCTACCGTATATATTTCCAGTGCCTGAGACTTCAAATATAATTTTTCATTTGGAAATATTTTTAGTTTTCACAATATCAAAGGAAGCCATGGGAATATAACTTTACTCCAAGACTGAAAGCCGGGAATTTAAATTAGGAAGAGTCCTTTAAAGTTGTTTTGGTTATTTTCAAGATAGATGAAAGCAGTGAGAGAAAAACATCAGTTCTTCCTTCCTAGTTCTCATAACTAACTTTTGTATTTGGTCTTGATGGATTTTTGCAACAACAAATTTAGTTGATTAAATACTTCTGAGCCAAATAACTTTCATTGCATGAGTTCATATAAGTGCCAATTCACCTCAAAATCAATGTGTTTGCATTGTAGGTTTAAGAAATAGTTTATGTATTAATTAACTCCATCAACCACACTTTTAAACTCTTTAAAGTTATATTGTTGTTGAAAAGCAAGCGGCATTGGTATATGATTTTATCCTTGTTTAAGATTTCTTTTTAATATATGAATGGGTAAAATGAACATAGCTCAAAAGAATCCTAGTTGGAGAACAAGAAATTGCATTTTTCTGAAAATGAGATAAGACTCCACAGTGAATTAAACTAGCATATTTGAGAAAAACTTTGTGATTTAAGAGATATATCACAAAGGTAGAGTGAACACACTGATGTATTCAACCTGTATTTTAAGAATTAATGGGATCAATAGCATTACTTGTATAAGGTGACCTTGCTATAACCTATGAAAAGGTTATGTTAAATGTGACTCTACAATGAATCCTTAAAAGTAAATATGTACATAAACCTTGAAAAGCCTAGCAAAGGCAGGTATATTACACACCATTAATCCTCCAAGTGTCTTAGTTTTTCTAAAGTTAAAGTGCAAAAAGAGTTGGACTCTTTTAAAGCATAATTAATCCAAGAAGAAAAGCAAACAAACAAACAACCTCCCCAAAAAAAATTCTACCCCACAAGAAAAAAACACTACAACAAAGAACCGAATGCAGCAGAAAAGACACAGGTAAATCATCAGTGAACTTGGCCAAGTATATTTAATAAACACTTCAATGAAAAATTAAAACTGCCCTATATCTTAATGGGAGACTGTGTTTGGATGGATCAAACATGCATTAGAGCAATACAGTCACCAGTAGCTGTCAGTTCAGCCAAATGACTTCTCTGCAGGATGCCTTCTGTGTGTCACAAAGCCTCCTCAAGCTGACAAACGTTCTGCCACTTGCTGCAGATGCATGGCTATTGTGCACAGCAAGGACTAAATATGTCATTACAACCCTGTGTATGCCTAATTTGTACTGTCACGTGAGAGCTAAAACCTGGAACTAGGCCTTGAAGGCACAGGAACTAATGAACTCTGCCTGGCTTCAGAAGAGTAATCCATCACTGACATACAACAACCCTTTGCCTTAGACTGTGTTGATGAAAATTTTCTCATCTCTCATGCTGAGTGATGTTTTCCTAACTGAGCAAGACAGAATGTCCTCCTAACATTAACCTACCCATAGCAAAATATACTACAAGTTAGAATCTTCTCAGTTAATTTGAAGTATTTTTCAACAAAACATGGGAGGAGAGGAAGGAAAAAAGAAAGTAAGCAAAAGAAAATTATTAGCCAGATCCTCCCTGTTTAGCCATGGACTTAAAAAGGAAACATAAAACTGATTGAAGAGTGCTATAATAGTGACATTTATCTCAAACCAAATAGACATATGCACAGATTTCCATGGCAGGCCAGGTTCATAAGATTACCAATTATGTTAATATCAACATCAAGTGATTCATATTATGATAATGCATTAAACTATCCATTTCTTTCTTCACAATCCAACTATATTTGGCACAAAATGCTTTAAGTTACCAGTTTTCTGCATAAGAACCTATGTGTCAATACAGCAAAACCTGAAAACAAACCTTGAGATCCTAGAAAGGTTTTATAAGAAAAATTAATTGCCCAGATTTTGTTTTTTCTAAAGTAAGTTATCCTTGTATATTTAGGAGGAGATGGATAAGAGGTTGGCTTGATTTTTTTTCTTTCTTTTATGTTTTTAAAAATTATATTGGATAATCCTAAAAAGATCAATTTTATGGATATACTATGGGGAAGATTCCAAGTTATCTGCTTCCATTACCTGCTGCCTACTCCATGATGCCCAACTCTACCATACAGGAGAGTTAGCAAGTATCTCCTGCATATCAGGGTCAGAAAGACTAAGGATGATTTACCTCAGACAAAAGCTACACATGAAAATAAACCAAATTCTTCCCAATTTGTTCATCAGCCTGACTCGGTCTTTCCAGCTCTATTAGTATCACCTTCAATATACTGTTAGTACCACCTTCAAATCCTAGGCCGATGGCAGCCATATGATCTGATCCTTATGATGTAATCCCTTCCTTATCTTTTCCTACTTACTCAGGTGCCTAGCACCAAAATGAATCAGTAGAATCCCAGTTCAACAGGAGCTGGAGTGTAGTCCTTGCTTCCAAAACTCTAGGTTATTTACATGTACTGATACTCTTTATTTTTTTATATACAGAGGAAAAAAAGTTTTTCTAAGGAAATAGAATATGTGAATTTATATCTCATTCCTTTTCTAGCTGTCTCAGAATATCTGTAAGATCAAACCAATCTTTGGATGCGGAAGTTGGCCTGCCATTTACATTTCAAAGTATGAGTGGCTGTTGTGAAATCCTGGAGAAAACAGTTCTTGCTAACCCTGTCAATCATTGTGCACCTCAGTATATTTAATTTCAGTTACATTTCTGATCCCTGCTATGAAAACAGTTCAGCTAGCTTTAAGAAGCTCAATTAAGATAGCAAAAAAATATAATAAAGCCAGAAAAATTATGTTATATATATGCAGTGGTCCCACTCCTACACAGAAGGGAGCATCCAAGATTTGCAGGTACTCAGGTTTGAAAAAGAACAGCAAAAATCAAAAGGGTTTAAAAACAGAAAAACTCAATAAGTTTATTAGTACACTACACACCTGGCATGATGATGATGATGATGATGATGATGATGATGATGATGATGATGATGACAATGATGATTATGAAGAAGAAGAAGAAGAAGAAGAAGAAGAAGAAGAGGAAGAAGAAGAAGAAGGTCTCTAGCTCTTCATGGAAGAACAACTTTCATCAAAGTTGCATGCTTATGTTTTAATTTTGTTTACAATGCACATTTTTCAAAATAGGAAATTTCCTTCTTTTTTTTCTCAGTAATTCAATGAGAAATAGATGCTCATTTAAAAATTAAAAGAAAAAAATATTCTGCTTGGGAAAAAATAAAATTCTATTTTTAAAATTTCTAATTGAAGTGCAAATTTATAGGTTTCCACAGAAAATTATAACATTATAAATTATAAAATGCCAAGGGAATATAACTTTGAATCCTGATGGAATAAAATTACAGAGATTTTAATGGAAAGAAAATTTTTAAAAAGATTAGTATTTACAGTCTTGCAAAACAAAAGAGAGGAAATATAGTGTGTACAATGTACAGATTTTCAAGGAACTTCATTCTGATCAACTGAAAAAAGGCAATTATTTTGCAGCTGTTATGTCTTATGGGTTAAGGTTTTATTCTTAATTAATCACCGTTTCTTTTCTCTTCCCTGACTATTTTGACTCTAACCTTCTTACCTGTAAGAAACTCTTCAGCACTGCTACTCTTGAATGCACTTTTTTATGAGATTAGAAGTTTGTTTTCTGACGTATGTTTAGAGTGTTATAATTTCCTCCAAATTTATTTGTATATTTACAGACCAGCTTCCCATTGTTCTTTATATTAATCTCAATCCTGTTTAAGCAGTATAAACCAGGCAGGCTGTGTTTTGAGCTCTGCAGCTGGTGATACAATCAAGTAACTCTGTGAATCTATGGTTTTGATTTAATCATTTTGCTTTTATGTACCTTCAGGAAGAAAATGTAAAGTGCAAAGTTGGTATTGATAGAGAGCTTATGCCTGTTTCTATGATTCTTATGATTATTCCTGTGATTATTCCTTTAATAAATACTAAGACAGGTTTGATGTAAAAATGGTAGAAGATCATATGTCTGGATATTCAAGAAAAAATGCCAGTTGAACATGTGCCCTGCTCAAATCTTGTACAACAAGCACACCCCCAAGCATGTCACAAGGAGTCCTGTGCCTCCTAAATCTTCCCAAGAAAACTCTTCTAGCTCAATAACTGTTTTAATTACTTGCATTGAATGTTTATCCCAATGGGGATGCTTCTTAAAAATTCAATATAAATCTGAATTAATACAGGAATTAATAAGGAGCATTTCATTGTCTTTTCATTCTTAAGTGTTCATTACAAAATTTATTTGTTGTCTGGGTTTTTTTTTTAATCCTTACAGCTGCTTTATCAGAAGTAAATGATTTTAACGAAGCAGAGCAATACAAAGCAGTACTGTCCTGACTCACAATATTTTTTATTGCTTAGTAGTAGGTGACTGTTATCACATCTTACTTAGTTGCTGTCCTCTTAACAATTAGATACTTTGACTCTGATACCATGTTCTCTTCAAATTTAATAAATTCATATATGAGTTTTCTAAGGACTCTCTAAAGTTTTTGGTCACATACACAGTTTTAAAACATATCTCTCCCTGGGAGAATACTCAAATATCAAACAAACTAAATGCAAATTTTAAACACAGTCGTCAAAAAGAATGAAGTTAGGAGACCTCTCAAAAGTGTGCAGCCCAGGTGACAACTGTATAATTGCTAAGAGTAAGAATCTGTTATCAATGAACGATGAACCATTGATGGTACTAAAAGAAAAAAAATATGGGAAACAATAATGATAGACATAACATCTTCTCATTTGCCTCTGACTTTCAGACAAACTCTATTAATTCCATTAATTAAACCTGGCTTAATAGACTTGACATTTATTAAGTGAAATAAACACGAAAATATAAACTTATGTGTTTGAACCAAAGGCTACTAAAATACCAAAGTGGTACCAAATAAATTAGATTAGATGCACTAATTGCCTGTATTCTATTAGAAATCTATACATTGAAGTATACTATTTTCACTTTTCTATATCAACATGAAAATACCATCCTTTGGTGCTCAGACCCAAAATTTCAGATTTCAGAGAATTGTGATTATAAACTCCAATTTTTTTGAGAGCTGTAAAGTCTAAGCAGATCCAAGAACATCCCTCTGGTGACCTGACCCAAGGGAATTGTATGAAGTTGTGTCAGGGGAGGTTTCAGGTACATATTAGACATTAGGAAATAGTTTTTTGCACAGGAGGTTGTTGGGGACTGGAACACGCTCCCCAGAGAAACGATCTGCACTAAGCTTGACAGAGTTCAAGAAGCATTAGGAAAATGCTCTCAGGCACATGATGTGACTCTTGGGGCTGTCCTGTGCAGGGTCAGGAGTTGGACCTTGATGATCCTTGTGGGTCCTTTCCAAATCAAGATATTCTATGAACTTTCAATGTACAACTGCATATAAATCAAAGGAGAATAAATGCAAACTGTCTTCACAGAAATTTCCAGAAAATACTTTTTTCTTCAGAAGACCATTCATAAATAACTTCCACATTCTGGAATTAATTTCAGAACATATTAAAAAAATGTAAGCAAGTGTTCTGAGAAGAGGTGAACCCAGGTGAATAATAAAAAAAAAGCCGGAGAAATTAATTAGGAAACTTATAGAATGGATTGTATGGAAGAGAACTTAAAGATCAGCTAGTTCCTACTCTGGCCTGCCATGGACATCTCAGTAGACCAGGATGCTCAGAGCTCCATCCAGCCTGGCCTTGAACATTTCCAGGGATGGGGCATCCATAACTTTTCTGGGCAACCTGTTCCAGTGTCTCATCATCCTCACAATGAAGATTTGTTTCCTAATATCAAATCTAAACCTACTCTCTTTCAGTGTGAAGCCATTCCTCTTGTCCTGTCACTGAATGCTCTTGTCAATAGTCTTCACCTTTCTTTCAGGCTCTCTTGAGATGCTGGAAGGCCCCAGTGAGTTCAACATAATAGTTCACCTTCTCCTTTCCAGGCTGCAAAAATCCACTTCTCTTTGCCTTTCCTCTTGGAAGAGGTGCTACGGCCCCCTAATCACCTTGGTGGCCCGCCTCTGGACTCATTCCAAGAAGTCCACATCCTTCCTGTGCTGGGATCCCACATCTGGGTGCAACATTACAGGTGGGGTCTCAGTAGAGCAGAGCAGAAAGGCAGAATTCCCTCCCTCACCCTGCTGCCCACACTTTAGATGCAGCCCAGGACACTTTTGGCTTTCTGGGCTGTGAGATCACACTTCTGGCTCATGTCCAACCTCTCGTCCACCAGCAGACCCAAGCCCTTCTCAGCAGGGCTGCTCTCAATTTGTTCAGCCCCAGACTCTGTTGATACCAGGGGCTGTCCTGACCCAGGTGCAGCACCTCACACTTGGTCTTGTTAAATGTCATGAGATTCCCATGGGCTCACAGCTCAAGCTTGTCCAGGTCCCTCTGCATGGCATCTCATCCTTCAGGTATGTCAATTACACCACTCAGCTTGGTGTCATCTGCAAATTTGATGACAGTGCAGTCAACCCATTAATATGAGTATTTTAGGGGAAACAGCTTTGGACTTATTTCTCTCAGATACTCAAGAAGTAAGTGATTCAGAAAAGCAACTGGGTGCATGTGTATATTCTTCAGATTTTGATACTTGCTAGTGTGCCCTGCCAAGCTAATGCTTTCTATGTCCCATGACTGGCATTATTGAACTAAAATTTTTAAAAGAATGATGTCTTCTGGGTATGCTTTCTGGGTAGTTTTAGATAATAACTACCCTATATGTGGCTATTAATACATTTATCTCATTCTAGTTCCTTCCTTGCTTCTCATCTTTGTTGCTATCTCTCATATTAAACTGAGATTATTGACTGTTTTCAACAGAAGCTGTCATGCCTCCACAGATTGCTATAGTGCTCCATATGCCTGAGTCCTGACTTACAAAAAATAATGAACAATACATATTACAAAGCACTTCATACAGCAAGTTTTTTCAATGCTGTCACTAACTGTGGGTTATAAATATGATTGTTTATTTATATCCACACAGAAACATATTTGATTTTTTTTGCTTTTCTATGAATAGAGGTTTTTATACTCTTCTTTTTCTAATAACAATTTAATAACAAAGTGAGGGAATAAGTGCAATAAATCAAAAAGCTATATTAAACACATACCTGTTGAATTGAATTTTTTCCCTCTTTGTGTGTATCATGTCTCATAATAGATCCTGAAATTTAATTCTGAGTGATGAATTCAAGCTATTACAGCAAGAAACAGAACAGGCATACAGGGCTGATTTGAACATCTGAGTCTTTCAGGCCATCTATGTGAAATTGTCTTCAGTGAGTCATTAATGTGTATCATAAGCATAAAAATCCTTTTAATATTTTTGCCTCATAGATGCATATTAAAAAAAAAAAAAGATACCACACTGCATTTTTCATACTACCAATTTTTACCTGTAAATGCCCCCTTTCTCCCTCTGCTGGCTTTGAGATCTAGTTAGGGAGACATTTTCACAGTTTATACAGTGCTACATTGCTATTATCTGCTGATATTGGCTTAATGCAACCAGAGCAGTAATATCAAGTTCTTTTAAATGTGTAATACACAGCTCAGCAGTGACACACTGCATGTCTTGACCAAAGTCAGGAACTCTGACAGCGATTGGGATTATCTGTATTTCACTGTCAGCCAGACAGCAAGTCTTCCCACACGTATATTGTTCAACAGGTAAAAATTCAGGCTTGTGTGACCCTGAGTACCCAGTTTATAATCTTCAGCTGAAATAAATTTTGCGAAACAGTTTAAGGATCAATGAACCAGATTCACAGGTCTAGATTTGGATCAATGAACCAGATTCACAGGTCTAGATTTGACAATTTGATGTCAACTTAGAATTTCTGTATCTAGAGCACAGATCTATTCTTGGTGACTTTCTTTTTGGACAACAAAAATGGGATTCATGTCACCACATTTTAGCCATCTGAGGTCTAGGCATCTTATCAAGGCCAAAAATCTGGGCACTCTTATGCACCAGGGAGAGAAAGATGTAATTTATACTTTTTTTTCAGACCAGTTACTCCTTGGAGGTGTTTTTTCTCTCCTGACTATAAAGGCATTCTTGAATCGTATCCACTAAATGCTGAGATTATAAATCTAAAATGAATGGAGGTTAATTCCACCACTTGAGGAATAGTAAAATATTTTCTGTGAAAATGTTGGTAAATGTTATTACTTTGAATAGTTGTCAAGCCTGTCTGTGTATGACCTGTGTATATTGTCTGATTGTCCTTGAAACGTGTGAAAAAGTACCTTCATTCTCATCTGTTCTTTTATTAAGACCCAGTTCCACACTGCAGGTATTTAAATTCAGAGAACTACACAACATATTCAAGATTAGAGCATGATTAAGCATTTTCTTGAAATGAGAGCCAACATTTTTCTCTCATCAGATTGCAAAAAGTTTGAACTCTGGCTGTCTTGATGGAACAAAACCTGTGGGTAAGGAAATACAGCAAATCCATTACTGAACACAGCCCTCAATTAGTGCAGAGGATTGAATGCAATCTCTGTCATTACCAACATAACCACTTTCCTTGCCCTCCAAGCTGTGGCAGCTATTCTCACACTGTAGTCAAGTATGCAAAACTTGTAGCAGCATTGCAGAGGAGAGAGAGGTTACTGACTGCTTTGTGTGGTTAATTAAAAGAACTGCATTTTCTACATCTGTAATCATTCTCTCTTCTGTCACCTGTAGTATTTTGTATTGTTCTGTAGAGCACTAACTTTAATGCTTTAGATATACAGTGTACATGCCATAAAACTAAGGTCATAGCTGCTTTCATTTTTTATATCTTCAAAGTTTGCTTTGAAAGCACAACAGCCTCAGCTGTCACTGTGATTAATTGGAAACCATACTCCCAAAAAGGTGGAAGGGAGGTCAGGTCATACAAAGCATGGGAAACTCACAGTCAGACATTTTCTAACTTTCAAGTGCTAAAAGTTTCAACCATAAAAATGTTGTTCTTTGCAAATATTGTGAACAAATGAAAATACAGTTGTACATACTTCTGTGGCTCCCTAGCCAAGGAAATATTTTTTTTAAATAAAAGACTGAAATTCTATAATTTAAGTTCTTAAACTATCATCAGAGTCTCTAGATCATCTAGGTTGCTGAGCTAATGGACTAAACAATATATCAGAACTCCACACCATATCCAATGATGTGATAAGAATTAATGACATACAACACATTCCTGAGACACACATGTTAGTTGAGTTTCCTACTAAACACAAATAGGACTAGAATCAGGAATCATAGATTTTTACTTTTTGAAAAAGCAGAAACCAATTTGCCTTCATTCACAATTCTTCCCCTTCAGTCTTTTCTAGGCTGATGTTGCTTAATTGAATTTCCTCTTAATTTCTCTCACCCTGTCTATTTTTCCCACCTCAGCAGTTCCACACACTTCACAGAACCACAGAAAGGTTTCATGATGTAAGGGATTTTCAAAAGCCATCTACTCCAACCCCCTGCTTCCATGGGCAGGGACATTTTTCACTAGATTGAGCTTCTCAAAGCCCTGTTCAGCCTGAATTTGAACACTTGCCACTCTAAGTTGCTCATCCCAGGATTGTTTGAAAACACCATTTTGCAATGCTAGAATGGTATTCACATTCCCAGCCTGTGTTCTCTGTCAAGCAGGGCTTTCTCATATCTTTCAAGTCCTTGTTTCTTTTCCTAAAGTTCATACTGTACTTACCTGTCCCTCTTGTCCAGTAAAGCTTTTCAATATTGCCTTGTGATTCCTACATTTTTTAGAGGCTCCTTATCCTATTTGTCTTCCATGTCCTGCCTGATCTCCTTATCCTAAGACAATGAATCAGATTCATTCCTTCAGCAGCTCTCTCCCTCCACAGCCTCATCTCCTTGTTTATAATCCATATGTTTCAAATAGCCCCAGAAGCCCGGAACTGAATAAATCCCATTCTTTGGAATCATGAGTGAAATACGTAACTCTTAAGAGGTTATAATTGCTGAAGTGTAAAATGTCAATTCACAACATTTGCAACACCTTCTGAAGAGAACGGATTTTTCAAAGACATTTAAATTAGCTAAATTTTGGCAGAATTCTCCAATACATATTAAAAAAAAAAAAAAAAAAGCAAAGAAAAAAGAAAAAGATAAAATATGCTATTGTCACAAGGGCATTCTTTCTCTAATCTAAATTTCAGGTCTAAGTCTTAATACTTGTTATATATTTACATATTGTGGAAAAGGCCTTCATCTCCTTGCTAGAAGACACTTGGGGAAATATGAGCTCTCTTACAAGAAAGATCAGTATCACGTTCCAGAGAAAAAATGGGGATCTTCAAACTAGGGAAAATTTCTTCATCCTATTTTTGGCTCAGGTTTTGGATCATATATATGCAAATGAGATACAATTACCAGAACAGCAGTACATTTTTTTCTTATGACTGGCCACAAAAGTATTCCCTCCCTATCAGTTTACTTTTAATCTGATCAAAATCCTACAATTCAGAGACTAAAAACATTTTGCAAAATTATATGTCAAAAGTTTTCATGATAGAAGAAGAAATTGCACCTGCATATATTTACAAAAAACTTCAGAGCATGAGATTAGAACATTTGTTACATGATCCAACAAAAGCAATCAAGATTTATTTCAATCCTGCATCTTACTTTAGCAAAGTGAATTTTAGTATTTAATCTCAGATTGTAACATTTGCACTGAATCGTTTTATTCAGCACTTTTTCCATTTCTCTAAAACTACTTTTTCTTTTCTCTCTTATTACCATGGTTTTTAGTATTTACTTATCTTTTCCATTTAACTGCAAGCACATGTGTATATCCTGTCTTTTAGACACTGAACAAAAAGACTTCTAGTCAATCTTTTTGGCACAAAAAAAATCTCAAATTGTATGGCAATGATATATATGTTTTATGTCAACACAAACCAAATCAGAGTAAGACTGCTATGATGCAGCCACATCTGGTCCACATTTGTTAATACCCAGTTTTCAGGAGAGAATTTGTAAGGATTTTTTCAATATGTTGACTGTACATATATACAGTTTTGGTACACACAAACTACATTGGATGTCAAAGTATATGAACATTTCAACATGTTTAGAGAGGTCATAGACTTTATTTTTAAATTACTGTCTCTAAATCTACAAACGATTAATCTATTGTATCAACTGCTATGTCCTTGGTTTGCCTATATTTAAATTAAAAATACAAGAATATATATATTTAAATAATGCTTAATATTTTTTACAGATGTATATGTGAATTTAAATTATTTTTATATTAATTAAAATTCATATAGCTATACATACATTTGGTCATATGTATAAACAACAATAGAAACACACACAGAGTGAACTACATTTACTATGCAGTCACAAGATTCCCAGTCTGGAAAAGCTCCATTATACAGAGACAGATTCTTCATAGAATTACGTGCATTTTCTTGTCTGGCGTGATGATGGCCTTCACATGTTTGTAGATAAGCTGCACCTAACGTGGGCACAATGATCTGAACCCCCAAACCATGCCTAAAAATGCTGATAGCTCTGTTCCTGAATGCTAGACAAGGGCACAAATGTTTCCAAACAATGCTCAGAGATATTAAAAAATTCTTTTTCGTTATGATTTAGCTCAACCATAAGCCAAGGTTTCTGGAAATGTGCTACCTAGCCGATTTAGTACAGCATGGCTATATAGAGTTCTTTACTTAAGATAAATAAAACTAAAGTTTCCCAATTAATTACGAGTTTTCATGATTTCACTGTCAGACAAATTGATTTGGTTTTACACTCAATTTGATTTTGTGCTGGACAGCAAATGACTTGCTTAGAAAATAAAGAAATGTGGTTGGAACAGGGCTTTAATTAATTCTATTGAAAAATACCTCAAATGCAATATACCCTGAAGAAATACTCCTCCAACTATATTCAATAAAGGTTGTTTATCAAAGTAATTATTTCCTTTAGGGAATTTCTTAGAATTTTCTCTTTAAAGAAATGAAGGCTCAAAAAAGCAAGCTTTTACTTCTGTGACCTTGAAGAAACACCTTAGAAGAAAAAATTTGCTTTACCAGGTAAAAAAAAGAGAGTGTTTTCTTCTAAAAATATTTCTTTGACTCTGTTACTAAATCTTATAACAAATTAACCCTCAGATCTCTGCTAAAATGCTTCCTTTTTTTTATCCACAATACATCTTTCCAGTTATGGGAATACATTACAAAGGATATAGAACATAATATGTAATATAGAGGGTATAACGCCTTATGCGATATTTATATGTAAAAAGAACAATGTTCTTTTAATGTAATAGCTGTTTCCTAAAACCTGCGGTACTTACATTTGCATGTTAATTTTAAAAATCATGAATAATGACAATGATGTTGACTAACTTGTGTTTAATGGTTTGCTAGACTCAGAGTAATAAATCAGTAATCCACTGGAGTTTTCTGATAGGAATCCATAGGAGTTTTCAGACAAATTAATTTTATTATCTAACTGGATGCACTGTAAAGAGTTTGAGTTGATGGTTCCCTTTAATAACTACTTAAGTAATTCTAAATCAGAGAAAAGATTTTTCATAAAAAGCTAAATTAAAAGCCAAAAAAGAGAGAGAAACATGAATTCAAGAAACCACTGTTAAGTTTACACATCCAGAAAAAAAATTCAGTATGACTGGAAGCCTCCCAAAGATGGTTTTATATAAATACATATATGCATAAAGACCCTTGATGTGTAGACATACATGTTCCATTTTGTGGATGAAGGTGACACAGTTGAGAAATCACAATCCTTTTATTCACTTATAATGCTTCCATTTCATGGTGAAAATTTCCTTCTATCTTATTGAGATGACTTCTGAGCAAACTGCTTTCCAAGTTATTTCATGCAAATTACTGTACTGAGAAGTGAGACTAAATTTCAGCATGTATATTTACATATTGCCTTAATGGTAACAGAGAAAGTTTCAGGTTTCCTGTAACTGCCAAGTGGTTTAAATACAAACATTTGAATAAGGTTGATGGACACTGTTTTTTTTAACCTTGCCTTCTTTTAGTGACTTTCAGCACAGACTGTAAAAGCATAAAGCAAAAACCAGTTATACTTAATAGCTCTGAATTCTTTGACAATACAGTTTTTCCTCCTTCCATTTTCCACTAAGATTTTTTCAGACTCAACACATCTTTCTGTAGAAATGAAATTTCTTGTATGCACTAACTCATAACTCTGAGGCTTTCTATCTACTTCTCCCTGATGCACTTAAACAGAATAGGACAAGAAATTCCACAGCAAGAAGCACACCTTCTTCTCCAGCATGCAGTGATATTTTAAATTCTGTCTCGTGATTGGTGAGACGACATTTAACATGTGGGTTGTTTGGGGGCTTTTTTTAACCTCAGGCAAGCAATAATCCCTGCTTGTTACCCTCAGGTTATATATTTAACTTAAAATGAAGAAGAATTACGATATTCTTTTTGCCCCTGGGGTTTTCCAGCAGCATAAAATGTTAGCTTCTGGCTTCCATGTTAATTCGCAAACACTGAATCTCATGGGCTTTTCATCAGAAATATCTCATCTTTTTTGCAAGTGATTTTCATTTTGCTGTGGATATTAGTATCATCATCTCTAGAACTTTTCAAACTATAGGGGAAAATTTGCCCATTGTGAATATTTTTGGGGAAACCCAAATAATTACTTTAATGTTGACATATTTTATTTTCATAATTGAATTTTGAAGAAAATAATTCATTGAGACAGCCTTGATGTTTCAGGTGCTGCTCAGCAATAACCAGTTATCCTGGTTCTCAGTGTCTGGGATGTGAGAAATAAGTCTTATGGAAAGCCACACGGTGTTTTTTATATTATAATGTACTAGGTTATCCAAGTAACCCGCTTACACTGCTGAATTCAATAACACAACTAAAAAATGACAGATTTCTCCAAGCTTTGGCCTTGGAAACTCAAAGATATGTAAACCAAAAAGGTAAATAATCTACTAATTACAATACAACCTCTTTGCCTACACACTTTGACTCCCCAATTAACAATACATGCTGTTTCAAATGTTTCTAGCTTTTTCCTTTCCCTTTTGTTCCAGATTTAATTTCTTATAAAGAGTTTTTGAATGAGTGATTGTTTATTGACTTATTCCTTTTACATAATTGTTTCTTAGATGACTGAGAAACCTCTCATTAAAACTTCTCAGACATGTTTTAATTCTTACATTATTTTACTCCCTCCTTTCATAGCTCAAAACAATTACAATGTCTCAAACTTTAATTACAATTATTTGCTTACTCACTGCAATCAGGACTTGTTAAGCATCTCCAATTTTACTTTTCGAGAAATCCATGGGAACTCAATTTCTGATATTTGTGGCTTCAAGATATACCTTTAATTATCTCCAAGCTTGCGCGCTTGAAATATGCTTATCTATTATAGCACATGTATTTCCAGTATAAATGAAAAATTAAACACAACTATAATTTACAAGAAAAAGAAAACCTATCCTTGAGCTATGCCTTTAAATGTTGAATATGTAAGACTTGCCTCCTTTCACATCATTTCTCACACCTAGGGGGAAGGGGAGGGGGGAGGGAGGGAGGGGAGGGGAGGGAGGGAGGGAGGGGAGGGGAGGGGAGGGGAGGAGGAAGGAAGGAAGGAAGGAAGGAAGGAAGGAAGGAAGGAAGGAAGGAAGGAAGGAAGGAAGGAAGGAAGGAAGGAAGGAATGAAGGAAGGAAGGAAGGAAGGAAGGAAGGAAGGAAGGAAGGAAGGAAGGATGGTCTGCACTGCACTTCAGTGAGTGAAAGCTGGTGTTTGCTATAATGGGAGGCATTTTCTCACAGAATAACACTTCCTACCCTTGATGAAAATGTAGCTCAACGCATGTAATGGAGTGTCATGCATGTTGCATCTGTCTGGGAGGCTGGCTGCTGGGTCACACTGATGCAGTTCCAGTAAAAACACTGTTAAAGCAAACAAACCCAAACCAAAAGGAAGGTGCTTCCATGTTAACCTTAGTTCTGCTAAAAAAATCATATCAAGAAGGTGACATTCAAGTGATTCTAAACTTAGAGAACTGCTATACTGCTTAATACGAGGGGATAATTCATTAATTAGTTTGCTTATCTTGCTATTCACTAGGAAAATAGCTGAGCTGAATTTAGCATGGCCTGAAGTGTTCTTAGCTTTTCATTGTTATTTTTATTTTTTTACAAGTATATTAATAAAATAAACATTTACATTAATTTGGAATTAAAAATTATAATAAATTTAATTTTTCTAGGATGGAGCTCATAACAGAAAATATTCTGAAAGGCTCTTTGAGTTATTTGATTGAAGCTATTAACTGGAGTTTTTTTAATCAATTATGTTTCTCTGATTTTGGATGAGCACAATCCTTGATTCTACTTAACTGATATCATTCAATGTCACTTTGAGCAAATAATAGGTTACTTTCTCAGCTTTCCCTGTTACAAGACAATTGATTATTAAAACTGGCATTAGTAAGACCATTGGGCAGATTCATTCATGGTCAGTAAAACCAGTGATGCTGATGAAGTTCTATGAGGGATGAATTCTGCCTTGAGAATATGTCTAGTCTGAGCGATGAGGTACATTTCAGGTTTAGCATAAGTGCTATAATCCTAGAACTTGCCCTAGCACTGATAAATTGGGTATGTGCTCACGGCTCGTTTATGAGTGATGGAATACATTTTAGCTTAATACAAATACTCCAAACCAGGAATTCACCCTACCACTGACAAATTGGATATACTCTCAAGACCTGATTTGTCTCTGAGGTGACCTCATTGACTCCAGTGTCGTAAGAAAATATTGCAAAAACTTGATACAAAGTAATTATTTGTATGCACTTTTGACAGAGATTATGTAGCACAACCTTGAATTTATGGAAAATTTTGTGTGAGGAATTACATTAATCCTTGAAATGACTTGATTCTCAGTCATCTGTGGGGATTCTTTATTAGCACTTAGAAATTTGCATTACTTGAAACCTTCTACAGCTCGGTAGACTTCAACCTTATTCTGCTTATCTGTAGAGATGTCACCTTGAGGAATTAGTGTTAATCTGAAGAATTCTTTTGGCATTTTAGTTGTTCTTTGCCAATCTCTTTATGTTTGTTTCAACTAAACAGGTTGGAAAAAAAAAAAAAAAAAAGAATCAGTCATTTATAGTTCTTACCAGGAGATAATTAAATCAGATCCTCTGATTTTTGCATGATCACTAGGAGAAAAGGATTTACATGTGTTCTCAAAGGAAGGAATTTACATGAATAGAACAAAATTCATAGACTGGATATTGAGTATCTCCATGTCAAGATCTATTAAATTATGTTGCATGTCTCCCTCTACACTGGTTTTCAGGCAGTAACCTGAATTTAAAAATATCATGGGGACCTTCTTCCTCCTGCTGTGTTGAATCTTCTTTTACATATATACACCTGGGTATCAAGAGACTAGTCTGACTCTGACAAATCTTCTGGAATTAACTTCCCCTCAACTCAAGACATGCCATACTGCCACTGACAGATTGAATGTCAAGAGCTGTTTGCTTTAATCTACAGGTATTAAGGACTTTTTTACCTCTGGAAAAAGATACTGATGAAGAAGAAGACTTTGGAGTGATTTTTTTCCCAGGTAGCTTGCACATCATCATGGTTTAAAATAGATTTTTTTTGTGAAAGCATTCCTGTCTTTCTGTGTGGGGGATAAGGTGCTGAAATGCACGTCTCACCAGAGTGTTGCTATCTGTTGAATGAATGCAGACTGCAGCACCTTTGAGGTCCTCAAAGCACACCCTTCAAAGCAGTTCTGAAAACTGATAGGCTTCCTCAGTTTTCAGATGTAAGGCTCTGTGTCAGGAAATTCAATCTCAGAAGAGCAGCTTTTGGTTAAAGTAAAACATGAGATCATTTGAACATAAGGAATCAGAACAACAAGGTCAGCACCACTGTCACTCATTAAGTGTTGTCTTCCAGAATAGCAGCTTTTTTTTTCTACTACAGTTTCAACTGCAGAGAATAAGGTTAAGAAATAAGTAAAAAATGTTCCAACATTCTTTTTGAATATCACACCTTTTCACTAAATGTCTGTGTTATGTTTTTTACTTAGTGAGGCTGTGAATCTGCAAGTCCAGGACATTGCGCTGTTCTCAAAGTAGCTGTATAAAATCACACCATCTTTGATGAAATTTAGCAGTGTAGTTTCACCTGCATTTTGTCATTATGGCAAAAAAAAAAGATGTTTTAGTGTTTAAATACACATAGATTCTACAAGGGCAACTTGTTTTTTCAGTATAAGTCATTTGACAAGGTTGCAGTGCAGCTCATGTCACTCTCTGGAAAATACATCTAATATATGCTTTAAAAATAACAGTTTTCCTTGTGTGTGATTTCTTATATTTTAGTATAACATTAAAATGATTCAATCTTTAAAAAGATTTCCCAGACTTTTTTAAAGATTTGTTCAGTACAAATTCATACATCTGAAACTAAAATTTCCTTTGGCATACAGTAAAATTTAACTACAGATTTACACCTGTTGGAAACATGCAAAGACCTTCCAGCATTATATCCAAAACATACATACCTGTGAGAACATGGTCTTTGAGACTCAAAATTTCCTCTAATCAGGAAACATCAATAAATTTTCAAAACTTTTTTGTAGATATTTGCTTGAAAGATTTATTATGCAAATGTTGAAATTCAGCACCTACTAAATTTAATACTCCATACTACCATATTTTTTAAATTCAATTTTTAAATTTTAAAATTATTGGGATTTTCTTTCTGTTTTCACTTCTTGCTAGGGTACTTCTTTCCTGATTTAGCTCTTCTGTCTATTCATTTGAATTTTCCATAAGTTTTTTGGTTACTTTTTTGGTGTCTTTTCCTATTTTTAGCTATTTTACCTATAGCTTCTTTATTTTCATTTTCATGGATTTTTGATATCCATCTTCGTATCATCCTGTATCAATAGTCATCTATTTTATTTTTATTTTTAAAAATACACTAGAAAAAAAGTCACGTCATATTCCTTGCATGCCATTGGAGATTTTTTTTCCATATATATATAATATGTATATCCATGGTATTCTGCCAAAAATGCAATGAAGGTGTTGTCAGCAGCTACAATGAATTTGATGCATTTTGGAGTGAATATTTTTTGTCATTAAATTATTGATTTTATCAAATATTGGCTCTGAGAGTTTATTTTTTCATATAAAATTAAATAGAATTTAATAGGTCCAATCATGGTAATAGAGTAAAATCTCATTCTATGAGAAAACTTAGACTTTTCCTACTGATTAGCTACCTTTTTTTAGATTGGGTAACTGAATCATGGATTTACCTTCGAAAATCATTCTATTTTTATTCATAATTTAAAAAAAAAAACAACCCATGAACAAAGTTGGGTTTTTTTCTCATTAAGAATGGGCAGTCTATTTTGCAAAAGCCTGTCAAGTTGGCCTAATAATAATATTTGAAAATGAAGCAGGAATGTTCTTCTTTTTTTTTTTTTTCTTTATATTGAAACAGGATAGCAATTAGCTTTTACTGCTCACCAGTGCAACACTGGTAGGAGAAGTCGAGTTTTGTACAGCAGTTACAAAGCTCAAGACCTAAATATCATATGGGCAGAGTAATATTGTAGTAGACCAGAATAATCCGTTCTGGGTTAAGCGGGAACCAACTCTGAGTGGAAAGATAGCTTATCCTGTGATAAGACAAAAAGCAATTACATACACATAAAGAATGAGAAACAATATAACACAGAAAGCCCAGTGAACACTTAATGATGTTTGAACTGCCTAAAATCATGGTTTAATGAAAAGTTTGACCTCTTTTTGAATTAAACATTCACCTTTCAATTCCTGTCCGTGACATTTTAGAATTAGCTGTATCATTCGTATTTTGAATATTTTGTAATAACAGACTGGAAAAACTCCCACTTATGTTTCCAATCTCTGCATGCTTCCTTGTCAACTATAATGTAAAAGCTATTTTCCATAGAAAGGTATTAATAATTAAAAAGATATTAACAATCTAAAGCAGCAAGAATTAATTTGTTGTTGCACCTACATTTAACTTTTCAAGTCCCTTTATAGTCAGGGACCAATGCATGTTTGTTCCAATTATCAAATTATATCTAATATGACCTAAATATTTAACCCTGCTTCTAAATGTCATTGTGTTTTTTGGACAATTCGCTCACATATTGAGGATTATTCTCTGCAATTTGCTATATTTGCTTTCATTAACTATGACATTTTGAAGTACATGGAATAAATGTGTCCAAAAAATCCAAATTATTTTTTAATGGCTTTTACCAATTGATAAGAAAAATAAAAGTTCAGGGTTTTTTTAAGCTGTATAGCCTCTGAATGATTGTTGCGCCTAACTTTTTAAAACCCAGTTTGCATTTTTGAGTTTAGGTTGCACAACTTTCCTAAGATATTTTAATTAATATTACTTAAAACCATGGTTCAGACAGAGATAGATTTGTTCTAAATTAGCATTCTCTAAGATGAGCAATGGATATATCAGTTTTAATACTTTTAGAAATATTTCAGTAAGATGAACTGCTTGTCATGCCTGATATGGAATATCCATCATTAAATGCCTCCTTGTCATCCATATTGATGCTTTCACTATTAGTCTTTGTCTGAAAACTTGAGCTAGGTAATGTGACAGGAGCTCATGTTAAGAAGAATCACATATTACAAATGATGTGGCAAGGACAGGTTAAGGCGTAATAGGGTTCAAATCATTGATTTTATCTCAACATGCTCTACAACTTCACTCATAACAGGCAACCTCTGACTTCTGCTGTTTTGATGGGTGTTTGATATTCCAAAGCCAGAGTGAGGTTAATGTGAAGTTTGACTCTACTGATTCCTCAGCTGAGCTATTCTATGAATTAACAGGGTGATCCATCACATATGCATTATCACTCAGAGGTGTACAGTGTGTCCTACTTTAAAGAGCACATCAATTTATGAGTCTTGAAAAAATGTCCAATGCCACGAGTCACTGGCAGGAAAGAAGTACTGACACTGACCTGTTCCCATTTGTGCTAGAGATGAATGTCCTTTGAAAGCAAACAGATAACCATCATGGCAGAAGCCTTCTCAGTAGTTCTTCAACTGCTTGAAGGGTTTTTCCATTCCTCTAGGAAAAGATGGGCTTGTGCTTTCTGTATGGTACGGCCAAAACATATCCAAAACTTTCAAGTCCTATGTAAATGTCCAGCTGCCTGCTCAGCAGGAATTCTGTCGGTGCTGTCTTTATTAATGGCTTCATGCACTGTGTGGAGATAAATACGGAGCAAGGGCATGACCTAGCTTTTTTCAAGCTGTGCCACCACACTTTTTATGTATGTCATTGTCAAATGGAAGAAAAATCTTTCCAGCTCTCCAAAAAGTACAGCAGACAGCACTTGTAGTTTCTCAAAACCTTTGCTCTGTATTCCATGAAGCTGTTCTACCAATGTGAGCCACTGAAATACCGTACTGTCTTCTGGGGCTCAGCCCTCACTGCTGTTGAAAGATAAACATAGATTGCACTTTCCAGAGTCTAAACCTGCCTATGTTAGGAATGGCATGATGATATGATGAGCAATTACAAGGACAGTAATATAAACAAACATGAAGTGCTTCTTTATGGACATATCCCTTCCTTCCGGGTCTGTTTTACTTATAAAAATATGCATCCAAACAAACCAAGAAACAAATAGCACTGTCATATTAGAAGAAATCAGCAAGTCTTGTGGTGCAAATATCACTGCAACCCATGCTTTAAAAAAAATGGATCAATGGGCTGGTCCATGGGGATTCTCAAGAACAATCAGAAAAATTTTGTGGTCCAATATTTTGTCCATAGATGACACTACTGAAAAGTAAAGAGGAATCTCCATAATTTATAATTAGTATTTTTCTCTGAAGGAATAATGAAGCCCTACAGCAAGGTAAAGATGCATGAAATGTAATTATGATGAGCAACCTTTCCTACTCACGTTACTTACATCATTACACAAATAAACAATGGAAGCCTATCAAAGCTTCAAATGACTCACAAAAGATAAAATCTGGTGGGGAAAAAAATATGCTTTTTATTCAAACCATGCAAGTGGTTGAAATATATCTAGGAAAAATATTAATAATTGGCACATAAAAAAATCATATGGATACTGTATAGAAAATAAATTGTCAAAGTCTCTTTACCTAGAAATGTAGATGCAAAGCTATTCTAAGATAAAGCAGAAACATTTGAAAACTGTTAATTAAAAGATATTTAGAAATTGTTCTGAGAATCATTATTTGGAAGAAAGTGATAGATTGCAAATTCAAATTATGTATAACAAGACATTAACTTTTTTTTTGTGAAGAGTCATAATTATGAAATTAAAATACATTAGAAAAAGAGTTATTTATATTTATACTTATTCAGGAGAAACTTGGAAGTAGGTGAGGACTGTGGAAAATTCCTTTGTCAATGTTCATCACCATATTCTTTCCTGTGATTCAATGAAACCTTACCATAGACATTTCCTTATTCAGAATTCTTCCATTATAACAGTGATTTCTCTTCATGTAGCATTACCTGACTTCTTGCCAAGGACACTGTTTCTCTTTCCTTGAAGAATCCTTTGTCACCCCTACCTGTCTATCCAATACCTTATCATCTGCGCTTAATTCCCTAATTTCTCCTTTGTTTCTTTGCAAAATGTCTAAATAACTATGTATACATGTACTTATAAACATATCAGCAACTGTAGCCTTTCTTCTCTTCCACCTCCCTTGCTCTTGCAAAGAATCTTTTCTTCCTCCGCCTACAACAATAAAGATTTTGCAATTACTTTTCAGCCAAGATCAACTGGAGACACAAGAAAGATAAGTAGGTACCCACATAGATTTGCTGCCAGGGGTAAAAAAATGTTCAAAGTGGTACCCAGTTTACTCCAGAGCACAGGAATGCTCATTTTTTCCTAAAATAGATCCTAAGGAAAAGATTAGAGGCTGTGAATAATGGCCACTGCTGTTACGGGAGAGCTCTCACTTTTTTCAAAAGCCTCATAAGAATGACAAACCTAGAAACTCCCTCTTGTTTGGCTTCATATCTCCAGAGTACATTTTGCATCCCAACATGAATGCAGAGGGTCTGGGAACAGACACATCTTGAAAATAAACCTTTCACTTTGTCCAGACTTCACCTAAAGGCATGAGATATTGGCATTTGAATAACCTCTGGTTATTCACATTGATGTAAAAAAGGGCATTCACACCATTTACACAGATTTGAACTTCTCACAGTAGGATTGCTGCTTTCACCTTTGGCACTCAAAGAAAGCTGGAAAATACCAGACATTTGTAAGGCACCCTCATGCATAATAATGAAAAGTAAGACAAAGTCAATGTTGTACTTGATTGATCTCTTTGACCTGTTGTTCCCTGTAGTAAACACATCTCTTTATAATGTTTTTGTATTTTTCCAACATTGCTCCAGCAATTTAATTCAGACAGAAATTTCATTTTTTTATCCTATTATATATGATGCTGTGAGATTTCAGTGGGTGTTTCTTCAAGTGAACTCAAGGTTTTGCAGAATGACACCTTTCATTACTGGAAGTTTATGCCAACACATCTTTTCATTTTTAGTAACATTTTTTACACCAGAAAGACCTAAATCAAGGATTTTTGTGAAGACAATGAGTGTTAACATTATTAAAAGATATTAAAGAAATATCAAAATATAGCTGGTTTTGAGTTACACTGGCATTAGTTCCTGAATCAAGGGGAATATTGCTATTTATATGACCCATCATTCAATTAAATGTTATAAGTAATTAATTTTTGGGATTTTGATAGCATAAATCTCCAAAATCGTGTCAAACAAACCTGTGTAAATGTTGAACTTCTGGGTTTATTCTGACTGCTAGAAGTGAACAAGTACCTCTCAACAGTTGGTAAAATGTCTGCCAAATTTTTCAAGAATAAAATGCTAAAAATTCAATAACCAGTCTAACCTCAACCAGTCTTTCAAAGACTCCAAGGTAGTACAACATTTAGTGACTTCTGAAACAGAAATAATTATTTTCAGTTACAGTACTTGATTCCAGAGTATTGAGTGATCACAGAATTTTATACCTGCAAGTCTGAGTGCCTGTTGGAGTTTGGATCTAGTTTTTTGGTTTTGTTGGTTTTTTTTTGGTTTTTTTTTTTAGTTTTTTTTTTTCTCTTCAGGAATTTTTCTCCTATGGGTTGCTAGGGGACTAATGGCTGGGTACTCAAGAGAACAAAGCACATGGCTAGGGCTCTTCTCCTTGGCAGGGCGGAGAAAAATTTCTCTCATGGAAGCAGGGACAATGTGAAATTTGGGGACTGAAAAAGCAAGGGCGGGGGGAGGGTGGCCTCTTGCTCGGGACCCTGAGAGCCGGACGGTCGGAGCTGCTGCCTGCTGAACCCACAGTCCCCTGAGAAGCCAGCACGGAGCTGCCGGTCTGTCTGCTGTGAGTTTTTCCCTCTACCCCCATCAGGAGCCGAGATGCCTGCCACCAGCCTGCCTCTCCCCCGCTCGGCTCCGAGTTTCTGCTATACTGTAACTGGTTTCACCCTGCACAGTTCCTGCTGTCCCAGCTCCCTGTGTCCGGGGATCCTGCTGTGGCACCGACACCAGCTGCCCTCCCGAGGGTCTGTGGAGCAAGGGCTCTCCTCCATCCCTCCGTGCTTCGGGCAGCCGCCATTGCCGTGTGCTACCTGAGCTCACGCCGGAGCGCACCCCTGCAGCCACCGGCGGAATCACCGCACCCAGAGCGCCCCTGCAGGCTGTGACTGGAACTGCACCAAAGGGAAAGGTGCCTGAAGCCGAGCAGGCTGCCACTGGGTTTCTGGTTCTGTTTGTTGGTCAACGTTATAGTTGTTGTTATTTGTTAGCTTTGTTTTAGATATTAGTAAAGAACTGTTATTCCTATTCCCATATCTTTGCCTAAGAGCCTCTTGATTTCAAATTTATAATAATTTGGAGGGAGAGGTGTTACAGTTTCCCATTCCAAGGGAGGCTCCTGCCTTAGCAGGCACCCATCTTTCAAGAACATAAATGATACTTATACAAATTAAGCAGTGATCAATCTTCATAACAATTGTACTCTCTTGTTTTGACAATTAAAAAAGGTTGTTTAAACATGAAATATTTTATTCCCAGATACATGCATTAAGACACCTTGTAATTCCTCTCTTGAAGGTGTGGCTCATAGATTTGTTACCAAGATAGTAAACAAGTTTGTCTAGGACCTCAGGACTAATCACATAGTATAAATTAAGATGGTTAGATTATTGTGGGTTTTTTAGGGGTGAAAATAAATCTGATTTTCCCTATTAGCCAAAAAATAAAAACAGGTGAAGGGATAGGGTGACCTATTCTGAACAATGTTTTTTAGGAATGAGGTGAGCTATCTCCTGGAAATGCTTTTTACTCTCCTCTGAGTAAACCGGAAGAGCAATAAAGATCTCTTGTCCTGCCTTTTGGACATCTAATATTGAAACTCTTGAATCTGAGCAGGTAAAACCTGTTTTGTGTTCCAGATGTGGGTTTCAAAGCTTCTTTCAAGCAATACTTCCCATAATGCAAATATCCCATTCATGAGAAAGTCTGTTGAGCTACCTACTTGGAAGCCCCACAGCAGTGATCCCATGTTTACAGCCTTTATTTTCCTCAGGGAGTTTCTTGTTTTGACAGTCACTGAGAAAGGCTTTAAAATATGACCCTCTTACACCCAAAGACTTGCAACAGGGAATGGAAAATTAAAATTATGCTTTTTTTCTTAAACATTCTATTTTTTTTAAGTCAGTCCCTGATGCTGGGGAGTCCACTAATCATTCCTTTAATGTAAACAAAATCCTTCAGACTTGTTTATATGCCATGAAGAAACATAAACCAAGATAAATTCCTTTTTCCCTGGAAAGAATCCTTATAACGTAGCTATGGGAAGCTTTTCTGTCTGAAGTATTTCAGAACTGAAACAATTTATCTCCACAGCTATCAAGTCTTATGGCTTCATGACTTTAAAGAAGAAAAAGCAGTAAATGCTGTGCTTTTACCTCAGGTGATACAATACATCACTTGGCGTGGTACTTGAAGTTATCCTCAAAGCAAAACTATCTTACTTTATCCTCACTGTATTTTTACCTTTGGAAGACTAATACATTTAGCTGGGCTAAGATAAAACAGATAAAAAATAAACAGCTTTTAGAGCACCAAAATCCCGTTGTCACAGAGGAGACTGATCTGGTCTAACTTTGTGGCAGAAGAATGGTGGTGACCATGTCAGAAGCATCCACCCTGTGGATATGAATCAAACCTTCTGCTTTAGGAAGCCACACAGTGAAACTAGGCCATTTTCCTCTGTAATGTGTTGGACTCTATGAAAACTTCATTTTCCAAAATTCTAATAGTTTAAATGTCTGAAAAGGGGCTGCTAATAGTAATTTGGTTTTTTTACTATTCTTCTAAATGTAATCTTCCATCCATTAGTGCACCCCAAAGGAAAATTTAGTAGTCAGTTGCTGAAATTGTTATATTTTCTTTCTTGAAGTATGGAGTTATAGTATCTCAACTCAGTTCAAGGACCAACAAACCCAGAGATCTAAAGCACAGTCTTACATAATGGATCCACGTTTGTTAGGAGGGCAGTAAAATATAAAGTGATTCCTAACCAGGGAATAGGTTGTAATAGGAGAAACACAGCCTTACTAGTCAGACATAATATTTCCATAAAATTATATTTACTCATGCATGCACAGGTAAATTACATCAAAGCAAAATTTGTTATGGGGGACTTGGTGAATTCTGTAGCCTTATATTATTCAAAAATAAAGTACATCAGCTTTTAAGAAATTATTGATAAAATTTTCTGCAAACGTCAACCATGAAATCACAGAGTTGCAGTGTGTCGTAAATGAATAATATTGCAAGAAACACCAAACACTCGGAGGGAATTGTTAAGATTCAGCCAACAAAATCTTTGAATACTGTGCATGACTAAACCCCACTAAATAAGGCAAGTCACATCCCCCGAAACAGAAACTCTAACCTCATTAAGCAAGTATAAAACTGTCTGAAGTGATGGAAAACCACTTTGTACTCCACCTAATAACACAACTGGAATCCACTTTGAAGGAAAATTGAGGCAAAAGCTCCTGTACAAATCAGGGAGCCTACAAACAAACAAACCATTAAAGTAAAATTGCCCAAAAGAAGACAACAATAAGAAGCTGTAATAGAACAGAAGAAGGCACTTAAAGAGGCATTCAGAACTAATGGTGACATTAACTCAATAAAGGCATATGCATCCAAAGAGTCCCTGAAGCAATCTCTACCCAGTGACTATTGCATCAGGGTAGCTGCACTTGAAAAATTAACACCCCATTACCATGAAACAGCAACAATGTTCAAAGGTTTTATAAAAGCAAGACACAAAACTTGGCAGTTGAACTGCAATGAGAACCCAAATGATAGAAGTTGAGAGGTAGAATGAGAAGTAAGAACACATTGAAGTAGCTTTTCCTTGGCATTGCCTGTTGTAAGAATATCTAGGAAAGAAAGTATCTACTCAAATGCATTCTGGGGAGGTTTTGATGTTTATATAATTTGTTGTCAAGATGTGAGCATCAAGACAGAACTCTTCAAGCACTCATTTCTATCATTGTTTACAAGTGATTCAGGAACCTCCATGTGTTTGCAGCAGTAAGGGTGTTGAAGATAGGAAGTGTTTAGCCTGGAAAGCAGAGGTTCAGAGGTGACCTTATGACTCTATAATTATCTGAAAGGAGGTGGCAGCCAGGTGGCAGTTGGTCTCTTCTCCCAAGTAACTAGGGATAGGACAAGAAGACGTAGTATTAGGATGCACCAGAGAAGGTTGAGGTTGGATATTAGAAATTATTTCTTCACAGAAAAATGTGATTACGTATTGAAATGGACTACCCAGGGAGGTGGTGGAGTCATGTCCCTGGAGGTGTTTAAGGAAAGACTGGACACAGCACTTGAACCTAATTGAGTCTGTGGTTCTCTATTTTAATAGAATGCAGTGGATGCTGTCTTTTTTGACAGCTAAAATACATAGAAATAATGAATATCAGCTTTATTTCTGAGATAATTTCTTACTTCTTGAGAATATATCTCACCTGCTCTGACTACAGATCACTAGTTATTACTTCCAGTTCAGTAACTGAGGACAAGAGCAGACTGACTAGCAGATTACTAACAATGTGTTGCTAAAGGTCTGTTTTCCAAACCTTTTGTCCAGACTGAGGAGTGTGTCATGCATTTGATTAATTATTACTTAGAGTTCTTGTCTGTCCCAATAGGTTTCACTAGTGTTTCTTCTCTAAATGTCAGCAAGTCCTAGCCTTATTTGTACTAGAAAAGCATTGCTGAATGTGTAACACGTCATGTATCAGTGTTATGGTCTTAGTATACAGCTTGGGTTAGAAATAAATAACCTTCAGAAGAAAATGCAAAACAGTAAAGTTCTGATTTTAGTTCCTTATAAAGCTCAAGAATTATGGTATTTGATTAGGATTTGAGTTTTATTATATTAATTGCCCTCTTCCCTGTAAAATGAAAGAGAATTCTTTGAGCAGCAGCATCACAAGGCAGACATCCACATGAAAAAAATTTTTTTGGGAAAGACTCTTACTAGGTCAAAATCACATTTTAAAAGAGGACCTGTCTGTCTTCTTCTTTCTTAGTTCATGAAGTTTCATAGACTTTGTTACAGTCTCAGAACTTGATTGGACATAAATGTTTTCCATATAGGTCTATTCTTTTAAAAATATGTGTTTGAGCATTTGTTTATGCTGCCATATGCATATGGTGAGGAGTACACTTCAGCTTTTGAACAAAAGCCCTTTGTGTTGGAGAAATACCATCTCTTCCTAGATGAATGCCAAATTGCAATATTGATTCTTTGGTAGAATCTTTCCTTATGTTTCCCAGTTTTCTTTATTATAAAGTCAAGATTTATCTTGTCAATTTTCCAACACCTCCAGCAAGAAACTCCAATGTTCTTTCACATAACCAGAGGGTTGAAAGGCAAAGGAAATGCTTCTGGTACTTCAGAACAGAGAGGATGTTATCATTAGATAAATCCTTAGGGACACCATGCCTTTAGCTTTAGCCTGATAAGGAAACCTAAAGATAAACAAAAATTGTAAGTATGGCAGCATAAGATCAATTTCTCAAAAAATTTTCCAGTCTTCAGTTAATAATAAAATTTTGCCAGGTTTGTTCTGGCACAGGTTATTTGAGAGACTATGATGTAGTCTCTCAAAATCATCACAACATAGGGGATTCTGTGTGCCCTGGAAAAAAAAAAAATTCCTCAGGAATGAATATTCACAAAAAATGGTGCTGGGGTCACAGGAGACAAATAAAAGCCAATGAACACAAAATAAACCAAAACTGAATCTAAAGTAGAAACAGAATGTTGCTTGAAACTTATTAAACTGAATTACTGAAGATGCTTGCACTGGTTAGAGTCAGGCAAATACCTGACTAGGGGTCTCTAGAAGCAGCTGCCATGTCCAGACAGCAACCTTGGAGAAGCATTCCTGCTGTAGCCGTCCAGGAGGGATACTGAGAGCTTGATTATTTGATAAATATGCTGGAATAGGATTTTAATACATTTTGTCACTTATAACTAGAGATATGTGATATTTCTGTAATGTGTCTTTCCATCTGATATAGGCTGTTGACTATATGCCTTGAATGGGATTTCATCAGGCTAGCTGTAAATATTTTCTATTCATATATGTAATGCTCTTTTGACATATATTTATCTGTTTTCTCAGGTCAAAGGTTTATCTTTTTTTCCATGGTTTTCTAGTGCTTCAGAGATATTTTTGTTAAAATATTTCTGGTCCTATATGTTAAAATGCTAGGTTATCTTATTCATTTTAAGTCTGGAAGACAATTTTTCAACATGAATTATAATCTTCAAGGTGTTACCACCAAACGGTGCTTTCAACAGGAAAAGAGAAAGAATTTGCTTTTGATTATTTCACTAAGGAAGAACAAAGTTTCTGGGCTTAAAATATACTTTTTTTTCTCATGAAAGCAAAGCAGATCTCTGTGACTAGTATAGGGGTAAGGGAGTGGGAAAAGAGACATAAACAAGGAAATCTCAATTGTACTTCAATGAGGGCACTCTCTGAAAAACTTCTCAGTTAAAGTTCCTAGGGAATTTGATACATAGAAAACATAAGTTTCCAGTGTTGTTTCAACTTGAAGTACAGCATGTGCTTTAAACTATGTCCCTACATTAGTGTTAATAAGATTCTCCAAATGAGCAAAAGTTTATATGAAGAAAACCAAATGAAAACAAAAATTCTGGTTACTTACATTCATCTTTCTTGTGTTCTGTTTGTTTTACGGTGTGAAACACATTATTTGATGCTGATATAAGGGTGACCCAGAGCTCTTCTTTTTTGCAACTGGATACAGTAAAGATATAAATAAAGAGTTGAGAGTGGTTTTCTTTGTTCCCCTTCAGAATAGCTACACTTAGAGTTGGAAGCTTCTCTACTCCTTTCTCTAAGTGCTGATTTAACTTCCAGAAAAAGACCTTAGTTGGTTTCCCGCTTTAATTCTTATTTTAAAAGATGCGGCTTGTGGGGATGGATGAGGCTGACAGCAGGCCTGAAAGCCTCTCGGACATGGACTTGAAAGCGATCAGAATTTACCCGTGAGAAAGCCCTGTGAGAAAGCAATGGTATGAACACCTGTAGCCACAGTGGGGAACAGCCAAGAAGATAACCAGGGAAGATGTTTTGCACCCAGAGATGGCCTTGCTGAAGAGCATCAAGAATGTGGTGGAGTATTTATAGTGTGTAGTTGACTGCTTGTATAACTTGTTAACGTACTGAGAAAATTCTTGTTATGAAGATAGCTTTGGTGTTGTTTTCCATGCAGCCGATAGTAGCATGTTACAGTAGCTGGGAAAAAAGGGTATAAAGATGTTAGCATAGACTAATAAAGCACTTCTTCTTTGTCCTTGGACTACTCGCGTGTCGTGTGTCCGTCTCTACTGCAACACAGGCTGGCACATTTTAAAAGAGCAAGTGATAAGGTAAGGGGACACATTATGGAAAGCAAGTTAAAATTTTAATATATATGGGCCTTTGTCTGATTCAACGGAAATGCTAGTGGTAACAATGTCTCCTTTATGGAAGAGAATTATTTAAAGAAAATTTCTTGTTATAAAAGGAATGCAGCATGGGGAATAAAGTGAAACCAAATTCATGAAGTGAAAGCCCTGGCCTAATTCTGATTCAGTTGTTGAGGGAAAACCAAAGCCTAAGAAATTAAAAATAGCATCAAGAACTCTGCAAATACTTTCTAAGAAACAATCTTTAGACTCTTTGTGTGAGAAAGCAAGAATATTAAACAGCAATACTGCTGAAGACAATGTGCAAATTTTCTCTCTAAATAGTGAGTTTGTGGCTAGCCAAAAATAGTGATTTTTGCAGATTATTTTTATTAGAAGCTGGAATTCATGACAGTAATGTCAGGTGACCATCGTAAGTATCTACTAAAGGAGGAATCAAAGAAACAAGAGCAACTTTCTTGCTTTACCTTACTTTGGCAAACATGCTCCCCCCAGGTCCCACACTTTGGGTTTTTTCTTGATGATTTTGTGCTCTGGCGGAGCCTACTCCTGTTTTTTTACCAGATTTGTCTGCCTGTTTTTCTTCTCCTGTCTCTCCTTTTCACACTCTCTGTCCTAAAACTATTCTCAGCACAGTCTCCAGAACTCATTATAATTTTTTCAAGCATTTTTGCATATCATTTTGGGATGGAAACTTTGTCAATTAGGCTTAGTAATTTGCAGAATGTGTATACTGCAAATATAACAATACAACATTACATGATCTTGGCTGGTTACCAGATACCCACCCAGTAACTCCCTAACTCCTTTTCCTCAATAGGACAGAGGAAAAAAATAAGATGAGAAAGCTTCTGAGCTGAGATAAAGACAGTCCATAACAGCTCCTTTCATTCAGTGAAGACAGCAAAGAAAGGAGCAATGAGGGCAGGGGGTGTGTTTTGCTTTGGGGGTATTTTTTTGTTTTATATTTTAACCAGGAGTCACTGATATCTTTTAGCTAACTACAGTGCAGGAGTACTAGTATTTACTCTCCCAGGATGATGGATTTTCAGCGAGGTGACAGATGAAGCTGACTTTGTTGTAGCCAACACAGAATGAACACTGTCAGCAATAAATTCAGCCTGTTCCATTTCAATAATGTAAACACTAATTACCAGGCTCTCAGAAGAGTTAAATTGTATTTTACTGATGACCTTGTTCCTGTTTATAGACTCAGTGGCCTGGAGGCAGAAATTGTGAGAGGAGGAAAGCTGCGAGAAAGGTGGACAGAATGATAAAACAAACAAGAAACACAACTTCCCCTGAGCTAGATGAATCTATTAACATTTGTTTCATTTCCATATGTCTTCCTAAAAAGTTTACTATAATTTCCCATAACAGCACTGTCTGCAATGCTTGACATTTCAGTTGTGAGGCTCAGCTCTTGGCAGTGAATTATTGCAACCTACATCTAACCCTGGTCAACCCCTCTTCCTGTCTCTGTGACTATCCATATTTCTCAGTAGTTGGCTTATTTTGGATGCTGTCCAATCTTTTCTACCAGCAGACTTTTCACCATAGGGACACTTCCAAGGGTCTACATCTGGTGAATTTCTGATATCTGTCTTTATCTTTTATCTTGAAAAGCAATTCTTCAGAATACTTCAAACTTTCTGAAAAATAGAGTGCTGTCTTGAGGTAGGTAGAGAAAGAAATAATAGGAGTATTTTCATTGGCTTGGTCCTCTAGAGTTGGGATTCCAGGGAAAGGAAAAGGTCAACAGCTACTTATTGTCAGGTCCACTAATTTTTCATCCTTGTAAAACAGAGCTGAGAATGGGGAAAGTAAAGTCTGTCAGTTTAACACTACAGAGGTAGGTAAACTCCTAAGTGAAAAAGACATCTTGGTCTGTCTTTTAAGAGCTTTGTGCAAGAAAACTATTAACTTATTTCTCAACTCAACCCAGCAACAGGACAACTTTGAACTGATTCTTACTAACTGATGGCTGTAGATTGTAGATAATTTGTTGAGCACTTTGAAGAGCAGCTGAGGGAACTGAAGGTGTTTTACCTGCTGAAGAGGTGTCTCAGGGGTGACCTCTACAACTGCCTGAAAGGAGGGTGTAGCAAGGTGGAGGTTGGCCTCTTCTCCCAGGCAGTTAGTGACAGGACAAGAACAAATGGCCTCAAGCTGCACTAGGGGAGGTTCAGGCCGGACATCAGGAGAAGTTTCTTCATAGAAAGGGTTGTTAAACTGCAATGGAATGTCCAGGGAGGTGGTAGAGTCACTACCCCTGGAGATGTTTAAGAAACAACTCAATGTAGCACTTAGTGCTATGGTCTGGTTGGCAAGGTGGTGATCAGTTAAAGGTGGACTTGATGATCTCAGGGATATTTTCCAACCTAAATGATTCGTGCTTCTGCAAAATAATCCTACTATGGATGCATTTTTCAGCTCTTAACCGAGATAAACTTCTCTGGAAAGTCCTTGCAGCCTCTAACTTTTTATAACGTTAGAGAATATGGGTGCAAATTTTTTTATCATGTATCTTTCATTGCTTATTACAAAATAATAACAAGTGATTTATTCTATTCACAGGAATTATTGAATTATACTTTCCTCTAGGCTGGTTACCAGAAGAATAGACCACAAGGTAGATATTCTGTCCTTATTTGTGTCAATAGTCAGCCTTTTTTTTTTTTTTTATATTTATTGAAATGAGTGCTGAGTCAGAGAGCAGGAGAATGGGGGGAAATAACTACAACACCACAAAAAAATAATCTGTTAGTGGAAACTAGGTTTTATAGAATTTAGAATGACAGAGGAGTGATGAACAGATGATTTTTGAAATATATTCGTAGACTTAATTCATCTACCCCTTTTAGTTGCTGTTTTGCTGTTCCATCTCAGTTAACAAGCAAAACCTCCTGTGGTTAAATAGCGTTTGTCTGCTCCTGCTATCAATCTAATAGAATGAGCTGCACACAGCTCTCTATCTGCAGCAAAACTCCCACTGATACCAATAGCCCAGAATCTGTAAATACAGCATCAAAGATAAATTCTGCATGTGCATTTAGTTTCATCACACATTTTGTTATAGATATTAAAATGATAAATTTCTACTTTATGTTTTTGCTGTCTTTTTCTAGTCAAACTAGTAGGGAATAAAGCACTAACATAGAAAGAGTTTTGACACAGAGAAATAATTCTGGGACTTCCTGACATAAATTTGTTAGTACTTTAATTCTGTATTTGGTTAATTGCTTTGTTGATTGTCACTCCTTATATCTGTTTGGCAGAAATATTAAGGATGTTATTCTACTCCTATTTTCCCTTTTTAAGAACTATTGCACAGAGTATGTAGACATATGGGTAAATTACAGTATTTGCAGGGTGCTAGGATTTCATCTGCCATCCATTTACCTGATCTAAACAGCCATCTTTGTTTTATTGATTCATTTATGACAAGTAAATACAAACTTGTAATCTTCACTTTCTAGCACAATATTTTCTAGGAATTTATTCAAGATTATCATTGCCAGAATGTCAAAAATAGGCAATGTATATTGTTCATAAAATAATAAAGACGAAGTTTGTTCTTACGGGCATATGTTGGAATTGTTTTCCAAAGCACCTCTAAGAAAAGATGAACAAGCCTCATTGATAGAAAACCTATATAAAAAGCGTCCAGTGTTCCCTGCTCTTAATAAGTGAAATGAGATCTGATATTTGCTGAATTTACCACACTGCTTCATTTTAGTAATGCTTGCATTAAGGTATTTTAACTCCTAGATGAAACAGAAGAGTTTGTTTGACTATTTATTTATTTCGGACAAATGCTATTTCTGATACCTTCGATGCAGTAATAAAGTTCTGTGCACAAAGATGAGGTATTTTGACTTGCAGAGGTTATGTATCCAATCTTTTCTTTGCTATTCAGACTTTTTACAGAGGACTAGTTCAGCCAAGTACTTCAATTTCCATATTTCTGAGTAGCAAATATTCAAGATCTATATATATGTGTATCTATTAAATGTAAATTTTAAGAGCACTGATTAAAAAATATATTAAAAGCATCTAGGTTTTTTTCCCCCAATTTTTTTTAATCTAGATTAATCAACATAGTTTCTAGAATTTCCTAGGTTTAGATTAGTCATTATTGGTTTAGCTTAGCATTTCTTCTTTTAAGTGTTATGACCTCAAGTGAAAGCTGTCCCACCATTTTTTAAAATACTTTGTCTTTTTGGGGATTTTTTGAGTAGGAGAAAAAAACCTGGACTTTTTTTTTATCCTGAAAATTTAAAATATTAGAATATTTAAAATTCATTAAAAATATGAATGTTTTATTTCTTGCTCATGTTATGCACTTCTCTGACGCCTGTTTTTGATATATGATTGATTTATTCCACTATAATGTGTGACAGAGAGTGGACAAGAAAAAGAGATTGGATGGAGGCTGAAGAGGGGTGAGGGAGAGAAAGAGAGATAGTGGAAGGATCACCTTGTCCCAGGTCAAGATATTAATTTAATTTCATTTCTTTGGATAGGTTAAGGAATTAGTGGAAATCAAGAACTATATAAGGATGTTCAAGAATGCAAATAGAAACAGCTATGGACAGTATTAAAACTTTGCCCAGAAGCAGCTACAGGCATGATTAAAGCTTTGCCTAGAACTTTGAGTAGTGTTGAACTGGAAAATAATCACCTTTTGGCTGAAGCTGTATCAGAAATCTTCTCATCCAATGCAAGAAAGAATAGGCTTATAATAAAACAAGGATAAGGAATATTTTTCCCAGTTGGGACACCTTTACTGGACAGGATTGCAATATGGTGCCTTCAACAATAAAGTCCCTGTTGAAAGAACTAAAAGAGCACGCAAAAGTTATTCCCCTCACTGAACAGATGCAGCATATGCCTGAGGATAAAAAAGTCCTCATGCTGCTTCCAACCTACTTCCCAGACCTGAGGGCTTGATTCAAGGCAGGATGAGAGGCTAATTCTTCCTCTAAGTTCTTTCATTTCCTAGTATGTCTGCGGGGACTTCCAATAAAAGAGTCAAATTATTGTAGTGTTTTCTGTGAAGTGGAAACTTGTCTTGTGCCTACCTACTAGAAGACACAGCAATCAATTCAGCTCCCTAAGAGGAGAGAGCTGCAGAGCAGCTGTCCAACAGCAACCAATTAACTCAGAGAACAAGACGCAGCTCCCACAGCTCAATACTACTTCTTGAGTGTTTTGTCTCCTCAGAAATACAGAGGAAGGTAACAAATTTGAGTAAAACAACCCAAAAAAAGCCTCTGAAAGCTGAAAGCTCTAAATAATGGGGTGTGACTCCTGGTCTCCTATTCTCTTTACTAAAAATGTCACTACATATGCAAACAGTGCATACCTGCATCTATACATAGCAATAACATTTTTGTGTAATCGATTGACCCCAAATGTAAGCAGTGGCTGCCAGCTGTTGGCAAGTAACGTCTGCAGGGGATGGAAACACAACTGATTTGTTGTCTTGGCATATTTGTTGCTTGCTAGCGGCTCAGGTCTATAATGTTGCAGAGAAACTGCTGAGGCTCATTCAGTCTGCAAGCTATTATCCCTTGTTGCTCATCCATACAGAGACAAATGATGCTGTTAGGGAGACCTTTAGCATATCATGAATGATATCAAGGCCCTTGGGGTGATAATGAAGGGCATGAGAATGCAGGTAGTGTTCTTGGTACTGCTGGTGAAGGGAAAAAACTTAGTTAAAAGTGCACTGCAGGAAAACCATGGTTGCATGGCTGGTGCTGAAGCAGGATTTTGTATTTTAGGAGTGATGAATAATTTCTGAAAAGTAAGGACTTCTAGGGAGAAAAAGGCATGAGGAAGATGCAAAATGGGTCAAAACCCTTTTATTTTTTTTTTTTTTTGCCAACAGACCTGCTAACCTAGTGAGGAGAACTTTAAATTAGATTCATTTAAGGTTGGTAATGGTAACCCAAGAGACATGGAGAAAAAAGAAGGTACTCCCCAGGACTCAGCATAACACAGGAAGTTCTGCTCCTGCTGTTAAAGCTTCATAACTAAGGGGCTATCACATATGACTGTATGCAAAGTCATGAAGCTTGGGAAACAACAAGAAGAACTTATAAGTCTGTGCACTGTTGCAGAGTTATTATCTTACCGAGATTAAAAAGAGATGATGGAACAGCACCATACCCTGAACTCAAGTTGCACAAGGAGAGGCTTAGATTGGATTTTGGGAAAAAAAATCTTCACAGAAAGGGTTACCAAGAATGAACACAGGCTACCCAGGGAAGTGGTTGAGTCATCATCCCTAGAGTTATAAAAACGGAAGTGCAAATGTGGCACCTTGGGTTATGGTTTAGTGGTAGATGTGAGAGTGCTGGGTTAGCAGTTGGACTTGATGATCTTAAAGGTCTTTCCCAAATTAAATAATTCTATAGTTCTATGAATGGAGATTTCTGTAGTTTGATTCAGGCTCTTTAGGAAAGATAGAGAAAAAAGGACAAAAAGGTTACACTCTAGGCAAAGGATGGGTTTGAATGTGTGCAAACAAGTAAAGAGTCAGCTGAGATCTTATTGTTAAAGATCAAATAGCAGATTAAAATAGTAGACATCATGGCAAGTGTTATGGATTGAGAAGGAAGTAGACAAACCTCATTACAACTGGAGGAAGCCTCATTATTACAGACACTGGAACTGGTGGGAGACTTTAACTACACTGCTAATGTTTGAAAGGGCAACATGGTAATGTGATTCAGATTTCTGGAGAATGTTGATGAAGCAGGGGATCAACAAGCCAACTGTTCCCTGCTGGTTACTATGAATTGGAAAGAACAGTCAGAGCTGTGAAGACTGAACTCAGCATTGGCAAAAGATACTTCAAGACTGTGAAGTTTAAAATCATGAGAGAAGTGATCAAGACTAATAGTAGAATTATAGCCCTGGAACTGAGGAGAATAGATATTGGCTTGTTAAGAATCTGCTTGGCAGGATCCTACAGAAGACAGCTCTGAAGGGCAAAGAGGCCCAGGAGAACTTCCTGATATTCAAGCTGACCTCCTGCTGCACGAGAACAGTCTGTTTCAACTTGCAGAGAGTTACAGTCATGGCAGAAGGCCAGCACTGATGAACCAAGAGCTCCTAACTGAGCTCAAACACAAAAACAAAGTATGCAGAAAGTAGAAGGAGGAATGAGCTACCAAGGAGCAATAAAGAGACAGTAGCAAGGAAAGACAAATCTCAGAGTTTTAACTCATACAGGATGTGAGGGACAGTGAGGGTTTCTATAAAAGACTATAAGCAAAGGGAAAATGTAGTCCCACTCCTCTTTGGGGTTAGACATTTGATGACAAAATATAAGAAAACCTGATGCATTCAATGTGGAATTTTTCCTTTATTTTTACCGGTAAGTTTGGTCCTAGGGTCCTTAGGACTAGAGATAGAATATGTGAAAGCAAAGCATTTAATCACAGTGGAGAAAGAAAAAGTTAGAAATTATTTGAAGAAATTTCACAGAAAGAACTGCATTGGATCAGATGGGATATACCTGAGGGTGTTCATGAAGCTGATCAATGTCAATTGCAAGACCACTTTCAATTAACTTTGAAAGGTCATGGCAATCAGAGGAGATTCCTGACAACTGCTTGTAAATCTCATGTCTGTCTGCAACGAAACCAAAAAAGAGGACCTGGGAACTGCAGACTGGACAGCTTCAGCGCCATTCCTGGAAAGACTATTAAATAAATCCTCTATGAAGCCAGAGATATATAACAGATAAGGTGCATGACAAGCCACAGTCATGAACAATTGTGGCCACTGAGCAGGATTTAACAAAGACAACTTGTGTCTGAACAACCTAATAGCTTTTGATACAGCTAGTTGGTGGACAGAGGAAAAACAATGCATGTGGGTAACTGAAGCCAGTTACTAGCAGCAGACTTCCTTGGTTGGTACCAGAGTCAACACTGCCAGTGTCTTTAGTCAATTTAAATTTAAAATTTGAAATGTTCTATAAATTTGAATGAAGGCACAAAATAAATAAATATTTGTACATTAAATATATATAGCAACTGGTAAAACCTAATATTACTAGAATACTCTGCTGCTCACAATGACAGTTTTACTTTCAGCTTCATAATCTGTGGCAACTGAATGGGCTTTGCCAGCAAAAAAAGTCCTTCATCATATGTTAGCTTGGTTAGTTAAATTTTATTTAGCCATTATACTATCAGTTAGAGGCATTCCTTATTCCAGTTCCTAAAAATGTAAGCTGAATGTATATAAATTTAGTGCAAATCATCCAATTCACAAAGTCCCCAAATGGGAAATTTAACTACAACGGCAGAACAAAGATTTTTCCACCATCTGAAGAGACTGAGGAGTCAGGATTCGATCTCTCCCCTCACCTTTCTTAAGACTGTTATTAATGCTGCCTGCACTCTCTAATCAGGTCTTTTCTTACCCTTGGATGGAGTACTCAGCAACCTGATCTAGTAGAATGAATCCCTGTCCCATGGCAAGGGGGTTTTAATTAGATTACCTTTAAGGGCCCTACTAACCCAAGCCATTCTATGGTTCCATGGTTCTATGAATCTATTGGCTATTGATAATAAAAGTCACAATTAATTATTCTGAAATGCAACTTTTCTATATAAATATTTACATACATATATCATTTATTAAAACTTATTGTAGATATGACAGAATACTGTGGAAGAAACACATGAATAATGCTTCTTAAAGAACAATCTACAAAAGTATGATATTCAAGTATAGAAGAAATACCTGATGAAGTAAAAATCCTGAAATTAGTATATTAACTAAAATTCTGATAATTTTTGAATGCACTGAGTCATTAATACCTATCCATGTGAAACAGTGCAGAAGTTTAAAAGGAGAAGAGAAACTCACCAGTCAGTTTTATGAGCCTCACTTGTAGCTTCATTCAGAAGTTATTAATTGCTTTCCATTTTAAAATGTCATTCCTTTTGAAATCAAAGCTGCACAGTCTTTTATTTCTATAATGGAAAATCAGGGACAACTGTCTAACTACTTTTAGAGTAACTAAAATGGTAGTGATCTTTATGCCTGTTTATCTATCTACAGCTGATTAATTACTCTTCTGAACTTTTAAATATTTCTATGTCATTCACTAACAGGCCCTCAGATACTACATTTAGGAGAGAACATCAGGTAATTTAATTTGCCTCTTGCATAGCATAAATTATATTATGTGACACCAATTTATTTTGTCATTGAATCCTCTAATATGTATTTGGATAAAACACTTCTTTCTGAAAGTAACACAACTGACTTGAAAGCACCAGAAAGAAATGCTCTACTTTCTCTCATAATTTGCTACAATGACCAGTCCCTCATCCTGGTATAAAAAAAAATATGCTTTCTACCTCACAATGAGTTTGAGCATCATAAGAATGTTATCTTTTCCCCTTCACACTTTGATCTTCCCTTACTCTCCCTGGGAAAAACTTAATATTCCAAAAATGTGAAGGTCAAACTTTCATTTATAAATTATATTTAAAAGCCAGTGTAACTGGCAGCATCTTGCAGAGTGCCAGGTGGACCTCCTTTTCCGTTATCTAGAGAAAAAATTTCATTCCACATACTTCTATCACTGATATAAGGATTTTTCTGTATTATTTTTAGCTCCATTACCTGTTTTACATCTTCCAGGCTGCAAAATATCATGCAAAGAATACATTTTTTTCTGTTTTACTCACTAAACTTTCAGTACGCTGCATGTTATTATCTGTAAGAGGGAAAAATCTGATTGGAAGATGAAAAATCACTTAGATTACCATGATGATATTAAAATAATTATAGTTTGAGAGTTTTGTCACTATGTAATGCAGTTTCACCATCAAAGGAAGCTTCCACTTCTTTTTTAATGGACATGTCCCCTTTGGTAAAACTATATCACTTCAGATCTATTAAGCAGCCAGGGACAGAATCCTGACAGGCATTTTCTTCTGCACCTGCAGAGAAGTCAGCCAGCAGAATGGCTAGGGCAAGATTAATTACTTCTCATTATCTGCATTTTACACTGCTTTATAGGCAGTTCTCTTCCCACTCAATGATATGTGTTTGTTTTTAAATTTTCTTTGAAAGGCAGACCCACAGGTCTTTGTTGAGTTAATCCACTAGGAAATGACATCTCAGGGCTTAACTTTGAACTTGTAGCATTGTGCAAAATGTAGAAAAGCAAGTGCAAATTGACATCTATATGCTTTTATTGTCTTCATCTGCAATATTAATAATCTCACACTTTCCAAAAAGTCATTTTTGTGTATTATTCCTAACAACATCATTCTCTTGAGTCATGGGCTCCCAAATAAATGTCACCTCTTCTTGAAACACCTGCTACTGAGAACATGTTCAAGCTGTTACGCTGCTTCTAGCCTCCAAATATGTTTATTGTAACTGACCCTGGTTTATCTTCCTCTTTAGTAATTAAAACTTTTATTCTTCACAGAACTTTTCACTGATATTAAAAAAAAAACACATTTGTTTTAGATGCCTGCAACTAGGTCTAGATCACTAGATTTATCAATTAATTTAATTGATCAAATTAAATGCCAAAATAGATATAGAAAAACTACTTTCTCCTTTTTGTCATAGGTAAGATGATAATATACTGATGACTGTGAAAAAGCTTTTTTTGGGGGGCGGGGGAGGTAGACTTTAAGTAAAATACTGTGGTGTTTTACACAAATTTAATGTTTCAAACAAAGTAAAAGTAAATTCTATAGCATGAACTCTCTGGATTAGCTTGGATCAAATGGTATGTTTGGTTCCTGAGACACACAACATTAACAAATTATTTTCTTGTCTTGTTTGCTTTGAAAAGAAAATCACTGTAAAAGAAGCATAACAAAATAAAACCTGGTCAAAGACATAGATAAGTGCACACATGGGGAGTTCTACACCCACCTGCAGGTATTCCATCATGTGAAAGACTGGACCTTCACAAGTGTGTTAACATCTGAAAATTCTACACTCAACTTTAGGAAAAAAATGCATTGTTAGAAAAGTTTGTTAAGTTCTCTCTTTTAATAGTCAGTATTACCAGTAAAACAGTAAGTAAATTACCAGCTTGCTGGCAGCTCATTACAAAGCAGCACAATGATATGCATGTGAGCTTACAAAACCACAAACATGCCTCTGCATATGATCTGTTTCCTTCCCCCCTCCTTCATTCCCTCTGTTCCTTCTTCCTGTCTTCCTTCATTCTTTCTCCTCCATTTAAATGAAAGAATTCTGAGTCTTAAGGAATAATATTACACTTAATGACTTCAGTAAATCAGAATCTTTGCAAACCCAAATATTTCTACCACAAATGCTTTCATGTCTAATGTCAGTTTTTGATAGATGTTGACAAAGAACACAGGATAGTAGGTGTGCCCTTGGCAGGGGTTGAGATAACAGAAGCACTAGTACAGACATTTTTAGTAGAGATTTTGAAAGATTGCTGTCATACTCTCACTCCCTTTCAAAAAATCCCAACAAACAAAAAGATACAATACTGTACATGGTCAGAGTGCCCAAAGGATAGAGACCTAGACAAAACATTTGATTTATTATTAGTAAAGTTTTAGGCTGCTTGTTTGGAGTTTTTTCTGTATCTACTTTCCATCTAGATTGTATGAGAAAATTATGAAAAAACAGAGACTTTTACTGAAGCCCACAAACAAATCAGCTCTTGGAAGAGGATTTTGCTTTGTTTTATCTAGTTAAACTCAGCACCTGCTCAATGTTTTTAAGATTCTGGGCACACTCATCTTCTCCTGAAAGCAGCTCATTTATTAGCTCACTGGCTTCATTCCAGATGCTAAAACTAGATGGATTTAAAGTATCTACTCAGTTCTGTTCCATGATTGATCTTTTCATCATTACAGTAGTTGAAAATGAGGTATGGGAGGTGATTAAGTATTTTGCTTATATGACTAATTTGTATATAGTTCTGCCTAATATATAACATGTAACTAATTTGTATAAATATTTTCCTTCTAAAAGTACATTTGTATATTTTTTGGCAAAATCCATAAATATTCAGCTATGCCTGTGAAGTTCCTGCGCTTTCAGTAACTTACTTCCAAAAGCTGTTACAATAACCACAAAAAGCTAATGTTTTTCTTTGAGAAAATTTAACAATAATATTTTGTATATCTTATGTGTGACATATACAGTTGTGTATGTCTGTATACGGATACACAGCAAATCACAAGAATAATATTTTGGAAAATGAGTTACTGAAACTTGATGACGTACTGTGCTTTCTGTGTTTAGCATTATTAGATTTAGGTTAGTGAGAAAGTTGAAGAAGTGAAAATGCACTGAATTTCAATGAAATACATTGCTTTAGCTCAGAGTTGGCGTGGTTCATCTTCACGCAATTATCCATGGGGTTCTATTGATAATCTTTCTGTCTTTGGACTTCAGTGATTAATGCTTTTTACAGTTCTCTGTATAAATAAAAAAAATAAAAAAACCCAAACTAACAGAATAGCTAGATGCTTGCCCTATTTATGCAGAGTTGGGGTTCAAGTGGCTTCTTCGAAAAGTATATCAGAGAAGACACTCTGAAAATAATCCATCCTTCCTCCGGCTACTTGTTCACAACCAAATTTGTCCTGAATTTTCTTTCTTTCAAATATCTTCTTTTTAAAGCACAAATTAACTAACACATTAAAAAAAACCTTTTATGGTATTAAATCCTACGACAAGTAGGCAACTTTCCTGAAAACATCAGAAGGCTCTAAACAGAGTTATATCAGTTAGCCAAAGTCACCTTAAAATACTTCTCTATTTTTGTTTCAAACATATTCTCTGAGTTTTCTTCTTCACCCAGGTATTGTGCAGTGATGTACCAGAATAGCACAGTACGTGCCAAGAGCAAGAGTTTGTGCTAAGTGCTACCTTTCTCAGTATTTTTAGCAGCCTTAAACAAGATTCTCAAAGTAGGGTCTGTGTAACCGAAATCAAAATGAGCACTCGATAAATTTAAAGGTATTAAATCAGGCAAATACATTTACAAAGAACTGGAGCCAGTGGGTTGGCTCGTTTTATATGAGATGTCTGAATTATGTTGACAATCTAATAATGTGCCTGAGTAGCTAAAGGCTGATACAGGCCTGCAGGAGTCGGTAATGTGGCTGTAACATCTTATAACATTAAGGACATCATGGAGATAAATGAGACTAATGTAGACTGAAAATGAACATCTCCCTTGGTTTAAAAAATAAGTTAACCATGAAAATAAATATTGGGCATTTACCATTTATATCTAGGATCTTGCGTGCAATTTATACATCTTGCTGTATATAAGTTACTGAGATAAATATTACAGTTAAATATTCATGGTTTCTTTACAAAGCAAAAAATATAATTAGCAGAGGATGAAAACACCATTTACCCTTGTTATCCAACCACAGCTATTACTTTAAGCAAAATCATAGAAGTGACATTATACAGCAGAACTAATGAAGTGTGGGTGGAAAATCAGCTGAGTTGACATGCAAAATGAGACACTTCAGGACTGTCTGTGCTTGTAAATGAAATGCAGTCAAAATATTTCTCTATGTGGTATCTCATAAAGGAACTGAAAAACTTATTTTATCCAATTTGAGGCTGTAACATTTATTAAACTAGAACAATTATTTTTAAGTACTGCCAATCTTTTTCTCTGGTTATTTTTTGCTTTTTCCTGTCAGTAGAGGGGTTTAATTCCCACAAAATATTTGCTACAAATAACTCAAAGACTTATTTATGATATGACAATTTTTTATTATGAATTCTACCAACAAAACACATAACTTACATTTTGTCAGGATTTTTGATGAATGCTAGAAACTAGCTAATAAGATAGAGATTATTTATATTGTGTCATTTATCCCTTTAATTATAATACCACATGTCACATGATTAATATTTGTTTTCAAAACCTCATGGCAACTACTGTGCTACTATGCCTCATTATCCAAAGTAACAGGAAGGAGGCATTAATTAAAGAAGCATAAAATACAGAAGCAGAGCTTGACAATTTTCACCTGTTCAGGAAAAACAATCCTGAAGATACACACCATCCCAGAACCATAGAAATGCTGAGGCTACAAAGTACCTCCAGAGATCATCTAGTCCAGCCCCCTGTTCAGCATAAGACCACTTATCCACAGGAGGTTACTCAGGGTCCATGTTCAGTTGGGCTGTGAATATCTCTTAGGATGAAGACTCCACAACCTCTCTAGTTGCTCCAGTGTTTGACCACCATCATACCAAAAAAGGTTGGTTTGTTGTTTTTTTTAATTATTATTATTATGTTTAAACAAAATTTCTTGTATTTAAGTTCTTGTCTGTTGTCTCTCATCCTGTAACTGAATAACACAAGAAGAATCTGGCCCCATTTTCTTTATTCCCTGTAAGCTCCAGTAATAACATGCTTGTTTTCATGCCTATATTCTTTGTATTTCAGCAGCAACCAGGTTGGAACACAAGGACAGATCAGGAAAACAGGGGGGAAATAGTAGCTTAATTATTCAGATTAAAAATAAAGAATAGTGAAAGTCAAATAATGCCTGAAGTTAAACAGCCTGTCCTTATTAGCATTCTTACCCTGCAACTTCTTTGAAAATGTGACAGGCTAAGGAAATACAAAACTCTTATTGTTCCTTTTCCATTGGTTACTGTTGCATATTGTACTGTTTTAATAGCTATCCCAATGAAGGCAGGAGGTACCAGGCCTTGACCAACCCATGTGGCAAGTCAGCTTCCTACTACAATCTAACATTGCACTCTGATTTCCATTAGGTGCACTAATTCACAAATCACATTTGAAATGCTTGTGTGTGTGTGTGTGATAACTGAGATGCGCAGGAAAGGAGTCACTCCAGAGGTGCTTATATTTGCTGTACTTGCAAAAAATATAGAATCATTGGGCTAAAATGAATGCTGAGAAAAGAAATAATGAGATAGGCAGCACTGGGAAGATGGTTATTTCTGTTGAAGCTTGTAGTTGTCTTACATATCATGTTTTATTGCTACGGAATAAAGTAAAGAGAAAGGAAAGAATAAGAAAGGCAAAGCACGCATAGAAAGATCCATCAACACATAGAAAGCACACATGGAAAGATCCATCAAGAAAGACCAAAAGTGGCAAAACTGTATGAACCCTATCAGTATGATGGGGAAATATAAGCAGGGTATATTCTTAACTATTCAGCTAGGGCAAAGGGAATTACATACTGGTATACCAACATGTTGCTTTTCCAGCAGCCTGAAGAAAAATGATAAATAAAGAAAATTCCATTGCACTTAAAAGAAAGTAGCAGAATTCCTAGTAAAAGAAATGCAGTTTACTTGCCCGAATAGAATATTTTAAAAAGTTACCATATCCTCCTTCCATACTTGAGTCAGATTGTATTTCTTGTTCCAGTACAGAGCTGTACAATGTAAACTTGTTCATCACCTCTGTGATAAAGAAACCTACTCAAATTTAGGCTGTTCTAGGGTATAAACGCCTAGTAGAAGTTTATGTTACTGCTTTAAAATACATGACCTTGAATTTTGTACTACTGAACTTTTACTCAATCTTTTTTATATTTTAAATAATTTCTGTTTTTCAATTATCACAAAATACGTATCTCCAATTACATTGTAAGCACACACATATTTTAGGCATCCATCACACTGACATTTAAAATATTGAAAATGCACTAGTTAAACACAGATTGCTTTGAAACTGCATGTAATCGTTCTGCCTCTTGGTTATTTCCTTTTCCAGCACATCCCAGAAACACTGAAGATTTTTCTATAATAAGTTTCCAGTCCTTTCTCTAATGCTTCCACTACATCAGAGCTTCTCCAGTTTCACTTCCCTTGTGACACCCTCTTCTTTGAATCTATGCAAATTTGAAGAGAAATTTTCCATCCTATCACATTCAGTACTTTTTTTACTAGTAACACCTTTTCTGGAATATGCATCTTTAGAAGCTTAAATCTACCATAGTAGGAGGGTTCTCAGGGCTATTAGTATTTCTCATAATATTTCAGTTTTCTGTCACAAATAGGAGTTTATAAAATATTTTTTCAACTTTTTCTTCCCTAAAGAGATTTAAAACTGCCTTTTGTTTCGTTCATGCTAAATCCTTGGTTTTATTAATGCCTAAATGTCATAGAATCATAGTACTTTTACCTTCACTTCTGTCTTCTCTGAAAGGATAGATATATTGCTACTCGATTTCATTCCTGGTTTTGTTGGGTTTTTTATTTTTTGGGTTTTTTTTTTGGTTGGTTGGAGTTTTGGTCTTTGTTTGTTGTTTTTTTTTTTTTTCTTCTATTCATCTGTTACAACCTTAAATGTCTGATGTGACATTTACAGCTTGTAATTCAGATTTCAACATTTTGTAATCTTAAGACACAGACAGAAAAGATAATTTAAAAACTGTTCTCTTTTCCCAAGTGACTAAGATCTTAAGCCACTAAACTCTTAAATTCCCTGCCCATACCTCCCTCTGTAGCTATGCTTTGGTTGAAGTCTGGTTAGTCGATATGGATCTTGCAAGTTTGTAAGGTACAGTGTTCTGGTAAATATATCAGGGTAGGATTGCAGGTCAGCTCCTTGAAAGGTCAGGAATATATTTGTTGATTGTTCCCAAAGTTAAATTTAACGAACGAGAATACGACCACAGATAGAGGATAATATACCTTTCAATCCACTTTATTGTTTTTTCATAGACTTCAAATTTCATAGGGGCACAGTGGACCTGGATACCTTGACAAATACCATGCAATATGAGCTCTTATCAAAATCTTTATCCTAAACAAACTTGAGCTGTTATGCAATACCTCTAAGCAGTCCAGTTTTCAAACACAATGTAAGAAGATGACAATTTTAGTCGCAGTATCATATTAGTTTCAAATGTATGTAATGCCAGCTTGTATCTTGCCTTTACACAAGCAGTTAAGTTCCTTCTATGTACACAAAATAGCATTAAAGTAGCTTTGATAGAGGGTTATAAGGATATATATATTTAGATTATCATATGACTAAAATTATCTTGATATCATTAGTAGTGACATAGTGTTCCAAAAGAAAGCACACCATAGTGTACTTCAGAAAATAAACCAGGCCTACTTTTTTTTCTTGATTATTTAGGGGGTTTATTTCCCATTCTTTTATATATTGATAAAGCTTAGTATAGATTTCTTAACTGAAAATTACAATGCAGTCAGGTACAGATCCAGAGAACTTAAAATCTTCTTATTTCAAAGTGAGTTTCCCACCCCACATCTCATGCTGGAATTATGGCTTCAGAAGAATCCAGTCTTGAGATGGAGGGATTTACTTGGACTTCAGAACTTTGAAAACAAAAACATTGTGGGCTTTCAATTGTTTCTTTGTAGTAGATAAAGCTGGCTGCAAACAATAAAATGCTTTGATGAAGCAACAGCTCAGATAAGCAAATTTTATTCTATGGCTGTTCTGTATGCTGAAACCAAGTCCTGGGGTGTAAAACTCAGTATCAATGAATACCGAAGTTTAAGAATTTCTGCAAATTTCTACCAGCTTAAAATCTGGCCTGAATGATGTTATACCTGCTTGTCCATATGATGTCATATTTGGATCATGTTATCCTTCAAATAAAGGCTGCTTAATTTTTTCGATCTACATGCATTTTTTTCCTAAAAAATATATGGTAAACAAAACTGAGGTAAAATTTCTGAAGCCAAAGGGACTGAATAAATTCATCTCATCACAATTTGCATGTTGTTGATGTATATCCCCAAGATATAGCTGCATGTAAACACTAGAAAAGTGTAGATGGAAGGCACTGTTTTTCCCCTTTTTAAAGCCAAAATAATGCAGATGTGCTTGATGGGGCCGCACATGGGCTGGTGTTGAAATGGGGCTGGTGTTGGCTGCTCACTGACTCCACCAGCTTACAGAATCAACACTTTTGTTTAAGCTGTCACTCTAAGGATGCAGATGTTGGAGACTCATCTTCTCCAATTTCCATAGTGGCAGCACTGTGAAATCCCCCCAAGCCAGAACAGCTGTGCTACTAGAAACTGCATAAACAAACCTCTGAGTAAGACTGCTCTGTCTTCCATGTAAGTTGAGGGGAAGCTGAATGGCAGAACAGCATGGCAGTGCTCATCCCTAAGTGGCAAAAAGAAAGGTGAAGCATGATTAAATAGAACATGTGTAACAACAGACTCATTCAGCCACCTTTCTACCTCAGCAAGACATCAGTGTTTTGAAGGCACTGTGGCAGAGATAATAAACTGGTTAATCCATATTGTTTGCATTTGCTGTCTGAGCAAACAGGATTTCCTTGGGAACAGTTTCTCAGTTTCTTCATTTATCACTTAGCTGTAATCCAGTCTGAACTGACAGCTCTCTTGTAGGTAGAAGCATGGAGGTACCTTGAGGTACCAGCATGACTGTTTCTTTCAGTGATGTCCTGGTTGGAGGTAATGGCAAATATTCAGACTAGGGCTTATATGGCAGAATTAGGGCCTCCTTGTATAGAAGAGGCCATCTGACTGTCAGCATACCCTCTTCTGAGTATTTTAATTGTATTAAAGCTTTTTCTGAAAAAAAACAATCAACTTACTGTCTGTCATTCTCTTATGCACTGTTTTAGCATTGAGGGTGATTGACCCTTCTGGAACAGAGAGGGGCATAGTTACTAGCTGATGATTTATAAAGAAAAATGTAGGTTATCTCATTGGGGGGTAGGGGAAAGAGGTGAAAAAGGCAAGGCAGAGGGATGAACATGTAAGGCTTTGTATCAGAACTCCTCTGTACTGCTCCTATAATTTGCTACTCCTGCTGTGGTGCAACTGCAGGTAAAAGTTGTTTTTTGATGAGGTAATTGGGTTCAGAGAACACTAAGTCATGAACACACAATTATTTCTCATGTTTTTTTTTAATCTGCCTACACCCCTAGAAAAAAAGGCATTTGTCTTAAATGTGCCATTGTACGTGAACTCTGCATTTTGAATGTTCCCGTGATATTTCTGCCGTAGACACTGAAACATCCCAACCACAGGCAAACAAGAAGCATTTCCTTTGGGAGGATGTGGAGCACCAATGGGAGGTCTTTACAACTATGTAGATTAAAAGAAGTTGTAGATTAAAAACAGTGAGGGCTCCAACTGAGCAGAAGTGACTGGCTCCTCTCACCCTGCATTAGAGTAGCAAAGACTGCTCCTGGGCCCACACTGACTGCTCTCTGGCTCTCAAACCCTGGGAGATGCAGCTTTTATGAGGACTTGCAATTACTTTTTAGGGACTGAAGTGAGCATCCAAATACAGGCATCTCAAAGAGCTGAATTCAAATGTGGTCCTTCCATTATCAAGTGTGGCTCTGTCATTAAAATTCTCCTCAATAAAAATACTTAATAACTTTGCTTTCCTAGCCACACTGTGTTAAGCTTTGAAAACCAGTAATACATTTACTCATTTTAGCTGTTTTTAAACCAAAACAGAGGGCTTCTACATTGTTAATATTATGAATGGTTAAACTGCATTACTCCAAACCAGTTTTGAATTCTTTGCACTCTAATAAATGATACGGTTTTATGAGTATTTAAGTGCCATGATTTAAAAAAAAACTTTCCTAAAACATATCTTTACTCTTCATGTGAGACAGTTTTAAAAAAGGATCTTTTTGGCTTTGTGACGAAATCAAAACCTGGTGTACAGGCCGGGGAGATTACTTACAAAGTAATATTATCTGCAGAAGATCTCTGTCTTTGGCTGAAACATGTAATCATCATCAAATAATACTTCTGTGTTATATCTTTATTCATGCTGTGGAAGTATGTTGCAGGAAGAAATAAATACAAGTAGGAAGAGAATAATTCTATGTACTGGATAGTTTTTCCAGCATTATTTTGATGAGCATGGAGTCCATTCTTAGGGATTTTTTCAGCTTCTGCTGCTAAAGAGCTATACAATGCAATTTCACAGTGTAAACTATCTTTGTCCCTCAGCCTAGATCAAATGAAAAGTTATGAGATTAATCATGGCTCTCATATCCCTCTCCATGGAGGAAGGACTGCCTCCAAAGTGAAGTTGCTTTTTCTTACAAAGGAAAATAGGAAGGGATATAAATACTTTTTTTTTCCCCTAGGGAGAAAAGAGATTGTTACTGCAGATTAAGGAACATGGAGTCTGAAATTATCTAAAAACATCAAATTTCTTACTTTTCAATACACTGTGGAAGTGTCTTCTTTGAAAACTGCATGGCAGGCGTGCACTTGTAATGATGGATTACTTTACTCAGAGGGTAGTAAAGTACTGGTACAGGTTGCCCAGAGAAGCTGTGGATGCCCCATCCCTGGAAGTGCTCTAGGCCAGGTTGAATGGGGCCCTAGCAACTTTATCTAGTGGGTGACACCCCTGCTCATGGCAAAATGATAACTGGATGATCTTTAAGGTGCTTTCTAACTTAAACAATTCTATGATTCTATGATTTCATGAAACCAAAAGAATAAGGAGCAGAAAAAAAAAATCACATTCACTCCACACACTTCTAGGCTGATATCTCCTAATTTATGTTATCTTTCAGTCTTATGGGAGTTAATTACTTAATCATTATTTATTCTTTCTATTTTGTGTCAAGAAAGTTCTAATTTTGTTTTATAATTAATCGCTTCATAAGGACATAGAAATTAATAATTCTTAAGAAATTAAGACTGAAAATATGAGCAAAACCAATGCAAACCAGCATTTTTATCACATTTTTGAAGGGATGTCAGGGTTAAGTTAAAAAATAAAAATCAATAAAACGTGTGACGATAGCTGAATGTGCAGACCAATGAAATTATTAATGCAACATGTTGGTGCATGAAAAAAACAAAAAGGTATGACAGATAATTCAGTAACGAAATATGTGTTAATATATACCACTGTATTCATAAATTTTAATAGAACTATTTATCACAGCAAGAATTGTTAAGGAATTCTGTAGGCTTTCTGCCACTGTGGCAAGATGAATGATGAATCTGATGCAATGCAGGGTTTTTTAATAATTTATTGGGTCATGAGTTATGGTTTTATTCAATTGAATATTATTAGATGGGTTTGCCCCAGGCAGTGAGCGTGGTATATGAAAAAGAAAAATAGATTAAGCAAACACTCAATGAGTTTAATCATTTCAAACAGGGCAGAGGATAAAGGCACTGACAGATTTGTCATTAATTCAGCAGATGTTTTTACCTCCACACAACATAATCACAAGATGGGAGTTGTCAGTGAAGCCCTGAAAGTATGATGATAATAATTAATAGTTTGCATAATCTATTATTTTCACCAATTGATTTATTTTCTCCATGAAAGACAACAAGGGATGGAACAGAGGGTAGAAGGTCTTTTCAAGAATGGTGGCATAAGAATATTTTTCTTCATCCCAAATCCTTATATCTATTTTTGATAAAATAGTGCCATTCAGCATAATGATAGCTGGTGGTGATTTTCCTGATGGAAAATGGAATGAATCATCATTGCTGCACATTCTAATGATGCCTTCACCACAGAGACTATCCATCAAATTTTTATCAAGAACCATTATCACTGGCTTCCCCCTCAAAGCCTTACCTGTATGATGCAAAATGTCAATTTTTCTGTAAAAAATATTAAGCTCCTTTGAGAAGAGAGAAGGCACCTGAACTATAGTAGAATAAGATGTTATCCCTTCTGTGCTGTTCAAATAAGTGTAGGCAGTGGTCAAGGTGGTAAAAGACTGATCTTGATACCTGCAAACAGTAGATTTATTAATTGCTTTACTATTATGTGTATGACAGTTGGTTTGTCATAGAACTGCTTTTTCAACATCAAGTGGAGAAGCCACAAATGTTTCCAGTATATAATTTTCTATTTTTCTTGATCATTGCCTCAGCCATATAAATGCTGAGCATTTTCATAAATTTCATCTGTAGTTATAATTACTCAACATTTAGTAATAACTTTTTAAAACATGTATCTGAAACTGCTTTTCTAGAAAGAAGCAAACATGCAGTTCATCAAACAACACTTTGCCTTTCACAATTACTCTGGGGCTACATAGGAAGTGTTTGACAAAGCCCAAGTTAATATTAAATTCTCCTAGTCAATGCTTAACTACCAAAACTGCAAATTACCCTATCTCTTTTTCTCAGTTTCTTGTGGGAACTTCCAACAGCAGTGCAAATACATCCCTATGTACATCTGACATTTCCTGAATAGTGATTCATTCCATGGCTTTCAACATGGTATCTAGAGCCCCTGAGTTGATCACAGAAATAGAAATTCTGCAGACCAGGATACAGGAACTGAATCACATTTATGACAGGGAAAAAAAATCAGATCCTTTCCATGGCCAGAAAAAGATATTTCTTTTTCTATTAAAGAGTTTCATTGATGGAACTCCAATCCTGCTTAAGTACTTTGTTCTCAAGCAAAGAGGAGTAGGAGGTTTTTATCAGGTTATCCAGGGTTAACCTTTCTGTATGTTTGATATTCTGCAGATAAGCAACAGATATGACCCTTTCAAAAGATATTTTTCTATGAACAATGCTCATAGCCTATGAGGTAGTAATATTTTTGCTTTCAAATTTTGATTTATTGAATGTTTAGACTCTTTTCAGAAGGGTTAAATAAATATAAAAATACTAACTAATTTCATCTCCCTCTGTCATCCGAGTAGGTGATAGCTTAGATACATCTGTGATGTAGTGTTTAAGTCTCTGAGTCGTTAAACTACAGTCTGCCTTTCTTCCTCAAGTGCTGTAATAAAAATGGCAAGGAATTTGCAGACACAAGATAAGTGAGTCACAGAAAAAGACAACGTCACTGTGTCATCCAGTCAGATGTAAGGTTTCCATACCCAGAACCTCAGAATTGTTAATGAACCTTTCAAGAGCAGGTTAGCCACCTAATGACTCCATAGATCACATCTGCCATTCCACATCAATGGCAGCTGCTGCAAGACTCTGACTATTAAGAAAGGAACCATACCTGCCAAAATGAGCAAAAAAATGTCAGTGTTTTCCTAGATTAAAGTATCTCTGGGGATATATGTATACTTTTAACCTGCTGGAGAATAGATCTTAATAACAATGACAATAGTAGTAACCACAATGGTATTATTCATCATGATTATATATAAATGTTTTATTCAGAACTGAAAACTTTTCTTACTTTCCTTGTGTTTCCTTTGCTGCTTTTATTTTCCTTTAAAAGAGTGTCTCCAGAAAAACTCTTTCATATCAGGATAAATTTTTTTAAACATTTGTTGATATTTTAATTTCATAAGAAACCATGCAAACATTAGTCTATAATCTGTTACCTTTTTGTGTGAATACGTTATTTTAAAAACACCTTTTTTGGCTAAAGGAAGAGAGAGGGGAAAAGTACAAAAATGCCCAGAGATAGTAAATGGGGGAGTTAGGATAGAATGCAATGTGGCAGCTCAAGTTTGCTGCTGCTGTGCCTACAATGTAAAATGGCCATTAATGTTATTCAGTAAGGAGACTTGCATAAAACAATTAAATGAACCCTAAGGATACCTGTCAAACTGTCATATACTCACAAGCAAGGAAGTCACCAAGTAAAGCTGTCAGTCAGAGTCTGACATTCTGAAATCCTTCAAAAAGTGTTAAGCATTCAAAACTCTGCTAGTAATAAACCTGGCAACAGTAAGATAAGCTGGCCTGCCACAGCCTCCGGGTTCTTTTGCAAATGACACTGCGATATGACTCAGTGCCCTTACGTTTGAAAGAATGTAGTTCATTTTTTTTATTTGTTCAAGGAAGAATCAAAGACATGCTTTACTCTTCCCTGCAGCAAGCATGCTTATTTTCCAATTTGTAAATAAAGTGAATATTGGCTTTTGGTGAACTGCAGTGCATATTGACCAGTCTGTGTAAATCAACTTAGGGGACATGTAAGCTGTGGTAATTTACATCAGATAAAGATTTATCTGACACTTTTCTTTTTTTCTCTTTTCTGAACAAATAAATGTATAAACACTAGCAGCTATATGAGACAGTTTAGCCATTGATGCTGGAAGCTTAATTTCAGTAAACCAAGTCCTCTCTGGAATTAAGGTCACTTGTAGTAATTACTTTAAACAGAGAGCTAGTAATGATCAGAAAATGGTCATTGCCTAATCTAGCATGTTATCACTGTCATTTCCAAAGTGCCTATTAACAGTAGCGTCTTTGTGCCAACTGTGCAATTTAGAATCATTAAATGCATACAAAACAGTTCTTGCTCTTTATTGTTCCACTGAGTAGGATATTTGTTTTCTGTTTCCACCTTTGCTTTCTTATCTTTCATCTTTCCTATTCCTTCCTTTTTCTCTTCCTTTCTCTTTTCTTTTTCCTTGTCTTCTTTTTTCTTTTTTTTCCTTTCTTCTCCCTTCTTTCCATTTCTCCTTTTTTTCATTCTTTCTTTGATTCTCTTCCTCTCTATTCATTTGTTTTGCTGTTTGTTCTTTATTCTTCTCCATTTGTCTCTCCTTTATTTTTTCCCTTTCCACTTCCTTCTCTTGCGCTTGCTCTTCTTTTGCAATTTACTAAATTTATTAATTTTGAAATGCTCTTAAAAGACATGTGTTGCAAACTCTGCCCTGGTGGAGGAGCAGGTAGGAGACAAAAGTCCAAGGTTAACCCATGTCAAGACCCTTGGTCTCGTCTGACTTTGTAAATCTAAAAGATAAAAGGTGAATGTCTAAGTCAGGACCAGTCACCTGATATCCTTTTGTAGTCACTGAGGGAAAGTAACATCTATAGAGTTTCAGTCAACTCATCCTAATAAGGTTGTCTGATCTGGGTCAAAAAACATCTCTGGAAGATGTCTCTTTCTTTCTGCTGTGCATGAAGAAGGCTTGGATAAATAGTATAGACTCAACTGTCTATATATAATGTCAACATCTGAAGTTTGGTAATTTTAAACACACCTTTTGTAACTCCTTTGGGTTCAATGGGTTGCAAAATGAATTAAATCTTTATTCTTTTCTCATCATTAGGCTGATATTTTTTCACCCTGTTTGTCTAAAACTGCTAAAATTATTTTCTCTTCTCTCAGCTTCTCATAATTTGGGATGCCTTAAACTTTGGGGTATCCTTTATTAAAGAAGATATTTAATTTAACCACTAATTAGCATTTAATGAATAAAGATGTATAGACTTTAACAGTGTCTGAGTAGTGGATTTGTTATTTCCTGCAGATAAGTGTTGACATAGTAATTCAAGAATTATGACCAGTCGGAAAATACTGATAGTCACAATTTTAATAAATACTTTGAGTTAATATTTGTAGTCCAAACTTTCTTGTGCCCTTCTTCAAGAAATTAATGATGGAGGACCCCATTTTCAAAGGCTGATTTGGAAAATTTGGACCCCAGAGATTGTCCAGGATGATAATAGAACTGTGTCAAAACAAAGGTTAGAATTCAGATCTCTCAGCTACCAGGAAACAGGAATATTGATATGAAGGTAGCAATATGTGGAGTGTATTCCTTTTCACATCTTGGTAAGTGAACCCCCTTAGTGGTGAATGAGTTTTCTATGCTATTTATATAAATATTTCATTTTAAATCCATATATATCAGAGTGAAGGGTGGAGACTTCTATAAAGCAGTTGTAATTAAATATTAGCACTGTCTCAGGTAAATAGATGGGTGACTAGTGCACTTAATTCTTGTCTATTGCTACGTAATTCAACGTTTTGGGTCATGAAGGGATGAAAGTTAACTAGCACTAATAATGAGTGTTTCCATCCATGACGTAGTGTTTACTACTGAATTAGAAAATTGATCAAAATTGATCCACTTGTCTTATTTTTTGAAAATATATTTGCCTTCTAACATCACAGTTTAGCATGGCACCACTTGAAAATAGTAATAAATTCTTTTCTGAAACTCTACATCTCATTTCCAATGAAATTTCACTAGTTTTATATCAGCAAGTTTTCAAGGTAAGCTGTTTGCATTCCTTTGCAATTAAAATGTGGGGTTTACTTCATAGTGATCTCCCTAAAGGGTTTTCATGTCTATCATCACTATAAATTCATGTTTCCTAGCCAGTAAACAAGAATTGTATTGTTTTCTGCTGAAATAATCACTTTTGGAGAATGAGATTTCAGTTTGTTTTAATCCTTTTAGCCTGCAGCTGTTCTCCCTCAGTCATTATAACTCTAACTTAAGTTTATTTTGAGCAGCACATGTATCCTTCTAGTCCAATCCATTTCCATGCCATTTTTCACCAGCAGTCAAGCTTAGCTAGTAGCAAACAATGAAAGAGACGTTGCTTTAAGCACTGGTGAGTTTTCTATTACATCCCTCATTAAAATAGAATTAAAAATAGATAACATTATAGGTGTGTGTGCTGGTATGTACAAAGCCCTGCAAATAGAATTTCCAAACACTTAAACTAACAACTCTTGATTTTTTTAGCTGCCATTGGTTGTCTCTTTCAGGATATGACAGTCCTTGATCTCTGCAGTGATATTACAGTGCTTGTTCTCTTCTTTTTTTTGTAACTAAATTTAAACTTTAAAGTGGAAGATCTTGGTAAAATCGAAGTATAAACTGGCTCTACAAAATACCGTGAAGAAGCAAAATTCTGCCCAAAGAGATGCTGGGCTCTTCTATGACATGACTATCTGCTTGATAAGCTGTCTTCATGTTTATAAACCCGCCTTTTGGCCAAGTGCCAAAAAAGCTGCAACACTGAAATAAAAGGCCAACTCCAATTCTTTTTAAGCCTGGATAATGAATTGTCACTTAGCCCCAAAATTCTCTAACATATGTTCATTTTCTTTTTTTAGTTTATATGTGGTTGTGGCACTAAACAACAGTCTAAAATCTATGTCTGTGTTGTACTCTAAGCAGGAGTAAATGTGCCCGGAAGGGAGAGGTGTGTTATCCCACAGGCACCAAAGGGAGCAACCTCAGCAGCTACAAGACTAGGCTTTAAAATCAAGCTCAAAAGCTGGAGGATGATTATAAACCCCAGAAAAAGTGCATGAAACAATAATGTACATAAGTCTTTAGCCTTATCGAGCAAAATCTAAATGAAACAATAAGGTTTTTGAAACTAGAGGAATGGGCAAAGGCACTCAGAACAGTGCTGCCACAGCACTGGATTCAGAGCCTGCTTCAAGGATTTCCCCAAACACTAAAGTTAATGTAATTTCTCAGGATTTATGAGCAATTACTTTTTCTTTTCTTTTATTTTCTTTTTTTTGCCAATGGCAATTCAATATTTTTGCAAGCATGTTTATTTTTCACAGGTAAAGACAGCACATTAAGTATTTAGATCAAAATAATTGCTTAGTCCCTACTCATTCAGACTAAAGCCAGCAGTAATAAAAGACATTAAGAGAGAATATGCTTTGGGTTTCTTTCATTAAAACTTCCATTAAAATCTGCTTCTTTCTTCTTTTTCTCTTTTATCATAATTCCTTGTCTAGGTATTTATCTTTGCTTCACTTTGCATTTTCTGTATGTTTCTTTCAGCAGACTCTCTCCAAATACTCTCAGCCCTCTCTATCTTCTCTTTCTTTCTCTCTCACTGTCTCCATCTTTTTTGGAACTTTTTCTGCATATAGCAAATGAGTTCATTTTATCCTAGTCTGAACTCAGCTAAAACTTGCATGTCACAAAGTAGAATGCAGCCTACTGCACTGAGAAAATGATGAACTAAAATCTTTGAAGGTAGTAGAGCAAAAGAGGCTTTTATATCATTATTTAGGAAGCTACATAAGAGACTTCATTTCATACATTCTGCATGACCACAACAGGCTTTCAGCTCTGTGACTGTATGCTCAGTTTGCTAGAAAATTAAGCCACTCTTTTTGAAGGTATTTATTTCTTTATTTATTTAGTTATTTATTTTTATGTCAGGTTTGGTTATTACATTTAAAATATTATAATCATTCTTCATTTTCTCTCTGTTCTAGCAATCTAATTGCTGCTTTGACAAAAAACTAAAAAATACTTTGAACTTATATATTACTTTCAAGTTCTAAATTCAAAGTTGTTTCAGACTGATTAATTATTTTAGCAATGTTCATTCCTGAAGGATTCAAAGCATTGTACAGAGATATATGCTTCATCATACTTTCAAGTACAAAACTTGGAGTTCAATAAGATCTGGAATTAAAGTGATGACATTTTCAACCCTCTCTTATAATTATTACTCCTTTGAAATTCATACCGTTGTAGATTCTTAGGATTTCTGAGAACTTTTCCTTGGAGGTCATACAAAAAGGAGGACTGCTGTTTAGATAATTCTATAAGAGGTCTGTGGGAAGACAGAAAGAGGTCGATGATTTCAGTCCTCATGTATACACTAGCCAGAAGAAATAATGTCCGTGGCAGGAAAATAAAACTACAGCTTTCAAAAATAGATGTCCTCTTAGACAACTAAAGAACTGTGTTTTTTTAATTGATAACAAACTGATGAGGGACCTGCGACAGAAATGTAAAAATATTGAATCAAACTTTTGAATAAACAGAAGAAACCCTCCACAGCACATTGTGTCTGTCATATAATCCTAGTGTTACCTATGGGAAACATGACTCCTTTATTTTTGTACTCCTACATTTACATCCACACTTTACTGCCTCAAAACACTTTTTGCTAAGGAAACAGGTCACAGTCAGTACATCACAGAACAAGAAAGATCAGAGGCAAGATTTTGATATCCCAAGAAGTCAGTCTATCCACCATTCCATATACAAACCCCCATTATTTTAATATGCATGACAAAAATGCCCTCTGCCAATGTGTTGCGATCTGGTTTAAACCCAGAAGAGCAGAGAAAATTAAGTCTCTGTGTATAAAATGGAAAGAACTCTGAAGGTTCAAAATATACCTGAAAAAGATGATTAAAACCAAATGAGGTTAGGTGTTGGTGCCAAAAAATGTATATATTTTATTTAGTAGTAAAAGAGGCAGGAAGGAAGGAAGGAAGGAAGGAAGGAAGGAAGGAAGGAAGGAAGGAAGGAAGGAAGGAAGGAAGGAAGGAAGGAAGGAAGGAAAGGAAGGAAGGAAGGAATTGGGGTTGAGGGATAGGGAGAGAGTGTCAGGGGCCACTTCACTTAGGTGGAAGCATATCACACAACTGACAGTCCCAAAGATGTCTTGTTGCTCCCCTCCATCTAGTCTCCTGGGTGGTGAGGGTCCCCAACACCACCATGCCTTCCCAAAGTGTATAGAATCCAGTGGATTAATATACATTTGGGCCAGGTGGGAAGGTCCACGTGCCTCCCTTGCAGGTGCCCAGTTTGACACTGTCCCTTGCAATACTATGGATCTGTTGCATCATATGCAGTTCTCTGGTGCAGGGTCTGGGGAACCCTTGGGGGAGCTTTTGATGGGCCATGACATCCCCCTGCTGTGGATAAGCTTTTCCCTGGGAGAAGGGCCCCTCAGCTGAGATGGTCTGCACATCAGAGGATGGGCATTCACTGCGCCTCTGACCAGAAGCTTCCAACACACACCCAAAGTGTCTCTCCTCCCACCCTTTGGTGGGATGGTCTGTTTGAGCCTAGCAGCCGAAAGCCCTGGGGCTGTGGTCTCCACTTGGAAGGTGTTAAGCTTGGTCTCTGTGTGAATGTATTCTTTTCTCCCAGCCCTGGGTTGTTACTTTAGCAGTTCAGGGCTCCCGTCAGAAGGCCTGTTCAGGGTGTGGTGGTCTTCTCTGCAGCTTTCGTAATGCAGTTTTCAAAGTCCTTCATGAAAATGTTTAAGTCATAAACTATAATATTTCAGTCTGTGACACAATGCAGAAATTTAATAAAATCAAAACTAATGAGATAAATAATAGGTCTTCATTTTCACAGAAGTTTCCAAAGATTACCTTCTGGGTTGTGGGTAACAAATGCCTGGGAGAAGCAGAAGCTGACACTTACAAAGGGCCTTTAATTAAATCTTTTTGTCTCATATGTACAAGTAAGTTGTAATGCCTGTATATATATAAAATATCTCTTAATTTTGAAGCAATTTGCATTTTCCATATAGAATGCATAAGAAATAAAATCAATCACTTTAAGAACCAAAAAAAAAAAAATATTTAAAATAATTTTGTCATAAGAATTACTGAAGTAGTTTAAAAACTGAAAAGAGTGAAAAAGGAAGACTGAAGTAAAACAAATCATCAAACTGTGATGAAAAGCATAGGAAATTTACCTATAGCTTTTTAGTGGCCCATAGTTATATAGCATTCAAAGTGAAAACAATCTTTCTGCAGTAAAAATAAACAGAGATGGCAAGAGGAGAACACTGTGTTTGGGGTTATTTTGTTTTGCTTGGTTTTGTTTCTTTTCACATTAGTCTAGGATCTCTTAAGGTCTATAAAATCTTCCAAATACCATTTAATTTCAGGTGAAAGGAATAATTTTTCTCACCATTTGCTATAAAGTTATATTTACAGAGGCACATATCTTTAATGAATGGTTAAGATGGAAAGAGAAAATATAGTTCTCAAGATATTTAGTCTAAAACTAGTTAAATTGGTCTTTCATTTGGAGAAAGCTGAACAGATATTACTGATTTTAGCAGTGTTTTCCAGAACCAAGATTAAGGAGGAAAAAACCCAAAAAACAAACCAAAACAACTAAAAATCCCAAATCATCATTTTCCCTGCCTGAAATTTCCCTAGAGAGTCAGAGCTGCAATTTCTGCGTAACTTTCATTGCAGATAGTAACCTTTACATCTTTGAGGATATCTGTCTTGAGACACCTTACATTTATACGTAGTCTAATAATTATTTGAAGACATTTGGACAAGAAATAACGACTTTTACCAACTTTGGAGAAGTGAAAATAGTCTAAAAAGTCAAATTTACACAGTGGGCTAAAATAATCCTGATTGTGAAATTTATTGCTACTGAACTGTAACAAATCATGTCCTGAAGAAAGGTGATTCTTGGTACAAAGGGCTTTCTGAAGGCAGAAAAAGAGCAGAAAGTTAGTTTTAACTCAGACAGTGTCTACTCAATGAAAAAACAATTCTAGAATGACATTATTGGTGGTATATACTGAGAAATAAACATGGAAATTGATAATTATTTTAATTCATACCAGAAGCATTAAATAGAAATTCTAACAGAGCTCTTTTGTTTTAAACACTTTTTGTGTGTCTCAAAGACAAAAAAATTGACCAATATGTTCCTTTGATGAACTGAAGAGGAAAAATAGAAAATAATATTGGAAGCAGTTTTTTATTCAAGGCAATCAATGGATATAAACTAGAGAAGTCAAGAACATTAGGACTTTTCTCTTATGTAACTGCAATTTGGAAATAAACACGTTTCTACCACAAAATATTTTCTTATTTAAATCAGCCAAATAAGCAAAAGTCTTCAAAAGGCAAAATGTCCCTCTGCTGAAAGGTATCACCCCTAAAAGTATTCAAAAACTAAATCATATAAAACTGAGGAAAGAATAAAAAAAAAATTCTTTCTGAAACAATAAAAACTTTGATTTGCTGAGATAAATATAATGATCCAGTGGACTTAAACAGAGTTTATATGAAATTCTCAAAAGGATAGGATAAGAGCTAATAAAAAGAGTCAGAAATAGTCAGTTGAAGTTACACTGTCATCTCCCTTTATACAATATATGGGAGAATTAGGCACCTTAATTAGGATCAAATCCTAAACCCAGTGAATTCAATAAAACCATTGCTTGTCTGATGATTTCTAAGACTGACCTTTAAAGTTACCTGTCTCTCCAAGAGACTCCTTTCCTCCTGTCAAGATTACAAGTCTTTCAATTATTTACCTATGATTGGGTGTCAGCTCTAAAATTTCAGACCAGGCCTGTCCTGTCTTTTCCAATGGACAGTCTGCACAGCTACTGCTGAGATTGCTCAAGCTTAGCAGGTGGGTTTTAGCATTACTTCACAAAATACTTCATGTCCAAAGCATGAAAGAACATGCTTTGTTTTTTTTCTGCCCGAAGGTAAGTCTGAACTGAACAAGTGATTCAGTTGGCACTGAAATAGAATGAACTCTGAAGATGTGGGAATACAGTATTTTTCTGGGGTGCATAACATTCCAACTGAAATTGTAATTTTTTTTGTACAATACTTGATACATTTGTTTTAAAGCAGGTGTGAGAATTAAATTATGTATTCTTAGTTCTTCAGCTTGAAGTCAAAGCAGAGCTGAAGAACAGCACCACTTTCTTCAGGTAAACATTGACAGGTCTTTCCCAGAGAAATGTAAAGCTTTTAGGTCCTTGTATACAATCTAACTTATTTTTTTAAAAGTAGAGTTGTTTTAATCCATTCATTAACCTTGCAGTGTGCAACACATATTAATACAATGTTTTGTATAACCTACAGAAGCATTCTGTTCATTTGTATTCAAATGTGGTTTCCACAAAACTCAGAAGAAAGTGAAAAACCATTTTGATCACAAAACTTACAGTTCTGGCAGTTCTAGAGACAACAGAATGTCAAACAAACAATGGGGGAAAAAACCCCTTCAACACCATAGCATGAAACAGTGCAATAAAAGTGTTGTATTTTTAAAACCAGCTTTCATTGAATATTTGTTTAATTAATTAACATACTGGTGCATAGGCTTACATTCTCCAGAAGCTGAATCTACACATTTAAGAAACTGACTGTCACTACCTGCCATCTCTTCTATAAAAACAATTGAACATATGTGCACTATACTAAAATATCTGCTAGCAGAATGCTAAAGACATTTGGCTCAACTTGAAACTTCCAGCAGAAGAAAATTAATTACTTCTATTTAAACAATAAACACATTTGCAAGAATAACAGAAAAGTTTCACACGTTTCTGGTTACAGATTGGTTAGATCACAAATACCTTCTGCTTTTTTCATATCCGTAGGGAACAAAAGGCTATGTATTTTCTCTGATCCTCTCTATTTATTGCAAACTAAGTTAGTTAGAGAGATAAATATGTCAGCCACTTAGAGACAAAGAAACGGGGGAAGGAGCAAGTAGTTCCGTGAACCATGAACTATAATAAACACATTACCATTAGGGATTATTTCTTAGCTCTGGAATCTGTATAAAATTCTGTTTTGATGACTAATTCTTTTCCAGAAAGGATCACAGAAACACAGATCCATAGAATGGTTCGAGTTGGAAAGGACCTTGAAGATCATCTATTTCCAACCCCTGTGCTGTGGGCAGGGGCACCTTCAACTAGACCAGCTGCTATCAGGCTGAAGTTCCCCAAGAGGACCAGAGTTTTTGAATGTGGCTGCTCCTATCTGTCTGTAGAAGGTCTCCTGGTCTGCTGGTGTGTAGCAGACCTCCATTCTAGTGTCACCAGTCACTGCCCTCCCTTTAATTCTGACCTATAAGCCCTTGATGCGTCTCAAGGTAAAGTTCCATGCACTCCAGCTGGTCATTGGCACAGAAGGCAGCACTGCCTCCTTATTTTCCCTACCTGTCCTTCCTAAAGAACCTATATTCTTCCATACCAACACTGCAATCAAAGGAGTCAGCCCACCAGGTCTTCATGATACCAATAAGATTGTAGCCTGGAGGTGTGCATACATCTCTAATTCCTCTTGCTTATGCCCCATGTGGGGTGTATTTGCATAGAGACATTTCATTTGGGCCCCTAATGAAACCAAATTACTGGCCTGAGTGGATGCAATTCCTTTGCACTGTTCTTCAGGCACTCTCCTGGTGACCTGCAGTCCATCTCCTGGTTCTAGACATCTTTCACTGGCATTGGCACCCAGCTGGTAGGAAAATGATTGACTTCTAGGAGTAGGTAAAAAAAGCCCCCCCACCCCTGACAGCTTTAGTTTAAAGCTCTCTTCACCAGCTTGGCAAGCCCATGACTAGCTATGCCTTTCATTTTTTGGACAGACAGACCCCATCTGCTCCCAGCAGGTTTCTCAAAGTAAGTCCCATGGCCTAAGTAGCTGAAACTTTGGCTGTGGCACCAGTCCTGTAACCATTTCTTGATTCACCAGATTAAACTGACCCTTTCAAACCACTTCCCTTTGACCAGGGGCATTGATGAAAATCTACTTGCACTGCAAAGTCCCTTATGTTCTCAGATTGTGCATTCCAGATTTTTACCTTTGACATTCAAACCAGCCATACTGACATTAATTCCATCTGATTTTTAATAGGAATAGCATTGAGATCCCTCCAGTGTGAGTAGGGAATGGAATGATAGAAAGAGTTCTATGAAATACTCCCATCCTTGTCTGGTTAGCCTGTCAAAGAGATGACAATCAGAATTCACTACACTTAAACTGGCAGAGCTATGAACAGGCATATTATCTGATTGAATATGACCTTATCAAGCAATGAATCAAATGTAATGTCTGTTAAATCTGTGTCTCAGTAGGTTTTAAACTTCATTCAGCAATATAGTAATGAGCAAAACACAAGCACTCTTATGAAGTTAAGAGCTTGCAAATTGAGAAGAAACCTCAGTCTTTAATCTCCTGTGTACTAACTCTAGTGTATAGATTCTCTCTCAAGCATTTAACGAAAGATACAAATTAAGCTTAATTTAAGTAACCATTGTAACTGACAGAAGTTGATATTTATACCATATTTAAAGCAAATTGCTTTCTTCTCACTGAACGCATCCACCGTCTTCAGAATACATTTTTTATAAATCTTAATTCAAATTTTCTAATAAAGAAAAATATGCAATAGAAGCCAGACATCTGGCGATCCAGTATTTCTGAAAAGAAACACAATGAAATTAAGTCAAAAAGGAGCAAGAAACAGCTGATTTCAATACTTTATAAGTTTTCAGATTTCTTTCCTTTAGTTCTTTGATCAGAGATAAATCTTATGGAAAATAACTGCTTATATAACAACAGTATCTGTGTATGGAAACAATGTTTGTAGAAACCAAGTCTTAACTTGTCTATATGTTCAATTTAAAGATCTAAATTATATGCTGAAGATATACAATAAGTCAATTTATAAAAAAATATAATTTTAGATAGGAAGTAGGTTATGTGCATTCAGCCTACTTAGATGCTGGAATGTGCCAGACAGATATATTTGTCAATTTCTTTCTATACTTTTTTTTTTGCCAAGAACTTTTAAGTAAATTCAGGAGAAATGTTCTCCTTTTCTTACAGTTCAGAGACAGAGGTTTTGGTTCTGACTTTTGTTGGGTTTGTGGAAAGGGGTTGACTTTCTGCAGTGCTTACACTTCTTTGTAGGTAACATTGGTTACAAAATAGTATAGATTTTCTATATATATTTTTTTTTAAATACCAAAAGAGAAGAAAGGAGAGCTGAATGGTGAAACATGTGCTTATGTGTTTTACTGTCATAAAAACTTACATGGCTCAGGTCTATAAAGACAGTCTTTCAAAACAAACATAAATAAATATTGATATGCTTATGATTTTCAAACAGACAAGGTTGTGTTAATGGTTCATTAATTTTTGTTCTTGCTGCTGCTATGGTTGTTTGTCTTTTACCATTTGTTATTATGGGAGTATTAAAAACTGTATGGCTCTGACAGAATCATTCTATTTTAAGTTCCGTTATGAGATACATGTTATTTTTATATTCTACAGGGTATATTAAGATGAGTATTACAAGGACTTTTCATGAGCATGTAGAATTAATATAGATGTCATTTTCTATCACTTTATTAATTCATCAACAGCTGTAACTTCTGTTTTAAGTGGGTTTTGGTTTTTGTTTTAATAAAGTCAGATTAACTTGGAGGTTGATAGGTAGGACTTGCAGCTTCCACAGACCTCACTTCTTAACATGAACTAGGAATTTATAGAGTGTTCTCACAGTCTACACTGACAAAACCTGTATTTCAGTGCAGAAAACACTGAAAAAACCAGTGCAAAACAGTGAAAAACAGAAGTTAATGGACTCTTAACTTGTCTTTTCCTCTTCACTATCCAATGTATAAAAATGTTAATGAGAGAAAAAGGCTTGGAGTTTGAAAAGACAAAGTACAACTACATAGGAATTATTCAAATTCTCGGCATTTGCTCCCTGGATCCTGCCTAAGGGGTCAATAATAATTCCTTCCCCTTCAGCATATTCTGTTATCACCTTACTGAATGCCCAATGAGATCAATAGACTTAATTAGAAAATAAAGATATTGATTGGATTTCTAACAAAAAAGACCAGACTGCATTAAAATAATATCTCTCAAAAAGTAAAAGTCAATGTTTTCACCGTTGATAAAATCTGTTTCTTTTCAAATTAAGACCTTTTTTTGCCAGTGATTCAGTACTAAAAAGGACACAATAAAAATGCATATTCAACAAAAATCACACTTTATGTAGATTTTATATTTTAAAATTATAAACAGAACACATATGGTAGCTACAAACCACAGTTTTTAACTTTATTTTTGCACAGTTCTTTTCATTTTAAAAACTCAGCTAGGCAGTAAGAACATTTGTCTTTAAGTTGCGAAGATAAAATGTCCAATCAAAGTCCAAAGCAGGCAGAAAGTTTTTATTACCAGAAGAGTTATTGAACATAAAAAGTTCACTGCATGTATCTTTATTTTGCCTTTAAAATCCTCCTAATAAATGTAAACGGATGAGGGGCCACAATAAATAACTTACAAGAAATGTCCATTAAATGACCTGCACTGAAACAGGGAGAAGTGAAATTACCCCAAAACCACAGCACTTGAAGCCACAAGCTGATTGACTCTTCTAAGCTTTTAGTTGCACTGAGGAAGTTTGAAGTTGAGGAAATATTTCTCTGAAGAGAAATGAAATGCTGTGGGGCAGGAAGAGGATTCAAGATAAAGTATTTGACAATAGCAGACTGGCTAGCACATTGAGTAGGCAGCTTGTTGGGCCACAGAGAGTACAAATCACATATGAAACTCATTTATTTAGGTCTTCATTCAATTTCTATTGAATTATAACAACAAATTCTCCTAAAATTGTACTAATTTTTTTGATTTTTTTAATGTTTTTGTTTGTACTTTGCACAACATCTTGCATCTGTTCCTGCTAATCATCACATAGAGTTATAGATTGCCTTCCACAGCTTGCATTCTATCATGATGTGTCCAGAATTTCTCAGTCAGAACTGCTCGAAGTAGAGTAGCAAAGGTACAGCATACACATTCAGGACCTTTGAGCACAAGTGATAACTGTTAAACCTTGGTAATCATATCTGAAACAATCCAGAGTTTTTTCATGAGTGAACAATGGAACAGAAGCTATTCCAAGGAAACATACATATCCCAAAATAAATAAGAGATAGCACAAAATAGATTATATTCCTCCTGTGCATTTTGTATTAAAGAAGCAAAGAGACCACTGTTCAGATATCAACTTCTATGAATATCCGGGAGGATTACACCTACCTGACTTCTGGCTAGACCACAAAGCAATCATGGTTTTTACAAAGATCAATTTGGAGATCAACAATAGGCAGCTCAGAATTCACTATGTAAAGTCCAGGATTTCACTGTGGTTTTTTGCCCTGGCTACTGCAAGTAATTTCAGTTTATCTACTGCTTATGAAATATTGCTTTGTGTCTAGTGCTCCTTTGAAAGCTAAAATCTGAAAGTGATATGATGGCAGAAGGAGATAAAAAGTGGGAGATGTACTGAAGGAACACATTTTCAGGAAGTAAATGGATTCAAAAGGGTTTCATGTTATATTCAGATGTCAAACAAAGGTGCCAAAATGCTGAGCATTTTGCATAGTCTCTGGGGAGAAAGAGTAGGTAGGAGTCCAAGCTAGAAACACTACTTTACCTGAGGACAATTACTTCATGTGGATACAAAACCAGTTTTCCTAGTTTAACCCTCTCCTCTGAATCATTAGAAAAAAGTTATGAAAATAGGTTGTTTTCCTTACTGTCCTGATGTGAGGAGTGGGGTTTTTCATGGTGTTTTTTTTTCCCATGCGCAATTATGAAAAAAGCAGGTGTAATTCATTGTGGAGACTTAGAAAACCAAAGTTCTTGCTTCGCAGAGTAGGGCAGTCAGATTGTACTTTAATATGTGTAGTTGTCTTTTATGTGTTGATGTCTTCTCTTTCCAGTCTTCATTAAGACTAAGTTAACTGAGATTTGTAAGGGTACCATAAAGCACAGATTTGTAAGAACATACTTTTGTATGAGTTAGTCAAAACTAACTGACTAGTTTTTCAGTTAGGGAAGAATGCTTTCATTCTCGGGGAAAAAAAAAAAACAACAAAAAAGAGGTATTTCTATGTAAAACTAGAGAATGTATGGTATGCATATCAATAGATATAATTTTTATGGAAGTTGACATAACAGTGATGGTACATAAGCAGATGGAGAAAATTTTTCTTGGGCTGTGTGTGATATCCACTCTTGCATCTAAATAAAACACCATATTATATTTAAAGTAAAGTAATGAAGTCTGTTTAAAATTAGTATAGAGGACCACTTTTTCCTGTGCCTACATCAATCACATTCAGGAACACTGTCAGTACAAATTGTTTTATCCATTAATAACAAGTCAAAGGATTTACCTGCAGATTTATCATAAAGCCCTGTTGCATGGAACAGCATTACAAGAAGAAACAAGAACCTTCACAAACTTCAGCTGATCTGCTGACAATGTTTGTTCTGCTGTTTCTGTAATGTAGTGTGTTGTCAATAGTGTGAATCAATACCTGAAAGTAGCTGAACCTCTCAATGTGTTCTATGTAGAGGCTGGCTGAATACTTACAGCAGACGTTTTTAGCGGTGCAGTATTAAAGGGAATTTTCATTACTTGAGGCTGGAAAGAAAAATACTAATTAATTAAATTTTTGTTGACTACCTTCTGCAAATAGATTAAAAAAAAAAACAAACAAAAAAACAAAAAAGAAACCAAAAAACAACAACAACAAAAGAAGCAAAGCTCTCACATGTGAACTGATTGTAACCTTGTACTAAGCCTACCCAGCTGTTGGGTCATTCCCTCTTCAGTGGGGAGAGAGAGAGAGAGTCAGAAGAGTAAAAACCGAAAACTCACAGGTTGATATAAAGGCATTTTAGTAGGTAAAACAAAAACTTCACACACAAGAAAAGTGAAACAATGAATTAATTCATTGCTTGTTATTGGCAGGCAGATATCAGGTCTTCCAGGAAAACAGGGCTACATCATGCTTAATGATTACTTGAGAAGACAAGCACCATGGCCATGAATATCCTTCCTTTCTCCTCCATTTCAGCAGCTTTTACTGTTGAGCACTTCATAGAGTAAGGCATATCCCACTGGCCTTCTCCTATCATCTGTCTTGGCCAGGTCCCCTCCCAAATCCTTGTGCACCCCAAGCCTGCTCAGTGGGGTGATTGAGTCGGATATTGGGACACTCATAGGATAGTACAATGGTTTGGGTTGGAAGGGACCTTGAATGTTATCTAGTTTCAACACCCCTGATGTGGGCAGGGTAACCTTCAATTAGACCAGGTCTCTCAAAATCCCATCCAGCCCAGTCTTAGAAACTTCCAGGGATGGGTATCCATAGCAACCCATTCCAGTGCTCATAACACACAAGGTTTTTTTCCTAATATCTAATCTAAACCTATTCTCTTTCCATTTAAACCCATTCCCTCTAGTCCTGTCACTACATGCCATTGTAAATAGTCTTTCCCCATCTTTCCTGTAAGTTCCCTTCTGGCACTGGAAGGATAACTGGGGTTGAGGGGGAGACAAGGTTGCTTCTAAAGCAAGGAACCCCAAACTTGAGCTCAGCAGGGGTGATAAAATAACTTTCACATTCCCTTTGTGATTTTCATCACGATGGATATAAACTGAGTGCTGTCAACACTAACCACAATACCACCAGTACTTTGTGATACTGTGACACTTTTGGCAGACTCTTCTACAGGACAAGTCCCAAAGAGCATCTTTGAATCATCTCTATTTGATGAACACTGAAATAATCAATTTCTCCCTTTTGGGAGTTGTTTGAAGGTTGTCTATCCACCAAGTACAAATCTGCCATATACAGTGAAAAAGACTTAAAAAATCTGGGTGGAACTGGATAGCAGACCTTAACCAGAAGAATCTTGGGGTTTTTAAGATTGATAGTATATTACAAAATTGAAACAATATGTTTCTTTTCCACCTATGATGAAGTGGGAAATGGGGAGGGGTATGATTTACTGCATACTTCAAAAACTGCCTCCGTGAAAATCCTTGCGTACAGTACAGCATGAACTTGTGCTGTTATGAATAATTTCTCTACATAGGTAGAACAGGCAGAGAGAACAATATATTAATAAGTAACAGCTCAATTTCTAGACTCAGATCTTTGGCTGTGTGTTTAGTGATGTTCAGAGAGCAACACCAGTCATGTTTGGCTTTTTACATCTAAGTCCATGATCAGTTCTAAGATTTGCTGTAACTCTCACCTACTATGTACAGAACAGAGACATAAATTACGATACTCTGTTGTCTTAAAGCCATAAGGTTTACATATATACAAGGAATATAAATTTTATTAGGTGCACTTCCTAAATCCTTTTCTGAAAAGGGAATTCCTTCAGACCTGAAGTACCACAACGGAAACTTTATTAAAGGCTTGTTTCATCAGAGTTCATAAATCATCAGTGGTTTCAATGTGTCTGACTAGTGCAATAGTGTAATGGAGCTTTGCTAATTTAACTGAAGTGTCTGACCTATATCTATTCCAGAACCCTCTGCTCAAGAGACTACCCAATCAAATAAAACTGCTTCAAGATGTGCTGTGTGTTTTAGTCCAAGGAAATTAATGGGATCACTTGGAGCTGAAGTATCTGAAAGGCAATGAAACTATTTCTCAAGTCCTTATCTCAAATGATAGGTTTATGATTTCACTATCCTGTGAAGCATCAGAGGCAGCAAAGACCGGCCTATCTGACTGAAACACACAAGCTGAGCCAACTTTCCAATGACTGATTGTGCACACAGACAAAGCAGTGATGACACAAAGCCAAAATCCTAACAGTCCTGTTGTAGCTGCAAAGCATTGTGCAAATATTGTGCAAAAATTATATTAAGGATAATAAATATGCTTTCATTCCACTTCACAGCTGATAAATTATTAACAGCTTAACTTTTCCAGATGATGTGCCTATGCAAGGGAAGCTTCACTAATTTTCAAGACTCTGTAGACTCACTTCCTGGCAGCAGCCTCCAGTTACCTTCCCCTGGTACCTGAGAACCATAACTCAACAGGATAACTGTCATGGCAGAGGACTAAAGGACACTTTAAAATTTGTCATTAATTAATGAGTCCATGTGTGGCACAGTAAAAGCACTCTGTACAGTGCCTGGAAGAAGAATTTATCTTTTTCTTGATGGAGCTTTTGCTCAATGAAGTTACAAGGGAATTAAATATTCAGGCCAGCCATACTCCTGCATAGACCCTAAAGAGCATTATCTATGTCAAATATATAACTTATTAGACCAGACCAAATGGTTTACTCACATTACTGGAATATTCTGCTAACCTGTTCAATAGTGATTGCCTATTTGAAATAGATAATGTTTTATTAATCAACAAAATGTTAATCATAGTAGAAGATGTTCACAAAGCAATAAATTTGCTGGACATAGGCATAAAATATTTCTACTTCACTTTTATTTGAATATAAAATTCTTCATTTAGATTTTCAAATAGCACTGCTGTTAGTAAATACAATTATATAATTTTATGAGCAATGTTTCAAATTCTATTTGGCCTTTGGAAGAAATTGATTTCATATTCAAAATCAAGCTGCTAGGTCAGATTATGTGGAGAAAGACAGCTGGGAGCCTAGAAAGTGCTAAATACTCTACAGCAAAGTCTCCTAAATGATCTTCAGCAGCCCACCCTTTAAATAAGGCAATAGACTGATAGAGATATAAAAAATATTGATAGATAGCAGCTTTGGACAAAAAGGCTAACTGCTTGCAATTCCTTCTTTGCAACCACTTGAGAATATAGGTAACCAAAGTCAAGTTTAGTAACACTCTATGTGTGAAAGAAATAATATATGTAATGATAGATAATCTCATAATTTATCTCATGATAGATAAATGAGATAAGCATGATTTCTAGTCAACAAGGGGGATGCCACTGAAGAAAATGATCATTTGTCAATGCAATCAGTGCAAGCAACACATCATGTCTATCAATACTTAGGAAACTAACATTACAAAAATGTGAAATTAAGATGCAAAATTTTGAGAGATGGCAAGGAAGCTACTGGCAGCCTTAATAAAAGGGACTATATGTATCACAGAGAAAATTTTTCTCTTAGTTGTGTTTAAGTTTGGTGTTACACCACTTCTTTCTTGCCCTATCACTCCTGCCTGTACAGACAAGGCAGTCTCATGTTCTATAAATACATTTATTGATGCAATTTATTGGTTTATGGAAATTTGAATGTGGAAATATTAGAAAGAATATGTGGCAACGTAACTAAATTTGTTTTAAATTGCATGGAAATCATAAAACCTAAATAGATCTCACAAATATAATTAATAAATTATTCTTTTTCTTCTCCTTTTTTGTAATATATACTTGCAAAACACAATTGGTTAATTATATTATCTGAAAAGAGTGATAGAAAGTTAAAAATCTTTAATCAAGAAAAAAAAGAAAAAATAAAATGTCCAAAATAGTTTGTGGTTTGACCAGCATCAGATCTTAAAGATTTTTTCTATGAAGATGAAAAAGAAAAAATAAGTCTAAACTTTACCAATTACAGAGCCTATTTGAATAAAGAATGCGTTAAAACCCAAATATGTTTATTTTATTTTTTGATTTCCTGTCTGAAATTACTTTTCTTGCTCTTCTAATACCATGTCTACCTCTTCAGAAAACCAATTTTATGTGTTTTGAAGAAGTTATTTCTCTAGTTAATCAAAATCAATGGTTCTGTTAAAAGTATACTACTGGGATGTGAGGATATATTTCTGTTAAATTACTGTAACCAGCAAAAAAAACATGTTCAAGCTTGATTTTTTGACAATTGGATAACTCATTATAAAGAAGATATCAAATCAATAGAAAGACTGATATTCCCTGCCACTGAGACTTCCCCTAATTAAAATAATGATAATTTATTTTTGACTAAAACGCATTTACGTAAGTGAAATGAAACTATAAGTTTTCAATGAACAGCTAAACATAAACTTAAATTACTAGTGAACATAAAATACCAAAAATATGAAAAGCCATTCAGAGTAGTTAAAACTTTTATTTTTTCTAATACAAACACATATAGAAAAAAAAACAGATATTAATAAAATTATGAATGAGATTATAACTACCTTCTATGGCTATGATTAGAACACGAATACAATATAAATTTTTAAGGAGATGCCGAAACAGTTTTTGGTCTAAAGATAACAATTGAAATTTTAAACACAGATGTATTGTTGATTTGTATTTCCATGCATCCTGCTGGGCTCTGGAGCATAATAACACTTGTTAAAAAAGAGACACTGCTTGAAAATATAGTCCTTCTTATCCATCCATGCTGGAACTTACATTGTTTCAGCACAGAAAATGTTTCAAAGAGATTTTGGTAGAGTATCAGTCAAAATAGTTGGAGAAAAGAACTTGAAAATATTTTAATCATTAAAGAAATGTCTTGTAACAGTAGAATACAGAACGTGGCTGATTATTCTCTCCTTTTCTCTTCCTAGGACACATTATAATTGAAGCTTTGGGGGTTTATTAAAAATTTAATATTCATTATGTGTTACCAGGAAACATTTTGCAGTCTGCATTATATAATATAGATGGTCTGTAGATTTTTTGAAAGTAGATGTAAACAACAAAATTTCTGACCATTGAAAGGAGCTGAACTATTCCTTTTCCCTTCTACATTTCTAAATAGATAAGCTTGCATGCAAGAGTTAGAAATCTCATATCCAATTACGCTAGGACTCTCTTTCATAGAAATACTTCAGCTGTCTCATCTATACATCTTTATTCAGTCAAGAACACGAAATATTTTTTTGAATGGTTAAAAATATGAAATAGACTGCAGTCTGATTAATTAAGTGAAAAATACTAGTGCCATACTGTGGAAAGATGGCTGGGTGTAAAATTAGAGGAAAATAAGAAGTTATATTCACATCCTGACAGAAGTTGCAATGGTACGGAATGCGTAGGGTAAAATGCAGTTGATACTCACTGGATGGGATGTGGCTGGCAGCATGTTCTAAACCTATTCCACAATGGTTCCCCATACACACAATCTGCATCCATGGCACCTGCACTCAACCTCCACCTAAGCAGAAAGAAATAGCATAAAATAAGTTGAAAATGGGGAAAAGTTTGGGAAGACTCCACCCTAGCTACTGGGATCAGTAGATGGGCTGAACCTGTCTTCTTCCCCCCCAGGGACACACTCTATGTGCACGGAATACTTTTATTATGTATTAGAGCTTGTCTGTGTATTGCTTTGAATACATTTTTGCAGTCAGATATTATCACTGACAATCCTCGAATCTTAACCTGTCACAGTTTAATATTAATAAAGAGTTACTAAAGAGTAATATTAATAAAGAGGTGTGAGTCCTTCACACTGGCATTCGCTGGTAATGTGTAACAGACCGGAATAAAGTGGAAGACTCATTGAGGAAAGGTGGTAAGACCTGCTGAAGGGTCTCCCTTAAGCTGTTGGTGTGTGTGTCCCTGAATAAGTCAATCAAACTGCCCTCTGATCCATCAGACTGGTCACTGAAGGGTCCCCCTAATGGCACACTGATAAACTGGTCAGACACTAGGGTTTCAGCTTTTTTGGGGTGCTGACAGACAAATCAAACCCTAAGGGTCAAGGAAGTCTCCCTTTTTCACAAAACACATACATTTTCATTATGGTGTAAACCATAATAAGAATAAAAAGTGCTTAAAATAGTTTTCATTTTGTCTGTGAAAGACACAAATCAACCCAGTCTTATATTTAGACTTTTATTTCTTAGTTAAATGTATTAAACATTGTTTAGTATGGCCACTAGGGAAAAAGAAGCTGGAAAGCAAAAGCCAGAAAACAGAGAATTTGTATACCAACAAATATTTCTTATGCCTGTCATAGAATAAATCCCATACGCAGAAAATTAATAGTCTAAAGGAGATTTTGCAGTTTTAAAAGGGGGAAGGGCAACTGAACAAAGAATCAAATTAGCACCTAGAGACCTGCTGATGGTTTCTAATGAAGTTACATCCTCACAGATTGCAGTCAGGGGATAGTAGGTCTGGGGATAAGTTCACAGTATGTGCGTGACAGTTATCTATTTTCTTCAGTTACTTTAATTCTAGTGATAAAATAAACATTGCTTATGTCTGTTCGATCAGTTGCATCCATAACTGTTCACGACCTTCTTGAGGGAAGTAATGTAGGTATTTTATCTAGCCAGTATTTACTAAAGAGCTCTGATTACAGAATGAGTTGATGCAAAAATCAGAGAACTGGATTCTATTTGATAAGCAAATGGGAAGGAGTGACCTGAGAGAGAGCAGTAATAACCCAGAGAGACAGGTGCCTCCTCCCTGGTCAGATAGGAAACTCTACTTGTGTGGTACTGGGCCTACTGGAGTTGAAATTAATCCAAAGTTTTCTGTATTTTGGAGGATTTCTCTGATTAAATTACAGAGTAATTACACATATTCTGAGTTATATCTCAGGTATTGGAATAGCTTTTGATCAATAATTAGTTGGATCAGAGTTAGTTAACTCTCATCAGATCAGAGAACTGACTAACTAGTTCTTCACATTCTTCTATCAGCAGCAGAATTCTTATGAGGATCAACGACTGTAGGCTCCAGACTAAAGGGAATATCATGGACTTCCAGTAGTTGTAGTGGTGGATGAGCAGAGTTAAAATACACATCCAAAAAAAATCCACTATTCCATCAAAAACAAAGGAAATAAAATAGGAAACAGAACCACACTTCATAGAGTTCCACATTTGACCCGCTGCAGTTTTGCCATTCATTTGTCTGATGCCATCAGGCGCAGAAAGTAAAGTTTGACAGAAGTTGAAGGGGCCTGGATTTTAAATTTGTAAAGGCTCTGTAAATTTCTTTGAATACACCTATAAAGAATGATTACACATAACTCAGAATCATAATTGAAGGGAAGATAGAATCTTCTCACCTACAGTATGTTCTTCAGCTGTGCACAGGCTGCATGCATGTTCCAGTATAGTGAATTATTTTAATTGCTTTTGACAAATTAAGATGCGGTCTTTCATTGAGTCAGCTACAGCAGATTGGCTGAAAATGACAGATAACACGATAATGATAGCTAAGAAATTAGGCATATGAGAAAGGTTCTTTAAAACAAACTCTGTAACTATTTTGTGTCACAACAGTCTTTCTTGTCAATGTGAGCTTTATTAATCAACACAGACACAGAGAAAAATCCTTAATAAATGAAAAGTGTGGAAGTTACCTGTTCCTCCAGAGCTCTATAGGACTGTTAAGAGGTAAAGGAAGAATCAAAACTTATATTTTCCATTTTAAATGGGAGCAGATGTACTGTTTTCAACAGTTAAGTATAGTTAGGAGTCATCCTAACTGAAATCTCAAGTCTGATCGCATGCTGCTTCTTCCTTGTTCTACCAAAAATTTGTCTGGGAGTGCTAAGTGAAGTCTTGAGGCATTCTGAAATTCTTGCATGTCAAAGCATTCTCTGTTCTTGTTATGAGCTGACAAGAGGAATTTCAGATGCATTGATCCATGGGGTTCTTTCAGACAAGATGGAGTAAAATCTCCAAAAAAGGAGAGGAAAGGACGCAGATCCTGTGCAAGTTGCTTAATATTACAAGGGAGAACAGAAAGAATAGGACTATCTATTTGGCCTTCCACTGCTCTCTGTCTCCTCATCTCTGGTGATACATATCTAAATGTTTCTTTATATGTGTAATATATTGTCTTGGTTTAACCCCATCCAAGGCCCAAGCCCCACGCAGTAACTTGCTCACTCCCCTACCAGCAGGATCAGGGAGAGAAGCAGAAGAATAAAAGCTGGAAAATGCACTGGTTGAGATAACAACAGTTTAATAGGGAAAAAATGTCCATGCACTCTAGCAAGGCAAAACAAGGGATTAATGCACTGCTTCCCATAGTCAGGCAGATGTCCAGCCACCTCCAGGAGAGCAGGGTCCCACCATGTTTGGTAGTTATTTGAGAAGACAAATATCATCACTCCAAACATCCCTCCCTGCCTCCTTCTTCCCTCACTTTATATCCTGGGTGTGATGTCATGTGGATGGAATACCCTTGTGGTAAGTTTGAGTTACCTGTCCCAGCTGTGTCCCTCCCAACCTGCCATGCACCCTCAGTCTCCTCACCAGCCTGGTCATACAAAAAGCAGAAAAGGCCCTGGCTCTGTGTAAGCCCTGCTCAGCAACAACAAAAGCATCTTTATGTTATCAACCCTGTTTTCAGCATAAATCTCAACACTGGGCACCATGAAGGAAACCAATTCCACCCCAGCCAAAACCACCATATATATACACACATACATTTTCCCTCTAGCATCAGGAAGTTATTAGAGGAAGAATATTGTAGTAAGACTTCCAAGAAGCTCAAGTGAATTAGATTTTTGAACATAATGTAGGATGAATCAAACATTCTCTAATTGCGTCTGTAGGAAAATGTGAGTTTAATCTAACAGACAAAATAATTTCTAGAGTAAATATGTGAAAGCTGATGCTGGAACCATTATCTCCCTTTTTGTTAATAAGAAATTTAACCATGGAAAGAGCATACCAATGACAATGAACTTCCCCCAGATGAGTTTGGAGAGAAGACTGTGTGAGAAAGAGGTAAAATGTTAAATCCTCCAGCTTGCTTGACTGCAACTAAATCAGAATGCAGAGCACAATCATTTAGCAGGTGAAATCACAAGCAGGCCTGGTTGGTTATGGACTAGACACAGGAGTCTTGGTGACACAGCACTCATGGACTGCTTAACCACAATAAAACCTCTTAGTGTTAAATCATTAAATCACTTTGTGGTGTGTTTCATGGGAAGCCTGAGAACTGTCCTGCTCCTCAGTGACTTGGAATGCTAATGGATTCCTGGGAACTGATTCCCAGTGCAGGCCTGCTACCGGCCGGCTGAAAAGTTGCTCCAAAATTCAGTTGCTGCACAGCTGTGGAAATCTGAATATACTAGGCTGTATGAGTAATACTTATCACATAACAAACTGATGTGCTGAGTCACAGAAGTCTGTTATAAATCATATTTATCAGGCACTTCTGACCTAACTGCCTCTGCCCTGTAATTCCTTTCCACAATCTGTTCAGTCATGGAATACCATGTTGGAAGGGACCTCCAGGATAATCAAGTCTAACCTTTCTTAGAAAAAAACATAATTTAGACAAACTATCCCAGTGCCTTGTTCAGTTTAAGTTAAGCTCTTTTATAAATTTCAGTGGGTAAATCTTGTGCGTAAATGGTTACAAAGAAACAAATTTTTGCAATTATTGTGGGATGTAGATAACTTTGGTGCAGTGTGGATGTTTTGATGCAGGTTTGAATGACTTGAAAAAAATTATCTATGCCTTGGAAATAATCCAGGCATGCTTATTGTATTCTAAAAAATCTGAGGGATAGTTTTTGTTAGTATCTTTGCTCAAACCCACCATATTTTCACTTTCTGTTTCTGTCTTACATTTCAAGAAAAGTAACAGTCTCAGAGACCAATTGATCTCATCCACCAAATGGGAGAAAAGGACATGGATGATGACTTTCAAAGTACAGAGAGAAGAACACAGAGCCAGCAACAATGTATTTAAGCTAGGAATAAATCCAGAACCTTTCTGCCTGGCCACATGCCCCCAACTTCTACCCCAGAGCAAGGAAGAGATCAAAGAGATCAAGCTTTTTCAGGAATCCAGCTGTGGGAGAAGTAGAAACTTTTGCTGCTCTGGCTGCTAACAAAAATCTGGTGTTAATACCTTCCCTTGATCCTGCTGTTGATTAATAAAAATTTTCTTCTGTAGAGAACAAAAACAACCCCCAAAATGTGCAAACTAGAATTTTATTTTTCCTATTTGGGATCATTTTATTAAATCTTTATTAAAGACTAATCAAAGACTATTTAGAGGGCTGTAGAAACCAGATTGCTGTTCTGGTGTGCTACACATTTTATTAATACTAGTAATAAACAATGAACAACACAAGTGTTTTAATCAACAAAAAGAAAACCGGTGCTACAGGAAAGATAGACTTCTCAGTGAGAAATGACTTGCACAAAATCACTTAGTCCGTTTGCTGTCGCATCCAATCAAAAACACAGGAATTATATGGGAAAACCACCAGAAGCAGAAGACATTTGCCTGAATTTCCAGTCAATGTATTATGCTAGTCTTTCTCTCAGCAACAAAGTTACTTATAATGAGCAGGACAGTTTTCCTCAACTGAAATTTTATCTTGTTTCCTTTAAGTCAGTAACAAAATTTTCATTTACTTAAGCCATGCAAATAGCAGGCTTGATTGTCCTAATTAATTAGTTATAAGCACCAGAGTAGCACAATCTGACCTTCACATGTAAAATGAATATATATCGACTTTCCACAGATAAATTAATTGGAAAAATGATGAAGAGGAAAAATGGACTTAGCATACTTACATCACCCCTGCATTATGCTAATACTTGATATTACAGCAGCAGTAGAAAGCTTACCTATTGTACTTACATCACCCCTGCATTATGCTAATGCTTTTTGCTTCAGCAACATCAATCTGATGAGGCATTAACATGCTCTGTCTCTAAAGTGATGTACAGTAGCACTGATGATATGTTAGTTCAAATCATTGTCAAAATGATACTGCTGTAATGCTGCTATGTTCATGATTTGATCTAATGCATTGCAGGAGAAACACCATGCTGATTACATGCCAGTATAATAGATCATTATTTTCCTGTCACTGTGAGGGTACTGTAGAATAATCCATGGAAAAGGAAGGAAGACAATCTGACTGAAAAATCTCTTAGAGAACTTCTTTAAGTATTCATTAAAATGATGTCTTCTTATTTAGAAACAGAGCAATTAAGGAAAATAATTTTGACATAATCAAGGATAGAGACATATAAGTTTCATAAATTTTTTTGCAAATGAAACTAGAGGAATGGTGTTAATTTGTATTTTTACTGGTCTACAAAGCAGACCTCAAGGAAAATTAAAAGCACATGAGCTGGTTTAGTAGAAACAGAGGTAGTTAAGGGGTGACCCTCAAAGACACCTAACACATTTGCTCTTAGGACAATACAAAGCACATGTCCTTGGTGGGCAGGTGAATAGCTAAGGGCTGTCAAGAGACATTTCTCCTTGCCCCTTAACCCAGTAAAACTCAAACAATTTCTCTCTTCCTGAGCTCTCAATAAGGCAAAACAGCAATATGTTGTGATCCTTCAGATGCATAAGTGGGAGGAGGATTAGCAAAGGTCTCTGACTGTATTTGAAGTGAGCAGTTTGGAGATGCTTTGAATTCCTCCAGGGGATGCTGACCCAGGAAAACCCTAAAGCTTTGGTATTTCTGTTTCCTGCCAGGGGTCCAAGGGCTTCATATTCTTTGACAAGGAAAGTCTAGAGACCTGAATGACCTTGAGACCTGATCCTTGAGATGATATCCACACAGGTTTCCAATTCAGGAAAGTAAAACTCCCTGGAGCTCCAAACTTTGGGAGTTCTGAAATTTCTGGCTTCCCATGTCTGTATTTTTATAAGCAATTATGTGTCATGAATCACTTTTGTAATACCTTTTAGCAATACTTTTACCATCACTGCCTATCAAAAAAGGTTAAGGAAAAAAATCCTCTTTTTAGAGGTCCCTTCTCCAGATGAACTCTCTGTGCATGTTCAGTGTGCAAAAATCATTAAAAAGTCTATGACTTTCTGCTGACACAGTCATATCTAGCAAAGTCTGCCTTAAAATTCAGTGTGCTTGCTTCTATCCTGTTGTAAGGGTCAATACCAAAATAATAATAAGAAAATGAAAAGTAGGTATGATTACATTTGCTGATACAGCTCATCAGGAACTAGTCACAACCTCAAGAGCTGCTGAAGCTCTGGGAGGCCATGAGGTCAGATTTCATGGCAAGCTGAACTATTCAAAGCTAGTGATTTATATTCCCCATTTTTATGCTTCTTTAAAAAAAAAATAAATCCAAATATGAATCACTCTGTAGAACAAAGTGTTTGATAGAGAACAGAAGCTTTTTTCTCTTTCCAGGCCTATTCCTGTTTGAGTATGTTTGGGTTTCTGCTCTCTGCAACAGTTTTCAATAGTCTTAAGCCTTTACTGAAGCCTTTCTTTTATAGCAATATGTCACTGTAGAGAATTTCATTTTAAAATATCATGAGAGTCTAAAGATCCCATTCCTACTGTTACGGTCACTGCTGTGGTGACCTGTGACCCCAGTTAAAGTTATTTTTGACTTTCTTGTAGCCAGAATGGATGTTAAGAGAGAAGAGCATTGTTTGTGATACTTTTATTTCTTAAACACCTGTTTTTCAATCAGACCATCTTTCTTTTCCATGGGGAAGTTGAGGTGGTTGTCTCTTAGAGTAATTGTGGAACTTATAGGAAGTGTCACTAGAGATTCAGGATGTGGGAATATTTCTATTTAGCAAGTAATCATCAATCACCTTCTGCTGTACTGCTGAAAGTGACACATTCTGTATGAGATGGGAAATTAATGTCTTCATCATTTTGATATTGAACATTTTCAGGAACTTGCACAAAATTAGCAATGTTAGTGCCTAGTTACTAGCTAGAGTTCAGGTGGATAATGATGCCTTTCTACCACAAAAATAATTCTTATGTTTCATCTGTATGCTTTTACTTGCTGATCTGCTTAGTGCTCCTGTAGCTGGCTGAGTAGTTATTGTGTGCCCTGCAAAAATGACCACCTGACAACAGCAACAAATAGATACTTAATGTAATTCCATGGAGGTTTTACTTATATTCTTTCTGTTTCTGAGACTTGACTAAGATTATCTCAAACATAGAGTTCAGCCTAAAGACCATTTTAATGGTCTAAATATTTTGCTTCAAACACTCTTGGCTTATATTTTTACAGTGCAGATCCAATTCATTTCCCTGTTTATCTAATAAAACATTAAAACCAATCAAAAATATCCCTTAGAAAAAATGTAAGTAATTGACACAAATAACAGTAAAATTTGCCATGCACTAGGTTCTTCAGGAATGCCTATGAAAAATTCTCTGATGAATACATTATTACATAAATTTGTATATATTCCTGAAATATGACTTCTACTGTTTGAGAAAAAGGGTAAGGAAGAAGCAGGGAATTTATACTCTTAGTATCTTCTGCCTAATATGCTGTCACATATTTGACTGCTTGAGTTAGTGGTACACACATCAGTGGGGATCCCAACCCAGAGTCACAGGTTCATTTGATCTCTCTGCAAATCCTGCTACTCACACAGGATGCAGTGACTAGAATAAAGCCTCACCAGAAACAGTGTGCTATGGATTAGCTATAAATATAGCACTGTTGTTACTTGTGTATAACTTCCTTTATAACTAAACTGAGCAGACAGCTTGGCAGTCTAGCAACAGTGCATTAGGTTGTTACACAGAAATCCACGTGTCATGTGCTCCTTACTAAAACAAAGCTATTCACTTCTTCTATAGCCAAACAAGTAATTTATTAGTGGAATATAATTACTTTAAAACTTCTTTCCCTGTGGACAATCTCTGTCTCTCACACACTCACTGTGGAGTTTTTCCCCAGAGCAATCAATACCTTGGTCTGCTTACCCACTGCAAAATAGGAGTTGTATCTTCATACTTCAAAACTGAGTGTAACTCTTAAGATTCTGTGTGCACAGTCTGCAGATGTTCCATCTACAACAAGAAGGCAAACAAGAAAACCATGACAGTTACATCCAACACAAATCTTTCAGGTAGATGAGATCTGTGCAAAAAGAATATTCTGAGGGAAAAAAAAAAAAAAAAAAAAGTGAGATGTCTTACATAATATAGGAAAAACAGAAAAATTGTTCAAGTTTCTTTAACCATATATTCTGTCTTTACCAACTGCTGATAGTGGTTGCCTAAGGAAGAATTTTAAGACCAGGACAAGTATACAGTGATACTTCCCAAGTGTGTTCTCCATAATTTGACAGTCTGTGAGTTAGGTTTGCATTTTTGTAATTCAGGCTTAAAAAGGTTTTGTTGAAATCTTCCTAGCCCTGAAGGGAAAAGGGAGACAATTTATAATGCATATTTATACAAAAAAAATTTTAAAAGAAGAAGAAAAATACCCCCGAAACATCCCCATCTGCCCCCCAAAAAGCCCCAGCCAACCAAACCAGCCAACAGCAAACAACCAAACATCCATGCTTACATAATAGTAAGGAAAAATGTCAGGATTAGAGTAAACCTAAATATTGTCACTTTTATATAAAATAGGAGAGGAGTGAGGGGAGGATTATTCTGGATTCAGATGCTTCTGAATTCTCCACAGATTCCATTTCTAGGAAAGAATGCTTGCTACATGCAGCACATTTTCCACAGTAGTGGAAACAGCATTGATCGTTTGCTGCTTCCCTAATCCAAGAGGCAGAAATAAGGAGTTGCAATAACTGAATGAACTGAAACAGCACACCACAAGAAAACTAAGAAGTAGTACTGATTCAGTTCTGAAAAAAAAAGACACTTCATTCTATTTTTATGAACTTAATGATAGTTATTTTACTCTTCAGTTATCTTCTCCATGTACGGAATAAGACTCAAATTTCGAAATCTTGGTGAAAGAAGCAGAATTTTTAAGATGCCAGTGGATGTGACCCACCTTTTTTCCTGAAGCTGGATTTCTGAAGCAAGAATCTACAGGAAGCATGTTATTCAAAGCCATATTCTACTGTAACAAAAGGAAAGATCCAAACCTAAATGCTGTCTCCAAGAAAACAAAGAAAATTATACCCACAGCAAGCAGGTATCTAATATGTTTGATTTTATGTAAAGATTTTCTTACCAAGTTCAGTTCCTCCAGGAGACAACAAAATAATTGCTGCACTTCAGTTTTCTAGTGCTGCTCAAACACGAGTATCCCCGCAGCATGCTGCTGTACAAATGATTTTGCATACATTTGATGTATTTCTAACAATTAAAAAATCTTAATGTGTCAAGGAGATTTTTTAGATCAAAATGAGTTTAATTTAGAAGAGGTATTTTTATATATATATGTCCTGTTCCAGTTCTTCAAAAACACTTATTTTGGTCTATTCAAATCAGTATATGCAAATATTTGCTTTAAATAAAGTAGCATTATATCTGTTTTCTGAAATTTTTGTGATGGTTGCTGCTTTAAATCTGCCCTTCCTTACAGAGTAACAAGGGCATTTCAAGTTTATTGAGTGAACAAGCATTACAGGCTGATTTCAATATATCGTTTTACCCTTGTGAGGAAAGACATTATTTAAATAAAATGATGCTCACTGTCAATACCATGCCACAGACCTTACATTTGTGTGAATGAATAATAATGTTTGGTGCAGGGTGGATAATCTTCAGCGTTGTTTCTAGTCACTGCAATTATTACCTAAAAAAATAACGGTCAGGTTCTACTCAATCAAGTTTTATGTCTATCCTCGCTTGCCCTGTGGCTGCTGCTCTGCTTCTAAAGGTGTCAGGGTACTCCTGGCAGACCTTTTTAAAGTTTGGTGTGCAGGGACATCTAGCGGCACAAGGCTTGCAGACCCGAGCACAGGCTGATTATTCCAGTGCCTGTGACTTCTTCAGGAGACCCAGAGAGGGGCGACCAAGCAAAGGGATGTGAGCTCTTCCCGCTTTCAGGGACTGTGAGGGAGAACAGGAGCCACTTGTACTGTTAGCTGCAGATTCCCATTCACCAAATGACACTTGCTAAGAAGCTAACAGGGCAGAACCTTGCTAACATTTAAACCTGTCATGTTGTTCTAGTTTCTTGTATCAGTGAACAAGTCAACACATGGCACTGCTGAGAGTGCAGTCCAGGAGTGGTGCCATTTACTCTAGTGGAAAGTGTCTGCTTTTTATTATTTTGTGTCCTTTTCTACATGGGTTCATATAATTAAAATAACTGAACAACTTCCCTGAATTAATTTTAAAGTATGACTAACATTTGTCATGTTTTGTTTTGTCTTTTTTTCTTTTGGAGAGAAATATTGATAGGAAATTACTTCCAAGTAGGCAAAGTTTGTTTATGACTCTGTCAATATATGTGTTACTAAACAATTGCACTACTTGAAGCATAAAGGGGTGATTAATTTATCATTAGTTTGTGAAGGTAGAAATAGGTGAGAATTTTCTCCTTTGAACTAGACTTTTAAGATAGCTCTGACTCTCTCAAAGGCAGTACTTGATTTTATTGTAGATAATTTTGTTATGCTGAAAGAACAGAACTGTCATTTGTGGACATCAGTGATTGCACATTTTCTACATCTGATTGTAGCTTACTGCAAACAAACCTCACTGACATGAGGTGTCTCTCTGACTTTAGCTATAACCTGGTTTTAAATGAATATGGAACATACCCTGGGGCATCAAATTATGCTAAGCCTTTTCACTGTAGGGAATAGTTGGAACAAAAAAGGGAAAAATTAGACATAATATATATTCATGTGAGCATATCAAATATTTGGACTGATTTAAAAAATAAAAGTGTTCGGCAATGAAATATTTATTATAAGCACACAGAGAGAGTGAGAGAGAAAACACATAGTTGTGTTACGACCAGCTCCTTTATGTGTACCAAATAATTTAGACTACATCAAAAGATAAGCAGATACCACTAAAGATTTGATTTTGAAAGCCTATTTATATTATTAAAACACTCTTCTTCTGCCATGCAAAATTTTCTGTAATCATAAAAGTTTTGCAATGTTAGAATGTAAAATTGCAGGAAACAAAAGGAATGAAAATGGGGATAACGGGCTGCACAGACTCTACTGATTTCTTATAAATTTATTGAGATTATTTTACTGAATTAAGAAAATCAGGAAAAGAAAATAGTTTGGGGGTTTTTTTCCAGTTGCAAAAAATATAATCACTATTGTCCTGTAAAGGATAATTCTCATATTATATAGTAACAGGCTCCAAATCAAATTATTTCTATCACCTCTGATTGTCACCTTTTCAAAATGCTGATGTTATCTGCGAAGAAACAGCAAAAATTATCTTCAAAACATGAATCATGCAAAGCAGTCACTGATAAATCTACAACTCATAAAAATCCATAGCGTCTTCAACATCCAATATTTCACTTTTTCTGTAACATTCTTGTGTTGGTTTTGTACAGCCTGGTTTTTGGTAGCAGGGGAGCCACAGAGGTGGCTTCTGTGAGAAGCTGCTGGAAACTTCCACCATGTCCAGCAGAGACAAACCCTGATGGATCTGAAGATAGGTATGCTGCTGGCCAAAACTGAGCCAATGAGAGACCTTGGTAACACTTCCATGATAACATATTTAAGAAGAAACCAAAACAAAACAAGTGGCACAGTTTTAATTCTAGTCGGAGAGGAGGAGGAGGGGAGAACACGTGAGGGAAAACTACATGGTGACACCAAGGTCAGTGGAGAGGAGGGGGAGGAGATGCTTCAGGTGCCCGAGCTGAGATTCCTCTGCAGGCTGTGGTGAGGACCAGGGTGAAACAGCTGTGCCCTTGCAGCCCATGGGGATCCATGGGAGATGCAGAGATCCACCCACAGCCCATGGGGGTCCACGGGGGATGCAGAGATCCATTCACAGCCCATGGGGATCCACAGGGGATGCAGAGATCCACCCACAGCCTATGGGGATCCATGGGAAATGCAGAGATCCATTCACAGCCCATGGGGATCCATGGGAAATGCAGAGATCCATCCACAGCCCATGGGGATCCATGGGAGATGCAGAGATCCACCCACAGCCCATGGGGATCCACGGGGGATGCAGAGATCCATTCACAGCCCATGGGGATCCATGGAGGATGCAGAGATCCACCCACAGCCTATGGGGATCCATGGGGGATGCAGAGATACATTCACAGCCCATGGGGATCCATGGGGGATGCAGAGATACATTCACAGCCCATGGGGATCCACGGGGGATGCAGAGATCCATTCGCAGCCTATGGGGATCCACAGGGGATGCAGAGATCCACCCACAGCCCATGGGGATCCACGGGGGATGCAGAGATCCTACCCACAGCCCATGGGGGAGGTGCCCGTGCCGGAGTGGGCGGATACCTGGAGGAGGCTGTAATCCAGTGGGAGACCCAGTGGAGAGAGGGGGCCTCTGCTTCCAGGCTGGAGAAGCCTGTCCTTCAGGACTGCACCCCGTGGAAGGAGAGACCCACATTGCAGCAGTTTTGGGAGGGCTCTCTGCCCGTGGAGGGAGTTCACATTGCAGAAGGTGTGATATGGCTGCTGCTCATAAGAGTGGACCCAAGCCAGAGAAGTTCACAGAGAACTGTCTCCCATGGGAAGGATCCCACAGCCTCACAGGGGAATGAGTTTTTTCCCTGTGCAGTGGAAGAAAACCTCAGGTGATGAACTGACCAAACCCTCATCCCCTGTCTCCCTGTGCTGTTGGTGGGAAGGAGGGGGAGAAAAAAGGTGTTCTATGGGCTTATTTTACTTCTCATTATCCTTCTCTGATTTTGTTACTATTAAACTCACTTTATGCCTCTAAGAACATGTTTTGCCCTTGGAGTGTTTCCTCCTGCTCCTTATCTCAACTCATGAACCCTTCCTTAAATTTTTCTCTTCTCTGCCCGGGTGTGGTAGGGAGGGTGAGTGTGAGGCTTTTGTGAGTGCCTGGCATTTGACCAGTGTCAAACCATGACAATTCCTAATATTTCTTTCTTGGCTCTGGTTGTGAAAAAAATTAATCCTCTAATTTTACCACAATAGTGAATATTCCAGAGCTCCATCTTTCATACTGAACAGCCATCTTTCTCCTTGACAATTCATGATATACCTGACATCAACAGGCAAATGTTTTATTCACATGCAGAAGAAGTCTCTGACAGCTGATTATGCTGTCAAATTCTCCCCTGTAACTCAACTTATCAAAACATTAGCCAGCATTCCTGTGAATCATCAAGGCAATATTCACAAGATGTAGGATCTGCAATGAACTAATTTTGGATAATAAACTAGAAAATACTTCAGGGGAATTAGGATTGTGACTGCTGTTTCACTCATATCATGAATAGTTTATATACCCAAATCTAGTTTTTAGAACTACATGAAAAAATGGATAATGGCCAAGAAATCCAAATGAATATGATATGAATGTGAATGATATGGCATATGAAGTTCAAATGAATATGATCAAGAACTGTACCTAAGGTAGTTTAACAAATTATTTAACTGCGTTCGTTAAGTCTTCTATACATATGCGGTTGAGCAGAGAGCTCCAATCAGTAATGTATAAAACAGATTCTCTTCTGATTCTTGAAGCTGAGAATCACCATTGTTGTCCACGTTACTGGGAAGAGAAGATAATACAAAACACTGAAAATTTGGTTTTTGCTTAAGTAACATTTCTATTTGTACAATGCTGCAAAGATTTAACAGTCATTTGTAAAACTATGTGATTGAGTGAGACAATTGAGTGAAACAATTGCTGAGAAATGCAATGGACAGGTGTTGGGTGAAACTTAGCTCTGTTGCAGGAAAACTAACAATTTGTAACCAAGAGTTCTTCCTTCATATTTGAGAGGGGAAAAGCAGAGATTTATTATAGTTACCATGTACAAATATTTACGAGATCACTAGGGCCCTGGATGTAACAAGTCCTGCGGTGTCCATCCTATCCAATTATTTTCCCTTCCCCTTCTGGGACTGGGCAAAGGGGTCAGGGCCTTTTCTGCTGCCACATGGCAGTGACTTTGGATAAGGTCTGGGATCAGCCTCCATGGGTCTCCTCCTCCCTTGAGGTTTGTGCTGGAGCTCAGCCCCTTAGCCCTTAGTCTCTACAGCTCTTGCCTGGGCTGTGCTGTAGAGACACTGTGATATGACCCCCCTTGGTGATTCTTGGATTCTGACTTGCCCTCAGACTTTGCTTGGACAGTCATCCTGGGGCAGCTCTGGTTGGACCTGCTCTGCTGTCCTTGATTGGGGCTGCAGGACTATATTCCATATCAGTACTCTGAAGCACCCATGCAGGGTGCATAAATGTGTATGAGAGAGTGTAAGAAGATGGCACAGAAATACTGCTGATAGCACTACTCTTCACCTGTACTGAATAAATCTGAGCCACTGGGAGGAACTGTGGTAATTTCTGTCAGCAGCTGCTGGGGAAACTCCAAAATCACTTGTTTGTCCTACCTCTGCAGAAGCCCATGGGCAAATAGCTTAATAGTCATAAATTGAGAAACTATTAATGGAAATTTTCAAAACTTCCAAAATTCGTGTTTTGATTTTTGTCATATAAGCTTTTTTCTTTATTAAGGAACAATAATTTAAGGTTATTTCCATTCCAAGGAGAAATTTTCTGCATAGCTTTAGTCTTTACCTTATCTTTACTAAAAAAAATAGCCCAAATATTCTGAAATTCAAGGCCAGACCTCTGAATAAGGTTGCCAGAGCTCTTTGCTATTTGATTAAATGAATCATGGTTCTTGCTTCAGTGTGAAATATGAATAATGAGTATTTATTTCCTATAATCATCAGTTATGCAAAACAACTTGATGGTATGGATGGTGTGATGGTCCCAAGACACTCAGCACTGGCCAGGTTTTACTCTGACTGAAGTTAGTGAGAATTTTCCAGAGTTTAACAAGAGCAAACCTAATATAACTTCCTTTAAAAAGTCTTTTCCTTAGTACTTCTAAGCTGCTTTGAAAGCCTGAAATGAAAAAACCCTTTAGAAGTGCAAAATTGCTGTATTATCATTATATTGAGACTAGTTTACTTTTTTAGAAAAACTGTTTAAAAAAAATCCTATTTTCAATGAATTGAAAAGTTAGGGCTTCCTGAGAAGAATTGTGTAAGTAAAGTTTAATTTAGAAGTCACAGGTTGGTATTTCTGTTTGTATAGAAAATGTGATTATACATATTATTCTTTATTTTGCATATAGAAAAAAACTTGTAATCTCATATAAACTTCTGAACATAAATACTGCTCTTTTTTTCTTAACCAAGTAATTCGTTTACATCAGCAATAACAATTTTTTTTCCAATGAGAATTAAAATAAATGCCATGCTGTAATTTCAGAGATGATCAAGAAGTAAATATTAATTCATAATGTCAAAAACACATTTGGGTTTCTGAATAATGTCTGAAGAAAGCAGAAGGAAATATTTCTTTCATCTGTAATGAGCCTTAGAAAAAGTATTTTAAAAAATCTAGGAAGGTGCTTGAAGTTCTAAAGAAGCTAAAGTCTGAGTTTTGAGATACTGCAGGTTAATATGATTGGATAATAAAACTCTCTTAGATATAAAAAAATATTAATCTGAGTTGCAGTTTCTTGGACTTTTTCTCAAGTTCTAGCTATTGTCTATTTTCAAGCTAAACTAAAATCTTCTGTTAAATTTATGTTTGCTAATATGATAGCCAGTAATCCTGGGGCTGGATGGAAAGGAGAAAATTGCATAACTCCAGGGCTGCTCCCTTTTATGTGAAAGGGAACTATTTTAGAGGGCTGGGGGGTGTAATCCTCTCTTAAAACACTTTCACTTGGGCATCCCTAATTGCACTCAAATACCATAAGCAGTATTTATACTCAATTTTTGTGAACATGTAGTCTAAACATGAACTAACAGCCATAACAGATAGCTTAGACTAGCATGCCACAAAATAAAACATGAGTATTCTCATTGCTTTTAGTGTGGGCATCTAATGAGAGTCACTGCAGGCCAAAGAGGTCATGAAGATGTAGGTGTCTGTAGTTCCACAATATAGACAGATCATCATTATTGCTGCATTGCTGTCTTCCAACTCTGACTTTTTTCTCAGGATTTAATACATGTCAAAAATGGCCATTTTTTCTCTGAAATCCCAGTGCTACTAATACCGGCTTAGCAATTTCATTTGTGTCACTCATTTGGTTTTCTTTGGTTTTTTCTCTTATCTTGAATGTCTTTAATTTATGAACAGTCAATATCATAACTCATTATTTATTCTAGAATTCAGATCACTTACAATTAATGCACCTACATCTGTACAGATTCCCATTAAGTGGGGAGACTTTCAGGAGAGGGACATGACTTTTGAAAACCAAAGTCACTTATTTAGTAGGATGCCTTTAATAAGAATCCCAAGAAAACTGTACTAAAGAGACACTACTAGAAAGAGGTGGAATAAGCAGTAGACATAGTTCCTCGGGAAATCTGAGTTCCTTCTCAAGCTCCAATATCCGTCACTATCTGCAGAGCATGGAAAAATGTTAAAACAGATAATGGGAGAGAATTACATCTTTGTTAATATAGCCCTTAAAGTTTTAACTAGCAGTAGCAGGAACCTCTCTGAAGTTTTCTCTCATCTCCTACTCCTCCTTTTCTTCCTTAGCAGCAGGGATGAGAGTTGTCTTCTTGCACCCACAGCAATTTTAGAAGGCACTACAGTTTATTTAAAATATGCCCATCTCCTCACAGTCCTCTTCTGCCACCCACAGCTATTCCAACTTGTACCCTTTACTTTCCATTGTTCCCTACTAATTACTCTTACCACACTAGAAATCAGCTGATCTTCCTCCCACTCATAGACATTTTCTGTGAATTGCATTTTCCCTATGAAACTGATCAACTTTTGTAAAGCCCAAACACAGATCATTAAACAGAAGCAATAAGAACTTGTGAATATATTTCCAAGTTACAATAACTGATCAGAAGTAAGTAAATAGGATGTCATTGTGCCGCCAAGACTTTGTTATCAATCAGAGGGAAAGTTAAGTGTGATGGAACCAAATAACACAAAATCTAAGATTTATTTACGAAATAGGAGTTTCATAAGATAGCATTTCCTATTCTATCTCATACATGCACACACATAAGCCTGCATAGGCTGCCCAGGTCAGACAAGATATCCCTAGGTACCATGTTGGTCCCGCCATGTGGATGGTCTGGAGCTGGGACATTGAGACAAAGAAAGAGAAAGAGGAAAAAGAGAGCAGGGAGTCCCAATCCTCTTCCCTTTGTCAACCCGTCTCACACCTCTTATGTAAACTAGATTTTTTGTGCTGCTTTGTTCATGCAGACACAGCCAGCTCTTTGTGCCCTCCTCCAGGGAGTGATTCCAGGCAGAGGACTGAGTCTCAAGACGCAGCAGGACATTGGCTTGGGGCAATGTTGCCCCAGTTTAACAGGACCTTCTCTTCCAATCCCATCTGTCCAGTTGTAACAGTGAGAAGGTATGACAGAAAATACAAAGTCCTCTACACTATGTCAATTGCCTGTTGATAACTAAATCACTGCCATCTTCTGGGGCCCTGCACTAGATGTATTACATGGATGAAAAGCTGTGAGTACTTTATCTATGTATCTTTCTTTCCTAAATTATTAGAGAAAGGTGAATATAGTCCACCTCTTTAGGGTAGCCTTCTCCATAATAATCTGTGCTTTGTTAGCGATCCCAACCCAATAATTTAATGTGATAGAGCTGGGAAGATATAGCCAAGGTCTTATTTAAATGATGCTTTTTTATAGGCTTCACCCTATGACATTCCCTGTCTAATTAATGCCATCTCCTTTTAACATATCTGTAATTTACCTTCTTCCTCTTTGCACAATGAACTACAGCTGGAAGCATAATAAATGTCATAGGTGATAGTTTTTGGGGTTTTTTTGAGAATAAATTCAAACAATACTGACAGAACCTTAAGTTTGTTCATATTTTAGAGTGTAATGGGTACACTGAATAGATGTCAGCTCTTAAACAAGTAGTAGCACTAAGAATTATCACAGGGTGAAGGCTAAAACCTGCAAAAAAAGGAGTTAAAATATTTTTCCTCAGTTTTCAATAGAAGGTGGAATTATTTTTCCTCATTTGAGTTCAGGGGCATAAGAAAAGTGTCAGAAAATTATGAATGTTCAGTTATCCCAGTCTATTCAATATATAAAATGATAACCTTCATCAAATACTGAAAAACAAATGATTGAAATATCAACACTATAAAAGCAAATGAAAAGCCATAGCTTTGTAACTGATATCTTGGTACAGTCATACCCCCTGTAAAAATGGAGGAAAGTGTTAGGCATCTATAGTCTAGTGGCTGGGAGAACATTAGAAGCATAGAATAAGTAACAGTCAATCCTGAACAGTCTATGAATTTGGAAATATTTATTTCCGTGACTAGTAGTCTTCTTACCATTTTTCCATCACTTCTTCTTGCCCATATTCACTCACTCAGAATTATCTGTCTCATCCTTAATGTGCCTCATCTATCTTGCACTCATGTCTTTCAATTTTTAGTTTTCTTCTTTTTCCTCATCTTTAATCAGTACAACAGCATAAAAAACAGAAGGCAGAAAGAAGTCATTCTGTTGAACTTAAGAAAGAGCACATCACATCAAGGTGAAAATCAGTGCTCTGTTCCTGAATCTGTATACAAACAGATGTTGAGAAAAGAATATGAACAGGATAATAACTATACTCCCCAGCATTCTGTCATCATCCAAATACCTCCAGTTCAAGAGATTACATTTCCTCAATGTATTTTCCTTTTAGAACTACAGAGGTACCAAACCATGTATTTTTTAAGCAGTGTTAACTTTTTACTATCAGCAGTATCTTTCCTGTTTTGTTTGTTTTGGAGTTTTTGTTTTGTTTTTGTTTGTTTGTTTTGGTTGGTTGGTTTTGTTTGGTTCTGTTTAAACCTGGCATTGTATATTATTATGTACAAAAAGAATAATTCACACACCATATGGAAACTAGTAAAATAATGATAGTTTCTTTTTGGTGGTGATAGGTTTTTTTCTTATTCCTAAGACCTCTCTTAGACTGAATACACGTCTGTGAAAGCAACCTGGGGTTCTGTTGCGGTGGTTCGGAACCAGAGGACTTCCGGACAGGTTCCACCGACAGAGAGTTTCCCCCCGGAGCTCCCAGGGGTAGCAGTTGGACCACCAATCCACGGACCCAAGCTCCTGCTATTGGTTACTGGACTTGTCTGTTATATTTCCCCGCTCTGGGAAATTCCCTGTCACTCCATAGTTCATTCGTTGTTCTCTCTGTTCCCCTCCCCTCCCTAAACCCCATTTGATCATGCACCCCAGCCCCTCCCCTGTATTGTCCCCTGCCCTCATCCTATTGGGTGTTGTTCCTCCCTTAAATACCGATGTAATAAGCTTCTCTTGGCTCTTGGTCCATGTGCTCCCTTTGGAGGCAATAAACCTACCGAAATCACATACCAAGAGACCTCCTTCTCTGGTAGTTCTTTGCTGTTCCACCACGCTCCGGGGGCCACACCTCCCCGGACCGAACGCGGGCCAGCTGTGCCCGAAGTAGGCACTCCGAGGATGCCTTCCCGAGGGCGAACGGCATCCTAGGATAGGGCTAGGACTCCGCTGCCGGTACCAGGGTGGGACTGAAGCAGGGAACGCAACAAGTGGCGCACCGAACAGAGACTCCGACCTCTCGGGGTTCCCTGCGAGCGACCTGGATACGCAGCAGCGGTCCGGACTGCGCCTTCGGGACGTCGCTCCCCTAGCGAGAACTTCCGCGTTTTAGCTGGGGGCTGGCAGGGGCCGTCAGCAACCGTTCTGGAGCGTCTGAAGTGTGTACGCTAGCTGAGCGAACTGACGAGACCAGAGACCCTTGCTCTTTGGGATGTTTCTCCCTCCGGAGCCGGTGACGGCAACTGAAGCCGGGATCGAGGAACCAAGACCCGCACGGAGCGGTGAGGTTTGGCGGCTGCGAGGCGCGGTGGGAAAGGACCAGGATCCGCGCGCGGCGGCGAAGCTCGGAGCCCGTGATAGCGGCGGGAAAGCCACCGAGAACCGAGCGCAGACGGTGAGGTCTAATCCGCGATAGGCAGCGGGAATCAGGCTCGAGGGAGAGTTTTGTACCGTATAAAAAGAGCAAGGAGGCTTTTATTCGGAGACAATGGGTATTAAGCTGTCCTGAATAGAGCAGGAGTTTTATGTCCAAGTTAAAGAGACCCTAAAGTTAAAAAACGGGAATGCTAATAAGAAGGCTTGGAAACGTTTTGTTAAATGGATCTTTGCCTATGTCCCTCTTGCTTCTGCTTCTTCTGTTAAAACTCTTGAGTTTTTGGGAGTTAGTAGAAAAACGTTTAGAGGCAGTGGAGAGAGGGGGTGATGTTTCTGTCCGAAAATTTTTCCCGTTGTTGATTGTAATTTGTTATACTTTGCGTAATTGTCCTGAAAGTTCGAAATCCCCGACTCACCCACCCCACGTTCCTAATTTCCCTTTTCCCAATCCCTCTTCCCCGCTACAGGGAAGTGCGCCCCTCAGTTCTCCCCGCTATGAGACTGATTCCCTCATAGCGAGCTTCACCCCAAACCCATTCTCCGAGCCCTCAGTCAAACTCGCGCCGGCTGCGCTCCCCCATTGTTCCGAGTTTAAAGATGGCGGCGGCCTCGTGGCGCCGTGCCTACACCCCTGCGCCCACTGCGCAGCCTCACGCCAAAAGCCCGTGAATCCTCCCAACCCCTCCCACGGCTCCTTCCCCTTCGCGTTGATTGGCCCCACGTCGGGCTCCCCCCCCACGGCCGATGGTGTCTTCGCGTCGGGTCCCTCCCCTCGCGCCGGAGGTCCCTGCCCCAGCCCGAGGGAGATCCCCGCCCCACCGCGAGCCTGGACTGCTCATATCAACTGCAGTCCCGCCCCTGACCACCGCCCACTTCCAGATCCCCACGCTCCCTCGTTCACACCCTGGGATTGGGGGCCGAAAAGTGGAGAGGCTGAAGCCTGCGATACAGCCGGTCAGCCAGACCCTGCAGTGGCATCAGGTGTGCACAGCCCTCAGGGTAACAGCCCACGATGGGAATCACAGTCACCTGCAGCCTTGCGAGAGGCTTGCAAGGTAGAGAGAGAGCTTGGGAGAAATTCTCCTCACTTTAAAGGTGTGCTGGTCCCATCTTACATAAAAACAATCCTGACAGGCATTTTAGTTAAGGTTCAATATCGGGTGTGGGAAAAGATATGGAAGCAGCAGCTTCAAAGCCTGCTGAACAGTTCTAATCACCCTCCACCTAAGTCTTCCACAGGCTCCTGGACACCACATGCTCCATCCCATTCGGGAAACGGATCGGCACCGTGCTACTCAAAGAAATTAAAAGCTGAATCCACTGTGTCCTGCTCTCCATCACCACCCATGCCACTGGAGACCCCATCAGAGGTGATCCCAGATGACCAGTCACTTAAACCACGATGGCTGAAGTTAGTAGGCATCACAACTCTCCACCCAACACATCCACCAGAGCAGATCCAGTCACATCCACCAACAGACGCTGCTCCACAGAGATCAGCGTGGAAGAGAAGGAAAAAGAAAACTCCAAACTTCGACAGTCATCAAGAAAAATCACTGAGACCCTTCTTCTTGATATCTTCCCCTTAGACTCTCCTGGAACCTACCCCATGTACCTCCCATACCCCAATCATTCCTGTAGTCCCAGAGAGACAATGATTTAACCATGTTTGTTTGCTTATTTGCAGATTTTCAAGACTTTGCTTTGGATTTTAGTTATTATCTTCATTGTACTAACAAATCACTTTCTTTAAGTAAAAAGACAGGGGGAGATGTTGCGGTGGTTCGGAACCAGAGGACTTCCGGACAGGTTCCATGGACAGAGGGTTTCCCCCCGGAGCTCCCAGGGGCAGCAGTTGGACCACCAATCCATGGACCCAAGCTCCTGCTATTGGTTACTGGACTTGTCTGTTATATTTCCCCGCTCTGGGAAATTCCCTGTCACTCCATAGTTCATTCGTTGTTCTCTCTGTTCCCCTCCCCCCCCTAAACCCCATTTGATCATGTACCCCAGTCCCTCCCCTGTATTGTTCCCTGCCCTCATCCTATTGGGTGTTGTTCCTCCCTTAAATACCAATGTAATAAGCTGCTCTTGGCTCTTGGTCCATGTGCTCCCTTTGGAGGCAATAAACCTACCGAAATCACATACCAAGAGACCTCCTTCTCTGGTAGTTCTTTGCTGTTTCACCACGCTCCGGGGGCAACATCTCCCCGGACCGAACGCGGGCCAGCTGTGCTCATAGTCAGCACTCCGAGGGTGCCTTCCCGAGGGCGAATGGCATCCTAGGATAGGGCTAGGACTCCGCTGCCGGTACCAGGGTGGGACCGAGCAGAGAACGCAACAGGGTTCAACTGGCAAAATAGTTGAAGAAGTTTAGTTTTGCTATTTATACTCAGACATATTCTATTTGGTATGTCTTAACATTCCTTCTCATTTCAGAAGGCAGTAACTGTTAATAGGTATGCATGACACATGGGTAATCTCTTCCGAAATTAACTCTTTAAATTCATTGCAACATGAAGTTACCATTTATAACAGTTGACTCATGGTTACAATTGCATAGACTTCTGTTTTAATACATTTCTTAATAAAATTTTCATAAACTTCAGAAATTTTAATCTAACATTTCTCGCTGTTTTTTTATGACAACAGGAAGTTTGTTTTGCTTCATCTACAATACAACTACTCTATTCTGTACATGCAGGAGAAAAGAAATTCTCTATTTCAGCACTCATAGTAGTTGAAATGCTCCAAATTTGCAAGTATATTAATTTAAGTGGAAATGAGTCCAAGTTATTGTGTATTCTGTGACTCCTGCCACTGATATCTTGAAATTCAACTAGTCTTTCTCTGACTAACCTATAATGTTAAGATAAACAGTTTCTTCTTTTTCTTTTTTTTGTTTTCTTGTTTTCAGAACTTTGCTACAAAAAAAGAAAACTAAGAAAAACTGCAAGAAAGAAACATCAGATACAAACAATAATGAAATAAAAACAGGTTAATATTTTTTTCTCTTCAGTATAATTTGAGTTCCTTTTTGCAGAATTTTTTCGCCTTTTTAAAGCATCAGACATCTTCACATGTGCTCTTCATTTTGAAATCTCAACTAGCAGAAGCATTCCACAACCTAAAGGGATGATGCCACATTAATTTTCCAATTTTGAGATTTAAGAAACCTAAATATTATATTGAACCCAATTGTTTATTTCAGGGAGCCCAGACTGAGAAATGGAAACCAGTACTTCAACTAGAAAATTCCAGAGAAAGCAAGGTGAATTTCAAGGTTATGACTGCCATTCTGTTGCAATTCAAATGAATCTCATAGAAACTCCTAAGTACTACTTTCCAATAGATATAAAAAATATGCAATTCACTGACATTTAATATTTTCTTTAAGTTCATAAGTTTTCAAGTATTAAAATATATTTGAGACATGCTGCATTCATACTCCCACAGAGACTTGACTGCATTTATTTAATTCTTCCACTTCCATTCACTTAAGACCACCTGAGAACTCTCACTCTGTATGCTTTGCAGTGGATATAGCAATAATATATTTTAAAATCTCAGTAGTGAATACAAACAGTTTACAGGACTTTGAAATTAATGATCTGAAGCTGAAATTCTTAGATCCAACCATGTTAATATTTATTCATACCTTTCATGCCATCATTAATGCAATGGAGCACAGTCAAACAGATACCCAGCTTCTAAGATTCAACTCATGAAGAACTAACAAGAAAGTCAGACTTATTCTCGTTGGAAATGAAGAAAGCTTGTAATGTCGTAATTAAAGCACTGCTCTTTCAAAGATGGTAAATAACACTGATCCAAGTAAGGATTAACAGTTGCAAAGAACATAGTGATCTCAAAAAGTAGTAAAAATCCAAAAATAATTTGTGGTAAAACATTTTCTTCCTTCATATGACAATGTTATACTTAGAAAACAAATGAAAGTTATGTTTTTTACATCTATATTCAGAAAATATTCAAGAATTACAATGATCTAAAATGTAGGTAGGTTTTAGTTTGGTTTTTTCACATAACCAATAATAAAAAGAAAGTTGTCGAGCTTAGTCATGTACTGAAAATAGCATAACCAGATTCTGGTGCTCCTTTAAGGCTTTGCTTAAGAAAGCATTCCAGAGCTGGTGCACACCAACCAGACTGACCAGACTATTGTGAAAAGACTTACTGTTCAGAAAGGCATCAAAGTATTTTTGATTTAGCAAAGATCTTTGTGTAGTAATGGATTTCAGGTACCTCGAATATGATTAAAATGTTCCTTTCATATTTTACTCCCCATAACTCTGAGAAGCAAATCTTGGGATATTTCTATCTTGAAAGCCTTAGGATAATGCCATAAGGAATTTTCCCAGACACATCCTGGATATTTTTATGAAATTTTTAGATTGAGAAGACAGGTCAGTGTTCTTTCAAGAATTTAATGAGATTTAAATTCTTTCAGGTAGTGCTTTTAACATATTAATGTACATATTCAAACAAATTCACTAATTAATTATCAATATAAAGGCCCCTAAATTGCAGGGATGTGGTCAGTTCCAGTAATTTCAAAGAGATGAAAGAAAAAATGTCACCTAGGATGTACAAGCTCAAAATGGTCATAAACCAGGAAATTATTTCACAAACCATCTTCATACCCCTTTATTTTATAGGTGAGAATGTTCAACATTAATTTTAGACAGAAATATCTTTTTCAGCAATAAGAACACTGCAGATTACTTCACCTGAGCAACTTTGGCAAGCATTTCAGAAGCAAACCTGGTGGGTCAATTAAATATAAGTGCTACGCTGAACCTGTCCATTAAGGGAGGAAATCCTATTGAGGAGCAACTTCTCCAATACAATGAAAATGGAAAATTGATTTACAGTCTAAATGTGTCAGTTCTTATAAATAGAGTTATAATGAGGGTCTATAGAATGTCAGATAAAGAAACAGAGGACTGAATGGAGGAACAGATAACACTTCAGTATAAATGAAGTATAATTGTTCAATCAATAGTTTGCTTTAAAGGTTAAGGTAAGATTTCATTAGACATAGATCAAACAGGTGTCTCTTTATACCGAGAGCAATGAACTGCAGGTTTATGGTGGGAAAACATTCGCTCAGAAAAGAGTTAAAACGATTAAAAGCTACTAAAATGCACTGAAGCAGATCATGGTAATGAATAGTTTTTTAGCACCAGCTAAACAGTATCCTTTATCTTTCTTTCCCTCTCCCTCCGTGCCCTACTTCTGTGTCAGCAAAGATAGCCACTGAGGTAAATTGGTTGCCACAAAAAGCTTTCCATTTGCAGGTATTGTTACAACATGGCAGGTGTCATTCTTTAGGTATGAAGCAGCTGCTGCTAAGATCAAAATCCATAAAATGAGTAGCAACACATTCAGGCTCAATGTACTACATACAAATAGACATTTGCTTACAGGACCATTCCCCAAGTATCGATGCAAACATTTTTAACTGGTTTAAACAGCCCTCCTCCTGCTTTTAAGAGGTTCAGCAATCTAATCAGGGAGCAACAGCAACACTGTGATTTACAGCACACTTTAAAAAGCAGATACTCAAACAAGTAATGGGAACAGACATGATTGCTCTCTATAAATACTCCAGGAATGGGGATGGCAGTAAAATGCCCAGGAGGAGAAAGAATGTTTTAAACTAAAGGACAATGTTGGCAATTGACAATAAATAAATTTAGACTGGAAATCAGGAGATTGCTAACTATTAGAAGAGTCAGACTATGGAACAAACTCCCAGAGGGAGTAGAGAAGGAAAAATATCTGCTATATTTAAAGACATATACAAAAAATTCTGTGAAAGTTATCAGAGAATAACAGGAGATTAGGCAGGTTTGCCAAGATTCTTTGAAGTCTTATGTCATATTTTAACAAGCATGATGAAGAGATGAACAACAATTCATAGGGTGATACCAATTTTCATCTCTTCCAGTTGGCTGGAAATGGCATTTTAACTAGGAAAAATTGCCATAATCACTGAATAAAATATGTTGCATATAGTTTGAAAATCTGAAGTGAAGAATAATTTGATTTCGTAGGCCTATTTCCCACAACACCCATCATATATTTCAGAATAGGATATGTAAATGAACTGAAGTTTATACCTACTCCTTCGTCTGGATGGTATGTTTTATTGAGGGCACAAATCCACATAGTCCCTCAAGAGTATCCAATAAGTCCCCTAAGTACAGCATTGTTTAGCCCCCTTATCATTTTCTGAAAGAAATCAGCTGCAAGGCATGTATTAGAAACCCTGACACCAACTAAGTCACTGCTGAAATATCCACAGACTTGAATAAAGTTTCCATTCCACTTGGAACTTCCCAGGGCAGTAGTTTAATTGCTTATCAAGTTTTTCAAGCCATTGAAGCAAGGTTTTGCAAATTAGATTCAACAACTGCATAATGCTGTGCTAGATTTACTTGTCTAAAAGTCAAGCCTTCCTTTTTAGTTGATTTATGTTTCAGCACAAAACCCAAAGTAACAAAAATAAAATCATAAGTGCATACCATTTCAAATGTTTGATAGAAATACAGAACGTGAAATTTGAGAGACAGTGGTAGTCCATCAATAGAGAATGCTACTCCAAAATCAACTTAAATAGCAGGGGTAAATCCAACGTGATAGATTAAAATCCAGCACTAATGAATTTATTATAATGTGCTTTGCAGAAAAATGTCAATAGGTGATCTCAAAGCAATTTTGCTGACAGACAGTGCAATGAAGGTATTTTAAATGACCATTGGCATTTCATTCAGAAAGTTTTAAGACATACCAATGAGCCTTTTTAGAAGTACAGTTTGTCTAAATCTCTGCGATTACTCCTCAATGGCAACTAAACTTTACTTAATTTCATGTCCTCTGAAATGGATAATGTTGTTATTATTTTTTATTAGTGAAATCCATACAAGACTGAAAAAACCTCTCTATCCCATTGTGCTATGGACAGTACAGACACCCAATTGTGTATGGACAGTTTTGGGTGGAGTAAAAATTGAAAAGAAGAAATTTCTTACCTTTTCAAGAGACAATCAGCTAATCATTGTCTAATGACACAAGAGTGCTTTTCTCCATCTGTATCCTTGCAGTCGTTTCTGTACTTGACTTTCTTTCTTGACATTTCTCTTAAACCCACAAATACTTATCCTTGGAAGAAGGGAAGGAGAGGTTGTTCTCAAATTACTGCTTGTAAAATCCACATCCCTTCGGTGGTCTAACGGTCCCTTGTACCTTTGAAAACCCTTGAATGGATTTGATGTCTGGCAACATACTATGATGACTGCACAGAGTATTTGTGGAAAAAAAAATAAAGCCAAGCTGAACCAGAAACCAAGGAAGAGGATAAAAATCATCATTCCAGTGGGAAGGGAAGTACTCTGTTCAGTCACTTAAAGGGAACTATTAGGCTGAGATTTTCAAGGTTGAGAACCTCCTGTTATAAAGGAAAAGGTGGTGAAGAGGAAAATAAACATTTCCTTCGTTCTGTAAAATAGGATATACATGACCAACACACAGTCCAGAAACACTTCTCAGAACCCAAGTATTTCCTTCAGTTGGTGCATAAGCTAACAAGTCAGCTATGAAAAGGAGCTATTTTCTTTCTTTCTCTTTCTTTCTTTCTTTCTTTCTTTCTTTCTTTCTTTCTTTCTTTCTTTCTTTCTTTCTTTCTTTCTTTCTTTCTCTTTCTTTCTTTCTTTCTTTCTTTCTTTCTTTCTTTCTTTCTTTCTTTCTTTCTTTTTTTCCTTTCTTTCTTTCTTTCTTTCTTTCTTTCTTTCTTTCTTTCTTTCTTTCTTTCTTTCTTTCTTTCTTTCTTTCTTTCATCTGTTCTGATTCCTATATTTCACTAGATCAAAATTATGTATCAGAATCAAAAGAGACCAGTATTACCTAGAGCAGCCTAGATAGTATTGCCAAAGATTTCTTCCAGGGCAATGAAAAACACTGAATTTTGAGACCATTAGGACTTAGTCTTTCTGTTGGGTAAACATATAACCATCAGATTACTAAAAAAAGATCTATTTAAAAGATAGATTATCATGATAATTTCAACCTTTAAACCCACTCAAAGAGTTCTGCATTAATTTTTGACTGATTTATGTCAGTTTTAAGGTAAGCAGGCTAGCTCCGTTTTTGAGAGGTTTTGTCCTGTGCGTTACTAGGTAGAATCCCTTGCAATATTTAGTTAGAAGAACACTGAGGTGCTCTGTCACCACAGATCCTAGCAGAAGATAATTGTTTCTAAGATTCTGAGAATATGGAATTTGAGATATATTGTAAAACTCAGACTAGAAGTCGAAGTCAAATAGAAATGGGCTTAACATAGTTTAAATAGTGGTAAGACAATTACAGAATATGGGAAACTAGGATTTAGACAAATTATTTTATCAACCATAGGTTTAAACTTGTCATATGCAAACTGTTTTAGATAAGGATTTACAGTTCTTAAATCCTTTCTTGATCTTTTCACTTAGGCTAGTCTCTTGTCATGTACTTACTCAATGCTTAAACAAATAACCTGGGTAGAAAACACGGTCAACCTGAATGAGATTGAAATATTTTCTTAACTGGAAAAGACTACTAGCCTAAACTCTGGAAAAAGACTGAACCTTTATCTCCCACAACGTGGGTGACAGCCTAATTTCCATATTTCTGGGTTCTGTTAGATGTTGTCTATTCTTTCACTACCATTTTGTGGTGTCTTGGTAACTAGATGTACCTGGAGAAATCTGTTGACCAGACAAAATAAATATTCAAGTATTGCTCTTTGGAGGAACAGGAATGTCTCTTTAAAAGTCTGAGCATTTTCCAGAGCTAGGTAGGCTCTGAGAAGTAGTTATGAGAAATTTTCATAACCTTAACAATGGCAACTTTATCATTACTTGTACTAAAGGATGTCTTAGGACTATTTAAATGGTATCATCGGAAAAAACACAAAAGACATTTATTAGTCAGTCTGACAGGTGCTTCTTTCAAACACATGGATGCCATCCCCACCTGTGAAGAATTTCCCAGAACTTGTTAATAAAAATAAAGCCCTAATTAGGTTATATTGTGGATATGTAAAAACAAACTACAACAATTTAGCAACTAAAGAAAAGAATGATTTTTGCTTTGACACCACACATTACTAGGAAAAACATCTGTGTATCTAAATTTTTTTGCAATGAACAGCTAAAGGCTAAAACATAAATCATCCAATTAAAAAAAAAATGATAATGAGGGAAGTACTTGGCTTCCAACTTATTTTAGTCATTCTTTAGAGTTGTTTCTCCTTCAATAGTGATTACAAAGGTGCACTGCGTTGCTGCTGAGCTATAATCAGTTTAGCATTTTTCGTTTTTAATAACAGTTTCTGTATTCATTTCAGTTTGTGATGATGATCCCAGCATGTTATAATAATTTGCATCACACTTCCAAATGAGAATTGATTTTGTTTGCATGGGTAATTTCTCACCAATTCCCCTTAATTTCAAGATGAATGTGTTTTTCAATTTTTCCAATTATGTAAAAAACAAACAAGCAACCCCTCCCTGCGGAATCTCTCAGAGTTCCTAGGACCTTTGTACCAATCTGTTTGCAATTAATTGTCTTTAACTCTGTTGGAGATTGTTAAGCACCAGCAGGATGCACTGAGGCTGTGGAGTCTCTTTCCTCAGGGATTTTAAAAACTTGGTTAGACACAGCCCTGGTCAACCTGCTCCTGCTTTGAACCAGACCTACAACAGGATGACCTCAAGACCTCCCACACAAACTGAATCTTTCCATGACTTTATGAAAACAGTCATTAATCAGATTATATAGCGACACCATTGTACGTTGAAATTTACAGGGAAGCAACTTGCACAATTCAGTCAAACAGGAATACAACAAAAAGTGTTTTAAAATATCTACATTTTTAAAAGATTTATGATCTATGTCTTATTTGTGCATGTGTGTTTTTGCATACATAGATACATGTATGTCTATTTCTTTCTATTGATACATGTCTTTGTACACATTCTATTATGTTAAAACATCCCTTTTCATACACCAGATTTTGGTGCTTAATACACTCACATTTTTGAAAAATCTTGATATTTGTATTTTATTTCCAGTTCATTCGAATTATATTTCATTGTGGTTTAATTAATTTAGACACCATCATCATCATCATCATCAAAAGTAAAGGCTGACACAATGAAGATTGAAACCAGAGTTAGTCCACAAATGGATGGTTTTGATTAAAAAAAATAAATAGCCTATACAAAAAGGGTAATATTTTATTTCCTTTACAAAAACACTTAGTTGATTGAATTTCTTTTATGCTTTGGACTTCTTAGTTATTCTAAATAAAATGATCAGGAAATTTCTGGTTCCCATAATGCCAGTATAAACTGAATGTGAAACAAAGTTACTGCTGCTGGTGTATTTATTCAAAACCAAATGTAACTCACTTATACACCAAATTATAGAGAAAATAATGTTGTTTTTGTGGTGAATTTCATCCTATCACCATCTGCTTCATATTTCAGAACAGGTTTTTAATCCAGAAGGTGCTTTTACTTAGAGTGATGACAAATCAATCTAGATCTTTATTACAGGACATATTAATTGCATTACAGCCTCAATACATTAGAATACATATAATATCCAATTCTTCTTTCTTGCTTACATAAAATCCATGCTGTCTTTAAGTTAATTACAACCAAAATACCTCTGGAAATCACACCCAGCATACATACATACAAATCATACAACATACATTATTGAAAGCACAATCTGTTCCTAGATATTGTCATATGAAATATTTCCTAAAAGTTGATTTTGAACTACAGGAATAGATGTTTTTACACGAAATGGGGCACTTAATGAGCATCTCAATTCTGAGCAGCCTCAATGCCCCCAAAGATTTTTTTTAAAGTATTTTCCATTCTTCCCTGGAGTCTGTGTCAGATGATTGTTATGCTTAGGGATGAAACGATACTTGTCTGTGCCAAACTATCTGGTTCAGCAAGTAGTGTTCAATGTAATCCAACTGCTGTCTGTAGGAGAGGACTTTCATTCTTTTCTTTCTTCTTTCCCTTATTAAAACTGAACAATAATACAAATCCATTTTAAAAGGATTGGCTACTTGGGACATGTTTTACATAGTTTTTCCAGGCCAAGCTCTAATTTCAGACTGGAACTTTCCCAGCTTCAAGCTGATGAAGATATTGTGCTCCTCAGAATGTGAACCTGCACTGTCTTGTTTTGTTCTAGAGGTAATTTCCAGCTCAAGGTGTTCGGGACGGAAACTCTAAGGAATGTAAATTATTTTAGATGTTAGAGATAATCATACTCTGCTTGAATTGTGAAACCATTTGCTTAAGCAATGCTAAGACACTCTTGATTTGAAAGTGGAAGAGATAATCCTACTTGAGCCTGATAAGGCCTGAAGTCCTTATCAGCTGCATTGCTGGTAGAGAGCTCTGGGGTGGAAAGGATTAACTCACCTGCTTCATTTCAAGCAAACTAAGCTTGCAGAAAAGCCTTCAAGAGAATCTGCTCACATAACTGTGTACTGGACTTCTGTCAGCTGTGCCACATTTGTCAGGCACCTGCAGCTTAAGACCAGGCAGCAAAGTCAGAATCAAATGGATGCTGCAGAGATTATATTTTATCATGTTCTGCTTTAAGCATCTGCCTAGCATTTCTGGTGCATCAATCCTACATTCTAGAGAGGCTGTTTTCCTACTCATTTGAGATAAATTCAAGGAAAAAACATTGGCTACTGTACACGTGTCACTGCAAATAAGGAAGAGGCTCTCTTCCTCTCTCACACACATCTAGTTATGCATATGAATGTAAGATGGATTGTTTGATTTAGCACCTGAAGCATTAACCTTTGATAAAACTTCATAAGAAATTAAACTATGAGGCCCAAAGTTTTCTGGATAATAATAAATAAAACTATGCCACAAACCTAAGATCTGGTCCATCCACCTTTTTATTCCTATCTCTAAAGAAGATACAGATCTTCTCACACAGCTGTTATATTCATATGTTTTTAAATTTTTGCCATTCCGTTACTCTGCCCTTGGTGGTATAGAATAACCTCTTAGACATGCTCACATCCATGCCCCCTCAGCTACTGTGAAAAATTAACTCTGTAACAGGTTCACAAGGTCACTGTCTGTGTCCCTGCTAGAACGTAAGGCATGAGAAAAACAAGAATAATGCTAAGGATTCAAGCTTATAGAGTATCAAGTAGGAATAAACAGTTGAATGCTCTTAATAAACAGGCCAGAGCCTCTGCTTAAGATGGAGACAGAAATTCACAGAAATTCCCTGATCTCTGACTAGAGAAAAATGCTTTTTATACCTGTAACTTTGGAGCTTCCTGAATCACAAATGTGAAAGAAACCTGTCAGGCACCTCAGAGATTCTCCAGAATATTTGAGGCCCATTTGTTCCATTGACCATAAGCTCCTTGGATTGTGGGGTTTGGGAGAAAGGCTTTCCTCTAATTTCTTATCATTTCCAATTATAATGCTTTACCTTATTTATGTACTGGCCTTCTGTCAAGACATTTAGATAAATAAAAAATTAATTTAGACATTGATCAACTGAATGAAATCTAAAGTATTGTACTGGCACTGCACCAAAAAGCATCAACTGAGAAATTGCATGACATAATAAAACTGTCAGAAATAAAAACATTCCATCACAATTAATCTAGAATTACTCTGGTTTTTGAAGGACAATTATCTCTAAGAAAAAACAGAAAGGTAGAAAAAAATCTCTAAGAGATATTATTATTCACATGATCTGGGAAAATGATTAAAGAATATGGAAAAAATCACAAAATTTTGCAAAATTTTGGCAAAACTTGTCTAATAAAGGAGATAAAGAAAAATAAAAGTCAATCTATATTTGATTTAGGATATATATATATTGTTAAATCCCTTTCATTTAGAAAAACCTGTTCTTTGTAAACTTCAGTCCTTTCCAGCTCCATAACATATTTTCTACTTGGGGAGGCAAGTATCAGTTTTCCCATAAGTTTCATCTACCCCTTAGGCTTCAATTTCTTTGAGACACTTTGCAATTCTAAGAGCACAGACAGAATATCATGAGGCAATTTGGCAAAAATAAGAAAAGACATAATTTGTAATACTTGCATAAGGAAGTGTTATAAAAGTAAATTCTTCCAAAGATGTTGAGGAGGGTTTTCATTTACACAGCAAGAATGAAATAGATAGTGTTCCTGAAGGGAAATTTTTGTGTGGTACAAATTTTCTTTGTTTACTTTAATGATAATTGTTGTTGTTGTTGTTGTTGTTATTACCTTGACAGCCTTTATTCACTTAAGGAATATATGCAAAGCAGATTTGTGGACAAAAATAATTTCTCCAGATTAACCATGTCTTCAGTAAAACTGGAAATCCTTTTGAGGCTGACATCATGGCTATCAAAAATTACAAAACCGTGGCCAGTTTTCTGTTATCTCACATATATAAAGTGAGAGGAGGAAAAAAGAACTTACAAGTTTTTGGCTTATGATCTTATTTATTTTATTTTTTAAATTTTCACACACACACTGGAAAGTTACATCTGTGTCCTTTGGCACAGAATCACAGAGTTGCAGAGAAAACCAACAAGGCTGGTGAAAGGTTTGGAACATAATACCTATGAGGAGTAGCTGAGGGAGCTGAAGTTGTTCAATCTAGAGAAAGAAGGCTCAGGAGAAAGAGATCTTTTTCCTCTGTATAACTACCTGACAGGAGGTTGTAGTGAGGTAGTGGTACTGATAGGACAAAGGGAAATGACATCAAGTTGCACCAAATTAGGGTGAATTTAGGAAGAATATCTTCACTGAAAGAGTGTAAAGCATCGGACAGTAAAAACTCTGTGTTTAAGAGTTTTAAAAAACAGTGGATGTGGAATTTTGTAATGTTTCAGTGGGCATAGTGGTATGAAATCAAAGGTTTGATTTGATTATCTGGAGGTCTTTTCTAGACTTAATGATTCTATGATTCCATGAAAAGTGCTGAGCCCAAGTTACACCCAATGACCTGCAAGACAAGCCTTTATTTTAGAAACGTAGCATAAGCAAGGATAAAGCTGAAATCTAGGTAAGAGTTTTGGGAATATTTGTTTCACTGAAATTCCTAGAAAGTCTCAATGGAGCCACTAAAAATTAAAGTTACAATCATAGGAAGAGATTTTTCAAAAGTTCAATTGGCACATAATTTTAAAGCCAGGTATTTATCTGGAAAGAGACAGAGATATTGTACGAGTCACTACGATTCATGCAAGAGTTGTGTGCTTGGCATTTCATAAACACCTGCTAAGTGCTTTTGTGCAGTTTTGATGATCAGATATTATTGGACTGATTAAAAAAAAAAAAAAAAACTACAGCTCCCCTCCTGACCTTTTATCTCAGATTAGCCCAATTAAGGAAACCCAATGTCAGACAATCTCATCACTACAGCTGCATAAAATATACAGTCTAGATTTTCCTGTCATGTATGTGTATGCATGAGTGATTATATACGCAAAAATTCTGCAATTAGAATTTAGCATTGAATGCCTTTCAGTGGAATATTTCTTTTAAAGTCAAAGAGGATCTCAAAAACATTTTTTATGTTTAGTAGTGTGTGTTGTAAACATATAATGGCTTTTTTTTTTCTCCCTCAGCTGCCATTAATGCTAACATTAATATTCTTTAGCAGAAAAGTTTAATTGAACAGATTACTAAATCTTTTTGTAGAAGTGTATGTTGCTCATCTACGGATACATTAATTTATTTTCATAAGTATTGTGCAATGCATCTACAGTATAACTGGAAGGTGACATTTTCTTTTTTTTCAGCAAATGAGTAAAGTGAATTATTAAAGGATCTAAAAGTCTGAGTGCTGAAATCCAATATTTATGTGTATATTTAAAAATATTAATAACTCAATCAACAATGTATTAAAGAAAATACATCTTGTGTATTAAAGAAAATGGTTATGAAAACATAATGTCCCATGGCTCTATCTCCCAACAATTTTAACTTTAATATTTCTTATTAATGTGATGTATGTCATAATAAATTCTTCCCTATCTGTTTAAAACTTCAACAAGGAAGACTTTCAACAGGAAATTTGTTAAATTATACCTTTCACGATCATGTCTCTGAAGGGGAAAAAGGACTCTGTTGTAGTCTTCTCTTTATTCCACAAGATGGAGCTCAATCCCTGTACTACAGTTCTGCAGCACCTCGAGAGGTGGTTTTTATCCTTTCGACATTCCCTCACAGGAATAAGCGACAGCCAGAGTAAGCAGTGTGATGCAATAGTCCTCTGGTTATAGATTACAGAAACATCTGCAGAAAACAGTGCTCTGATCCTACAGTGATGAATCCACAACCAAGTATGCACTTTATAAACTTAAGATTTAAAGATACAGTGCTATTTTATAGAAGTAACAATATGTTACTAACTAGATGACATTTAGATCCAGAGTCCAGCACTTATTCAATAGAACACCGCATTTTGCCATACATGGAGTTTTATGCTGGGTGAAAATAATGATTGCATCTTTGATACGAAGAAAGAACTTGACTTTTTACATAAAACTGAAGTCCAGACACTGAATTTCACCCTCCAAACATGTATCAACTAGAGTTTTTCTCTGCATATCATATTTCATTAGGACAAACTCAAGAGTTACCAGATTATTCTGCACACACAAATCAAAGTGTTCTTTCACAGCAATAGCTGAGAACCACAGAAACACAATTTGCATAGAAAGGACCTCTAGAGTACCTTGCCCACCTGCTACAGCAAATCAGATCAGGGACAATTTCCTATAGTTCTGGTTATTTTTAATAATGTGTCCAGCTTTCTGAAAAGTGATGAAAATCTGTAATTCTGACTGTCCAGTTAAAAATATGAGCTTTGCACTTCCAGTATTTGAATGCAACTTTTTAGTGGAAACATCCATCTTTCAATTATGGGGTAAAGTGTTGACACACTGTGAATTACTGAGCACATGTAAAATATGTGGAAGTAGATCAAACTGAGATGGAAAGCTTTTAGATTTCATTAAAGGACACATCTAAAAACCTATCTAATGATGTATGCTGCTTTGGTACCTCTTCAGTGCAAAGAATCACATAGACAAGAAGGTTTTTAACCTTGACAATTATGTCAGTTAGAGCAGATTTAGAATCCAGAAATCTCATTCAGCTGACATACAACTAAGGCAAACTCATTCAAGATTACCGGCAATTTTTCAAGTTTGATATGCCTTCAGAGAACTTTCATGCATTCTCCCTTGTTGGATTACCAGTTACTTTTGCTTCTGTGAGCACAGTGGGTGAGACCCAGAATAATCCAATTTCAGAAGCATGGAAAAAAATAAACTGTCAACTTTTTGTTTTTCTGTGGAAACTTTTGATGGCTCAGAGATGCTGCAGTAATGTCTACCTATTCCACAACATTTTTGTTCATCTCTCACCTTATCTACATCCATATTCAGAATAAATACATCATGTAAACTCCTCACACTGTCATACTATATCCACCACCTTTATATTTCTACAGACTCAAGATATTTAATTTTTTTCTGCTTTTCTTTGTTGTTCACCTTTTCAAACTAGTACAAATCCAGATTCCCACACCCATATTTTTTCAACCAGCTCTCTGACATTATACTCCTTTACAAGTGCCATCCTGCACGCCCCTTATTCCCATCACACTTATCTATCCTCCTAAGAACCTTCACCACTTGGGGCCTGTTTTGTCATTTCTGTAGCCATTTCTATTGTTATCCTTTTCTCTCGGACATTTTCTCCATCCTTAGAATAAAATATAATAAAATCGAATGGAATAAAATTACAGCCATTCACAGCACTTTTACTGATGTACAATCTTCTGATTTATGGAAATCTGAAATATTTTATCATTTCATTTTACCAATCCACTGTACACCAGATCAGGTTGTTGGTACTGGGACACTCCCCTCATCATTCCCTGCAAACCCTCTCAATCCCCCTTTCATTTTCAGCACTTGCAGGAAGTCTCCTCTCTTCTTTACAGCAGCTGCCATATCCTATCACTGCCAATCATCTCACTACATTTCAGCTTTCCTCTTTAATTTCAGCTTCAATCCCTCTGCTTCTCTCAGCATCCTGCACTTTTCCTTGGCTTCTTTGTTAAATGATCCATTTGATCACTTTCACTTCCTTTGCCCTGATGCTTTATTTCAGGCTCTCTGACTAGCCAAAATGTTCATCCTTTAATTTTCTTACTTTCATTAAGCATCTCTCTCTTTTTCTGACTGACTTTTCTCTTGCTGTGTTTCCTCATTCTAGCTACCAGCTATTCTCTCTCATCACTGATCATCAGGCTTCACCATCTTCCCTTGTGACACTGGAGGCAGTTCTTTTGACAGCACTGATATGTGCCTTCTGATTACACCCTGTTGGATTTTTCTTTTTCATTTGCTGTGATGGCACTGATGGGCATTTTTTGAATATGCCTAATCATTTACGTTCTTCAGCATAGGCCCCACTTTTCAGCCCCAGGATTCAGAAAAGAGTGTGTTCACTTGGAATACATTTTTTTCAATTTCTTCTTTTGATGTTTATCTTTATGTAGATCATTCTCCTCCCTTTGCCTTAGATGGCAGATTCTAGAAAGAGTGATGTTTTAAATCCAAATGAGAAAGATTGTGCAGACAATTGTTTACAGCTTCTGGCCTTGATGTATGCATTATATAATGGTAAAAAGATAATTAGATCAAAGTAATAAAGTTTCCTTCATACTTAGGTGAGTATCCCACTTTCTGAATTACACAGCATTTTTTCCCCCAACTTTTTCACATCTACAGTGGTTTATTTGATTTCCCAATACTAAGCAGATCCTTGAAGTGTAGATGAAGAAATCTTGTATAAATAAAACCAGCACACCACAGAGTACCTTTCTCTGTGTTACTTCATGAAATGCTTAATGAGATAATTAGAAATTTCCCATAGAAAGTGAGAAACTTGGTTGCACAATGACTCAAGCGAGAAAGGAAATAAATGAAAGACTCAGTGGATAATGGGATAAAAGGGAGCCTTGAACTCAGTAATACTGCCCTTAGATTCCAAATTCTCAGGGAATGTTATAGGGTGAGCTAGACTCAGTTCAACCAATTGCACTAAGTGGGTCCCATAAAGTGAAAAAATCAAATGCTTTCTGTCAATCTGACAGTTCACTTTTGAGATTGTAAACTTCTTCCAAACAGAGAAATTCTTCAATAGACATAATTGAAGGTGGTGTCTGATTGCATCCATGTACAGTTAATGAAGGAAAAAATTAAGCTATGAACATTGAAAAATAAGAACAAGGATCCATTCTCTTATAGTGAGAACTGGCATATTTGGTTGATATGGAAAGCTATGAATAAAAAAGAGGAAGATAGGTATTAATATTTCAAAATAGTTTAAATATCCCTGTAATGCATTAAATCACATTACTTGATGTTTAAGTGAAAGGAATATGGACTTATCCAACAGAACAAGTCAGAAGAAAATTATTTAAGAAAGAAGTAAATTAAGCCCACATTTGCCCACAGAGTACTGGTTACCTTAACAGCTGCAAAACTCTTATGATGTGTGTGCTATGACTGCTCACTGTTATCTGGATTAGCCACTTTTCTTGCAGTCACAAAAAAGAAATATAGCTCCAAATAGTGGCAGAATTAAATATAATTTTTTTTTTTATTATTTCTCTCTCTTGAATTCATTGTCTTTTCGTGATTTTTTTTCACAAAGTTCAGAAGCATCAGAAAATTGAATAAAGGGGTTTGAAATGTCTTGCTTGTAATTCTTGATATTTCATTTATTGCTAAATACAACTTGAATTTCAACATATCTCAACAAAAACAGAAACATTCTCAGCTCTATGACAAAGCTTTTAGTCATGAGTGGGATTAGGCATCTCTTAAATGGAAGGAGGTTTATTTGAAAGCAGCTCAGGAGCAGATAGGTTCATAGCTCACATTCCTGCATCAAAATCTGACTTGTCTTAATTCTATTTCACATTCAACAAAGCAAAATAAACAAAAAAAACCAAGCAAAATATGTCTTTGGCAGCACATTTGGGCTCTAGTTCATAGCTAGGCAGTGCAGTGAAAAGATCCCCCAGTATTAGGCATAGGACTGAAAAGATGCAACCTTCAGTCCTTCAGTCTTCTCTCCCATAAGCACACTTAGATTTTGTTTTGCCCAAAGTATTGATCATATCTATACTGCACATAGGCAAAACACTGACTTGGTGGATAGAGTGAAGGCACAGGAATGGAAGAGACAGAGGGAGTAGTCCTTACTGCAGGAGCCTCAGCTTTATGGAGATACGCCACTATTAAGGTGATTTAACAGCGTGACAGTTTCCCAACATTTTTCACTCAAAAGGGTGTTGTCTCAGAATTAATTTGATTAACAAGCACATACTAAGGTTCTGCTAGAGCTGAAGCACTCCAAAATGTTGGTGACTGCTTGCTTTACTCATTAGATTCACAATGGCTCAAGGTGTGCCCTTTGATACAGCTTTATAGTTCTCAGCAGGCCTCCAAGTGCTTTTGTTGCAAATGTATGAATAAAAATCAGCAGAAACCACAATGAATGACCTTTCTTTTGGTCACTGTTTATAATGACTTTATATGCTTGAAAAGTTTCAGAATCATTCACTGCTGAACTCAAACCACACAACAGAAAAGGGCAGGGAGAAAAAAAAAAAGAAACCCAGCATTTAATCCCTTTTGATGTGAATGGGATTCTTTGTTCCAAAGTTACCAAAGTCACAACAGTAAAGATGATAATTAAAAATTTTAATTGAGTATTCTGAAATTAAAATAAGGTGAAGAACCCCTAATAATGTACCACTGCCCTCAAGAACACAGTAGGGAATTCAAAAGGTGTAGAAGCTTTTGGAAGATTTATATATTTATATTCTCAGTATGGGAATAGTAGACACTTCTGGACATACTGATAATACCGTATTTTTTAACATCTGTTGATCTCATTCTTGTTTGTTTCAGCAGCCTGTGTGGTGGCTGAAAAGTATTAAGCACAAAACAATTCCCTTCCCTTCCCTTCCCTTCCCTTCCCTTCCCTTCCCTTCCCTTCCCTTCCCTTCCCTTCCCTTCCCTTCCCTTCCCTTCCCTTCCCTTCCCTTCTTTTTTTTCCTTTTGTCAGGCAGAATTTCAAAATTTCATCTCAGTCCTATTAAATAACCCAAAAATCGAGATTTTTGTTCCTCTAAATAAAGTATGAAGGTGCTAAGAATGTGGAAATTGGATTGTTTGATAATTTAAAAAAATTCTGACATTTCAAAATTTCTACTTCAAAGTTTTCAAGTACTTTTAATAATTTACTTAAAAATTAAACAAAATAGGTATGAACCTAGATACTGTCAAGTAAAAGCTGGGCTTTTCAGAAACTCTGTCATAGGACTGTCTCATAGTCAGAGTTATGCCACAGGGCCCAGAAACAACTCTTGTCACCACAAGGAAATATTAAAAGGTTTTTCACCCTAGCTCATCTTTCAGCTCTCAGACAGACAAGCAGCTGAAAACACAAGGCCTCCTCTACTGTGTGTTTGGAACACCAAGGTCACTTTTTCTATTGTGAATCCCTAAGAATGAGATGAAGAAAGATAAATGGAAACATACGTAAATGAGTAAAGAAAAAATTAATAAGGAACTTGACTGTTTATGCAAATATATAATGAATATTGATGCTCTTGTGTGAAGGAAACAGAAAATTTGTTCTTAGTTTTATGGTAATCTTATTGAAACTAGGTTTCTTGCTTCTCAGGAACTCAACATATGTGAATCGGGGTTTTTTGTTTGTTTTCCTGGTTTATTTTTAAATGTAGATTTTCTGTGGGGCAGGGACAGCCAGTTGTATGGAGGATAGAAGGTAAATTAGACTCTTATAAATAATGAACAAAGAACAGATTTTGAAAAATATTATGATATTTGAATTCTATAGATTTAACTATTTGAATGGAAATCAAATACACAAACACCTTTGGAAATCTGTCCCAGAAATATTATAGTGTATAATCAGGTATAGCTAAGAGGAATAAATTAAGAGATTTTCTTGATTAAACTCTCAGTTGTTGCTAACTGAATATTGTGCCAGCCAATGTTTTTAATGAAACTAGGATTTATAATACAAAGGGGAAACATAAGGAAAAAAAAGCTAACGTGTTAAAGAAAAAATAATTAATAACATGCAAACTCAATATTCAGTTTGATTTAAGGCATGACCTGTCTCCTAAGCTTCCTTTCCACTCACTGTCTCCTTACGCAGCACACAGGCATCAGGCAGCCAGAGGGATAATTCCAGTTTATCAGCCAGCCTTTAAGTTACCGTGGCAAGATGTGGGATGTGCTCCAGCCAGTGCTAGTCCCGGGTTTTTCTGAAGAAATCCAGAGCTTCATATACTTTGTTCTTAGCAAATGCTAATCTATCTTCAGATCATATTTGGAAAGAATGCATCTCATCCATAACCATATCTATTTGTCTTAACTACTCCATTTTTCCTGGCACTGAGTTTTTTAGTGCTTTATTTTTATGCTACTTATAAGATGTATATTTTATTCTTAGTACAAATTACTTTTGTTAACTTTTTTCTCTTTTGTATTATTTCTTTCACAGCTCTTTCTCCTTTCTCTAGTGCAAGAATCTTTTCCTCACACTTTTGCTTCTCTACGTCTCAAAGGCTTTTCCCTTTTTCTCCTATTGCATTTTCATGCATATTCACTGCCATGCTCTTTTCCTTTATTTTCCTCCAGTTCATTCATGGTTTCTGTTCCTCAGAACCCATTTAGAACCATGAACCTGCCAAATACGTGTTTTCATAACATACATATGTATACATATATACATGTATGTATATATTAGTCTTATACTCTGTCCCTCCAGAAAATTTGAATTCTCTATTCCCCATCTCCTTTTTCCTATGCTAATTAGAAATTGTACACTAATTGATTAATTTTGTGAGTAATTGATATTTAGGAACAGTTACTTCTGATATTACTTCCCTGCAATTTAGGGAAAAGGTGTGACTGGGAAACTGCTGCTCAAAAGCACATATATAGTCCATGTTAATTTTACTCTAAGTTTTCCTATGAGATAGGGGTTGCAAATAAATTCATGAGGCAAAATATGGAAATAGGATGAAATTCTGAAAATACTGGAGTCTGAAAGAAATTGTAAGAATGTGTGGAATTTGTCCTCTTTTAGAGTCCGAGACATTTGATCTGGCAGCTATGTTAGTTCTTGCATCAATTCTTATTTTCTTCTTATAGGAACTTGTTAACAGATTACAGCTTCTTACAGTACAGTTTTTTATTAACTGAAGAAATATCTACACAGGGTTTAATTTTTTAATGATTTTAAAATGAGACTAAGTACAGCTTCATACTTTTCCTCCTCAGAGCTATTTATGTCCATGTATGCATTTGTTCTTTATTTGTAATGCAAATGGTTTGCTACAGTACAAACGCAGACATTTACCTCTGCATTAATTAAGGATTCAGAGTATTGGTAACTATTGCATTAATCGACTTTCTTGTCAATTGATCTCATGTAATTTAATATTTATGATCCAAGATATTAGCAATACCACCTCACCCCTTGGAATTTGCGAGTTTGACCCCTGTCAGCATTTCAATAACTATAACCTCATTTCAACAACTATTAAAAAGAAAAAATTTAAGGAGAATTTCTCATACATTTGATGATTCATAATAGGTGCCATTTTAAAAAAGTCAAATATGTAATTATTCAATTGCAGTAATATACTTAATTATATTCCTAATACTGAACTATTTTAAGTTAGACAAGAGAGTCCATGAAGTTAACAGCATTAGTGTCAGAAAACAAAAAATCCTAATACTGTTCACAATAATTGTCGTTTCAGAATGGTTCAAATTAGATTCTAGAGTGATGAAAATAACTATTTCAAAAAAGTAGGCTTATAGAGGGGACGTAAGAGTATCCATCTGACAGAAATTACTTTCCTGCATTCCATTACTTGTTACAAAAGAATAGATTCTTGGAAGCTACTTGGAAGAAATTTAATGCCAAAGGAGTATTAAAAAAATTCTCTTCTACTTTGTAATTAGATGAGAAGTTAAAAATTAAAATATTCAATATGGTAATCTTTCACTAGCATTTTTAGTTCACAAGAGCAAAATGTTGCAAAGCAAAAATGGAATAATCAACTTTTATACCACTCTGATTCCAATATTTTATCTTTAACATTTTATTCTTTAAAAACCCCACTGAACCCTCACTCTGTCAAAACTTTTTGAACATATGTCCTTTGGGACAAGAAGGAAAAAAACATATGAGAACACTTCAAGCAGAAAAACTTTCAGAGCCACAATTAGATGCATACTCCTTTAATTGGGATGATGGTAATTGGAAATGTTTGCATTGAGGAAAGCGTTCAGGAAAAAGGTGTTGAATCTTTGACTTAGGCCTTATCTGCTGGCACAGCTGTGACCTTTAGATGGCTTTTAGAGTCTGTGCATATATTATTGGTATATAGACTTTGATCATATTATCAGAAAGGCTTTTAAGGCAGATCAAAGAGATTGCACCATAAGAGGTGACCATGGATGCACATATGCCTTAAACCTACACCAAATGCATCTAAACTATCTCTGATGTGTTTATCTGGATGGATACAGAGTATTCAAAACTAGAGCAGTATCACTGGTTTGATTTTCAGACTTTTGTGAGTTAATTGAATAATGCAGGAGGCTCTCAGAAGGCTGAACATAGATATTAGCTCAGTGATCTATGCAAACTTTACAGCAAAACTCAAGGTAAACCAACACACAAGTTCACAAGTAAGATAATCTTTATTTTTCATTTTTATAGTTCTATTTTATCCAACTAGGCTGATGCAGGAATCTGCACTTCTGAACTAAGTCATCATTAACAAATCACCACAGCACCAGTAATGGAAACACTGCAATGTGTTACTCACTGGGGTAAACAAGTACTTGAAATTATATAGTATTTACAGGATGCCAAAGTCAGGATAGTTTCCCATCTCAGAAGGACAGGAAATATTTGGTTTTGGTCTCCCAATGTCTTTTTTAGATTCCTGTAAAACTGCCTTTTTAACTTCAGTCTTTTGTATGCTTGTTTCATCCTACATCACTTACTTAACATCCACTTTCCAAATTACAATTATAAGTTATCATCTTTCATTCTTCTGAAGAGTACTCATCGTTCTGAATAAAAATTCTTTTTCTCCTCAAGATCAGTTAAAAAATGGATAAACATGTTAGGATAAAACAGGGAACATGATGTACTTAAATTTCCTTATCAGCCTTCTATTTTCCAATAATTATTTGCCAAGGAACTGGCATTTTATCCAACAACACAACCAAAGTTTTTAACCTCAGAATAATACTGATACAAATATTTATATATTAAGCATCAAGCTTATCTTGCAACATAGATGTTTTTCATTTAAATGTCTTTTCCTGGGAGAGTAAGATAGGGAGTGGCATGCAAACTAAAGAAAAGCAAACAGCAACAGAAAAAATGACATATTTTTTGATACTAAAGAAACAAATATTTTTTTCCCTAGTTCTAAAATGTATCTCACAATTATCTGCTTCCCCATGTAAACACCTCAGTCTTCTAAATAAAAATACAATTTCCTCCTTTGACAACATTTCTCTCCTTTGATCAATGGTTTATATGAATTTGAACTTTCTGATTTGTAATGTACCATGCTGTCATTATTCCTGCTTGGGAAAACGTTTGATCTTTATGAGAACATGCTGCGGTTTGAAAATAATGACCTTGGATTAAATAAAGAAAGCAGAGCCACATCCGAAAGTATGCAGAACAATGATGATTTTACCTCCAGGCTATGTCACTTTAGTTGCTCTGTGCTCAGCAGGAATTGAAGGCTTATCCAACATATTTGCTTTGAAAATTTCATAGATAACATTAATTTGAGAAACTGCTAGTAACCATGCAGGAAGGCAATAACAGAACTATAGTAAATGGCACACTTAAGTAGGTGAATAAACATATTTTAAAAAATAAATAGTCCTGTTTTTCTGTTCCCACTAGGTTATATGTTTGGATCTGCACTTGCTTTGACCAATAATTTATACTGACTTCTAACTCTGACATTTTTATTTATTCCTCAGAGTAAAAGCTTCTAAATAATTTTCTTCTGAGAAACCCTTACTGCATATCTTTTCAGTTAGAACCATTGCTAAATCACTGTTCCTTCCTTCAAAAATAATCTTTCCATTGACTCCAATATATATTAAGATCTTCAGGTTTAATTTTCTGTAAACATCAGGGACTTTTATTATACTGAAAAAATGTAATAGAAATTAAATATGGATATGACTTAGGCATGCATGTGAAAAGTTTTGCCTGTTTTAATGTAACAATCGCAGCTCAGAAGGAAAGATGCCGCATCAGTGATACATGAACAAATCACAAACAGAAAAAAATATATCTGTGAAAACTGTGATCTCCTAATGTGTGTTACAGGACCAGTCTGAGAGTCTGAACTTTGTAGAGTGAAATATGCACTGGGAGTGTTTATTTCAATTTCTGTCCAGCTCCTTTTCAGCTGTCTGATGTTACTATGCCATACATTATATCATGGTTTAGCTAGTGTTTGACAAGATATATCCCACAAACGGAAAAGTCTTGTTCTACTTTGTTAAAAGTACTTTCTGGACCTAGGGATAAAATAGCTTTTAAATAAGTTAAGAAAATTATTAGTTTTCAATAAACCATGTAATAGTAAAAAATTGTAATTTTTCATCTTCTCAGGGGTGTATTCTCTAATATTCCTGTAATGTTTTTTGATGACAGCAGTGTATGATGGGAATGAGCCAGAGAAAGGGCCTGGCACAAAGGATCTTCCAGCTTTGTATTTCCTATTGCAAATGTTCAAGATCGACAAATGGATGATCTGACACAGTAACACAAGTCTTTTTTCTGATGTAGGCTTGCAGAGTTGCTGCTTGTATTTCCTTCTAGTTACTATTCTTTCCATCTTTTCCAAGACTGTTACAAGAGGTTACAGTAGAATTTTCAGAAAGGCTGTTACTCCTTCCATCGTATTGTTTTGGAAATGCCCTTTTCTATGATGGACCCATATATGATGATACTGTGTTTGAGAAATACAGTAATTATTTCTAGATTTGTAGGAATATATGAAGATTCATTCAAGAAATGACTAAAAATGAAGAAAGTTATTTGCAATCTACCACTACAGGAAAAATTAGGAGCAAACACATTCTTATTAGTTTAAAAATTGCAGATTTAACAGGTGTTTGCTGGGTGGCATGTTTATACGTTGTAGTTCTTTAGTGAGATTTTTATCCCTGCAAGTAAATATTCTTACCTCTCAGGGTATGAATCATCTTTTCCACATGATTATGACCACACAATTCAACAATTTACTGTGTTATGTGGAAACCAGCTTAATGGCTGTGCTGTCACAGAGATCAAATTATGTTAAATCCTAACATTGTCTTAGTATTGAACACTGCCTGCATGACTTTTAAAGAAAACAATCAGATTAAGGGAAAAAAAAAAAAAGTTGCAGATCAGTCATGAAACTGAACAAAATTTATCAGCAAACTAAAACACATGTATTAGGTCACAAAGTTTTTAAAGGATTTTCTCTAATAACATGTAGACATTTAATTCCCAGATTCTACTGACTCTCGTTTTGAAATACGTGCTATTAGAGATACACAGTTCCAGCTTCATATGTTAATAAGCAGCTTAGAAAGCAGTTTTAATCTAATCTAAGTTTTGATACCTAGCTTAGACACTGTAGGAAAACAAACTTCTTAAATAATCACCTTACTTTTTTATTTCTCTGTGCCAGAAAGATTGGAAAACTCACAATATTTTGCATTTCAATTTATTTTCTTCAATGAAAACTTCAATTAAGTGGTTTCTGCTAGAAGGGTTTTCACCTGGCAATTAGAGGGAGAGACAGAGAGAGAGAGAGAAAGATAGAGAGAGAGTTCCTCTAAATTTCCTGAGGGTCCTTAAAGTTGAAAGCATTGCTTCTATCTACTTTCATGCATAAACTGGATTGACCTTGGCTGCATATGAGATGCCTACACAGATGTTTTACCACTCCCCCTCCATCAAAAGGGCAAGAGGAAAAAATTGCAATTAAAAGCTTGTGGATGAAGGTTAGGACAGGGAGACAACTTACCAATTGTCATCAAGGACAGAACAGACTTGAATTATGTATAGGCATGTATTTTATTTCAAGTAATTGCAACAAAATAAGGTGATGAGAAATAAAACTAAATTAAAAGCACCTTTTCTCCACCCCTCCCTTCTTTCCAAGCTCAACTTCACTCTGACTCTTCTCCCTCCTGAGCAGTGCTGAGGGATGAGGAATGGGGTTTGTCAGTTCCTAACAATGCATCTATGACTCTTCTTCCTCATCACACTCAGGCTGCTGTTCTTCAAGAACTGCTCCAGAATGGGTCCTTCCATCTCTGCACCTCTTCCTCTTTCTTCACTGACCTTGGTGTCTCCAGGGCTGCTTCTCTCACATATTCTCACTCCTCCCTCCCAGCTGTTTTTGCACGGAGTTTTTTCACCCTGTCTTAAATATATTATCAGAGAGATGCTACCAATGTTACTGAGACAGCTCCGGCCAGCAGGGCATCCTTCTAGGAGCCAGCTGGAATTGACTCTGCCCAACATGGAGGCAACCCAGTGTTATCAAAATCTAGCCACATAAACTCAAAACTTAAATCCAAGACTATATTTTTCCTTGTGTTTTTAAGTACTTTTTCAAATAAAATTATAACAAAAAATATTTGCTGTTTTAACTTTATATTGACTCTTGATTAGTCAGAAAATGCTAAAAAATCTTTGCATTATAATATTTTTCACTTGCATCTGAATGATAAAAATACAATAATTTGGGGGCAAGATAAGTTTTAGGTTTAATTTTGGAAAAAAAAGACTAAATAATATTGAAATAGAATGTGTGGGAAGTAAATATTGAGCTGAATGTCAAATCAAATTAATCACATACTCCGGAAAACTGAAACAGATGCATTGCAAATTTGCTATTTCCTAATTTTGACTACAGAATTGCTCAGGGGAAAGGGAAAAATGAGAGACAACAACAGAAAATTGGGTCTGCAGGCTAGAAGTCAAATGATGAAAGAATAGTGGAGCAAGAATGGTAAACTGAACCAGTGGTAAATAAACAGGGAATAGCAAAAGCAAGCTTTGCTTTTGAGAAAAAAAAAGCTTTTTCTTCTGTATGTTTTTTGTAGAGCTTTTTATTTTGTATACTCAAATGAGGGGAGATTCTATAAATAGAAAAAAAGAACAATATACTTCTCTGTAAAACATTGACCATTCCTGCAATCATGAATCATTTAAATATAATGGACAACAATATGCGGATGGCTATAGAATACTTTAAGAAACAAAAAAAGAAAATTTTAAAATAAAGTATTGTCCCTCATCTGTTTGAACATGCATATTGGCTTTTTAATTACCCACATCTGAATTTCACATGGAAATTTTTTATTACTATGGCTTAACAAAAATATGGTTTTGTAGCAAAGCTTTGCACTAACCACCATTAATCCAGCAATATTTACTGTCTTGAAATAATTACAATACATTGGAGGACCAGAATTAGGAGAAGATTTCTCATTTAATGATCTGACTCTTGGAAAGGGGAAAACTCTTATGCTTATATACTGACTTAGTGATTTCTTTAACATTCAGACAATACTTACCCATGACTTGCAATTAAAAACTAGATGAGGTCAAACTTTGTCTTCCTTATCTCCCATCTCTCTTTCACATTCCAATAAAAAACCTTGGTTTAGGCTAGTCCATTTCTTGCTGATGTAAAGAAAGGCATGTAAAATTGTCTGCTCTCTGATACATGGCAAATTACTGCAAGGAATATAAAATCAGTGCCTCTTACTTGTAAAACAAAGCCTAAGAAACCAAACAAGAGCCAAATATCATACACACTATAAAAAAATATTATACCACAAAAGAGCAAAAGCATTCAGTATTTCATATCAAAAGGTTTATGAAAAAATCACCTAATTTTGCAACAACTAGATGTTATTCATTTTGTTACTAATTATAGCGGATCACCATAATAGTAGACAGGATGACACATAGACAGAACATATGCAAACATCTTATTTTCAATCTAGTGCTTCAATGCCAATTTTCTAGAATAAAGGATGCATTTAGCTAATTTATTTATTATTTTTGACTACTGCAAGAGTGGTTCAAGAGCTGAATTTATACTCCTTAGGTACATCTGAAATTCCGTACAAGAAATACCAAAACCCTTAGACAAATAGTAAAAAAGGTCACTTTAGCCTCTTGCACAAAAGTGAATAGAAACTGCATCTGAAAAAGAAACTGATGGGAAGACTGGTGGAAGAGACCCCCTCAGACCAGCCTTGCATCAGAGGCCAGTGGTGAAATTTACAGTCACAGAAGGCAGCCAACCCTTTCATGGACCTACAAGTCAGGCAGATTGCATTCCCATCCATTGTCATTCATGTCCACACATTTTCTCTTCCATAAAACATGAAGAAGCAGTTAGATTCAACCCTGATGCAAATTACAGAAGAAAAATGTCCAACCTGGGATTTATGTTCATTAATATCTTCTTTTATTGCATCCATGTTTCCATCTCCCAGAATGCTTGATACTTTCAGATATCCTTAGAAACAAATAATCTTGATGTGAAGAACCTATTGTTAATATGATACTGCTTATTACATTAGCTATGAAGATGAGAGAATTTTCAGAGAAATGTGCTGTACTATAAATACTGGTGTAGATTGCAGATATCAATGGGTAACACAAAGAGTGATTTATTATGCTTAAAACCATTTCGGTAATTTTACCCAGGAAATGAGACTGGAAATGCTGAGAGCTTCTTTAGGCAGATGATTTTTATAGCATGGTACACACTATGTTGCCAAAATGACCAGCATCAGTGATCTTACTTTTTTCTTGGCCTGAGATGGAACACTTCCAAAGCCATATAAATTAAACCAGCCTATCCTCAGAAGCGTTTAGCTTTAAATCATTCTCTGATTTACAGAGAAACAATTCTTTCCAGTATGAAAACTTACAGTTCTTTAACCACTTTGAGAGACATGGTGAGACTATGTCAGGCACCAAGCTAAATGGTCCAGAAATTTTTGTACTTCAGAAGCTCAGGAACCACTTTGAGCAGTTTAACAGATTTTTTTATAGTAGTTCTACGAAAGTTATTTCTTAGCCTCTGAATTACCCAGAACACCAAATTAAAAAACATGTTTTCCTTGTACTTTTATGTAATCTGAAGAATTTAATTTTGTTCCTTTATTTTATGTTGACCTTGCCTGGCATACCTCACTATAAAATTGAAACTGCTCATCTTCATTTGGCATATAAACATCACCCTCTGCTCAGAAAGAAAAAAAGATCAAGAGCCCTAATATTACTTATGTTAGCTATATGAGAAACAAAAATCAGATTTAGCTACAAAGAAATAATAGCTGCTGTCTCAAAGAAATGGTTGTTTTATTTTCTCATTCACTTGTTTGTCTCTTAGTTTCTTTCTTACCTACAATTTAAAGGAAAAAGTTTTTTAAAAGACACTAAAAATCAAACAATTCTGATGATTAAGGGTCTTCATTTTTCTTCCAACTTCTAAATTAAAATCCCTCAATTTTTTTTGTTTTAGAGAAGAAATCACTGAAGATGTTTAAGATAGGTCCCTAAACCCAGTGTGAGTTACAGGCTGATAAATATTTGGATCACAGCAGAAGCTTATCAGGGTCTTGGCAATAAGATTCTAGCTTAACAAAGTTGAGGTCAGGAAATTGAACTTGTAAAATGGATCACTCATGCAGAACAGGGAGATGACACAGATATTGACAGACCACATTTTTTCATTTTTTTTCCTTTCTTCCTTTCCTTTTCTTTTTCCTGAAACCTTCACAGTTTAATGTGTTTATATATTACCCAAGATCAGAGTTTGCAGATCAAGATATTTTTTTAATCTAAAGATGAATGGGAAAAACCAGAACACTTTATAATTTTGTGCAATAATGCAAAGCAATATCTGTAGTGAACTCCTACTAAATACATAATATTTTAATTTTGAAGAGATAAAGTATAAATGTTTTAAACAAATTTATGTAATTGGCTGTTAATAAATATGCAATGGGAGCTAAAACTATGAAAGGTTCTTTTCTCCTGATTTCTGGAATGGTATGACAAAGTAGTAAGTTTAATTCTATGGCCTTATAGAAGTGTTTGTTCCTCATATACTGCCAAAGTTTATATAGGGTTAGTGCTAGTGTGATCTTTAGTCTGGCTCAGCACAGCCACAGAAATAATTTTATAATTACTCATGATCCCCATCATACCCCATATAACTAAACCATAAAAGCAAAGAATAAAAAAATCTATAATGCCTCCACTAAGAAGTGTAGAAAGAAAAAGCTACCTCAGGAAAAGTATGTGGGGCTGGTAAAAGGCTTGCTTGTCTAAGTAGGAATAGAGATATTTGAGTAAAGATCAATATCTAGAACAGTGAAACCAAGCCTGAGTAACTCACAGCATCACTATCAGGGGCGATCCACAATGACCTCATAGGTTAAGAACACTGTTACAAAGATTTATAAACCCACACTCCCTAAGGAAATGTAGTATCTTCACAGACAGAGCGTTTATGCTTTGAAGATACCGTAAGCAACATGATTTGGTGACTTGGGACCAGGAGCTGCCCTCGGTGCTGGAGACAGACAGCTCCAATGGATCCTCTACAGGACTTTGCTGAACCCCTCAGCCAAGTTGATGATGACCCCGGGAAATCATATTTAAGAAACAGCAAAGTGTTGCTGCACCTTCCCTTGCAGCTGGTGCAGACACCACAAAGGAGCAGACATCTACACTTGAGCTTGTAGAGAAATCCATGCTGGAGTGGGTTTACCCTGAAGGGCTGCAGTCCATGGACAGGATCCACTGTGGGGCAGAGGAGACGTGAGAAGAGGTAGAAGCTGGTACAGATTGACCACAACCCACTTCATCTTCCCACACCACTCAAGGGATAAGAGGTAGAGAAGCTAGGAAGAGAGGTGTTAAGTTGAGCCTGGAAAGGAAAAGGAACAGGGAAGAGTTATGTTTTGATTTTTGTGTTTGTTTCTCACCATTCAAATCTATTTTAACTGGTAAAAAACAAATTAAGTTTCCCCAAGTTGAGTCTGTTTTGCACGTGAAGGTAATTGGCAAGTGATCTCCCTGTCTCTATTTTCAGCCATCTGCTTCTACATTCCATTTTCTCCCTCTGACCTGTTGAGAAGGGGGAGTGAGAGAGTGTCTGGAGTGGGGTTTGACCTTCAGTCAAGTTAACCCACCGCAAGTAGGAAGTCACAGCTCTTAGGTCACTAACAGAGCAGAGAAGGGCACACAATGCTAGGCTGGTGTCTATTCAGAGAGTTGCCCACCTCTAAATGGTCTCTAGATGAGATTGGTGAAAATTTAAAACCTCTCATACATGAATGAACTGCTGCTTCTGTTGAAGCTTTTCCAAGTAATCTTACCCATGTTCTTGGACTCTCAACTGTGGAATGACAAGGACAGCCTTTCACTGCAGCTGAATTCAGCTGCTGAAAGGTCCTGTTTACCATGTACACACTTCTGTCTTTTCCCTTGCAAGCTTGAGGCCGCAGGATGAGCTGGCTGACACATTCGCTTGATAGGAAATTAATCCTCTCTTCCCTCCCACATGCTGAGAAGTGTACTTTCTGTCATCAGAGAGCTGAACCAACTCATCCTTCTGGGAAGCTGCATAAAGATAGATGATACAAGGGAAGAGGAGGAAAAAAGACTGGGCAACATGTCAAAGTTATATCAGATTAGCTATAAAAGGAAAATGTACCGTGGTAAATGGCTGCAGAAATAGTTGGTGAATTTGGAGTTGAATATTTTGTGATTTTTTTTCCTGATCCTTCAAAATTAGTGTCTACATGATATTTCTATGTCTTTTCACATGCATTTGAAATGGAGATCTATCTGTAGGAGACATAAAAACAAACATCACTTGCTGCCTAAGGATAGTAGTGAAATAATTTTTGTTTATTCCTGAATTTACACTTAGAATCATTTTGCTTTTTTACACATCTTTCAGACCTAATATTGCACTAAGCACATAGGCAGACTTTCATATCTCCAAGTGGAGAGAAGAGTTACATCTGTCTGTAGCAGGTAGTAACTGGAATAAAAGACCCTGTGGGATTCCACTCTCATTGTTAAAAATGTGTGATGGCCTCAGTGGTTCCTGGTTCCTTAGTAGATGAAGAATACTGTATGATGTGATTAGTGAAAGTTCTAACTTGAAATGGATTTAACTCCAGGAAAAAAATTCATCCAAAGCAGTATATTAATAGTGAATTTTATAATTCAAGAAAATGAACCATTATCTAGTTAATTTATGACCAGATTTTCTTTAAAATAACTTTCTGAATCAAATATGATTTAATCTTTTATCAAAATTATTGATGTATCAAACATATATTGAATCTTAGTAAAATTTCATTGATCCTTCCAGCAATAAAAGCACTAAGAGACAAGAAAAAAATTATTAGCTCCAAAAGCTGCTGATATAACTAATCTGTTAGAGACATGCATATGAACATTGACTTAAAGTAAAATTTAAAATTGTAAAGAAGGCTCCATAAAGAAGGCTAATCTGCATTCTTTCTTGAAGAGTTAAATGTTGATAACACTAAGTACAAATAGATGCTTGGTTGACCAAGGAACAGGGAAAATTTGTCCACAAAAATAAGGAGAAGTGTTGTGGGAAAAGCAGATTTCTTTCCTGTGAAGTCATCAGTGATTCTGTTTTATCATTATTCATCAAAATTCAATGGTCTGGAATAGTGATAGATGCTGAATTAATAGGGAAACATGAATACCATGTAAGAGCATGCTCTTCTGCTACATGTCCAGGGAAAGGGTTATTTAGTAAAATATACAAAAACAGGTCAGATATGCTGTAATATTTGAGATTACTACTTATGATAATATTGCACTGATTTAATACAGGACTGTATTAGCGGTATGTGTCAAATAGCATGTTTTATGACATCAGCATTTTCTACTAAAATAAATATGTAGCAAACTCTGTGGTAAAAAAATAAGACTTTTTTCTCATATATTCGGGTTTAAATACCTTTATTTATGAAGATTAGGCTAATAAAAACTACCAAGTCATATTTATTAAATAGATTTCTAAATGTATTTAGCATTTATGGAATGCTGCATCATCTCTCTAAGTCATTCCAATAAATCACAGTGAGTGCATCATTATAATTTTTTGTTATTTTTCTCCTTAACCCCCAATTACCTTTATCACGGAGTTCTGCACAAAACCAAAGGCTGATGATACAACACCTTTCGTATTGCTAACATTTTCTTGAAAAAATACTGTCCTGAAAGTTGAAATTAAGGGCCCTGGTTTGTTAGCTGGAGTTTCATTTATGCCTCTGAAAGGGCATTGCCTGTGAGAATACCAAAGCTTCTGGATGAATAAAGGGATCTAACTGGAATGGCCAGGGCTACTAAGTGTTTTTAAATGGTGGGGTTTTATAAGGATCAGGAAATTATTGTTTTTCTCAACAAGTACAGAATTTATAAATCAGGGAGGCTAAAGGAATAGGTTGTTTCCTGATGTCTTGCTGTCAACACCAGACCATCTAACACCATTACATACCTTTTCTTATTTTGTAGGACACACCAGGGAACAGACTAGGAGGTAGGAAATGTAGCCTTGGAGATTCTGTAAAGAAGGAGATGGAACTCACACATCATGCACATATGTTGCACCACCTGCTCTTTGTGTAAAAAAGAAGTTGCACAAGAACTGACATTTCTGGGAAATTATCTATTTTTATTATTTCTTTATAAATAATCAGCATAAGTGGAACATGATATGCCAAAGCAAATATTTACACTTCTCTTAATGTCTCTTATTTTTTTCATGTATCACTAGAAAACCAAAATTTAAATTTGGTTCACTAAAAATTAAGTTTGGCTTTTGTTGAGGTCTTGAATCCACCAAAAGGCTCTGCAGCCATCAGCCTTGTCCCTTCTCTGCATTGTGCCATGCGTATTCCTGTGTCATTTGTTTCCTTATCTTGCGGATTCTGACCTTGCTGATATGACTTACAGGCTTTGACTCAGACCTGCTTTGTCACTGTGGATTCACGGGGCTGTTACCCAAGCTTGTCTCCTCTCATGAGCCCTGCCAGGCTACACCCTTGCTGGTGAGGACAGCAGTTCCCCCTGCCTCGCTCTCACCAGTGGCTTCAGCTTACATTTTGCTTCATGAAACTGCTCAGCCTTCCTGTTCACTGGCTTATGCTTGTTGTCATTTTGTTTAGGTTTATTTATTTGCAATTATTATTCAGTAGAGAGCTGCTCAGCTGAAGCTAAAAGGTCAATTTATGGAGATTGAGTTCTTGCTATTCCCAATTCAGCAACTTAGCAAAAAACTTATTGGACACTTAGTGAATAAAGTATTGCTCAGTGGGGCACTGATCTGCATTAAAATCTCTTATTAAAATCTGCTTTAGGAAAGAATGGAAATAGTTGCTATTTTTCCACAGAAAACCAAAACACAGAAACATTTGCATTGTTAAGACTTCTGGCAAAATCTCCAAAGTGTGTTAGAGGTGTAAAGATACACAAAGTGGGTGAAAAAAAAACCCAGCATAGGATAATTTTGGAATGAGCATACATGTTTTTTACTCTCAAAGTACAACTGCTCCATTGAAGATAAGGCAGTTGAAGTTTACTATACAATAGGCATGAGCTGCACCAATTCTAATATTTTACCCTAATATATTCTCAAAGAAGGAATAATCATGACAAATCAAAAATTGGTTACTCAAAAGCAGTGGCCCTCCTATCAATGGTGATAATAACATGCAGGGGCTTCTCCAAGCATCGGTGCAGAACAGTGCAAAGACAAACTTTGCCTTTTAATAATATTTTTTTTCCCAGGGTTTCTTGTAGATAAATGTATTTGCAAGGATTGTGATTTTAGGACTGAGCTTCTGGATAAAGCAGAGGATTTTCAGCTCTTGCTTCTGTTTTATGCCAGCAGTTTGAAAAAGAAGCAGCTCAATGTATTCTGACATATTGCCACTAGTCACTGAATGAGTATTCTGCCCACCTATGCTGTAATGCCATCTAAATTTAAAAAAAACCAAAAAAACCAAAACAACTTTTGATTTAAAACCCAAGGAATTCTTTAAAGGTTAAATGCTTCTGAGTTGAACAAGTCTTAAACACTTTTGGAGCAACAGAATGCCCACATGACCAATTTTCATGAGGATTCACAACACAAGCTAAATAAATGAGGCTTGTGGGGCACTAACAACATGATGCTCCTTCTCAGGGAGTTCAGGCTAGCTAACATATGTTTCAAATCCAAAATATATTCCATGCAGCCACCACAAGGCTTAAATTACAGCGGTATTCCTGACCACAAGTAATTTGCTCAGCTCCTTGGCTAATGTGCCACTATAGCTCTGGCTGGCATTTCACACTCTGTGCTGTGCATCACAAAGTAATGCATATTCAGGGTTAGGCACTGGGTGGTGTTGAAGAGCTAGCTAGTAGGAAAATGCATTTGTACAAATCTTAAACTGAGTAATATTCACCTTTTCTTGCAGCTGATGGAGCAGGATTTGCTCTTCAAAATAATTCATCTGGTTCCCTAGACTGAATCAGGTACCTTGCTTTTGTTTTCCTATTTGTAAAAACATACTGAGATGAAGTCTCAAGTTGTACTTCTTTCTTTTATCTCTGGACTTACAAATATATTCCTGTAACTAAAACATTATTTTCATGTTGCTTTATTGCTGAAGAGTTTCTACAACCTGACCTTGTAAAATTTGAAATAAATGTTTTTCCAAAGTATTCTATTTAATCTTAATGTATGTTTGACACAGACTGTAGAAGGATTATGTTCTTTTTTTTTCTTATTTGCTTTTACATAGCACAAATACAAGTAAACATTAGAGGAAAAGAAATTATGTGTTAGTTCATCATCACATCAAAGTATTTTAAGCATGTTAAAAATAGTATTTTCTGTGTTTGCCTGAGGGTTAAATTATCTTCAGAGTCTTCTCTTAATTTTAATTTTATTTCCAAGGATAGATGGTCTTTAGTGTATTGCTCTCAAATGTTTTGGAGTTTAATTTCCAGTAGCTGTTCAAAGAAAGATTTCTCAAAATAGATTAATATTTTTATGGCTTAGAAATCCATAACAAAAGAATATTACTACAAAATTGGCATCTCCAGAGATATCAAGAAGTGAAATTTTCAGCTGCAACAAGCTTCTTTAACAGTCATCTGTGTCCTGGTATATCAAGTGCCTTCTAGTCCCCAAGTGCATGGAATGTATTGAAAGGATTAAAAAGCTATCTGATACTTTCAAATATCTCACAATTTAAAAAGTCTTTTTCTTGTCAAAGGGACAACTGGAGTGAATATCACCTGATCTAGTCAATTATCCTTTATTTAGATCTATAACATAATGAAGCCAACAATGAAATTAGTGACTCCCACACCTGCTTTGCATGGCAGACACTCGTGCTAAAATAGTCACCTTCACTGGGAGGGCAGAGGCTTGGCCCAAGGAAAAGACTTTTAACACACAGCTGCCACAGAGCTGTGGTAAGCTGCAGCAGCAGCTCTCTATCCAAGCACTCACATCAAGAGAAGCCTAAGGATTGTATCAGTTATCAGAGCACTGCCACAGACACTGATAAAAAAGATGCAAGCCAAGTAGAAAAAAAACCCCAGAAGAGTCAGAAGGAATACATTGAAAGAAAAAGTGGTAAACACTGTAATAAGTAAATAAAGAGATAAACATCCTTGTCTTTCCAAGCCACAAAACATACGTGGCAAACAAAAAAAAAAAAAAAAAAAAGACTTCCAAAAAATATTTGTATCTAACTGTGCACGCTTATTCCATTTGATGTATTTAAAGTTGTTTAATTCTCTCCACCACCTAATAATATGTCTCTTAATATGCGAACTATAAACTACAGTACTTTGGGGCAATTAGTTAATCCATCAAAATAATTCTCATTTATACCCATACTCCTGTGGTCTAGGGAGGTCATTTTAATATTCTGCAAACACCTTTAAGCAAACCCCAGGGACAAATCAGGTAAAAAGCACTGCAAGCAGCTATTTTTCTACGGCCATGTGCAGTGTTTATACTCTACTGGTAAATACCGTAAGTTGATTTTATTGAGCCTGTTGAGTATAACAAGCATAAAGGTGACAGATACCACCATATGGTTTCTACACATGGACAGGCTGCAATTAATGCTGCAACCTATAATTTTCCTCTTACTTATGTGTTTATCTATGTCAAAGATAACTCATTTGCAGAGTGTCTGTGTATACACATATGTATATGAGTATAAGCATAGCCACTTGTGTTTAACTACTGGTTGTGCAGAATAAACCCTGAGTGTAACATATGATCAGTGGCAGAATGCAGAAGGAATGCTTATGTCAAGAAAGTTGTAAAAATGCTGTGATATAGTACTGTTATGTTTTTTCTTGGCCTTTAATGTTGACAACTATCAGAAAATATAATACTGTTTTAATTGAACAATTCTGATTAAATTGCACTCTATTCTCATATGTATATTGTATATATACATATATATACTATATAGTATATATACCCTGCCATATATATTGCACTCTACTATCATGTATGTAACATGTTTAAGACAGTGGCCTAAATTCCTTATTTAAATCTAATGCTCTTATTTCAGTTATTGTATCTGTTGAAAAACTTCTGAAGCTGTAAGTAAATTTTTAACAAAAATCACACGAAACCTAAAACTGGAAAAATAAGGAGCCTGTATTATTTGTGACCTAGGAGTGGAGAACTCAGAAAATAATTCTACAGCATCAGGACTGGCCATTTTGTCAAGTCCTACTGAGATAAATATGCACACCCACCTGAGAAGTTTCTCTTTCCCCTTATTGAGAGCATGATTAGACAGCTACTGTAAGCAAGGAAGCACTTCTCTCCCTTTTTCCCAATAAAGGACATCTTGACATTCAGTACAAAAAAATCGAAAAAAAATCATATAAATTTCTCTTTCATAACACTCTAAGTACACAATCTTATTTTTTTGTCTCCTTGGGTAATACTTTGGCATACATTCCTCATAGAAAAATACCAAAAAAATCACTTAGGTCAAGAGATACTCCAGCTCTTAAAATGGTAGGCAACCAAATTTCTCTTAGATTTTTGAACCAAAGTTGTTTCAAAACAGCATTTAACACTCACCAAGTGATATATACTCACCAAGAAATATAAACAGAACTACACAAGAGAAGTTTCACATGGTAAACTAGATTCTATTGCCTAAATGTTAAAGCTTGTATATGTTGTTGATCAACATGTATGATACCATTAGACTTTCTCATGGTACTGGTGAAATAAGTAGTTTGATTTTTAGCAGAGCAGTTGGTATGTGGAATCTTCTATATAATATCTTTTTGGCAAAAAAATATCCAGAACAGTAAACGCAACATAATGTAATTATATGTATATGGGCAATGAAAATCAAAATGCATGTGAAATGCTTTCTCCTCGGGAATATTTGAAGATAGGTAAAAGTAAGTTTAGTGAAATCTACTTTTTAGACTACATATATATTGTAAATAATGTGGAATGAGCAGAGTTTCCAACAAAGATACAGGTATAAAATTTATGACCTTGAGGAATGTTCTTTTTAACTATGTTATTTCAAATATTTTATGTCAAATGCAAACTTAGAATTTTTCCTTTAAGACATGAAAACAATTGAGTCCTTTCAATGCTAATAATAAAGCAATGTACACCAAAACTATATTGGAAGTGTACTTCCAAAGTATGAAGGTTGCTGTTAACGGAAAAAATAATAAAAGGTCTGTACTAAAATCCACCTCAACATAACTCAATTTGAACTCATGAAGTTGCGCTGCATGGACCATGTTGTGTTTCCATAAGGCTGTTCTAAAATTATCCACCTGCTTCAAACATGAAAACCAGTGTCAATAGGAAAAGAAATGGAGACACATTCACCACTGTCATATCTTCCCTGCCATCTGTGGAGAATTATCCTCATGGGTTTTTTTTAAGTTCACTTTAAAAAAAAAATGAAAACTAGATTTCAGAACAGTAGATTGGAGGTTAATAGAGTGGCAGCCAGGACAAATCCAAGGGCAAGAATAACTGGGTATTTTCCTTTATGAGCCAGCACATCCCCCACCATTTGACTTTGCTTAATTTAAAGACAAGGATTTCACTGGCAGAATGCTGTATGTGGCCAGTTTTGTTCAAAGTCTCCATACACCAGAGATTTAAACCCATTTAATATACCTGCACATCCCATTCAGTTGCAATGTTTCATTCATCCACTAAGTAAACAGGCATAGACTGGAGATTAATTTTTTCTAAAACACCTAAAATTAATACTAAGGGACAGTTTTAGAGGTAATTTAGGGGTGTAGTATTGGATAGTGCTTGTATCATATGAGACAGGTACATACTGTTTGTTTAATTGTCATTACTAATTTAACAAAATCTACTTTTGATCAATCAACTGCAATTGGTTTTAATTCTTATTGGTTTGTTTCCCATGTATTTTATTTCTTAATTTCACAAAGTACATATCACTGATTGGATAAAGTAATAAAATCTTATGTCCATAACAATGTAGGTCTCTATCAGTGCCTTAGGTAACAAAAATGTGCATCTAATAGTTCACTTCCAGCATCAATTTGGCTTGATGGCTAAGTAAATCATGTGCAATTCTAAAATGAAATCTCAGGGTTCCTAGATTTCTAACACTAGTTTGGGCAGAGCGATAAAAAAGTGATTAACATTGACAGTAGTTTTGAGCATCCTGTATTATAATTTCCCTAGCTAAGTTGGACTAATATGTAAACAGAGAAAAATAGAGATCAAGACTGCTAACCTTCTATATCAACTAAAAACGTCAGGTTTTTTTATCAAAAAAGATGATGAAACCTGGTGCAATAACCAAAGCATGGCCTCCAGGGGTCATGTGCCAGACACCTTCTAGCAACGAAACGCACCAAGGCCTTCCGTTCTGGGAATAGTCAAAAACCCACCTGAGGATCACACACTTTCCTTTCTAAATATATCTCTTCACTGAAGAGTTAGTCTATTAGAGAAATTGCACTGACATCTCTTCTTCGGGGGAAAAAAAACAAAAGCAAGAACAAAGCAATCTTCACTTGCCATTCATGGGAGCCGGGGCTTCACGGCAGTCCAAGCTTGGAGATTGTTGTTTCCTATGACAGTAGAAAACTACCAGGAAAAAGGAAAACCCTTGTACAAAGTATCAAGGTGATTTACTTGATTTACTGCAAATCAACAGAGCAAATAGAAAAGAACTCATTTTCAGCTGTTTCAGAAAATCAATTTGCCTACATCTAATAACTGAGGATCACATACTATTTTTTAAATTTGCTGATACGTACAAATAAATGTGGCAGATTGTTAAAATATTCAGAGGGTGAATAGAGTATCAGTCCAAGAAAATATTCCCTGCAGCTTTTAGATACAGAAAAACACTTCTGCATGGTAACCATAATAGCTTCCAGGAGTCTCCAGGGAAGCAAGGAAGGTATGACTACACACAACATGCAGTCCCTCATTTACCTTTGTCTTGATTAATCCTGTCCCAGAAAAGATATTAAAAGGACAGTCTGTTATTTATTCTTTTTGTTCATTGAAATTCTCAAAAAAATGAGAAAATTAGAAGAAATTTGAGAAGGATATTCCCTTGTTTGTTGTACCAGTGTTCTCAGGGGTTGAAGACTGTTGAGGTATTGGAAACTCTGTGAGTCTTCAGATATAAACTTCACCACAGTACTAATCAGACAATTGAAAACTTGTTAAATATCCCACTTTGATAAATAACCATAAAGTTAAGTTTCTCTTTGCAAGAACCATGCTTTTGTTTTATTCAGGAACAGGTATCATTTAAATGTATGTGTACAAAAACAGGGAATCCATAACAAGTATCGCCATATCCTTTTATCAGCTCCTGTGAGCGGCTCATTTTAGTCTGTGATGATTTCCTTTTGCCAAGAGACAAAGTCCTTATCTAACAAGTTCCCTGTGCTTGCTGATTTTATTTTGGATAGCTGTAACAGTGCCACAAGCTTCAGAGATATGTCTGACATCTACTGCCACCTTTGTATTATGTATCTCTCTTATCCAGATTCAGGCATTGTTACATCCCAAAGCTGAATGTGTCTGTGGTGTGACTCTCTACTTCTGTCACCAATTCATCTGTCATCTCTTTTTTTTTGTCTTCAGGTTCTTTAGTCCCCTATGAGCATGTAGCATCTATCTTTGTCAGACAGGATTATTTACAAATGGGTCATTACCCACCAGAACTCAGAACTTCCTTTCTTTTCAGGTCTTTTTCAAAACTAACTCATTGCTCTTGAAATTATTATAAATACCCAGAATTTTAGAGCTTTGGACTTCTTTATTCAGTTTCTCTTTTCTAAATTTCCTTTTTTTGGTGAAGTTTTGTTTTGGGAGGTTCTTTGGTGGATTTTTTCACTTGGAAAGAAAAAAACAGTCTAAATAAAATCCATGCAGATATCTCGCTCACTGAAACTCTTCCCCATCTTTCAAATGCATATTTTGAGACATCTACGCTTAGCAGGGGTTAATTCATTATTCTTCTAAAGGATGACACAGAATTACAATGGCACACCAACTCTGTATAAGGGGTCAATATTTGCACACCTTGCTCTGCATGTTGCACAGTAGGGAAGGACACAGTGTACCAATTAAGAAGGTACAGAAACTGAAAATAAAAGCAATCACTTCACTTTTTTTCTTTATAATTGCCAGTATCAGGCTACACTGTGAGAGATGTCCTACCGCTCAAGACTATGTTTCATCCAAAGGAAAATCAAAGACAGTTCATTCAAGTTTGCAAGTCACTGAGGAAAAAACAAAAAGGAAAGAGAAGAACATTAGATGTTATGATTCTGTGTGCAAAAAAGGAAAATATGACCATGTTGTTAAATCATTTATTTTTTCCTACACTAAGGAATACATGCAGTCCAGAAATGTTGACACATATTCTACTTCTTTGCATGCCACAATACAAAACACAAGATCATTAACAAATGATCGAGCTCAGTAACCTAAGACAATACAATGTTCCATGAGAGACTCAAGAGACTTCGAAGTTGCGTATGGTCTTCAGTTTTAAAATCACAGGCTTTTCATATTTAAGAGAAGAGTAATAAAATGCAAATATTTTCATATTGAACACGTACAAGGGAGAAGGTAGAGGAATAATGAGAACTTTTCCTTGCTGTTTTATAAAAAAAAAATCAGTTTAATGCAAACTTCAAGTACACAGACAGAGGGAGCCCATGCTTTAAACACAGAATCCTTGCAAAACACCAATATGTAGATTTTATACTATATAATAGAAAGAAAAGCCACACAGACACAATAGACAGCTTTTCTAATCAGTCAACAGCTACAAAGAATGTAGTTCATTTAAAATACACAATTTCTGAATCTCACACAATTCTAAATCTCATGCCCAATCAAAACTATTTTAATGGGTTTATGTCTGCCTGGATAGTAATAGTCATGACATCTCCTGTTTATAGCCTGACCTCCAAATCACTGATTTCTTACCCTGACCTCTTTGGTCTCATCCTGGCTATCTGGTAAGATTTTAAACATTTTTTAAAATAATGTCTTTTACGATTTGGAAAGAGTTTACTATGTAACACTTTATCTGCTTCTACTTTGAATTATCATTCTGAACTAATCCCTTCATGTCCATTTTTTTTTTCCTGGTGGTCTGTGAATTTATTGCTGCACTAATTCAGTCTTTTCTCAAGCTGTTACTTAAACCACAGGCTAAGAAGAGACATTCTTTTGATGCTTAGCTTTTTCTCTCTAATCTCTAGCTTTTTCTCTCTAATCTCCATGTAGAAAACATCTTTATTACTGATTCATTTATTTATTTTTGCACATAAAGCATTACAAGAAGTGTATAGATAGTGTTTCCTCCAGTGCACACATCCTCTCTCGCTACAGAGGATCCTGTGACCCTCTGCCTGTAAAGAGGCACATTAGATTTTTTTTTCCTTCCTTGTATTTTTTTCAGATGTAAAACCGTTCAAACTTCAGTCACAGTAAACAATCATCTCTTTGCCCTCATTCTTGAGAGCTCCAATGTGATTTCATTACCACTGCCCAGAATTCATTCCCCAAAACAGTTATCTGAAAGAGGAAAATTGATACCACACTGTAAGCAAGACAATATTTTAACTTCATTTTTAACATGAAAAATGAAGATTTTAAAAATAGTATTTCTAAAAGAGATAACATTGCAGAAATCACAGTAAAAATTTTTTTATAAATTCAAAATATTTGTGTATCACTGCAATATTGATATAAGCTATGAAAATAATACTGTATAAATATAAATTATTTTAATATAAATAAAATTATTTTTCTTTAAAAATCCATTATTTTAATATAAAAAAGTGGCCACATTTCTTTAAAAACTGTCAAGTCATTGAGTGCTTCTTTTGCTTTCAAAACATATTCATGAAAACTCAACCACATTGTTGCTCAGCTAAACCAAAATCACACTGCTTTTATATAGCCATTTCAACATGATACTCTCTTATTTAAGAAATAAAATATTTCCAAGGGATGGAGAGTGAATTTCATTCCCATATGTAATGATCTTTTTGTCCTGGGCAAAACTCAGCATAGCAGTTTTATTGGTATAATATTTCTGGGGCAGCAATTCAATAACAGGGGAACCAAGTTATTCAGCTATGAAAGCTGTCTGTCTGGAGACATGCTATTAAACAGCACTTGAGCTTTCTGTTTACTTTGGTGGTATTTATAGTTATGGCTAAGCATTTGCAGATTACACTTGCGAAATATTTCTAAAATGCAGTTGCTGTTATAGACAGCACAAATCATCATAGCTTCAGTGGTGTTTTTCCAAATAAATTGCAAAGGCAACAGAGGACTTTTGTTGCTGTTCACTTTGCTTCTACATCTTATTCTTCAGTGTCCTATTGCTTTATAAATAATGCATTGATATTACTTTTTATAAAGTATTCCCCATTATTATAGTACCTGAACATCCCATACATGAAGGCTTTTATTCTCACAGATCCCTCCAACATGAAAAAACTACAATGCTTCCATAAAGCTAAGGGCATCTATTTTGCAGTGGGGAATCTATTCTGGTTTGGTTTTTTTCTAAAAGCAATGCAACAGCTAATCTCAAAACTATCCCATACAAGTTCCTATATTGCAAGTGCACAAATTAATTCAAGGACTTGTTAAAATGTCCTTCAGGCCATGCAAGAATCTATATGTTCATGAAGGCAATGGGGTAGGGCAGGGCAGGCAGGCGACAAAAATCTTTAAGAAGAGGATATTACCATTCTGGTCACTCACAGAGATATGGACATGACCCAGCAGAGCTGTTGATGGTCAAGGACCGGGAAGGGGTCAGTGGAAGACCAGGGAAATAAATTCAGACCTCCCTAATGCAGGCTGTCAGTTTTACTTAAGCTACTGGAAACTACTCTATTTTTATCGAGATAATTAAAATAATAGAAATACTTGCACATAAAAAAACAAAATCCAAAGCTTGAAGCAGTATTGCTTTGCAAAAAATTAACCAAATCAATCCGTCAGGCTTCTGTCACCTCTAAAATGCCAAAGTTAAAACCATAGGCTACAAACTAACTGATGTGGTTTAACCCCAGTTGGCAACTAAGTACCACTTGCTCACTGGCTCCCACCCCACCTCACCCCCAGTGGGGAGAAGAATCAGAAAGAAAAGGCAAACCTTCTGGGATGAGATAAGAAAAATTTAATAATGGAAGCACGATATAATAATAATATTATTATTTATAATGATAAAACATTCTAATAATGGTAATAATAATAATTTTAATGATAAGGAGAGGGAGAGAAAGTAAGGGAACACTAGAGAAGTAAGAGAAGCACAACAGAATGGCTCACAACCCACTGATTGATGCAGGCATCAGCCCCATCTGGGTTTCTCTCCTAGTGTATACACTGGGCATTATGTCCTTTGGGAAGGAATATCCCTTTGGCCAGTTTGGTTCAGCTGTCCAAGCTGTGCTCCCTTGCAGCTTCTTGTGCACCTGCTCACTGGCAGAGTGAGCACGAGACACTGAAAAGTCCTGAATTTAGAGCAAGTGCTACTTAGCAACAACCAAAGCAATATTCTGATACTGAATCTAACACACAGCACCGTACCAGCTACAAATTGGAAAACTCTGTCCTAGCTGAAACCAGGACAATAACTTGATCAAATCACACATAGTCACTTAAGTGACTCCTCACCTTTAAGCTATTATTGCCTGAAATGCACCTTTTTGTTTGCAAGAAAAAACTTAGAGAAGAATTTCCTGGTTGAAAAGCTCTTTTAAAAGATGAGTGGGACAAAGTAAAATAAAAACAGGTGTAGCTCTGAAGGGATTAGATACCACTGCAAGAAGACATATGTTGCATCATGTTTCACTGGTGTCTGACATGGAAAACCAACAAAGAAAAATTAAGGATTCTGCCCATTTCATCCAGTGGCAGAGAAGGCAGAGACATTTTACAGTTTTGGGGCTGCTTCCAGGTAAAATTTATCTTAGTCCTGAGGATCCAAGAGTATCTGAGATGTCCACCTCCAATGGCTGCTCCTTGAAGGAATAGATCCCTACAAAATAGAAATCAAAAACCTTATCAAGCTTGCTGTCCCAAGAGGCTAGATGCCATGATCTAGATGTAGACTGTGCATTTGGTGCCATGAAACACTGGAAAACATCAGTATTCCTGTATTTCTCCTAAAGTGGCCTCCATCAATTTTCAAGACAGAGTGATACCTCCTAGGGACAGGATTTAGCTCCTCCTGCACAGCCAGATCAACTGAAGAAAAAAAAAAAAAAAACCAACCTTAGAAGGAGGACAGAGAGAGTAAGACATCTGCTTTCAAAATTTACTGAACTTGAACTTTCAGGGTTGTTTTCTAAATGTTATAACAATACAGTAGAATATTGTGGCTTCCGGCTATTATTTTTTCTTTTATATTGTTATGGTGAAAGATGTAAATGTCTCATATATATTAGAAGAATTTTTTCCCTATTATTAAATTGTTGATTAGTTTTTCTCTCTGAAATTCCAATAAAATCCTCTTATACTAAATATACCTTCTATATACAGTTGATAACAATATTGTCAAAATAAAATCATTTGTCTATAACATTTTGATGTGAGTGACAGTGAAAATGGACATTGATCATACTTTGAAACATGAAGGCTCCTTTCAGATTCTAGCTACAAAACAACAATCTTAAAAAGTTTCAGCTAAATTTTTCTTTTCATACAAGCTGAAGGGTTAGAGCAGGGCAGGTAAGAGGTCTTGTCAAAAGCTACTGTACACTCAGTTACATTGTGTTGAATTTTACAACCTTTGTATTCCATATAAACACCAGGATATATCTGTTTGGCTGGGAGCATATTCCTTCTTTACCACTTAACTCTTCCAGGCAAGATCCTGGTATACACATTGTCAGGCAGGTGTGGCAGTGTTAAATAAGGGATTTAAATCCAGGTTTGGTGCATGCTAGGGATTCATATGCTTCAGATGGGCGTATCTGGAAACCAGGGAAGAGAGTGACGGCTGAGGTTTAGTTTTATGGTTGTAAGCAGGAATGACAGGTGGGAAACATATCTGCAGCCACAATACAAGGTCACTCACCTTTCCTCTCTTCTCTTGAGGTGTTGATCATAGGGTGTACCTCCCAAGCCTAGGGGTGTCTGGCATCCAGGTCACCACAAAAGGCCAAGGGCATTGTGCAGGAGCAGAGCCTAAAGTGCAGACCAGCAGGATTTATGGGGATTAGCCATCTCCCATGGAAGAACAACATGTGACTACTCACCCTATGACTTTTAGTACTCAAGGTGGCTAGCATCAAAGGAACAATATGCAAAGAATAGAAAATAATTACTATATTCTAATACAATAAATAATAGCCTATTAATAAAAAAATATATGCAAGCACATTAATCTAAATATGTTAATTGGAAACCTTTGTTAACGTTCTCCAGGCATGTTTTCTGGATTATGTCATCATTTCTTTTCTTCAAGAATTACTTCTATCTTGGATTATGACTGTTTCAGTCTTCTGTGCATTTTATGGGATGAGTACAGGTGTAAAAATATGCTGTTAGCCTCCCAAATCCTATCTTTGCCACAGAATTCCTGCTGGAGATATGAAATGTAGAAGACAGAAAATACTCTCTACCTCGTCCACATAGGGAATCTGACTTCAACAAGATTTTCTCAACACATCCATCTCTGTTTTATATTCTAGAGCAAGTGTAACTTTCTTTCTCTCGTCATCAATAACAAAGTACTAAGGTCATACCCCCTTATCGCTCAAACAAATAGAGGATTTTAGCTAGGCTAAAAAAAACCAAGCAGGAATAGTCCTGAAAAACACTGCCTTGTTTTGCATTCTAATCCAACAAGGTAAAGATTTTTTGTACGCTTCAATGGCTTGGCTTGAAAAGTGTATCTGCAAATTGGAAACCTTAGGTAATAAGAAATTTAGAAACCTCAGTCTCAAATCTCTCCCGTCACCTAATTTTATCTGTGTGTCTACCAGATATTCATACATGTGGACACAAATATAATTTGGATGTGCAATTGGAAATCAAATATATGTGGGTTTCATTTTTTTTTCATATCATTTGCTTTCAAGGACATCTTGGGGTTTCCTCTTCAGGTATTTAACTGTGTGCCCCTCAGCTTGCCCCTTCCACAGGAATATCTTAGTGGAGGCTTGCTCAACATTAGACAGGAGGAGGAAATAAATCTATCTTAAGTGCTAATTAAATGCTCAAACAATGGGTGCCACCATGCACAGGAACTTACTGCTTGGAAAAGATAGAGAAAAGCTAAGCCATCAGAGCAAAACTGTGAGCTGGGAAAGCAAAGGCAAACATGGATCCCCAGAGTTTCAGCAGCTGCAGCTGTGAGAGTGGAGCAGCAGGCCAACAGGCGGGTGGTGCGTGGTGTGTGCTGCATGGACCTGGGGGAAAGCCAAACAGCCTATTTTCCATTGGCCATGATAGTTACAGAAAAGGCAGATCTGGGAATCTTAAGGTGCCTTCCCTACTTGTTCCCAACACACTGGAAGGAAAGCAAGATAATTAAACAAACAAACTCACCCCTATGATACATTGGAACTATAAATTTAATGATTTTTATTCTGGCAATCAATTAAAGAGGCTCCATGTACTGGCTGATTGCTCAGGCTGGAAGTGTTGGTGGTGTATATTGTTTAGTATTATTAGCAGTGTTCAGTATTTCTAGCAGTGCAGTCAGTGCAGTAACAAAACTTTCATGCAATTATGTGTGCATGCACTATGATCTTGAAAGGTTTAGTAGGAATGAAGCTCTCATTAACCTAAAAAATAATTACCTATAATGAGAAAAGAAGAAACACAGAGAGTGTCAAACTGCTAATAAAATGTAGATTCTTATACTGACATAATGCATTCATTTGTGCCCATTCTATTTTGATGTAGAGAATTGTGATAACTCATTGTGTTAGCAGCCAAATTATTTTGATTTTAGTTCAATGACAACAACCATGAACAGTGGCCAGTCTTTGTCTTTCAATAAAAACATCAGAATATATTACTGAAGTCTAATTCCACCAGATTTTTCCTATCACCACTTTGGCAAACATGAGGGTGACTGGTTTATTTTTATACCTTTATGCTGCACCAAAGCAGTTTGGTGAATGATACCACAGCTGATTTATGTTACGACAGGCTCTTTCCATAGAAGCAAAGCTATGGAGTCACTTTTCAGAGTCTTATATATGGGCAGCTCTTTCTACCTATTGTCACATAAGTCTTGGGAATTAAATTAAAGCTTCTTTAGCAATTCATGCCCAGCTCTTGTTTCTTGAGTATGGTACAGGCTCCAGGTCAGGCACCTCTGCTCAGCTCAGGCAGAGCAAGCCACAAAGATGTACACACTAACAAAGGAGGTCCTGAAGCAATGTGGTTCTCCCACACTGAAAGGATAATTTTTTTTTCTCATACATTTGCTTAGCAGAAGGTCTCTGGGCTTAACATTTACTTTATAGGTGTTGCCAAAATATTAAAGAACAGACCTACTTAACCTTTTTCAGTGAGACCTGGGTTTATACTATCTGCTCTTTAAGCTGTTTCAGTGCAAGCGAAGTCTAAAAAGAAAATCGTACGAGGCAAGGTAGAAGGCTCAGGAGAAAAAAATCTCACTTCAATAGTAGTACTTATCTTGTACATAGCAATGTGCAAATGCAACCTTGTCAGCACAAACCAGACTTGATTTCAAGTGTGTTTAAAAAGATTTTGCCTTTTCTTTTGTGCTATTTTAAACATGTATATACCATGCCAGGTATTCACTTTTTAAGTAAGTACTTTCAGATTTCCTATTTTGTTATTTAATGGAAATCAAGTTAGATATCTATGAAAGAATGTGTAAAACCAAAGAGTTAAAGTTTCAAGATGGGTTCAAATTTAGTTAATGTGTTCATCTAAGTTGTGTGCTCTATTTTACTTTATGATTTGGGTAACAATACAGTGGCAGAATTATTTAAAAATATGATTTACAGTTCAAAAGTCTTGATAAATTTTCATTAAACATAAAAGTTGTGCTTATTCATAAGCCTTACACAATATTTATTAAAAAAAGTATATTTTTACCATGTGACCATACTTAGTGCTCCTAGTGTTTGTATCTCAGAATAGGGACTTAAGATAGATTAAAATACTAATGGTTTTGATATACTTCAAATGAACAAGATCAGAACTAATTTCTCAAAATTTAGATTGGGAACCAAATAAGGCATGAAAATGCATAAATTTCTTACATATATTGTGCAAGAATGCTTAACAATGATTCATATTTCCAGCTTTCAAAGTACTACATTTACATTTCAAGAAAATGAATATGTATAAATTGTTTTGGGGTTATTTATTTATTTATTTATTTATTTTGCAGCCCAAAGGTAAGGATGAAATTAAAAAATGCAAATAGCAGCATGTTGTGTGTGTTAGATTTACTCCAGCACAAGTGAGGACCTGCAATAATTGGGTTTGTATAATAACATGCTCACTCCACTGTAACCAGCAGACTGCCTTAGACTGTGAACTCGAAGCAGTGATAGTCCCTCTGTGTGCTCCATGCATCCCAGGAAAGTGATGAGTTGTCCTGTTCTTACACATTCACTCAAGGTTACCTTGGCAACCGCTTGATAGGATGGTTCCATAATGTCTGTCCAGCTTTTTTCACTATAGCATGGGTTTACAGACTAGACAATTTCAAAAGACGGTTTTTCCCCCTAGGGCTTACAGACTCAGTATAGATTTCTTCCTGTCTCAATAAACTTGCTACTTTACTTGCTAACAAACCTATGTGTTTATGGGGCTACTTCCCATATATGTATACAGACATTGATTCAACTTCTCTGTAGTCTACTGAATGCATTTAGTAAATGCTTATTTTTAATGTAGGTTTTTCAAATTTTGTATGACCATAACTTTCTGTGGACATGGTTGTCTCTGTTCATTCTAAATTCTGCTTGCCCCTATCATTCAACCATGCAAAAATATTAAATAAATTTTAAGGAAGACAGGGATGATAAAGGCATAGATTTAGTTTGAAATGTTATAGTAATATTATTAAAGAATACAAATTAATATTAATTTGATACACTGACAGAAGATATTTCAAAGACACTGTTTTCTGATGCAATGTCTGAAACCAGGCAGCTGAAGAGAGGAGGAAAGTAGAGACTGTATTATTGTCGTCAGTGAGGGAAAGAATACCCTGTGAGTTCAAACAAAAGTACAGATGGGACACAGGCCATGGAACCTGGAACACTAAGAAGTGCAATTGGAGATTGTACCTTCTAGGACACCAGATAGTCCATTTTGAGATTTTCTTCTTTGAGGTTTCTGTGGTTGCTGATGAAGGTCCAATTCACACTGCAGATTTAGTAGAATAGGAGTCTGTCATCAGACACAAGGAAAATTCACTGAAAAACCTCCCAACTGTGCTGCTTCTATTTTTACATCATGCTTATGCTTTCAAATACTTCTATATTCATGGAGGTTAAAACCTTGCAAACAAAATTATTCTAGCCTGTCACAGACCTGCCTGATCAGACAGGAAAATCCAACAGTGCTTGCAGGCTGACCCAGAGTAAACTTCAGAGTTGGCATCCAGCAGCTGTTTCACTGAGATCTGGCTTCAGTTCTCAGAGAAAATGGGATTATTCGGGGTGAGAATGAGGGGATCCTTAGAAAAGTAAGTCTATATGGGAAAAAGTAAAATTTAATGTATTTCCTGTCGACAGTAAGAGAAGAATTTGCAGTTGCTGGTTTTGAGAACTGCTTCTTTTAGTAGTGAATCAGCCATAAAATTTCTATGGCAAATTATTTTGGTCACATTCTTTTAAAGTACTTTCATTTTCACTTTTTCTGACCTGCATAAATCACTCTCGTCATTATGTCCGCTCATCTTTTAAGTACCACTTACACCATTTTCTTTGTCCTATCTGATAAAAAGGGGTGTGGGGGGGAAAGACACTTGAAAAACGTGAATTCTGGATATAAAAGCAGGTACCATAGTAACAAATGTTAATGTTTTTTTTTATAACTCAGGATCTTGGACACTCTCTTTAGTATATAATTTTGAACTCTAAGAATATCTCAGTCAAGGTAAGCTGAGGTCAATTTTTCAGGACTGAAAGCACTGGATCATGGGCCTGTGAAGGTTCAACTGGAACATTTAAAAAGGGGAGAAGAGAGAAATAGTCTTTTTGTCCTCATTCATTTGTTGTTAAAAGAGACTGCTAACTCTATGCTGTAGTGTAACTTAGAGGAGAAAAGTAGTATTAAAAGCTTGGACTAGAGTCTTCTGGGTTTTGAGCTTGTTTACTTTGTATGGATGTGAGGTTTTTTGTTGTTCTTCATGAATCTTGACTATTACATATTCCTTCCTGCTCTAAAGGCAGAAAAGCTCACTAGAGTTAATGATTTTGCTCTCACAATTCTCAAAAAAATAAAAGTTACATTTTTGCTTATTTTTTAACAGAAAGGGAGCAAGGTCTTATTATTTTGCATTACAGAGCAAAATAAAAAATATTAAGCAAGCTCTTTCATAGTCATTCAACTTTTCATTCCTAAAGTCATAATTCACTTAAGTCCCAGAGCAGCTTAAATGGCCATTGTCACAACAGGTATAGTTTTGCCTTCTAAAAATTACAGTTCTATATGTGTACTCAGTTGTTTTAGCAAATTAGTAAAGTGTTCACTGCTCTTATTTTTCTCCTTTTTCTTTTTTGCATGGTAATTTATTAGCATTTTATTTTCTTTTCATTGACACAGATAAGCTAATTTTCAGCCTCCTTTTAACAAAGAAAAATAAAACTCCAGGGATGTATTTTTTTTTTTTATTATTTTAATGCCTCAGTAATCATTTGACAAGTTGTAAAGTGGGAGTTGAGAAGTGCTGAGGCTGACAAATCCTGCTGTAAAATTAAATGTGTAAGAAATTTCAGTGTCTGGTTTGTAAAGAGAGAAGGATACAAGGTACTTGAAATAGACTAGGTGAAGCTACACCCACTCAAGTGCACTAATACGGTGCAGCACCCTGAGGAGGCACTCACTTCTCTGTGCTGAAATAAGAGAAAAGCTAATTTAAGGACAAGGACTGGAGGAACTCAAGAACATATGAAAGGTTTCAGTAACCTGAACAAAAGACACATTAGAGCTTGAATTCGATGTTTTGACCTGAGGAGATATTAGATAAGTACAAAACTTTATGCAACATGCAGTTTATCACAGCCTGAATCTCTGCAGCTGCTGCAAAACCAGCACTGTTGTGCTTTTTGATTTTAGAGCTGGCTCAATGTGCAGGACACTGTTGTATTGCACAGATGTATTCTAGCTTCACTTTCTGAGATCTCTTAGAAAATCTATAGTTAAAACAAAAAGAGACTTTCAAAAACAAAACTGGTACCTTACTTAAAAAAAACAAAAGTGAAAGTTTTGTGGATTCTAGTTACCTGTCCTTTCCACAGATAACATTAGCATTTGTAAGTTTGTTTGTTCGTTTCTTAAGTAGCTAGAGCAAATATTTGAGGATTAAATTTTCTAGTGTTACACATGCAAATAGAAATTATTGACATTACCAGTTTTAATAAAAATTAATTTCAGTCGTGCAAGAAGGTGGACTAATGAACTTCTCAGGTTTTTTCCAACAGAGTAATTCTATGATTACATGAATTTGAAAAAAACCTGAAAAATTCAGAAGCCTTTGGTGTTGAATAGATCAAGATAAAAATTATATATGCAATACATTCAGATCTGACTTGCTAGATCTACTTTAGAAAATAAGAAGTAATTATTATCTATTGTTTATAATAAGAAAACAAACTTTTGTGTCTGTGCATCAATCTCAGCAATATCTGAACTCATGTATAGTACACAGAGTTTTCCCTTAAACAAGAAATACATCTGGTTCTGTTAATTTCATCTGGAAATATTTCACAGTAGTCTTTGTTATGATAACCAAAGGAAATCCCAGGTCAAAAATTTCTGAGCTGCTTCTTGTGGGCTTGAAATTTTATCTACAAAGACCCATACAAACTATTCAGTTTTAATCATTCCAATTTACTTCCAGCACACTGGAAATGTACAAAGGCCTTTCAACTCAGTACATTTAAAGTTTATCTTTAAGCAGTTATTTCCCAGATGGAGTAGTAAAAGGAAACTGACTTTAGTTTGAAAAAGGAAATATTTTATTAAGAGATGGAAATTCTTTTTAGATTAATTTCATAGTTAGAAAATAAATAAAAGGACACTTTACCTTTGTTAAAGTAAGAACCAAGTTCTAATTAAGTTACTTTATAATGGAGGCAAGAAGATACTTTTGGAGTAAATGTGAAGTTTCCTGTTAGCAAATCTAGCAGCATGTTCACTAACAGGTGGCCACCATACCTTCATCTTCTTTTGTATTTTTTTTCCCTGAGACATCTTCTGCTTTGCTTTCTGTGAAGAATCCTGAACTTCTTAATGGAGTCTGATGGAGCACACCCATATGCTAGTCCATATGAAGCAAGATTTTATAGATATCAGAGTAATACCATGGAAAAGATCATTACTTCTTCACCAAATGACAGTTACAACTTGACAAAGGAATAAGAAGTTCCTGCAATTTGTTTGATTTACCCCAGGGTTCCCACATACTCAAAATTACTCTTCATATTTCTTGTAAAGACACAGATTTGTTCTATATATTTTCAACAACAGGTCTTTTCCTTCCTAAGTAGAGCCATGGTCAGAGTAGTTGTTTTTACTCATAGAAAACTTTCACATTTTTCAATTTCCAAGCTATCTTCAGTATAATTTATTTTTGGTTCTGTGCTCACACAGTATTTTCAACTGTAATCCCGAATCCAACTCAGAATATTCAGTGTAAAGTTCTTGGTCACAGAGCAGCCAGTCTGGCCAGCTCTCTAGTTTGGTAGATGGAACCCGAGATGCTTCATCACCCCATCTGTGCCACTTAGCTGGCCAAAATTCAAGGACTTTCAAAACTGTACTCTTCAAATTTCTCTGAAATCAGAGATGGCAAAACCCACTGTCAGAGTAGAATGCTCTCAGTTTGCCAAACTGACAATTCCAAAATTACCTTCTCAATCATTTATTATTTTTTTAATTTTGGGTTCTTCCCTGTCAGAGTTAATCTGGTTAAATTAAGTCCTAACCATGTGTTACTTCTTGGCTAATGTGGCTATTCAGAAGGGAAGAAGACATAGCTTTTCTACAAAAGCTGTACTGAGACAACTCTTGAATTATAGGCAGTGCATAGGATCTAAGAGTGACTGCATTGTTCTTCCACTAAAGCTATCAGTAAAAGAGATTGTGTGGAATATAAACCCAGAATAATTTTGAATAAGCTATTGTAAATAAAGGCTAAGATTCAGATGGGGCTACTCACTTTAAAACTTGGGAAACCAGAGTTTCTTAGATATAATTTGATTATATTATCACAAGACTAGAGAAAAAGATCTTTTCCTCTGCCTTTCTAAATCAATAAAATTAGACACAAAAGAAGAAGAAAATAAAACCTCAGAGTCATGAGGCTCTTATTGTAAACTCTTTTCTATGTCCAGGACTTCTCATGACCTCTATAAAAATAGCAAGCTACATCTCTCAAATGGCTGATCCACTTGTGGTTATCTTTACATAGGATCAAGTACATGCTACGTTCTGCCCTTGACATTTTACTCTAACTTCTTTATTTACCTCAGTGGGTTTCACATTTTCTAAGCTCTGGCAGAAAACTGTGGAGTATATTCTATTGTCCTTTTGTCAAGCAGTACTTGGTATTTTGGCCTTTTAGAGGCAGTTTTCTGATGGAAGTAAAATAGTGAGATGGAGATCTATTTAGCTTGTTCATTTATAGAGTCTATGTCCTTGACTTGCTCCACGGTAGGTCAATGACACAGGAAATCCCCTTCTTTCAGGAATCTCAGCTCAAACATCAACAACAGAGCTCTGAAAATTATCTGTAATTGAAACTTCAAGGAAAAGAGCAACTTCTCCCTCCTTTTGCCAAAATGCACACTAAGAAACTGTGTCAAGGAAGTGATAACTAAATGGCACTTCTTCAGCTGATGTACAGAGCTTATATAAATTTTAAAAAATGTAAAATCATGTATGAGATTTCCACCTATTCTCACATGAAAATTATTTTCTCACTACACAGTCTTACTTCCTATGCCAAGAGATCTCAACCAAATAACCTTGCTAGAATTATCAGCATGAGAACTCTGGAGGAAAGAGCCATGACCAGAATCTAATCGTTCAGTCATACCACTTATGTGGAAAGAGATACTCAGAAGATTGACTGCATGAAAAACTGAAATCTTTTTTTGCTAAAGGTGAAAAAAAGATTTTTTTCCTATTGCCTACAGATATCCTTAGTCTTCTAAGGATGAGTTCTTCTAAGGATGTGATTATTGTCAATTAATGGTCACTTAGACACCTTTCAACCTTTGATGTAAGACTGGAATTACCCTGGAATAATATATATATATATATATATATATATATATATATATATATATATATTTCCATTTTCACATAAAAACATGCACAAAATATTTTCCTTCTCCTAAATCTTAGTTTCCTTTGTCTCTTAATATTTCAGCAGCTAAATAGTTTTGTCAATGTGTCAATCTACATCCATAACAGAAACACTTAGTCAAACTACTTTTTCACCCTATTTTAAACTGTGTATCTCATATGCCCTCTTTTCTCACTCCTTTTTCAGTACTGTACGAAGAAGTTAAAGCAGCACCAGACAAGCTCACATCTGAAGAAGCTCCACAGGTGGTGCTATAAAAGGTGCTTATCAAGTCGCCTGCCACCCATGAAGTTTAACTTACATTCACCTTGGCATTTCCATGCTCAACTGCAGTGATTTAATGACAAAAAGAAAGATAAGGAAGAAGAGGGTTCTTTTTATCTCTACTTCTCCATCACATATATCATCTGTTTTCTGCCAGCTTTAGTACAGCTCTAATTTAATTCATGGGGAGAAAAAAAAATGCAACAACAAACCTATCCTCTCCTTTTCTCTTAGATGAAAATATGGTCTAAATGGCCTAGAAACTTTAGATAGCTGAAGAACTGCTCTTTAATCTATCTTCCCCTAAAAGATAGCCCTCCTCTTGAGCCCACTGGAGTCAGTAGGAAGATTTAGATTGAATCCAATAAGATCTGGATGAATTTTTCTGAGAGTACACTATTCATCTTAGTTCTCTTGTTAGCTCTCCAGTTTGTTGCAGGATTACTGAAAACTCTCACCTACAAATAAAAATCAAGGTTAGGGTTAGGTTACCATTATGGTTACAGTTAGGGTTAGGATTTGGGTTAGTTAGTTGACCATAGGGTTAGTTGAGTTAATTAGTTACACAGGAAACCATTTAATTTCAAAATTGGTTAGGGATGTTTTAATTCAGTGTTGCATATATGAGATCGTTTATACTGGAACTTTTTTCTTTTACATAATCACTGAACAAGGAAAACTGCTAAACTTAAATTCAGTTTCTGTGAGTATCACCTCATATGAGAAAATGCTAAATGAAAATGATGGGCCATGTGCATGAAAGCTCTTCATGTAGGTAGTTGACTTTGCCATACAATTTTTTTAAAGCGGTAGCTCAATAGCTTATAGTGATTTGATAACACATTATTTTTAAGTCAAGCCTTTGAGACATTTTGTTTATTCCCAGCAAAAATAACCTCTTTTCACTTATTTATGAGACTATTTAATGGCATAATAGAACCACAGTCATTACCTGCTTGCTTTTTTCATGGAGTGGTAACAGGCTACTTCTCTCTCCTCAAAGTAAAATGCTGAGATGCACTTCACCAGCTCTCTATTTGTCATCCCTCATGTGATCCATCCTGACCAGCACCTGAGAATGCATAGTTTCTTTGTTCACAGAGTGCTCAACACATGTGGGCAGGGCCATGCCACTCCAGAGACACTGAGAACCATGCCTGAGTCTCACAGTTCAGGTTGGTCCCAGTCTGAAATCCCACTCCAGAACCTTTAGAGCCTTCTGTACCCTAAACTGGTGTCTGCATTCCTCTTCTTTGAATTACATGTTGTCCAGTCTAACAAGGAGGAAGGGAGGACAAGGTAGGAAGCAGCAATTAAGATGCTTCAGGGGTCACCATACACAGCACAGAAGCTAAACCAAGCCAGAAGCATCAGGAAGCAGCAAGGTTCAATCTAAGGGTGTTGTTTACAGAGACAAAGAGAATGTAGGTGATAAAATCAAATAGGAATCTAGATCTTCAGCATTTACCTAAAATCTGGAAACCGTATGTTAAGCAGTTAAATATGAGCCTGGAACTCATGTAAGAATGGTACACCACAGAATTCATAAAGTATTGTTCTCAAATATAGAGACTGATCCTACATTTTCATGATGAATGTTATAGCAGAAAATCCTATTATAGAAGATCAATTTTTATGTCTTTTGCATGCAGAGCTTTGCAAATGAACATAGAAACAACTGTCCTGCATTTATTTTCAGGTTTACTTGGGATCCACTTGGATTTCTGAGTTATACAAACACTAAAGTAAGAAGATCCCACAACATCATTTCTAGCTGGAAATTCATCTAGTTTCCAGACTGACTTCACAGAAACAGTTCTACACATCTCTTCTTAAACTTTTCATTGTTGAAACATCACTTACTATTCTTACCTTTGCAGTAAATCTCTCCATTATCCTAATAAAAAGAAAAATGTGGGCTTTTTTGGTTTTTTGGGTTTTTTAAGCAAGAGATAGCTGTTGATTAAAATTTTATCTTTCCTGTATTTTTATACAGAAAAAAGTATGCACTCTGATAATTCTAAACCCATACTTCAAGATTAAATTCTGTAGGCCATTTTTCTAAGCCAGGCTTTTGAAAAAGTAAAGGTTTCTTGCATAATATTATGTATAGTCTAATAAACAGCAATAGTAGGAAAAAAAACCCTGATTTCTCCTAGCTGATCTCCATTTGTCCATAGTATAAAACATGCAGTTCACTTAATTGGATGATACTGTTTGAACCAGCTTTGTGTCAGGTTTTCAAAGGAAATAAAAATATAACTGTTTAAAAGATATAACACTTTTCCACAGGCAGTCTGACTGAGAATTTTCTTAAAATGATGTAACATTTCATAAATCATGTACATAGAAACATTAAAAGGCAAAATTTACTCCATTTAGAGGGGAAAGCAATTTTATCTCTATCCTTTGGAGGTCTAAATTATATATATCCTAATAAATATACATATTTAGTTCCAATAGAAGGCATTTCCTTTTAACTCATTGTATAACATTAAACATTTGATTGCCATCTGTACCAGAAGCATAGTAGTAATCTGTGAAAAAAATGTACTCTTTGTAAATTTAAAGCATTGAAAAAATTCCTCTTACAGAAACATTGGTGATTCTTGATATAGATGTAGAGGAAGGCATTTCTCACATAAAATGGTTCCTCAAAATAACAACTTGATCTTTTCCACTATATATTTGACCCACAGCAAAAGGTTAAGATTTGCATTAAGAGACAGTAACTCTTAAGCAAAATGGAAAAGCACCGTTTTTACTGCTTTCAAACATAAATACAAAAAAAAAAAGCCCAACAAGACTCAACCCAGTCTAGATTTCCCTCTTTAAGAAAACACAGAAAGTAACAAGGTACTTGAAAGGATTTTCAGTATGATTGCAAGGCATGCCTTTGGAATCACACTAAACTAACATATACTCTTTAATTTTCCTTTACCTAATAAGTAGATTAAATTGAAAAAAAAAGTGTTCTCTATCTCCATTTGATACAAGTGTCCTTTACTACTGCTTGTATACCTGACATCAATCTGTCTACTGATAGAACATCAAAACTTTCCATCTGTTCACACCTTGTTAACATCACCACAATCTTAGTGCAATCTACCTCTCCATGTCCCAGAACAGCTAGACTGAGATGGCTGTGGACCTCAGTCACATCCTCATTCACAACACTGAGTGAAAAGCCTCTTAAAAAAACCCTAATTCATGTCTTCTCCTTGAGTAAAAAGGAGAGTCTATCATGTGCTCCTTTCTTACTCATATTAGCATTTCCACCTTACACTTCAGAAAAAATAATCATCTTCTCAGAAGTCATTGCTGCCTGTAACTGAGTGCAGGACCAAAATATTTTCCCCAGCCTAAAGGATATTGCATTCATCTATTCAGTCATTAAAAACAAAGTTCTAAACTCTTGAAAGAGCTACAAAAGCTTTTGACAAAACTATTAGGATTTAAAAATAGTATTTACTCTAAGTGCTATTAATAAAAATTCAGTTCAAAATGTCCAAGGCAGTTTCCAAAATGTCTTTTTGTCCTGTATGTTATGTCATGACATAACATTTCTAAAGGCTAAATCAAAGTGCTTTAGATTCTACTCAAGACATCCACTAACACAAAAATTATTTCTCTCTTCACATTCTCTACAAATGTGCCACCTATTCTCACAGCAAGACTCAGACATGGTTAATTCTCCAGTATTCATCCTTTTCCGCATTTCCTTCCTCCCTATCTTGTTTCACTATTTCTTATCTTCCTCAGCCAGAGCAAAAAAAGCACATCTCTAATTTCCATTGGTTTTCCCTACCAATCTTTTCTCTCGGAGACCCTGCTGGGTTTCCATGGATGGGTAACTTCTCAGAGAATTAGCTATCTATAGAGTAAAAGACAATTTGATATAACTTTTATAATTTTTAAAAGGCTAGGGAAACATTAATTAATGAAACATTTCAGTTATTTTGTAGGTTAAAAATAATTGCGTACACCTCAAGTCTTCTTAGTTAACATACATGTACAAATATAAGGTCTTTTATTTAAGGAAATGCCTCTTAACATCGTTCTGGCCTAAATACTTCCCTAAAGGAGCTCGTACAGAAAGCTCTTGTTATGTATCAATTCTTACAGCTCAACTGGCTAATTTTTTATTTTAAAATTACAATCTAAATTGCAATTACGATCTGAAAAGAACAGAAAGAGCATTTAAAAAAAGAAATAAAGTTATCAGTTTCTGGCCAGCTGTATTCTAACAATTTAATTGTCAAGCATGAATTATTCACAAATGAACATCTAAGAAGACCTTTTTCACAATATACCAGAGCAGTTCTGCATTGCCTTAAGCCGTGTAGAAATGGAAAGAGATAAGCAAAAGACTCTGACAGACAGCTGTAACAGAAAGATTAAAAATGCTCATCATATATAAAGTTCAAGTGGAGTACAGACTTTACTACAAATAATCTGCACTTGTAGACCTTTGCATTTTGCTTATATCTAAAGTCAGAGAGTCTTACTGCTTACTTCTTTGGAATGTTCCTCATTTTATTAAGAAAGTTTTTCAGAGTCTGAGATGCTTTGCAATTAATTTTGAGGGGTAACTCAAAATGTCAGTTTTTTATCAATGGGAATTATAATTATTTGGTTCCTACTTATTTGAAGGGTTACTTCTCACTTTGTGTCTTTGGTGGTAAATAAAAATGAGTTCTAAATATTCAAAAGACTTCTCTCCTGTTGCATGCTTTGAAGAAGAGCTTGGAAAAAAGAAAACTTTTGTTCATTATGAAAGAAAGTTTTATTCCAAACTTCATATATGTCATAGAAACTCCTCAGGATGACTCCAGTTATAAAAGTTTGAAGGAGTTCAAAATGTTCTAGTTATTTATGCTCTGTCGTCCTGAGTGTGGTAAAGTTCTATTTAAATCCAGAAATACTACTGTTTTAGCAGAAATTGTATAACAGGCAAATGGAAAGTTATTGTCATATATTTTACAATACTGTTATATAAAATATTTGGTGTGAGTTCTGAAAAATTTTCCCACATATTCTTGCAGTGCACATAGATGTGTGTGAGAAGCAAAGAAAGAGAGCCTACAGCTTTCAGAATTTTTCAGCTTTTCAGAAATTCAGAAGCTCAGCACATTGTGCAGTGACATTTGGATGGAGTGCTTCAAATGATTAAAACAAAGACCATAACAGGAAGCAATGGTTTTTTCATCATCATGGCAAAGTAAGTCACACAGAGGAAGTGATCACATGTTGGGTATTTTAGATGCTGTGCATTGTATATATACATAGGGGTTTATGCAGGTTTATAAGTCCTGTGAACTATATAATATGCCTTTATGATATGTATATACGTTATGTATAAATACTGATATATAATTTTAATAAAACCAGCAATTTTTTTCCTTTCACTTGTATTACATACTGTCCTTATCTAAAGACAGAATCTTCTGTTCCCATCTTGCTCATTTTTTCTCTGCCTATTCCTGCCTTCACATGGAATTCTTGGTGGTGTCCTCTGTAGTTTCTTCATGGAATGCCAATTTGAAGTCTAAGCTCCAAGTACATTTCATCCTTTCATCTACCATCTGCAGTCTTCTGTCATCTGGGGCAGCCCCTCAGTTTTACCATGTCCCTGAAAGCCATGTGTAATCACCACCTAGAATGAGATCCAACAACAGATTGACTCCTACGTTCAGATGAATGTGCAAGACATATCTGTCTTAGAATTCTAATCCATTAAAATAGAGCCAACACTGAATATGGAGCCTGGGGAGTTACTAATTTAATCACCCACTACTTTAGGGTAATCTGGATAACTGCCTAGTCTCAGGTGAATGCATTCCTCATGACATTTCACTGGTAGTCCTACTGGTGATCTATGAATCTGTTCTGGTTGTCTCTTCTTCAGAGAGGTTATGACCTCTCTGCCAACTCTGTGTATTTATCCTGGGTAATGGCAAATTGCCTCAAATGGTACCAGATGACTGTGTTTAGACAACTGAACCAAGACAGATCTTAGAGAATTAAAGGGAGTTTACAAATCTTTTAAACTTGCAGACATGACAAGTAAACATTAGATGTTTTAATCCAGAATTGTCTTGCTCTTTCATCCACATCTCCTATTTACTAGGGGGTCCAAATTTTTCTTCTGTTTTCATAATCTACTAATAAATGCCTTGGTTCCCTAATGTGATAAAAAAAATGTTCATTGGAAAAGAGAACAGTAATGGTAGGAAAAACGGAGGAGGGTTAGACACTTCTTGACCTTGGGACACGAGACAGGAAAACTGATAAAACTGTGGGAGGGTTTATGTTGCGTTGTTAGATAAAGCACATCCTAAACTGACCATGGAGAAAAGTCTGCTGCTGGCAAGCCCAGAACAAAAAGAGATTTGGGATGATTGTTCACAAGGAAAGGAATAAACTGGGAAGAATTTAAGTTTTAAAGAAATTTCAGTTCCTGAAAAATCATATACAATATCATATATGTTATGGCAGAAAGCTCTTTTTGTGAACACTTGCCCTACAGAAAAGTAGGATAGATTTCTACAGATATTCTTATAGTAAAGTTGACTCTATATTTTATATTTGTGGAGAAAAAAAAGCATCAGATGGATCTCCATCTCTAAAATATTTTCTCTAACTCTTAATTTTCTTCTTGTAGCTTTCATCCATTTTCTCTGGTCTTCCAAGCAAGTCTAAAAACAACCTAATTCATCTAAAATCTAGCTCACTTTACACAGTAAATTAATAATCTGAATCATTCTTGAAATAACCTAATGTTGCCTGAATCTCTGTTTTAACTCATCACTGGGCTCAGTACTAAAGGAATTAATTTTTATTGCAACACAGATGAGGATAGTTTGCTATTTAGGGAAAAGAAGCCCAGGGCTCCCAAACTATTGCAGGCAAGGTCACCACAGGAGCTGTACCTTCCAAGAAAGCACAAACTTTACAGTGGCCATGTGTCCTGGGTTAGGCCAGAGGGGTCAAAATCTAGGAAGTGATCTGTGCTGCAGGAATGCAGGAAGGAATACAACTTCCTTCCTGCGAGAGAGAGCCAATAATCAGGTAGTTTTAAGGGTTGATAGGTAGGTAAACCAATTAAAAAGTTGATCCGCCTTCGAGGAAAAAACCATATATAAGCAGAGACTCTCTGATGCTCTTCCTCTTTGGACCTACTGCTGCTGTGTGTGGGAGAGAACAGCTCACCAACTATACTCTCACTGGGTAGGCCCAAGCACCCCCTCACCCCTCCCCACTCCTTCCAAAGGAGGGATGGGGGGAGGAAGAGGAGGATTTGCTTGGCAACCCCGTGCCGCTGCAACTTGAGGCTTGAGCATGGGAGAAGCTTGATTGGAATTTCAGCAGCAGATACAGCTCAACGGTGTGTCTTCACACAGAGGGAGAGCCAGGCCCTAACTCCCGAGACCAGGCAGGACCGGGCGGACCATCCAGCTGAGCCAGGCCCTGCCCTGTCACCCAGTTAGATGGCCCCCACCAGGCGAACCAGCTCCATGAAACCAGGCAGAAGAGACTCTTGAGAGCGTCTGGCATCCAGCTCAGACCTGTTCAAGCAGCCCGGCAAAGAGCACGTGATCCTCACACTGCCGGAGAGAGACAGAGATTAACTCTCTCCATGCCTGGACTAAACTCACAGACACCCATCCTTCCTCGCAGAGAGAGGAACGAGTGAAGACATCTACATAGTGCAGCGCAGAGACTTTACAAGTCAGTGAGGAAAGCAGAACTGATACTTACAAAGAGGTGCATGGGAAGTTGCTTCAAGTGTGAAGCTGAAAACTCTTTTGGAGAACCATGGTTGTGGACTGAGCTAATAAATTCTCTTTAATATATGAAGATATAGTCCAAAGGGGGATGTGAGGTTCTTATTGCAGCCAATGAACTGAAATACCTAAGTACAGACAAGTAAGTGTTGGAAAAGTACAGCCTGATGAGAAACTAGAACCAAGAGAGAGGAGAGGCTGTGACCCAGAGCCCTGGTCCCGGGGAGAATGCTAGAAAACCTGAGTTGTCAGGAGAACCTGTGTTGCTAAGCACAGAAGAAGGGATTTTCTTTGTTGCTGCAATTGAACTGGGCATCCTTAAAACAAGTACCCTGTGGACTGTTCATAACCCACCATAGTGGCTGTGGGAAGGCTACTGGTGTGGGAGGGATCCACCATTAAACTGGACTTTGCTCCGGGCGGCGCCTAATGGTGAGGCAGAAGACCCATAAAAACTGTATTTTTCTTACAGAAAATCCATGGTGTAGGCAAAAGAAACTTCTCTCCCTAAGTGAACTGGAACAAGAGCTGAGCTGTTTCTGAGGTGGTAAACTGACTGGAGGTCAAAGTGTTGTCTTTTGTATGTTGTCAGAGAGAATGAAATGGAGATGTGGGGAAGGAGGGGTGGTCTGGGGAGTTCGTTCTGGTTTTTTTTTTTCTTGAGTTTTTTTTCTTTTTTCCCTTTGTCTTAGATATATTAATAAAACTTCTTTGTACTTTATAAAGTTTGAGCCTGCTTTGCCTACTCCTAATCCTTATCTCACAACAAGTAATCAAGTAAATTTAGGTAAGTGTGCTGGCATTTAGCCACAAACCTGAATAGGCGAACTGAAACCACTACACCATGTCAGTCCCAGGGTCCATCTTCTTATTTTCACTTCCAAGCAGAACAAACTCCAATTTTAAAGCTGTGGAAATTAATTTCCTTTCCTTTAGTAATACATGTTGATAGACCTATATCTTTCCTTCTTGGAAAAAAAAAAAAAATTATTGCTAGGTATGCCAGCTATTGTAAAATCTTCATTTTTCCTCTCTTCCACTGTAATTTTTCTTTTCTAACTGTGCATTCTTTTGGTCAGGTTCACCCAATATTTTGACAACCTTTATGTTACTATCTATCATAAAGACACGTAGATAAACAAATACTATTGAATATCTTCCTACTGTTCTGTCTTAAGGTGTTTTCTTTCTTTCAGAGATTGCCTCTTATGCGGAAAAAGCAAACTGTAATTTTTCTTTTCTAACTGTGCATTCTTTTGGTCAATTGTTTTACTATCATAAAGACATAGATAAACAAATACTATTGAATATCTTCCTACTGTTCTGTCTTAAGGTGTTTTCTTTCTTTCAGAGATTGCCTCTTATGTGGAAAAAGCAAAAGGAAATTGTTTTAATGCATAAGAAAAGTATTCAGAAAGCATCCTCTAAGGGATTGAGGAAATTATAGACATATCGGAAGAACAGCTGGTTATAAAAAAATTCAATCCCCTTATTTTTATACTACAGATATGCTAACAAGTATTAATTAAATGTCTTGTAATCTTGCTGTTGAATTACATAGTAATGCTTGCAGTATGCACTGCAATTTCAAACACCTCATACATAATAACAGCCAAATGGGATTAAAAAGGAACAATTCAGCAGTAGGACAGCAACAATCAGTAGCCTGCATCACAGGCTTAAAGTTTCCACATATTCCCCTGGGCCATCTCTTCAATTATTCTTCTCATGCCCTTCTTCTTATGTAATTTGAAGGGCTGGGAGAGGAAGAAAAGCTATAAAAATAATTTCCAACTAAACTAAGATACAGTTTAAGAAGGCTGAGGACATTCCAAGGTGAAATGTAAAATGGTTAAAGCAAAAACTGGTTTAGTTCCTGGCTCTAGAATTGTCTTAGTGTGTAATCACAAATAAATATTTTGCTACTCCTTCAACTTGATTGTAACATTTTTAAAAAGAAAATGCAAGTTTATTTTCACAACACAGATCTTAGGACAACATTGTAAAAAAACCAGAATAAAAGAAAATTGTACATAAAATGAATACATTACTTTAACAACATATTAATACTAATTTCATATATATATATATACACGTATATATATTATATTATATACATGTATATCTCCTCTAAAATGAAAATTATTAGCACAAATATTTAGTGTTCAGGTCTAGAACAGGTGTATGATGTTAGAGCATCACCCCCATGGTGTATGATGCTAGATTAATGCTCTGATTTGCTCATATGATTAAAGACACTACCATCCCAGGTGGTGTACTACAAAGTTGATGAATCTCTCTTCAGACCCTCTTACTTTTGCCCCACTTGTAGCTGGAGGCTTATATTTTCTCTACTTGCTTACATGTACAAACATTTAAAAAAAGGATAAGCTTGTCCTTGACATTTTAAAATCAAATGAGTTCAGCTGTACAAGCCAAACACTAGATAAGGAAGTCAATTTTTACAAGGACTTCTGCACAGCAATGCAGGAGTAAATAGGGGATATTCAAGAACCTTCTGGACACAATCCTGTGCCATGTGCTCCAGGATGACCCTGCTTGAGCAGGGAGGTTTGAGCAGATCACACAGTATGGTTCCTTCCAGTCTGACCCATTCTGTGATTCCATGATATCTAAACAACTGCATTTCACCAACCGGTTCTTCCATGAACCAGTAATGTAGCATGTACTCTTTAAGGAAAGTAGTCTAGTTTAGTGATTACCTAGATGCTAACATTTGTAGATGAGTTTCTTTTGTCAAAGTTAGACAATGGCTAGAAAAATAGGATCATATGGAAGAAAGAAATTTAGAGGAGGACCAAACATAGTTGATATATCTGTAAAATAATCTGAACTAAATAATCTAAATTATTCCAGACACCTTTGAAAATATTAACTATGGCATTCCTGTGTGTAGAAGATCATCGAAAACTCACCTACACTTTCATTCACTGTAGTACATTGACAATTTAGTCATACAGAAGAAAAAGTACATAGGAGAGGGGGATGTATACTAATAAATGTTATTCAGGGTTTAAAAGAACATGAAAGCAAGACTCGGAAGTTTAAGAACAAACTATTCCACCAAATACAAAATGCAGTACAGAAAACAGCCAATTCTGCACTGAAGTATTTCTGTAAACAGCTGCACTGAAGTGCAAAGAACAAAAGAAGTGGTGGTATACAAGGGTCACAATAACAGGATTACATTAGCTTAGAAGTATTATGAAGACCTAACATAGGATTTTTTCCTCTGATGTTTTCTTTCCTATCAGTACGTGGTCATGGCAAGGTGCACTTCTTTATGTTTGTGGAATTATAGAATATGCTGAGTTAGAAGGCACCCATCAGGGTCATTAAGTCCAACTCCTGGCCCTGCACAGAGCACCTCAAGAATCACACCATGTGCCCGAGAGACTACAAGGTCATACTTCCCCCCAAAATTTTTTTTTGAATATTGAAAACTTAGGTAGAATTAAATGTTCTTTTGGCACACAGTTTTCACTCTGATCTTGTGTTTGACAGAAGCATACACTGAGTTTCAAAGACAAGAAGAACAAAAGAAAGAATACTGTGGCCCAAATTCACCAAGGACTTGCAGAAAATTCGTATACCTGTATTGGAAAGTGTAATCTTCAGAATCCTCTCCTAACTTCTTAGTTACTAAAGGAAAAGGGCTTCTTTTAAACATCAAAGTCCCAAATACTCAGAGGGAGCTCAAATGCTTTGAACAGCCCCACACTGCCAGTGTTGCTGACCTTACCTGCAGCTATCTTGAGCACTGTCTGAGCCCTCAGGGGACTCATAATCTGTATTGCAGGCTGGAAAATGTGCTGAGCACACCCATACTACAAACATAGACCAACAGTTAGAGTGGGAGAACATTTTCCACAGAAGTATCCCTCCCTGTTTTACTACCAATCCTGGTGCTCAGAAATATCCACAAGATTTCTTTAATACTTTACAATATTTCTCTCTTCTGACCCTTCTTTCCCCCATCCTTAGTTAATCTCTCTGTGTTTCACAGGCTATAAATAAAACTGCAGTGTTCTTTTAGAAGGAATACACCATAGCAACTATTTTCCCCTTCATAATATTTGTATTAGTCCACAGGTGTCTAAAGGCTTCTTTGTCTGTTTTGATGATCTTACTGTCATATTTCTAGTTAAACAAAGGTCAGTTCTCAACTTAGACTTAGCTCCTGTTGTTTCCATTTCAGATACTTATCTCTACAGAGGTCTTTTATGCCTGAAAACTCACTTAGTATTTGTTACTTATCTTGTGTCAGTTATACCAGCTCACCTAGCCTTCTCCCTACATATCTAACTTGGCTTGTCTTCAAGCCTGAGACTACACTCATTCAAAAATACAGTTGTGTTGATGGGAGGTACCCTCATTGCATATGGAGCTTTCAAGGAAGCTGTGTAGGACTACAGTACTAACACAGAACATGGAAATTTAAAGAAAAAGGAAAACTGACTGATTTTATTCGAGGAAAAAGTGATGAAATGAAGAGAGAAAGAGAGAAAGATAGAAAGAGAGAGAAAGAAAAGGAGAAGGAGAAGGAGAAGGAGAAGGAGAAGGAGAAGGAGAAGGAGAAGGAGAAGGAGAAGGAGAAGGACAAAGACAAGGACAAGGACAAGGACAAGGACAAGGACAAGGACAAGGACAAGGACAAGTACAAGGACAAGGACAAAGACAAGAAAGAGGAAGAAAGAATAAGAGGGAGAGAAGAGAAAAAAGAAAGAAAGAAAGAAAGAAAGAAAGAAAGAAAGAAAGAAAGAAAGAGAAAGAAAGAAAGAAAGAAAGAAAGAAAGAAAGAAAGAAAGAAAGAAAGAAAGAAAGAAAGAAAGAAAGAGAAAGAAAGAGAGAGAGGAAGGAAGGGAGGAAGGGAGGAAGGAAGGGAGGAAGGGAGGAAGGAAGGAAGGAAGGAAGGAAGGAAGGAAGGAAGGAAGGAAGGAAGGAAGGAAGGAAGGAAGGAAGGAAGGAAGGAAGGAAGGAAGGTTGGTTCCAAATTTGAATCAATATGTGACTCCAGTTCTGAGATAAGTCTGCTTAAACACATATTTGCACTTAAGCAACTAAAGACATGCACTAAAACTAAAAACATTTAATTATCTTGATTCTATTTAATATGTAAGCTAGAGTTGTATTTTCTCTTGCATTCACTAAATAAGGCAAAGAATTATTTCTGTATTTGAAAAAGTCTTACTACAGTTACTTTTTTCAGACTAGCAAATTTTAGTGGTTTGGAACATAAACTTCAAATTCTGTTATAAATTACAAAAATTCCTGGCAATTTTTAAGATGTCATTATTTTCAAATACAGTATCAAACCACATCTGAAGTAGATAATATTTTAAAAGTATTGTTATTTGTAGTTTAAAACCCTATTAGTATTTCCAGAATTTTAAATATGTGAAAGTGATTTTGTATCAATCAACACAGACAAAACTACTTTCAGGATTTGTCAATTTCACTCTCTGCAAAGAAAACTTTATTTAAGATAGTCTGGATAGAAACCTGCTGGGTTTTTGTATTATATTTGTTTGTCCTGCTGTTTCGACCAGCTGTATATTTGGGAAGTTCATTTCAGCAGTATTGCAAAGAGATCTCTTGACAGAAAAAAATACCTCAAGAAGAGTTGGGAAAATAAACCTAGAAATATTGCAAGAGTAGCCTTACAATTACACAGTCATGATACACCTGTGACAAAAGCCCTGTCCCAACAGTTTTCCTAATTTTACTTCACATAAAAGGACATAGGATGTCAGGAGAAAATCTATAACTTTCTAAATGGAATACAAGGGCTCAACAATAAGAGGAATTTTAATCAAACCCAGGTCTTTTTAATGTTTTAATCCCACAATTCATTTCAGTCAATTCATACCACAGAGTTAGAATGCTCCTTAATCAAAATAAACACATAATCAGTTTAGAAACATGGTGGCTGGATACCATGACACCAAGGGAGATGTATGCGATGGGGAAGGAGAGCCAGAACAGGCTGTACATAAAACGCTGCTGAAATCAGAATATTGACTTGCAATCCCAATGGCACAGCAGGGAGAACATCATTGCTGAACAGACTTGCTATTAATTCTGTTGCCTACATGGGTCATGGCTGTTAAATTAACTGTCTTTAGTGATATATTAAGTTCTCTATGTTCGTGACAGATTTCGTTCCTCATCTGTTCTGAAGCTGACAGCAGCCATTTCCACTTCTTCTGTAAATCACACCAAATCTATGGACTTTGTGTGTATGACAGTGACTTTAAGTAGTGTTGTGGCTGACATATGGAATTTTCAGTTATTAAAAAAAGAAAAAAATCAGCATCCATAAGTGACTTATCACACTTCATGAGATTGTTGATTGCAGCAGTTTAAAATCCTCTCACTGTATCTTAATGGATGAACTCAAGGTACCCTCAAACTGTTATTTCACAGAACCACAGAATCACAGAATGGGTCAGGTTGGAAGAGACCACAGTGAGTCATCTGGTCCAGCCTCCCTGATCAAGCAGGGTCATCCCAGACCATGTAGCACAGATCGCATTCAGATAGTTCTTGAGTATCTCCAGTGAAGGAGACTTCACAACCTCTCTTGGCCTATTTCTGTGCACAGTCACCCATACAGTAAAGAACTTTTTCCTTATATTTAGGTGTAACTTCCTGTACATAATTTTCTCTCCACTGACTCTTGTCCTGTTGCTTGGCACCACCAAGAGCCTGGATCCATCCTCTTGGCACCACACCTTCAGACACTTAAAGACACTTATGAGGTTCCCTCTCAGTCATCTCTTCTCAAAGCTGGACAGGCCACACTCTCTCAGCTTTTCCCTGTAAGAGAGTTGCTTCAGTGCCTTAATAATTTTTGTCAGCCTCCGATAGATCCGTTCCAGCAGACTATGTGTCTCTTCTGTTGAGGAACCCAGAACTGGACACAGCACTCCAATGACCTCTAGAGCTTGATGATCTTATATGGCTAAAGCAAACGAAAACACTTCTTTGTTCTTTGTACTACCTCAATAAACCTACTTCCCCCACAGAAAAATGTGTGCTCACACACACACAGTATCCTTAAGCTGATTTACCTCAACCCATTCCCATCTATTTACTAAAAAAAACCCAAAAGAACAAACCAGTCTTTTCAGTGCCTGCTCAGTAAAAATATCCCAACCTCAAGCAACAATCACATTCGCACAGGCTATATAGTTTTACATACCCAGTTTTTTGGTTCAAAGTTTTCATGACCTAAGTAGCAAACTTTTAGACAAAAATGCAGTTTTATCTATTTGTGATTAAATGCCAATATTTTTGATATAGGAAGTTACCACTGTTATTAAAGACAACCAAGGGGAAATGATAACAATCTTCGCAAGCAACAATTGACATAAGTGGTTTTCTCCACCTTTTCTTGTACAGTGTTTGAGTTTGCACAGGAAAAAAGGGCTAGATAGTCAATGGGCTAAGAAACAATGTGTTCACGTTTGGTTTTTTTCCTTTCTAGCTCAACTCTGAGCTCATCCACAGGCTCCAGAAAAAAAAATCCCTGAGGAAGCTACAACCTGCCGAGATTTGGCAATGTTTTCCTTAAGCAAAGTGTGAAATATTTACTTTGTCATAATGTAAGGGGACTTGCTGAGAATTCACCTTCATTGGTTAGTTCAGAAAACACCAGAGGAAAAAAGACAGGATGTTTCTTACTACAGACAGTGCAAACCCATGAGATAATTTAATTATGGCTAATAACATCAATTTAAACATTGATGTCTCATAAACTGTGTTCTGGCACTGTAGACAAGATATATATATTGCAAATATACCAGCTAACATGATTATGGAACCCATCAGGTTTTAATAATGCTGCATAGTAATAGATCATCCTCTAAAAGTATAAAACTCATCTTCATGAAAATAAAATAATTCCTGTTCAATCCTAGAAACTAAGAAACTCCATAAACTCATTTTAATACAATAGCTTGAAATTATAAAAATATTGAAAACTATTAAATATTCTTAATCTAATTCAGCTTCAAAGTTAGTGTGAAAAAGTGGTGCTGGAGATTTTTTCTCCTAATGTTATTAGGCATCAGTAATTTTTAAATGTCAGAAAACTGACCAGATTCTATCCTTGATCTCAAAGTTTTTGAATAATAAATATGGATAAAATAGATGTCAAAGGTCAACAACTTTCTTTTGGGAAGGAAGTTTCCTAAACAGGTGTTTAAAATAGTATCTTGACACAATTTACCTGATTATAAACACTGATTTTTACTCAGCTTAATGCAGCGCTTAGAACACTTGGAAAAACAAAAAGAAAGAAAAATATTATTATAGTTCTGCATAAATAAAGATACAATTACTCTATTTTAATGAACACTGGAAGCATGCAATGGCAGACTATTTTAATTATATTGAAGGAAATTCTATTTATGCAATTATATCGATGTAAAAAAAAAAGAAGAGGATGAGAGATTTCCATACAAAATTCAAAATTATAGTCCCTTTATGTTCTATAGCATTAAAAGAGCAGTGTAGAGAATGTGGAATGTATTTAAATTACATCTCAACATTTCTAGAAATTTGATAAAAGCAAGGGGTTTTATTCTCTGTTTCACTCTATGGAGTGAAAGCCTCCTATAAAGACCTGCTTTCTGTGTTATACTCTCTGATGGAATACATGCTTTTGTGCCAGGAATTCTCTCCAACTGGCTTCAAAGCTGTCCCATTCTAAATGCAACAGGGATGCTAATAAATTTGCAACTGGTTCTTGAATGAAAATCAAAATCATACCACAGGCGCTATAAAATTTTTGACAATAATACACTGTCTATACTAGAACTTCTCCATAAAATGAAAAATGAAGGAAAATTTAAGATATCCCCCACTACAATAAGGTACGTTATTTGCAGTGCAACACTAAGGACTCCATTCTTATCTGAATAATCAAAAAGCACTCTATTTTCTGCATGCTAAATACAGAGTGAAACAACTTACATAAAGAAAACAAGCCAGAGTGAGATAATTCAAAGATGGTTTAATTGCTAATAATGTAAATTGAGCTCAAAATCTTTGTAGGGATTTTATAGTCAGATTAGCAAAGTATCATTTAATACCAGTGTTTAATTTCTCATATCTTCAGTAAAGGTTGGGGGGTCTTGTATACAAGAATAAAGAAAGATCACCATGACAATACTGAACCATAATATGATGTGTCCCCATACAATTATTTGGAAAGGCAAATATGTACGTATTTACCTTTACCTTTGGAAACATATGCTTATACATGATTTTAAAAAGATATTTATTCCTGCCTTAGAATAGTTTTGAGGCTGCATGGATTATCTTTGCTAACTTGATTGTGTATAGTACATGAGCATCTTATGAAGACAAAAAAATTTGTCTGTTGTTTCAAAAAATAATATTATCCCAGAAGATGAGACATACAAGAATAGCAAATTCTTAATTCCTATCTGCAAGCAGAATTAATTCTTACTGCCATTTTAGCTGATAAGAAATTTAGCATCCATCATGCAGAATGTTGTAAAAAGTAACAAGGGGAGAAAAGACCAGTGAAACAGTTGTTTAGTGTTGGAACTTTATCACTGAGATCAGGTGGTCAATGATCAAACGTGATTTATAGCACCTGAGATGAGCTGTGGTCACCTTGACTGTGTTTGACAGAGTGGATTAGTTACAGCCAACTGTCAATGTACATTTGAATCTGTGTAATCATATCGGATTTGAGAAAAAGGAAAAAATACTGGACATCTGGATTGAAATGCAGATCCCTCAGGATCTACCTAAATGTAGAATCATTTAGGTTGGAAAAAAACCTCTAAGACTGTCAAAGAAAACCATTAACCCAAAGCTGTCATGTCCACTATTAACAAGTGTCCCAAAGTGCCACATCTACACATCTTTTTACCACCTCCGGGGATGGTGACTCCACCACTCCCCAGGGCAGACTGTTCCAATACTTGACAGCCTTTCCGTGAAGAACTTCTTCCTCGTATCAAATATAAACTCCCCCTGGTATAAGTTGAGGGCATTTCCTATTGACAAGTCACTAGTTACTCAAGGGAAGAGACCACCCCTCTCACCTCCCTACAATCTCCTTTCAGATAGTTGTTGAGAGCAATAAGTTCTCTCCTGAGCCTCCTTTCCTCCAGGCTTAACAACTCCTCAGCCGCTCCTCATAAGGATGAAATATCCTGGCCTGCTAAATCTGACATTTCTGTGTTATCTTGAAATAGTGTAGAAAATTCCGCTGTCATTTAAATTGTTTGTCAACTTGAACACATCCTTAATAATGTTTATTAATAAAGTAGTTTATTCAGAAATGTCACCCTGAGGACAATAGCTGTAGCTAGAATTTATAATATACTCACTTACTGTAGGTTATTAATTCCTGAGACTTGGCTCTTGGATATATTTATAGTGTAAATAGCAGAGCCACTGAAGAACATGAGAAAAACACAGTTTTCTTTTAGAATAAAATTGATCATGAAATTCATCAAATCATCATCAGACCTAGGATGAAATTCACAGTAAAACCAAAAAGATGAGGACCAGAGGAACAACAGTAAGTTGTTCAACTAAATCAACAGTTTAGAGCAGTGATATAGAAAGTGGGCTAGTTTAAAAATACCTTGATTTATGTAAAATGTGTATCAGTGCCTTGAACCTGTGCCTTCCACTATCCAGCTGGAGCCTCCCAAGCAGTGGGTTTCTCACACCTTGCTGATAAGATGTTGTTTTTTCATTATTAATATCAAGTGGAAATAAATGAGGGAATATCAAAGCTTTTCATTAAATCAATTTCTGATTTGCTTGTTTGTTTGGGGTTTTTTTTTAGTAACTGCAGCTGACCATGCAGTATCTGTCTCTTACAGTGAAGAATGAACTGATTTGATTTTTTTGGGTGCCTGTTTCCCACATGAGTATATTGGTCAAGAAGGAAAGATAAGAAGCTGCCTTTTATTGCAATACTGACATTTCAATAAAACAGACCTAAAATGTCTCCGGAGATTTCGAATTCAAAATAAAATGAAAGGAAGTCAATATACTTGTTATCTGGTTACTGTGCAATATCAATCATTACTAACCATTGAAATAACTCTAAACACTTTGATGTTGTTTTTCTTGTCCTGAAAATAGTCATGGTTTATTTTGTTCACTTTATTCTACCCGTTCAGTGATAACAGCAAATTCTACAGACATCAAATGAGTTTACAGGAAAGTAGAATAAGGACAAAACGCAGTGACTTTCAAGCAATTTCAGCTAAACATGAAAGAAAATGGATGACACATCAAAGCATCAGCTTCAAAGACACTCCCAGGTGGCTCATTTCAGAATATGTGTTACAGAAATCGTACAATAAGGTGTTTGAACTTTCTATTCAAGAAAATTTTAAAGAATATTTATCAGGGAAAAAAAAATGACTGTGTAGAAGGACAGATAAAAATCCAAAATGTATTTCAAATATGTTTGATAAAAGTGTGAATAATAGAAGAAATATTTTGTCTCTGGCTTTTTCAAGGAAAGGTGTTGTGAAAGGGAAATAACTGTGATACTAAAATTACACACAAATAGATTTTAGAGACACATTGTTTTGACTTTTAAAAAATCATTTTAGATCATGGAGTGTGGTTTTTATTTGGCTTAATTCTTGAAGCCATGTGAGTGTCACATTGATAAAATCCATAGTTGCAGTACAGTATTTGGTGGAAGATAAAATTCCAGAGGCAGAATTCACAAGATAAAGTAGCATGACACAAACCACAGTGGATTCCAACAGATGATCAGATGATTCTTTTGTGATGTCTGGAATAATCTATGTAGAAATAACCTATGCAAATAACTGTATTGACAGACAAGAGGCCTGCAGTGTGATTACAATGGGCAGCTATGGGCTGAACTTGAGCTAAATTTACAATTTTCCACTAAACTTTGATAAGTCAAATAAGATTAAACATATAAGTGAAACTTAGAAATATGACACTTCTTTTTGTAAACTGAATTTACAACTATTAGATACCTGAAATTAAAATAACCATCTAGTTTATGAAGTTAGCTTCCACTTCTGAAATCCTTGTCCTGATAGCAATAGGAGTTAATTGTGGTAGACAGAACCACAATCCCTACCTTCCCTGTTTGTATATATAATCTCCAGTTACTGCAAATTTAGGTATCACTGACTTTCAAAACAACCTGAAGGCAAACAAGTCACTTGCAAATCCTGAGACTTCAGCTTTACATCATTAAGATACTTCTCTAATTTTTGCATTTGTATTTTTCTTGTATGGTGATATTACAGATTTCTGTTGGAGTCATTTAAAGAGATATAGAGAATTTAGGAGGTTATATAACTTCAGAAGTAGCTTCTGGTTTTCAGTTTGAAACGAACTTTCCATTAAAACTTACCTTTATTTTTATGATAAAGTGTTCAAAATAGAAATTATATACTGAAATAAAATGGAACAGATTTTAATATTTTTTTTTTAATCCACATAATATTGGAATTTTGCTCCGCATCACAACAAAAAGAAAGGGACATTAAAAAAGACTATGCTCAGCTTACAAAGTTGGAACCTCTTCTACAAAGAAACTACTTTAATTTAATAATTTTTAAATTATTTATGTTGTTATATTTTATGAAATTGAGTTTGTAATTTATCCTTATAAAACAATCAGAAAAGCTAAAGTGAAATGCCTTTTAACATCTCAGGAGAGTTTCCATTATTTATTAAGCAATTGCAATTGTCCTTATGGGAAAAGTAAAATCCTACTCTAAAAATGTATTTTGTTAATGTTTTTAGTTAAATTTTCAGAACAGTAATTGTTATTCTAAGTATTTATGGGTACTTTCCAGGGGACCCTTTTTCCCTTAGCTTAATGACACATGTGGATTGTAAAGTTTTTGTCAGTATAAATGTTTCTGTAACAGCCTTATTACCCTCATGGAAATTGGTAAGCTCAATTTAGTTGCTGAAATTAACTTAAACTTTTGCCATTATTGGTGTACATTTCATTAACATCTTGAAAACAGAGCTCATGCACAGCAACATCAAAAAAGGTGAATTTGCTTTAAAGTTTCAGGCATACACAAAAGTATGAGGTCTGTGGCATACACCTGTGGACCATGGTTTTCTTAGCATTCTCATGTAAATAAGGATTAACTTTGCTTAATTACTGGAAAACACTTTCCAAAACAACTACTGAGAAAAACAGTAAGGAAATATTAATGGTGGTGTAATTTCCTTTGTGCTAGTCTGAGATGGGACAGACGGTTTACCGGGTACACATAGAAGTCGACATGAAGCTATAAACCTTATTACTGTCAAAGCAATTCAGAACACATTCATATAAGTCGATGAGCTAAAGTGTAAAGCAAATTAAGAATCAAATCAATTTTTGTTGAAAAATCATGAGACAGAAAATGATTCTCAGAACTCTAGGACTAAATAAGCAATTATTTTATTCATTAAAAGTCAATAGATTTGAAGTCAAAAGGGAGGTCTTCATTCTGCAAGTAAGACATAGCAAATCAAATACTTTTCTGACAGAGAACATTGGGATAAAACTTTGGGAAGGGATTTTCTTTCCTTAAAAACTGATATAACTCAATCTCTCCTGAAAAAAAATGCTGCTTTTTCAGCCTGCTCTTTCCATTCTAAATTCTAAAGAAAAGGTGAATGCCTTCTGCATGTCTCTCAGGTGAACCTTTACAAAATTCCGATGGCACATTCAAGTTCAGTAGCAGGTAATTTGCATCTCTCTCTGCCAGCATGGGCAGGCCTGTTCATCCATTTAAATGAGATTCTTTCTCCTAAAATCTCTCATCAGGACTTCTAGAACATGTGAAGTCAAATTCAATTCAAACCAATTCACTGTCAAGTTATCCCTGACACCCTAGATTCATTACTCAAGTTCATTGATTTATCATCTGAACTCTTAACACAAGGCATCTCTGGGGAGAGGACTACAAGAAAAGAAGTAGTTTAAAATAATTTCTAATTTTTCTATTTTTAAAATTCTAATTTCTAATTGTTCTAACAATTTGTATTTGTAATGTATGGTGTGATATGTGATTAACAAGAGGAAAAGATCACAAAAATGTGAGTTTTCAGATTAAGAATGCCAAAGACATTCTCTTCAAGGAGAATTCAAAGGGACCATTGTCACATTCTGTTTATTTTTTGGTTTATGCATTATATCTAAAGCCTTTCATTAGGAATTTAAAGTTTATAAGCTCTCATAATAACATGAGACTTTTTTTCCGCATAAAATAATGGATTTTCCTCTGTATGAAAATTTCTAATACCAAACAAAATTGCACATACATAATTTCTTTTATGCTCAAAACCCTAACATTATAACATCCTTTGTATGTTATTTAAATTGTAATAAATTGTATTAAACTGTACAAGGATGTATTAAATAATTGTGTTCTTCTAGATTGTCTGTAGTTTAAAGAATATTTCAAATAGAATTAAAAACTTTTTAGAAAGTCTCAGAACACTGATTTCCCGAAACGCTAATGTGTTTTGAAGAGTCTATTTTTCAAGTCAAAGTCACTCTTATCAGTGCTAAGTGTGAATATTCCAGCATTCAAGTGCATGAATGTAAAACAGCAGATGTGTCTTTCTCTACAGTCTGTCAAAATGAAATGTGATAAATGCAGAATTATCGATGAGAACCATAATGTGTGACACTCAGGAAAAGAATCCACTTGAAAAAATACAAGATAATTTTTTTTCTTTGTTATCTAGCCAGCTTCATCCATTCTTGGGCTGGATGAGATTAGCATGCTGGATCCCCTACACAAATTTAAAAAAGTAACACTACTGACAACCTGCAACACTACGTTAGAAAAAGGTTCAGGAATACTTTTCTGAAGTTTATGGAAGTTTATGGATTTATGGAAAGAGTTGTCCTCAACACTGTTAAGGCTGCAGGAAATGACCAGGTCACTGCCTGATTGCTACACTAATGGAGTGTAACACAAAAACCTCTGGACTTGGCAGGAGGAGCGGCATGACATGACAGCCAGCAATGTGAACACGGGACAAGAGGTAGGGATAGTGCCAAGCTGATGGTGGCATCCTCATGGGTGACTACAGGAGCCAAGCCTCAGGGAGCTGGAGGGGATCGTTGGGAACCCACAACTAATTCTATCTAAGGGCAATTTACCTAAGTAATGGTATCAAAACCAACAAAACTCCCTATAGGTATGGCAAAATGAAGCTGACAAGGAAAAAATAATTACAGAGAAATTATTTACCTGGGAGAATGTCGGGGCAGAGGAAGTAAGGTGTAAGGGCGGCAAAAAGAGGGGATCAAGTGTCAAGGGAAGAGATGGTTAAGCATGGAAATCCTTTGAGTGAGACAACGCAGGAGGCCCTATCAAACAGCCATGTGCTTGTTCTGCTGGAGCAGGGCAATAATTCAGACCTGTTTCTCTTGGTATACAATAAAAGCTGGTGTGCTTCTAGTCAGGAGGGCTGGGTTGGAAGCAGGGTGAAATGAAAGCTGTCCCTCTATTAGTGAGCACTGGATGGATACATCAAATAACCCAGTGCCACTATTCTGGTGTACATTCCAGGCCTGATAGTGTTCATAACATGCAATGTTATATCTGGGTATCAGAACAAAACACTGCTAAACTCTGAAACATGATGTGTTTGGATCCATCATTCACCGAAACCAGAACATTTCAGAAATGTTTGGTTTAATTATGATAGTTCTTATGTTCTTGATAAGTAATTTTCTAAACCTTCTTTTATGTTAGTTTAATTAAGGTGAGGCTTAGATAACTTTGGAATATGACATCCATCAGGTTTCTTCACAAAATATCAATGAACTAAGAAGAGCGGAAGCTGGTTTTCCCTGGTTTGGAGAAATACCAGCACTACAAAAATTCATTACTAAGAAAATAATCTTTCTTTGGGTGAAAAGGAAATAATGTGACATACATAGAAGGTACCAGGGTTTGTTTTTTTTTTAAATTCAAAGCAGACAATTCTTAGAAGTCAAAGAAATTAATCAAGGCTGCTGTACTGTAATGCTGGGATTTGGATGACATTTTATTTTTATATATTTTTGTGAAAGATGTAAAAATTATCTAGATTATGTATCTCTTACAGTAAAATATTTTAAACCTGAATGGTAAACAAGTGTCTCAGAAGATGTATTAAGCATTAAAATGATGTGAAGAAAAAAAAAGAAGAAGACAGAGAAAAAAGCCCATGTCTTAGTGGTCAGTAATGGTTCCCAAAAGACAGTCTAGATTCAGTGTTGCAAACAATTTAAAAACAAATAGGATCAGTTTACTCAACCTTATAAATTAAGCAAAACCAAATAAATACATGAGGCTGAACATGCAAATTTTTGATAGGTAAAATATTAAAGGCAATTTAGGCATTACTCAAAACAGCTGCACTTATAATTTTCCCCTCATATTTTTCTAGTAACAGTGATGTTCCCATGGGTCCTATAGAAAAATTAAAAGATAATACACACAAGTAGAAGCTCATACTAGAAAAGAAGTTGTGAAAGAGTGGGACATGTTTATACTGAAAGAACTGGGCAACTGAAAACACAAACTTGTCAAAGAATATCTATAAAACATGAGCCATGTCAGTTTCTAAAAGTACATTATAGCACTCGAGAAAAGGAAATACAACATTCTGTGTAGACAGAAAAGAATGGATCTCAACAATGTCAAAACTCAAAAACTAATACTGAAGAAATATGAAAATAATGAGGGAAAATAAATGGAAGAATCTATAGAAAATGATGGGATCAAAAATATGTGGGGTTTTTTCAGACCTACCATGGATAACATAACCAATAAAGCACTGATGTAAATATAATAAATCTTTACATTTTGGGTAATTTGGTGCAGTATTATATGGAAAAATTTTTACTTGACTTGCAGATGGGACTTAATACAAGCTTTATTTTTTTTTTACTTTTCAACTGCTTAAAGTTGAAATGTTAATAATCTTATTGCAAGAAAAAATAATGGACTGTGATCAGAGCAACTGTGAAAGTCATAATGAATATCTTGAGACTGATTGCATCTAATATTTTCTTAATGACCCTAGTAAAACAAGCTGGAATATGTTTAAGAAATCAAATAAAAATTTGTAAGAGAAAATCAATGAAGTGTGTGAGTAGTATTTCATATTGAATATTTGGACAACCTTGAAGACAGAACAATGGAAATTAAGTGAAACTTAACAGTGTAACATGTAAAAATTGGACAGGAATGAGACTCAGCAGTACTTTTTCCCAGCACATATATTGAGCCAAAGGCTTGTCTAATTTCTGAGAAGAGGAAGTTTAATTTTCAGGCTTTACCTACAGATTCGTAGGGCTGGGCAAGGCGATCTAGGAAATCAGCCTATTGTTTTGTTAAGCTCTAAGACTCAAGAATTTTCACTTCAGTGAATATTGTAGTTTAATTACAAACTACCATTTAATTTGGTTTAAATTTAGTACTTTTTTATTAAATTATATACTGCCCTGTTCCTAACAAAGAAATTTTTCTATATCCTGTCTTATTTACCTAATTTCTAAAGAAAAATACCCTAGTATTTCCATATCAAAGTTTTACAGCTTTTACAGCCTTTTCACCGTCATTCTTAATTACTCAATATCTGGGTTATCCTCCAATCCTCCAACTTTGATATTACTATCAAACAAATGGTAAAACCTGAATCACCTTTCATTAGCTCATATTTAAATTAATTTTCATATTTAAATTAATTTTTCTTCTGACAAACTCTGTTTTCTCTACAAGTTTGAAAGTTTAGGTATTTTAAGTGCAGGAAAAAACCCAAAAAGCCTCGACCCAAACCTATTTTTTTGTTCTACAAAATTGCTAGGGTTGCTATGTTGTGACAGGATTTGTTCGTGTTAATTTTTTTTCTCGTCAGTTGAATGCCATTATACTGAATAAGATATCAGGTATTTTTATACCTAATCATAAAGTAAGACAAATAAATCTGAAAGTAATGAACTACATAAATTAAATGCACCAATTGAGTCAGATTTATTGCCACCAAAAGAAGCAATCACGTATGCATTTTAGGGTGTTCATTTCCAACCTAAACACCTGTTAGAAAGCACTTTTGCAACCATTTGTGATTTTTTTTCTTCAGAACCTAACTGTCTCTTTCCCTTAATGATCTTTTCTTAAAATTACTGTTGCAAACGACAGTGACACCATGTGATCAGCACTTTACATCCTCATCATCACAGCGTGTCAACTATTTTATATAAGTTAAAAGCATGCTCTTCCTTTTTTAACTGCAGTGATAGGTATGAAGATCAGTCATGTTTTTTTCTATTTTGACAACTGTTATAAATCAGACCAAAATGGAACAGTTAAAGTATTTTTGTTGTCTTCATAACCACTGTGAAATTCTAGAATCTATATTAAAAAAAAGTAACCAGAATTTTGTCTTTCTAGGACAGGCACATTCCATGTTATTATAATTCACCACCATATGTTGGGTAAACTTGTCAGGTTGACACCACAGACACCTGTCCAGCTGCTCTCTCACTCATCCACCTCAATAGGACAGTGGCATAAAATGAAGCAAAGATAAAGACAGGGAGATCACTTAACATTTACTGTCAAAACAGACTCAGTGTAATTTATTGCTGATTAAAACATATTTATACAGTGAGAAACAAGAACAAAACCTAGAAGAGATTTCCCCCTCTCCCTTGCATACTCAACTTCACTATTGCTGACTCTTCTCTGATCCCATCTGACAGGCTTGTGAGGAACTGTGGGGTTGTGATCACTCCACAACACATCCTCTCTGCTGCTATTCCTTCTCTCACTTCTCCAGCATGGATTCTGTCCATAAACTGCACTCTTTCAGGATAAATGTATTCTTGTGTGGTCTTTCAAAGGGCTCAAGGGCAACCTCTGCTCTAGCACACGGAGCACTTCCTCACCCTCTTTCTCCCCTCACCTTGGTGTCTGCAGGGCTGTTTCTCGTATTTTTTCCTCACACCTCTCATTGCTTCATGGTTTTCTTAAATATCTTTTCCCAGATGTATCACCACTCTGTCTGAGGGGCTCAGCCTTCCCATGAGGTGTGTCCTTTTTGGAGCCAGCTGAAACCGGTGCTTCATAGGAGTGATCCTACAGCACTTGGGCAAGTGCATCCTATGTACTTGAAATGGCACTTTTAAAACTGAAAGTTTAACTGACAAAATAGTTATTTGTGTTTAGACCTTTAAGGAATATGTAACTTCCTTAATCTTATTAAGAATAGATTGCATTCTAGCTCTTTTCTATAACCATTGGAATACAGTTAAGGATTTCGAAGGAGTTAAGGGCCTCTAGGGAGTTCTTTAATATTCTGCTACAAGTCTTTACATTACAGTCATCCATCTTCACTTTCATGACAGCTTTTGAAATATTCAGGTCTTAATTTTTCATGCTTCCTTAAATGCAGCTCAATGTTGAAAATGAATGTGAAAACTTAAGGACAATGGTAAAAAATTATTTTGCACAGTGACAATTTTGCAGCCATTCTGTTAAAGAAAAAAGAAACAAAATACCTAATCAAATTGAGGGGCCTAGTAAGTAATGAGGTACATTGCATAGAGGCATGTGTATAGAATCACATGGAAAAGTGTGTTTCAGTTTTCCATGGCTTTCCATGATGATGTCATGCACCAACAGGGGCTGACATCAGTCAATCCACCCTTACAATATGTGGTTGAACAGAAACAGAAATATTAGTTCAGATCTCATCTCTAATGACAGAATACTAGTTTGCAATTTGGTGTTAACAAAGGAAGAAGCACTTAGCTCCAAGGGAATAGCTGTCTACAGGCTGAGTAGACATTGTCAAATGTGTCACAAGTAGACATTCTGCCTAGTATTCCTAGCAGAAATACAAGGACTAAACAGCTGCTGAAGAGATGCTGAATTGTTTTGGTTATTAACAGAGGTTTGAGGTGCACTGTTAACATACCTGTGAAAATCTTGATTTTGGCAGCTCAAGGGTAAATCCAAAACTCAACATGCATGATAGCTTCTTACTGCAAAGACCCTTGCTATTAATTCAATTGCATTGCAACTTGATAATCCTTTCTTGAATCTGACAGCTTTCCCAGACCCTGTAATTTTTTTATCAGTGTATCTTACCTTTATTTTAAATATACATAGATAGAAATATAATAATTATGATATATAATTATCCAGTTCCCCTGTATCTGTCACTCATGCCCACCCCCCAGGCAGTATACATTAGCCCTAATATTTATAATGAAAGGCACCTACCTGCTTTCCATCAATAACATTTGAAATCCATGGTATTGTAGCTGGGTGATTAACTCTTCCCAAAATAAAACTCATGTTACTTGTCCCCTGTGTACAGAAAGAAATTGTAACAATTTAGTTAAATCAATTCTTAAATTGATTTAAAACAATGAAAGCCCTTGTGCAGATGCTCTTAAATTGGCTTAAAGCTAGCTAATATTGGTGTATCTTATTCATTTTTATCTAGAATTTAATCCTATTAAATTGGTTACAATTTTTTGTATACACTGGAGCCTCAAGTCTAACAGTCTGAATTGAATTTCATGCTGCAGGGTCACGGGTTCTCAACGAAGTTAGGACCTAAAATGACACAGAAATTTTAGAAGTTACTTCTGGGGGCCCACTAATCACCTACAAAAAATAAACAGAACTTTGCAATAAATATTAATAAAACACAGTGTTCTGAAGATTTTATACAAGGGATAAAGTTTTTTAAAAAATTTTGAGCAATCAAGGATGATGATAACAGGCAACAAATTTTGAGAAAATGATGGGAAAATTAATTATATGCCATGCACTTTTGCTGTCTTTATTCTGTTTCCAGCTTAAATTTGCCTGCTGATTATTGCTGGGCCCATGAGTTTTGGCACAATAATGAAAATTAAAATATGCACGACCATCTGTCAGTAATGGCTCCAGTTCATCAAAATTTCTAGTCTTCATTATGTGCAAGACAAAAGTACCTTTGCCTGTCTTGGGTGCACAACACAAGAAATTAAAGATGAGAAAGAAAAAAAAGACAAAAAAGCTTTTCAAATTCCCTCTTCACAGAGAAAAGGAAATTATTTTTTATGAACACATAGAAAAAATATCCTCTCTACACTTTTAGGGTTCATCCCCATTTCCAACTGCTTCAACTTGTGACTGTATTCAGTCCATGACATGACTATATGCAGGCTATTTTTGAGACTTCAGTAATGCAGGCTGGTACCAGGATGGAAAAAAGTACTTCAAGTAAGATAGAGGATAAAAAGAAAGTATGGGCAAATAATAAAAATCTGTCTATTATTTCAAGAGTTGATGCTCCTTCTCATTATCAGTTTCAGCCTGACAAAAATTGCCAGTTACTCCTCAGTTAGCACTGATACATTCGCAGCTGCAGAAATGCTGATTCTTTCTCTGATTTTGGCTTCAGTGTGTTTCTGTTTAATTTGGATCGAGATGGAAGACACAAGCCCTGTCTGCCTGGCACAGAATCCTTTGCTTACAGTCCCAGCAGCTTTGTTTCATTCTTCTCTGTCAATGGAATTTAAAATATTTAAAAAAAATATTTTCCCACTGTGTACTCTGAAAAGCCTGTGCAAAACAAGGTGCCTTTTGAATAGATAGAGATGTGGTCCCAAACAATAGCAGTTGCTATGGAAGCAGAGCATAGGGTTTTATGCAGACATGAAGGAAGAGGAATGGAGAAGCACAAATCTGGTACAGATTGGCCCAGGCACTCACTGGCTCTAAGCACAATGCTACTTCCCCTAAATGTGCTGTGGTAAATCACATTTATACATCAAGGGATACAAAAGTTTATATTTAACTGAATTCTGTTTACTTACATAAAAGAAGACTTATAGTCATTGGGAGGCTCATTAACATTGATTTTCATAGTCCCCACTTAGAATTAATATGTCCTCAGTATAGGAAATTATCCAGCACTTATATAAAAAGCTAGCTGGAATGATTCCATGTATACTTAGCAGATTTGTATTATCTTGTGGCAGAGTCAGACAAAAAATCCAGTTTTCCCAAACAATTGCACTAACATTACTAAAATATACTGCAAACATGCATTAATGCAGTAATGAGAGTTCTAACTCTGTTTAAAATGCTGAGGTCAAAAAGGGACATTTGCCAACCAAGGAACCAGTCAGCTCAAGAAGGATCAAATAGCATTATATTTCCTTCAGTAAGACATAAAAGGTCCACAGTTACTTTCATGACTATCAAGGAAGCCTGTAATGTGTACGTATAACTTTCCCATGTGGCTGAAGCAAAAAGAGGGTTTTTTGACTAAGAAGATGGGTTTTTTAACAGATTCAGAAAGGATTTGGGGATTTACTTACTTGCAGGTTGTCCAAATAATTGCTTCAAACCATATTAACTTGGTGGGGAAGAAGGCCTTAAAAATGTCTAACAACTTGCTTAATTTGTGTTCCTTTTTTTAAATAATATTATCTCCATGAAGGTATCTTTAAAAATGGTCATTTTACTCATCCAAGTTGATCAGGTATGGAAATCTGCCAGAACAGTTAATTGACCTTATTATATATGTTTCCTCTTCATATTCCTATTTATATAATCTGGTGAAATTATTCCAGTTATCTCAGATTCAGTTTCCCTTAGAGTTGCCAGTCCATGGAAAACTCAACTGCTCCGTTTTCAGTTTTGCCATTTGTTCACACTAATATCTGCTTGCATGTTGGGTTTTTTGTCATTTCTCCACAACAAGAATACAGCTGTCTCTTTCTCTGGACTTTTAAAATTTATGCAAATTCACTTTAAATGTAAAGTTGCTTCAGCAACTGTACCATGAGCGTTTCCTTTGTGCCCCGGCATCAGAACGCATACTGATGTTGTCTGGTCAAGAATGCTTCCACAGGGCCATGATGTGCATGGACACAGAACTGCAGGCAGCTGTCATAAAATACTGCTGCTTAGCAGTTGAGAGCTTTAGCTGGGGCTACTTGGTGCATGTCAGGACAGCCCAACAGTGTGTGCACAACCAGCTGGCAGGGATGGTGGAACTCATTAGGCCACTGGCAGCTCCACTGAATACAATAACCAACTCCTTAGCCTTAGAGTGCTTTAGTTATTTATATGCATTGCTCTTGAGTGGCAAACATGCTAGCATAAATTTATTAATTTATATATAAGCCATTAGCCTTCCACAAGCTTGAGTGCTTAACTGGAATGGAGTCAAAAGAATCCTTCTTTCTGCTAATCTAAAGTCATTCAGGTGTCTCAGAAATATTTCACTCTACTGTTTCTTTGTAATAAATACCAGCTTTAAACTCTGTATTTTTTGAAAATGACTGGATTCTGAAATGTATACTGCCAGAATAATAAATAGTAAATTTGAAAATGTACTACTCTACTTTCAGCTTCTATCAATATTCCTGAAAAAGTGACAAAAAAATAACATCTATTGTTAAGGTTTTTTTCTAGCTCCCCTGTTGCTCAGTGACAGACTGAAGTGATGTTTTTAGGCAAAGCAGCCTCTTTGAGCCTGGCTGAATTTGCTGGTTTAGACAGTAGTGATTCAGTATTGATAAAGACTGGTAAAGCACAGTGATGCTAGTTTGTTAAATTTTGCGATAATGATATACTTAGAATTAACCAGCTGATAAACCAGTAAAGCATTTTAATTATTTCCATATACAGAAACTCTTGGTCTTTTACTGGAAGACTGAGGTAATCTAGACCTTGCTAACAGCTACGCAAAAGGCATCATGGTTTTTTTTTGTTTTGGTTTTTGTTTTGGTTTTGGTTTTGGTTTTTTGTTTTGGTTTGGTTTTTTGTTGTTGTTTTTTTCTGTTTGTTTGTTTGTTTTGTTTTTGTTTACAAAAAAAATCCGAGCACTGAAGTCATGCTGGTGACATACTGGGAAAAAAGCGTTTTTCTCCTCCCTCAGTAGGTCTCTAGTAGATAATGCACTTTTCTGGACAGAAATTTCCCTTGCTCAGACAATAGCTTCAGACACAAATTAAATTGAAGCATGCCAACTTTACCCCCAAAAGAAACAATCGTTCTTATGCCCTCAGCTATTTTTCCCATTGTTTGTTGTCCCCACCTTCATCCTAGCACCAAAAGTTCCACAGCCACACAGTGAACTAGAGCAAAGAAATAATCTAACTTAAAATTATTCCCTTCTTTCTTTCCGCTGGAGTTAATGACAGAAAGATGTATGGGTATCTAAATATATGCATGCTAGGTTGTATCAAATCCACAAATCAAGTCTAACAGTCCTGGCAGAAATAGTCATCTATTACATTTTTAATGTGTGATGGTTATGTTCAATACAAACCAAAAGAAGGTGAGAAAATAAAAAATAAATTAGTGGTTTCAAAGCTGGAGAATATACTTTAAAATGAAGATTTAAACCCATAATTATTATAATTATGCTTCATACTACTTCTCTTTATTAGTTTTACTTTATAATTTAAATTAAAATTTTATTTATATTTAATATTTTATTAAATTATATGTTGATTTGTTGTTCAAATGATCTGGTAAAAATAATTTTTAAAATGGATGTCTAAAAAGTACTTTAACTCTGTTTTCAAAAGAACCGTTTTTAAATTCCTTTTTCATTCTTCTGGCTTTTCAGAGAGACCAATTTTTTAATTCCAACAACTGTGATGCAGGACAAAACCAGTGCTTTTGGAGCAAGCCTCAGGGTGTTCAAATTTAGTTACCAAAGTTTTCCCAAACACCATGTCTACATTCTTGGGCATAACAAGGAATAGGCCACCCAACAGGACCAGAGAAAAAAGTAGATTACCTATGGCATCTAGCATTTCCAGTCAAAGGATGTATTTTATTAATTATTTTGTTAATAAATTTTGAAAATATGTATTGTATTATGTAAAGAAATAGCAAAGTTTACTGTATACTATATTGTATAAAGTAAAGTAAGAAAAGTAAATATTGATGAATCTATTTATTACTTGTGCTTTACTATGGAGCTATGTGCCCATTTGAAATTCTCATTTTTTAAATGCAAGAGACAGATTCTATCAGTAGTTGAAGCAGCAGTAGGTAGGCCAGTCTCTCATCTCAACAAAGTAATTAAAATTCAAATCTATCAGTAAATCCAATTATTATCCAGACTCTGTGATATAGTGACTATACACAGAATTTTACAGACACATGAAAACTCTAGAGATATTTTCTCACAGGCCCCAAATTGAATTGAATAGAAGCTTAATGACGCAAACAAAGTAAAACTAGATTAAATAATTTTAATACTTTAGCAAGCATCGCTAACCTCTTACTATTGCACTAAGTGTAATAATGTACATTATGCATAAAGAAAATTATTCAGATAAACAAATTAGACTTTAGATTAAAATACTGGTTATAGCAAAGGTTCTATTTTTGTAGATGAGGCCTCAATACATTTAAATTAGAAAGACATTTACAGGTTATGGGAATGCTGAATCAAGTGAACTACTGACACTAGAATAAGATTGTCAAGGCCATTTAAGAGCTTTTATAAAATAATTGCCTGGGTGTGCTTAATTTCCAAAGTGTCCTAATATAATTTCCACTGAGAATGAAGCAAAGCTTTTTTTTAATTAAAAATCCAACATTCTCCTTTCTCTAAAAGTGCTACCATAATAAAATCAGTCTGATTAATGCTATTATGCAGTTTATAATGTCTGCCCAGTTTTAATCACCTGCAGGATGGAGGAGAAAAATCAGGAGGGCAAAAGTGAAAAAACTCATGGGTTTAGATAAAGACAGGTAATTAAGGAAAGCAAAAGCCACATGCACAAGCAAAGCAAATGAAGGAATTCACCACTTCTCATGGGGAGGCAGGTGTTCAGCCATCCCCAGGGAAGCAGGGCTACATCAAGTACAACAGGGACTTGAGAAGACAAAATCCATCACTCCAAACATCCCTCATATGTAAGCCTTCTTTTATTGGGATGTTTTTATATAACTATCTTCAGTGTCAAGACATTGTAAAAACACAGGACTGTGGATGTTCTTAGTTCCTAGTTGCAGAAGAATGGATTATCTTCCTTTGCCTCTCCATGTACTATTTAGTTTTTTCTGTAGTTCATAAGTAAAGATTTATAAATTTGAACAATTTCACACTGTATATAATTGTTTCATATCACCATCTAACTTGTTCTAACCTTTCTTTGCTTCAGGGGATGACTTTGTGAACCCAAAATTCACAGGCAATACATATATTTTGTTTAAACTAGACCAACGTTAATTTAAGTCCACCTGATACAAATTTTGTCCCACAATAACAATTCCCTTGTATTCATTGTCATTGGCAGCAGAACAAATGACGAGTATATGACTGTTTGCTACCATTGCCATTTACAAGACAAGGTTCAAATTTCTAATTCCAGTCCTTAAAAGCTTGAAACAAATTAGTCTTTCTCCACCTGTGAATTATAACTAGGTTAACAGGATTGCCTCTTTTAAAGAAAGAAAAGGGCAAAAGAAAAGTGAAGGAGGCTGGTAGCCTTTTAAATCTGAATCAACCACTGGAAGAAATGGCATATTGTACCACACAAACAAATGTCAGGTGACATGACCAAAAATTAATGTTTTCTGCAGAAAAGCTTATTTCCTTTGGTATGTGTCTTTGTTATGGTGGATGCATTAAAAGTAAAGCTGCCTGAAACCTCACAAAAAAAAGCACCTTTCTCAAGACTTGAGAAAAACCTGTTTGTAATGAGTCTCTAAGGTTAGACATCATATAAAAAGAGATCAGGGTAAACTGACCTTACAAACCATCCACCTATCTATCCTATTACATACTGGCTTCTACTAAACAACAGCAACACAATATAAACCTGAAAGGTTTCCACTTCTTCCCTTTCTCTTCCCTCAAAAGAAAAGACAAAAGAATTATTTGCTGCCATTTAGATAAAGGTGACATAGCAGATATTTTGTTTTTCAGAAAAAGGATGACAGAGAGCAAAGAAATCCTTTTGCTCATGGGATGATAAAATAATAATACTGTAGATGAGAAATCAATGCCATGAAGGGTATTAAAATTTGATCTAAAAGAATAGACATAAAAGATTGCTTTTGGTTTTGACATTTGTAGGTATGGCAAGATATTAGTTATTTTTAAATAGCTGATGATACTGAAAGAATTAATTAAGTAGAGAGTCAGTTCCTCCTGCTTGAAATCCTTCCTCATGCAAGATGACAATGTACTAGCACTTATATATATCTGCATGCAATAAAAATCCCTCTCCAGAGGAAACCTTACTGTGAAAATTTCTAACATGATTGTAGGTACTTGGTTCTCAATACCACAAAGAGTGCCATATTCTGATTAAGCATAATTCCCTAATCAAACCATAACCTCTGTTATGAGCTCTACACAATAAAGCCAAGATTATCAACAATGAGCAGCACAACATAAATATTGCTTTAAATGTGTGTGTTGAAACCGTAGGAACACTGTGGAAGAGACTGTCCAATCTCATTAGCCTTTCACCTCAAATGCTGTACATGCTTTTTATTCCGCTTTTATTGTGCTATTCTTATGAGACAATCTCAAAAATATAAATGTTGTGCCCAGAGCACTTGTAAAGATTTTTAAATGAAAATTTGTAAGGAGGGAAGTGGGGAGAGGGCTTTATTTCTAACTATTTTCCCAGTCTCAGAGATTTTACATAAGGGAGCTTTTATGTTTGTTTGTAATGAACATCAAAACATTTGATCTAAACAGGTCTGTGCTGAAGATTTTTCACACAGAAGCTCTTTTCAGATCTTTTTCTTTTGTTGTTCCAAGGAAAGGATAACGTCTAGACAATTCTAACATACTGAAAGAGGGTCAAGACTTGCTGAACAACTGTCAACCCCATTTCTTCTAAATAGAGAAAGGTCAGACATTTCTAGAGAAAAGTAAGAATTAGGATGTATATAAACTAGAAAGGAATGAAAAAAAATTCCAAAAAGGAATTGTAAAGCTAATCTTCTTGGAAAATATAACCTCAGTGAAACCAGGTAAAATAGTATTAACCTACTTTTACAGGATGTTACTGTTGAAAATCTAACTGTTACTACTCTAACTTTTTTTTTCTCTTTTTCCCACCACACATAGTTAAAGTTTATATTTATAGGATAAATAAAAGAAAAATTATGTGTGCTTCCAGTATGGGGAGGCATTTGTCCTGAGTTAAAATTTTTATTTGTTTTAAGATTGCTTGTAGAAAACTGGAAATTGAAATTTGCTGGAAATAGAAAATTGAAAAAATATGTTTGCATCAAGGACCTGCACCAACCCCAGAAGCTTCTTTTCAAGTATGTGCAATAAAATTTGTATAAATATATAAATAAAAATAGAAACATTGGATGAAACTTACTGCAAATTGTCATCAATTTATTTTAAACAAAATATAAGTGTTTCTTTAGAGGCCAGATCCATAGAATCACAGAATCATGCATCATAGAATGGTTTGGGTTGAAAATGACCTTCAAAATCATTTAATTACATGTTCATGTAAAGGTAAAAAAAGAAAAAAAAGCGTCTGTTTTGCCAAAACACAGATAAGATGTCACTGAATCATATTTTATTTGAACCATTGCAGAAATCAGCTATGATGTGGGAATCTACTATGGGATTAGTTAAATAGGGAATTTTGCATTCTCATTAACAAGATGTTGGCATGTTCTTCACCTGTTACACTGTTTGTCTAGAGATAATAAAAAAGGAAGAAGTATTTTAAGCCCCTCTGCTTCCTCCAGAGTACTCTGTCCCTGCAGTGGCAACCCTCGGGGAGCTCGGTAACTACAACCCTAAAGAGCACCAAGATTCAGTAAATTCTGAGGAGATATTTGATTGCTGCCCTGAGGTCTTTATATATGCAGCTGCTCTGTCACTGACCAGAACTCACAAGCTTCCAGTTACATATCAAGTTTATGTTTTCCTTAAGGCAAAAATACTGATGAGTTTCTGTTATTTTTGTTTACATTTTGAGAATACTTCCCCAGTTGCATTGTAAGGTCAGGTAGTTGGTTTCTTCCCCCATGTCTTCTTACATTTCATCACATAGATAATGAATACAGGTTGTCTCTGGCACAACTTGAATTACTTAGTTTGTTTAGGACTGGTAGCAGCTATAGCCAAATCTAGGTTCAAATAAAAAATACACTTTGTGTACAGGTGACAGTTTCAGATAAATGCTACATGTTGAAAACACCATAAAATTAGTTCTCAACATTTTGGATTTAAGAGTCCAAGGAATGTATTCTCTTTCCAAATTCATAATTAAACTTCATGACCTTAGAGTGACTGCAAGCTAGAAATGACTTTCTTTGCATTGCAGTTGACTCTAGGTGAAAAATGTTTTCTGACATTACTGAGTCAGTTATGTAAATGGATCTTTCCAGAGAAATAAATTAAACCACTTTAAGGCTGCCTCATGTTTACAGAGGGCCAGGCTGCTACAGATAACTAGGTCTAAAACATGTTCTTTTCATTGTAGCTATAATACTGATGCTCATACCCCAACAAAATCAAATCACTACGATCATGAGGGAACTTTAAATTTATTTATTAACCTTTTGTGTGTTCATACACATTCTGTATGCCAGGAATATGTTCCTTAGATACGTGATCAGATGCTTTTAAGGCATTGAACTTTGAAGTCACAGGAAATATTTTTTTCCCAGTAATTTATTTCTGAGGAATTCTCCAGCCCTTGCTTTTTTCAAGATCATAATCCTAAATGCAAAAATAATATACAGTGCTGTCTGCCAGTTTTAAAAAATAAAAAGAAAGGTTTGATTATGCTGCTGCTTACTGTCATAACTCTGTATTTATTATTAACTACACTTGAGGATGCATTGCAAATTTATTTACCAGATTTTGTCCAAAATAGCTATGCTAGCTGAATAGTGTGAAAGACTAGATCTGACTTGAGATATTGCTTTTCTCCCTGGATTGAAGATTAATGCCTCCAAAAAGATGAAAGCAGGAGGATAAAAGCGTGATGTTATCAAAGATAATTCTACTGGTGACAATCATGATCACTGGATGAAAACAAATAAGTCATTTTCATTATCATGGGTCCTGAAAGGAAGCAATATTCACTGTGAAAAAAACAATGAAAGAGGGGAAATTAAAGGCTTTGAAAAATTAACATTGATTTCAGGGTGCACCTGGACTTCTATTTCCACTGTTTTGTCTTCAAACATCAGCTCATATTCGGAGCTGTTTTGATAGCAGACAATACAGAATTTAATGCAAAATAGACCAGACGTAACCCAATCAAGGGCTTTTCTTATGAGAACAAAAGCTTTTTATAACTAAGTGTCCTTTTCACTTCTAGTTTTACTGTCTTGTATTATGTAAATTCCCATGATGGGTGTCATTTGGGCTTTGGAAACAACTCATTTTCCCAGCCAGTAGGAAAAAAAGCCAAAATTAAAAGCTGAACTGAAAACCTTCCCTCTTCCCATTGCCAGTGAGTGTCCAAAACTAATGTAAGACATCAACTTTTTAGTCTCGCATAGCAACTGAAAATAATGTATGTAAGAACAATAATGGTGAAAGATGCAGCATTGCATTGTGTGATGCATTGTGTTTTGCTCTGTATTGTTAAAAAAAGGGATATGCTGCAGTGCTGGTACCTACAGTCCATTAAATCAGCCATTGCAAAACTGATTAGATCCTCTTTCAACTCATGCCTCTTACATAACTGATCTTGGCTTTCTACTCTATTTACCATTCATTTATAAACTTATGTACTGTCTCTCAGACAATTCATTTTTATTGATCTGATTGTCCTATTAAAATTGTTGTCTGACTTAGAGTCTTACATCTTTGTGCCAAATTTTAACTTCCACTTCATGCTGGTCCTGAATATATTCCCCTAACACTTCTCAAATTCTGCCTAGCCTAGCTCAACTTAAATGTCCCATCTCCCCCCTCAACTTCATTCTGCCAGATGAGTTCTTCCTTGTGCTAAAATAGGTCTCAGGCTTATTCTTCTCTTTCAGTTTTAACCTAAGATTTGTATACATCTGTCAGCCACTTGAAATCCCTTCCTCACTGAGTTTTTCTTCAGCACCTCTTTCTTCTGCTATTCACATTATCTGTATTTTCTGAAATAAAAAAAAAGGTTTTTCCTCTGCTCATAACAAAATTTGTGCAGTATGAGACAGTGACAATCAATGAATATCTGAAAGAGAAACTCTGAATCATATGCTTAGTTTTCTGACTGGCTAGTATGAACATCAGGTTATGAATGATTATTTGAACTCTTACTATGAACATTTGAGATTTACCCTTCATTAACCACAGCAGTCTGGTGTAATTTTTATTTGATCAAAAGAGGTTCATGTTTCTCAACCAGGGGACATCAAGACTTTTTTAGTCACAAGGGCAGAAATCTAATATTTTAAAGCATACAATTACTGCTAATATATTCTTGAAAAAAATTCTGGAAAATGGAAAACAAGTATGATTTTGTAAGCCCTTAAACTAACAAGAAACATTATAGCAGATTCAATTACAAAAGTTTGGAAACTATAACAGATGTTTGGAGTATCAACAGATGAGCAAGAGCATCTTTTAGTAACTATTATCTGAAAAATCCAGTAGCTTGTGACATATCAGGAGTTACTGACCCATTCTGTTTGATCTGTTCTTTATTTCAATTTAAAACAAACCAACTCACTAAAGAACACACACCACAGTATATAAGCAGAAGTACTTGTAATATATCAATCTGAATTTCAGTGTGGGTTTTTTTTCCCTTTGCTGAACCTTTAAAGTTTACAAATTACTTTGTTGGCTTTCCAATGAATATACAAAATAGGCTCCAGCTTTACTAATTTCTTGGCAGATTTTGATGTTCTGTTCCATTCTCTCTTTATGACCAAACAGCAGACAGGACTAGGATAAGAAGGAATTACCTGGGTATAAATGATAGATGAAGGGATAATAACGATCTTGAATTTATTGTAGGCCAAACATATGGGATTTTAATATGCTGTTCACAGTCTACCAAAAGTTTATCTAAACTTTATCTATATTTGATCTTGATATTTATTACTAAACCACACAGCATTTCTGCATTCAGTTCAAATCAACCTTTGTTAGTATGCATTCATGTCAATCATACATGTCAAACATGAATGTCAATTTGTATCAGACCAACTGAATAATACCTAGACTTTGATGTAATTTCAAACTTTTGTCTTTGGAATTGCTTTTGCCTAAAATAATATGATATTTTACTTTTTAACACAACATATGATTAAGAATCTACTTTTAGTAGAAGGCTTGAAATTCTTCCCTACTTTTAATAATACTTCTTTAATTATTAGAACTCCTTTTAAGTACAGAGGCTTTTTTTTCCTTTGAGAGATGGCTTGTGGGAACAGAGATATGTGCTTTTATCTCATGTACACCTTATCCACAGTGACAAGCAAACTCTGTTTTAATGGAGGTGTAACATTTTCCTTACTAGTTCCTAAAAATTGTTTATCATAGAACCTTAGCAGCTGTAATCTTGTATCGCCCTGTTGACTCAACCTATTTTAGCCTGGATGAAGTGATAAAAAATCTTCAAGTTCTGCCACTTCATTTTCTGGAAGCTTTATTTTCTACCTTTAACAACAAGTTATACCACAGAAACCTGTAATATCAGCTTCGTCAAAGAAGATCAAGCAGGGAAAATTTAACATTGAATTTGTATGAGTCACAGGTGCTTTCAAATAGCTTCAAGTAGGAATCAAAATCTTAATTGTGTTAGACTTATCAAAAATGCACAAAAAAATTACAACCCCTCTTCCAAAGAACTTTTTCATGGGGACGGATTTCCCCTTAAAATTTGTCCTTCAGGTTTTTAGCATTTTTAAAGACAGTAATGATGAAATATTGTCCTAAGCCTTCAGTCTCCAAGTAGACAGGTAGAGGTCTTGATATACCTCAATCTGGAATAGTTGCAGAGTGTAAATTATAACATGTCTGATAAACTGTTTATTGAAGTATAGCCTGCTTCCACACAAACTGTGTGAAGTATTCCGCAGGAATCTTTGAGTCTTAAGATGACCAATATTTCAAGAAAATGTCACATTATGCCCTAAACTTAAGACTTCTTAATAAATTGGAAAATAAAATTTTCCAATAGGAGGTAAAACACACACACGCACACAGACACAGACACACACAGACATACACACGTCTTCTCTTGAGAAGCTTTTTATCAGCTAGTGCCAAGCTTCGAAGTTCATTGTGATGTAAAATAGTCTTCTCATTGAACATACAATTAAAACCATAAATGAGGCTATCTGTTGCTGTAAACTATTTACATTGGCAAATTGAAAACCATTGGCCACTGAACAGAATCTACTACTGTTCATAGTGATAATCTTACCCAAATCTAATAACACTCTATACTAGTTTTAGCTAGTTTGGGGTAAAGCTGATTTTCTTCATAGTGGCCTCTGTGACTCTGTGTTTGAATTTGTGACAAGAAACAGTGCTAATAACATAGCAATATTTCAGTCATTGCCAAACAGCACTTGGAGAACATGAAAGCTTTTTCCCATACTCGCAATGTCCCACCAGGGCCGTGCTGGGGGTGCACATGAAACTGGAAGGGGAGAGCTGGGACAGCTGACCCCAACTGAGCAAAGGGTTATCCCATACCTTATGGTGTCATGTCCTACATGTAGAGCTGAACTATGAGTCGCTGGAAGAAGATAGCTCAAAGCTTTTGTTTTCTTGCCGTAACCCATTTTCTTTATTTTTAAAAGAGTTCTTTGCACAGCCGTGATCTTACCACATGCAAGAGAAACACAGTTTGAAATTTGTGCCCTGAGGTTTTTTGCCATCTCATGTTCACCCTTCTAGATATTTTCCTTTTTTTCCTCTTTAAAATAAAGTTATTTAGCAACAGAGAAGCAGAATCATAGACTGTCCATTTAATATTCCCCCAGTAAAATTGTAGGGTGGAGTAGACTAGGAGAAGGTCATCTCACAGGCTGACATGAAATATATGAACTTCCAAGGCAATTTTGACCATGAAAAACATGAAAAATTTGCCTACACAGAGCTATGACCTGCAACTAAGAAATTCTTTCTAAGATCAGAATTTGTTTAAGCTCTCAGAACATTAAACAGTGCAAATTGAAAGTATTTTTAATCTTGGTTTTGTCTACAAACTGTTTTCTGAAGGAAAAAAATAAGAGCTGGTGTAGACAGAGATACATTGATATTTATTTTTTTTTCCATTAACAATATAAAATGAGTTCTGCTGAAAAAAAAAGGGGTTTGAAACTAAATTACTCTGGGCAATTTTTTCCCCATAGGAAATCTTATTGTTTCACTTGAACCTAGGCACAATTATTCACAAATTTTATTCTGAAATTTGATATAGACCTGTTTGGAAACATTGCAAAAGTTGAATTATAAACAGGAACATCATCTTGAATTGCAATACTTTCATTCTTAGACATCATCACCTTCTCATTTGTCCTCTGGTTGTCATTGTTTGTGGCAAGTCACCTCACAGAACAGAAAACCTTTGCAGACTCCAGTTAATTCTAAAGACCATCCTGACTATTCAGAAGTGGAACACCTTGTTGCTCTTGTATATGAAAACCTAGGGAAGGAATTCTTTGTGGTCTTAAGGATACACAAGAACTCCAATGGCAAGTTGTATTATCTAAAGATAAGATGACATAATATAAATCCAGGTGTTATGAAATTCCCTATTTGAAAGATAACACTGTTGCACTAATGACAGCTCATTTATGCCCATCATGTATCACAAGTCTTGGATAATAGGTTTTGAGGAGAACTAATATGTTATATGCTGTAGCAGATCAGATCATCCACTCATTCAAATTCCTGTGACACAGTTAATATCTGTGTTGATATAAGCCAGATAATAAAATTTGAAACTTAGCTAAGTAGCCTGCAACCAATTGTCTAAATATGACAACAGCATGGCAAAACAGATGTTTCTAAACAAACATCTTATCTTTAAACAAATACTTTTTCTTTCTGTTACCTGAAATGCCAAACAAGATTGGATTTAGAATATCTAACAAAACACCCCAAAACAGCACTTTGTGGGGCTTGCTGCAATAGTCAGGATTTGCAGGAAGGAAAACTTTGAAGTGGCTTGAGACAACTTGAGATGTTTGGTTTTTTTAAAATATAATACTTCAGAAGTTAAGGGGGACTTTTAATTTACACATTCATACTTTATATGTTATTAATATGTCTTTCTGCATGAAGCAGGTACAAAACCTCAAAAAAATACAAATCCTTTTCCCATTGCAGGGTAGTACTTTTAAATAAAAAATAAAGGAAAATAAGATTTTATAGGTTTTAAGATAATTAATCACATTACAGATATTTTCAATTTCCTCAAAAGTCAGGTAAGCAATTTAGGCTACAGCTTCTGGAATAAAAAAAATCTTTATTTTACAGATGACATTTATAGGACATATGGTGCAGCTGACATTTCTTTTTCTAAAATTACTTGCTAATATTTTCAGAGGGATGAATTACTTTTCCACATCTCAACCATTACAATTGCACAGAGAGACAGATATGTTTGCTTGTGTTGTGCTTTACAAGGAATATGTGTACCATGAATTTTTTATGTATAATACCGTGCTGTCTGAAAAAAGGCTAAAATTACTGAAGTCTTTGGACTGATAAAGTGTTATAGCACCACAAAAAGAAGTCATTCTTTATAGTTAAAGTGTACTGTGAGGTAAATACCATCATTAATTTGCTGTAGGTTAAATTACTGTGCAATGTTTCCACATAAAACTAAAAAAAAATAAATCTCGTTTTACTATTCATTGTTGCAATTTCATGCTATAACTCCACTATAAGACCCACTGTGGAGTCTTCAGATTTTTAAAAATCTCTATCAAAACTACAAATCAAATTAAGGGTCTATTCTCAAGAGTGCAGTTTAGGCATATAAAATCTCAAATGTTTTAACACTTACTTTCAGTATCTACAGGATTTCTGAGAAATACTGAGCAACTGAATTGCTGTCTCTTACTTCTTCTAAGCACTTCTTCAGTATATTCACATTAGTGGACGTGATGAAAGGTGAAAATTCTGCTGTTTTGTCTTCTAAAAATTTAATACTTCCATCACTTGTGGGGTTTTTTTCCTTATGGAAGTATTGGGGTTTATGAACAGAGTCCTTTTTATGAAGAAAATGTGTAAAGATCTCTTAACACCTGCAGGTCTACTACAAAAGTATGCTGTGTAAAAAAAAATTAACTACAGAAACTTGAAACTTTCTGGCTCTTTGCTCTTATTGTGCAGAGAATCTGGGTATTTGGCTAAATCACGTTCTCTGATATGAATTCCTCTTTTATAGAGTACAAGTAGATCTGCAGATGCATCTCAGTTCAAAGCTCCAAGTACACTTAGATATAGCTACATAGATTTCTCAGGAACAGTCTTTTAATTTACAGGGTTTTTTTTTTAATGTAAGTTTTGAAACTGTAACTCAAACTGAGGCATTAAAAATTGAAGTTACACACTGGTAGTTAATTGACAAGCCAGCCATAACCAGGAGATATTTAAGGATTAAATTCAGTTTCTTAATACCTCCCCAACATTTTAAGTGATTTATGTGTCTGACATATCCATCTTTATACTTTAGGATTACAACACTTGTGACCTTCACAGCTACTTGACCTTCAAAGCTACTTCACCTCCAGACTGAAGATATCAGTAAGAAAGTCATCACCTCAGTTCTTGAGATTAAAATCTCATTTCTGGCATCATGATCAATGACAACACAGGGTAAAAATCTATACCTTTGGGTGTGATAATACTGGGAAAGCAACTATTATAATATGTGCATATACTCTACCTTTTCTATTTGACACGTCTCTTTTTCTTCAGCTTGGTCAGCAATGTCAAAAAATCCAGCAAAGGGGCTCCTAAGGAATTATTTTAACATAGCAAAATGGGGTTTATAACTTCAGAGCATGCAAGAAAGCAGGGAGTAATATGATATTCTAAAGGACTAAACGAAGTACTGCCTGCATTCCTTGCACTGGGAGCATTCTCCTTATCTCCCACACCATTCTGTTAAAGGAATAATAGAAAATCCACACATAAATGGTAGTGTATGACACACAAGACATGACAGGATTAAATTCCATCGCTGTTGTCAAAAGTGTATAGAAAGTAACTTTTTCTGTCTCTCAGATAATGCTTGTTTTCCTGCTTGTAAGCTGAACAAACTATCAACAGGAGATTACAGTAACTGAAGGAGAGCAAAGGACCTGTACCTTGGGGTGTTCAGTAAGAGAAGAAAAGAAATGGAAAGGAGGGATTTGTAACAGTATCATAAGATACAATAAATTCTTCACTATCACCACCCCAATGCTGTCAAGCAAAAGTTCAGGTTACATTTCCACCACACAGTTGCAGTATTCAGTGCTCTTTTGTCATTGTATTCAGTTCTGCATTATTTTCAGTTAGAAATCCTACTGCTTTATAGCTGATATGTTTGCATTTTATTAATTAATATATTATTATTTTTTGTTGTTGATATTCTTTTTATTTATCATTATTCCCAGTCTCACTTTAAATATTTGTGTTGAATTACATTTTTTACTAAGTTTAGAAGGAGCAAAAATTTGGACCTTACAGTCTTATACTTTGTTTTTCTGAGTAGCTTGTTAGAAAAGCTGATCTTTGAAGGGGAACACAAAGGAAACAGACATAAGATGCAGTGGGTGTTGCTCTTTAAATTTTTTTGATACTAAAGAGACACATTTGCAGATAACAGGTAGTTGCTGCAAAGTAAATACAGCCAATTGGTGTTTCCAGTAATTTCTTTTAGTCTAGATGATGAAGTTCTGCTTGATGTCTACATTTGCTTAATGCCTGAAGCAAGTTACAGTGGAGGTTTCAGTGCAAAAAATATACTATAAAATTGTGTACTTTTTTTCTGCCTTTTACTAAAAAAAAAAATTTTCAGCCTAAAACTTTCTTACATTGTACTCTAATCAATTTTCATCCATTTAGGAATGCATGTACTTTTGTTAATTTTAACATGTTTCCATCTAAAGAAGTTCCTGTTTTGACAAATATGACCTTTCTCCATGCTCAAGTGTACTCTCCCATTTCCTTCTCAATGTGGACTCTTCTTGATAAACACATTAAAATAGATCATATTCTTCCACCATCCTTCACTCCCCTTTTATTTCATCTAAAATTATGATATCTCATGTTCAGCAGGTCAAAAGTTCATTAAGAGCAGGAAAAAGTGAACTTTTATGAGAATTTTTTCACATATTAGTAGAAGTATTTGCTGATGTGCATACTTTCCGTTTGTTAATGTCTAGTTATTGACTTTGAATATCAGAAGAGTGCTGGTTGTTTCACAGATGATGTGTGTTTACATCTCACATTTGGAAAAACCAGCAAATTAAAAACTCTATGTTTCAGTTCTCCAGAACTGAAACAAATTTTATTCTTCCTTAACTTAAAATAAAACCTTGAAAATTGTAAGTGTTTTGGCAAATCATTAACACTCATTATCAAAAGTGTGGTGTGTAAATACTAGTGAGATGATTCATGGCAACACAGTCCTACTACATCAGTATGGCCCCATAATTGATTTAGTTAATGGTGCCATCTGCTCATTTCCAGTCTTTTCCTTCCAATTAGAATGACACATCATACATTCAAATTTTTAAGTTTAACTGTGTTTTCTGTATTTTGCTCCACTGTTTGTTCAGAATTACCTTTTTCTCTTAACATCCATTATTGTAATAATACCCTTTTGCTTTTGAGGAAATTAAGTTTTGATAGATTGGTTTGGCTCTCAGTACTTTGTCTTTCCAACTGATAAGTGATTCTCTTGTGGTGACAAAATGCTGTTACTTAATGCAGAAACCATCTAGTACCTATGATGTGCCAGGCCTCAAGAAAAATAAGTCGATAGTACTAATTTTCCATATCCTGCCAAAAAAACTATAAATTGAAGGGAGGAAAAAAAAAAAGAGTAGAAAATTGCAGCCTATTTCACATAGTTAGCATATAATCATAGCTAGGATATCAGCTTCAGCCAGAGCTGACAATAGTATCTGAACAATAAGTTATACAGCTGGGAATATCTCAGCAAAAGATTGTTCACATCTTGGGATGAAGGGAAGACATTCAAAAACTACCTCAATATAATTTCAGTTACTTTTCTTCCCTAGTCTCTTATTTAAGGACAAACTCTTAGAAGCAACCACAAGCTGTTATACATTTGCATGTCAAATACACCTTGATGGCTCCCACCTCTATGTCATTTTTCTCATGAGCACCAGTACATCTGAGGATCTATTAAACAGAAGCTACAACCTGATCAACACTGTGTGCCTTAAGTTCTGCAAAAACACATCAGTATTATAATGACAGTCAAAGTCCATATAAATTACTGAATTCAATTTTAAACCTTGTTCTGGAATTTTGTTACATGTGTTTTTTGTCATTAGCGTTATGTCATCCATGATATATACGTATATATATATATATATATATATATATACACATATGTATATATATATATATATAAGACATCTACCTCCTGTCTTCTTAACAGCACTATTGGAATGTCAACATGCAATCACAGTGTTAAAATTTTTGCAAGAAATGAAAAACACACAAGGTTGTGCAGGGAGAATTTCTAGGACTTAGTCTTTGAATAATTGTGGACATGTTAATGTAATGCATGGACTATGCCAATTAAGAACAAACATTGAGTAAAAAAACCTTTTTGCTTATATTGGGATATTATACTGGAATAGAGTTGATTAATTACAATGGGTAAGGTTATAAAAGTAATTTATCATGGCATAATGACTATTCAGGTACATATGGCTTATTGAAATGAATAAAATAGAACAAGAGCCATTAGAGTATCACTGTTCATTTTAGAATACATAACCAAGGATATTTTATGAAAGGCTTGGGAAAATAAGTACCAAAAGTTGTGAAATTAAATGTAAAAAGAAGATGGTACTCTGCATTTTATTTTCACTAAGATTTATTCTTTAAAAGAAGAAAAGATAGAATAATCTAATAAAGGAAGGGCACTATCTTTTACTTGTAAACTTTAAGAAAACTCTAAATCTCGGGAACATACTGAAGTGTAGGAGCATAATTCAAACGGGTAGAATTGGTCTGTTGGGATCATCTGGCCCTCCTGTGTCCCCTCCCAACTTCTTGTGCATCCCCAGGCTACTCACTGGGCAGTATGAGGGCCAGGAAAGGCCTTTGTATTAGCACAATTCAGCAATAAAAAAAATATCCTTGTATTATCAACACTGTTTTCAACACAAATCCAAAGCATAGCCACATACTGGCCACAATGAAGATAATTTACTCCATCACAGCCAAAATCAGCACACAAAGGCAATCACTCACTGCTTCCCAAGGGCAGACTGATGACCAGCCAGTACCTGAGCAGAACCTTCCTAAAATTCCTTTTAATTTTTATTGTTGAACATGACATTAGAGGATACAAAATACCTTTGCAATTATTTCAGGTCATTTACTGGCTTTGTCCTCTCCCAGCCTATTCACTGTGACAGGGATAGACTGAGAAAAAGAATCGCAGAAGTATAGAATCATGAAAATTGGAAAAGACCTCTGAGATCATTGAGTCCAACCTTTGACTGAACCATAGTACTAGGAGTCATGGCCAGTCATTTCTGGAACATTTCCATGGATGGTGACTCCACAACATCCTCAGGTGGCCCGTTCCAATGCATGAGAACTGTTTCAGCTCTTATGAATTCTTTTTAATATCCAAACTGAACCTTCCCTGGCTAGGGGCCATTTCTTCTTGTCTTGTCACTTGTTGTTTGGAAGAAAAGGCCAACCTTCACCTGGCCACAACCTCCATTCAGGTAGTTGTAGAAAACTGTAACAAGGTCTCCCGAGACTCCCCCAGGCTAAACACCCTCATCTCCCCCAGCTGTTTCTCATATGTCTCACTCTCTAGACCCTTCACCAGCTCTGTTGCTCTTCCCTGGACACACTCCATCACCTCAATGCCCTTCTTGTAGTGAGGGGCCCAGAACTGAGCACAAGATTTGAGGTGTGGCCTCACCAGGGCTGAGTACAGGAGAACAATCACTTCTCCAGTCCAGCTGCCCACATTATTTCTGGTACAAGCCAGGATGACATTGGCCTTCTTGGTCTTGGCATGTTGCTGTCTCCTGTTTAGCCAGCTGTCAACCAGCACCCCCACATCCTTTTCCACTGGGCCACTTTCCAGCCACACTGTTCCCAGCCTGTAGCACTGCCTGGAGTAGTTGTGACCTAAGGGCAGCACCCAGCACTTGAGCTTGTTGAACCTCGCACAACTGGCCTCAGCCCATCCATCCAGCCTGTCCAGATCCCTCTGCAGAGCCTTCCTGCCCTCCAGCAAATAAACACTCCCACCCAACTTAGTGTCATCTGCAAATTTACCGAGTGTGCTGAAGGAACTGATGCTTTGCAGGCACTATTCACACTGTTTTGGTCAAAATCTAAAACACGGCACTATATGAGTTGCTATGAAGAAAATGAACTCTGTCCTAGACAGATCCAGTACACTAGGCTAGCAATTAGCTCTTATTACATTTATGTCATCTATTTTCCCTGCACTTACCAGTAGGGCTTGCTACTTCACAATATTCTGGAATTGTCTGTCTGTATATTTGTTCACTTCCATATTTAATTTTATTAGGAAATACTAGAGACTGGGTAAGAAATGGATTATTAATATTAGGATGTCACCTGCTGTCTACATTGAACTGAGGACAGGACATAGGTTTTGGCCACAATTTTTCCCAGAGCTTGAGTTTTTAGTATAGGATATGTGGACCTTACTGCAGGTGATTAGTCAGAATATCTTACACAATCTGATAAACCAGATGGTAAGAGCAAACAAGGAGACAGGGAACAACTGAGATAGCAACACAGGGCAAGAAAATTTTGAAAGGAGATTAGGTAACGTATATATTAATTAGGGTAGAAGTGATTAGCAGAACACAATGATTGAGGGACACAATTTTGAAGAGCAAACTGAAGGCAGATGCCCTGAAATTATTTGACAGAATAATAGGCTGAAAAACAAAGGGCATGAACCAAAGCTAAGAAAAGATTGGTCAGCAAGGGACTTCAGGATAAATTGCTTCACACCAAGAGCAATTAATATGTAGCACTACAGGCTATTAGGTGGGGAAAAACTAACCCTGAAACGCTAATACATCTGAGAAGAGATAGATAGGTAGATGAGCTGGATGGACTAATTCTGTATATTACTTCTGCCACCAGAATGGTAAAGGTAAAACATTACTTAAATGTGCAGGATAATAAATGAAGTTGTTCCAATAAGACTTACAGTGTTAAACACCAAAGGAAAAAAAATTAGTGGTATAGTTATTCAAAACAAAACAAAAAATCCAAAAAAAACCCAACCAACCAAACAAAAAAAACCCCAAGGAACTAACAAAAAACCACAAAAAAAAACCATCAAAAAAGCCTCCCCAAAGAAATCAAACCAAAAGAGAACAGCAACAACAAACTACAGAAAAACATGCACACAAAAAAAAAAAACAAACCCAAAAACCCTAAACCAATCAAAACAAAAAAGGAAAGGACAAAATACCGCAAATAATAGAATTTGTGTTACTCCAAAATATTTTAAGCTAAATGATTCTTCCTGGTTTTATTGTTAATTAAGAAATAATAATTGTGGAAACACCTCCCATGGAAGTTTTATTTCTCTAAAGAGGGAACAAAGCAAGGTGAGTTTAAAGTCACAATTCTTCCTGGGCAGCCAAGATCAGGTACTTTAAAATGCAGGATTTTCTCCCCACAGCTTGTTAAGTGAATTTCCTGCTTGTAGATCCAACCATGGGGCAGGCTGAGTATGTGTTCAAGAGAAGAGTTCTATAATATATTTCACCCACCTAGCAACAGCAGCTGAGTGCTCAGTCAGAAAAGCGGATTATGTGGTAACCCACGTAGCTGTTCAGCACTGAGCATAATGGTGTTTCTTCATTCATTTGATACAGAAGCCCCAAACAAGTTCTTCCATCTTTTCCCACTTATCTTTACACCTGCACTGAACAGTAAACTCAAAACTACAACACTGAATCCAACTCTATTTTTATCTTTAAAGTCCACCAAACTTAAACTCTACCTTTTTTTCACCTGCAGCGTAAGTTGCAAGGAGCTCAAGATCTGCACTACCACTGTGCCAGCATGAGTTGGATGCTCCCTGCAACCCTGCCATGCTTCAATGCCCCCTAAAAGCCCCCTAAAAAAGTAGCTGTGTACAGCCAGTAAGGATTTGCTGCTGCAGAGCAGCTGGCACCAGAACTACACCCTGCTGTTGGGAACTTTCACCTTAGGTTGTTGAATCTGTTCTCATATAACAGTCAATTATCAGACAAGGAAATACCAATACCCAATTTTCCACTGGATAAAAACCTGCCGTATGTGAGAGCTGCACCCACAGCGTGCAGTGACACAGATGATGACTCGCTCTGTGAATTCTCACCACTCCCCTCTGTGGTTCCTGCCGCTCCTGAGAAAAGACAGGACAAGTAAGATGGCATCAGAAGTAGCTTATTTCTTTCTAAACATAGATGTACAAACATTAAATATAACACTCTTTGAGCTTAGTTCACATGTGCATCAGAAGATGAGCTATTTAACAGTTTCAGCTTTCCCTGGTGGAAACTGCAGTAACTGCAATGAAAAAGAGTCAAGTTATATAGATTTTTCTGTAGACTGAGCAATATATTGGCTGAGATCAAAAGCATGAGCCTTCATTCTCCTTCAGACTATTTTGTGTCCTGAAAAAAGTAATTATTAGTGTCGTCTGTTTTATTAATATTATCTAAATAAAATAATGTCCTGTAAATTTAAATTTCACATTGTTCTACTTTTCTTTAACTTCCCTCCCCACTCAACAGAAAATAAGCCAAAGCAAGCTGTCAGCATTGGATTTTGCATATTTAAAATTTCAAAATGCTTTTACAAGGTAAAAAGTTGAATCTTTACAATAAAATGAATAAAATTTATACAACTGTATCCTAAAATCCAGTTTTCAAAGAAAAAATTGGGGTTTGTGTTTCCATAGAACATATTTAACTAGAATTCAAGTGATCTAAAATTAACTAACAATTTTTCAAGTTAAATGGATTTGTAAATATTTCAAAATTAGCATTTTTAATAACATTAATGGAACTTATTTCCACATTGCATATCTCTAAGTTATCTTTATGTAATAAGGGGTTGTAGATCATTCTATAAAAAGCTTTTGAAGAGATTTATATACCAAGAAACCAAAATGAGCCATTATCCTACTCAAACGATTGGCCTTTACTGCATTTAAGATCATCAGTCAGGATGATCTATGATTTTGAAACCTGGATCCTCTCCAGACTGATATGGATTTCAGGCCAAGAGTAACAGAACTTAAGTTGCAGTATAAATGCAGGAGAAAGTAAGTATGGAATTCAATTTAGGAGGATAATTTCTGCTATAAACTTCCTAGTTACCCTGTTCCCAAATAGCCTGAACCAAAAGAGCATAATTGTCATCAAAATAGATCAGAGGATGTCAAGCTTATGCCTAAGAAACTCATCTTAAGACAGGAATAGTCCTTTTCCAGACATCTCATTCTAGCTGTAAATAGTTTAGATAGATTCCCATATGCAAGAGATTAGTGATACTGACCTGCTTTGTACAGCTCTACAAAAGAAGAGTGATATCAAGGAGGTAGCAGTGCATTGGGAAATTACTTACTTGGGAAGTGCTTTGTTTAGACATAGAGCTATAAAGCAAATTATAATTCCAAAGGCTAAAGCAGACAGGAAATGTGTTCATACATTCTTAGCTCCTTTACACAAAGTTCTTAAAAAGTCAAATTTCTGCAAATTTCAGAATGCTCTTTTGGCAGCAAATTCTAAATATGATAGAGGTTTATCACCAGAAAGTGATTATTACAGGTATAAGCATCCTTTGTCATTCCTGTGAACCAGTTCATGAACTAGTTATATGACAAAAGAGATTGTACGTCGGTGAGGAAGGAATTTGAGCACCTTTTTTTGACTGGGAAGCACACAGAAACCTGAATTCTTGTGGTATCACAAATTCAGGGGGATGGCAGGAGAAGGATGGGGGGGGGGGGTAAGGGTGAGGAAGAAGAGAGAAAATAAGGAATTAACATTTATTTCAATGTGACTACAGTAATTCTAAGAAAAAATAATTCCTATAAAGTCTGACCATTGTTCCTTTTTTTACTCTGGTTGATTCAGTGACATACCAAGCAGACAGCATGGATATCAGGAAAGATTTCCAGCCCATTACTTTCCTCCCAGGACATTACCATGAGATATGCTGTCCCCTACCAACATACTTAAAAATTTCCCAGTCACTGATCTGCACTCGGGCTGGTAGAGATTGAACAGAACAAAACAGTTGACTGCAATTTCCTCAATAATAGAATTAAAATAAGACACCAAGAACATTCTTGAATTCATCTATTTCTTGTAACACTAACTTGGGCATTGGAACAGCCTCAGGCTCCACAACCAGGAGAACAAAGGAGTTATTTGCACCTGCCCCACAGTAACATTTAATACATCAATATATAAATATGTCTTAGTTTTCTTTCTCTAAAGGTACTTCACACTTCTGAGGGTAGAAGACAGATGTGTAAAGGCATCTTGTTTTCTTTCCTCTACTAGTCATCCAGACAGTGCCTTTCCCAACATCTTTCTGCACTTAAGTTTTTTGTGTTTGAGTCTGGAAAGGACTTTTCAGTTACCTAAAACAGACCACTCTGCCACACCTTAAAATTGTTTCTGTTTTAATATTTGTGATAGTTTCACTCAATAAATATTGCTCAGGAAGCACAAATCTCTTCTATAGTTGAGAGTCCGCTTACTGGAAAAAATGTTAAACAAAAACATAATACAGCTTTGTTTATCTACATATGTGAAGCCACAGCATAAAGGAGGTGTCACATCACTTATTCACATAACTAGTTTCCCTCCTTGCTTCCAGTTTCATTACTACTACTAATAATAATATTAAACAGTTTAATATCTTTGTTCTTAAGCATTCATGTTCAAACAGTTCAACTGTTTTTTTATATCAAATGAAGTGTCTGCAGAAGTATAAAAGATTTTGTACCTACACCATGTGGATTCAGGCTCTGATATTCATACTTGGTTTGCAACAAGATTTGCTCATTCTAGTACAAACAGAACTCCCGGTTAAGCATATTTCAATAAAAAGACAAATCTTACATTAATTAAAAAATAGATACAAGCATTTGAAGGTACGTGCACAGGAACTTTGCTATAATACGAACAAAAGAGGGAAGATTAGACAACCAAGTGGAGACTGAGTCAGCTTAGAAAATATTAATCTAAAAATTATGTACTGCATTACTCCTTTTCTTTAACTCATGAGCACAATGAAAAACCCTAGGGGAAAAGAATCTCTAACATGACTACTTCAAGTACTGAGCCCAGAGGTTTAAGGTTGCTAATCACCTCAGAATTTATTCCTAGATTCACCCAAGTTTCTTGGCTACATTGACCTTTCTTTGAATTTCCTATGCTAAGAATTATTTAAGGTTAACAATTTGTTGCATAACTGAGCTAATATAATTTTATTAGGTACCAGTGGCCAAATATTTACATACATACATATGTAAAAATACACAGACGCACACATATTGGTTATATGGAAAAGAATATAAATCAGTGGAAAATAAAAGTACTGCAGACTCAAGTAAACAAAATAACTACCCCTGGATTCCTCTATGGATGTACTTGTAATAACCAAACAAATACAATTGCCTTGGTTTCTTAATGAAAAAAGTATTATTAATAATTTGACATTTAATATATTGGCCCCCCATATCCTAAATAATTTTTAAACTTATAGACAATATCAGAATTTTTCAAAAGGGTGGATATCATAGACCTTAAAAGATCATTTACAATTGGCAGACAAGTATTTAGCAAAGCCAGCAAAGGAAGCTAAGTATCCTGATCCTGGCTGCCTGAATTGCACCACAACCTGCAAATCTAATCATCTATATCCAATTCTGACCAGCAAACGCAGCAGTAGAGAGCAGACAGCAGGCCAGCCAAAGGCACAGGAAATAGCAGTGGCCTTATTAAGTTGCATGGAGAGCAGTAGACAGAAACATGGGATGAAGAAGATCTGTCCAGTTAGTAATGCAGCATTGGAAGGGATGGAGAAAGGATTTTATGATGAATAAGGAACTGCAGAAAACAGATTTTGAGAGCAAAATATCACACTTGTGTTTTAGGGGATGCAAGAAGAATTTAGTGTATTTTAGCAGAGTAAGAAAGACACAGATAACCTACTGAAGTCATTTCCTACCTGTAACATTCTGTAATCTAGAGACACTAGAAAAATCTAGTGTACAACACTGCTTCATCTTGAATGAGACTTCCGTAATTCCAATGCTCCCGAAAGATAATTTTTTGCCTAAATTCTGTTTTTTTCAGATCACATTAGAAGATGCCTGCCTCATCCCATGTCCATGCAGTACAAAGATGCTTATTACTCAACTTTTTAAGGTTTTCTAACTCTTTGTGAAAAAAAAGTATTAAAAAAAAAAATAAATATATATATATATATTAAAGGTTCACTGTCATTGGCATTTCTGTAGCAGTAAGCTCTGTTTTTAAAATTGGTTTTTAATATTGTTTTTAACATTTAACTTTGCTATATGACAATTGAAAGTCTTATTTCTCTAAGTGGTGCTGAGATCAGCCTTTATTAGATGCAGAGTTATTGGTAAAGAAGAACTAACAATTTTGCAGTATCATTTTAGACTCTGGCTGTAGGAGGACTTCCCGTTTTGAACACCATTACACCCTTGTGATTCCTACTAACAGATGCTCTACTCGAGGTGAGAGAGTGTGCTTAAAGCTTTATTGCAAAATTATAAGTATCCCTGAAACACTTTTCAGGTATTTTTCTATTAATTTAGCTTGTTTTAGCAAGCAAAAAGTTTTAAAGTAAAAAATAGGCTGGTCTGGCTGAACAGAAAGGCTTTCATGATCCTTAAGGGTGAGAAGGTGGCAATTTGTAATTTCTGCACTAAAGATCTTGTAACTGATGATTGATGTAGCCTCCACTTAGAAATCCTGTCTCACCTGTCTCAGATAAACACTACACTACCCAAGATTAACTCCTGCTCTGACAGCTCCAATGTGGCTATATAATTGGGATTTCACATTGTTGGTTTGTGTCCCCTCTGGCTATGTATCTATTTGCCTGTAAAGAAATTTCTCTGTCTGGCCCACCTGATCAGTTCATGTCCCACAAAGCACAGTACCACTGAACTCTTACTATCCTGGCTGTATTTCCAAAGTTAACATAAATGCAAGAGTATAAAAGGACTGTACATGGACAGGTCTACACAGGATGAGGACTGGGCTCACATAAAGACTAAGAAAAATAAATATTCCAAGCAGAAAAAAAAAATAGACACTAATAAACCAAAATTCCACACCAAGAGTACATTACGGCTATTTGACAAACATTTCAAAAGTTCACGACAGAGAATAGAGACAGTTAATTATCATTATAAAAACTCTATAACAACAGTACATTAATTTCTGTCAGGAGTGGAGAATCTTGAGGTACTCATTGGTGTTCAGCCTCATTTTAGGTAACAATAGCAGGTGAAAATGTTATGGTCTTTGAGAAATGCATCATTAAACAGTATAGACAACTCTGTACCTTTCAATTAAACCTCCAAATGGAGAAATTAGGGATATAAAATTTTTATTAAGCAAGATTTATATTGATTTCTGCTTTTAAGAAAAAAGAATAAACAAACTCAGCATATTCTTAAGAATTTAGCTGAAAGTTATATATAGGACAGCCCCCAAGGACCTGAAGGTTTAAGATATTTTGAAGTTTCATAACACTTAGATAAAAGCTCCTTGGGAATGTCATTTTCTCAGTGGGAAGCATAAACAAGCATCTTAGACAAACATTACAGAATTGTTGTGGTTTTTGTTTGGTGGAGTTTTGTTTGGTTTTTTTAGTTCATATCCTCCTTGAAGGGAAAGTTAAACACACTGAGGTGGATAATTTTCTCCAACAATATATTTGCTTAATATTTTGTAGCTATGCAGCACAGAAAGTTTTTATAATTATTTTTGTAAGCAACAACCATAGTGCTCTTAAGGAGAATGTCCATTAATCCATTTTAGAGACAAATAAACTTAGGTGCATTACAATTAGCAAAAACAGTGTTTAAAAATAATTTTTAAAATGAAAATCCACCATAAGTAAATCTGTAATGTAATGTATCTTTAATTTTGAATGCTATTTTGGCTTCAGTTTAAATAAACTGATTTTCTCCCTCCCAAGTTGTTGCACATAGTCCTTCACTAGGGCCTTTGATAAAATCACTGACATTTCCTGAGTGGATACTTGGCTAAGGTTAAGAAGAATTTGGGATATACAGAATTATGTGAGTTAGTATTTGATCCAAATAGGAAAGTTGGAAAGGAAAAAGATTTCTGATATCCATGTTTCCTCCATTTTACATCAGGTTGAAAAACTGATATTTTGAAAATAAAATTCTTACCTTTACCAAAAATAAGTAGCTGACCTATAGCTACCTATACTCTCAAGACTCAGCAAGGATACCAGATACATAGATTCAGTTTTAGTAAATGCTGTAGGAGCCATACTATTTTCTTTCATATCTAAACACAAATTAATAAATTAGTTAATTCTATTTCTTACCTGAAGAGTGTTTTGTTGGACTAAAACTGGTTTATTTTTCTTTTAAATATCCTCTTCAGAAATTGTTATTATTTCTACTCATAGAATTATCTTTTCTCTTTGAAACAATTCCACTTTATCCAACTGAAGTATTTATTAGCACAAAGAAAGACTTCAAAGCTTACATCCTGCCAAAACTTTCAGTATTTCCTTGCTCTTTATTTTAACATTGAAGCTATTTCTACAGGATGTTAGCACTGATTATAAATTTAAAACATTAAAATACATGTAATCAAGATAAAAATGAACACTCCTCAGTGCCCAGTTTGTGCTACAGAACATTATAAACAGAAAAACATTATTCTAAACACCAATATGCTGCACAAATGCTTCTTTGATAATTAGGAAAACTGGAATTTTCTAGTCTTTTTGGTCTCAGCTACTTATGTTACATGATATCCTCAAACTCTTTAGCTTTTAGGTGCTTGCAGCCTTTAACATGTCCATTTTTTAAAACTCTGATTGCCTTATTAGTAAGGTAGTTTCCCCATTTGTCACAGATCATGTACATTGAAATTTCAGTTTTTAAATCTTTCGGGGATACCGGAGATTCAGAACAACAATAACAAAAGCTCATTTCTATCAAAGTGTGTATCTAGCATTAACATGGAAACCAGAGCCCTGATTTAGCCCCAAGAATCCACCATCAAATCTCAAAAAGAATTAAACTTCTCAACATGGCAAGACCAAACCATCAGCAGAAGAAGGAGAGTTCAGTCTAAAGTCAGACATATTCTGCCTGAATCTGCCTACAGCAGGCCAGGAGGAAACACTGGCTCTTAGTCCTTCCTGAAGGCTGAAGTGGCAGTGTCCTGTTCTACTTGGGATATGCAGTTTTTAACCTTTCTACATTAAACATATTTACCCTTGGAAAATATTAAAAATGGATTTTCTCTCTTTATAGGAACAGAGGTGGTGCCTATCACCAATAAAGTAACAGGTAAAAACAGTTTAAGGACTGAAAGTCTTCTCCCAGAGTAAAGCATTTGAAGAAACAGTCTTTAAAGTAGGTGCCTTAACCGGGAAACTGAAATCTTTTCAGTTGAAGATTTGAAGATATTTAGATAGAATTAAGTCATTGGAAAAAAAAAAATTAAGAAAGAGGAGGTCAAGTGGAAGGGCACATTGTAAACTCTGGAGTTAGAGCAGTCACTTGGAATGAGCTATTGCTGAGTCCCTGCTCTCAGAATTGCATTCAAATTTCATGCAAAGATTTTTTTCACATACAAACAATTCTGAAGGGATCAAAATCCATGATACTGAGAGTGATAAGCTTATCATACACCTTTAGGTGCACATTCAAGGTGTTAGCAGCAAGAATGGGGTTATTCCACAAGGGAGGACAGCACAAGGGAGGACATCAGAGCAGGCAACACCTTCATTGGCCCATGTGCCAGTCTGCAGAACCCCCAAGCAGGGCACTGATGACAGGGATCATCAACAACCCCAGACATATGCAGTGGAAGATCCAGAACTCCTTTAGGGAGTCAAGGCCCAAGGAACACACCTGAGAGATGGATCAGAAAGAAGGCATACTTAGATCCTAGCTGAGGAAGGGATTAAGGCCTCCAGGTTGAGCTGAAGTGGAGTTACTGGACCCATGGAGAGCTGTAGGAGGAGGTGCCAGGGGCAAATGGCTCAGGGTCAGTACAGCCTGGGAGTAACCTCAGGGCTCTGTCCCAAAGCACCCACTGAGTCTCATTCATCTAGTCAGATTTATGCTGCACAATAACTCAGGACAGCAATGAGTGTTGAAATATTCTGATCTAGCTACCATTGGTCTGGGACTCAGATACCATATCAGTGTGCAGCCAGGTGAGGGAAGAGAATTGCAGTGGACTTGTCTCTATTCGCATGTAGCCAACCCAGATTTTCATCAGATTTCCCACAGAGTTCAGAATATTGAATTGAGTTTGCTGTTACTATGTCAGTAGCATTCTACTCCCAGATTTAACAAAAAAAAACCCAAAAACAAACAAAAAAAAAAAACCAAAAGAAACCCCAAACAAGAAGAGTGACACTAAAGAACAACATTTCACATTCAATTTTATTCAGTTACCAAAACAACAGAGAACAATGATGATGCTAATTTTAACTGATAGGGATTCTATTATTGCTGTAATTAATTTCACAGTGAACATTGTATTCAGCCTATGTAATCCTCTCACTGAGTAGCTTGATCTCTCAGCTTGATCAAATTAGACAAAAATTTCAGGATTATATTAGGGTCAGACAGGAGAGACTTGCAGAGAATGAGGTCAAAAATTACACATAGTGGTTAGCAGTGGAAGTAGAGGAATGATTGAGCCTTGAACCAGGAAAGAACATGGTCTTCTGGGATGCTAAAGCAAAAACTAAACACTTGAGCTCTTGCCAAATCTACAAAAACTGAGCAAGTAAGAAAATCAAACAATGTAAAAATTATAAACAGTCTGTTTGACTTCAGGAAAGTGTAGTCCTGCTTCTTATTATAGATGAGATAAAATGTTTCTGGCAAAAGCCACATTTTTAATAATGCAGTCTTGTCACTAGTCACTGAAACTCCATTCCAAAACATAATTTATTCTGCTGGAGATATACAAAGCTATTTTTCCTAACTACTCGGACCACTCCACCTACCACAACTCTAATTCTCCTCCATTGAAGTAAATAAAAAGGTTCTTATTGATTTCCACAAGCATGGGATCAGATATAATGCCAAGATCATCCAGGAGGTAGAAAAAGTTGAATATTGAAATAGCATGATGATTACCTGCCATTTTTAGCTCTGCCTTTATACATAAGCTGCTGCTAAATTTGACCAGAGTCAGGAACACTCCTGTCATGTTTTCTTCCAATCAAGCCTAGTATGGGGGAAAATATCTCCTTTGTGTTGCGTTCCGTGCTTCTTAATCCCGCTCTGATCCCGGCAGCAGAGCGCTAGTGCGGCCCTGAGAAGCCGTCTGCGTTCCGATCGAGAAGGCTTCCCCGGGGCGCCACTGGTGGGCTCCACTAGTCGGGCTGAGGTGTTGGTGCCCTCAGAGCACTGCAGGATAGCAAAGAACTACCCAAAGAAGGAGGACTCTTAGTATGAGGGTTCGGCAGGTTTATTACCGCCAAGGGAGCTCAGGGACTAAGAGCCCCGAATAGCTCATGACATTGGTATTTAAGGGAGGGATAACATCCAATGATCTGAGGGTGCAGGGGCGGTACAAGGGGGGGTCCAGGGTGCATGATCGAATGAGGTTTAGGGAGGGGAGGGGGGAAGAGAGAACAACGAATAAACAATCGGGTAACAGGGAATGTTCCAGAACTGGGATACATAACAGACAAATCAAGGAACCAATAGCAGGAACTTGGGGTTCGTGGCTTGGTGGTCTAAACCATTGTCTCTGGTAGCTCAGGAGGGAAATTCTCTGTCTGTGGAACATGCCACCAGAAGTCCTCGTCCTCAGCAAGTCTATGGAGGGACTCTAATCCTTCCTGGTTCAGAATCACCGCTACACCCTTGTGCTCTGGTGCAGTGAAATATTACACCAGCAGCTGAAGAAAAGTGCCGAGGTATCAACGTCCAACACCACTTCCTATTGAGACACTGCTTAAGAGACCTTCCTTGTGCGAGTACTCTCATGACTTGAACAGTTTCTGTGATAACTGCCTTTACTTTCTCCTAGTTTCTAACAGATCTCATACAGCTGCATTGCAATGATTAACCTCTATTCTTTGCAAGAATTTCCGAGATACTCCTGCTCATGTTTTGAAATAAATCAGTGACTAAAACAATGAAAATATGACCTTTGTTTTAAACAAGACAAGGTGAAGAACAGTGTGGGATAAGCGCCACCATGAGAGCAGAACATTCTCCCTTATAGAGCAATTTGTTGTCTCTGAAATATAAACTTTAAGGAATACTAATTCATAGCTACAGGTGATGGAGAAAGCTGTTGTGAAGCTAAAAAAGAAGAAAGAATAACAAGGAGAAGGGAGCAAAGATTGCAAATCAGTAGCCTTACAAACAACAAAGACCAAGATACAAAATACATCAATATAGTGGCATACCTCATTTTTTATATTATGTTCATAATTCTTTTTCATCGTAGAAATGTTTAGATCAAATGGTAGTCAGGCCTTACTGCACTAGGGACTTCACAAAGATACTTTCAGAATTAAAAGCCCCCTGGGAGATCACAGTTAAAAAAGGAATTTCCATTGATGTTTGTGTAATCTGACTTGTTATTGTACATCAGCATATCCAGCTGATGTACAATAACAGCAAAAAGTGGTGTAAATCAATTATTATTTCACATGCTTGAAAAATAAATCACTGATTTTTTAATCTCGCCACTGAGGTAGCAGAAATGAGTAAGTGTGCCAACAGTTAATTGAAATGTTAATAGGACCAAAATCATGCTGAATTAAGCTTTTGGTATAGATGCTAGTCAGTTCTTCAGGTACAATAAGGTTTCTTCAAAGCAAAAACTAATCATCTAAGACCCAGTCTTGCTACTCAAACCTACTGTCCTGTTTATCACTCAGGCACAAAATGTTCTCATATTCCTTCTACCTCCATTCCACAGATGTCTTCAAACAGTTTGTAACTGCACATTATTTGTGTAGGTTCTTAATTTGCTTTTGTTCTTCATAATAATGTCACATATAGAAAAGAGACAAAGTGAGAAGTAACCATTTTCTTTGATAAAACCCTGATTGGAAGACACTGTAGGCATAGCTAATAATTGCAATACACATCCAACACATGTGCAATTACTATCATAGGCTGAATTTTTTAGGATGTCAGGAAATCTGCATGAACAAGTCATACAGAATTTTCTGAGTTGGAAGGGACCCACAGGGATTATCAATTCGAGTTCTTAAGTGAATGGCCCATACAGGGATCAAACACACAATCTTGGTGATATTAGCACTATGCTCCAAACAATTGAGCTCATCTCAAATATTTGCTAATAATCTAGAGGATCTCTAAAGAGCTTTCACTTTTCTGTTGTACTATGCTATTCTTACTTCATGGATTTGAATGAATCCTAAAGCTGTGTTTTTAAAGTACTGGCTATGGATATCTACACTGTTGATTTCAAAGTATGATCTATTTCTAATAACAGGATGAAAGGATGTAGAAGAACCTCACAGAGAACATCTTCCTGACATTTAAATGTCACTTGACAGATGCAATATTAATGAAAAGCTCTTTCATACTGTCCTCCAGGTTTTTGTTAAAAGACATTTCCAGAAATCTTATGTGCTTATCTATTTTTGCCTCAATTTTGCCGAGAAATCTCTACCAACATTGTCTCTCTAGTTTATACCATCCAATGGAATTAAATAAAATTAAAAATATATATTTTTTAATATCTGTATAATGCTTGTCATATGAAACAATTGCTAACAGTTACCAAACAGGAGAAGTTCCCCTGGAAAAAGGTGATAAATATTAACTGCTCAAACAGCAGCATGTGTCCATGACTTTTTCTCTTTGCTCTTGTTAGGTTAATTCTTATAAATTGAGTCCCTAATTTATTTTCAGCTGAGCTTGAAAAAGCAGAGGTAGAGTTCAAGTTTTATTGCTTACTGTTGGTGTTATAAGCTTTAAAGTAAACTTCCTTCCCAAGATATTATCTCTTATCATTCGCTACCAGGACATCCTTTATCCTACTTTTTCTGGATGAAAAAGAGAGATAAGAGGGTAATACATCTCTGCAGAAACTAACTGAATCTTCTCTTTAGCAAAGTTTATCAATATTTAACCTAGTATATACACCTAATATGTTTTATTTCAGCTAAAGGTGACTTAGAAAAATATCTAAATGAAAGGACCCCAAAGTTTTTCATCCTGTGGAACTGCACACTGTACCTCCATATCCTGCAGTGTGCTGACTTCAGCTTTGACATTATGCTGAGACAGTGGCTTGCATTTACAGACATATTTAGGATTTCCTCCCAGAACTCTCCAGAGATATATAGCAATTTCTGATATCACAAATTAAACCTGTGGAGTCAATAATTCTTTCAGAATGTTACCAACATATAAATTATTAATTTCACTTTTATGTTCAGTGGCTTTCTACTGATGGCTTTTTGCTATATGTTGTTGTCGTGGAGAGGATAGGAGGAAATGAAGAAGTATATAAAGCAAAGAAAAATCATTAGAAATATTTAAGTTGGAAATCCTTGTCTCAATCACACATTTCATTTCAAATATTGACATCTCATCTTCAGAAAGGTAAGTCTTTGATAAGACACCGAATGCCGGTTAAAATGTAAAATATTTTAGGAAACAGTGTGAAAGTTAAAGTACTGACTGCTAGCTTGCAATAAAAGAAAACTACTTCTAACATCAGATGGGTGAGTCACTACATGAAACCTGTGGCCACTGAGGAGTGTCTCATAAGCTGTGACTAGGACATTGCACTTCAATAGATAGCATTTCTGAGTAGTCTTTTTGGTATTAAAAATTTTACCCGCAAAGTCAATGTATTTATTTTCACCTTCCTTTCTTATCCAGAAAGTGCAATACTGGTCCTTGATCATTGTGCCTTAACCCACAGGAATAGCTCTGTTTCAACAATGGACTGGGATTCTTGTGTGCAAATTTCTCATCCTAAACCATATCCAATATTTTTGTTTGGCTTAAATGAAAAATAACATAGAAATACTATAAACCAAAGGACTGTGGTTGGTTTTGCACCTTTTTTCTTTCCTGAGAGTGGGCCTTCATTAAAATTAAGGGCCAAATACTACAAATTTGCAATCTCTCTAATACTGAAGAGAACTTAATAGAACCATTCATCTAATAATTTTCTTTTCTTTTAAATGTAACATTTTATTTTCTTACTGGGAAAATACTTTTAAAATAAAATTTGCATTTTGAAAATTAAAATACATATATATGTATATATATTCAAATTCAGAAAATATTTGGATGTTATTTTAATCCTAAAGAGAAAAATATGCTGAAATTGTTTCCTTTTCAAGGAAAATATTTGAGCTTTCACTGCTGGTATTCAAAAAATGGTAACATCTGATTTTATTTGTCTATAAAAGAAACAAGATATTAGAAGAGAGCTTGAAAATGAAAGAAAAAGCACTTTACTTAAAGTCTCTTCTGGGAAGAAAATATAATTCATAACCAGATATGTGCAGGAAATGTAGACACAGGACAAGTTTAAAGAAGACATAACCATAAAACCAGAAGGAAAGACACTGGTTAATTTATGTCAAAAGCCCAACACAACAACTTTGAATGCATGTGGGAGAACAAAAATAATACATACAGAGGCCTTAAGGTTCCTTATGATCTTTCTTAAAGTAAATTGTGAGGAGTAGAAAGATGTGCAGTGTATTGAAACTCCAAGGACCTGCAACCACCACCCCTACTAGAAGACCCTTAGTTAGAAATGTTCTAAACAATCACTTTGCGTGATTGTCCTAAAAACCAATATACTTGAAACATTAAGTGAAAAGCTGATATTGAAGATCAAGTTTCTCTGCTCTGGCAGCTGTTGATAGAAGAATACTTTTTATTTCACTCTCTGTCTTCTACAGACGTTTTCTTCTGCCAGGGTGGATGTGCTGGTAATCATTTGTACTGGTTTCAACCCAGCTGACAGAAAGGCAACACTCTTACCAGTTTGCACACTATAAATACTTGTCAAACCTATGAAAAACATCAAAAGCACTAACACAGTCTTGACAAACCCCCAAAAATACCTCTTTTCACCAGAGTAATTTTGTACATCTTACAAATAGGAGGTCAAACCCTGATATACTTGCAGTGCTGGTCAAAACCTGATACAACTGAACTCTCTCCCTCATTGTTTCTATCTAACATTTTTAACTTGAATAAACTATGGTTTGGACTTTTCTACTCTAAATAAGAATGATTATCTGTTGTTATTGTTGAGCTTTGAAATAAATACAATAGATTACTAATAGCTTACTAAATACAATCTGCTTTAATGTACAAAAAAAGAGATATTTTATGCTACATTTTGTATCATTTACAGATATAAAAAATTAATTAATTTCTATTTTTTTTATTCCAGGCACCCATCTGGGGGAAAAAAAGCAAATTGTAACACAGGATATAAAGTAATAGGTCTCTTTTCCATTTGTTTCTGTACAACAAATTGCAATATTCTTAATTTAAAAGTATACTTATTGTGTGGATTAGACAAATTTTTAAAAGAATCAAATTTCGGTGTGCATAACCAAGCAGCTTTGAACTCTACTCTGATAACTTTCCTACACAGATTTGAGAAGTTTATGAAATTCTATATGTAGGCAAGAGACTACAGCAAATTTAACCTTCTCTTAAAAATTTTTGTTCATCAGGAATAATTTGAGTCCTGTAGTACCATAGGCAATGACATTTTTTAATCCTAATCATAATTCTTTGAAGATCCATCTTAAAAGCAAAAAGGTGTTGATTGTGCCCTTTTCTTTCCTGAGTGTTAGTCATATTCTTTTGAAGGTATTAGGCTGCAGTTTTCCTCAACACCTACAGCACACTACAGTTCAAGTACAAAAAAATGCTTTCCTCTACCATAGTTCAAGTTCAAAATAATGCCAGAGTGTCAAAACATAGGATACTGAAGGATTTTACCTTTCAAGAGGACAAAGAATGAACAAGTCTGTACACTTCTCTTGTACAGAGTCAGTTTTGTTTTTGCAAAGAGGCAAAATTATCTCCCAAAACTATTCTTTTTATTTCTTTCCATCTTAGCTTCACATGAGTGTTCTTTCTTTGTCTCACACACATTTACATCTCTACTTGCCTACCACTTCCCCACCTATATCTGGCTGCACATTCCTTGATGACAATTTTGGTAAATTATAATGACAGGCTATTCAACATCATCTGCAAGAGCAGAAGGTACAGGGCACATCTTTTTTCTCAAATAAAATAATTCACAATGTAATGGTTTTATCTTTAAAACCTCCTATTTCCACGCTATTGGAAATAGTTAGGGAAGATTAAATATCTGTTTCAATTAATGTTAATTTTATTAAAGTGTTCAAACCTAAAAATATACAGAACTCCACTGGCCTCTGTGAGGGAACACATGAAGGCTTCATTCTTGTCCTGAAGATCTTAGTCTCAAAGAAAACTTAATATTTAAAGACAATTAATGTGAAAGAGAATGATTAAGTTGTCTGCCAAAAGGCTCCCTAAGAATTACTTAATATTTAAATCCATCTAAATATCCAGAATAGAAGGACTGGTTGAAGGCTGTCACATTCAGCCACTCTATTCCTGTTCCTTTAGCTTCAACCAATCTAATTTATACATGCCAGCCCACCTATCCCCACACCACCCCCCTTAGCAGCTTGCTAATTTTTAGGAATTAATATTTCATTAAAATAAAGGTTAACACCATAGGGTGTTAATGGCATTGTATTTCTATTCACAACACTAAGTGTAATTTGAATCATCAATAGAAGAAACAGAAGGAACAGAAGGAATGACCTTTCTTGAAATGTGCTGCAGGAGGAGAAATGTCAATAAAAAGCAAACAGTGTTTTGCATATCCCCTTACAAACAGCCAATTCCTGCTTATGCAGCTAAGAGAGTAGGCTTTTTCTGAGCCATCAGCTTGGCACAAGGGATCACTTGACAATGTGGGAGTGAAATAAGAGCTCACACATCCCATGCAGTGTCCTGCTGCTCAGCTTCAGCAATCAAATATACATGAAGCTCTATGCTTCAAAATGGCAACAACTTGAGGACCAGCAGATTAGAGAAATCAATGGCTTTATCTTGTGTTATCCTGTTCTCTTTAAAATTCCAAGAACATCAAGCAAACAAATACCTGACCATAATACAAATTCTGTAAAGGGACCATAATACCAAAAACATTCAAGACTTGAAGAAACAAAAAATATTAAATGTGGATATTTTTATACAACTATATTGCTACTGAATAAGGCATCAGAGCTTCTAGTTCTCCTAAAACTGCTGTAAAACTTGGGGAAAACCTTTTCAAATTATTCTCAAACTCCCTAAAATTTCTCTAGTTTTCTGTAGCAAATTAGATCCCAATCACTTCATGTGAGAGAAACAAAAAACTATAAAACAACCAACATAACAAACACCAAACAAACCCAACTATTTGGAAAGCCAAAAAAAGACACCACCAAATGAATGTGACTCTTCAAGCATAAATGTGATAGGAAAAGTTTTCTAAGTCAATAATTTAAGAACATATCCATTCTGCGTAGAGAATGCTTTTTGAAAGCGAGTGTGTCTGAAAGCAGTTTACGAAGTTGCACTGCAGATCAATCTCTCTCCCATGCAGTTCATACCTCTGCAGGAAAGAACTCCCAATTAAATCCACTCAGAGCATTTTAAATCTGTGCTCTTTATCCTCCTAATTTTCACTTTACCCTCTACAAAAAAATACCACTATCTAGAAAGATGTATGGTAAATGGAGTGACTAAATATGTCGGAGAGATTATAACATGTCATGAGAGAATTATTTGACAAAATGTGGGCTAAATATTGTCCTCACTTTCCAGTCTTCTTAACTGGCCTATCAGTAAACCTCAGGATTCAGCTCTGCACTTTGCTCCAGCCATGTTGATCCATGACGTGCTCAGTACGGGCTGGCCCCAGCTTCTGAATTCTTTCCAGAACTGGGGCTGATGAGTCCTCAGTTTAAGCATTTAATGTAGCATGAGTTTACGTATCAGGACAATGAAAGTCTCTGCGACACCTGTGGGACAGCAACTAGAAAACTTGGAAAAAATAAATCACTTCTATTTCTACAAACTTGAGCAATTTAACCCTCATTCTGTATGTCTTGGTCCCCTTCCACTCTTGCTGTGCTCAGGGAGCACATTGCGCATGAACCAAACCACGTAAAAAAGCCCATTGTTTGTATGGCTGTATACTAAACAAAGGACAGATTTCTGGAGGAAATGAGGATAAACATGCATTGAAATTTTTACTTTCCCCCCAGCAAAGTGATTATCAGTAGTGCTTACAGGAGTAAAGAATTACCTGGCTGGAATCCATTTAAAAAGAGAAACTCCGAATTACCCTCTGGGGAGCAACTTGATCAATTTTATTCATACTTTCAAGATGGTTTTAATTCACTTTAAAAGTTCATCTGGAAAAAAAAAATTAAGACAAAAATAATACCCAGAGGTAAAAAGAAACAGGGGGGAAGGGGGGAGGAAGAAAGAAGGCATAAAAGCAGGCTACTAATGGAGCTCTTATTGAAGCCTTAATTAAAAGGAGGCACTTGATCACTCTGTAATCACTGCCTTGAATTAAATGTCTCAAGTGCAGAAACTAAAATATAATGGGACCATTCAAAGCAATAGAATGGAACAACCTACCTTTTTTTGGCTCATTCTTAGTTCCTCCAGATCTCTTTTTATAAGTATTATTAAAAATGCATATTTATATAGCTTGGAGGTAGCCTTTTCCCAAGAGTTCAACCATGAGAACAACAGAAGTGGCAATTGCTAAGGTACTTCTTGGATTAAGAATCTCCTACGGGTTCAACATTTGTATAGGCAGAGTAACAAGATCTCTGAAGCTTTTAATAATTAGCCTTTCTTCAAGGAAAATGAGACCACTTTCCTTCACATCAGGGTAACCTTGAAGAAAGTTTGTGGAAGTTAAGTTTTCACTAATTAAAAAGAAGGCGAAATAAGGGAGATGAAAGGGGGGGAAAAAGGATATTTTATAGGGCAACATTTTAAAGGCACAATAGGGAAGAAAGAAATTGTTAAACAGTATACAGATTAAATGAAACAGCAAAATAATATATAAAAGATAAAAGCAGATTAAAAAATAAAATGTTCTTAATTTAAATTTTTATTGCAAATCAACTTAAGATACCCCTGTATTCAGGGGACATAACTTCATATGTAAGCAAGTTTTCAATTCCTTCTTCTGGGTTCATATTCTTGCAGCAAATTTAGCACTAGAATTAAGGGCTTTTTTTTTATTTTTGACGAGCACAGTTGCAATACCTGGGTGGATTATTAAGGAAAGAGAAACCATGTAGAAAGATATTTCATTAGCAGGACACCTTGCTGTAAATTAAAAGCCTGCAGGCAAGCACATATGGCACATCAGGTATGGGACACAGAGACTTATTAAATGCCCAAAGCATGTTTCTGACAAGAACTGAGGCAAAATCCTGAAAATTAAATGCAGGAAGTTTCAATATATTTCGAATACCATTCAATTTCTAAAGCCTTTATGTATAACATGGAAAATCAATAATAAAGAATAGATTTATGTACTAGCAAACAAAACAACAAAAGAGAAGAAAAATAAAGAAACAAAATGAAAATTATGAGGAAAAGCAGATCCTGCTTCCAGTGTAGTAGTGGGACTCCTGTTTTCCTGTACTGTAAACTATATTTAAACCAAATTTCCTAAATCCTGCTGCTTTCAGAAAGGGAAAGCTATTTGTTTCCAACTGTGTATCTTTCAGCAGGCTGATTCTTTACTTCTTACAAGCATAAAAACCAAACAAATGAAATTGCTAACTTTAGAGTCATAAATGTCAACATGAATAACAAAACACAATAAACTTTAAAAAAAATGAAAGCAAGAAGTGCAAATTTTCAAGACTCTTTCCAGCTTTCTTCTAGCCAAGTTGAGGGATTATATTCCCTAAGTATTTAAGGAACATAAAAGGACTTAATGGATTTGTAGGCCTTTCTGATTATACAGGTCCTATTGAAACTTGAGTCTCTATGTTGTGTCCTCATCGTAGGTTCCTGTGATCATAGTGCCCAAGAAATTGCTGTCTGTAATAGCTGAAATGTGGAAGAAAGCTGCAGCTATCTCTGAGAGCCTGCACAGTCCATTTCCCAGGTGAGAAGAAGGTCACATAGTTCTTTCTGGAAAGATTTTTCCCAATTGTTAACAAGTTTACCCAAGAAATCATCTCCTAGAACCCACAACAGAGCTGAAAATCCTGCAGAAGCTGGAGTCTACTCTGCACCTCCTGGGTTAAAATCTGAAGGCCCTCTCACTGAACTTATGCCCCATTGAACTCAAACACAATGTGATAAACAGGCGAAGAAAATCATGCTGCAATTACACCAGTTAAGCAATTTTTATAATTGCTTATAGCTCTATGATTGTTTATTTATTCCTCTGCCAGCTTAGAAATGTTAACAGTTTAAATGAAGAGAGGTGTGAGTAAAAGTTGAATCAATTACTGACAAAACTTGCTAAAAATAACACAGAAGTATGTCTACTCAGACATGCTAACAACTATGCATTAATTATCTTTATAGGTTTAGGTAGTAGTTGACATATTTCACATTATTTAAGTTGGAAAGCCACATGTGGCATCACTGGACCTGAAGAGTGTCTCTAAACAAGGGGGAGCCCATGGGCCTGAATAGTAAGTTATGGGGCTATACCTTATTTAACATTTTAAATACATTTTAAATGTCACATGTTGTTTACACTGAACTCCAAAAATTAGAATTAGAAAACACCAAAAATTTGAATTTCATGGGCTGAATTCTTTGCTGTGATGGTTTCACTGGAACTTATTAAAAAATAACGGTTCTAAGTGGGATATAGGCAGTAATGTAATAGAATGTTCAATGCATTAGCCTGGATTTAATATTAGGGTAGAAATCCACCAACTGAACTGTGAGGGCAAAATATTTCATCTCTCTGAGGTATATAAGAGTGAAGTGCAACCCCTGGCAAGGATGCTGCAATAAGAAATGTCCAGGAGTTATTCAAAATAACAACAGGGCAATATGTCGCCTTTTCTAATGCACCCTCTAATACACATGGGGACAAGATTTCAGCTTGGATTTTCATTTCTGTTTCTTTTCATATTCTCAGGTATGAGTAGAAACAAGAGATCACTTTGCATTCTGCCATCGGAGGAAAAACTAAGTAATTTTCTTTCATAAATACCAAACATTGTCAAAATTTTGTTGACATCTCAAAAGAATTATATGCATTTGCCTTTGCTTTCAGCTGGCTCTCAGCACCTTAAAGAACTGTATCCTCTACTGAAAAATTGGCAGATTTAATTTTTTCCTTTACACCTCATACATGGAAGAGGCAAAGGCATGATGTGATATGTGGGTTTCATTTTGGAGAAAGTTTTCTTTGTGGAATTCTAAAAAGAAAAAGCTCTAGTTCTTTTCTTGCACTTTATTATTCCTTTATGATTGTGGCACAGATGCTGTTTTTGGAAAATACATTTTTTCACAGGCAAGAAATCAGTAGATTGGCAGGGATGACTCGTTCTTGTGTTGGCTGGGTTCAGGAAGCGAAGCATTTAATGTGAATTCTAGTTATGTTTTTTGAAACACCTGCTTCTAAAAAATAACACAAAGGTTGATGAAAGTATGTCAGCTTACAGTGAGTGCTGTAAAAAATTTCTTTGAGGCAAAGTACAACGTATCAATTCTCAGAGGGCTATTTGCACTACCAGAACACAAAATATCAGCTTCACAAAATTATTTTCTAAGATAAAAATAAGAAAAAAATTACACATGCTCTTCAAATTTCAATATCATAATAAAGTTAGAAGGACTCATAATGCAACATTTTTTAATACAGATGATTTTTTTTCCTCAGATATGAAGTGATATATACCATATGCAGTAGCATGGTTGTTTCTTTCAAGAAACGTGCTGTCACTCAAAACAGAATGCTAAATTTCTTAGCATTTATCAGAAACTAATGAATAAAAACTACTCTAATTTCACATAAATCCAAGTTTTAACTAGTTAAGCAAGAAGTGCAATGCAATGGAAAATTATTGAAATGTTTTTGGGAGAAGATTATTTTATAATGGTCTCAAACAAACATTTCCCTCACATTTCCTTTCCTTTTTGTGGGCTCAGATGGGTGTATGAAGAAAAAGAGATGTGATGCCATCTAACCCCTGCATGAGATTTGGAGAGCACAAGATGGAAGAAGCTGAAACCTATGCAAATATGCACAAGCGTGAGTCAAGTTTTTCTTCTTATTTCAACATGTAATGCCAAAGCAAAACATAAGACCAGCTAGATAGCTGGTAAATTCTATCATCTTTGCTGGTGGGTAACAAAGGTGGATGCCTGAAAAAGAAATATGGAGATACTTCTGCACTATAAACCGGGAAGTGATAGAGGAGATTCAAACCATTAAATTGTGATGGAATGAAGAGCATTTTTCCACAACCAAAATGTAAATATACCAAACCCCTAATGTTTTACTCCACAATCCAATGCAAAAAAATTCTGTTTTCACATTTTTTCTCTCTTCTCTCACAGAAGAAATCAATATTTTTAACTTTCAAATAATCCTTATAATGACCAAATTAACATTTTATTAAACTTTATGGATTCTCTCTCTGAGAAACTATAGAAAAGGCAAAATAATTTGCATCCCAAAAGACTACTTCTTTGTAAAAAAGTGGCAAAGAAAAATGTTATATTTCTCTTCAACGCTGAAGTTATTCCAAGTTGCTATTGGACTTTAAAAGCTCTTTGTTTCTCTCCTCTTTTAAAGACTCTTTGCAAATCCTGTAGAAAACTAAACATAAAACTCACCAGCAAAACTCAAATGCTGTTTCATGTGTTAGAGATGACTGAAACTGATTGAATTTTTTAAAAAAAATCTTGACTTAAAGTTCTAAAGTAAACTTTAAAAGAATGTTGTATCCCTCCAGCTCAGTACAGCTTGAATGTCAGTCACCATTTTCCTTTGATAGTCTTTGTAAGTTGCAGGCACAGCCTCAAGCAAAGACAACTAAAAAAAAAGGGATGTAAGGATGTATTTTTCATGCCAATAAGCAAGGGAGAAATTTTAACTCAAGTGTCTGCCATACAGGAAATATAATAATAGTATAATTTAAACAAATATAAAAATTAAAATACAAGGTATTATAATAAATTATACATTACTCTTGTTTCATAAGTTAAATAATATCTTTTTATATTCTGTACTGCATGGTGAAATTAATTATATTTATTTTCTTGCAAGTATAATGCAAATTTTTGTCAATGCTGTATCATGATCCCACTTTGCAAAGCACTTCAGGGTTTTCTTCCCTCTCACAGAAAACTGAAGAGGTTTTATACTCAAAATCTGACCCAGTTCAGCCTTGTTTAATTCATAAGTTCTCAACAGTAAGAGTTGAAGGATGAACAAACATTTGAAAACTAACAAAAATCCTGTGTTAAGCTATTGTTATGACTGAACCTCTTGAAGTGAAAATAATATGGAAATGATAAAGATTTTAAGTTCCAAAGGCTACTTTTACTCAAATGTGTTATATGTACATAGCAATATATTTTCTACTTAAAACTATAATAGGAAGGAAAAGCTTTATGACAGTTTCTTATCTTGTGGGCAAGAACACCCCCTAAAATTATAAAGACTGATATTTCAGATGGTGCACAGAAATCACAGCCCATAACACTTTAAAAGCCTGATTCACTGCGGCTTTGTAAGGCTTATCCAGCCAACTAAAAGAAATACTGATGGTACTGACAGCTCTTCAGAAATTCTCAAAGACATCTGTTCACCGATGGGGTCTGTAGTCTTACAAAAGAGAAATCTAAAGGGATGCCAACTGGAAAATACTCCTTCGAGCCTTAGAAATGCTTAGGATTTGGCTTGAACTTCAAGTCAGTTTCCTTCCTTCCTTCCTTCCTTCCTTCCTTCCTTCCTTCCTTCCTTCCTTCCTTCCTTCCTTCCTTCCTTCCTTCCTTCCTTCCTTCCTTCCTATTTTTCTAGATTTTCTCTTACCTTCCTCCATTTCTAATACCAATTTCATTGTGCTTCACTTGATGTGCTCCATTATAAATTATAATAACCACTCAGCTTTGCATTTCTGGCACTGGGGAACCCACAGCTGCAAACCTCTGCAAAATACTCAAAGACATGAAAAACTGAAGCTTGATAAAGCCGATTTTAGGTTTAACAAGGAGTTCAAAGAAATTATTTCTAACGTGTAATGGGTACCATAGATGTACCATAGATGTAATGGAAAGCTGCTGACCAATGAAGAAAGAAAAAAACGTGTATAAATGTGTGTTAAAAAACACATAAAAATTATATAGAGTAGATCCCAGAGTGAGGAATAAGAAACCATCAACATAAATATCATAATCCTCCTGGCAAAGGACTTGCATGCTGGCAATTAGCTGCTAACATTGGCATTCATCATCAGCACCAGAGTGAAGCCACCCAGAGGAGCAGAGGAAAGGTGAACACAACTGCAAGAACTAGGATAGGTTGATATAACTTAATTACATAATATATATAACTGTAGTTTTTAAACCACATGATAATTCTTTCTTTTCCTATGAGAAACAGATTTGAAGTAATAATATTTAGACTTTTAAGATATTAGTTTTATTAGCAATAAATTCTTGTGTTTATTTATACATAATATGTTCTTCCTCTGATTACAAACAAGTTTTGAATGTTACATGAAGAATTTGTTATATAAAATTTAGGGGTAGCTATCTGTAATATTTTTTATTGTCAGTTTGACAGAAAACATAAAAAGTAAGAAAAAAGGTACTGAAAAATGTAATTTAAAGGATTCATTCCTGCTTTTGAACGGGTCAAATTATGTTTGCCATCTGAAGTGAAATGAGGAAATAGTGACTAGACTGAATTGTGATTACCAGCCTATGGTATCTCCAGTTTTATTTTGTTGGTTTTGCAGAATGTTTGGATAATATGGACCTGAACAACAGAAACATTTAGGAATGGATGTATTTTCAGTAATTAATATAATAGTATTTACCCAACAAAAGAGAAACATATTCCTCTGTCCTCTCTGTGTAGAGATAAGATTACCTCATCTCCACACTTTGTCTCACATTTCTGTCAGCTCTGACATTCATCCATCTCTGATAAAGCAGGTCTGTGAACAGAGATCCCCTTCCTTGTCCAGGCTTGTACAGAAACCATAGGAGGACTCAACCTTGAAGTACTTTTAAAGGATCAAATCTGCCCTTGAGGCAATCCTGAGGTATTCTGGGAAGGTATGTGTCCTGATTTTACCTGAGATTAAGTTAATTTTCTTCCCAGTAGCTGCTAAAGTGCTGTGTTATTTATTTAGTATATATCTAGAGAGAGAGAATCATGCTGATGACACACTGATGTTTTGGGGTTGCTCACTGGTGCTTACTCTAAATAAAGCTTTATTCACTGTCTCATACTCTGCCAATGAGCAGGTGCACAAGAACCTGAAGGAAAGCACAGCCAGGACAGCTGGCCTGCACTGTCCAAGAGGATATTTTGCACCACAGAATGTCATGCTCAGTCTATAAACTGGGGAGAGTTGGCTGGGAGCTGCTATTGCTGTTCAGGGATAGACTGGGTATTGGTCAGTGGGTCGTGAGCAATTGTGTAGTGAATCACTTGTTTTTCTTGGGTTTTACTCCTCTCTCCTTCTCTCCTCTTCATTACAACAATTATTAGTAGTGCTAATGTATTTTATTTTGTTTTAATTATTGAACTGGTTTTCTCTCAACCTATGATGTTTTACATTTTCTTTACGATTCGCCACTCTCCACTGAAGGGGGACAGGGGAGATCTGTTAAATGGGCAGTTTAAAGATCCTAATTTGCCAGCTGGGGTTAAACCATGATGGTATGCAATAACAGGTTTTGCTTTTTTGCTTTTGGTTTTGGTTCTGGTTTTGGTTTTGGTTTTGGTTTTGGTTTTGGTTTTGGTTTTGGTTTTGGTTTTGTTTGCGGAGCAAACATATCTAATTGGTTTGCTGTCCTTTCCTCAAATCCAAAATAACTGCACTTCACAAATGTATTTGGAATCCTGAGTGCAGCCTTTTTCACTCAGCGAAATCATCTTTTAAGCCAAACCAGTAGGTTTGGCTTAAAAGGACATAAATGTCTTTGTAGAGATTGGATAGATCAAAGACTTGCACTGAAGAAGCCCCCAGGTTTTATTTTCCAGTTTTGTCTCTCCAAGAAAACTTTATGTATGTTGAGGACTTTCTTTCCACAAAGTACATCTGCCTGACGCTGCATAAGAAGGAGCAAATGGATTTCTGGTTTTGCTTTTCTTTGCTTGTTCAGATTTTGCTTTACCATTTTTTGCTTGACCACTCAAAAGATGTGTTTATCCCACTGTATTCAGTGCAGGTACAGCCTCTTCTTTAGGACTGTGTGCTGTTCTGGGGCACACAATTTAAGAAGGATGTGAAGGTCCTTGAATGCATCCAGGGAAGAGCAAAAAAGCAGTTGAAAGGGCTGGAAGTCAGGAGCTGTGAGGTGTGGCTAGGGACTTTAGACTTGTCTAGCTTGGAGAAAAGGAGGCTCAGGGGAGATCTCATTGCTCTCTGCAGCTTCTTGAGGAGAGGAATTGGGGATGGAGGTGCTGAGATCTTCTCCCTGGGGTCCAGTGGTAGGATGCATGGGAATGGTTCTTTACTACTTTTGGAGGCTGATCAAACACTGGAACAGGCTTCCTAGAGTGGTGGTTGATGCCCTAAGCCCCAAAATTATATTTCAATCCCAATAATCATATTGCTGTTCTCAGCCTCTGATAGCCTCTGATCATAAAGTTAATATTTTATAACGAACTGATTTTTCATTTTTTTTACTGACTTCTGAAATAGAACATGCAAGGATCAATAGTAAGTTAAGCCTTATAGTTGCCTCCTGATAGGTTAGCATTGTGGGGCTAAGAAGATGGCATATATCATTAGTGACAGCTTCAGTTACAGATTTTTGTTGCTGGCAGAATGATGTAACCCTCATTACAAAAGAACATTGTTTAATTGATCCATTTGCTCCCAGCAGTCCTGTGGCTTTTTTTCCCTTACAACATAAAGGCCAAATTGCAGTTCAGCTTCAATCAAGTGAAAACATTTTATTGCAGCAGGAATAAGAAATATTCTGCACAATTTAATTACCATGGTTTAAATATGAGAAAATCATTAGACAATTGATGTTACAAATGCTGCCAGAGGACGTTTTAAATAATAGTTACATTAGTGCAGAGAAACCATGAAAAGACCTTTTTTTTAATATACTGGCCCCCAACCTTTTCCTAGTTCTCAAATAATTAAGTTGGCCAAAGTTAATATGAATACATTACATAGAATTTAAACAAAATGCCTATAGCTTCTAAATGACTTTAAATAGGCAATCATTTTAGAAAGGGGAGCTAATAACTTCTTCCCTCACCACACGGAATCCTGTGGGAGAAAAACAAAACAAACATTTTTGTTTGCAAAAGGCAATTGTAAAGAAACAAAAAGTACTCAAAGTGCATCCTCTGTAACTGACCAGCAGCCAAACTGAGAGCAAGCTATTCCAAAGGTCTAATTGGGTATTGGCAAGAGTAAAGTGGTTTCTGCTGTGGCTTATTTCTCACCACTTATGTTTCAAATAACAGAATCTGTTGGCTTAAAGACCAAATCTCTTTAAGCACTTAATTTTTTTGCATTAAGCTCTACAGTACTACCCCTCCCAAAACAATAAAAACCCTGGAGCCTTCCCTTGCTAGAAAGTAATTAATTTCCTCCCCTCTACAAATCATGTCAAATCTAGCATCGAATAGATTATATAAGAATTTACTGAAGAGCTTGGTTACTGTTCTCTACCTTCCTATCCATTTTAAAGAAACCAAATTTCTTGACATTGCAGTATCTATGTCTTAATAACTGCTCTTATTTGGGATACTGGGACACCATTGCAATATAAACACAGTAATTTTTTGCCTTGCCTTGCTTTGCTTTGCCTTGCCTGCCTCTGCTTGCATATTTTTGTTAGACGCCTGACTGAATCGAGATATGAAGGTACAGAATTGTGCTTAACAGGTGTGGTATTGAATGGCACTAATGCAGATTACAGACATGACATTTCCCTGTTTCAGCGACCTGCCAAGTGTACATACTCATGTTTTCAAAGTGCATCCTATTCTTGGCACTCAATTAGGACGACTGCTTCTCTGACTTTGCAAATGCCTGCATAAGTGTGCAGTTAAACTAAAACATGTCAGATAAGTATGGCAATGTTTTCCTGCTTAAGTAAAATAAAATAATGGTAATGAAGTCTGCATAAAATATAATATTCCCAGACATTTAAATGACATTTAAATGCATGTTTTGAAAATCCAACTTTGTTTAAAAGAGGCTCTGGCAACTTTAAAAAGCTATAGAGCTTCTGATAGTGAAGACACAGCTTTTCTGAAGATCCTATAGGATTTTAAAACAGCATGTTTTAAAAGAATACTTCTTGCATCGCTGTATTTTTATATGTTTATACGATTTTGATAGATTTATATAATACCTGATGAAAAGCATCCAACAGTTTAGAATCATGCAGTAAATTCATGAAAAAAGACTCAATAACAGTTAAGCAATTTAAAGTATAAGATGAATTCAATAACATATAGAAACTTGTCAGACTAAATTCACAATTAATAAATAATAATTGCAACTAAAAAATAATAATTAAATATGAAGATTATTATCTATTAGTTTTTCCTGTTGACTGCATAATAAAGATCAAGAAATCAACATGACATTACAGCTCTATGTTTTTTCCTTGCCTTCACTGAGAATTTGACTTTTCAGAAGCAAATTCTTCCAGATTGAACAGTATTAATTTTTAAAAGGAAATATCCAGAAACAAACAAAATGTTTAACTCTTATTTATGAGAAAAAAACCCCACATGAATTATGGTCCCCATAAACTTGCATAGTTTTTAATTTCTGTCCAGATCTTTAGCAAAGGATGTGCACATATGTACATTTCCAAATCTGATGTGGATGAAATTTCAAAATATTGACTAGTGTTATTTTAGTAAGAGTTAATATGAAAGTTTAATTACTTTTTTCTAGTAATCTGCATTGTGTGTGTCACTGAAAGAGATCAGAAATCACAGGAATATTTAGCAGTTGAATTGTTTGTAACTTGCAATAAAAGCTGACCCTGCAAGCAAGTTTTTTCTAATTCAAAACACCATAACAGAAATTGGTCCAGATATGAATCTTCACCTCACATAGGAGCCATAAAGATTGTTGAGTATTTGCAGACTGAAATTCTACTTGGACTTAATTATAAGCTTTTTCTTTCCAGTTAGTTCAAAATATGTTGATGCCATTTACTGCCTGTTCTACTTAGAGTTTTAGGATGGTGGGGGATAAATCTTCTTTTCCCTTGTTCTGTAAAGGCTTTGCTGAGGAAAAGCTATCTAGGACTTACACAGAAAACTAATTAATATTTCAACATTGGATTCTTCAAAGGAAAGAACTGCATAAAAAGTACATTATTCATTGCTGATTTTGCCAGCATGATGTCACTTGAGGTTCCCAAAGTAAGAAACACAGAGAGATAAAGAGAATACAGTTAAACACAAAATAGTACCTCACTAATAACTATGTTTGCATATTTTATCCCTTTAAAGAATACTGATTTATTTTTGTTTTCATATTTTATAGAAAATCTGGTACAACTCAACACATTGGTTTCAAAGTAATATATATATGTGCCTGCTTGTGTGTGTGACTAATATGCTTTCCTGCCAATTATGTTTTTTCTGCATGTGTGATTTTTTTTTCTTTATGTACTGGTTAGTTTCAGTACTTTCATAAACCACGTCTTTCACATTCATGATATAAAAGGCAATATCAAAAAAGCAATTTTTTCAAAGTACAAGCATTTTGAATAATTTCTTTATATACAGATTATGTTTCCTTTGTGTGTTCAATACCAAGCAATATATAGCTTGGGTCAAATGATGTGTAGCTTTAAACAAGTATTAATATCAAAATATGCAAAGAGTACCAGACTGATCTAACAATAGTTAATTATCCATAGTACATTTAAATAGATCTATTTCATTAGGTCCTCTGGACTTCTTTTGGAAGTAGAACAAATGTAACTTTATTCACTGTCTAGTTTTACAAATGTGATAGCTTTGATTACTCAATATCTCTATAAAATGTCCTTAGACATAGCTGCTACATATGCCAAATTAACCCTCACATTCATAGAAGTGATTGAGGATATTTTCACTTCCTTACTTTTTTATTTGTTTGGGTTTATCCATCTTAACTAGTCCAAGTGAAACAAAAAGGGCAAGTAAATTCTGGTATCACTGAAGAACAGTGCATTAAAAACACTATTCTACAGGCAGCAGTTAACAAGTTTTCATGTGTTTTTTTCCTCTTTTAAAAAGTAATACTTGGGGTCTGCTTATGTCTTAACTGCTTCCCCCTCAGCCTTTGAGCATTACCTTTTATTAAACATGGGGGTTTTTGCTAATGAAAGTTAGCATTTTCTGTAAAGAAATGTCATCCTCTGGAAAGAAAAGCATCCTCTCTGGAGTTCCAAGCTTGTTTCTTTATACTGCAACTTATGGGAGTCACTGTGATAAAATCTGTGATAAAATCTAGGATGGAAGGTGGAATTCCAATGAGTGAAGATAGGTTATATATTCTTATGCACAGAATTGTATACAGAATAGGCTATATATCATTACACACAGAAAATCTTTGGGGGAAAAAATATCTTATTTGCCATATTGCAATAGGCTTAGGTAGCATTCAATAAGTAAGTAAGTAAGTAAATCAATAAATATATACATACAACTCTAAAATTAAATTATTCTTCCCCGTTCACTACAATGTAAGCATTCAAAACTGTATACTGGTAACATACATACAGTGCTTTTCACTGTGCAGGATAGAATGTAAAGGTGTCACTGCATGTAAACAGCAAAGATCTTTAGGACATTCTTATTCTTGTGGAGATCACAAAATTTATTGAACGTTTTCCAAGTGCATTTTGGAGATTGTACAAAGCTCAAGTCCTAAGTTGTCATTACCTTAATATTTGACAATTTAACATTTTGCAATGGTACTTGTCAGCCTTGTTAGGTAGGAGAGCTAAAGGCTCCTCCATGTCACCAGAAGAGTACTGAAAAGAAAAAGACCTTTCTCAATATACAGCTGGAAGTTCATTGCAGACCAAGTAATTGCATCACAGATGCCAAGATAATTCCCTGTTTTAAGCATTCATCTATTTTGTTTTTAGGAGCCTGAACACTATTTTACCCAAATTAAATTTAGTTGTGCTTTAGATTACTCCCTTAGTGGGGAAATCACTTCTTGATATTCCTAGACACACTGAATAAGTCATGGACTTTTTGTTTCAGAACCTACCTTCATTTATAGTTTTTGTTTTAGTTTTAGTCAGGGCTTTTGGGCTCCAACAGTTTTTTTGCTTGTTTTTTTGTTTGTTTGGTTGGTTTTATTTGTATAGACATAATAACAGTGCAATGTTAGGCAGAGAACAACAGAAAAGAAATCAGCAAGTATAAAACAGTGAAGAACTAAAACTGACCTCAGACAAAGAGATACAATTGGGGTTTAAATCAATAAAATTTTGCTCAAACACAGCCTTCAGAACTTTAGTCAATACTGCTTGGGAGGGTTTAAAATGAACGTAGTTATGGATAAAGACTCTCTAAATCACTATTAATTATATGAATAATATCCCTTGTACTTGTCATTCTCAGCTTATTAACCATAAAAAGCTTTAAGTGAATCAACATAAAAATCACACTCAGCTTGCTATAATGCCTACCATAAGCAATTCATTTATTTCAGGCATAAGCTATTTCCACTTCCAGCTTCTTTTGGTTTACTGGTAATCAGAGGTGTTTCTAAAAAATCATCTCCACACCATAGGCAGTTACTTAAAGAGGAAAATATCTGTGTTCAATTCCTCTGGAGCCTTGTTATCTACTATCCAGAGCCTCCATCTGCAAGAGGATTGCTTCATCCTCAAGCAGAGGTTGCAGAAGTCCACAGGAAAAAAATCAAACTCTACTTTTGGGACAATGCTGTTGATTTCTGTGGTGTACATGAGGCATGTATCTGGCAAGGGGCCTCAACAAAAATGGAAATTTTGGTAGACTTTTACAACAGACTGCATACATAGGTGTACTTAAGTGTTCCTGTAGATTTGCTGGACTTTCCAAGGCTGCACATTCTGAGTACCTCAGCTGAAGTGCACAATCCCTCCACTATCTCATTCCTTCTTACAGAAAATATTATCAAATCTCAAAAACCAACCCAACTAACTAACAAAAAAACGCCGAACATTTAATCTGGGCCAAATAGAAGAATGGTGTACAAACTTGCAGACTCACAGGAATGTTAGGAATTTGAAGGGAGTCACTTGTCAGTGAAAAGTTATAGTTACAAATCTTGAGGATAGTAGATCTTTGTTCTCCTCAGAGCACAAGTTTATGATTTAAGGTGTACCTTGTACTACTAGTAAACATTAAAAGAAGCCGTGAGCAGCTTCTCTAACCTCTGAAGTGTGCTCAGGGAGCAACTAAACCTTGCATCATGGGAAATGGCACAACTTCCAGGCTTTCTAGCACGGATTTGGGCTTTCAGAGGAACTAATATCAGTAGTTTAGCATATGTCAGTTTATCAATGTCAGGCAGTTGTGTGCATCAGATGGCAACAGTGTCTAAAGCCATGTCCCAGGAATTCTTCACTTCTTGTCTGCCTTTGGAGCCATTTGTGAAGTGGCACCCACGTCTCTGGATAAATACATCTGAGTATGACCATCCATGCAACCTAGTAAAGCTTCTGACATAGATGTGGAGAACCAGTTTATGACTTGATGTTTGGTAATTAATTATTTCTGAAGAAGTCTCTGTTAGGCATTTAGGCTGTTTCTGGCATAAGAATCTACACAGTGAAATTAATATAAACCTTTAATTTACTTAGTTTATTTTTTCTTTAGATATAAATAAAAAGTTCTAAAGCAATATTGTTTAGGAATTCTTCACTTGAAATTATCTACAAAGGTAGAAAGAAGTGACAGTTGTGAGTCTCTGGATGTAAATCATTACTGAGTAACACCATCCATGTGAAGAGTAAAGCTTCTGACTTAGATGTGGAGAACCAGTTTATGACTTGATGTTTGGTAATTAATTATTTCTGAAGAAGTCTCTGTTAGGCATTTAGGCTGTTTCTGGCATAAGAATCTACACAGTGAAATTAATATAAACCTTTAATTTACTTAGTTTATTTTTTCTTTAGATATAAATAAAAAATTCTAACAATATTGTTTATGTCTGTAAGTGAAATTATCTACAAAGGTAGAAAGAAATGACAGTTGTGAGCATTGTAGCTCATTACTGAAAACATAAACTGTGAAGAGCAGGGAGAAAATAATACTTTTCACCTGACAGCTCCGATTGTGGTGCCCCACAGAGCTTAACTGCCTACTTCAAATCTTCCCACATCTTTTATTAAGGAGCAGTGGGGTGACAAATACTCTGAGAGGTTGTCTTGTTTTCCTAAATACCCTATTCAAATAGAGTTAATGGAAAAATAAAGCCACAATAATTTAAGCCATTTTCTATCTTACAAAAACAAAAGTGTCTATGAAACTACTATTTGCTATCCTTTATTATACAGAAAAATATCAAACATTATTTATTTGGGGGAGGCATAATTTTGGTACTTGGTTTGGCCTGATATAGCCACATTTTTCTAAATTCTTTTTTTTAATGTTGTTATTATTAAAATTTCTGAAAAAAAAAGACTTTAAAGCAGAAAGGGCACCTAACATTTGGACAACATAATAAAGTAAGTCCTGTTACACTAAGAACTCTGTATTACAAAAATATTTCAGTACACTTGTGGGCTTCGATGAACTCCATTGCAACAGCAGAGTAACAGTAGATTAATTCTCATATTTGATTCTGCAGCCATTCACCTAAAAATACTGTAATTCCCTCAAGTGATGACACACCATACAACGATGCAGTGTGACATAAAACCTACCAGTAAATCAATAGAGAAGACTATAAGTTTCCCGCTAATCCTCCTCGCTTCTAGGTGGTTGCCCCGAGTCTTCCAGAGGTCGCCAGGCGACCTATCCAAGGATGCCCGCCCGGAGTAGGCAGAAGCCTCTCCAGAAACCCAGGGCGTTGCGGGTCGTGGGTTGATCTTCCACAAGACTGCAGGGGAAGGCGAAGTAATGAGGAGCGACTCTCGACTTGGCAGCAACAAGGTGTTTAATCTTGTTCGTCCAGGAGCCGAAGAGCCCCGAATGGCGTATTACACGACATTATATAGTAAACGAACAACCAATCAGCAACTACTTAGAGGGAGGAGTTGGGGAGGGGTTTGGGAATCTTAACCAATGGGAGTGAGACAGGGGAGGGAACAAGGACATACAACAAATCACTCAGTCAGAGAGCATGAACCTTCTGGAAAGTGGGTGTGCTTCAGACTACAACTGACAGACGGGTTAACAAATGCAGAACCAGGGGAGGGGTTTAGGATAGGGTAGGAACAAACCACTACAACGTAGAAACAGGGGTGTCCTTCCTTGAAAGTGGTTTGATCCACCAGTTCTTTCTCGGTGCTTTCTGGGAAGTGGTATCCATGGCAACTACTGCCACATCTCCCCGTTTTTTCTTATTTAAAAGAGAGGTCGTAAGTAAGTTTACAAGCAAAGTCTTAAAACATGCTAGCATACAGCAAACAATCAAAATGATAATTAGGATCCAGGTCAACGACGTTAATAGCTCAGAACCCCAACCAGAGATGCCGATCTTTGCAAATGCGTTCCTCAGCCAGTCTTTTCCCTCGACTTGCAGCTCCTGAAGTTGGTCTTGCATACTCTTGATGGTAGAGTGTATGCTTTTAGAGTGTGAAGTTAGGTTGAGACAGCACAGACCTTCAAACTCCTCACACCCGTGCCCGTGGGCGAGGAGTAAGAAATCTATGGTTTCCCTATTTTGTAATGTGGCTTGCCTAGTGGCGTCACCGTCCTGTAAGAGCTGGGCCAGCGCACGGGAGGTCATGTTGGCGTGTTTACCCAGCCAACATTCTAGATGGCCTAATTCCCCTAGCGCCTTAGCTGCGGCCACCCAGGGCACTAGAGCAGATGCAGGCACCCTCTTAGAAAAACTCCAATGTTTCACCTCCGAATTGCAACTTTCATCCCAGTAATTAATCTCTCTCTTGGTTCGGGCCAGATTAGAATTTTTCCATTCCAAAATTTGCGTTTTGCCAGGGGCCATGAGGGTTAGTTTACCCAAAGTGCACAGTCCACCCACAGGTCAGGACGGTATCCCTGCCCACACCCTATCCCCCCAAATTAGAAAGACACCAGTTGGAAGGGTCAGGGGATCGGCAAGGTTCTTGGCTCTCGACGGCGAGTGTGTATTTGTGATGGTTCTCTCACACCATTTGCCAAAACTATACAAGGATTGTTTAATTGGGTATATCCCGTGCCTTCTGATATCTCCTCTGCGGACTTGGTATGGCTCAACGCCAGAGAGGGCATACCTAAACTCTACACAAAATTTGGTCTTGCGGACCCCAGTAGCTCTAATTCCTGGGGCTCGAGTGGTGCATGTTTCAACGTCTCGAGCCAAGCATCCCAAGCCTTGAGTGGGTGAGGGTAGAGGCCTGACAGGAGGGCATCATTCTCCTGCAATGGGATGCCCACTAGGCAAGTGGTGAGTGGATTCTCAGCTGCGTTTGTGTTCAGGCATAGGCTGTCTTGCCTGAGAGACTTTGCGAGGGTTACCCATACATTTTCCTTTGGCTGAGGAACAATCCACGCTGCCGACTTTGGCCAAAAGGATGTCATCAGGGTCAGTAGCAACGAATAGAAGATGGACGACATGATGTCGGCAATTTCTCCAGCACTGATGAGTTCAGCTCTCGCAACTAGAAATAAGAAGAACAGGTGTAACTGCAAGGTCTGACTCTACTTTTCTCCTTTTGTTAGCAAAAACAAGGACAACTCCCCATCCCCTTTTCCATTTTTCCCGATCGGCGGGTAGGTGCGGAGAGGACACAAGGATACAAGGTAAGTACTAGGGAAGGAAAACAATGATACAGGTAAGCCTACAGGAAAGGGAGGGCGGATGGTGGGTAACAGGGAGGGGAGGTCTCTCAGGGAGGTATTATTCTTATTCGGTCTTCTTGCGTCTTCTTTTCCAGGCAGACGAAGACTCTGGGCTGTCATCTTGCTGGGCTGTTGATCGTCTCAGGTAAGGGCGTATGTTCTTGGCGGGGATCCAACATGGTCCGTCTTGGGTTGAGATGCACCCATAGCCTTTCCCCCACACAAGCAACTTTACGGGTCCCTTAATCTCTTTACTTTCAGGATCCATGAAGAGCACCTCTGGTTGTTCTGCCAATTTTGCTCGGGCCGAATTTGTGAAGTGTCTGAAAACGGGGGGAGTTGGCTCATTTTCGGAGCAGTTTAGAAAATTTAGTGTGAACAGAGCCTTACAGAGGCGCTCAATGGGCGACTTGACCTCTGTCTCTCCCCGCTGCTGTTCAAGGATCCTTTTGATATCACGGTGCTTTCTTTCCACCAGCGCTTGGCCGGTGGGAGAGTAAGGGATACCTGTAGAGTGCTCGATTCCCCACTCCTGTAAAAACTTCTGGAAAGACGATGACACATACGCCGGTCCATTATCAGTTTTTATCTTAACTGGAACCCCTAGAACAGAAAAAGCTAACAAAAGATGTTTTTTAACATCTCGAGCCTTCTCCCCGGTGTGCAATGAGGCGAAAACGGCTCCGGAGAAGGTATCTACCGAGACATGCATAAAACGGAGCCGCCCAAATGGGGCAAAATGGGTGACATCCATTTGCCATAATTCATTGGCATTCAACCCACGGGGGTTGACGCCTACATTAAAGGACGGTATCTGGTGACTCTGGCAAGAGGGGCATGTGGCCACAATCGACCTCGCCTGCTCCAAGGAAAGGCGGAACATTCTTCGGAGGGCAGGTGCATTTTGATGAAAGAATTGGTGGCTGGTACGAGCCTGTGCCACTATGTCAGGGATGTTACATGCCCGCACTGGCATTGCAAGCGAGTCCGCTCTGGCGTTACCTTCCGCGATGTACCCAGGAAGGTTCGAGTGTGATCTCACATGCATCACAAAGAAGGGGTGCTTGCGGTGGGACAGAAGCCTTATTAAATGCGCAAGCAGCCCAAACAATTTTTTGTTAGATACTTTTTTCAGTAGTGAGTGCTCTGCTCTAGAAACAATTCCTGCTACATAGGCCGAATCCGTTACCAAATTAATAGGTTGCTCCTGGAACCGTTCAAATACCCTAACGACGGCTGCTAGTTCGGCAATTTGGGGAGAACCCTCAACCGTATGTACTTCCTCGTCCCACACGAGGGTATCAGGATCTCTCCAAATCAATACAGACTTGTGAGATGACCCTGAGCCGTCAGTAAAGATGGTTAGAGCATTTGGAATTGGATTCTTACTTTGTAGAAAATCTGGGGCCAGATGAAAATCCGAATTGAAAAGATGGTGTCTAAGTTTGTGTACGCCAATTTTCCCAGAAAAATTTTCCAGAGCCAGTTGAAGGCACTCACTCTCTTGGAAAACACTTTCAAATTGATTTGTTTTCCAAAATTTTGACTTTAGAAAACGCTGGAGACAGAAGCCCAGAGACATACCATTGGCATAGGCTTGGACTATTTTTCATGCCTTGCGGCAGGACGAGCCAATGGTATTTCTTCATAGGTTCTTCTCGGTTAATAGATGGAACTGAGAAAGCGAATTTTTGAACATCTACTGGATTGAGGGGGATTGAAAAAAAACAATCTTTGATGTCAAGTATTACAATTGGCCATTGTTGTGGGAGCATCGCGGGAGATGGAAGTCCCAGTTGCAACGGTCCCATTTCTTCAATTGCTGCATTGATGGCCCTTAGGTCTTGTAACAATCTCCACTCATCTGATTTAGGCTTTCTTATTACAAAAACTGGGGAGTTCCAGGGACTATGTGACGGTTCAATGCGACATTTTTCAAGCTGTTCTTGCACTAGACGTTGGAGCGCGCATAATTTTTCCCCACGTAAGGGCCACTGCTCTACTCTGATAGGTGTGTCTTTGAGCCATTTTATAAGTGGTACAATTGGCTTGGCGCGCGCAGCAGTGGCCCCGCTCAGAAATCCTGTGGAGGGATTTCCAAACCGGCTCCCCACTGGTCCATCAGGTCGCGGCCCCACAGGGTGAACCCTGAGGGCACAATGAACGGCCTCACTGTCCCGACTCTACCCTCGGGTCCTTCCACTAAAATTTCAGAGGCACTCCTTTTAGCTGCTATGGTCCCGCCGACTCCCTTGAGTGATTCCTGGAGGTCTTTTGTCCCCCAACCAGTTGGCCACTCGGTCTCTGCAATGATTGTAACATCAGAGCCGGTGTCTAGCATGCCTTGCCTGCTGGCGGACACCTTGCCGTTGACAAGGCGGCACTCCATGAATGGCTTATCTGGGCCAACTACAGCAGACCACCAAACAAACGGTGTTCTCGTGTCTCGGGGGAGATGGTCTGGGAGAACGATGGCTTGACCTAACCAGGTCTCTTTCGGCAGAAACCTTGGCGCGGTATTGAGCATGATGGTAAGGCTCATTGGTTTTTTAGGGTGGTATTGTTTAACTTCAGGAAACACAAAAATTCCCGGAGGGCCTCTGACTGAGTCCCCTATAATCAGGACCGTCATAGGATCCTTAGGTGTACCGACCAGTCTCACTGCTACATGGTGTGGCTGAGTATGCGTGAGGTGCAAAACAAAGTCACTCACCACATCGAATCGATGAAAATCCTCGGGCTTGGTGTCTGTGGTGTCCTTCTGCTGACGAGCTAGCTGTTGATGTTGCGTGAGTTGACGGTAGGACACTGTCGAGGACGCTTGGTCTTGATGGTCAGCACTTAATTTGTTGAGTTGGGAGCGCGGCGCTGGCCCGCGCTCCTCTCCCCGTTTCCCGATGGCTGACAGCGGCACGGGCAGTGGTCCTGCTGGTCTGCGGAATCTGGTGAGGACTTAACACTTGGAGGTCGGTGATTAGGCAGTTTAGATGGAGCACGACAGTCTTTGGCAAAATGGCCTAAATTGCCACAATTAAAACACAGTCCATGCGTGGCAAGCACCGCAGGCGTTGTGCCACGAGTTGGTCTAGGTTTAATTTGGGGTGGACTTGGAACTTCAGGGGGCGCATCTATCTTATATCTTATCTGCGAACACCTCTCAGTTATTAATTCTATGGTCGGCGGGGGTTCTAAGGGAAGCAGCTCAATTACTTTTCGGCAAGGCTCGTTGGCGTTCTCTCTAACTAATTCCACCAACATCTCCTTTAACATATCAGGATTTGTAATCACTCTCGCCATTGCCTCTCTTAAATGATTAACAAAGACAACAAATTTTTCTTGTGGCCCTTGCTTGATGGTGGTGTAACTCTGAGAGGGCTCAACCTCAGTGGATAAATTGAAAAGTACAGTTTTTGCCGCACGCTGCACATCCCGTAAGACATCCACTGGAATGTTAGCTGCTTGATCTCTGGGTTCAGTAAAAGCACCCTCGCCCATTAAGAGTTCAATGGTTATGGAAGCTTTTGCAGGGTCCGCCCTATATGATGTTATCAACTTTAAAAGTTCCCGTTTCCATTTTCTTTCCCATACCCAAAACTCAGGTTCTATTAGGAGACTTGTCATAAGAAGCTTAATGTCATACGGCACTAGTGTGGATGTTTCAAATGTTGCTGTTATAAGTCCCTTGAAATAGGGTGAACTTCTGCCGAATTCTTGTCCAGCTTTACATATGTCCTTTACCACCCATTGCTGAATCGGCTCCCACCGAGCATTACCGCGCTGCCGATTGTAAATCACCAGAGCGGCAAGCGGTGGAGTCGCATTCGGCGGCAGCGGTAAGGGAGGCCTGGTGGAGTAGGCCTCGGCCGGCGGGGGAGGCCTGGTGGTGTAGGCTTCAACCCTTCCCCCTTCCGGTTCCAAGGCGTGGGAACCGGATGTTCCCCCGTGGGAACCCGGAAACGGGGTGGCCAACTCGGGGGAGGTGGCAGGTGGGATGGGCGGCGCAACGGAAGGGGCCGGTCTCGGAGGAGGGGTGGGTCTAGGCGGCACAGGGGGCGGGACAGGGGCGGGTGTTACAGAGTAGGAGGTGGGGCGCCCCAAGGGGCGGAGAACCTCGTGGGAGGATTCAAGGAGGGGTCCCGACGCGCTGACATCATCGGCCGCGGTGGGAGGGCCCGACGCAAAGTCACGCGGTCGCGGGGAGGCGGTCCGAGGGGTGGGGTAAAGAGAGGGGGCGGGTACAAAAGGATTCGCGCCCTTCTTTCCCGCGCGCGCCAAAGAGTCCCGTCCAGTGTCGCACTGCGACAAGGCCAAAGATCCGCCATCTTGCGGCGAATCGAAAAACTGGTCACCGCCATTTTGGCGTGGCGCAGTTTTAAAATCATAACTAGAATAACTGGGAGGGGGGGGACGCGCAACCGGCACAACTGGGATAAAGGGGTTAGGATAATAGGTGAGGAATGGGTCTACTCTGAGGTGGCCAGTCTCGGAGTAGAAGGGGTTTGAGGGAACTCCGGGACAGTGAGGACGTTTAGAGTCCCCGAGTTCTCCCTGGGACTTTTCAGTCACCAGGGGTACCGGCTTGGAGGCTCCCTGCGGGGTAAGGGGCATAGGATCGAGGGTTTCAGGGTCGGCAACTGGAACAGTGGAGGGAAGGGGACCCGAAACAGATGAACTTTCCCCATAAGTGGACAAAACTTTATAAATTAAAACTTGCAACGGAAAAAATCGTTTAACCAAAACATCTCCCGCCTCAAAATAATCTGTCAACTTTTCTCCCACTTCATCCCAAAACGAAAGAGATACCACTAACTCAGGACTGTCAAAAGGAACAGAAACAACCACCCACCTAAGAAACTTTTTCAACAACTTTTTATCAAAAGGTTCCCCGTGCCCAACTAACTTAAACTTTAAACTATAATACATATAACTGAGCTCCCTCTCCTTCTTTGAGAGATGGCCACCCATCGCTCTGTGAAGGAGGCAATTCCCCGCCTTTTTAACAAAACTAAAAAAGGGGACAGCAACACCACCCCAGGGACGTTACTCACCCTCTCCTGGTGAAAACTGCCTCCCTGGTGGCGACCTGCAGGCTTTCGTTGCTGGGCGCACCACGCAACCGGCTGTCAAATAAAATCCCAAGGTAAAAGGACGAGGTCTTCCGGGTCTGGTCTTCCGGAGCGGTGAAGATCGTCTTCACGTCCAGAGGTAACCAAACCTCCCGAAGGGAAGCGTTCCTTAAAACGGAAAGCAAACCCTCAGGTAGTGGCCCCCAACAGCGTCTTTCCGGTGTTTAGGAAACTGTTGTCTGCGGCTCGGCGAAGATCCGCAGCGTTGGGCGCCACTTATAAGTTTCCCGCTAATCCTCCTTGCTTCTAGGTGGTTGCCCCGAGTCTTCCAGAGGTCGCCAGGTGACCTATCCAAGGATGCCCGCCCGGAGTAGGCAGAAGCCTCTCCAGAAACCCAGGGCATTGCGGGTCGTGGGTTGATCTTCCACAAGACCGCAGGGGAAGGCGAAGTAATGAGGAGCAACTCTCGACTTGGCAGCAACAAGATGTTTAATCTTGTTTGTCCAGGAGCCGAAGAGCCCCGAATGGCGTATTACACGACATTATATAGTAAACGAACAACCAATCAGCAACTACTTAGAGGGAGGAGTTGGGGAGGGGTTTGGGAATCTTAACCAATGGGAGTGAGACAGGGGAGGGAACAAGGACATACAACAAATCACTCAGTCAGAGAGCATGAACCTTCTGGAAAGTGGGTGTGCTTCAGACTACAACTGACAGACGGGTTAACAAATGCAGAACCAGGGGAGGGGTTTAGGATAGGGTAGGAACAAACCACTACAATGTAGAAACAGGGGTGTCCTTCCTTGAAAGTGGTTTGATCCACCAGTTCTTTCTCGGTGCTTTCTGGGAAGTGGTATCCATGGCAACTACTGCCACAGAAGACCATATCTTACCATCCTTATGAGTACTCTTGGTATCTGAGAAATATAATTTCCAGAAGAAAAAACCAGAAAATACTCAATTTTTTTAATACTGTGTAAAGACTTTCTGGAATAAACTGCAACTGTGTTAAAGGGATTCTTGTCTATAATAGCTAAGCAAATTAAAGGCAATTTAGTAACATCTATCAAGGGTATTCAAAGGAAGGCATATACTGGTAACAAAAGTATAGAAAATATAAATAATTCCTCATATTATGTCTGAAGGTAAAATGTTCCTTATAAAACAATGAAGTTTCCAAATGAGGACTGTTTAAGGGATCCCCATGATACCAGCTCTTGTTACTCTCCTTTGCTGCATACCTGAACTTTAAATCCCTACTTCCAGTGGTCTGACATCTCTATTTAGTTTTCCAACTTACTACTTGACACTTTCTTGCTCAGTTTCCAGCCTTTTATTAATAATTAAAAGAAATTAAAATAGATGGCATTCATTAACAAAAACCATAAATAAACAATTCCATTTTTAAACACTGCCCTTCAGAACTGTGGATATTTTCCTTGTTATTATTCCTAGGGAGGAAGCATTGCTACGTAAAGGACATATCACTGATCTGACTATGAAAAAGAACACTAATCAATCACGAACTTATTGCATGACTCTGAGCAAGGTAATTTGCTGCAATGTGGGTTTCCTTTCCTTTGACTACACATCTAATAATTTTATATAGGAAATAAATTCATGGGAACAATTGTCTATTACTGGAAATATGTTCAGTACCAAGAATAACAAGCCCCAAGCTTCACTTACGTGGCTGTATACTATAAATAAATGTGTGCATATATGCATATGTACACATTCATATGCACTTTCTTTACATACTGTCCTAATACTTTATGGTGTCTCTGTTTTTGTATATATCTTAGATGATATACATTTTCTAATGAGTTAATTTAGCACAAGTAACTGCATAATAAGCCTTGCCCCCAGCTGATCAGTCAACACAGGAGAGACCATATCTGTGCTTTCAGTTCTTTTTATTTTTCACTACCCTGGTATGGAAAATATAATACAAAATTAACAAAACTGACACTATGCAGAATATAATTAATTCTGCAAAGGCTTCTGAAGGATACTTTTGAGAATTATACATAGAATCATGGTATGGCTTGGGCTGTAACAGACCTTTAAAGACCATCCAGTTTCAATGCCTGCTATGGGCAGAGACACCTTTCTCTAGACCAGGTTGCTCAGAGCCCTATCCAACATGGAACAGTTCCAGGGATGGGGCACCCGCTACTTCTCTGGGCAACCTCTTCCAGTCCAGTGCCTCATCACCCTCATAGTAAATAATTTCTTCCTACTACCTAATCTAAACCTACTCTCTTTCAGCATTAATCCATTCTGCCTTGTCCTGCTCCTATATGGTCTTCTAAACAGTCCCTCTCCATCTTTCTTGCAGGATCCATCAGTCCCATATCTTCTCTGCATATATACAAGTGTGGAGGTCATTTCACCAGTCATGGTCAAGTCAAAATTAATGTTCAGGCTCCAAATGTCAAGACAAAATTTGCCATTTGTGCTGGTAGATAATTACTTAGAATGATTTTCTTCTGTCAAGCAGGTCCTAATATTTGTTCAAAGAATTAGAGAATGCTGCTAAGGGATCATCATGTTTATCCTCATTATCACTCACACTGTCATTATTAGTTGTCAAATCTTTATTATAAAATATAGGCAATAAATTATTTGGTTTGTTTTCAACTCGTTTTTTATCCCCAGGAATTTTCCATTCTCAGCTGTATTTTCTATCTCCCAAAGAGAAAAATTAATATCATTTATTATTCTAATTCACTAGGAAAAGAGACCAAGTCATCCAGAACTGATATTCTTTACAATAAACTTCAGTATTTATTGCAGAATTCCTATTCCTTTAGACTTTCATTTTGCATATGCTCTTTAAACTTATTTCTTAGAAGTTGAATTCTAATATAAGGAATTTGTGCATTTTTTCTTTAATATCTGTGTATCTAAGCAATGCAATCTAAAGATACCACTGCAGAATAATAAAATTAACAAAATACTCTTTGAAATCTAATGCTGTCCAATTAAATCTGTTAGAAAGAGATTCTTCTTTTCAATGTGATATTCTTTCCTACTGAGATACAAGTCACTGAAAAATAATATGGTTTGCAAATTATGGATTTTCAAAGAAGTGATAGCTTTCCATATTTATGTCCTCCTAGTGAATGCCATATAAATTATGATTCATTTTCTAGTGAAAAGAAAGCCTTTTTTGACCAGCTGTACTTTTGGGACCTGAAAGGCAGAATACTTTTTCTCTCATGAAAAACACAGAGTAGAGTCAGAAATTTCCTGGCAATTTGTGAATGAATAGTTGTAAATTTGCCAAGTTCTCCTAGCAGATTTTACAGCTTCTTTTTTTTTCCCTAATATATATATCTATAATACATATAATAGAAGTATGCATAATTTATGTGCATGTACATAAATTTTAAAAATTTCAAAAGATCTTTCATTTTGAGGATTTTTTATTTGATTGCTTTTATTCTTTTTTGGCAGTTATTGCATTATTTCACCTTTTGTCTTCTTAGGAATGGAACCAGGAATTTCTTTCTTATTCATATGTCAAAATATCTCTTTTGTCTTATGCATTATTGTTCTAAAATCAATAAAGAAATCTACATCGATGTGGAAAAGGTACTTTTTTCTCAAATTGGCTAATATGAATCTGTGTTAAAATTCTGTGTGGTTTACTGTAGAAACTGCTTTTCTAGAAGTAGCAGACAGAATCTGAAATGTACAGAGAAGTATATCTAGATTTGCAACAAAATAAAACCAAATACTTAAAGGACAAAGGCAGGGTCAAGAGAAAAGCAATCAAATCTCTTACCTCGTTTCAAAACACGTTACCCTCTGTTCAATGAGTCAAATGATTGCGGGTCTGTTGCTGACTTACATTAAGGAAAAATGGACTGCAGTGTTTCTGAGTTCAGATACACGACATTGAGGTAAATGGCAACACACAACCAGGATCTGATCAGCAGCCCTCTTACCAAGGGTTCACATGGAACTAAATCTCTAAAAGTTATTGATGTTCTGTAAATATCATCTGGAAGTGGTATTTCTCTGGGAAATGATCTCTGGTTTGAATATGTTACACTTGTGAAAGAAGATAAAACTAAAATGTTCAACAGGAAAAAAACAGTTAAAGGTTCGTCCTCGTCTTCTTTTAGCACTCCCAGTCTTATGAAGCTTACAACAAAAATCAGCATCTCTGCCACAGTCAAATGTGAGGACAATACCATTCCTTTGACTTCTTATGAATCTCTGTCATTCACTAAGAACTGAGGGAAGAAGAGAACCCACATTCTTCCAAATGATCAGTAAAATTATATTTCAGGAAACTCAATAATTTAATTGTAAAGTACTTTATAAAGGTATCTACCCAGTAGGAGGCTAGAAAACAAAATAAGATATGCACAAAGCATCCTACATAAATTCTCCAAGTTACATCCCTCAAAGGACTCTAAACTGCAGTAGGAAACCAGAGTGATACTGTTATTATTATCTCCACCTTTCAGTTTTTCTAATATTAACACAACAGTCCAGCATCACTGATCCAGGCCTTACCAAAGAAGAATAAAATAGATAACCCTTTTCTAGAGAACTAAGAGGACTCACCTGGATATCACAAGCACCTTTGTACTGAGCACGTCAGCCCCTTTAATCTGCCTTGTTCTCTGCACATGCAACTGTTGGTCATTGGAAGATCTGGCCTTCTGTCCTCTGACCTTGGCCAGACCCTGTTTGGCTATAAGCATGCTACCAACAACCCTGCTGCTGTGTTGTATGCATTTCTCTTGAGAACCTGAATGTCACAGATAGTAAACATGGATAGTAAACATCTGCCTGTCTGAGAAGATGCAGAACTTTTTCAATATTTGTAAAACTTTTAAGTCTTTCAAACTCTTTACACAAAGCCATTAGTTTAGGAATAGGATGGATATAACATTATATGGGGAAAAGAAATTCTTAGAGTAGAAATATTTAATGTTTTCTCTATTGACAAAGACTAAGATAAATATTAGATTTGCATTTCTCTGTATGCTTCCTCCTCCATCAGGATGGAGACTATCCCTGGAATCTAGAGCCTGAACATTCAGAAGTACTGAGACTCATACACTGATTTTCTGCACTATATCAGGCATTTTTTTTTCTTCCCTGAAAGTTCTACCTATGATAACAGATGCCGTGACATGCAGCATTTTCTCTGCTTTTCTCATCAGCGATATGACTGACATATTTTATAATCCTACTCCACAGAGCAGCAGATGGTACCTACCCTTTCTCATCCTGTACAAGACTTGGTATTTCTTCTCTGTCAGTCATTAAGCCTGGATTTCAATTCTTTTTTTGTTGTTGCTGGCTGTACAAGCCATGGTATTTCATACAGCAATAGTTACTTCAATCTCATGTCTCTTGAGGTCCAGATTTAGCAAAAGTCCTGAACTCTTGATGAAACTTTTATGCCAAATATAGCAAGCCCTGAAAGATCACTGAGTAACACTTTTATTTAGAAGGACTGACTCTCAAAGTGTGTGAAATTTAAAGGCAGGGGTGTGCCATAGCAATTCAGTGCAAAGATTAATCACTCTCTTTGCCAGTAAGAGCAAAGGTATCAATTAGTAGAAGGCCTGCTAATACTGCAGAGAAACATCAGAAAATGTATGTATGGTCATCCACCTTTTCTGCTCCACCTTTACTTGAGATGACAGTCACATAGCTCATGAAAGCACTAAAATCCTCAAACTAGCATACCATACTACTCCATAGAACGAATTCATTTGGGTTCAAAATTATGTTCAAACAGTTCTGCTCAGTGTAATGTTTCTTCCCTGCTCTGTGTGTGCGAAAAATGTGATCAAACATCAGTATCTTCCTGTGTGATTTTGTCCTGTTTTTCAGGGGTATACAGTCTATTGCCTTGTTTAGTCATGACGAATTACATGAAATTTGCCAGGAACCTTTATCAAGAAACTACACTTACCACATGAGAACTGAGGCAGAAATGGATATCTCCAAAAGCAAAAGTAGCCAGGAGTAGAAAAGTCTAATCATTCGTGTTTTAACATGCCCATCCAGTCTGAATGAGATAAAGCTGAGGAACCTACGCAGAATCTGTAATTTTCTGGATATTGCTGAAAGATTCCAGTGCTGTTTACTGAGCCACAGATCTAACTCACTGTATTTGGCTTTAGCAACAGTAGTTTCTACTCTTCCCTTTTGCTGTATTTCTTATAGTTGTTTTTAGGAAAAAAATGCTTTAAAATCTCTAAATTTAGAAGTAAAAGCATTATCCTCAAACACAAATCAGTTTCTTGATGAAGATTAAGTCCGACTTGTCACTTTGATCCCTATTATTCTTACATTTGTACATGCCAGTAACAACCTTACACCATGCACACAGTATTTAAAAATTATATTTAATTACTACAATGAACACCTCATTAGCCAGTAGTAAAACAAAGTCATGCATATCTTATAATTTGTACTATCTCACTATTGAAGAGTGCACAATGAAGAGTGTACGTATATAGACTGCTGCAACAAAGAATTAGTTATTTAGTTTCTGTTAGCTATAATATTGAAAAAATATGTCAACATTAAATTTACATTAAATAAAGTTTATGCATTAAAATATAAAAACAGAACTTTGAAAGAAGGGTTGTGAAGAGAAAAAGGCAAGCACCATTAAATATGTTCCCTCATTGCCACTTTTATTTTTTGTAAACTAATAGGATAATGAAGAACATAAAAAATATGCAAGTAATGGATGCTACATCATTGCTGCTTCAAGAGAATGTCTTCAGTTTTCCCAGATTTTAAGTTGGTTATAAGAAATTAATGTTATAAAACACTGAACTTGTGCTTGAGGGCTGAGGGTTGATCAGGCAATTGCAAATGAGGCAACCGTTAGGGAAGGGTACGTCTCTAATCTTTGAGGGATGTAACTGGAAGGCATTCAGAGATCTGTGCATGGAAGATGGCTGTTAGCACAGAAGGAAATGAGACTGGATGAAGTGTTTCCATCCCAACCTTTTCTGATGAATAACTGTGGTTTTGACAAGCTGATTTCCTGTGAAACAATTTGCCCTTCTTGAAATAGATTTCTCAGCAGAAATCTAGGATCTAACTTGAAGAAAAGCTGGGTTTGTAAAGTTCTCTCCTTCTCTTTTGGCAAAAATTAAGTGTTCTCACAGCAAAAAGAAGAAAAGCCATTTAGAGCAGCATTAAACAAATCAGGCTTTTCACAAGCACCCACTAACATGCAAACACATAATGTTGTTAAAAATATGTTGTCTATCCAAACCATACTAAGTGTGAAAAGGATGAAGTAAACAAGCAAGAGGAATTCTAAAGCACACTCTTTTTGCAGGTGGTTTTGAAAAAAAATTTCAATAAAGGAATTTTTTTCACATTGAACAAACAGAAAGGTAGGACCAAGTAAAGAACAGACTTGCTAAGTGCTCTATCCTGCCTTCAAAACCTATTAATATCCACCAGATCCTAAGAACTGCATCAATTTTGTGACAGCACTTAGCTGATGTCAGTGTAGGTTCATGATTTTGAGTCAGTTCAGTTGCCATTAAGCAGTTTCCCCTCAACAAAAAATTGGTGGGGAGGGGGGGTGCAAAAGGTTATAAGACAGTTGTGTTTGATTTAGCTAATTTTTTTGTTTGTTTCTTCTGGCCCTGTATAGTGTGTGCTCTATTTTTTTAACTAAGCAATGAAGCTCAAGCTGTATGGCAGCTATTCTTGAGGGAGTCAGCCTGAAAGAAGTTGCCCAAATAGCACACTTCAGTGCATCTGCACTGCATGTTGCCTTGGAACAGGGAATTAGGGAGTATTACACATGAGACTAGAAGAAGAAGAAGAAAAGCTGAGATCTGAGCAGTAAATGTCACCAAAATTCATTTGGTGTGTTTGGATTTACCAGCATGAAAACAACATCACTGCTCTGTTCTCAGCAAAAATGATCTTTTGCAAGTGTTTGCTGGTCACATGGCAAGAGTTTCTCCTGTTACACTCTTGCACAGGAGATTTGCTCTTTCTCACCTTCAATTTGACATTTTACAGGGATTAGGAACATAAGTCAGAAAGAAAATTGTATAATGCATTGTTTTCTCCCTATGCCTGATTGCTGCTAATCTTAAGTCAACAAATGTCAGATTTCAATTTTACTGAATTACTGCATCACAGACAGCAAAAATCAATCTTTCTAGCCTTTATTTTTTAATTCTTTCATATACAATGAATGAAGGAAAAAAAATTTGCTATACCTGCCTGACACCTGCTTACAATCATAATTTTGAACATCTGAAGCAATCATCAAAATATACTAGTTACACAAAGGTTTGTTTTTTATGGCAATTTTATTATTTTTTATGAAGGAAGATACCCCATTGTGATTTCAGGCATTTTCTCTCTATAGGAAAGACAAGACTCCTCTGTAAATTGACCATATATAACTGAAAGAAATAAAAGTCCTAGAAGATATTTTATTATGCTGGAACTTTTTCATGGACACTAATGTGAACATAAATAAAAAGTAATTACTTCAAAGATGAATTATTTAGAAATTATTATAATAAGAAAAGTATAAGAAAACCTCAATCCTTTGCAAATTAAGATTTCGTGTTAGAATTTAATATGAAGTACTTTTTACCTTCCATGTTTTCTAGATGAAATCCTGTATAATGAGGAAATATTTACTGAGTCAAAATAAACATTATTTAAGTACATCATTATTCAACGTAATCTGAGCAAAATGTTAAGAAACTTTCATGCTTAACACCACTACTTAATTGCTTGTAATGTTGCTGTCCTAATTAATGTGGATTAAGTTGTTACTGATTCTTTGTAAAAATGTTTGTTTTGAGAATTTTTCCTGCAAACTTTCCCAGATTTTCTGGAACTAAAGCTCTCTGAAATCTTTGATGGACTTCAAGATCTCTGAACCACACTGATTTTATTTTATCTTTTTTATTTTTCCTACATCCAGCAGTGTAATTACAATGTTAGTGTAGGAGGAACAGTTGAAATGTCACAATCAATCCCCATAAAGTATTTTTAAAGTCTTTAAAAAACCATGAGTTTTTTCTACTGAGTTAGCAAGGAGACAAATGAGTGTTGAATATCTCTCAAAGCAAAACAAAAGAAAAAAGGAATTAGTGCTGGAAGAACAGAGTAAACTTTAGGCACAGACAAAGTGGGTGGCTGCTTCAGACAACAGATGAGAAAACAATAGCCATGGTACAAACATCATCTGTATTGGCAGCAAACCTTAGACATAAACAGATCTGCTGCTGCCACTGCTGAAGCTGAGGTAAGGGTCAGGCTGTGATCCAGGGCACCTACTTCCAGCCCCCCTCAAGCCAGCAGACCCAGTTGAGACAGCATCCTTATCCCTTTCTATCTTTTCCAGGGCAGCAGGAGTACCAAAGCCATCATTCTCCAATTTTGTCCCAGTTTTCTAGGCAGCTCTGCCATTTCTTTCCCCTTCCTATATCAAGAAAAACCCAGGTCCAGACTAGCTTTCACTTCTCACTTTCAGGCTTGAAAAATTACATTCTCACATACACTGAGGAGAAGCCTTGGGTCAAGGGGTCAAGGTGTTTATACTGGAGCCACTTCAGATTGATTCTGAAATTGTGCTTTCTCTGCGCAAGCACAGCGGAACTTTTCACATTAACACCTAGTAGAATCTATAACCAAACAAACATGCACCAGCACAATGTTTATTGATTAGCTAGGCATGAAACAAGGTTAAGGAGGTTAGCCAGAGTTTGTAGGCTGCAAAATTTCAATGGATTTTTAGGTCCACACTTGGTTAGCCAACATGACTTGCATATTAAGCCAGAACCTTGTACAACAATTCCAGGGCTTAGTCCAAATGTTTAGAAGACCATGTAATAGTTTCATACAGTAGATCAATATCTGCTTCACTTTTGAATCAAACTTCACTAGTTCTCACTGGATAATGAGACTTGGAACTCCTTTTCACCTCCTGATCCAAAGCCCCACCTGTATAAATATTCCTGTTGAATGCTAGGATCTCTGGATTGGATCTTAAATGATGAAACATGATGAAGCTGATCTAAAGAGCAATAATCAGAGTTTCTCTGAAGAAGAATTTACATTCACATTCAAATACTTTTTCCAGGTCAGGATGATGGACTACACGAAAACAACACATCTCTGTTTGACTGAAAGCATTTGCCTGCAGCTGCTCTTTTTCTTGCTTACTTGTAGTAAAAGGTTTTCCATTAAAAAAATATGGAGAGAACACTCAAAATCTGACGGAAGCATGCAACTATGCAACCATTTTATCTCATATTGCATAATATTAAAATAATTCTATGGAATTCTCTACCAAAAAATAAAGCATTTAATTCTGAAAAGTTCTGATAGTTTCATTTTGACATTTTCAGAATATTCTGTCCTAATGTCTTAAAAGTTAGGAAACTGACATGTTTCTGAAAGTATTTGCCTTTCTAAACAGACAAGGTACATTTGTACCTTACACAATGTATGACACAGCAGTTCTGCTAACAGTCCTGTTTTTTATTCCTTTTGCTCTTCTACTTAAATCTTTACTGTGAAAATGAAAGAATTACCAGCTTAAGGGATACACCATCATAAACTTCTTTATTGCTTAACAATATATTTATCTGTAAGTTCTTCCTTACACTAGATATGAACCAGCTTTCAATGGCAAACATTCTGACACAACAGACAGAGGACATAATCTCTTTTTCTCTTGTTTGTAGCATTTCCTTACATAGAATCATAGAAATATTAAGGTTGGAAAAGACCTCCAAGTACATCAAAATGCAAACTCTGAGACTCTGAATTTCCTTGATGAACAAAAACTGCACTATTGCTATAGCAATAAACTGCATCAATGATAAAGTATTTTTAACACTATTTTTCTAAAAGGTAGTTTGCTGATGCTGAAATAAAACTAACCTTTTCTAACAGCTACTCCTCATTAATGAATGGAAGCATATCAAACACCAGAACAACAATGCAAGAGTGCTGGACTTGAATCCACAGGTGGTGATTACTGGTCTTTTAACCCGTATATATTTTTTATAAAATAATAATAATTTTTTTTTTAGATTTTTCCTGCAAGGGTGGGTGAGTGTGTGCAAAGGGATTAATACAGTTGCTTTGTTTTGTTTTTAAATGAGTGAGGAAAGAATTCTTTTAAATTCTATTGGATGAGGGAGGAACAATTTGTAGAGGCTAATATTGAAGTGATAAAAATATATCTAGTTCAATCATCAAAGCAAGTTTATTGTAGCAATATGACTGTTAACATGTTATTTTAAACAATTAGAGAGCAAAATGCATATACCTGTCATAATGATTTGGTCTTCTGTAGGAGATGCTGACCCAGAAAGCAGAGAAGAACTGATAAAAATATTCAATTTACCCTTCCTTTTTTTCTCCAGTAAGTGTCTTGCATTCAGTCATTTGCTCAATAGTATTAAAAGTTAAACCATTGTAAGAACCCTTTCTTTTAAGGTTCTGTGTCTGCATGCATATATGTGTCATCCTTAGTCTTGCATTATTTAATGAACATGTAAAACCTCAGTAGCCATGAACATGAAATGCAGCAATACAGGACCTCAGGAAGGGAAGAGGCTGGGATCACTGCCAGCCATCCATCTAAAGTGCAGCACACAGTACACGTTGAGAGCAAAGGCAGTCAAGTGCCCATCTGCTTGCTTCAGAAGTATTTTTCTTGCAGAGTGGAAGAGAGCACTTTAGTTAAGCTCAGTAATGAACTGATTAGGCTGGTTGTGAAGCCAATAGAAATTAACAGCCTGTCGATTAACAGTCAGCTCACATGCAACAGCAAATCCACATTGTCACAGCAAAGATAACTTCTGTGTTTAAGGGGTGATTCGAAGTGAAGAATAGTATTGTTTCTCAAGGGTTCCTGAACTAGTGTAGCAAGTGCTCAGCAAAATAAAATCACCAAAGACAAAATAAAGCAAGACGAAAAGAAACATCTCCTCTCATCCCTTAAATAACAGACTAAATCCTCCACTGCTGTTCGGAGGGAGGGTTAGCAGACAGCATTAGTACAAGGCCAACATAACGTCCACTGAGATAAATGTTACTAAAGATTTTGCCTCATGGTTTAAGAAAACGAAACAAGAACAAAAAAAACTTCTCTCACACTTTCCTCTTAAAGGCACAGGAGATAATCAGAGCGACTATGATAACACTGGGCACTTTTCATAACAAGAGATGGTGTTGGAACTTGACCTATGAAATGTAATGGATTTCTATCACTTTGCCTTTAGGTAGGACACAAAAGCCTTAAAAGACCACACCACTCAAAATCAGGTATTTTCATTCCACCTCAGTGGCCTGGCATACACGTGGCTGCGTGAGCTAGCCCTTCACGTTCCATCAGGTAGGGTGGCCCCAGCCCTTCTTTCAAAGAGCTCAGTCAGGTGTGCTCAGTGCTCCACCTGAATGTCTGACACAAGCACCCCCGGATGACACTTTGCTGGATGCTTAAATTGCTAAAAATTAAGTAAGTCACATTTCATTAAGCTGTGCACTGTGAAACATCTGATACACTTTGATCTGTGTTAACACTTACTATAGCACAGATCAGATAGAAGGAGCTTGCCAAAACATATTGACAAAAAAAAAGGCATCATAAAAAGGCAAACCATTTTAAGGGATGGTGAATTAAAAGTAAATCAATAATAACAGCTTCCTATTAAACACATAATGTTGAATATTTTGATATTGGGGGAGTTATTTTTTTCCACCTATTGATAGGTATGCTACTGTATCTGTTTATAGCTCTCTCTTCTTTTTTTTTTTTTTTTTGTGAACTGCATGCAAAATAAGAAACAACATAGATGAAAAATTTCCCACAGAACTAATGTTAATCAGGCTGTTGGAAAATCAAGAACTGCCTTCTGACTTGCTGGGCTGACCACTGCTCAACTGGCAATTTTCAGCAGCAGTTTCTGTTTTACTGCAAAGTTAATACCATGTTTCTTTATTCTCTCAAATAAACAGTTGTCAGCTGTAGCGTTCCCTGCTTCGGTCCCACCCTGGTACCGGCGGCGGAGTACTAGCGCTACCTTAGGAAGTCGTTCGCGATCTGGAAGACTTCCTCGGAGTGCCTACTTCGGGCGCAGCTGGTCCGCGTTTCGGTCCGGGGAGATGTTGCCCCCGGAGCGTGGTGAGACCGCAAAGAACTTCCAGAGAAGGAGGTCTCTTGGTATGTGATTTCGGTAGGTTTATTGCCTCCAAAGGGAGCACGTGGACCAAGAGCCAAGAGCAGCTTATTACATCGGTATTTAAGGGAGGAACAACACCCAATAGGATGAGGGCAGGGGACAATACAGGGGAGGGGCTGGGGTGCATGATCAAATGGGGTTTAGGGAGGGGAGGGGAAAAGAGAGAACAACGAATGAACTATGGAGTGACAGGGAATTTCCCAGAACTGGGAAACATAACAGACAAATCAAGGAACCAATAGCAGGAGCTTGGGGTTCGTGTCTTGGTGGTCCAAACCACTGCCTTTGGGAGCTTCTGGGGGAAACTCTCTGTCCGTGGAAAATGCCACCGGAAGTCCTCGTCCTTCCTGGTTCTGAGCCACCGCAACAGTCAGCTAACAATATTAAAGATAAATCTCTTACACCATCTTCTTTAACTACCCACAGCCTTCCTACTGGTAAAAAACTCTCTAGCAATCACTGTTCAGGACTGCATAAGAGATAGAAAAATTACTAAAGGCAGGGATATGAGACTTGAACTTACTCTTATATCTTTCCTTTAAGAAGAGATAGAGAACACTAAGCATTACAAGTAAACCCTATATTTCCCTGACCCCAGTGTGTCTGAAGGGATTTGAGCAGAATTTAGTCACCTTACACTGTGAACAGAATCACTCTTAGCCTGTGTGAATTAGAGACTGCAGCCACACACAATAAAAACCTAAGAAACCACCTCCAATTTTTTGAAAATTGTCAGCTTTTCAGAGAGCCTAAGTAGATACCCATTAATGAAGCAACATCTCAGGCTTGGGATTTCAAGGGAGTGCCTGTGAAGTTCTAAGATTTGAGTTTTAAAATGGGTTTCCCATCTCAACAGTTCCCATCACCTATCACATGTCTAAATGGACAATACGCAAGAACTGGCTTCTGGCAGCTCCTTCCTCATTTTGCTGACTCAAGTGGATCCTGTTTGAAAGTGCTAATCTTTCCCCAGGCACTGTTCAGAAAGCCTCTGTGCCTTTTTTATAACTTTACAATTTTGTAAGAACTTGCTTTCCCTGAAAAATGTCTCTACTTTCAGCAATGCCGAAGTGCAAGGAGCTATTGATATGTCTGTCTTCAGCTTCTCACTTTGACACAAAAGTTCTGCCAGACCTTGGGAAGACAAAACATCTTTTAATCCTATCATTAATACCCCTAAATATTTTAAGTAGGATGAAAGATTGTTTATATGTTTATTTGATTTAATGTGCTCATTCAAAACAGAGTACAGTAGTGTCACTCTGAGTTGAGATGGGAGCTTTCTGACACAAAAATTAGTATTTTTTTGCCCATTCTGATACACATTAGTCTTTCCACATTAGACTCTATAAAGCCAGATATATACAAGTGAATGGCACCTGCTATGCATTTATGGAAACCAAAGGGTTGTCTCTCAGTAATTGGGAGCTTAAAATTGCTTAAAAATGGGTTTTCTATCCAGCACATGGAAATATGCATGCAAATACTAGAGCATGAAAAGTTTAATCAGATTAAATAAACCAAAAAAGGATTAATTTAATTCCTATGGGCAGTGAGGTAAATGGGAATTTTTAATATAATTTTGGATTTTATGGAAGCCTTTCTTAATAAAGGTTCTGAAGCATATTGCAGCCCTGTATACACTATTGCTAACTGCTGTCAGCCATCATAGACTCATCTGTATTTCAAATGAACAACACAATAACAAATGGAAAAAAAAAAGCAAAGTGACACTAGCCAGCACTGACCAGAAGGGAGTTATATAAATTTTTGAACATTACCACAGTATGGATTTGCAGATGTTCTTTAAGGCATTTTTAGGAACCCACTCTCATCTCATGCTGTTTTTTGTTTTCTTACTTTGACAACTTCTGCAGACTGACAACAGAAGTATCACATTTAATATAGTATCATAAATTACTCTGAAGTTTACAGTGTCCAAATAATATCTTCATATTCATATGTGCTATCATTGTCTATCCATTATTAAACTAGAAATTGAAATGGCCTTTGACCTGTGAATTGTTCTTTGTCCAATTACCACCTTAAGCAATGAGGAAAATTGAACCTGAGAAAAAAGGAAGTAAAACCCACATAATGCATATTTTTATTAGAAAGATTTTAGCCAGTATTTGATGTTAGGAAAATGGGAAAGTAGAACCTTATTTATAACTCTCAGCTTCTCTGTAACTGATCATTCATAAGCAGATGCTTTGATATATTACAATGATTTATACATGCTCTGATTCTAAGCTTTTGATAATTTTCCTACTAAGCCTTTGCATTAATTTCCCATTTCAACATTTTATTTCTGTCTTGGGCCATAAAAACATAATTGTTACCATTGAAGTTGTAGCTCTTCTATTCCCAAAAGGCCAATTCATTTTACAAAGCACGTACACTGTACAGCTTATTGGCCTTCATTTTCCATCATCAAATGTTAACACTACTTGAAGGAAACTTTAAGTTAGGAAAATACCAATGAATAATGAAGATAGCTTCTATAATATGGATTTGCTGCCCAGCATAACAAAATGGAGCTTTTATTGGAACCTATTTCCCAGAGTCGAGCTATTTGATCTACAAGCTATTAAAAAAGTAGATTATGTTTTCCATGGTGCTATACGTATTGGAGAGTTAATTTCCACTCCAAACAATAAGAGGAGATTAAGTAGACAGTAGCTAATATGAATTGCTCCCAAGCCAACAAGTAGCCCACTTTCCTATACATCGCCAATGTTTCTACACCCTGATCCATTACAAAAAGTAGCAAAGTAAGAAAAGTTTATAAATAATAGTCCTTTGAAAGCATACATAGATTCAAAATAAGTTGCTGGAAACATACAATATAAGATATACTCAATTTGATTTTAGGGAGAAAAGTGGGTAAGATCCACTCTTTGGACCTTCTTCTCAATGGATTAAAATATTTTACATTAAATAGATTAAATCATTTTACTTTTACAGTTGGTATAAATCTGCGTAACACTTTGGCTCCAAAGGTCCCAGAAGTACTGGGATCTGAGGAGATGTATGTATTTATGGAAGTGATATGTGAGATTTACTGGTACAGAGAAAGAATAGGATCTTTTCTCCAAACATTTCATAATCTCAAGCGCGGGTAAAAGATCTCATCTTCATGACGCACTATGATCATCACATGTTTTAAAAATAGTCGTCATGAATCATATCAAGAAGAAGGAAGTACATATAAAACCAGGAGAAAATTACTGTAGAGGGAAAAAAGGTACAGAAAAAGAAAAAACGGTAATTAATATCTGAGGTTTACCATGAATTTTCAAGTGACTTTAAATCTTCTGACAAATAGCACCAAGGGAAACCTGTAAAATGGATGATCTGAATTTTAAGGTGGACTTGACTGACTAGTACAGGGTTTAAAAATGACTTGCACCTCAGGATAAATTTGGATAAACTAAAACCTAGTTAATGTTCTGTGAATGTCAGTGATAGATGATGTATTTTTCTATTTTTTTGAAAAGGAAATAATCAATACCTTAGCAAATGCAACTTTCAAGGCTCATGCTTCAGTCAGATAGAAATTAAATGTGGGAAATATCAAAAATGTGAAATAACAAATGTCTCAAAAAATTAAAAATCAAACAAAACACTGTAACAAAGATGAAACCCACAAATATTCTGCCTGTCTGCAGTTACTGCAGCAGTTACAGATAGTAACAGTTTCAGCAGAAGATGCAGCATTATGTATTAGTTATTTACAGAATAGTTTTTCCTCAAGCAATATTTCTTCCTATTTTACCAATGCTACAAGTTAGTTTATGACCATGGAGGATTTTCTTTAAAGTCTGGACTCTCCCTCCTTCTTTAATACTGTATGTGCTTATGTTTGTATAGATAGATAGGAGACAGAGGAATCCAGCTAAATAATTAAAAAAATCAGATTTCAGTTTGCTCCACATGTAGATCCATTCCACATCCCCCAGTTCATGATCTCCCATCCCATATTTACATAACATCATTCACCATAATTTTCAGAACTAGTGCATTTATTTTTTATCCATTGATATCAACGACTACTATATGTAAGCCACTACGTTTTCCACCATAAAATTAACATTTGTATCTAAATACCAGAGGCATTTACTTGTCCAACATATGCTTATTATCCAAGTCTGTACAAAAATCTTGGCTTGTGTCAAAAGGTCACAAGTCAAGTGAAATCCTTTAGGTCTATTAAAAGAGTGTCATAAATTGAACAATTCCACTTTTTCCTGATGTATATTTTGCTGTTTACTCTGTGTCTTTCACTGGGGAAAAAAAGCATCCTGTAAACTTTTATACCAGTTATTTTCTGCATGCCATCTCCTACTAAACCATTATTTATCCTTTGAGAGTAAATGTATTTTTCTGACTTTTCTTGCCAACGTTGTTACACTCAGTTTACAAATCCTTACTATCACAGCTATCCTTTCCTTTTAAATGTCTATAGCCTTGCCTGATGGGCTTGTTTGGGGAGCTTTTTGTTTCTTATAAAAATAATATGATGAGCAAATTTAAAATGTAAATCCTTCATAAAGCTAGATTAATGCACACAGTGAAGCCCGGGAGGACTAAACACACTGCAGACACTGTTCCCATTACAAAAGCAGTCGGGAATGAAAACTTGAACAATTATAATCCCAACTCAATTAAACACAGCAGATAAGCAAATACTTATTTTCCCCCTTAAAAACATATACAAAAGCTTTCCCAGCAGTGTTTTTGCTTCCTATCCAAGTCATCCTGATGTTGCACATAGAACCACACAGATCTAAACTCCGCTAGCTGAATTCATGTTCATAGGAAGAAAGCAGATCAAAATCATTTAACACTAGGTCTTTGGGTCAAGTCAAGAGTCATGACCCTCCAACACTGAAAATTGATGCCTTTCACACAAATATACCACAGGGTGGTGGTAAACATTCAGTCACTTTTGTGCTTGTAAATAGGAGAAGAGATACATTTAAAGCAAAAAGTATTGCCAGGTGAGAAACACTGATTTTGTTACTCAGTATTTCAATCCACACTGCTGTGTTGATTCTCTGTACATAATGTGTGATGTTTACACAGACTTTCCTTAAAGAACTTCAGTCCAGAAATTAAGAATGCTACCTTAATAATCTGTGTTTTCTTTAATTACTTGGGACCATTCTAGAAGGGCTTTTAACAGCAACTCCAAAATTTACTCTATCTTTCCAATATTAGTAAGTTATGAAGTTATCATGCACTTGTATATACAAGTAAAGTTAAATACATTTTTCAAGAGCATTATTTCTGCTGTTAATTTTTGTTAAAGCTTGTTTCTAGCCACCAATCAGTCCATGAATGAGTGATGCACTAGTTCTTGTTCAGACCAGCACTCTGAAATCACCAGATAAAGGGGGCATGCTTGAATACTATAAGTTATCATTGGCTTCTTTTAAGCAAGGAAATGTTATTTTCTATGCTACTTTGACACTAGTTAAGTTTAAAATACAATAATTTAGCCTGAGCAAAATATTACATTTCTTATTTTTTTCTATCCAATTTAGGATGGCAACAATTTCAGAACTAAAAATAAGCATGGAACTTCAGAATTTTAATTTTCTGAAATTAATATCATAGGGACAGTCACAAAACAAAGCATAAGACAATACAGAAATCTGAGAAAAGCAGTTCTCAATTGTAAGATTGTTGTTAACATTTCACAAACATTAAAGAAAAAAACCAATAATACTGTTTTTTTCCTAATGTTGCATTTCAGATCACTAACCAAATTACTGTAACTGAACATTAGTTGGCCACCTTAAATTGTTATTGTACCATCTAGCATTGCAAATGAAAATTAGCTAGTGACCTTAGCCTACATTTTTAAAGTGCTTATAATTAAAGTGTAACAAGAATAACCTGGGGAAAAAACCCAGTACTTTGTAAACAAGATGCTATGAATTACAGAGATCACAGTCTATTAGACACATCCAGAAGAACCCATCATGATCTTTACACTTATTTCAGTGTGCATGATGCTGGATCCCACAATGCACCAAACACTGTCTCCCTGCTGCTCTTTGGTTTTCTCCCAGGGACAATAAATTGCTACTGAGAACAGCAGGGGAGGCAAGAGGGCACTGGATGGTGGAGGGAGCTCTAAGAAAATAAAAAGGATAATACAACACTGAGAAGATGTCCCACTGATCATGAAGGAAAGGTCAGACAGGATGCTGCCTTTGCCTTTTCTGGCAGTCTCACTTTTTCTTCAAATCTCAGCATCTTCCCCTTCTTCTATAAGACCTTCAACTAAGAACTCTCTCTCTCTCCATCCTTTACTTCCAAGCTCATTACTTCAAAATAAATTCCACTGCTTCAATCACCTCTGGAGACATGAGCTGTTCCTTCAATATCCCAAACAGACAAAACCATACATTCTTACCCTCAATAAAACACAGGGGAAATTGCTTGGGAAATGGCTGTTTTATTGCAGTTTTGCACTCTGAAAATAGACTTTCTAATATATTCTGAAAGAGATACTTATGATAATGAATTTTATCCTGGTCTTTCATGCTGGAAGGCCCATAATAAGCATATATATATGTGTATATATATATATATATATATATATATATACACCCCTTTCTGATACATGCATACATACTCCATTCATTGCAATTTCGCAGTAGATATCTGGCATCTTTAGCTCCCAACCTGAGTGGGGGAACAAGCTGTCCACTGTCAGACATAAAGCAGAAACACATTTATAGAGTTTTCCAAGAGACTGTTACCCAAGTAATACCCTTTTCTACCTTCTAATCCCATATTTGTTTCTGGATTTTTCAGTATTTTCCCTCTGCCATGACTGAAGACTCCCCCAATCCTGCTGGCAGCAGCTAAGAAATTCTGTGTTTTGTAATCAGCAATTTCTTTGCTGCTTCATCCCTTACATTGAAGAAGTTAGGGTCCTCTTTATCACTGTGTGCAATCTGAAAAACCATGTGCGGAGACTTGAAACAGTCTATCATTCCCTGTTGAGCCGGAACTCGGCTCTCTCTTCACACATGCAGTTAAGCAGCAGATGTGATTTGTCACTGTGGTCAAAACCATTGGTACAGTGACAGTAAATGCAATGTGTTTGCTATGTTAACAACTCAGATGGGGTGAGAATGCTTATGTGATGATCAGTCATAGCACGAACCCTAACCACTACACCATTTTGATAGCCATGTCACAGAGGGATCCTACGGCTTTTTTTGAATCCAGTAGGTTCTTCGAAGGCTGAAGGTTGCCAAATGCATATAGACTGCTGTAATCATATGGATGATTTGTAGATTTGGCAACTGTACATCCTTCTAGTGATCTAGAGAGTTTATTTTGTTTAGGACACAGGGGTTTGATGTGATTAAAAAACAGAGAGTCTCATTTTGTGATGTCTTTTCAGCTGTGTATCAGAGAGCCAATAACTTCAAGCCAATGTGAGTAACTCAGTGTAGTGGTTTCAGTTCATTGGCTGCAATAAGAACTTCACATCCCTCTTTTTGGACTTTATCTTCATATATTACAGGGAATTTATTAGTTCAGTCCTCAACCATGGTTCTTCTCTAAAAGAGTTTTTAGCTTCACTCTTGAAGCACTTCTCATGCACTTCTCTGTAGGTATCAGTTCAGCTTTCCTCACTGACTGCAAAGTCTCCATGCTGCATTTATGTAGATGTCTTCACTCGTTCCTCTCTCTGCGAGGAAGGATGGGTGTCTGTAAGTTTAGTCCAGGCATGGATAGAGTTAATCTCTGTCTCTCTCTCTCCGGCAGTGTGAGGATCACGTGCTCTTTGCCGGGCTGTTTGAACAGGTCCGAGCTGGATGGCAGAAGCTCTCAGAGTCTCTCTGCCTGGCTCTGCCAAGCTGGCTCGGCCTGCTGGGGCCATCTGGGCCCGGGGTGACAGGGCAGGGCCTGGCCCAAGCTGGATGGAGTCCGGCCCGGTCCTTGCCTGGCCCGGAGCAGGGGCCTGGCCCTGTCTCGTGTAGCTGACACACCGGCTGAGCTGTATCTGCTGAACATTCCAGCCAATTTCCTCCGCCATGTCCGGCTGCAGCGGCACGGCCACCCTAAACCTCCCTTCAGCCCCCCCACCTCCTCCTTGGAAGGAGTGGGGGGGCTGGGGCCTTGCCAGCGAGAGAAGCAGGAGCTGCTCCTCTCTACACAGCAGCAGCAGGTCCAAAGAGGCAGAGCTTCAGAGAGTCTCTGCTTATATATGGTTTTTTTTCCCGAAGGCGGATCAACTTTTTAATTGGTTCACCTACATATCAATCCTTAAAACTACCTGATTATTGGCTCTCTCTCGCAGGAAGGAAGTTGTATTCCTTCCTGCAGCACAGATCACTTCCTAGATTTTGACCCCTCCAGCCTAACCCAGGACACTCAGATTACTCAAGGATCTGTCATCATACAGGTCAGAGATTTCTGCACCCTCCTCCTTACTGTAATTCTCATGACACACTAAGAGTGCATGTGACTCATCTGTACACAGCCAGGGAATGCGGACTAAATGTCTAATCTAACTATTTAACAGAATCTTCTATTGAACCACTTTATTTGCAAATGGGACTTTAACATCTAAGCCAAACAACTGGGGAAAACTGTACATAGTTAGCTTTAAAAAGTGAATCTTTTCAGATGTCCACCAAAGTATACCTAGCGATAAAGCAAATTTTAGGGAGCATATCCTCTACTTTGTATAATCTCTTCCTTTCTACTGACATACATACAGTTATATGTTCAGAAACTAGACTGATTTCTTTTCTTCTTGATATAGGAAGATGGCACCAGATGATTACACAGGAAACAACACTAAGAGCTCCAGAACAGCATTCTAAGCAGAAAATGTTCCTTCTCAAAGCATATTCATGTTTGCAAAGACAAGGAATCTTAATGTCAAGCATATTTTACCTACATACTTGTGAGAAACCTTTCTGCAAAGACAGAAACAGAGGCAAGGAGTGCAAACTTCTGCAGTACACAGCACTTCGGATCTTTCTGAAGCTAGGTAAGAGCTCTTGAATATTTAAAGAGTTAATTAGATCTTCTCGTATCCTTTTTTTTTTCTGTTTGCGTTGTGCAATGCCATGCAAAATCCAGAGGTGATTCTCCTTTCAGATTTAGCAAGCAACATCTTGCAGATCATGTGCAGATTAAAAAACTGTGTAAAAATTTCAGAAGTACACAGCTGACTTTGAAGCCAAGTTGCATTAATGGTCAGAATAGAGAAGCTGTTGCTGCTGCTCTGTTAGTATTTTTATCAGTTTACAAGCTATTCCCTATTTTATCTTGAAAATTCACCTGTTCTTCTTTGTGATGAAGTTGAAAACTAGTAGCAAGTTTTGATTCTAAGAAAAAACTAAACTTGATGTTGACAAAATTTCATTGGAGTGTTTATTTGGACTCTCTTTGTAAACGGAGGTTTTGCTTTGTAGAGCAGTGTCTGAATATTTTTGCTATGACTTGTAAACACTCAGTTAATATTCTCGTAATTTATTTATAACATTTCTGTGCTTCAAATGCAAACTTCAAAATCTCTCTCTGAGAATCAGAGTACAAAACAGAACTGGTTACAGCTGCAGAAAAAGGTAATCATCTTTAAAATATGCTTACACTAACTTGGAATCATAAGTTAGTATCCAAATTTGTGTCTGTCCCTATCTTCAGAACTATGAGCAGCTCTTGCCCCCCCAACAAAGATAATAACAAAAAAATCAGATAAGGGAAGTGAAGATGATTACAGAAGTGGAATGCTTTCAAGCATAGAATAACAAAGTAAAAAAGGACTTTTCAGTTTAGAAAACAGATGACAGGAGCCAGGGTAAAAACAAATACTAAAAGATGGCACCTAAAATAAGGAATAACAGCCTTGTTGAACTCCTTGCCAGAGGACATAATAGATTCTAAATTTTACATGGACTCTGGGGAAGACTGAAGAATCTAATGGAAAAGAAATCTATTTAGATTTGCTAAATGCATCTAGCTCAGTCCTGAGGCAGGGAAAGAGATCAGAGTCCTATTTTTACACTGTTTGTACTCTTACCTAAGTGTTCATATATGGAAACTACTGGAAGCAGCACACTGAGTTGAATGGTCCTTTGCTCCAGCCATGTACAGCCTTTTTTACCTTCTTATAATCTTAAACTCACTCTTCCTTCCTTTGTATTCAGTGGGAAACTTATTTTGTCTGCACCAAGTTACATTAGGTGTTTAAACAAACTCATATCTCTATGACACCTGAAAACTTACTTCTTCCTTACTCACGTCCTGATAGGATAATTTAATTCTCAAAGCACAAATCACCAATAGAAAATCAGGCATTTCTTCTTAACTCCTCTTTTTACTTTTTTCCCCCTTTTTTCCACCTTCTCCAATCTATTAATTTGAAAGAGGAATTCCAGCGGAAATGTGTAGCTGTGGGGCTCCAAAATGTCATGCCCTAATTCATCTATGTTAAGGTATATGCTTGGGGAAAAACAGGCTAAGATACACGTCCCTCAGACCTGTAATCTCAGCTCTGTTTATCAAATGGGATAGAATTTATAACTGTAGGGATCTCAAAAGTAATTTTCTCATACTCACCCCTCTTGCTGATGGCCTAACGTTAGCTACAGAAGGCTAGAGGCAAGAGAGCTATAAGCTAGCTCATGCACATTAAAATAGACATACATTAGCTTTAAGAGCCAGAGAGAACTCCACTGACTTTAAAAACCACCTATTCATTGAGTCTCTGGGGACTGAGTTCTGAAAAGCCAATATAAAATTCGGGCAGAACAGAAGAACACTTGCAATTTTGTTGCATTGTAATTTCTCTAACATCTGCTACAGAAAAATTGCTACAGATCTTACTTTGTATGATGCAATTCAGAATCCTGTTTTTCAGGTGACACTATCACAAAGTTAGCCTGTGATGGGAAATCAGCAAAGCATTACAGCTGTTGTGGCTACAGATTTGAGAAAATATAGGAAGGATGCCTCTTTCAGAACATCTCAGCCCTTGCTAAGGGGTCAACTTTTTCCACGTAGGAAGAGCCATGCAGTTTTATGCAGCTATATGTTTTGCAATTCCCTAACCCAAAGGTTAGGCTAATTAATTCCTTCTCTTATCTTGCTCGAACGATCATTGTGAGTTCAGGTCAGGATTTTTTACTCACATTACTTTTGTCTATTTGGCTTACTTGGCTGGTTTATATGATGTTTTCTAAATAAGACCGAATCTCGTAGATCTTAACTAGATGTTCTGTTCAGCTGGCCTGTGCTGAAACACAAGCAGCACTGTGAGTTCCTGCAGCAGAAAAGGAAGCCATGGATTGCAGTGCACTTTGGAAGAAAAAAGGAAATTAACCAATTAGTAAAAACAACAAACTGCAACTACTTGTCCAACTACCTTACCTTTACTTCCTTACATATGGAATGACAATCAACTTTGATATTGTCCGGTTTAAACATTTATTTCAATTTCACTTGGGTTTCAAATTCAAGGTTATTATTTTTAAATGAAATTGCATTGAAATTGCTGGTGTTTCTTGATTTCACTATTTAGAAAAAAGAATGGGTATCATCCTTTCTTATACTGCTCTGTAAAACAAAATACCTCCACTGTTGGCAAGTGGACAGAAATCAGCCCCAGGAATATGCTGCCAGGAGTTCAGCACATAGGTACGGACACAGCCTAAGACACTTGATGTCTCACAAAACCATAGCAGGCATGCTAAGCAAAAATTCTTTATCAGCTACCTTCAAAGACAGCTGTAAATCTAAAGCTTAGCAACCACTTGGCCTATCTTTCAATCTTTTAAACCTCTGTGATCTATTTTGCTATCAATAGGTTTTTCACCATTCAGGTACCCAAAGCACAGAAATAGGTACACAGCTAGTTCTTGCACAGTCTTTAGATAAGGATTCAATATCCTTTTTTATTTATTATCAGAGCAGGAACTGCCATACTGCCTTGTAAGAAAGTAATATGTAGTTCAAGTGCCAGTCAGTATTTTCCTTTTGTGTTTCTGATTGCAGGCTAGTTACACAACACTAATGGAAGCTTTTATTTATTTATCTAAATGAACAGAAGCCAACATGCAGAAAAACAAGAGGTTAAATCTTTAAAGAGACCTCTTTTCCCAGTTGTAATGGCGCTGTGGACAGTGTTCCTTTTTCAGCTAGAGAAGGAAAAGGGTAGGGGGGATATGGAGGGAATAAAATGCACAGACTGAGTTTTATAGTGGCTGTCTTCTGGCTCATATCCCAAAACATTATGCCACCCTCTCATCAAGATGAAGCCCCTGTCCCACAGTGACATTTCTTCTGCACAAAGAAGGCTCTCTAACCTCAGCTGTTACAACCCTGCTCAGCTTCATTATCTGCAGTGGCACTCTGTTAATTTACAGTGGTTTTTAGTGATACATAAATATAGCTATTCAGTGTTTATTCATGGAAAAGAAATAAAATCCCCAATGAATAGAAGATAAATGACAAAACTGAAAACAAAAAATACACATGATGAGACATAGTAGGATCTTGTTACATAAAATTATTTTGCTGCAATCTAATTTCATAATACTGAGGCAGGAGACCTAGAGATTTTGCCAATGGCATCCCAATTTTAAAGTATTTCATTTGAAATTCTTGAAAATAGCAAAGCTCTCATATCCCTCACTTTTATGTATTATTTTTAGCAGTTCATGGAGGTGCATATTTTATTCATCTAATCCTAATGGAAATCTGTGATTAAAAAAAGTAAATTAAAACCAAAACAAACCCTCAAGATATTACATTCTGAGATCTAATTTGTCATTAAACAAAAAACATATGATGCTAGTAACTGTCACTTTTGTAAAATGTGTTTAATTATAAAATTAAATGAGGCTTCTTTACAGAACCAATTGTGCTACTCTCCATTGCAGAAACCTGAAATGATAGCCACATTGCACAGCAGCTAACATAGAGTAGTTAAATTACAAGAATTACAATAGGCACTTGTTAACATGCCAAACTTTTGCCTCCTTGCAGATGTCTGGACTCTCCAGACCTCTACAAATTATTCATATCTCACCCCTTTTCCTCCCTGTTGTTCTTGTCAAGCTGCCACTGCCTTTTCATCTGCACTACATGCTTCCCTCCTCTCATCCCCACTGTCAACCTGATCCCTGAATGTGGCCTTGTGCATGCCATGCCTTGCACATACCTTGCCAGATTTCACTCAGAACAAACACATTAAGGACCTACAATGGCACCTTTCACCAACATGGGCAATTAAGGGAGTGGAGCCTCTACCCTCTTAAGACACCTGAAAGAGGCCACATAACAGCATTTGTTTTGATCAGTACCTTAATCAGTTCCCAGCCTTTGGGCTGACTCCAGCCACAGTGATCAATCTGAACCAGCACTAGAAGCTATCCAGAAGGCTGAGCTGTCAATTTACTTGTCTACTCCTGACTTGTGCTGTGTCATATACTTAGAGCCTGATGGGATAAAATATTGTGTTTCTTACACTCCAGGAAAAACATGAAATAAAAGTTTTACAGGACTATATACTCCCATCTGGGCATTTTCAATCTCTTAAGAGCATCAGTCAAGGTCATGGAAGTTGTGTGGTTATCTCAGATGTCATGACATTGAAAGTACTTTCAAGGGTTATTTTTCAAATATGATGCCTTATGATTTCTGAGTCTGTAGGGTGCTCAAAAGTCAGAGACTTCCAAGATTTTATCCAGGAGTTAGAAAGAAGCAATAGGCTTCTAGTTTTTGTTTGTGGCTGCACAGCCAAGGTGACACTTCTGAGGGCCATCACATTGCAGGGACATCCTGGTATATATCTTCTCCTCCAGCTATGTCCTTTGGCTCTGCTGTTCTGGCAGCAGTGAAAGATATAGCACAAAAGCTAAGCCTTCCAATGAAGAAAAGGATCATTCTTTCCACAGCTTGCAGTATGCCCTGTGAACACAATAAAAATATCCTATTTACAGTATGTTTTTGGCAATACTAAAATGTGACAAATGAAGAACTTTAGGCTATAGGCTATCCTGTATTGACTACTTCTTGTGTCAATGCATTATAAGAGCTAGCATATCATCATGTTTTCCTAAGGCCAGAAGATACTGACCTCAGTTAGAAATATAGACCCCAGCAAAATGTGATTCTGTATACATTCAGGCAATAAATATTACTACATATTGATTAAAACTACTATTTTTCATTCTTGACACAGCTTTTGTGTTGGTATCAGGGCACCAAAGAACAGCATATCACTTTATTCTAAAAAGACAATCACATATCAGCAGGATAAGAAGTCATGTTGTACCTTGGTATTTGTGGTCCAAGAATCAGAGTTCTCATTTTGATGTGGAAAAGCAACAATTTTTGATTTATTCATGTACTCAGTAAAGATCTTAGGCCACATTTACAATCATTTTGAAGCAAGAATTGAATGGTCAATGAGATAGATTTGAGGTACCACTTCTGAGAATTTGTTTTTGGAGAGGTACACTTGTAACTCAAAGTCAAAAGAGGTAATCAGTAGAGGCCACTTGCAAAAACGTTTAAAATAGTTCAGCACTTGTTTATTTAAATTCCACACTCTCTAACCTGTTAATCAAAATTATACTTTACTGAAAGAACAAAAGAACAGCCATATTAGAAATCTGCATCTGCAAATTCTGGAGGGGAACAGATATGCAAATTTACAGGAGAGATAACTTAGATGAGTGCATTTTATATCAAAATGAAAGCAGAATATTCAACCTTCACTTCTAAATAAGATCTACAAGACTAAAATATGATAAAATATGGTTAACTTATTTTCTCTTGATGTGTTTGCCAGTGTTTTAAGTGCTGTGAACAGATTTTGCCTTGGAGCAAAGGACCTGTTAAGTAACTTTTGTGGCAGTTGAACTCATAAAGGGTACAAAAGATACTGTAGATTTGGTCTATCATAGAATTTTTCCTATGAGCTATTCATAATATAATAATCAAAACTGTGTACTAAATGTATTTGTTTTGATGAAGGCAGTATTTTTTATTCTAAATAAAAAGAGTGTACTTTCAACATAAATGATACAATTGTATCCATAAAGTTGCAGCAGAGAAAATAAAGTTAAATTCTTATACTTCTTTCTGTTGGTATAACATGATATTTTGAAGTGTTTGTGGAGTTTGCAACACAGTTGTATTCTGACTGCTTTCTCTAATTTCTGACTTTCAGAAATTCTGATGGATTCCTTCACAAAATGCCTGAAAGTATGATTTCTATTTTTAAAGTAACAGAAGGAAAAATTAATGAAACAGTTCATCAAATTCACTCCTGATAAACAAATATATCTTTCTAAAATAGACAAATAGAAGTCTTATAGGGAAACTACACAGCATGAAAAAAGAAGATGAACATATAATGATCAGTCTCAGAAAACTTTCAGCTAAAATGCCCCACTAAGAAAAAAAGTGCTTTATCTCCAAGGAAAGCAAGTCACAACCTAAACACTTCCCAGTAAGCTTCAAATACCAGAGCCTGTTTTAAGTTCTAAATTCAGAACAAATTCAGTGCATTTGCTGAGAGCCTTCATCACCTTCAAATGTCTCTGCACTTCACTGCATACATTTTCTGTGAAGACCTACTTCAACACCATAAAGAGCATTTTGACTCTTTCCCAAAATTACCAGGATTTTAGGAACTTGATGATATACATGCATGAACATATATATTACACTAGACAATACTTGATTTTAGACAAAAGGCTGAGAAGCCCCTTACTACAAGAAAGACATAAAGGTGCTGCAGTGCATCTGAAGAAGGGCAATGAAGCTGCTGAAGAGTCTGGAAAATTAGTCTGATGAAGAGTGGCTGAGGGAGCTGGAGGTGTTTAGCCTGGAGAAGAGAAGGCTGAGGAAGGACCTTCTCATTCTCCACAACTACCTCAAAGGAGGCTGTAGTGAGGTGGGACTCAGTTGCTTCTCCCAAATAACAAGCTATAGAACAAGAGTAAATGGCCTCAAGTTTTGTCAGATAAGTTTATAAAGAAAAATTCCCTTACCAAAGGGATTGTTAAGCACTGGAGCGGCTTGCTCAGGGAACTGGTTAAGTCACCACTGAAAACATGAAATAAAAGTCACCAAGCACAACAGAAACTGCAAGGTATCTAAATATGTGTAGGACCACCTTTTCATGAGGTTACTGCATCTGCTTTCAGTTAAAAGTTGTTTGTGTATATAGCTGATTCTGTTTCATAAATGCAACAAATGCATATTGGTCATATATGTATCTGTCATGCAGGACACATTATAAAGCATAAAGAGGAATAATTTAACAACACAATTAATAGCATTTTTGTTGAACTGACCCTACAGATTTTTTTCCTAAAATTTAATAACATCTGATTTTTTTTTAATTATATCTTTATTTAACTGTCAAGGAAATGTAATTTTTTCCTTTCATTTTCCTTGCACCTTTAAATCAGAAAGAAGATTTCACCTACATTAAATTAAGAGGCCCTAAAGCAATGATAAATTCATTTAGCTGTTTAAAACCATACCTTTAACTTATAAATTTCTCAATGGAAATTCTTCAAAGGGTGCTAAGAGTCTGTTGCTATGCAGAGGCAGCTGAGCTAAATGCAGATGAAGCAGATTGCTGGCAAACACTCCCAACAAGATGTGAACCATGAACCCAGAAATCTTTGATTATTGTCTAGCCTGACTCTTTACTAATCACTCTATTCATTTCATGTGTTAAGGGTACTCAGATGTGGCTATTGTCAGAAAAGGATGGAATACAAATAGGTAAAGTCCTACATGCTGAAATCAAGAGGATCATTCATTACGTAAGATCTCCAAATGTAGTACCCTAGAGTGATTGAGAGATACAGGCATACCTTCAAGTGACAGCAACTTCAAAAACCCCTAGCATATCAACAAATCCAGGACATCTTCATGCAGGCCTGCTCTTTCATTTCAGCAAATAGAAGGAAATTCATCTTAGCCTGGCCTGCAAATAAAGAGGGTCTTGAAGGTTAGTAATTAGGCTGAGGAATAGATGAGAGATACATCCACACTTTTAAAGATCTGACAATGTGACTGACGTAGTCATGAATAACTGATAATATTCTGTCTGTAATATGAAGTTTCTCATGTCACCTCATTTTGCTCAGCAACCATGAGGTCCATTTTTTAACATGAAACAATTATTTTTTACAGAAGTAAAGTTTTCTTTCAAATGTGTCACCAAAGAATGCTGGCAGTTGAGAAACCATCAATATTGAATCTATACCCAGCAGGTAAAGCTGCCTGCTGTCATTGAAAAGCGTCCTTTGGTATCAACAATTTTGTTATAGAGCTGCACTGCTTAATAGCTATTTTGTTGCAAATGAACACATCTTGGGAATACAAAAGAATAGCACAGCTTTGAAGAAAAAAATCAATATATATATACAAACAAAACTTCCTTTTAACTTCACTTTCCATCAGTACTCATATGGCAATTTGAAACAGACATTATTCAGCTGATCAGTTAAAGTGAATAATAAAGTCTATTATTCAGCATGATTTGTTAGCTCATTAAGATCTAAATACTCCAACACACGTTTTAAAGTCTGTTCTCTTCAGCAACATAACATTTTGTTTCTCCTATTTCTCAATTCATTTTTGTGTACCTATATCCCTCTCTACCTTTGAGACTATGTGTCTTGAAATCAAGTGGCAGCTGTAGGATGCAATTTATAAGGAGAACAGACTCGAAGATCCTGAAACACAACAAAAGGTTCAAGAAAATGCAACAAAATCAACATTTCAAGCTAAGGTTCAGAAAACATAGGAAAAAAGTCTATTTCTAGCCAAGCTGTAGGACAGAAACAGGAAAAGGTTAGAAAAACCCCAAACAAACAAAGAGAATGTAAGCAACTAGTCTCTTAGAAAATCAATTAAGAGTGAAAATATTAACAGCTTTCACAGATACAAGTGTGCATTTATTATCTCTGACAGCCGGCCTTTTATCATGCCCCTGGTATTAGTTTTCTCTCAGCTTTGTACATAGCATTTATTCACTTTGAACAACCTTTCAGAAAATAGCTGGAGACAAATATTGTCAAGGAGTTTGCAATAAACAGCAAGATTTTTTTTACGAAACACATTTTTGTTCCTATCATAACATGCATTTTCCATGTAACTTTCTCAAAAGCAGAAGTTGGGTTCAAGATCCATAAGGTTTAAAAAAATTACTAGTGTGGGTAGTGACATGACCTAGGATAAGCGACAAAGCATAAGCAAATACTGCCCACTGCAAAATCATTCAGTAGCCCCTAACAGAGAAGGCACTGGGCTGACACCCTCCAGAAAAAAAACCAAAAACCAAAAAACCAAACCAAAAAAACCGCAACAAAACAACATTATATCTGCTTCACAGTTAAATATCACATCAAAAAGACTTAAAACTGCAAACCTTTTCTTTATAACAGAAAGCTAAATTTCACAGGAAAGATAGAATCAGGTCTTATTCTTGCTCCTATAAATTATATCCCAAACATAATCTGCAAAATTAAATATGCAAAAAACCAGTTAAACCTGCAAAACAGCTGCAGAACACTAGACACAGCTCAGCTGCACCTCCTGTGGGTTACAGGTCTTTGCAGCAATAAAGAGGCTGAACTACCCATGCCTCCAGATCTGACAGATGCTGCCTGTGCCAACCCACATTCAGCAAAAGATACCCAGAGGGCTTCATTTATTCGACTTGATTATGTGTCTTCAAAAAGAAAAACAAACCCATGGGAACATTCATGGCTGCTGCAACTTGCTTACCTACTTACATTTAAGAATGGTTTCTATGCCAAATACCTGTCTCTGAAAAAACTCGTGTGTATAGTTCAGGAACTAGAAGAGAACTACTCTAAACACACAGTTTGCAAACAGTGCTTATAGACCAAGAGATTTCAAATTTATGGATTGCACCAGCTGTCCAGTTCCCAAAAAACTGAGCGGGAAATCACCTTTTCTGTTCTAGGAATATAGCTATTTCGTGGTCTTTCACTTAATACCAAATGTACTTACTGTGCATTTGAGGGCAAGCAGAATCAGGTGTTGCTACCAATATTTTCTGAAAAATAGCAATGGTTTCCATATTCAAAACAGACAAGAATAGCAGGATTTAAAAATTTTAAATACATACACTTTACTGCATCACAAAGTATTGTGATATCTGAAGTCTTGAAATAATACAGGAAAAAAAAAGAGGATAACACAAACATATTGTTTTACTAACAACAGTTTTATTTTATGCAGGATATTTCAGAAAATTTTGTTTGGACAGTGTATATACTGGAATTACTCAGACACAGAAATCTACTTAAATGTAAGACCACACACATTTAAATCCAAATTCATCCTACTTCATCTGAGGCCTGTCAGTGGGCATCTAAATTAAGGGTTTCACTACTCCTGGATTTTGAGCATTTAAAAAGACAGCAGCAATGTCTGATTTACCTTTGAGGGCAACACTCATTTTCCATTCATTCTAGGGTGGTAAGACTCCTTATTTAGGTGTGAAAGATAAATTAAATAATGTGACATAGATTAATTCAGGTCATGTTCTTAAAACTCCGCAATACCTTTCTTCGTAAAGGCAGTAAACAAAGTATTGAATTTATACCACCATAAATGGAGAACCTTTCAGAAATTATTCCGTGTGAATGAGATCAGACTGTCTTTGTTCTCCTCCATCACATATAACTCTCAGCACATTGCCTGCTCGAGAGATGTATAGTTTAATTTAAAACAGCATCATTTCAGCAACATGAAACAGCACTTTCCCATTATTAAGTATTATCTGAGACAGCACAAGATTATCCATTCACATCCTTTACGAGAATAGTGTTGATCACATACCAGCAAATGTCTCATCACTAAAGAAAATCAAAGTCCTGACACTTGAAAATCGTGCTTTGTAGATTGAGTATGTGTTTGTTTCTATACCTCCTTTTATGGGCTTATAAATTTATCAGGCAGCCTACAGGTAGTTTTGATTAGATTTACAGAGCAATTTGTAATTTTTAAATTATTAAAATACATTTCCTTTTGTCACCAAATAGCAAGAAGAATAATCTTTAATGATCATTTAAGTTATTTGCTTCCTGTCATTTCTTCTGTTTTGGAATATTCAGGCTAACTAGTTGATAATAATTTTATGAGAGTAGATGGCAGTATTTTGTTCCTGTTGAAATCAATGGCACAACATTCACTGAGGTCACCAAGACATCATTCCACTTACGGTCCAATTCTGAACAGCTCACAATTTACAGATTTGATCCAGAATTCATAGTCCATATTCCACACTGAGATATGGTATTTGGGACTGTAAGTCTCCAGACAGACTCTTCACTTGGAAAGCAGCCCATTCATCATGAGATTTAAGCAAATCAGGTTTTAGTCTGAACCAAATCTAAAAATGAGTATAGAAGGAATGAAGGCTTATGTTGCCCTGACCATAGAATTGTTAAGATCCAGTACTTAACCTCTTGAAGAAAATTTATATGTAAATAAAAAGAAATAATTTTGATAAATCACTAAGTCACCTAAACAAGTATCACAGTTCCCAATTACAAAATATTCCAACATATGGAACCCAACATATGGGCCATTTGCAAAAGGGGTAATTTTTGTAACTTACAGAAATATTGATAACATGTTTTCATCCTTAATCTTGAACTGTGCACTTCAAACGTTTTCAGGAAATGCAGTATTATATTCCAGTTAATGTATGTTTATGTTAATCAAATAGTGTCTCTAATATTAATAATTGACTGTAGGATGCACAGGCGTTTGCTACCAGTTGTACCATTATGTTTCAACAGCAAATGAAACAATTTTTACAGTTCAAAAAAATTCTGATCCATGACTGAGGCATTACAAATCAGTTAACAATAACTTCATAAAATCTGAATAGCAATTTTTGTTTGAATTACATTCTAGCACTAACAGAATAGCATTACACTGTCAAATGTGTTGTGCCATACATTTTATAAAATTGAAGATGTACAGAAATTAAACTCTGGATCTGGCAAATTAACTGTTCAAACATAAGTCTGGTGAGGACTGCATGCCAGCTGCGTGCAAAAAGGGTGAAGGAACCAATCTGACCATGATACTGAGGATCATCTCCACAGACGCTGCTCTCGGAAAAAGCCTACTGGGAGCAATAGAGGCATTTAGATGTGCTCAGAGACTACAGATTTATCCTATTTGATAGAACTCTGAATGCCAAGAGTGCACCCCCCCAAGGGCCAATGTCACTTACTTACAAAATAAATAACTGAAATGTTTTCCTTGGTGCTTATTTTTCTTATGCTTTTAAATGTGATTTGGAGATAAGCATTTAAATAAAGCCTGCCTTTTAAAAGAAAAAAAATCAGAATCTTAGCTATGTCATAATTGGACAGTTCAAACTATAATATAGTACAAATAATTATCAATATTCAACAGAGGGAGAAAAAGGAAGAAAAGTTAAGAGATAAAGTACTGAGACTAACTTTTTTGAGTGTATTTATGAAGGTGTAAACGAAAGTGTCAGAACACTTTACAATACAATGTATCTAAACAGACTTGCTTTTCAAAAAGGTCAAACAATTCTCAAAGTTTATTGACATATTACTATATAGAGAAAGGGAAGGTTAATGTTTGTGTCTATGTAGTGACAATTCTTATTCTGGTAACAGAAGAGAATTTAAGAGTAACTCTGTATTCCCACAAAATCTTACCTTCAGCTGCCCCAAAACATCTGACAGAGAAAAGCCTTTTTATTTGTTCTGATTCTAGATTGTAAATCCTGGAAATAGTAACTAAATGCTGAAATTTTTTCTGTCAAGTACAAACTGTACAGATATCAATACTTTTCCTAACACACAATCAAAAATGGCTCCAGAGAGAAGTCAATTTGAGAGAATGATACTTAGAAACGAAAGTTTCACTAAAATGTCAATGTATATTAACTTGTTTAATATTTCCTTTAACATGGCACGCCACCTAGCCAAGGGTGAAACAGGTCTGAAGGGGAAAATACAGCTACTGCTAGTAAATGACAGGTAATTTACTGTGAGTGAGACCACAAATTATCAATAGCTTTATCATGGTAGAGGCCTGTTTTGGCATACTAATGACTGTCTGAGAAAGAGGTACTTTTATCTACGTTGTAATGAGATATCTCAAGGATATGAAATGTACATATGGGAGGGACAAAACAGCTGGGTAAGACAGGGACATAATGGTAAGACTGGAAGAAAAGAGAAGAACTCCTTTATATTAAAATTCAGCAAGGGTATCTGTAATGTCCATGAAGAAACTCACTGCACTTCTGACATCGCCCAACGCTTACCACCCAAATAAATAACAATTACACACATATTTCAATATAATAAGCTCTGATTCCAGCTCCCACAAACCAACTGAAGCACATTTCACCAGAATTCCACTTGTAATAAAAAACAGATGGTAAAGGAAATAGATGTCTCTTTGTGATCTGATATACACATCTGCAGACATTTACAATACGCATGCACTTCCAGAGAATGCTGAGCAAGTTAAATTGGGAAATGGGAATTTTTTTTTTTCTTTATGGGCAAACGAAGAGCATGAGTCAGGAAGCAAATAAGCTGTGACAAAGATGCAACTATCCTATCAGGCCTATCTGTTTTCAAACAAATATCATATTACTGCATCATGTTAAAGGAACACCAAGCATGATAAAAATACAACTTTAGAAATAGCTTGCTGCAGGGGAACAGCACTCAAATGTGAGGTGGCTGAGGGTCAGGTGATTTTCAGATCTCTCCCCTCTCTGACAGAAGACCTGAGGTTAGCAATGGCTGTCCTTCAGAAATTCATTATACAGACAAGCAAAACATCCCACAGCAACTCAGGGCTAGAGATTTATTTGAGGTCTTCTAAATCTCAGAGTGTATTTTATGCAGACATCAACAATAAGCCATTGCCAATGGCATCACATAGCTGCACTGGTCACAGGGAAATTATGCACAAAAATCAGCAGAGAAATGTGTTACAACAAAGAAGGATGGAAAAGTCTCACTCAAAAAGAGCAAATACTTCCAGAACCTCTAAGACAAGAGGTATAGAAAAAAATGGTTCAAGAAGACAGTATGTTAACAACCTTCAAAATTACGTTATGTTGAGGCAGGTCAAAACCACACAAATTTAACTGCTCATTTGAGGGATCTTCCTAGTTTCTTAGATTTCATCACATTTCTTTTTCTCCAGATAATTTACTTCAGGCTCACAAAGGGTATCACTTTGTCAGGAACAGAGAATTAAAACTTCTCTTTTGTCAAACATCAAACCCTAATTTAAGTACCACATCTCTGACATGCAGGATATCCTAGAACGAGATTTAATATCTGAGTCCATTCCAGTCCTGGGCCTGTCTGCTCAAATTGTAAATAAGAAACTAGATTTACTCAAATGTTCCATTTCCTCCCACTAAGGGGATGCTGAACAGCCCTAAATCTCAGCTTATGTTTATTTTGTACCACTATAGTGACCAGTGAGACATCGACAGAATGCATATATCGAGGGGTCAATAATCACCATTGGGAACAGGACCTGTTTGACAAGTATAATTTCATATAAACCATGAGACAACCATCAGATGGTAAATACTTTCTGGAACTAACCATTTGGACTGGAGTCAAACTGGTGAGCTGGAGGTGAAAAGCTCTCTGTTCTACTACTAATCCCCTGAGCTATAGAGGCCCCAGCTGGTACTTCTGCAAAGGTTCACACAGCTTTTTTGAAAGGCCGCAAAAGTAGTTACAATATCTTTTTAAAGAAAAAACAAATCAAAATAAACAAAAAAAAAACCCTTCCACAGTTTCAAGAACAGTTACATTTTTCTTAAAATAATCTCTCTGAAAGTAGCAGACTGTACACATTTTACAAGAATAAACAAACTTATCTAATATTTATCCACAAATTGGGAGTCAGAGATCATTAGTGCAAATTTCTGCTGACCAGCAGCATTTATTCTAAAAACTTTGGATACCCTAAGTGGTCCATCAGTGAACAACAGATATCTTCAATCTGTCTAATCTCTTCATGGGGCATGTTTTGTTTCCAGGCATGAATGCTACTTGGTGAAATTTCCCCTTCATAAGGAAGATAGAAAAGACTGGTGGAGGTGGCAAATAATATTTGGTTTAAGCTAGCAGGAGGAAGAGGAATACCAAGAAAGGCAAAAATTGTTTCAGCTGTCTTCTGAGGAAAGCTCACAATATCTTCAAACTTGACCAGTTGATAATTTGTTGGCATCAAGTCCCTGTTTATTCTCATTGCTGCTGCTGTGTTTGCTAGCCATAAATAAGACAACACAGAAATAGCGTTTGAATTAGAATTTGAAATTTCTTTTCTTAGTGATTCAAACTCAGAGGCATAGCCTTCATTTAAACTACATTTTTCTTTACCATTCTCCCCTTTAAACATTGCAGCCAAGCGTTGTGGAATATTTTTCAAGGAGTAAAGGCTTGGCTTATTTTTGTACAACATTGAATAGACCCATGCCCGTGGGTCCCTCACTATATATAGTGCTCTCATTGATGGTCCTAAGATTTCCTGAAAGAAGGGAAGTTTTAATGTCCAGCTCCCACTGCTTAAACTAAGCACAGGTCGTGCATTAGGATAATAGATGAGATGTCTTCTCAGTTCCCTGATATATTCAGCATCTTTTTCTTGACTCCCTCTTGACCTGCTTCTTTGTTCTAACAGGGATTCCCTCTTTTTGGACCTTTTCTTTTTGTCTTTACTTAGTGCAGAATGCTGAGCAATTTTACTTCTGCCAGCTTCATATAAGTGAATGTTTTGTAAATGCAACTTTGTGTCTCGAACTAGAGACTGGAGCCACCCTTGGATAAGATGAAAATTACCGTTCTGGACATCAGAAACCTTCCATTCACAAGGATCTACAAAGGAATCAATTTCAAATTCAGTCTCAGGAATCTGAAGATACGGTGTAGGTATCCTGATGTATAAAAAGTCACTGGTATTGAAAAAGAGCTGTTTTAAAATTTCTGCACCAGAAGTGGGAAGCGAAGTAATGATAACATCTGGCAAAACAATGGGGTTTCCTTCTAATTGTTTGGCTTTATTGCCTTTATCACGTTCTAGCCTTGTCATGTCACTGCTCCACTTTGCACAGATGGGCTGAGTACACATGCTCCACACATCCACCAATTCGATAAGCCACAGTGTGACAACCACTATCAGGATACAACGCAACATTTTACCGAAGGATATGTAAAACCGCCACTGAAAAGCCAGTATGACCAAACTGACACCCAAAATTAACCCTGCAACTATGTTCACTTTGAATCCAAATGGGAAAACTACCCTATTGTTTTTCATCTCTTTTTTCACAGATTCAGTACCGAGACCAAACATGGTCACTTTATTTTCATGAACTACTTTAGCAAAACCACCAAATCCCAAGTAATCAAACCTTGCCTTTAAATTCTGATACTCAGTCACAACAGAGATGGTATTTTCAGTGTTGTTGACACTGAGCAAAATCTGAAATCCAGATTTTGCATTATCTATGAGTCTACAGTTAGAAACATTGACATACGGGCCATAGAAAAGGTAAACAATCCTTGTAAGCGTGTTTTTCATTGGAAAGGTAACATTTACAAACTGAGTCCATCGCTTTTTGAATTCAGCAGCTTGTTCAGCCTCCTGTATCCTAGCAACAGGACTACTCCCACGATGATCAAACCAAAACATCTTGTAGTGGGCATCCCACACATCCATCATAGCTCCATTGTACTTGTTCTTAAACTTATAGGGTATATATTTAAAATCAATGTCAAGGTTATGAAAAAAGGCACTGACTGAATTAACAAGAGAGTCTTCCTCCTTCTCGATATGGTCAACTACTAACAATGTCTGAGAATTTAAGAGCAGCAAAACACGATACACACTTTTCAGTTTCATTGCTGATGTGTAAGCAGATACTGCCTCACCACTCACAAACATCATGTCACCAGCCTGGGAGGCTGTTATAATTTCTCCAGTTGAGTCTCCAACCTCGTCACCAATCCACTTCAGCCACTGGGCACACTCACCAAGCTGCCCTTCCCAAGGCTGGTTGCACTGGCTTGTAGGAGATGGAGCGAACACCAAGACATTGTTCAGGTGGCTCAGTTTAGGTCCATAAAGAGCCTCAGATACAAACACCTGTCCATTGGGAGCAAAAGTAAAGGAGTTCTGATCAGGATGTTCATGTCCCGGATTGAAACTTCTCCACCCATCAATCCATCTATAGGGTTGAAAGTGAACTATATCATAGACAGCACGTCCACCGAGTTTCCCAGACTTGAAGGATACAAAGGTGTTTGTCTGACTGTTTGGCAATCCAGCCCCATAAGTAACAACTCCCCAGTTAGGAAACACATGCATTTTAGCAGTACCATAGTCAGGAGGTGGCCGAGGAGTGATTTCAGCATCATACCATATAAATTCAGTATGTAATGTGCTCCACCTCTGTGCAGTGGATGGCACCATTGGCCCATCCTTGGGTCTGTGTTTTCTAATTTGCTGTGCCAGCCAGTTACCAGCTCCATTCTTCATGACGAACTTATCCAAGAAAACCAGTTGGCTCTCAGGACCATAAAACCAGTTGTAATTAGAATCTGCAACACCCACAGTCCTCTGGAAGCCTGGCAACAGGGTGGCATAGTAAAACCAAAAGTGCATTTTCAGCCAGTTGTTCTCCAAGTTGTTAATACCGAAGTGGCGCTGGGCCAGGAAAACATACTGGGTCACTGACTTGGCTGTGTAACTCCCGTAAGCTACTCCCTCATCCAGAGACCCATCTACAATATGATTGAGCAGAAACATCGTTTTCTCCATCACATCAACAACAGTGTGTTTCCAAATATTCGCCTGAGATCCTCTGTCCACTCCTGCAACTAAAGCCCCAATAAGCAAAGCAAGCATATTGGTTGCTTGGTGATTATGGAGAAGCTGCTTTCCCCAGGAACGAACCTTGGAGTACTCATACATTTCCTCGCTTACAGACCATATCTTCTCCAGGTACTTTTGCCTTCTCTCATCTCTCAGTGAATTATACAAGAAGTCAAAAGCAGTGGCAAATCCTGTTAGGGAGTGACCGAGTGGCACTTCATCTCCAGGTGCATTCTCAACCAACCAGTTTTTGTAGCCAGCCATTCTATCCATATATTCTAGGGCAAAATCAAATGCAGCTTTATCTTCGGGGCACAGCAAGCAGTAGAACGCTAGAGTAGGCAGGTTGTTACCATAAATCTCATTCCACTTGGCTGCAAAATCAGTGTGCTTGGGTGGAGGTAGGTAGTATAAAGGGTTGGACAGCATAACCATCACCGCACTCCTGATGGCTCTGAAGAGATGCAAATGGCTTGTATGAGCCTTCTGCCTCAGTGCCTGAACATCCTGAGCATCGAAATACAAGCTGGGATGAAGAACTGTTCTTTTCAGCTTCTGCTCAGCACTAAGACCTTCAAGTTGCTGTTTTTCATACTGGTCTACATTTTCCATGAAAGTCACCCAATCAGAGTAATTGCTTACAGATTCTTCAAAAGTGAAGACATCAAATGCCATTAATGCTAGAAATAGAGTATGCCCCGTGAACATCAGAGCCATGATCCATTAGGCAGCTCCTCTTCCCCAGACATACATTTCTTCACAAAACACAGCGTTCAGATATCAAACTTTCATCCAGTTAGTAAAAAATAATATCTTAAGGCATATTTTTATGAGAAAAGACTTATTGTATACTGTGCATTACAACAAAGGCTCAGACTACTTGTAATCTGAGATACAACATTGAAATGACAAGGCTCTTGAAAAGTTAAACCTCAGGTGCCTTGTCTGTTCACACTTTTCTCAAATACAACACTACAAGCATAAACACTAAAATCAGGGAAAAAGTAGAATGTCCAAGATATGCATATAAAGCACAGGTTGACTGCACAGTAACAGACTGAAACACTATCTCTTGGTAACTTGAAAACCATGATCTGAAAAGGGAATTGAAGTCATATATTTGCTTTTTTAAAAAGCTTTAAATCAGGCCAAATTCCACGTTTAGAGCTGATGAAAACTCCACTGATCACAAAATGATATAATTTATTCAAAACAATGTGCTATATTTGATAAAATAGGGAATATACAGCACTTGGAAAATAGACTCCAAAATTGAAATTATCTTCAGTCTTCACCTTTCCTCGATTTCCTTACACACTTTTTCCATCTTTCTCTTTTGGGATTCATGGAGGAATGGGAAGGAAAACAATAATTAAAACAAAATTCAACCCAGATCCTCCATTAGATCCTTTTGATGAAACTGCAGTGCTTTTAACCACTATTCCTCTGTTTGTGAAAGATGCATCTGAATGAAGAGTCATACTGACATATCTGCAAGTCTTTTTTAATCTTTTCTTCAGCTAGTGATGCCCAAATTTGGCCTCAATGATTCAAAAAATCCTGTTCCTTCCTTTATGATGCAAGAAGAAAACATGTGAAACAGTCAGAAAGCCAGTACTTTCTTGTCAGAAGAGCAGTTTCAGGTTTCCTTTCACTTTGCATGTTGGTTCTTTCTGTGGAAACAGAAACAAAAGTTCTCTGAAGCTGCGTAGATGTCAGAACATATTTAAAGTACTTTGGTTAACAAAGTGCTGCTAAGCTTACAGGAATGATGAGTTAATTCACCTTTTCTTTTAAGAAAAAAAAAAAAAAAAAAAAAGAAAGAGCATTTTCAAAGTTCCACAAAATTTACCCCTGGCAAAGGAGCAAATCAGACTCGCTACTCAAGCTCGCTTTATTTCACCTTTTCCAGCGCGAACATGAGCTCTCAGGAATATTTTCCAGTTACGCTACCAGGAGCTACTCATAGAAATAAATCTGACACACGCCACCGAAATTCCATTCAGCTCGAATTAAAATACAATTATCCGCGCATTCATCCCACGCGAGCGGCTCCGCGGGAGAAAGGGGGCGGGAAGCAGGAAAACGCGCCCGGCAGTACCGGGACCGGCCCGGGCCCCGCCGCACCGAGCCCGGCAGAGGGCGCCCGCCGCCGCCGCGCCCCTGCCCGCGCCGGGGCCGCACAACTTGGACAAGTTTCGGCGAGGACCGCGGGGCCTCCGCCCCCAGCGCCCTCCGCCCCCGAGCCCAGCCCCGTCTTACCGCAGCGGGTCCGCGCCGGCTCCCGCGGGGCCGCGTCGCTCTGCCCCGGCCGGCGCGGCCCGGGGCGCGGGGCCAGCCCCGGCTGGGGGCTGCGGGTGGCGGCTGCCGCGCCTGCCCCGCTCGGCTGGGCCGGGCTGCGCTCGGCTCCGGCCCCTTCCGCTCTGCCGCTACTTTTCCACCCGGGCTGGCCGCAACTTCGGGTCCCTGCCCTCCGCCGGTGGCTCCCAGGAGTTGATGGAGAGGGAGATGCAGCAGCGAGCGCCCAGCGACGGGCGCGGGCAGCCAAGCAAACTAACAGGGATGTCGCTCCGGAGGGGCGGGGAGGGAAGGAAGGAGGGAGGGAATGAGGGAGGGAGGAAGGGAATGAGGGAGGGAGGGAGGCGGGGGGGTTGGCAGAGCCGCCCCCGGCAGAACGCGGATGTGCCGATCCTCCGCGCCGAGCTCAGCGGCGGGCGCGTCGCCAGTCCCGCCGAGGCTCCCGGCGGCTCTTCCCTGCGCCTGCGAGCGCTGCCCCACCGCTCCAGCCCCGCTGGATGCCAGCGCCCCCCCTGCGCCTCGGCTGCCGGCGGAGCGGAGCGGAGCGGAGCGGAGCGGGGCTCGGTGGGAGCGCCCGCGGGCAGGGCCGGGCCCGGGGCCGGGGCCGGGGGGCCGCGCGGGGCAGCGGCGCAGGCGGCGGGGGGAGGCGAGAGACCGCGGTGAGCCGGTGCAGCGGGGCCCGGTGCGGGGAACGGGGAACTGAGGAGGTACGAGGGGGCTCGTGGAAGAAAAGCTGCCACGGTGGGTCACCCCCGTGGCCGGCCGGCAGCCACCACCCCGCCGCGGACCGGCCCCCGCAGCTCCCGGCCGGGCAGTGTCAGAGGCGGGCGCGGCGGCTGCCCGGGGACCGGAGAACTAGGCAGGGCAGGGCTGGGCAGGGCAGGGCAGGGCGTCAGGAGCCGCTGTGGGTGACAACTTTGTGAGAGCGGAATAACTACCTGACAGTGCCCGTGTCTCAGGGACCTCGAGGATGCGCACCATCTGCTTTGTTTGTGGCTGTCACACTTCTTTATACCTGCGTTCCTGCACTGGCACTTCGTTTTCTGCGATGCATTAAAATGGTTCTCATTCCGCTTTAGCTGAAGGCTTCTGAAGTAAATTATAAAGGCGTCATGAGGTGTAAAATCCTTTGCCGTTCATCGCGGTCACGGTCAGTGGTGCTCTGAAGGGCCAGCAAATCCTGGCCTGTCCCCCTGGTGCTGTGGTCCGCCCACAAAATCCAAGAGACATAGCACCGTTCTTGGATTTGAATCACAGTTTGGATTGACGGTGATGACTTTCAGAGCCTAATTTTGTGGCCTGATATGATACCAAGCTGTTCTTCGGCAGTCGAGTGTAGGAAATGAAAGGGTGTGAGATTTTGGGTGTGTTACCACTTACTGTGTTTATAATCTGTACTTCAAAGGATGTGGGTTTTAATCATCTCAATAAGCATAACTTTTTCCAAGGCATAGCCTATATTCTTCTTCTTTTTATTTGCCCCCATAGAAAATACAGTTGCATATTCGAAGTATTGCTTAAGCTACTCAATGTGTAACTATCTTGAAACGAATATATGAATATATAAAGGCCATACATTATGGATACTGGTTCTGTTTCTTTGTGCTACAGAGTGCACCTTAGAAGGATTAAATTATTAAATTATGCACATTTGCATTAATGATGAACTGTGCCTGGAACCATCCTGATCTCTCAGATGTGCCCTATAGACTTGGCTTAAAAGGGAAAAATACTGATTATTGCCTGGATCATATCTTCCCATCAGAAGAAATTTGCATAATGAACAAAGATCAGCACATAATTCCCTGACCTTGAATCTTTTACAGTTGTGCCTTTTTATGCTATCAGGGAAGTTATTCCAGGAGGAGAGCAAAAAGAAATGTAAAGCATCAATAGAGGCCCATTCCCCTTTAAGTCTGTAGAAACTGAGTGGAATACACGACAAATGAAAACCTCCCAAGTCTTTCCTTCTATTCTCATTGTACCCATTACATTTTTTCCCAAGGCTGACCCATTCTGGAACATATTAAAGTCTCAGAGAATGACTTCTCCCATAAATTGTCAGGCAATTCAGAATGAGCAGAGTATGTGTAGGACTTAGGCTAAAAGCAAGAGTAAAGCTCTCCCAAGAGCTTTTCTCACTCCCTGGGACCGGTGCTGAGATCATTACATGCTCAATTGCAATGTGGTATTTGTGGAGAAACATGAACATGAATTACTGTCTGTCCCCATATATTCACAAATGGTACCATTTCGAAAAAGTCTTATTTATATGGCAATGAAAGCATTTGTAAGGCATTTCACTTTTGCTGTGGCAGCTTTTTCACATTAAGAAAAATGCACTAGCAAAATAGTTCAGACTCATTTTTTGCTAAGCAAATTGTAAAGCAGGAGTGTCTTTAATTGTGTATGATTTCCAGCAGTTTAGGCTACTTAGTTTCTGTCATTTTCAAGTTTCTTTGCTTCAAATACAACCCATAAAAAAACCCCACAAACAACCCAGCAAAACAAACAAAAAACAAAACAAAAACCAAACCAAAACAAGCCAAGCCCAGACCAAAACAAAAAAAACCAATAGTGGTAAAGCTGGTGTTCATTTATTTTTTTCTATTGTAGTTTTCAGTAGTCAGCAAAGACACATAGTTACTATACTACAACTCAAGAATAAAACCAAAATTTTGGATACAGCTGGTATCAAGGATAAATAACTAAGTGAAGCAAACTTCAAAAGAGCTGGATTGAGGTAATTAGGAATAGTGACTCTGGATTGTAACCAGCTCTTTTGCATAAAATGAGTGAATTATATTGGCATTCTGCCTTACCTGATTGCATAATGCTGTTTAAAGAGTGGTCACTAAAATCAGGGTCACTTTCAGAACAACTGTTAATTGTGAAAGTAACTATTAAAAGTTACCATTTACATTTTTATTTGTAGAGACACTGACCATCTGGCAACAAATTGCATTCTATTATTGCATTTTCAAATATTCTTCATAGCTATGAATAGCTGAAAAACAAGGCTTATGGGCTATCAGCAAGAAAAAGATACTGTAAAATAGAAATAAGTTTTGAGTCATGGGAAAGTGACCTTATTGTCACATCAAATTCTTAGTTTAAAAAAATCATGGGTCATTGTTGGTGATATACTGTGGTGTACTGCTTGAGGGATCCCATTCTGCACTGATATCAAGATCAGCCATCTGAATGATCTTGAAAATGCTAGTAGTGTATTTTCCTTGAGTACAGGCCAAGTGCTAACAGATGGAATTGAAGAGTAGAACAGTCAGCTGGACTGCAACAAAATACTTGCAAGTGTCAAATAAAATAATAATTCAGAAGTTCATACACAAATGAAGTGCTGATGTCAATTATGAGACATTAATCAACACTCACAAAAAGAACGAGGTATTTAGGAAGAATCTGGATTGAGATAATTAGGTTCCAGTGGCAGTGAATTCTTGAAACTTCTATCTAACTCCTCAAGTAGCAAAAGTACATAAATTCCTAAGTTTAAAGTGGAGATTTTATTTCAGAGGCATCACAAGTTTGGGTGAGAATTCTTGACCACTGAGAAGTCTTTCCATATTGGCAAGGCTTGGTGCTTATTTCATTTCCCAACCTTAATGCAGATGGAAAGATAGATTAAATTTTTTTGAATTTTAATCTACTCAAACACCTAATTCACTATGAATTCTAGAAACACTCCTCATTACAACAAACAAATAAAGCTTTGAAAAATAATGCAGTGGTTATGAAGATCCACTTTAAAGTATTAGTCTGTTGATCAGAAGCACCAACCTTTCATAGAGAAAACATGGGTGAAGTGGACTTTTCCCCTTAAAAAGAATGCTAACCATAGTCTTTCAGCTCTCAAATGACCTAATCTCTTGTCTAATTCAGCAAACAGCATCTTTTTGTTTCAAGCTAGGGGCATCCTGTGGAATCATGTTACCTCTCATTAATATAGTCACACATAGAGACTTGCACACATAAATGAATTCCATTAGAGGAAAGGAGTTAGGCCCTTTGCTACCCAAGAATAGCTCAAACATTTTACAGTAAGCGGGTATTGGAACAAAGTGTATACCACATTCTCAGAGAAAGATTCCTTCGAATTGTGTGTCCTGCTCTATGACGCTTCCTTTTGCAGTATCCAAGTCCATTTCCTCTTTCTGTAACCCTACCTGACAGGAAAACACACAAACTCCACACTGTTAGCCAGCCAAGTAGTTTTGGAGAGAGAAATCTGATGTTACTGATGAACATTTGACAAATAAAGGGGATGTATAATAAAGTATATAAAATGTAAGAAGGGGATGTATGATAAAGTATATAAAGAATTGATAGCAAAGTTCCTGTCTTTTGGGGATCAAGTGATTTCAGGAGAACTGCATTGTCAAGTATGCAGAAAAGAGCATGTGATGACACTATTTTTGTAATATATTACTGTTTTATTTAAGATTTTTTTTTCATTTAGGAATGGTAACTGGCTAAAAGCAACAGCAACAAAACACTAAAAAGCAGGCATGAATATCCAGGTTTTATTAATACTGAAAATTAACATGTTTATCACTCTGCACAAAGTAGAAAAGGCTTGTTTTTCCATATTGCAAAGACTTGTTGGCGCAGTTCTCCATCACTGCATGACTGGAGAGGCTGGAAAGTGTCCGGTGTCACTGTCAGTGGAGAGAGGGAGGATGGAGCAACTGCCAGAAGCTGCGGTGCTGCACTCCTCCTCCATCCCAGCTGTGTACTCCTGCAAGCCCCTTTGTGTCCGAGCAGTAGGCAGTCTCTTTGCTACAGAATTGGTACTGCAGACTCAATGGGGCAGCACAGTTTTAGGCCAGCTTAAGTAGATGCTAAACTGCCCCTTAAAAATGTCAGCTGTGTACAGGGGTAATTTTAAATCCATTTGTGAGTACCTCAGATGCCACATATGAAGCAAATGGGACTATTTGTACTTTATTAGCATTTTAATCAAACAGTCTTCAGTGGAAGTGGTTTAAAAGCATCAGGGATGATGCTGTGTGCAGTGGTGGGATCTCGGGAAGGTTCTCAGCAGTTGGTCAGAACAGCACAATGCCAAATTCTTAGGGTATAAAATTCATTGGAATAACATCTGTGCACATCTACATCGAAGCAAATGTTTCACTATGAAAACTCATCAGCAGGCAGAGAAAGATTAATGCTACAAATGTATTTGTGGAAGCATTTAAGTATTCAAGACTTGATTGTGTTTTTCAACCTGCTAGATATTGACATATTAAGCACAGTATGTAGGTAAATTAATCATAACATAAAACTCAAAGGAGTGGAAGAGGAAAGAGTCTCCTTTTCATTGACCCAGTGTCTTGACAATATTTGAAATTCTTGACATTTAACTCTCCAAAGAAAACCCACAAAAACAAAGTGACATAAAAACTCATTGCTAAGTTTACCAGGCATTAAGTTTTGAACCTCAGTGTGATACATTCACCAGACATATGCGTGATCAAATATATGCTACAATTTGGACCAGAGAAGAACTTAACGTTAGAATTTTCTGATGTAGATAACGTTTATGTAATACTGCTGTAAATAGGGTTCTACCCTTGGACCTCAGGTAGAGGTCATATGTAAAGAATCAGTGCATGGAGGCATACCTCCCAATTGATTTTGGTATCAAAATAAAAAATATTACTAGCATCCCATTTTTTTCTTTCACTTCAGGAGAGATATCTCAGCTGTAGTTTTGCAGTCCTAATATAAGTCCCATTGATGATGTGCATGCCTTTCTACAGAAGACATTAGGTCTGTATTTGGTCCTGAATCCCAGTACCCCATCACTGGGTCCTTTCTGCAGCAGTTATTAATACAGTATTCTTGCTTGCTAGCAACCATAAATTAGAATTAGCCTAAAGATATTTTTAAATATATTGCTTGGCCCATGAGGAATATATATGAAAAATGTTCTTATTGGACAAGCAGAACCTACTGAGGCAGCAATTAAATCATAAGACTGAAAACAAAAACTCTTATGATCTACACCATTGTCTCCAAATTATATGATTAAGGAGATACTAAATTATACATTATAGTGAAAAGGTGCAACCACAAATCTTAACTAAGCATATTTTTTGTAGTTCTATTCATTGTACTAATGTACAGGCTTATATTTAGCAGCCTTAAGAAGCATTAGAAAACAGGAAAGCTACAGATTACAACCCATATGGGTATGCTCAGGTTGGCAGCAGTGATTAATAGTATCTTCTGGGTTTGCTTTTTATAACTTAAACAATATTTAAGACAGATATTAAGATGATTTACATCACAAAGAATTCAAACACTGTACTTACTTAAACAAAGTGTACTATGTTTTAAGGAATGCCAGACAAAGTAGCATGTGTTGGTTCAGTCATTATCACAGGGAAACAGGCAAGGTCTCAGGTTAAAATGGGGTATCTCAGTTTGCAGCACAGCACCCTGAATTCGACTTATACTTAACCCATTCTACCTAAATATCCTAAGTGATTTTATGTCAATAAAGGCCACATTCATCCACATCAGTGGGATATCTTACTTTGCACAGTCCTATGAGATTTAATAAAATTACTATAAAGTACCACTTAATGGAAAAGTGTGGTTTGACAAGAATTTTAACATTGATGAGGTGATCTGCCACTCTTGTCATATCTGGTTGACTATTCCCATCTCCCCCTTTTCCAAGGATTAGATAGCCATGATGAATCAGATAAGGGGACTGCTTTTGCAAAAATCTTACCTAAAAAAATAGCTTTCAGTTTTCAGCTAGAAAATCTCCCTCAGTTTACTTCACCTGGCATAGGCTATAATATATCTTAAGGTAGGGAGTGAAGAGTACATCTTTGGAGATTACTTTAAGGTAAATAACTTTGTAACTTGGTTGAATCCTTCCATTCTTATTTCTGATGTTTTGCTCTGTAGGAGGAGAGGTCTAGAATGCCAAATATTTTTAATCATCCAAGGGAACCTGAAAAATTTGAGTGCCAGGCATGTAAAAATGTTGAAAATATAGACTATCAAACCTTTCAAGTAAGAGTTTATTGTTGCAAATACTTTTCTATGTTATTGTAAAAAATACATTCTCAAGTTCTTAGTGTTACTAGTCAATTTTAACATTTGTTTTGCTAGATGTTCAGTAGGTTGTCACTGGGCTTGTTTAAGTCATGTAAGGAAAGTGGTGCAGAAATTATTAACATCATAACAATATACCAGTGATTTAGGCTGGATTATAGACAGCACAGTGACTCTCACAACCTAGAACACAGGGTTTGCATTACATTCCTTTGGATTATCCAAAGACTAAATTTTGGGAAGTTTCCACTTTTACTGCTGTTTTCCCTGCTAATGTATTTTGGCCTGTAGGTTTCTTTTAACGCATTGTTACCATCTGTTATTCTGAGTACCTTTGTTAACTTTTTTGGTTTGGTTTGGTTTGGTTTTGACTTGTAAATGCTGCCAGAGAGACCAATTATGTCTACATAACACTGTGCAGTTCTGCACACAGGTACCCAAGCCTGTTGTAGCAAGCTTAGCTATCTTGAATAGATAACTTGCTCTATTAATGAAGCTGTTCCTCCTGGAATGTAAGGTGGTACGTCAAAAATTAGCCTGGATATTACTTCAGGGCAGTGGATGGTTCTTAGCTGACCCATGTTAAAGAGAAGACTCTTTTTTAAATTTGGAAGATAAAGTTAGGATGCAAGCTAATAAGTCTATAGATCCCTACACAGAGAGGTCACGCTGGAGGGTTTATATATTAATAGCAAGAGGAATGAAATTATCAAATAGCTGAAACCTGAAGCTTGAACATTAATGATATATAAGTTGTACATTATTAACTGTGTTTGTAATTAACACTGGAAGAGTTTTTCAAAGTATATGATGGATTAGCTGTAATTTGAAGTCTGTAATTAAGACCAGATGTACCTCTCAAAAGATATTGTCAAATTTGATGATAAAAGAACTATCAGGAGAAATTCAAAGGTCTTAAACTTTATGAATTTTTTATCACATTAGGCTTTCTTTTTTCGACATTCATTCATCTAGAAAAGTGGAAAAATACAGTGGACATACATAAAGGTCAAATAAATAGGTTTCTTATAATGGCAATTGAACTGCTTTCTGTTCTGCCAACATAACTGGTTTGGGAAGCAGCTTGAGACCTCTCAAGCATAAGATAAAAATTAATTTTGCCACTTCGTGTAGGGAGGCAAGTCTGGCAGTAAAAGAAAACATAGGGAGAAGAAGTACTGCCTCTTTTCCCCTGCCCTGCTTCTGCATAGCAGTAACTCCCAGCCCATACACACTGATCTTTCTGGCAGTATTAGCCAACCAAAGTGTCTTTCCAGACATATAGCATGGCTACAGGAAGAAAGCAATTAAAGATCTTCTTAACAAATGTGATTGAACTATGAATATTTTCCTGTCCATTCCAGTTTTACTGCCTAGGCAACTGCCTCTACTTCCAGTGCCTGAAGTTGGCCCTGACAATACCAGTGATTCATTAATCTGTCTTGGGCTCATTTGGAATCTTACCTTAGTAACCATTACAGGGGCGTCCATAACAATCTACAGTACAACTTCAACAATTCATTTGTTGCATAAAGACTTTGTTTTGTTTATGGGGCTTTATGAACTTACAAACATCTATACAGAGGTGATGTATGTCAACTGAAAAAGTTTTTTTTCATATGCATACAATAGATATCCTTGGCACATGTGAACAGTATTATTTTGACTCACAGGAATGAAGTATTTACAGAAAGATAAATGCACTCAAGAGCGCTTTCTAAATAGCACTACTGAAAAGCAGTAAGTATAAGAACAAAAAAATATTCATCCATTTAACATGAGATACTTGCCATCACAAATGCTTCAAAGAAAAATTCAGCAGTTATCATATTTCTAGCATTTTTTTCATTTCCAGAAGACACGGTAGTTGATAGATATTTTTTCTATCTAATTGTCAACAAACATGGAATCTTCAGTTTCAAATATTTTCCCCTTTGATTTTCTAGTGCACAAAAAAATCTATCTCCAAATCATTTGTAATATATTTGCAATCACAAGAGCAGCAAGCAAACAAATACTCCGACAAAGCCTGTCAAAACTAAGATGAGTTCAATTGCATGTGCTGAACTATGCCTCTCCCACAAACATGGGATTACCTCTGGCAACCAGGCAGGCAGGAAAATATTCCTAATAAGCTCTATAGCCTTCCTTCTTCCTCACAAATCCACATTGTTTTGCAATATGCCCAGAAAACGATCCAAGTTCCAGCTATTACAGCCCAAAGCTCATCAGGCTTGTGTTAGATATGCACTGCTGCTGCCTAGAGTTGCAAAGAAATTACTGAGAATTGTTCAAAATTTTCCTGACACTTTTCTGTAGAAGTAAATAATTTATTGACATCACTGATTGGTGGGATCAAAACATCTGAGGAAACACATGAAATCTTTTGAAACTGTGACAATAACTGAGCAAATTTCTAGTCATCTTAGCACTCATATTCCTCATCCCCTTGGCAGTTCACTTGTCAGCAGAAAGGTACTCCACCTTCTCTTAACCTCTGATTCCTTAGCAACCTAATGAATAAGAAAATAAGAAATTTCAGTCTGCTGCTAAGTTAGCATTAGTGTTTTGAATGTAGTAGAAAATAGCACAAATGTCTTCAAGCAGTTTTTCTATCTTTGTTCTACCACAGAATAAACATTTTTTTTGGGCTTCAACACATTAGGTTGCCTGGGAACATCAAAGAGGACAAATTAAATAAAATGTGTATTATTTCCATAATCGGAACACGTATTATTAAAAATGTCAAAAAACCAGAAAGGCTTACCTTCGAAATGTAAAGCATAGAACCAAAGTCAGAAAAAAAATTATCAGAAGTTACATATTTAATTATGTCAAACATTAAACAATTTTTATATTTAAAAGCAAATTCAGCTTTTATTTTAAACTGGAAAACTTTTCTCGAACCTTGATGTATTAAAATTTCTTTCTGTGTCTGAAGGCCTGCTCTAAAAACAGAAAAATAAAAAAGCAAATAGGAAAAGGTGCTGACAGATATGTCTCCTAAGTCATCTATATTAGAATATGTTAAACAGTATACAATAAACACCTCTTTCTCTCTGTGGAAGAAGCCTAGGTAACAAGTTGAGATACAGGTTACAGATATGTGGGTTTAGATGGAGATGAATCCAATGTCTGGTTCCCAGTCTGGCCATATCTGAAATCTGAAATCAAGAAAAATCTATTGTCTATGTCTCAGATGTTAAACTACTCCCTTGGTCATTAACAGTGAAGTAAATCAATGTCTGTTTCAATCTTGTGATATTACCATACAACATGTACAACATCCTTTTAGAAAAAACATGTAAAAGATACAGAAGGCGTGTAAAGATACAGGCTAGTCTATAGCAGTGGGATTTTTGTAGCATCAGAGATTAGGTGAAATAATGCAGTATGTCAGTCATACACTGTGCAATATTTTAAAGGTTTTCTTGACATGCTGCAGCAAATTTGTTTTTAAAATGGAAGAAAGAGAAATATCTTGCCATAAAAGTAGGTTTTTTTTCATCCTAACAATAACATGAGACTGCAGTAAAAAGAAATAAAATTGCGACGATGTAATGTGTGACCATCATCATCATCATCATTATTTTCCATCACAGCTTTATTTGGGGCTATGAGATTTGCTAAGTACCCTTCAGTGACAGCTCTATAAACTTGTATGAAAAAGAGGCAGGAAAAAGAGGAGGTAAAAATGTTGGAAAGAATTCTTTAATAAAAACGCTGAATTGTAGGAGAGACTATAGTAAGAATCAGTTATATACAAACAAAGCTGTATGTAGTTAAATATATCATTTGATTGCTTTAAATATAGGACATTTTTGTTCACAAGAGTGTAGGTGGAAAATCTCCATTGCCTGTGGATTTTGTTTGACTCAAATTGAGGAGCAAGGGTAAATCATAGTTCTCTCAGTATATGTGAAATAATAAAAAAAAACCCAACAAACCGCCAAACCAAAAGTCAAACCATCAGCCTTCTTCATAGGCAGGTTTCTCTACTTTTCAAGCCGAGTACCACTGAGTGAAAGAAAAGTAAGGTAGCATATACTTCTGGAACAGGAAGTATATGAACCTCAAATAATCAACAAAATATTGTTGTTCATTACATTGACTTGTCCAATCAGCTCTCTGAAGAGCATTTCTTTATATTTTATTCTGAAATTCCAATCAATGGGTGGAAGCAGAGAGTTTGCTATAATTTTCTAAAAATGAATTGCAGTAGCTTTCCTGAAGCGGAACTTGTTTCCGCTTGTCCCCACTTATGTGGAGGCCTTGGTATCACTGGAGCTTTGTCTTAGTAAGCATTTATTAACTACACTGCAGTTTTATAGTGGACTTTGAAGCATTCTAGTTTAACACAGTAATTAAGCAGATTCAGTCTGTTATTGAAATAATGAGTGAATTTTGAGAGGGTTTGTAATGTGTGGAGATAAAGGCACAAAGCCAAGTTCCTTTCTTCCTGAAGATGGATACTGTTGAGAGATAGCTTTTCTCTAGCCTTCATGGCAAATCCACAGGCAGATGTGAAGAAATTTGCAGAAATTTTATAATTATTTTTGCACACAATTCCTTTCTGGAAATATATGTCTAAATATGTTCATCCAATTTTTCCTCTGTTTTACTTTAGATCCAAATGTGCCCTGCTGTTCTGAAATGGCTTTTGACATATCCCAGGTAAGATATGGTCATACATCAAAATGAAGAGACTATAATAATCACTTTCAAGAAAAGAAAATCAACTGTAAAAGTGTGGTCACTATATATATACACATATAAATGACCTCATCAAAATATAAACTACTACACACAGATTGTCATAATTTATTCCTGCCACGTGGTTTGTCTGTCAAACTCATTACTCTATTGTTTCCTTAGAAATTTCCAAGTCTTTTTTATACATTTGGTAATAGATGTCTGAAATGTTCTCCATAATTCTGGACTCTTGAGAGAGGGTACCCCAGAGCTGTCATTCTAAAGGTTAGGATCTGCATTCAAACAACAATAAGCACAAGAGCAAAACGATGGCATTAACAAGTATAAGGAAAAAGGTATGAAATGCTGACAAAATGTTCCATTTTACAATTAATATATTTTAAGGTTTCCTCTTGTATGGAATGTCTTCCCCCTCTACCCCCAGCACTCAAGAGAAAAAACATGCTCTGGCATGGTGTGGAGATAAAGTAGTTTTTATTCCAATTTCATAGCTCTTACCTAACTGTCTTGTCTTCTATTCCTCAAGGGTCCTATTTTCCAACATCATAACATCTACTTTTTGTTTCTTGACCTTGCACTCTCCCACTTTCCCTCTTTCCCTCCAGGCTATTCACTTATTTCCATTCCACTTCCTCGTCCTCAGCAGGACATCAGCAGGGGGAAGTGCAGGTTAAGCAGAAGGCAGAAGCTCCATGTTTGTAGTCTTGATTTTTATTTGGCATTCCAGACAAACTTCTGCCTTCCCCCCACTTACTACAGAAGTGCTATACAGTGCTATACAGTTTCAACTTAATATATGAAAAATCCATTTTTTACAAGTGTTCTTTTGCTTTTGTGTTTCCCGTGACCCCTGTAAGCTTAGTCCAACCTTTTAATTCCCATGTGAAACGAGAAAATCTTCATACTAGACAGAGGGCACTGTCTCAGCCCTGGTGAATTCCTTTACTTCATTCAAAAGAAAGGAAATGGTAGAGTTTTGTAATGGACTTTTTTAACATCAACTTTTATTTTTTTAAAGAAAATAGGCTATTTTAGCTTAAAATTCACCCAAAATACTCAGCCTGAGGCAGACACCTCCCACAGACACCTTTCAGTGCTGAGGTTTAAGTTCAGTGATTATGAAAAAGTGCAGATAGAGTTTTATAAAAACTGTAACCTCACAACAATTAAATACAATAGAGATGTAACTGTTTTAGTGTAATGAATTAATTTGAACTTTTCTCCACTATTTTTTCCCACAGAATAAATTGCATATTACTTTAGAGTTCTCCAACCTCAATAGCTGGTATAAATAGGGATAAAGCTGGGACCTGATTGATTTTTGCTTGGCTTTTTTTGCTTTCTAAAATGTGGATGCAAGATTATAAAAACTTGTCAGTTGTCTACAGACAAAATGCAAATTTACAGGAAAGTCATTACAAGAAACTCTCATTTTCTTTCACAAGAAAAAAACCCCAAACAAACCAAAAAAGAGAAAACAGAATTTTCCCAACTAGTTATAGATCAACTTTTGCTCATTGTAAGGCGGTTGCTTTCTACCTCACAACATCTAATGATAGAATAAGTAATTTATTTCAGAGTGTTGTGAAGGTTATAGCTGTCAGTGACAATAACATATGTTCTAGTGTACTTGTTAAGTGTTATCAAGTTCCTGTCTAGTTTTTGCTCCTATAGGTGCAAATAAAGGGAACGTATTTAATAAATTATTTAGTAAACAGGGGGAATAAGACCAAAAATTGCATGATAAATCAGATAAAGGCAAAACTAAACATTAAATTATCTTTCTTCATTGTCATCTATTAACCTGGCTAAATACTTTCTCTCTTGTTCATTGGTAAATACTTACCTAACAAAGCAACATTTTCAGAATTTTTTATTGAATTTATAGTCCTAAATGAAAGGAAGATGATAAGCATAAGTTAAACTGTTTATCAATGCTTTTAATGAAAAAAACTTTCTTTCTAGTAATTTGGAAACTGCTTGGAAGAACTTTTCTTGATATGACAGAAATAATTCATAGCTGAGAATTTATGTCTCAAGCTATGGTTGGTTGATTGGTTGATCAACTGATTTTTAAACAAGAAAGCAAGCTTTTACTTTGTACATAATAGCTGTTAAAATTGGAATAGTCTGTGTCAAAATAATGCATCATATTTATATTTAAATATGCATACTTGAGAGGCAGATGGATGCTCAAATTCAATCCAGTTATTCATCTGAAAGTTGTAAGAGTGCCTAGACATATATAGAAAAAAATGCCCCGACTTTTAAAATACATACATTTTGTACCGTATTCCTTAGGAATAATAAATATTAGTAGGCACCTAGAAATGAAGTGTCTTCGGCCATCCATTGTGTAATACCACTTAATTTTTCATGTGTCAGACATAAACATAAAATTTTCAAAATCTTGCTAATAGGGGAGTCAGGAACTCCCTAATTGAAGATGAATGTCTACAACCCTTAATCAGCTTTAGAAACTACAAGATCAGGTTTACATTCCAAATGACTAGCACTACATCATGTTGGCAATGCCGATTGGAAATTAATGTTTATGACAGTTCTTGTTGACTGTATATTTCTGTTTCCTTGAGAACGCTGGAAAAGCAGCCTTACTCCTGGTGTTGCCATTGAGGAAACAAATGTCCTGGTATGTCAGGAGCTCCCACTGTGTGTAGTCAGGCAGTGTCCATGACAGCATCCCTAGAAATCCATTCCCAAGTAGCTACAGGAAAAGGAAGCCTAGGTCTCCAAGGATCTTTTCCCAGATCAATCATCTTAGCTATGCCCTTTTCCTCTGCCCTTTAGCTTCCCTGTGGCAGAACAGCAAAATTCAATTTTGCCGGCCCTGCTGAGAATTCATAGTCTGCTCTGTCTGAGTGCTAAGCACATTCATGAAGAATAGCACCAAAGTATTGAACCGGTGCATAATGAGTCTGCCTAATCATGCCCTTGCCCTTCATTTTCAATAGTCAACAGCTCTCAGAAGTGTGAAGTGTACAAACACATGAAGAGCTTTCCATAATTTATTTGTGTTTGCTGTGAATAAAAAAAATAATGTGGCATCTCCCTGGCAAACAGATATTGCCCTTCTTCATTAGTAAAATATTTCCTAAAGGTCAATGAAACAACAAAAAATGCAGTTCAACATTTAGACACTGTATTAATACATTAATTAAGTCTTAATGATCAGGGTCAGTAGCATTTCTGGAGGATTAATGACCATGTGGGAGAGAGAGTTCATAGCCCAAGTCTTTTCCACAAGTCATTTATTCCATCTATTTGTTTATTTTCTCATAAATGATCTGGAGTCAAGGTCGTTACTGATAGATCACTTGTATAAAAATATATTGTAATAATAACGACCCCCACCTTGTTATGTTTTTATTATGGAATTTTTATCCAAAGCAAAATATATTCTGTCTCTTTATCAATGCTACTTCTGACAGCAAATATTTAAAATGGTAGGAAAGCAATTACATAGATGCATTTTGAAGCCCATTTTTGGTGTCACGTAAAGAAGACTGCACAACCTTTTTCTTCCTGCTCACTCTGAGAAAAAGTGGGAAAAAAGTCAAAATCCACTCTTGAATTTTTTGCAGTTAACCATCTTTTCCTTTTATATATGTAGAAATAATTCAAAAAGCTAAAATTCATAAGCTCATTAACAAAATTAAGTCACCTGTGAAAACAAACAAGCAAAAATTCATCAACATATCTCTCCAAATTGCTTTTTTTCCAACTGACTATCCTGCAAACACATCCAGTAATATGAAAATCAATTATACTTTTCTTGATTGAATGCATGAATATCAAGCTGCAGCCTTTACTGAGAGCTCTGAGGTCACAAAGTCCGCTATCAGGAAGTTATATCAAATGGAAAGGAAGGCAAAGCAGCATTCACTGCCACAAAATTACCAATCTGATAAACATTTGTCGGAGAGATTACTCCTCACACCATGTGATCTTGTAAATTTGTAATTTCAGCTTTCTTAGCTCAAGAGCTAACATGATTCTTTTTCCAAAATTTCAGTCCTGTAATCATCACAAAATTTTGTTGAACTTATTTATGTTTTGGATCCTACGTGATGGTGAGTAGGATCAAGAGACTTGATGTTTCCTTCATAAATGAAAACAACAGTATATTTTGGGGTTTTTTTATCTTACGGGTACAAAAACTACATTTATTTGCAGATATAAAACTCAATATGACATTGCATCTTAGGAACACCACTTCATAATGCTTTGATGCTTTTCTTTGAATTTAATTTTAATCTTACATAATTCTTAATTATAACACAGAGCTTTGCATTCTCACTTTGCAGAGAGTGTACTAACTTCCCATGTATTTCTGGAGGTAAATCTATGTAATTGATTTCCTCTGTAGTTATATGTGGTTCAGGACCTGTCTTTCCCCCCTCTTGCCATGTTTTTGAGGCTATTGGTGCATCGTGACAGCAGGGATTTCTGAACTTTCGTGTGGTAGCTGAAAAGTGGAAGCTTGATGTAGTAGCAAGATGATGGGATTTGTAAGGCAGCATTTATTTGGTTCGGCATAGGGCCATAAAACAAGGCTTTTTCAACTTTCACAACTGAGCTGACTTGTCTTTACTGACTCTGGGGTGCTCATGATTTGGGAATCTCTGCACCAGGAACCATTCCCTAATGCAGACTTGGCAGTAGCCATACTGTTGGGTAAGAAGATTCAATGATATTTAGAATTGTATGTAAATTCATCTGATAACAATGGGCTCAAAAGTGTCCAGATACTTAATATTTGATTAACCGTTATTTAATAATTAACTAATGTTTTAATAATTGATCAGAGGAGATGATCTGAGCAAAACGAATAATATGTGAACAGCAGTGGAAAGTGGGCAATGTCCCTTGACTGTAGTCAGTGTTAGGGCCTATGACAGTGCTTGAATGTGTGCTTATTCTCTTTATTTGTTTTCTTTTGTGTTTCTTAAAAGGCTTTCCATGAATATGAAATAAGTTTTCTTCATATCAATCAGAAAACGTTTTTAAAAATGAGTTGACAGAGCTCAGATCTCCTCAGAGTCTGAACTATTTTGACTTCAGAGATACTAGTAATGAAGCTTGAAATTCAAACACTGCATTAAAATATTGTGGAGTCTCCCACTTTTTCTGGGTTTTCTTCAACTCTGTATTACACAGAAGCTTTCTCTGCTGTTTCCAAATCTCTTTGCAGGCCAGGCTTTGCTTCTGTAACCTGCTATTATGGTCTGACAAGCCAAGGGAAGCTGTCAGATATTTTAATTTGATGTCATCCAGATCCAAACAGAGGAGGCCTTCAGTACAAACATATCATTATCATTTCCTTGCTGCCCTTTGTCAGTGATCAGTGCCAGTGCTAGTGGAACTAAACAAACAGAATCTCATCTAATTTTCTCTGTTTGGTTGGGGCTTTTTGTTTTTCTTTTCCCATAATAGGTGAGAATGAAGTATCTGTTTGCTGTTTCCGTCATAAAATTGCTGTTGATAGAATATTTTACATGATGGGCCTGATGTTAAGTCTTCTAAAAGTCAAATATTACTATTTTAATTTTCTCAGACATGCCCAAATTTTTTGAATGTATTTGCAGAATTTGAATATTCAACTATGATTAGTTTCTAGTCTGAAGACCAGACACATTTCCTTCTAATACTTGTGTGCTTTCTGTTTAGTTTTTGTCTTGTGTCTATAGATTTCCGATTGTATGCTAAATCCAGATTTTACAAGGAATTATATTTAGGGTCTTACAATATTTTGATATACACTTCTAGTTCAATATATCTTTGTTACTTAACAGGTCCTGTTATATTTTAATTCTTTCCCCAAAGATCTTCAAAAAAATAAAATTAACAGAAACAACAGTCAGCAGTGATAACTTTTCAAATTATGGTGAAATAATTTGGCATTTTTCATCCCACTGCTTTCTCTCTTAGGTGTTATGCCCTGCTTTTCTGAAATATGCATCTACACTAGATTAAAAAAAACAAAAAACAAGCAAACCAACAAATCCACAAAAAGCTGGTTGAAAGAACATTAGTTTAGATTTGTAATTAAGCACAGAGACAGGAAATGCAGTTTGATGTTTGCTTCTGCAGTCTCTATTCAGTCTGTATTTGCATCCCCTCTTAGGTACTCTAGTAATTCATGGGTTCAAATAAAAAAATATCCTACAGAATGATGCCAATAGAAAGTTCATATTGTGCTTGCACCCAAAAAGGCTTTTTCAGACAGTGTAAAGAATATGACATCCAGTATTTCTGAATTTCGAGTGCTTCCTGTGCAGCCTGAGTTAGAGCAATCCAAGTGCTGCATCATGAGCTGACATAATCCCATAGGAATCTTCCCCATCTGTCTTGTCCCCACAGAAGGGAAAATCTCTGTTGAGGAAGAAGTACTGTGTGAAGAGTCAAATAGCCTATTCTACATCTGCTAATAAGCCTCCCCAGAGAGGGAGAGGATACTACTGCTTCTGTCATGCTGGAAGAAATGGTGAAGGAATGTCTGCCCTAACGAAATCCCTCTGAGTCTCTCAGAGCAGGCCACTGCTGCTTCTGCCTCCTGGAAGGCAGAACCTAAGGGAGTTGTGGCACTTAAAAAACACCTGTCTGTTCCTGAAGCTGGGAGCCAGTTCTGATGTAAATAATATCCTCTGGTGTAAATATAGTTCAACTTATTAGCTATTAAGAAAGAAAAATATCAGAAAAATCTCCATCATATCCTATAAGGATAATGCCTAAGGCTTATAGCACAGGCTTTTATCAAATAAGCTACATGACTGACTACATTGGTTGACATCCAGATACTGTCACAAGAGGAAAGGATTCTTCTTAAGCCACAGGCATTGAGCTGATTATTTCGCAGCATTATTCCATACATCCTGGCTCCTCCTAGGATGACATGCTGCTGCAGCTATATTAGTTTGCAAGATAGTCCTGTCTAAAGTGAGTATTTTTCCTAATTTTTTTCATACCAGCCAGAATATTTGGGATAAGTGCAGGTTAGAGAAAGGCTATAACACATTTCAACCATTCACATCACAAAGCCAAACAGAACATCCTTAGGTGAAAAAAAAATTCCCATTTGGTTTTGGCTGAAATAGTGTTAATTTTCTTTTTAGTATCTGGTGCTGTGTTTTGGATTTGGTATGACAATAATGTTGATAACACACTGATGTTATTGTTGTTACTAAGTAGTGCTCACACTAAATCAAGGATTTTTCAGTGCCAGATGCTGTCAGTGAAGAAGTGCACAAGAAGCGCTGAGAGAGAGTATGGCCAGGACAGCTGATCCAAATTTGCCATGGGGTTATTCCACACTACTGGATGTCATGCTCAGTGTATAAAATGGGGCAGATGAGCACTGATTGCTGCTCAGGGATAGGATGAGCATCAGTGGTAAACAATGGTATTGTGCATCACTTGGTTTTGGTTTTGTTTTTTAACTTGAATTTTATGTCTCTCCCTCTTTTTGGTATATTAATTTTAATTGCAACTATTTCTAGTAGTAGGAGTAGTACTTCAATTATTAAAATGTTCTTATCTCAAGCCCTGGATTTTACCTTTCTCAGATTCTGCTCCCATTCCACCAGTGAATGAGTGCATACATCTATGGTACTTAATTTCCAGTTGGAGTTAAACCATGACATAAGAAAACTCCTTATTGTATCAAATCTAATAGATACACTGAATTTGTCACAAGAAGTCTTTAAATAGTATTTTTATGACCAAAAGAGTACCTTCCTAACATAGGAGTTGTCTCTAGCTTCAATTAAGATCTAAGCACTGTCACAACAGAATATATTGTTTGCCCTTAAAGAACTGTCTTGACAAAGGTTTTCACTGGGTCATTATTTTAGAGACAACAATGAAGAATCATTTGTTTCCTGGTAGAAAAACTGGCATAAAAAATGCCTTTAGATCCCATTCATGCTGGTTTTTTAATACATGAGGGTAAATAAAAAAAGGTAAGATTAAAAGTCTTACAATATAACAGTTCCAAATGATTGACAGCAAGGGAATGCAAAAGGTTTACACTATCCTTTAGCCTACAGTTTACTATCAGTGAATATTTCTAAACTGTGATATGAGCCAAAGTCCCTCATTAGAGAGCTGAAGACATGTAGTTTGCCTTTGTGAAAGACATCAGCTGCTTATCTGGGAAAGAAGAACTCGGACTCTGAAACTGTAGTGTATAAAGGGGAAAAAAAAGTGATAAACATCCAGAAAAAACAAAATCTGCCTTTTATATGTTTATCTAATGTTTATGCATTTTCCAAAAATATTTACAGTAGGAAAAACCATGACTGCGATGTTCTGCAAGATACAATTAAACAAAATAAATAGAAACTATGATACCTGCAAAATGGAAAGATATACCTAGCTTCAGACAGCTACAGCAGTAGCAATAATTTCAGCTGACAGTGGCTGATGCCAAAGAATCTGAGCTTGAAAGTTAACTTAAATGTCAACATTTCATATCTTTCTGTGCCACTTCATCAAAAAAAAAGGTGTTTTACCAGATGTGTGCAATCACTTGTTTTTGCCTTATTGTTGGGAAGATGGATATTGAGATTTGTAGTAGCTCCTTCTCTCAAATCACTTCAAATCACAAATTCCTTAGAGTGTGGAGAGACTCTATGAAATGCACAGAGCCCAGACAATGCTGTCAGCTAATTCTGGGAGGCAGCCAAATCTTTGACATTGGTTCTGCAATAATAGAACTCTGTGCTGTGTTGAACATATGCTTCTCAACAGGCAGTATAGTACTGTTTGCAGCAAAGGCATGGTGCAATTATTTGCAGAACGTTTGCTCAGAAGAAAATGTATGATTATTCTCTTGTTATCCAAAATAATTCTGAGGTTCTAGTACTTTAAAAATGAAGCTGTTTAACTGCCCTAGTACAGGGCAGCATAGTACAGATTTAGAATCTTAATTTTATGTACACATTAAAACCTCCTGACTTCCTTTATTTGTCCCGTTTAATGAAGGTTTTAAAATATTTTCTAGAAACTGGGGTCCAGAGGTTCTGAAAGAACTTGCCAACATGTTGTAAGGTCTAAGTAACTCAAAACCCATTAAACCATTTAAAATATAGTAAATACACAGAAGCAAAATCTATGTGAAACTTACGGTTTAATCTATAAAGTAGGTTTAATTCACCTTAACAAGCAAAATACTGACAATTCTACTTAGCTGTAGTTATGAAATCCATATTCCCAAAGCAGACCCCTGACTCCCTAGATATTACATAATATTAGTATGACTTTTCTCCTCTGCAATCTCTGTCAAAGAGTTTTGTTGTTGTTGTTGTTGCAGGTTTGCTTTTGTTTGCTTGCTTGTTTGTAATTATTTCTTAATATTCCCATTACAACCTGTGATAGTTGTACCTGCCTTAGAAGCAGCTGCAGATATTAAAATACATCACAACACATAGCCTGCTGTGCACAACCTCTGTGGAGAAGGATTTGGCTTAAATGAATTCTTTCTTTTCTTGATGATAGAAGTTTTGTGATGTGTTTGAGGGTGTGATGTCTCACTGAGGATTTAGAAACCTCACTTGGATTATGGAATCTTGACTTTCTTTAGCAAGAAGTAAAGAGTCCAGCTTTCTTTCAAAATATCATGGTGAGAGGTCTCTTTAGAGGAAAAAAGCACTCATTCAGAGAGTTGTAAACACTAACTGTAGTTGTTTCCTTTGTCTAAGCAGATATGGATCTGTAGCTGTACCCTCTAGGGAGAGTATCTAATCAGTAAAGAATGGAGTACTCAAGCCTTTTTGTTCAAGGTTCATGGGGCAATTTTAAGAAAGAAGAGGTAAACGAATATGTAATTTAATAGTTGAGAGATTTTCACTTGAATAGAGAAACCTGTTTTGCTTCCTACTCCAATGATTGTTAATGGAGAGGATTCTCAGGTACAAATATTTCACTCTTTTTTACAGATACGAGCCAGAATCTTGCACCAAGTGCTCTTGATTTTCTGTCTCCTTCTAATGCCCAGTACTAGTGCAATTAAATAAAGCCTCTTCTTTATCTTTCGATTCCAACTTACCACCCATACTTATGCTCCTGCCCGCAAAATGGGTGAAAGCTTCTAGGCTTTTCGTGATAGGCAATGGAAAAGCAGAAACTGACTGACTGAGAGTTTCAGGACCTCTCACATGAATACACACACTGAATACATGAATTTATGTCTTGAAGGGAAATGCTCAGTACAGGGCTGTTTCTTCATTAACAGCAAACTAGGTCATGGCTTCATCCTATTCTAGTTACTGGAAGGTATCAGGAAGAGTATATCATCATCTACATCTAGAAAAAAACTGAGCACTGAACTTTAAATTTCAGAGAGTCTAATTTGACATCTGGCCAATGAAACACTTTCTTATCCTGATACATCAGGAAAATCTTACTTTAAAGGCCCCATATCAAGCCCAAGAGGGTGGCTATTCCCATCCTTGTGCCCAAATCCCTGCTGGGGGGTTACAGAAAGTGATTTCAATCAGTCTATCAGCTTGATTGCAAGTTGATAAATGCTCATTAAAAAGGCTCATCAGCAGCAACCAAGATGCCATTATCACAATCTTGCTGTGCTGACCTGTGGAAAGTGACCATGCAGCTTGTATAAAAAGAAGCACCAAGCATCTGTGCAATTTTCCCTTCTTTCCCTCCACTTTCTTTTTTTTTTTTTTTTCAGTTGTAGTCTTGGATTAGAAGTCATGTCCTCCACTGGTTCTCCAATGCTGGAGCACATTCATTTCTGTACATCTGGACACACTGATTGTTACTGGGACAATGCTGATTTCATGTTTTAGAAGTCTAAATGCTTGAAATTTTCCAGACATCTGCAGATTTCTCAAAGTCCCTTAAAATACCAAATGTGTTAAACTATGAAAACATATTGTCTCCTCAGTCCTCTGCACACATATAAGAAATCAAGCAGTATATTAAGGCAAAATGTCTAGATCATGGGAGCACTCAAGTTTGGGATTAGATATTGAGTTACTCATCGCATTCAAAAATGAGACAATTCTACATATTCAGGATTTTTTGTTACTTCAGAAATCTCCATACTAAAGTATGAACTTTGTTTTCCATATGAGTCAGGGTTAGGAGAGTGTTGAACAAGGATTAAAAAAATGAAAATCTGGAGTAACAGGAAATGGAACCTTCAGTCCCAATTTATGTTCTTTGAAGTCTGAGTTCTTTTATCTTCACACAGAGCACTGCCTAAGTTTATTTTCAACTTCAGGAGGTGTTAATATTTTAATCTAATTTCCATTGCATTTTCTTATCTATTTGTAGAAATTTCATTTAAAGCTTTTCTTCTACCCAGTATAATGATCACACTAATTAGAAGCGAAAAAATAATTGGCTAGTTCCATTTTCTTCTTATCTTTCCATTTAAGCCTTTCACTGTAGTATTTTTGTAGGAAATACACATTGATTTAATATGCCTTATTTTAATCATCTCTGTTTTTAGTAAGATATCAATAAATTAGCAGTTTGGAAACTTAGAGAACCTTCCATCTCTATCAGTTTCAGAACAGTTTCTGCAGGCTCTAGACCTTGAAGAATTGCTGATTACTAGAATCATATTAACACTTATAAAGCTATAGTAGCTGAGATACTTGTCCATGTAGCTTCCAATTTCATTTCTCGGTTCCCAGGCATTTTATAGCTCAGGTGGCTGAGTCTGTGCATAGACTCTTCTTTTTTTGGAGTTCCAGTTCATGTAGGAACTGTTCTGGGAGATTTCTGGGAGAGTTCTGTTTATGAAGAAATCCCAACAGGTATTTTGAATGCGATCCCACAATGTATGGCAGCCCACATATGAAATCATCCATCCTTCAGAATTTTAGCACATTGTCGTGGGTTGACCCCGGCCAGGGGCCAGGTGCCCACTCAGTCACTCTATCACTCCCCCTCCCGCTGGGAGAGGGAGAGGATAATATTGAAAAAGACTATCAGGGTGAGTAAAGGCAGTTTTATTACAGTGGGAAAAAGAATAGAACAAGCAAGTTGAAAGTTGCGCGCGCAAGAGCAGAGGGGAAAACAATCAATCTCTACTTCCCATCAGTAGCGATGTCCGGACACTTCCTGGGAAGCAGGGCTTCAGCACACGTGGTGGTTGCTCGAGGAGGCAAACATGGACCAGCCCTGAGTGCCTCCTCCTCCTCCTCTCTTCCTTCCCTTATATATCTGAGCTGATGTCATATGGTATGGAATATCCCTTTGGCTGACTGGGCTCAGCTGGCCTGCTGGTGTCCCCTCCCAGGATCTTGCCCCCCCCATCCCCTTCAGTGGGGGAAGGAATGTCACAGGGACAGCACAGCTTGGCAGTAGCCAAAACACTGCTGTGTTATCAACGCCAGCTACCAAAGCAAAGTACAGCAGTGTAAGGCCTGTGAGCTTTACCCCAGTCAGACCCAATACACACATGTGCTGTTCATGCTTTATGTCAGTGAAGATATGTAAAGCCTCTAAGCTTCAAGAGTTTAAAACATTACCCTTGATAGAGCCACACACTATTTCAGACATTGTGAACTGGACAAAAAAACCAAAACCCAAACTAAAAAATCTCTTCTTGAAGTAAGACTACCACATGTAAGTTCAGACCACAAGCTATGCAATGAGATCATAGCTGTTGCCCCCAGGCAGATACAGCTGTTGGCTGAGAAATGAGAACAGGAATTGCTTTGTATCACTGGGTATTGAAGACCAGGAATCTCCCTCTGGGGTGATAGTTTAGCAGTATTAATGCAGCTTGCTATTTCTAGACGTGTTCCTATTCCTGGCAGAATTGTTGATGCCTTTGTGGGACTATAACCTACAAAATTATTTTCTTTAATTATTTTCATTAAATTAAATAGTACCAAAAAAGTCATATTGGCCACTTTTTTGTTGTTTGTTTTGTTAGCCTTCATTGTATTTCTTCAACATTGTGATTTCATATAACTGGGAGCATTTTTGCCTCTTTTTTTTTCTAGCAGACCTGAAGGACAGTAGAAATGGCATATTACAAATAAAACAAAATATGTTATACCCATGCTGGATTGCGCATGGGCAGAAGAAAAGCTTGTAAGAATCAGTTATTACAGATAATCGGAAGATATTTGTGTTTAGGGTCACTATGTGTTTCATAGCATAAAAATATATGAAAATACTATTTTCTGACAAATTTGCCTTTATTTATCCATACAGAAGCTGCAGAAACAAAAAAAAACCCCCAACAAACCTTCTTACTAATGCACTGAAATTGAGAACTTTGTAGAACATAGCTCAACTTCCTGTAAATTGACTTTCCTAATACATTTCATCATTTTGTTCCCAGGATTCTATTAGGAAAATTCATTTTCTCAATGAAATTGAAATTTTTATCCAAATTTATTCTCTAAAGTATCTTACAATTTTTTTAATTTTTTTTTTTTCCTTTTAGTCTCAGAAGTCAATTTCTTCAGAAAATTTGGTCAGTTATGCTGAGTAGATAGGATTCATCATTCAGTTTTCCCTTTTCTTTAGGAAAAAGAGAATACCCATTCAGTGTGTGGATGACTTCCTGTGGTGATTTCCGCCTGTTTGCTAGAGTGGTCAACAATTTTATCTGTCATCAGATGCATACATATGGCTGCAATGTATTTGCTGTATTAACAATGTTTCTCTAAGAAATCAGCTGTAATGTCCCATTTGGCAGTTTCAGTCTACTTTGTTATTGTATCTTCTTAAACTTGAATTGTGTATTTAAATCTAAAGGAGAAAAAATAGGTGTGGAAAATGATCACGCCTAATGTTTTTTGCATATGTATTCCATCTTCTGTCTTGCAGGATAAAATTCATGTCCTGTGTGGCTGAAAATAAGTCAAGTAAAAAAAATTCCATCTATTCTTTTGCATTCTCTCTATTCTACTATTGGGTTAAGGGCAAAACTCTCAATATGGTGTGTGAATGCTCATATTTTCTAACACCAAAGTAGCTTTTTTTCTCTTCTCCCTGCAACCTGAGGAACCTCTTTCACAGAAAGTTCTGAAAGGCCTTTCCAAGTATGTTTAATTTTTTCTCAAGGAAACCCCTTCCTTATTTAATGGAAATTTTCCTCTGGGCATTATTGCATTTACTTTTTCCACTCACTCAAACTGAGGCAAGAAACTGAAGAAGCAAAACCTAAAGCAAACAAAAATAAATAAATAAATAAAACCAGGCATAAATGCACTAGGTCACATGGAAGAACAGTAGTTCTCAGGGGATGATTCAATGACATTTAGTCTTAAAATGAAGGCTTACAGTTTTAAGGGGCAAAAACCCCGAAGTCAATCTGTTCATTAGGAAAATGTGTTCTATTCTTAAAATACTGAATATATATTCTCAAAATAACCAACTTAAAATTAAAAAAGGAACTTATTCAAACTCTATTCGAGTGATTCTTTAAAAATATGCTGATGCCTTAGGCTTTTTACTTTCAGTATTTTAAAACCTGTTTCCAAAATCCAGCCAACTGGCATTTGTTCAGAGCATGTTAATTATGTCTATTGACATTTAGATGGGAGACTAGGAGAATAAAACTCTACATTGCTCTTTGTGCACCATCTTATATTTTTAACTAGTTATTTTGAGTGTTATTGAAGAGGACAGTCTGTCACAGATTAGTACTGTTCAGTAAGTCATGTATCTCAGCCTCACATTTTTTGAATGAAATATAAATAATGCATCAAAAAGTTCTTTCTTTTTGTTACTGTTTAGGCTTTGGTCCTTCCTAGCCAAAGACATTTCACTTGGCTGTGGTGACATTAAAGATTAAAATAAAGATTAAAATAAAAAAAGATAGAATACACAAAATGGTGAAGGAGTAAAAAAAAGGAAATAAAAATCAGAAAACTTGAAAAACAATACTCCTACTAGCATATTGAGAATTGTTCAAAATAACCAGCTGATCCTTCCATCTGCCAGATGGGTTGAACTAGCTACATTTCAATTATCAGATGGGGTTCTCTAAGGAACCTCGTAACTACGATAAACATTTTTGCTTGTTTCTGGTTCTCATTTTCTCTGAGCATAAGCTGCACCCAAAATAAGTTTGAAAGCTGCTTCATTAGGCAGATTTGCAAGGTGGAGCAGAAACATATTTTCAATATTTTAAGGTAATTAATGTTTAAAAAATATATTTTAAAAAATATACAAAATATGCATGATATTCACCTTTTTTTCCCTCCTTCTTCCCCCAAATTCACAAAAGGTTCATCAAACCTTTAGTAGTGCTTTGTGGTATTAAAGGCACTGTTCATGAGCCATCATTAAAAAACCATTCCTACCTGAAGCACTCTAGTTAAAGTTTATTTAATTATTTATGTCTACCAGAAAGTCCCAGTAGCTGGAAAGTGGAAACAAAATCCAGATGAAGTAAAAAGAATTGGTTAAGATTCACTAAGTATTAAGCGTATTTTAGGAAGTTAAAATAGATCAGTGGAACAGAAAATCGCCATATGTCAGCATTGATCTAATATTTCTTGGGAACCTTTTAACTGTGGAATATTCATAGGCTTTGCATTCTTTGGATCTTTTTCTCCTTACAGAATGTAAGAATGAATAGAAAGAAACAGAAGTACTGAAAATCAGAGCCAGCTTCAACATGGTGTTCTGGGCAAGGTACTTTGGAGCAAAGAGTAAAGAGAAATGAGATTAGAAAAGAAAACCTGTTCTATTTAGAAATCCAGGATAGCACTTCAAAGGCTATGTGGGTTTGCATAAATCCTCTTAAATTGTAGCTTTATAGTGAGGAAGTGAGATGTATTTTGAAGAGTGGACTGAGAAAATTCAGTTGGTAGAGACTAAATAGGCCCAAAGATTTGCAGATATAAGGTTAACACCTTTTGTGCATGAAATAGTCCAACCCACTCTGAATTAATTTTTGAAATGTGTTGTATGTCATAAATATATATGTAGTAAATCTTATAACACAAGTTATACAGAAGGTTAAATAAATAAAGATCCTTAAAAAGCACAAATGAGAAAGGAGGATTCAATATTCTCATAACCTAGGACAGAGAGTCAAGAAAATTTGAGATTTTTCTTAAAAAATAATCTTCTGTTAGTGGAAATTTCATTCTTGGAGATTTTTTTAAAATCTTGTGTGTGTGTGCATGCGTGTTTGTGTGTGCACAAGTGTGTGTGTGTTTTTGAACGAAAGATGAAATTTTAATACCTTAATTCAAGATCAACCTGATAATTAATATGTTAGTCATTGAATAAAGGAGCAAAGATGCTCAATTATGGTTTCATACTTGCAGGTACTTTTGTAGCAGCGTTTAAAACCAAGTATTTCTTTCTTGCTATTATTGGACTCCGGCAGATGAGAATGCAAATATTTTTAAGAGCTGGAAAAAGCAATCTGTAACAAAACCTTGAAAGTATTTTGGCAGAACATACTGAAAAGAAAATATTAATAAAGAGTAGAAAAACTAGGTAAAAGGAAAAACCCAGGATTAAGGATGTCTTTTTTGGTGTTAAACAGTCTGAATTTCATCATGTCAATATATCTATGGTGATATATACCATCCATGACTCATACCTGAATATGAGTCTGAAAATGAGTTAGCACAATTTCTTGTGTTTTTTTTCTTTTGCTTTTCTTCTTCTTCCTGTTCCCAGATTCCAATTGACTAGGAGGTAGTTTTCAAAGAACCTACAGGATAAAACTTCCTGTTCTAGAAAATAGACCCCTAGAACCTCCTTATTCTGCATAGGAAAAGTCTCAAACTGCTCTGCAAAGGACAGTAATTTATGTTTAGAACACTATGCTTATATATACATTTTCTTTTCCTCTCAAGAGGAATTTTTGGCAGTGAGGTAATAACAAACCCTTTAATAATATAAATTTAGACAAAGTATGAAAAATACAGTTTTGCTCAACATATGTATTATTCTCACATCAATTATTCTCAAAGTAGGAAGAGTTTGCCTTTACGCTGCCTTTTATTAACTCGGAAAAAAATTAAACAAAAGCATTTTGTGTTGAAATGCAAGTAGAAATACAAGTGGAAAATTATCTCAGACAGCACAAGAAGATGCTCCAGCAGATCTGGAAAAAACATACTATATTTTTCTTATGCTCAGAAAAAAGTTTGAACCAGAAAACTCTCTTATGAGATGTTCCCACTTGTGAAAAGGTCAGTGTTTCCCTCCAAGTGAATCAGAAATGGTCACTTAAAACTTTTAGTAAAAAATATTTAATGTGTTTGGCATTTCCCTTCATTGTGTAAGTGTAAACTGTAAGGAAAAGCTTCATTAACTAATGTAAAGCTGTGTGTAATTGTCTTGCAACATTTTATGAAGTAGATCATCCCACTTTCTGGAAGAATGGTACAAAACTAGATTGAGGAATCACCACTTAGGTCCAATTAAGTCTTAGCAGAAGATGAGTTTTTGATAGAAAGAAATCTTTTACAAAAAGGGGCAGTACTACTACCATGTTAAATACACATTTTTCAAACAGCAAGCAACAAAACAACAGCATCCACAAAAGAAGATTTGAAGAAAATAAATAAATATTAATGTACTGTTTCAAAAATACTTCTGTTTCAAAAATACTTCTTCAGATCTTGAAAGAATTGTTTCTCTGCAGTGACATTTCATAGTATATTGTCTTGTGACTAATTATGCCATTCATTTAGCCTAAGACTACAAATCTTTTTCTATGAAATGTTTAGATTCCCATGAGGATTCTGAACTCTGGACATGCTTTGCCTTTACTTTGTTAAGCTTTAATTAAATAAGTAAAAGAGCGTTTGTTCTCTTTCCTATTATTTCATATTTCTCTTCATCCCCACGCACTTATACTTTTCTAACCACAAAGTTTTTAAAAAATATTCTCCTTTAACTAATGATCATTATCATCTCAATTTAATAGGCATTTGTTTCCGTGCCATATGTTTTTAAGTGAATTAGCTATGCTTAGAGGGGTCTATTTTTTTTTTTAATAGTACCCAGTTTGAGGCCTATAAGCAAAATGCTAACTTTCCCTTTTTTGTAATGAGTCATAAGCATGGTGCATCAGGGAGAAATACACCTCAGGCCTCACAGGCAGTGCTTGCTCACAGTAATGTCCCCAGAGCAGACATTGCCATCATTTTTCTCATTCTCATTGCACCTTTTTCTTATAATTTGGCCTAGGACAGTGATCCAGTACTGGCTATTACATTCATCATTTCCAGAAGCAAAAAAAACACAGTTTAGACAAGGAGGCTCTGCTTATATGTAAGTTTTGGAACTTCGCGCACACACGCATGCGCAACTTAGGAAGCAGTACATTTTCGCAACTTGAAGAAAGCATCACTTCACAATAAAAAAGGTTCACAATAAATTTTCATGTGACTGGAAAGTTTCAAGCCTTTGGATTGTTAAACCATGAAACATGGGTTGTCCCAGTAATGATCTCTGAGTACAGATATAAAGAAATGAATATGCACCAGCACTGGAAAATGGAGAATGGGGCTTCTAATTCAAAACTACAAAAAAAGGGGGGAAAACTGAAGTGTGTAGGAGAGAAAATTACACAGACAGTTATTGTCTATTTTTATTAGAACTAGTGTTATACTTAGAGATCTGTCATCTTGAATTCATGTCAGTGGGTCATCTGGTCCAACCACCCTGCTCAAGCAGGGTCTTCCCAGAGCACTGAATTGCATCCAAATGGTCCTTGGAACATCTCCAGTGAGGGAGACCCCACACCCTCTCTGGGCAACCTCTTGGGCACCCACACAGTGAAGAAGTTCTTCCTCATGTTCAGGTGGAATTTTGTGGAATTTCCTGTGCATCTGTTTCTTTCTGTTTCCTCTTGCCCTATTGGCTGGCACCATCAAGAAGAGCCTGGATCCGTCCTCTTGGTGAACCCTCCTTTAGATACTTACTCACGTACTCATACAGATAGGTATGTAGGGTATGTATATATATAGGTTCTGGATTCTCCATCTCAAGGTTCTGGTAGAACACAAGGAAAGCAAGGTGTGGCTAGGGTTACCAGAAAAAGAAAACCACAACACTTGTAATAGCACCACCAAAGGGTAAATTATATAAAAGGCAGGTACTTGTTCTGGGGGCAACTGGCATGCAAGATGTGATAGGTGTCCCATCACCAGCTTATGACAGAAGTCTGGCTCTTCTCCCAGCAACATCCCAGACCATTTGCCCTGGAAATCACTCCAGACATATAGTACTGTTTGCATTTCTTATAAAATAATACTACCAAGAAAAGTTGGATGAAACTAAGAAAGTTCAATTCTTGTAAATAAAAACAAGAAGTGCTTCAGAAAAATCACAACTATGTACAGAGAAAAACAGATTTTGGTTAGAGAAAATTAGTATAATAGCATTGTAAAAGGCAATCAAAAAAGTAATTCCTTTTATGTGTTTGAACAAAATGGGGATAAAAAAATAAAAATTTTATGTACTCTAACATCTACTATTTGCAAAAGCAGTACACCCTGAGCAGAAATAAGCAAATGAACAGCTAAAGCACTGTAACAGCCAACACAGCCCGACTTTCCCTAGAAATCCTGCCTATAACAAAAGCTCATTCTAAAAGTCTTGAGTCCTATTTCACTCAAAAAAATTCATAATTCTAGGTAATTAGAATATGAATAATTTCATATAATGTAATACTTGATGTCTGCCCTGTCATATTATTAAAAGTGATAGCCTTTTTAAAATACTGAAATATAAGTGGCAGTAATAGTTTTTTTCCTAGGAACAAGTGTGACTGAATTTCCTTTGAAAATCATAATTTGCAAAAAACTATTTTATTCTTTGAATATTGGAAGCGTACAGAAATGAAATTAAAAATTATCTGTTACTTCTGATCTAAATTTCTTGAAAATTAACTGTGAGATATACATATATATTCAGTCTATTTCAAGAAATGTTGAATGCCTCTCCTTTTGGAAACAAAGAGTGTCTTTCAGACCAGGATTTCTCTTTCAAAATACTTGGTTCTCCAGCTCTAACATTAAAAAAAATGAGTCTGATTCGGTGAATATTTGAGTACAATTCAATGAAATCTGAACAGTTTTAGAGCCAAGAAATTACTAGAAAAATGTCTGCAGAAAGTATTCTACTAAATGTTGTGTGTTTGCACTTGAAATGAAAATAAATATACTGCTAAAGTATGAGTGGTACATGTTACTACATATTTGCACATACATTTGAAATATCATACATATGTTTGAAAAGTCAAAACAAAAATGAAATTTAAAATAACAATAGCCATGTTTTTCATAGTAGCTGTGTTTATAAACTAGTTAAGAGTAAGAGGGGCCACATAGCAGTAAGATGCAGACAGTAAGATGATATAATAAGACACATTAAATGCAGTAGTGGGAGAATGTGTTGAAAAAAATTAAGTTTACTTTCCAACTACATTTGCTTAACAGAATTTAAGGATATAATGACTAGTAAAGGTCACAGACACCGTCATGAATCTCTGATTCACCAATTATTTGTCGCAATTCCCATTTCGGGATAAAAATATGAACACAAATATTTACTCAAGACAGAAAAATGGGTAAGATTTATACTTAACAGGAAATTATTCTTGAGAGGAAAATTATTGTCATGACTAAAGAGCATTGGATCTCAAATTGCAGTTTTCTGGTTCCAAAGTTACAGTCATCTGGGAACTGAATTTCCATTCCGTGATTGTAAGAGAATGTTAAACAACAAAAACATATGACTATAAAACTAGTTCTCATTCAGTTACTTTCAGAAACTTCATATGTGAGTCTTAAGTAGGAAATTACTCCAAAGCAAAGCACATAACTATAACCATTTTTTTTTTTCATAAACCCAAAGTCTCATACTCTTTGGAAACACTGCTGTAAGATCACTGCTTTCAGCAATAAAAATATTTCATTCCATAGCTACCAGGGCTTCCAGTGTTGAGACAGACTGTCCATGCAACTGCCTTTGAGGTAAGATTTCAGGCTTAACTGAGCTTCTACTCAAACCAATTTATTTTCTTCAGTGTTGTTGCCAGTCTTCCTGTATTTTAGAAAGCCACTGTTGACATCATTCAAATGTTTTGCTTTTTTCATACACAGAAGCAGGGAAATTTGTGTATGGAATTTAATTTGACATAAGCAAGTGGAAATAGTGATAGAGCCTAAAATATATAACATGTGCCCTGCTACGTAAAATGATTGCAGCAAGCCACTTTTTATTTAAAAGGAAAAAATAAATATGTGATTGTTCCAAATTCAGAATATCTATGATATGTCCTTGAATTTGACAGCAGTCGAACTGTTAGGAACAGTTTAAGTGGAAAGTTGTCTTGCTTTGAGGTTTTTAATTTGTTTTGTTGGTGGTTTCTCTGCCCACCCCCCATCCCCCCCTGCCCCCCCCTCCCATCCCTCCTTCCCCCCATTAAGGCTAAGATCAACCAAGCAAGTTATATGTTTCTTTATGAAGTCTTATTTTTCTTTTAAACAGCAACTTATTCTTTTCCCGTAATGTTTGGGAGAAGCCTCCTGTGGAGTGGAAGACTGACCTCTAAACCACCTTTTCCCTTGGCCACTTGACATTTTGGATAATCATTTTCTCAGAGCAAGCCATTCTACACCAGCTTTGGTGAGCTTCACACAATGGAACTGCTCTAAGCAGAGGAATCCACAACTGCAAGAAAGCTCCTTCTTGATTTTTTTTTTAAATATACTTACCCCTCAAAGTTCTGAAAAGTTTATGTGAGAGAGAAACTGGGTATTATGTTCATCCATATTCTCAACAAATAACATCACAAAGAACATATATTTCACTACAAATGCTATTTTATTCCCCTCCATAATTTAATCAGTCATATAATACCTATAGCTAATTGCTAGTCTTAATTAATGATTTTTATTTAATTAATACTGTCTTTGCCTAGACTAATTCTGTTTTCTTCCCTTGGGAAGCATAAAGTATCAGAGAGATTATATAAAATCCAGAACTTTTTGCAACAACTGTAAGTTCATTAGGTAGCTTTTGAGAATTTTATTCTATGTTCTCCTGTGTGTTTTGGGTACTTTTACCCCCTCAGAAGACAAAGGCAAGTTGTCATTCATAGAGAGGTGGCATGCTGTTAGTAGAGTATTTAGAACAGAACAGCTTTGTACAGACTGTGGTACTCAGCAAATGGGCCAGACAGATCCCCATCCATCCCACTTCAGTGTCTCCAGCAGCAGACAGTAGAGGAAAATGCTTAGGAAAATAACAATATAAACAGAGAACACAGAGGATAATTCTTTTCTTAGTACATGTTTCAGCAATAGCCAGTAATTTCCTGAGCTTGCAGCTGAACTCACAGCATTGCAATTGACAGTTATCCAAGTATGTAAAGTTCATGAATTTGCATAATAGATTTTTAACCTCTGAAAGTCTGTGCAGAGTCAGATATCTAAGTATGTAGAAGCACATGGGAAGGCAGAGATTTGGTCTTTTTTTAATCTTTGTTTTTAGATGCTGTATGCTTGCTTGGAAACATCAATAATGGGTTTCTAGAAGAGTTAACACAGGTTTAGATCATACAGTTTCAGAATTTATTTCAGAATAAATAATTTTTGAAAAAAAGTTATATTTAATAAAATGTTCAAGTGTAGTGTGTAGATTGCCAACATTGCACCTCAGATAAGTCTCAACACAAAGCAATAAGGTATATATGTAATAAACAGTTAACATTTTAATTAATGTCTATTTTCAAATGTCATGTTCTAAGGTTAAATTTAATGTTTCAGACGTATAGGCTAACATTGCTGCTTCAGGTTGGCAAGGATAGTTGCTTAACTTGTAATTTCCATTGTGATCTTTGTTTTTCCTGCCAGACAAGTTAATATCTGTAGCCACTAAGGAACATCTCCCATGTCTCTCTTTTCCATTTCACTATTATTGCTCTGACTTTTTCTTATTGAAAAGAAAGCTTAAATGGGAGTTAAAAGAAAGAGAAAGGCAATTGCTTAGGAGTTAGGCACACTCAGATCACTTAAGGCACTGATGGCAGATTCTGTGCTGAATGATAGAGAGTTGGGAATGAGATCAGTGCTGACTTTTTTTTTTTTTTTGTTTGTTTGTTTGTTTGTTTGTTTGTTTCCTTTATTCTTTAGGATTTCCTAGAGCTCATTCAGGTCTGGAGGATGTTTCTGTCAGTTCAAAGATAATCTCTTATGGAAATATATTTTGCTTTTATGAGACATGCAACTACCATGCTCTTTGAAAACAGATTTTAGACTACTGCAAGAAGTATTTGAATGCATTGTGCCAATGGCATTTAAGGTGTTCTTTTCGCTGGATTTTATCCTCTTTTTATATGAAAAAGTTACTTTATCTCCAACTCAAAGTGGATTTTTCTTTTTTATGGTTGTTTTTGTCACCTCTGAAATATTCTGTGACCTGTGCATAGCAATATTCTAGTGAGGACTGGCTAGGACTGTGTTGATACCTGCCATGTACCTGCCTATTTTTGAAGCATTTTAAAGTCCTTAGAAGACAAAATCTGTTAATAGTTTCCAATAAATGTTAGAGTATTAAAAGTTTGAGTTTAGCCATTTTTATCAACTTAAAACAGTAATTTAAGTTGATAATTTAAAACAAATTTAAAATAAAAGATGTCTCAAATAATACCTTTTGTAAACTGGGCTAAGCAAAAAAACAAAACCAAAAAAGCAACTAAAAACATTGAGTCGAAGCTGTATTGCATCACCATTGCAGAAAACATTATTTTTTTTTTAAATTTATGTTCAGTACTCTCCTGGGAGAAGGATTCTTATACCTGTAGTGGTGGTTTTCAGTTCAGTTTTGATAGATGAAGCTTGTAAAATATGGACACATTTAGAAAACCATTTACTTGTGTTTTCTTTCCCTCTATTCCCTATCATAGAGCAGCAGAAATTACAGAAATTAGAATAAAAAAACATTAAAATGGTGGTTTCAGTTTAAGTTAAATTATTTCTGATATTTTATAGGCGTGGCAGCAGTCAGTTGTTTCTCACATTAGCCAAAATCAGTAAATTAATATCTCAGCAGGAGTGTTTTGTATTTTATCTGATCTATGTTACACATCTCTTCCTAGACTTGTTAATTTTTTAAATAAATATCCCGCTTATACTAATAAAGATATAAAATTTTGTTACTTTTGTATATAGATTTCCCTTCACACCATCAGTCAAGTCCGAAGCTCTCCACCTGTGCTGCTCTTGAGAGTGTTAAATGCCTGGGATGATGGTAATTACTGATTTACCATGCATCACACTGCAGCAACCCTGAACAATGTGATCACATCAGGAAAACTGTGTCTACAATATTATTTACCATACTGGCCTAGAAGTTGCTCTTAGAAAAAAATAGATGTTAATTTACAATACTGAACAAAAAGAACCAGTGCAAATGCAGCCCAGGATTTTATGGAGATCATGCAACATGCATAGCAGAAGGTAAAGAGGTATTTTATGTTACACTTTAAAAAATGTATTATCTGGAAATTGAACAGGAACTATGAAACTGGAATTATTTGTTGATGAAGACAGGTTTGGGCTGGCCTAAGCAAGGAAGACAGAATGGAGCTAATTTAGGTCAAATCCTTCCTAAAGTTAGGTCACTGCCTCTACCCATGTACTAGCTGCTGGAAAGCAGATATGAAGGAAAACGTGAGTTGAAGAAGAAGAGAAGTAAAAATATTATCTGTAGATCACCCAAATATCTGACGTTTTGCCCTCAGAGACATACAAAACAGGTACTTGGCTGCCTGTCTGTAGACAGCTGATGTGAACAGGAAGAATTAATGCAACAGGCATGTCCACCATAGTCAGGAAGAAAATTTTATGGCTGCAGCAAAGATGTCAAATCCTGTTTGGTTTGCTGTCTTTTCATAGCATCAGCAAACAGAGAGTATGCATTCTTGGGGCAATGTGCCACTACGTTTGTTGCAGCCTAAGATGACATGAGCATTTCAGGGAGACTTTGTAATAAACTAACCTGGAAATAACTGCCAAAGGAAAAAGTTATGAAAAAATACTGAGGAACTAGAAACATAGCTGAAAGGCAAGTGCAAGACAAAGATGTTTAGTCATTGTAAACTGAACAGACTACATTAAGCAATGCATGTCTTTATATAGCAAATATCTATTATAAAGTTGGGTTCTGTCCTGTCAACTTGGTATCAGGTGTCCATGCCATTCATGCCAGGTCTGTGGTCAGAGACAAAAAGTACAAATGCAGGTAAAAGTGTCTTGGGGAGCAATTGATTCACCCACTGAAAACTGTTGTGAAATAGCTATGAGCAGTAATAAGGAACCAACTTATTACTTTCCACACCAGCTGCTCACCATAATTATGTTCTGTTTGAGATAAACTGATGTATACAGTGTGAATACGATACATTGCTTCCCATTATTTAACATTTTTCCTATATTGTTCCTTGTGGAACCTTTCAGATGCAGCCCAGATATGTAGTGGAGACACCACCCTTGGAGGTGCTGGATGTGGCACTCAGTACCATGGTTCATGGTTGAACCATGGTTGAGGTCTTTTCCAAGCTAATTGGTTCTGTGATTCTGTGATTCTCTTTTGCTGAAATTAATGACAACATTTCAAATATCTAACCAAATTAATGTATACCACTTATTGTGAAGGAACCCAAAAATATTTGGGGCTTTAAATTCTCAACTGACTTGCATTTCATTGAGGTAAAAATGTTTATATTGTGAATAATTCAAAGTGGTGTACAAATCATAAGCAAAGCTAATGATTGAGTCAGAAGGAATGAAGCATCTTGCCCAGAATAAACAACCAGAAATAACAATATAAACTATAAATAGATAGATCTAAGAAAAAGATATAAAGAAAAAGTCAGAAGTTTTTATTTCTTTTATTCATTTTACTTCATGTCATGTGGCAATTATTGCTATTTTATTGTAGAGTGTTTAATGTTTGATAATGGAGTACACAAGAAATAGATATTCCTATTTCTACATCCTTTTTCTTTTTGGTCTTAATCAAAAGTCACTTCACAGATTGTAAACTTTTTCTCATATCTTCTATGTCCTAATAGGTAAAAATATGACTGAAGTTTACTTCTGGCTCAGCCAGGCTAAGAAAAATTTTGCACTCTTAAATTCACATCAGGATCAGTATTCAAAGCACTGTGTAATAAGATACTATACTGGCCTTTAACATAAATACTTTCATTTTTACAGAAGACACTTCATGGCAGAGTTCCTCAATATGCATACTGGGACTTTTTCCATACTATTTCAACTAGAACAGACAACAGGGACACTTATACATTTAAATGTACAGTACATTAGAGTTATTTATTGTCAAATTTGACTTATTCCCCTACAGAAAAAAAGTCCAAGGACCATTTAGCATTCTATAGTGTAAAAAAATAATCAGCTATATTTTCCAGGGCTCCAGATATTCTTTACCTAACCCTGAAAGTGTCTTCAGCTGTGAAGGTTTTTTCCTAGAAGATGAGGATGAGATACTACAACATGTTGCTGTAAGAAATGTTTTTGATTGAGCTTCCTTACAAAGATTTTACTGAGAAATTCATAGGCATAGTGTGAATAGGCTATTATCAGTCTGCATTGATAGAACGAAGAAGGCCAAAACACTTCTGCTTCTTGATTTACTTTGGCAGTCAGATATCATTAATGATATTGACTACCAAAGTTAGTAGTGTCATAAATAAAATCTGAATTTTTTCTCATTCTCCTTTCCAATAAAAAAATACTTGCTTTAGAGAATACCATTACTGCCACTGTTACTAGGGGGAAGTGATTAATGGTAATGCTGATGAACAAAGCCATTAATGGTAGGTAGAATACAATAAAGAAATACTTCCCTTTTCCAAAAAAAAAAAAGAAAATAAAAGAAAAGAAGTGAGAATTCATACCTACACCAAAATATATGTGAAATGAAATGTCTGAAATAATTAATCAGTGAAAAATGGACACTTGGAGCCAGTGTAGCAAATGATAGAAATATTAATGAAAATTCCTGGAAAAAATCCTACAAATAAATAATAAATTACAAAATATCTGCAAAGTGGGAAGTTGATGATAAAACAACCATAATTAATTTGACAAATATTTGTTACATTTATCATGGTGTATTTTTATAGTGAATTATAAACTTCATGAAAGGTGAAGTTTTTTGTATTTTTAAATAGAAATTTGTGATAGACTGGCACTGAAAGAACAGTGTGTTACTTCAAAAAACATAGCATTAAAAGTAAAAGCTTTTAAAAATTAAGACTTCCTTAATGAGCTTTTACTCATAAGAAAATTACTTTATTTATTCTAAATATTTTTTTCTTCAGTGATACAAAAAGTAAATGTGTTCAAAAGTGGAAACTGTTTATTATGGCAGAACATTCATATCTTTATATAATGTTGAATTGGAAGGAGATCAAAGTAGCCCAGTAGCAACAGGTGACTGTAAGAATACTATCTGATCATGCATTCCATGTAAACAAAAAAGAAACAAAAAAGGCAAAAGCCAGAAGAAAATAGCAATGCTATGACCAGGCTTCAGATTAGTAAGTGAACTTTGGTATTGTTGATTGAGAAAAGGAATCAAAGCAATTTTCCAGCACCATTACTCTTCCTTGAGTGGAGCAAAATCATATTTGGTCTAGGAATATGAGTGAATAATTAAACAGGAGATTTTTGAAGCAAGGTTCTTAATATGATTTAAAAAGCCAGAGCTTTCTAAATTGAGTGTAGGGAGATACTCATCACACTTTCTTTTGTGTCTTTCACTGAGTATTTTTTTTCTTTGCATCTTTCACATCAAAAATTGAAGGAAAAAGTTATCCATGGGAGGACACCCAGAAATTACTGTAAGTGCATTGTTAAAAGACAGGTAAGCTTCCTAGCTGTTCTCTGAGTAGTAGTACAGTACAATTTGTTCTAAATCAGTGAAATGCCAATGAAAGGAGTTGATCGAACCATTATCAGACTATGTTGTTTAAATTTATGAGCTCTCTTCTGGAGATGAGTTTCTGAATTTCCCATTTGCTGGCACTGCTAAAGAGATTTTTTCATTTCTTTACATTGTTGTTGAATTTAATAGAAGAAGAAAGAAGTCAGTGGGACTAAATTACTAAGAAAATAAAAAATGCTTCTGGAAGGAAGGGAGGAAGGGAGGGAGGAAGGGAGGAAGGGAGGAAGGGAGGGAGGAAGGGAGGAAGGGAGGAAGGGAGGAAGGGAGGAAGGGAGGAAGGAAGGAGGAAGGAAGGAGGAAGGGAAGGGAGGAAGGGAAGGGAGGAAGGAAGGAAGGAAGGAAAGGAAGGAAGGAAGGAAGGAAGGAAGGAAGGAAGGAAGGAAGGAAGGAAGGAAGGAAGGAAGGAAGGAAGGAAGGAAGGAAGGAAAAGAAAGATGCTTAGATCAGATTACTATTTAGAGAAATACATTTTTGAAGCCTAAAATACCTTTGCATCTCTCACAAAAATCTTAGAATTCTTTTTCCTTTTATTTATGTGAATGAACAGCTATGGTTTAATCAGCTTTCAAAGAACAATGTGGTCTTTGATCTACCACTGTACTCCAAGCCATTCAAACTAGGTCAAAACTTAACTGCTGCTTTTTGAATTTTGGGTTGTGCTAAAACTATTGTTTTGGTTGTTCCTGTGCCTGAATATTAGCTTGGTTTTACAAATACAAGAGTCTCAGGCATGCTGTTTCTATGCTGCTGAACAAGTAGAATTCAAACATGAAGCCATAATAGGTTTTCTGCATTGGAGAACTATTTTATTCATTCCATAGAACAAAACTGAGAAGCAGCATATAGACACTGCAATAATTAGGGATCTTGGGCTCAGTCATGAATTTGAAACTGGATCCCAGGTCTCCATTTATTTCATCTTATGCCTTTATTTTTTTGCCTTAAATCTTGGATAATTTAGAACACAAAGAGAGAACAGGAACATTATGCAAGAAATGTCAGAATTGGAGTACAGTGTCTGCTGTAAAATAAAACTAAATAACGGCATGCCAATGTAGTGCCTTGTAACTGGTAGACTATGGTTTACCACACAATCTCATTTAGAATGTAAAAGAAAAGCTGCAGAATCTGAAAACATTTGCCAAAATTTTCAGAGCCAGATATAGTAGGAAGACAGTAACATTCAGTGTAAAATGAAGTATCTTTTTTTCCCCCAAGTTCTCATTATAGAAAAAACTATAACCATAGTAAAAATCTAATCTTGTAGTGTCAAAAGTCAGACTCTTTCCTTTCTCTAGCTCTCTATTAATTCAAAGTCCCTTGAGATATGTTGTTTTTTTTTTTTCAGATTTTTATGCCACACTTTTTTTTCCCCTCAATAAGTCATTCTGTTAAAAAAAATGTAACAATGGGAAATACTCATTTCTTCCTCCTAGGTCAAGGGTTTGCAACCACAGTGACATAAAAAAAACAATTAACTTTTTTGTGGCTACTTATCTCTTCCTTGTAAGTCCATCTAACCCTCAAACACAGAAACTACCAATCTGCAGTACCATCTTCAGTACACTCTTGTTAGACTGTGCTGCAAACTTTGTAGTCATTAGTGGAATCTTGTGCAAAACTATTTTCTTCACTGAGTAAAAATAAATGCTCAGAGAAAATAATATGGAGAACAGAATAGAGAGAACATTCATGTCTGCAACCTCCTGGTTTTCCGCGTCCAATGTATTGAAATTGAATAAAATATATAAAAAAAATGTGTGCTATAAAAATAAAACCAGTATTAATTTATTATACATTAATGTTTGCTATAGATCAGTTCTCTAAAAGAGTCATTTGACATTTTTTCCTCATAGATCATTAGCAACCATATTCTACTGTCATCTATATAAATATATGGAGTTTATGAAAAATGGAAAGTAATTTTTTCTTTCTTTCTAATAGCTTAAGGAGACCAATTCTTCTTCCTCTTTTTTTTAAATTTATTTTTTAAATATGGATCGTGTCATAATCAAAAGCAAACTTTTACTCATATGCAGATCTGGATGCTGATCCAACATATGAAAAAATCATGGACTCCAATGCACTTTTATCAACTAGTTTATTATCTGGGTGTCTTTCAACCACTGATTCAAATAAAATTTATATTCAAGTGGTTTCTCAGTCTCATTTCTCTATTCTTTGGTGATCATTTTCCTTTTGATATCACAGCTTATTTACACAACACAGATTGTTTTCACTAGATGTTCATATTAGAATCTTAATCTTTCGGATTTTATTGCTATAGGTTCAACTAATGCAGTAAAAAATATCTTTGACCATCTAATAAACAAATAAGAAATTACAGACGAAGAAAAAATTGGCAATATTTGTTCAAAATTAATATTCTTTTCTTTATAGGTGTGTAATTTCTCTAGACTTTGAACCTCTCTCTGGCAAAAGCATGTCTAAATAGTTGGGTATATTGAAAGCTTAGATATATCTAAGAAGTAATCTTTTTTCATGGGAAATACATCTCTAATTTTATCTAAAACACCTAACTGATGGAGTGCATGTCAAGCAGTTCATCCAGCTAGGCATGATTGTTATAGTCTTAAACTCTTCAGGATAGAAATAAAATTTTAAATGTATTAAGTGACAAAATTTACTGTTAGAAATGTATGGGGATAAAAAGAAAGCAGAATGACAAGTTTAGGTACAGAATCTAATATTTATCAAGAAAAAGAAAGATTGAGGATTTTAAATAGTTTTGACTATTTTTGTACTTTCACATAGCTGTTTATCAGAGAGAATGAAACTAACAATTAGCAAATAGTGAGTAAAATGGGAATTTTATATCCATTAAAGTTTCTTAACACCATTTGAACTTGAATAAATTGAAAAGATGTTAGGTGAGATGCTGTGAAAGTTTCCCTTTTGTAAATTTCCCATAGGAATTCAGAGTACTAGACAACGTTTTCTGAATCTATATCAGACTTACTAGGGGGAAAATTCTATATCACCTGCATATAATACATTTAATGAACATTTCCTTTTTCTTTCCTGGTGGGAAGAAGATGAAAGATGAGAAGTGAATAAAAGAAGATGAAAGAAACAATGATTTTCATTGTAATGCGGAAAGATTACTGTATTTGAAAGACTCAGTGTCTTTCCTGACAGTATCCCAACTCCTTGCATATCTATTTTCTTACAACTCTTTTTTTTTTTTCCTAATATTGGTTCTGAGAACAGGGGCTGAAATAGCAAGCACTGGTAAGACACTCAAGTAGGTTGACTTGTGGAATTTTTGTTCTCCAAAATCTTGGATGATAATTTAAAACATGTGATGGTCAATAAAAGGAAGAATAATTATTCAGAGGCAAATGACTGGAAGGATCAGATTTTTCCTGGACTTTGCTGAGGTTGAACAGGCATATTTTTTTTCCCTGTCACAATGCAAGTTCAAGTTCTTCAGTCTCAGACTACTGAATTATACAGTTCTGTCTGTGTTAATGCACAGAGCTTTCTAGGATAAGTGGGATATCTAGGAGGGAAGGAAAACTGATACACTATCCCACCACAAAGCAGTGCCATGTGCACTGTATCTCTGTCAGATCCATAACCTGTCCAGGGTATTCCAGCTCTTTACACCCACATTATTTATCACTAGGGAGGGTGGTGTCATCTATTGCAGAATGAGTCCTTTACAGGATTATTAAGGCACTTCATTCATGGTCAAGAAGTCATGAATGTCTTTTTTTTGTGTCTTTAAGCAAACATAAAATCCAAATGTATGTGTTCTCTGAGTGACTGAGAGCAAGAATTTGGTTCACACAACCTAATGGCTTTTAGCTACTTGTAATATGCATTATCTGGGGACTCACTGATACTTAATAGTCTAAGCAAATGTTCTCAGATTGTGATAATGTTTTTGTGGCTCTTATTACTGATTCCTTTTAGAGGATTATTTATGTAAAGATAATGTTTTGGTTTAGCTTAGAGTATTTCATTCTGAGAAGAAAATTTTTAGACTGTATTTCAGTTGAGTTTATACATTTGTATATGGCCCATGTACATATATGTTGTAAAATATGGGGCTTGTTTCCATAGTCATAAAATGTATATGTACATAGGCAGCACACAGAAGTGCAGATGGAGAGATCGTAAAAGTTTTTATATATCTTCATTGTCTCTCCAGTTCCTCTTTCTATAACCCATACAGCTATTCACTTATCAATCCTACCACACTCAACCAACACGTTCTTGAAGATTTCAAGTAATCTCCCATCTTCTCCAGCACCTATTTCAAATGGAAAGAACAGTGCTTTACTGTGCTTTATAAATATTTTTTTCTATATAACTAATGTCTCTTAAAAAGAGTTTGACCGAGTCAACAAAATAGTTAATGTTTTCTCTGGAAACATTTTGAAGTTTTCAATGCAGTAAATATGAGTAGAAGAGTCCTCAGTACGTAGCACTTTTCAATAGGAAAATTATATTCTTAAACCTGACTTTAACAGCAGTTTCAGACTATTCTTTGAGCATTTCTCTTGAATAAGCTGTTTCTCTTTGGACACTTGCTATTCAGTAGCAACAATAGAAGGAGTAATGGAAGCCTCTTACACTTCAGTTTTCTCAATGTTTTATTCACTCATCGTCTCCAATGAAGACCCATACTTTTTTCTTACATAATTTTTCTTGGTTTTGAAGAAAACAGAAGTAGGTAAATTTTACTGCTTAAAAATAATTAAGATTTTTTAAGTAGAGTCATATTCTTTTTCTTCTGGGACCATTTTTTTTCTTTGCGTTCCAAGTCCTCTATTTTTATTTCAGTGACTTTCTTCTGCAGTCCAGAGTTTAAATAGCCCCATCTGAGAAATAATACTGAAGTCTGTGAAAGCCACGGACCATTACAGAAGAGTGTATGGTATAGCTGGATCATTGTAACAGTGTGTCTGTTTGCAATGACAAACTTTTAAGCAAAGTGCATACTGGACAGTAAATAGGTGCTTTGATCTCTTTTCCAAAGAAATATTTCTTGTAAAATTGAAGTAGGTCAGCATTTGGTCATATTGTGGATCTCCACTTTGTGGCCTGTCGCATCATCCCATATTAGCCAGTGTTATACAGAGTAAAAATGTCCATTCATATTCTCCTTTTGCTACACCATTTGGCTTTTTCTGTTGCATTGCCTAACACAAAATTTTAGCTCCAGCTTTTAAAGTCTGATGTTCAAACTGTACTTGTTTCTTTACAAACAGTAATAAAAAGATGACTTTGAATAGTGACTACTACAGGACTTCTAAGATAAATGTTGATTTTTGACGTTGTTTGCATATCCTAGTATTATGACTAATTTTCTTGTTTTTCTGTAATTAAATACAATGATTTGTTCTGCTATTGCCTACCACAAATCAATAACAGATGATCCAGAATTAATGTACTTTATAGTCTAGTTGAACACTTTAAACAAGAAATACGCCTTGAGCACTTTGGGACATAATCCAAATGGTTGGACTTTAAATGTGAAATAATTACACTGTGAAAGGCATTTTCCTCATAATTGAGATAAGCCTATAACTACACTTCAGTCTTATTATAAAACTATTCTCAAGAGGGAAAAAAAATGGACGTGGTTAAATAACATTGTGCAATATGGATTGGAAGAAAAAAGAAAATTGTGAATTGTCATTCAGCACAGGAAATTGAATAAGCATTAAGTAAATGCCTCAATTTCAAATTAAGTGATTACTTCTAAGAGTCTCTGAGAACTCACAAGTGAATCCTCATTAATAGGAAGCAGGTGGAAGTGAAATTCATTAGCAAGCAGTCTCCCTCATAGTTCTTCATGGTATAGATGTAGGTCACAGCCTAACTATGCAGTGTAAGAAGAAACTGAAACCCCCTTTTGAGGTCTTCATAAATGGATTGCAAGCAAGCAAGGTGGAAGAAAACTGATTGATCATGCATGAATTTAGAAAAAACAAAGGTGTGGAAAAGGCAGACAAACGCTTTTTTATCAATGTATGCTCATCGAGAGTGAAAACATGGGAATAATATTTGTAGAATAGGTGAAGGGTGAATATCATCAGTTACATTGAATCTTATTGTGTCTTCCATGTATTTGTGTTGATGTTGAGCTTTAGTGCACTAAAAGATTTCTCTTCCCAAATGCACACTATTATTTTGTGTTTCCCGTGATCACAACACAACTGTATATGAGGAAGAATAACTACAAAGGTGATTGGAAAGAGTATCCTGCTAACGGTCCTTTCAGAACTATTAAAATGGCATTATATAATATTTTGGGAAGGTAGAAGAGAAGGAAAACATAATGGTGTGGCAAATTACAACTATGTAGGTTCTTGCAAATAACTTACAACTCAAGACTTTTAACATTTTTAGTGTCGCATTCAAACTATGGGGATATTTGTAGTTATGGTTGTGAGTCATATGCTCTTTTTTATCCTTTGAGTTTCAATAACAACTATTTCAAACATGGAAATAATACCTGCCTAATGATGGAAAATGCTGCACAGATTATTAACTTTCAAGTAAACATATAGACAAAAAAGAAAAGCAACTCAATAAAGTTGTCACATAACAAATAACACAGTTACATTTTTAGCAGGAGCTATTTATTCAGAAACAGTCCATTTGTTCTTTCATTTGTCCAGCTCTTTAAAATAATATTTCAGTGTCTGTAGTCTCTGTAGCATCCAAATTTTATTTTAAAACCCCCTGGACAACATAGAATCATAGATTTAATTATTTAGAGGAGAACTTTAAGTTTTAACCACCCCAGAAAAACAGAGCCAAATATCAGGTTGCTCAGGAGTTTTTCAGGGTATTTTATTTATCTCTGAAGGTGTAGGTTTCACCACCTTTCTGAGTCCCTGCTCAACTCTCAGATTGCACCAATCTCATGAATAAAAAGTAGTTATCTCTGCCTCTCCTTGTTTGTTATATGTTCCAGCCCCAGTTGTCTCAGTGGTCCTCCACTGTACTCATTGTAGTGTGAAACCATCTTTTCTTGTATTGAGATCACCAAAATGGGAAAGAACAGCACTCTGGATGCTGCTGACATTCAGCTTATGGTTTACCATGACTGTCAAGTCCAGCAAGTCTTTCTGAGTCTTATAGAGCTACTCCATCTCCAGCCAGGGCCCAGCCTGCATATGGTTATTTCAAATCAGAAGCAGAAGTTTCCATCGGTCTTTGCTGAACTTAAGGGTGTAGTTTCTATCAGCCTGTTTCACCAGGATCAAGGTTGCTCTGCAGCAGCCCTGCCCTATAGGATGTTGATCACTCTTTCTCCCACATCCACAATCCATATACAGTTTGGTGCCATCATTAAAAATTCTTGAGGTAGCACCTTCTCTCTCCACCTTTGTCGTTATTAGAGACACTAAACAGCACTGACCCCTGAGGAACACAGCTTATAACTTGTCACAAGTTTGACTTTATACCATTCGTTGACTTCAAGCGTTGAGCCCAATAATTTAGCACATTTTTACTGCATTTGGCAGCCAACCTTCCCAAACTGTATTTGACTGGCTGTAAAGGTAGAATGGTATATCAAGTCAAGGCAAACAGTATCTGCTACTCTCCATTCACAGGAGCAGTCATCTTATTGTAGAGCGTTATCAGGTTAGTTAGACACAAGCTGCTGGTTATTGCTAATCATTTTCTGTTCCTCTGGGTACCAAGACAAACAGTTCTCTGGATCTCCCTTCATGCCCTTTTTGAAGATGCTATTAAGGTTTTCTCAAATATGTACTTTAGAACAGATTTGTTTATAATACAAACAAAAGCTGTGTTAAATAAATCTTACATTTATACAGCAACAAGCCAAACATACTTTGAATATGTGAGATAATAATCTCTTTTAGTACTGGTCAACACTTACTTTGAGCATTTACTTGCTAACGTGTGGTGCTGAAGTAGTTCCTAAATATTCTGACTGAATCCAGTCTTAAAAAACAATGTATATACCAAGAAAAAACATTAGTCAAACTTATTTAGTGACAAACTGGCAAAGTTTCCACTTAATGCTAACTATAACAGCTCATCCAACATGATTCGTCATCTTCAAATACCTTGATACCATAATGCAAATGGAAAAAACCAAACTTAAATTATTAAGCCTATCAATGTACTCTTTCTATTGAATTAACATAAGGGAAAAAATATTATGGCTATAATTTCCTTATTAATTTTTAAAAATTATACACAGGTTTGTGTCAGATTATTCAAAAATATTTTTTTATCTTTTGTAGCTCAAACAGTTATATATTGCAAATAAAAATTGATAAGTTTATGGAGTGTAACTTACAAACATCACAATATCTTCATTCAAAGAATAAATTACGGAGGCTAAACCTCCATATAGAGTGTTTAATTATCCTACTCAAAGTGCTGGCTTGCATCAGTAGAAAATCTGCTCAGAGAGTTAGTACAGCTTATAAAAACTGAGATGCTGCCCATTAGTTATCAAATTCTTGCTTAGTGACATAGCATCTTTAATTGTGAGGGGAAATGTTCAATTTCTAAATATCTAGCTACACACAGTTTCACACATATTCACTCGTGCTGGAGGTGAGTGAACCCATAGAAACCAACTTTTATTTTAAAAATCTTTTAAGTCACATATTTCTCTATGCAGTATTTTACTTCGTTCTCTTAAGCAGGTGTCATTAAGTGCATATATAAATGGTATTGTCAGTCTGGAACAATTTTTACTTTTGCTGACTTTTTATATTGTGAAAATTATTCAGAATATAGCATGAACAGAGTATTGCACCGAGATGGACCAAAGTGGCTCATTAAGCCTCATCACTAAGTGGAGGGAGAATCCAGGAGCTGGGAACTGACAGAATGAAGCTATGAATTCCAATTATTTTTAAAACATTCCTTTCTCAGAAGTAATGTATATACTGAGTTCTATATGCCAAGTAAAGTATGATGCTGAATTGTTTGGGTTTTTTCTGCCCTATAACTTTTTCTTTGCTCATAGTAAATGTAAAAAAGAATAGCATATTACAGTTAGTTTAAAATGAAGGAATTGTTCCTGTAGCACGTAATGCACAAAATGTTCTGCCAGCACAGGAGAGTGATATGAGAACCCTAGGGGGGATTCAAGTGTTTTCTACTTAATTTTGGTTCTTTTGTGATGTCTCAATCCTTGTTTGAAGTATACTGAAATATATTGCAAGTAATTTTCAAGCTGTTTGTGAGTCATACTTAATAATATTTTGGAACAAAATTTAGAATGCAATATCCCAAACTCCAACTGATACAACCGTAATCCTCTGAGTTCTGCAAATCACTAATTCTATCATTAGAACCAGCTGTGGACACCTAAATGTCAAAAAATTAGATTCAGTCCCTGCAGCTTATAATGAAACATCAAACTATTTTTAAAGCTAAGTTAGTAGTATAAGTTTATCAGGTCTTTTGAAAGACTTTGTTATAACCCAAAGATTTCCATTGGTATACATACATATTTTTCCATAGGTGTATATTTTGGACAATTTTCAATTCAGTCCTATCTCTGGATATTCTTATTGCTATTTAAAGAAATAATTATAAATTACACTATGATTGTGATGAAACAACCATTTCTGAGAAGCTTAGACAAATATAAATTTTAAATGCAGCATGCCGATGCTGTTTGAGGTTCTCAAACCAGAAAATTCCCATTTACGAAATCACAAGACAGGTTTTTAGAATATACTTGTATTGATATTAGAGAAAGCACTGGGGGATTGATATCAGGAAAAGGACTAAATTGTATCTGTCTTTGGCCTGTCTGATTTGTAATTTTGAAAATGTGAAATTACATGATATGTCAAGGCTCATGATTCACCAGGTTCTAACTCTAAGACTCCACTTGCCTACAGATTTTTCCAAAGTCTGGATCCCCTGAGTTACTGTCATAAGGTAATTGCTGTTAAAAATTCCCGGTGTAGGAAGAGGAGGTGGAGTCGGAACGAGGCAGCCAGCATTAAACTCCGCCTATCTAAAAAAACTCATAAAACCAGGTTCGCAGAGGAAAGACGCCGCTCTCCTCCCCTGCGCACCAACCGAGTAAGGTCCCTCCCAGACCACATGGTCTGGGGCTGCCAATCAGGCCGGTTTCCTCCCCTCTCCGCGGCACGGCCCAGCAAGAAGAGGTTTGGCGTCGGGTCCCGTGGACCTCGGGAGCGCCCCGCCCGGTTACCCCGCAGCAAACTCAGCACGGGAGAGAGACAGAGGGAGCTCAGACTGAGCCCCTCCCGCAGCTCGGGTGCAGCTCCTGCCGGGCGGCCCCACGCACGCTTCGGCACGGAAGGGGACTTGAACCAGCCCCTGCAGCACGGACGTGGCCCCGCCAGACCCCTGCGATTCAAACGTGGCTTGGATGGGAGCCTGTATGGACAGGCTCCTTTCCTTCAGTTCGGGCATGGACTTACAACACTCAAACTACGCGGGTGAAAGCCACATGACCATTGCCCAGGTGAAAAACAAATTAACTGTTCCTTTTCTAATATTAAAATGAGACTTTGAGGGCATGCATTTCCCCCTCCCACACAGAAAGAGCACAAGAATAAAGGCACTTAGGAAATGTACAACACAGAGGCTTTAAGTTAATAAATATAACTAAGCTTATTTTCAAAGAAAGAAGAGATGAGGACTGCTTTAATGCTGAAAGTTCTTTTGTAAAAACATGTTGATAAAGTTAGTTGTAATACACCCTGTAATATATGAATAATGGTCTAAAAGAGGTGAGAAAAAGGGAATGTAATGTTCTAAGTTATAAGCAGTAGACTGAGACTTTTATGTATAAGATTTTCTTTTTCCTTGCCCCAGGAAACAGTAGAAGACTTGTGTTGCTGATGATAAAGTAAGGGGATGTCGTTGTCACTGTAATAGAAACATTTGCTCTCAAAAAGAACACCTCAATGACCACCATATGTCCATTGGTGCAGCCCTGGGAAAGCTACTGAAATGGGAAAGGGTCTGGAAAAGCAAATGCCTCCCTTCAAAGAGAAGATTGCTTACTAGAAAGCTAATAACCATGGAAACTGTGTTTCCTATGGGAGTCAACATGATAAAACAAAAGAAAGCTTCTCTCTCTACATAAATTAAGAAAACTGTGAAGTTCCAGAGGTGGTGAATTAACTATAAGTTGTAGTGTTACCTTTTGTACGGTCAACAAGAAAGAAAATAGAAACGGTGGGGAAGGGAAAAGAAAGTTCTAAAAGGTTTGGTGTTGATGCCTGATTATTATTCCTATTTTAAGTCTGTTAATAAAATTCCTTTTTGTATTCCTTAAAGTATAAGCCTGCTTTGCCTACTATTAATCCTTATCTCACAACAAAATCAAATAATCTTAACTAATTTTGATCCCCAAACCTCAAAACCACAATGGTTACCTTATGGGCAAAGAAGCTTAAGCATTTCTTTATTTAGAGGTTTGGGAACAGATATGATGGGTAGAGTGCTGTAGGGCAAGGAACCCAGATCTTCCCTGTGCTGAGCAGCTCAGAGACACACAAAATTTCTTCCTGTGTACAGGGAAACATTTAGACCTGAGGAGTTTTAACTGTATTTTAGATGCAACAAAAAGGTGTTTTATGATGAAACTCTCCGAAACAGAAAATTTATCAAATTTTCTGATTAGATCTGTTCCTGTTTAGTTTTTCTGACATCACCATTGCACTTCAGGGGTAGTATATTTGCTTTTCCTTTGCTTATTGCCAATTGTGAATTAAGTGTCTTCCTCCAGTCAATGAGGGGCTTAATGGGCACATTGGTTCTGTACTGATCCCATCCAGTCCTGGAGGGTTGTACATATTCTTCTGAACACCAGCAGCTTGTGGTCTCATGGCAAGTTAGACTGAATGCTTTAGCTCAGGATTTCCATACATTAATGAAGCTGTGGTGTCTTTCACTTTAATGATAAATTTGAAATCCTTAGGTCGGCAATGCAATATTTTGAGTAATATTGCAACATTTTTCAGTATTTCTGGACTTGAACTTTTGGCCTGTACTCCAGGATTTAATTCCAGGTTAATGATATTTCCAAGATTTGCAATTTTGTGTACCACATTATATTGTAATATGGAAGTACTTCACCTTCTCCAAATGAAGTTCAATTCCAAAATTAGGTTTCAAGTGCAAATTAAGAAGAACAGAAATTAGAACATGAAATTAATGTTCATTACAAGATCTTCACACAAATCAGTGCCACTGACAGTTTTTGAGCAGAGTGAGAATGACAGGACTTTTGAAAGTCAGGCAATTAAATTAACTGGAAGAGATATATGAAGGAATTTACACAGCCTTTTCCAGTCCATTTGAAACCTCTAATGCTTACCTCTACCATAAAAATCACAGTTCGCTTAGTTTATTTCAAACTCATGCATTTATTTTTCACAAAATTGAAATGCAGAATAGTTCATTCAATTATACAGTTTATTTGTTGACATGATCTGCCTTGTAAAAAGTTACTAATATTTAAAAAAACTTATAATAGTTGTAAATAAATAAAAGTGACTACAGTCTTAGTAGCTCATGTAAAATATATCAAAATGATTTTTCTCTCTACAAATAACTACAGAAGATATTTGAGTGACTATTTATATAGTGGAAATAGCAAAAAGCAAGAATTCCTGAAACAACCTTAAGATTTATTATTACTTTTTGTTGACTAGAATTATCATATTATAATTTCACTACTGATTTTTTTTTTTGCATCTATGTATCACAATATATTTCTTGCAATATAAGAAATGTACATTGTATGCCTTTAGATTTGCAAAGATCTGTTGCTGTTACTAGGGCTTTACTTACAGCTCTTCCTCTAATAAGATTTTTTTTGATACATAAAAAATGATTACTCACACAGAGTATATTGGCATACTGTAGTGGCAACTACATTAAGAAAGGTGTATTTCTGGAATCCACTTTCCTGTGGCTGCTGATGGTACCCAGAACACCCACTAAATTTTGTCCAGTTAGCTGTTCTCATGCCTTGTTGACTGCCTACTGATAATGACTGGACTGTTTGTCCTTACTTTACTGGTCACATCACTCTCTGGAGAATAAATTTATTGATTCATTGATGACCCTTTTAATAATGCAATTACATTTCATGCTGCTTAACTGATTCGCTGCTTCTGTTGATTGTCCAGTTATTGATTTCATTTGCTCAGCTAATTTTTAATCCTTAAACTTTGCCTATTTAATTTCACTCCATTGCCTGTGTATTTTACTCATAATGTCTTTTACAACCTAATTGACTCTGTACCTACATGATTTTCCCACTTAATTAATTGTGTGTTTATGCAATTAATTGCATGGTTTATACACCCCTAATTAATTGATTACTGCTTAATCGCGTAATTTCCTGATGCTGAGCTGCAAAATATTTGGTGACCATAGTCACATTTTGCCAATATTTGCCCACATTTAACCATGTCTCCTTTATCCTTCCTACTTTTCTTCATCTATCACCATCTAATCTACCTTTTTAATGCCCCTATTGTTTTACTTTTATTTTTTTTTATTTTAATTAAATACTCATTAGTCTCTAATACTGTCAGAACTTCTCTTTATAAATTCCATGATGTCTTAATTAAGTTTTTATTCAAATTTTGCTGCTTCTAATTAGAAGCAGAGTATGCTTCTGCAAGGAACCTGGATTTACTGTCAGATTCTCATATATTATTCTAGATTAATTCTGGAAAATTACCTGAAATTACTCAGGAAAGACAAAACAAAATAAAACTGGAGTAGATCATAGGCCTATGATAGCATAGTCAGGAATCCAAATATTTTTCCATACAGAACTGCCCAGAGGGCTATAAAATACTGCTATTTACTGCTATGAATCTTAAAGAGAGCTAACATTATAGAAGTGTTTCACTAAAAGTAGTCTATACCACAGCTCCTCAAAAATTTTCTAAGAAAAGTAGATATGCCTTTTAATGTCTTGAGGAGAAGACAGGAGCCAAGCTTTTAAATGTCTTATAAGTAGCTTTTCTCTTTTTTCCCTTTTTTTTCTTTTCTGTCTACTTAAAGGATGATAACATCAATATTTCCTGCCAAATTTCAGAGCTTTCCACAGTTATGCATCTCACTTCTGGACTGAGCCTAATCTTTGAAGCCCAAAGAGATGTAACTCCTTTCTGTGCAGGCAGAACTCTACTTTATGTGCAGACTGCTGCAAATAGAAAATGTCTTGATAAAATGGATGGATTCTGTGGATGTCCCTTTCAAAGTCTGTAGTGCAGAGATACAGTATTTCATGCTTTCCGAACCACTTTGGTGCAACCAGGCAGAGGTTAAGAAGAAACTATGTAGACTTGTTGAGTGTCTCTGAACAGAAAGATTTTACTGGATGTAACTGAAGGGAAATTGAAATGGATTTGATGGACAGAAAAAGAAAATTACTGCTCCAGAGAGAATACCCTGATGCAAATCTATTTCAAACACCTTTAAATTCCACTCACCTGCTGTAGTGGGTAATTTATTTATGAAAGAGTAAAACTCCTAAATAGAAATGTTAAATAGTTAGTGGCATGTCTTGCAAGTTACAGATTCTGCTATAAAATTAAAACTTTTGTGTCTAATTTACTTTAAAATTATTGTGAACAAATATAGCTGTACCAGCTGGCAACATATTATTTCCCCCATATATAACAGAGATAAAATAAACATTAAGTTATAGCATTGTGCCAGTAAGGATATACACACAAATATTGTGTTATTTAGTCAAAAAGGCTGAGATGTTGAATTCCATTTTGTTTCATTCTCCATTATAGGCAAAAGTTATGTTAATGTGGGCAGACACAATTAATGCTGAATTTAATGTAGAAGAAATTAGACTAGGCTAAAGCAAAAGGTTAGAAACTGTCCAAATACAATTTTTGGTGTCTGGTGGGCTCTGTGAAATTTAACTTGGAATACGTAGGGGGATGAAGTGGCTGAGTTAATCTGAAAGTCATGTACTGTTATCTTTGAGGAAATGATGAGGAGAGCTGAAGAATCAAGCATTTGGGAAAGCAGAGATACAGTGTTTAACCTGAAAAAGTGGAAAGCTGTAAATGTATAATTTTAAAGATAATTTTCTCCATAGTGAAAGAAATAATTTAGAGACATCTAGAAGGCAATAAAGAGAAGTGTGAAGGACAAAACATTTCAAAGAAACTTTATTGCTTTTCACAAGATGATAAAAGACTGTGGATAGAACAGTGCAATGATATCATGCATATTGACTTACCTATTAATATATAGTCTCCATAGTAACACTTTTGAAAATGTACCTCACATGACTGCATAAGCATATCAGAAGCACATGGATTATTTGAAGTTACTAGCATATTTTAAAAATATGCTCAAAATAATTTTATAATTTTTTTTTCCTGACAAACTGTGAGGATACAGAAGGTATCTAGTTCTCTAAATCTGATACCATTCAAAATGTCATGAATGTTTTTAAAGGTTTAGTGATATGTATATTAAATCTGCAGATGACAGTGAATCCATGTAGGCTTAGTGGTAGACAGGACTAGTCTTCAGAGAGATATCCATACACTGGACTAATAACACAGAAAAATAATTACAATAACATTCTCTGTCCTTCATGTAACAAAAATATTTATATAAGTGGAAGGATTGAGGATGCCAGATGCCAGGCTGCCAAAAATTAACTTCAGGTCATAGTCGAGCTAATGTTCAGTATGAAGCAATATCACCACAATGTTATGAGAAAGATAAATAAGATACTAGATTATACAGAAAAGCTCTTTATTTGTAAAATTGGCAACAATCTTAAAATGTTTTGGGATTTTTTTTACAAATAAAGATGTAACTTGAGTTCTGTGACCAATTTGAGGTATAAACTTCCCAAGAAGGTCTATTATACATCTGTAGAAGAGAACTAAGGAAAGCTTGTGAAATTTAAACTTTTTAAGTATGACAGGGAGAATCAAGGCTCTTAACTCTAGATGATAAGCTGCTCTACATGTGCTCAGCTGACAGTCCAAGGAACTGGACTGGCTTTATATTATAACTAAGGAAATTTAGATTAGACTCAGAACAAACCTTCTGAATTGTAAGGCTGGCTAAACCCTGACTAGAATTCCTTTAGCAGAGTGGAAAATTCAAGTGACAGCCAGATGTGCTTATATGTTGAACGGGTGATGGACTGTTGTCACGAGATTCTGCCTTGATCAGATTGCCACAGAAAATGACTGTACTTTCCATCTTGTCGTATTATTTTTCAGACTTGTATATATTTATTGTTCCTATCTATGTTCTAGCTTTATAGGCTAGAAATACAAAGAAAGGCATATTTTTTCCAATTAATGCTGAAATATTAAAAAAATTAAAATTCTATTATCTGGGATTCAGTTTAATGCAAGATATACTTTTTAGTCTCACTAGCTCACTGAGAAAATTGTTGCCATTGTTAGATGACAAATGGTCATTATAATGGAATTATAATGGCAAAAAGTTGGAAGTGTTTTGTCAAGGAAAGACTAGTCAGTCTATGTATTCTTCATTCTTCACTCAAGTGAAATAATGAAAAACTACTTTTCACATCTAATTTAATTGGGATTATCAATTTTATGTTTGAGAATATCTAGAACAGACAGCCTGTGTAAAACATTTGCCTCTAGGCCAAAATTTGAAGTGCTTACTTTTTTCAACTGACAATCAAATCACAGTGATCTTTTGAAGAAGCAGTCTTACAGAAAATGCCTGAGTACTAAACAAATGCTTTTCAGATTTCCAAGATCAAGCAGAGATGGGCAATATATTTTGAATGCTTCAAAAACCCATCCCTGTATTTTCTAGGCCTGTCTTTCCAGCTGTGCTTGCAGTAAAATCAGCAAAACTTCATATTCTACACAACTGACTGGAGAAATGCAATGACAATTCAAGGTCCTAGGGATGCCTTAAGAGATATAAGTGTTTAGGCAAGAGAGGGACTGTGTTTTTTTCCCCACAGTCTCACAGAGGCTGTGAGTCCAAATGTAAGCTCAGAAAATATAAAGACAGCTACAATGACACAAAACACATTTAAGGAAAATATGAAAATGCCCTTGCATTTTCCCATGTAGCAACATTCTTAGTACCTGCATGCAAATAAACATGTTAAATGCGCTTATTTCTAGTTAATCCATAAAAGCTTGGGACTTGCCTTTGAACACTGCTGAAATCTTTGCTCAAAAAATAGAAAACCTTCAAGATGCCTTTATAACTACTTTAAAAGTCCTAAGTAGCTGGGATGCAGGGTGCAAATCCGTGCAAGCTCCTATGGAGTTTTAGTTCTTTGTAGATAGCTGAAAGTGTTGTCAGATTATGAGATGGAAACAGCCAGCAGAGTTTTCAGTACACAGAGGCCTGAGATAAAAACAAAACACAGTATTGTCATTTTGTAACAGCTTTAATCATGCATAACAGTATGTTCTAATGAATATGTATGACACACTAATGAACATGAATGATTGATATTTATGATTCACAAAGTGAAGAAGCTTATCTATATGCAGATTAAGTACCTCCAAGAAAACTATTCTTCCTTTTTTCCCTCCTGTTCTGGCAAAATTCCTGCACCACTGAATGTTCAAAAACTTGGATCTTCCCCGCTAAAACAGCTTAAAGCTCATAAGAAAAAAATCTCATTATTTTCTTCAAGTATTTTACTCCAGGATTTCTCAGAATAATTTGAAAGAATATGTAAGAGCTGCTATGCACAACATTATTTTAAGGTATTTAGGAAATGCAGCAATTACAGGTTTATCTTTATATTAGTATTAATATATTTAACAGAGCTAATATTGGAGCTAGAAATATTATGCAAAACCATTGTGAATTAATTGTACCAGTTATGATAATGAATATACCTATGTGAGCTTAAAACTATTGGTTGAAGATACCTAACCTTGGAGAAAGTGAGCCTTTCTCAATGCAACCTGAAATTTCCCTTCCACCATATTAAACCATAAAAAGCACAAAATTTGGCCCCTGAAAAAATGCTGAATTTTGTATATTTTATACAGCACAAAATGCCTAATGATTAAAAAAATCTTGGTCAAATTATGAGATTTGTTCATATTTTCCATATGATTTAGATCTTAAGTTGCCTCTTACAAGTGCTGCAATTAACATGCAATGCCAAGTTCTGTCTATTATTGCATGTTGGAATAGAAAGTGAGAAGTCTATTGGAATATTAAAATCATATAGGTTTGTATTACACTTAATACATTATATACAACAGTAAAAATATTAGAGGCAACAGTAAAAAATATTAAATAATATCACACTTTCTTTTGGGAATGAAAAAGAAATTATAGTCTAACGAAACAAGAAAACAATTTTTAAGTGAAAAACTACTTAACCTTCTTTTTAAATGACATCATAATAGTAGTTCACTACCTCTTAGCATCTTCTAAATGCCAACTCCCTCATGGTTTCAGCATTTCAAGGCACGCTTAGCTTCAGGAAGCTGGATTAGTGACGTAGTGATGCAATTAAGATGAAAAGAAAAGGACCTGCTGTTCAGGTCATGGATACTATGCAGGAGATTTGGCTGTACCAATATGTCTCTCAAGATAAACAAGTATTTCTAACAAAAAGTACTTTGTTCTTAAAGGATATTTGCCTTAACCATGTCCTACAAATTCATCCAGGTACCAACTGATTTCCAACAGCATTTATCCTACCAATTAAGCATTTCTTTTACACTTAGATCCATGTTCTGCTCCAGGTCTGTGCATGAAATTTATGAAAATGAAATAATGTTTTAATGTCCAGAAAGTGGGCATTTATAGCTGTCAGTTTTGATGGAAAACTTTACAGGCGTCTTCAGAAGTGATCAACAGATATTCCTTCTAAATGTGGTGGATGTCAATGCAAGATGTCTTTTACTGAGTGAACAGCTTTTGGTTACCTTTTAGACCTTTTTGTCCTCAGGTGCAGATTTAATGTTGTTACTACCGGCTGAATAATTACATCTCATAAAACCCCCCAAGAGTCCCTTCTGAAAGGCACTTTTCAGCTCCTGGGGTTTACCTTAATAATGGTCTAAGTTTTGTACTGGTCATCAGTGACAAGCATTGAAGTCTGAAGAAGTGTAAGGAAGGTTATTAGCAGCACAAAAGTAAAAAACGGTGTGAACAAAAGTTAACAAAACCAACCAGAGCAGTCAAACTCCAGTTATCATTAGAGCAAAGAAAGAAGGGTGGAGAGCTGAAAAAGAGGGAAGAAGGGGTTCAATTTGCTATTGGTAATGACCTAGTTACAATTCCCATGCACTGAATTCAATACAGCAGTTGCAATATTCCAGTCTATTACACTGAAAGAGCACTTTCCTTATTAAAAAAAAATTTAAAACACACAATTTTTTTAGATCAATACTTCTGATATGCCATAATGAAACATCATTATTATAATCTTCTAAAGCTGATTGTGATTAAATTAATATACATTGCATTAACAGTACTTTAATGCTGAAGACCTGGACTTTGTTAGAGGAGTGGTCTTCCACTTGAATGGTCATTTGATTAAAAATTTTAAATATTAATATTGAATGAATGTTAAAGAAGATAAGCTTCCAGTCTATTTGATGGGAAAAATATTGATGGTTGGTTTATTTCTTTTATTCTATTTTAAGGTTTTTCATTACTTTCTGGAGTAAATTATATGGTAAAACTGTCATTTCTACCACTGCATGGTAGAACTATGAGCTCAAGAAGCATTTGGAGAACACTCTCAGGCACACGGTGGTTCTTGGGGTGTCTGGCACAAGGACAGGAATGGGACTCAAGAATCCTGATGGGTCCCTTCCAACACAGCTTCATCTATAATTTTATCATTCTATCATTCTTATAGTTAATTAGCAAAGCTGAAATATCTGGCCTTTGGCATGGAAATATGCTCTACTCTTTCAATCAAAAATGGCAAGTACTGATTCACATAGCTTATAAAAAACGGAGGATTATTTTTGATTACTCTTTATTAGATAACAAAATGGTGTTATACTGGAAATACTAAGAAAACTGTGTATCAGAAAAACACTACTAGGAAGAATAATCATTTAACTAAATAGGTCTTGGCTTTGTTGATATTCTATTTCTTATCATGTTTAAAGATTATATAAACATTCTAGTAGCTAACTAACACAATACTCTCTGAATGGGCTTTTAAGCCTGTGTGTTACAGTTTATTATTGCACAAAATATTTTATGTATACATTCAATTTTTTCCAGAATTTTATATATATGTATATAAATGTATATAAGCTACTGTATAAGCTACTGTACTTCAATCTTTCATGAAGGTTTTAATAGGGCTAGATAAAGCAGAAATACAAGAACTAATTGTCTTTTAATGAGGAGGGCAACGATTTAGTGTATAATGCAGTAACAGTTAAAAAGAAATTACTTTAGAGAAATATGTCTTAAGTTTTTACAATGTTTTTATTTTCTCATTTTGTATGTATATATATGGTATGTATATATATAAAATATATATGAATATAAGCAAAATCTCAACATTGTGTTGTTTTTACTGAAACAAAATTGTGTTTGATTTAGGTTTAAAATTCAAGGAAATTGATCTACTGCAAATATATTTAAACATTACAATAATCTACATCTTCAAGAGGAGGACAATCTGCATTAATATTTACATTCTGCACTAATATATTGGTATTTACATGGCAGTTTCCCATCAGCCCATTTTAAAAACAATCAGTTCCACAAAAGCATTGCCCAGATTTGTCATTTTGATGGCAAACTCTGTGTTCAAACGTGCCCATATTCAAATGAATAGGAAAGTTCTTGCTGACATAAATAAAAAGGGATTGATCATTTGGAGCCATTATTATTATTTCTGTTATTAGATGCCACTAGCTTTGAATCCACTAATTTCTGTAGATGGACAAAAAATAAAGACTTGGGTTCTCAATGATGCTTTTATTTTCCTATGAAAATTGAAGAAATGTTCATGTTTACATGAAAAACCTGTTCTATTATCGATTTCTCATGTACATTTGTTATGTAACAATTTCAGAGTGCTTTGTCTCTGTGAAATTATTAGGATACCCAAAACTACTGGGGGAGAAACAATACAGAAACTGTTTTTTGCTGGGGGTAATGCCAGTTGTACTCCTTAGGAAGAAGTTATCGCAAATGTATAGATTAGAATTAAAGATCATGTTACCTAATTTCCATTTAATTCTCCAGGATTTTTGGTCCATGTAAATAGATTCAAGTAGAGTGGTATAGAAAAATCTAAGATCCAGATCTGGAGATGTTCCAGCTTTAAAAAAATATAATTTTCACACAAATCTGAAGTTAAAAAAATCCAGTCAAGTAATAAAATTATTAATTATATTGTAATTTTTAAAAATATTTACAGTACTTATTAACTGACACAGAATCTATATAATGAATTTAGCACAGTACATGAAGAATATTTTCACTTTTGAAAGCAATATTGTATTCAAGATTTTTGCTCCTAAAAGACAGTGTTCCTTATTCAGCAGGAGATTGTATATACTGGTAGACTCATAGATAATGGTCATTATCATGTATTTCCATGTGATTAAGGTTCTTTGTCCTTAGCACATTATGAGACATCCTTGACTCCTTGGCAACACTGTATAAATTAGAGGATTCACCAAGTGTGAACAATAGGTCTTAAAAACTTAAATGACCTTGTCTTCACACCAAACTTGCTAGCAGCATACATTTAAAACTTGGAGGAAGAATGAATACATATAATAAGGCTAACATCTTCAATGAAGAAATAAAAAAAAAGGAGAAAAGAAATGTTTCTTCTTTTTCCCCTCTCAGTGTGAAATGTGAAACCAGGAGAATAATAACTTCGTCAACATATCACCCGCATAACAATAACCCATATTAAATTTTCCTTAGACAGTTGGTTTGAAAATTAATAGTATTGGTATTGAAACATCAGGAAGATATTGTCACCAATGGTACTAAAATAGTATAACTTTCAGCTAGATGTCCTTGATATGCTTCAACGAACATATTTCATTTTAATATCAGCTTTTAAATCAACCTCCAAGTACCTCTCAAGATAACAAAGAAGGTTATAAATTAATTTGCATAATAAAACAATAATCCTGGTGCACATTCAGAATTGCAGTGCATATTTTAATACCATTATACCTGTTGATTTAAAACTTATCATTTCCTATTCTCTCTAAACAGATTAGCCACCTAAATTAATATGAAAATTTGAGAGGAAAGGACTGTTTTGCCAGGATTTTGATGACCTAACACATTTTACAGAGAAGTCAATGGTGACTTCAAGTAGGATATAATATTATATAGCATTATGGCTCATATATACAGTGATGTGACTCAGAAAAATATTTTCTCATTAATTAGATATTCATGAGAAACCATTTGATGAACAGAGCCTTTATTATGCCTTTCAATAGAGTTAAAACTCAGTTCCTGTTTATTTTTCTTCCATACTTCTCTCTTAATTTTTCTTTCATACTTTTTAATCTTACTAAATATTTGCAAAACTCCCTGTTTTAAAAACAAAACTGTAACCCATAAAGCTCACATACATTATGACATCTCTTATGTCTAAAATTTTCTATGACAAAACTCACACATTGTATAATAAATTACTTCAGAAATAAATTTGGCTCCAATCTTACTTTTGACAACCATAAAAAACAATAAAAAATAAATATGAGTTATTCAAAATAATTCTTTTCTTAATAGATTGAAAATAATTCTAGATAGGTTTCCAGATATTTTTAATTAGTTCATTCCATCTGTATCTCAAAATATAAAACAAGAGTTTAATGTATCATACTCTTAAGAAGACTACACATGCTTCATCTAAGCAAATAAGCTATTGAAACAATTTATTTGGTCAGCTAATAAATCTCTTTCATCTTTTCTAATTATTCCTGGAGTTATCATAACCAGTGGAACTCCGGTAAAACCAGTACTTTTCTGCCTTGTACTATCCCTACCCATAGCTGCTTCATTTTTCTACTTCATCTATTTTTTGCCAAGTGTTAATTGGTAATTTTATTTTATATTTGTGCTTTTACACAATCAGCAGGCTTGTTAATATCAGTCTCAGTGACAGTGAGCAAAACAGTTTTCTTTATTATTTAAATGTTTTAAATGATTTATGCTAACACTTCTTACAGTAAAACAAGTTCAGATTAATAAACCGAAATAAGCAGGCATTAAATAATTAAAATGTGTCCAAAATTATGGTTTTAAAAATAGTACATAGCCAAAATATAGGCTACCATTTCCTGGTCAAAATGAGAAATTTGGAGAAAACCAGATGTGTATCTACTTCTCAAATAGAAATGCACCATAGATGTTGGCGATGATTCTAAATTTCAGTCGATTAGGCAAATTAGACTAATTTGAAAGATGAGAGGGCTATTACCTATGGATAAGAGGTTGAGGAGGATGATGTGGAAAGAGAGGAAGAGGTGATATGGTTGTTAACTGTCACAGGAGAGAGATGAGGAGAAAATTATCACTCCTGGAACATTAAGCTATTAGGTGAGCGTAGGGAAATACTACAGAGTATCTCTGCTTGAGGCCATGAAACTGTGATGTTTATGGATTTCCTCAGGCTCATCTTTTTAAATGGCCTATGTGTTTAGAGATGGAAAAGCTGTTTGTCAAAAATATTTTAGCATTAACTGCATGTTTCCATTATTTTCTTCATCTTAGGCATGAAATCTTCGTAAGGTGTAGATGTTCAGTTTCACCTATATAATTACCAGACAAGATCAATTTTATCCTGGTAACTGTCTGTATGACAGCCAGCAATTCAAATTTTTCTGTTACTTGATGAGGGGTAGAAAGGAGAAGATTACTGAGATATTTTTAGGACACATAAGCCCTTTCCCAAGAACTTGCCAACACAAAACACGTGCATACATCAGTTGGTATCATAAAGGATATTCCCTCTTCCTGTGATGTTTGTCTTGCTTACAATGTTGTGTTAGTGAAGCTATAAGAGCAATGGAGCTACTTACCTTTAAGACATATCATTCTAAACAGACTAAAAATCTTTAATGCCATCCTTCTCTTTTTAAAATTCAAGCGATTCTGACAGCTGTTTTAGAAGAAACAATCTAAACCACTGAAGCACTGACGTAAAAAAAACCCCATATTATCTTCCTGCACAGATAGAAATATCCCTTTCATATCCCTGGGGCCACTGTCCATATTGATCTTTAAATAAATAAAAAACAATTTGTCACTGTAAGATGACATTATTCTATTCCCTTAAGGGAAACTGCTGACTTCTATTTGTTCAGCATGTAACAAACTGCTCCTAGATGGGACAGAAACTCTTGTTGTCTGACTTTAGAAACAAATGTCTGAATGCCGAGAGACACAACATCTGGGGTCTGAAATAACTTGCTTGACTTTATAGCCACGGGGAAGAGAAAGTTTCACAGAACTGGTCTAAGTGAAAAGCACTTTTCACAGTCTGTCCACCAATAATTACACAAAGCTACCAGAGGTCAGGTGTAACAGAAACACCCATGAGGATATGCAGTTAAGAATCAACCTCATAGCACTGATGAGGCTGTAAGCTCTTTCTGGGTGCCTGAATGCATGACTGGAGATTAAAAGACAATATGTGGAGATGATCATACATGATCTTCCTACATTGCTGTGCTGAAATAGATTTGAAAGCTAATGAAATATTGAAACCTTTCTACCATGTCCTACATCCTAAAATCATAGCACTCTTTTGTTTTGAAGAGACCTTAAAGATCACTTAGTCTCACAACTCTCACAGTCACGAATTTCTTCCTAATAGCTAACTTAGATCTACCCTCTGTCAGTTTGAAGCCATTCCTCCTTTTTCTGTCACTACATAACCTTGTAAAGGGTCCCTCTCCAGATTTCTTGTAGGCCCCCTTCAGGTACTGAAGGTGTCCCTAGAGCCATTTCTTCTCCAGGCTGAACAAACCTCAACTCAACCTGCCTTCATCGGAGAGGTGACACTGTTGTGACCCTCCTCTGGACTTGTTTCTACAGGTCCACATCCTTCTGCTATTGGAAGACTTAGACAGAGTACCCCAGGTGGAGTCTCAGCAGAGCAGAGGAATGGAATCGTCTCCCTTGCCCTGCTGTCCCTGTTGCTTTTTGTGCAGCCCAGGACACAATTGGCTTTCTGGGCTGCAAGCAAACATTGCCAGCTCATGCCAAGTTTCTCATCCATCAGCACCAAGTCCTTCTCCTCAGGGCTGCTCTCAATCCATTCTTCATCCAGACTATATTAGTGCTTGTGAATGCCCACACAGATGTGGGACCTTAGACTTGGCCTTGTTGAACTTCAGAAGCACTCAAATAGTTGTAGTCAACAGTTTGTTATTCAAATGGAGACTAGTGAGGAGTGTTTCTCCTCAAGGGTTGGTATTGGAACTGGCACTGTTGAACATCTTTGTTGATAACAAGTAAAGGAAAACTGAGTGCAGCTCCAGGAATTCTGCAGGTGACACCAAGCTGAGTCATGCAGTTGACACTCTGGAAGGATTTGATACCATTCAAATGGACCTTAACAGTCTTGAGACATAGGCTTATGCAAACCTCATGAAGTTCTGCAAGGTCAAGTGTCTTTCATCCTTGATTTTTTCCAATAATATGTGTTTGAAGTAAAAAATCATATGGAGTTATGAAAAATAGGTTGGAGATTAAGGAAACAAGCAGCAAATTAGGGCACACATATAGATAAAACCCAAAATTATAGAAATTCAAAATCTTGGTTCACAAGAGAGGAAATGAGAAAGACAGGCAGCTACTCACAATTTTTCATACTACTGTAGGTTCCAGTTCGTGTTTACAGTGATTTATATGAGAAGATGTGTAAACTGTCATAACATCTACTTGGGAGAAGATAAATTTCAGTAGTTAAAGGGAAACAGAACACCCTAAGTTTAGTAAATAGCAATCTGTGAGATATTATTGCTGGAAGAAATTATTAACAAGTCCTATTTCCTTTTCACCAAATTGAATATCTCTTCAGAATGGTTATTAGTTCACATTTGAATGACCACAATGCTTTTTCTGTGGAACATGTGCATTCTAGGAAATTATTTTTGTGATGTAGGCTTACATTGTTCTGATAGTCCAAAGTAAAACTGTTAAGAGAAGCCTTGAGTTTTTTGTTTCTAGCTTCCTTCACCTCCCTCTTACAGTTTTTTTTTTTTTTTCTGAAACATTCCTTCAAACTCAGAGCTTCGTATCTGAGGGGATGGGGAGGGAGGGTGAATGGCAAATGGTAAGAAATTCATGAGCATAGGTTAATATTAATTTTTCAAGCTTTCCATTCCTAAAGCAAATATATATGAGTTGAATATTTAGCAGAATCAATACATATTTTTCCTCGCTTGCTGCTTAGAATAACTGCTTATCTCTCATACTTTTCTTTGTGTAAGTAATATTATGATACCTTAAGTCCAGAACTCACTCAAATGCAGCATTTTCAAAATTCTGTAGCTAGTCTTAATATGCTCATTGTCTTCTGACAAACCATTCTATGATGTGTAAATGTAAGCTTCAACATTACTATTTGTACATTTTCTACTTAGTCTTCACATAATTAGTATATTAAAAAAACCCAAAAACCACAACAAAAACCAGATAATCAGTGCAGTAGTCAATGAACATGATCTTTACTGTCTGAAGTCACCTATTTACTGCGCTGTGGTCTTAGAAGTAAATGGTATTAAACATTGACTATTGTTTTCCCATTAACTTCTTTCCCTTTCTGTTAATATAAACAGAAAGACTGTGCAGCCATAGATCCAGTCAATGCATCTGATTATATATTTAGTATATTTTTCTATAATATTTTTGCTAAAATCTGACATTCTCTAAATAAAAGCTTGCAACAACTTACCAAGATAAAAATATTTTTTAGTAGAAACAGACAAATTGTTTTTACTCTATAGTCCAAGGCCCCTAACTGGATTATATTATTCATAAAATTATTTGTGGTCAATAAACCTTGTCTGGCTGGCAGGAGCACACCAAGCTGCTCTGTCATTCCACTTATCAACAGGACAGTGGGAGAAAATAAAATTAAGCTCTTATGGCTCAATACAAGGACAGGGAGATCACTTACTAATTAACAACATGGGCAAAACAGACTTGATTTGAAGAACAATAACCTAATTTGTTGTCAATTGCTTGTAACAAAGTAGGATACTTTGAAATACTTAGAAACAAGAAAAAAACTAAGCCCAAATTCCCCATTCTTCCCTTCCTCTCAGGTTTGATTTCCCTCATAATTCTTTTACCTTCTTGACCCCGGCTATCCCTTCCACACCATGTAGAGCAGGAAAGATAACTGTGGTTAGTTCATAATTCTCCATCTATTCCACTCCTTCCTCCTCATGCTCGTCCCCTGCTCCAGCATGGGATCCCTCCGTGGGAGACAGTCCTTCATGAAATCCTTCAGCTTGGGTCCCTTTCAACGAAGTACAGTCCTTCAGGAGGATACTACTCCCACATGAGGCTACTGCCAGAAGAGTTCTTCCTCTGTGGGCTCCTCTCCACAAGTCACAGCTCCTGCCAGGCACCTGCTCCAGCTTGTGGTCCTCCATGGACTGTAGTGTGGATATTTACTTTGCCATGGTCCTCCATGGGCTGCAAGGACACAGCCAGGATCACCATGGGCTTCACCACAGACTTCAGGGGAATCTCTGCTCCGTGTCTGGAGGACCTCCCCCTGTTTCTTTTTCTCTGGCCTTGATGTTGCCAGGGTTGTTTCTCTCACGTTTTCTCACTCCTCTCTCACAGCTGTTGTACAGAATGGGGTATTTTTATGCTTTCTTTAATATGTTATCGCAAAGGCTCTACCAACCTTTTTGACAGGCTCATCTTTGGCCAGTGGCGGGTCCTTCTTGGAGATGGCTGGAACTGGACTTTTCTGACCTGGGGACAACTTATGTGGTCTTCCTAGAGAAGCCACCCTACCACACCCCCTGCTACCAAAATCCTGCCAAACAAACCATAATACAACATTACAGTCAAGAATTTTAATTGCCAAGACTCCTTCTAAAATAATAATTCTCATGGAAATTTGGACAGAAATTAGATTTTGCACAAAAAAATCTAAAACATAAAATCCCGAACTCGAAACAGGAATTCCAGCATTATTCTGAATTCAGTATTTTCCTTCCTTTGTTGCTAGAGTACAATTTAACAGGCCTTGTTTCCTATAGATTGGTCGAAAATTTGTGCAATTCAAGGAGACAAATCAAGCTTGATCTGTACGTAAAAGTGAAAATACATTCCTGCATTTCAAATCCAGCTCTTCTGTAATAAGCTCGCTTACCTTCACTCCTATGAAAACTGTGTTATGCCTAGCTTCCCACATGAAGCAGACATTATCAGACAGATTAACTCACAAGTCCTTTCACACAATTCACAGGTGCTCTGATATACTCTTGTATATTTAAAACAGTTGCAAGACAAGATGATTTTTAAAAGTCTGTTAATTCAGCAGGTTTAGAAAAAAACATTCTGCTTAGTATAATAATATTCCTGTTTGCCTTTTCAATTTTCTGAAGACTCGAGTAAAACATTTCAAACTGAATTACTGAGGTGGTTTCACTGATCTATCTTACTTGCTCTGTTTCTGGGTTCAAAGTGTGTCTTCCTGTTTTATATGTCCAAGGAAGGAATATTTCTAATATGCAGATTTATCTTAATAATATGAAAGAGATACTAATATCATCTTTTCAAGAGTTACAATTCTGACACAGAAAATTTCATTTTAAATTCATAAAAAAAATATTTTCTTGCCATTTGGACAATAAAAGGCTCAGAAATCTTCACAGCTTATTATAGGAACAGTTAAGAAGAAAGGTTAACTTAATGCCCAAGGCCACAAAATGGAGAAGTAACAAGCACAGAGGAGGCCATCACTCCTAAACACTGAGGTAACAGGAGCCTTTATTTATCCTTGGTATGTGAGAGGATTAAAGTTCTTAAATTAGCTGATAAAATACTCTCTCTCCTTTTTCTTCCAATGACCTTTCCTTCTCAGCCTGTTTCTCTTTATGTTATTGTCAAGACTCTCCAGGCTTCTGCCTTCTGCTCATCTGTACTTTGTACAAGCTCAGCCTGCAACAAAATAATCCACAGATGTTCTTCGGATTTCCAGTTTTTCTGGTCCCCTCCTTCCTTCACTGAATGTGTATTCCTATATATGAAAGACAAGGCATAAGTCCATTTTAGATCAGTAAAATGACAATTAAAACAACACCTCTTCTGAAAACTTTTAAATACAGAAGAGAAGATAAAATGCATTAAAGCAAGTGAGGTGTAATAAGCACTTTACCGAGTGTTGTTTCCTTTTCTATTTCAGCTTTTTATTTCCACAAGAATTTAATCAGCTTCTGTCTTTGTAGGGATTGACAAAACCCTTGTCATGTCTTGCAAAAGTCATTATACATTAAAAGAATTTTAATGATACTTATAACAACAATTAAAAATTTAGCAAGACCCTAACCTTTTCTCAATTAAATGTTATTTGTGAGGTGAAGATCTGAACATATGGCTTAATGAAATCTAAATCCATATCACTATTTAACATTAATTAAAATTAGTACAAATAAGACTTCAGGAATACTGATGAATTGTCCTCTGAATATTTGATATTTGTTAATAGAAAAAAATGCAAATTTGTAGTCACATAACTGAAGATAAAATCGCATTCCAGGCAGGCAATGCTCACATTTAATATGGTGTCCCATATTAATTATAAACCACTTTCTTATTTGTCAGGCTACTAGAAAAGAGAGAAAGAGAGAGGGAGAAATAGTTAGAATTAATATATCTGCAAAGTACAGATAAATCTTCTTGTGCATGTATTATTGGTATCCCAGTATCAGAATGTGAGGAAGATAATAAGTTTTAGTCCTACTATATAGAATACAGTTACCTGTATTTCTGCAGCTAAGACATTTCATTATTGACCACTTAAGGTGATTATACTTTATTTAATATTAATTTAAAGAGTATAATGCTGAATAGGTTGAAAGCATTCATATAATTTTGATCCCACAAAGCAATCTATTGTAACACATTTAAGAATCTTTTCGCTTTCAGAGTTAGTTAAACAGCTGAAGTGGAAACTGGCAAAACACAGAGTTTCAACTTTATTGTTTTGAGTGACATCAAATCTGATGCAGGCTGCTCTGTTATTTTATTATGTCATAATGAAATTCTCATTAAAATTATTTTCTGAGGGCGAGACTTCAGTTGAATCAATGTTTCAAAATGAAACAATGAAAAAAATTGGGTATTTTGTGTAAACCAACTGCAATTATTAGGAAAAGCTATAATAGTACATGATATCATATTGTGCCATAGGTCTGTTCTTTTTGTCACAAAGGTGTCATAACACAGATTTTAGTAAAAGCAGAATTTTCTTGGATATGCTTAAATTGTTGAAGAAAATGTACTCATCCTGTCTCTTCCCCTACAGTTCTTAATTTCTTTGCATTGTTATTTCTACATCTGCCCTTTCTCCAGCTGTGCAGCTCCATGTGTAGGTCATAAAGTTAGTGCAGCCCAAAGAGAATGGGTTCAACAGCCTTTCTCCCAGTGGGAACAATTATTTTTTAAAAAAGCAGTGGGAAACAGGAAGGATAGAGATTCGCTGGATGTACACAAGAACTTTGTTGCCATAGCTGGTAGGACATTTCAACAACTGACAAGTGGGACGCATTTTCTGTTGAACAGAGTCCTAAATTAAACAGTTCCTGTCTCCCGAAAAATTTAACTCTTGGAATGCTTTCCTTTTTCATTTAATGAGAGAAAAACATAGGTAGGAGTGCAGAAAAGCCTGATTCTCTGTTCATTCAAATTTTCATCAGGAAGAAATCCATACCCCAACATAAATCAGCCTTAACTTCAGAAACTGACCTTGGTTTCCTCAGAATAAATAGAATGTCTCAATTTTCCTGCCCTCTCACTATTGAACACCTCACACTGATTACAGATCAGTCAATGACATAGCCCTTTGGTTTGTGGACTGAGAAATTCTAGACATATGCTAATCGTCTCCATTGTTACTTATAACTTGTAGTTCCCTAGAATCAGATTTCAATGATATTCCCTTCCTGAATACAACTGAAAAACTTTTCTGTTCCATTATCAGCCATTAGGAAAAAGAACAAAACAAAAACAAACTGGAAGAAAAAAATAGAAAGGGTTTGAAGACTTCCAGAGTGATTTTATCTTATTTAAAATGTACTGCCTTCAAAGATTCTAGGAGCTCGTATGTTTTCTCTTGGCTTTCACTTAGTCCATTAATAACCCCATAATAGCAATGAGGAAAGTAAAAGTCAGACAGTGGGGAAAGCCTCTTTATGCATCATTTGACCCCCACCTACCCTTGCAACTCTGTTAAAGCATATATTTTTCCGTGTTTCCACATTTGCTCTTACTATTTTATTAGGAAACTTATCTTCATATATTCTCTCTGTTGGATGATTAAAGCACCCTTCCTCCTGCTTAAAGAGGGATTATATTACAGGCTATTGCATTTGCTCAAAGAAGATGCCTTCACTAGTCATTCACCTTAGCTGATACTCTGGTAATCAATACAGACTGACTCGTAACTACACGTATGATCTCAAAGAGTGTCTTTTACTTGTTTTACTACAAAAAAACCCAAAAAACAGACAAACAAAAACCACAAAAACCCAAACAAAACAGGAAAAATATAAAAGGCAAACCCAGGCAAATTAATTCAAGTAGGAAAATCATCTACAGTTTTAATGCTATTTTTCTCATTTTTATCAAAGATGTTACTTTTCCAGTACTACCTAGTATGGAAAAAGGGGGGGAGGGGCACAATATTTGCTTGAAAGCAGTAAAAACACACTGATTTTAAATAAAATTTCTTCTCTTTATGTATGCAAAAGAGACAGGGTACTATGCTGGGTTTTCAAAATAGGTCTCATAGTTAGCATTTGTTCCCTCACCTCTAACATTTTCATACTCAAGGCAATTTTCATTAGACTAAATAAGTTTGCAAGCCTTACCCTTTTGTATCAGCTGTAGTTTTGGGAAACAGGATGCAAAGAGTGACACTTATGTATGTGACCTTTGGTCTGGGGATGTGTATGATGCAAGAATTTGGTCTTGGTACTTGAATTGCTGTTTGTACTTACAAAGGAAACCTTTTACATAGAGAGTTTCTCCTTCAGAGGGGAACACACAACCAACTTCCAGGCAATCTTCAAAAAACACAATAGCATACCTAATTAGGAAGAATAAAGACATTTACTCAGGAAAACTCAAAAACTAGTTATTTTTATGTCCTACTTAAAATAAATAAACCATCTTATTCCCAGGTGTGGGCACTTCTGCATATAAGCAACCAAGGATTAATCATCATAACCCCAGTGACTTCTATTAGTTGTGGGAAGACTCCAGACCATTTAGATAAACAGAAAATCTGTGAAATATGTGAAAGTCAAACTGACTTTTTTCTCAAGATTGGGAGAACTCCAATTACCAAAATTGTAAAGATCAGAAATATACGATTCTAACTGGCATGTTGGAACTGAAATTAAGCGTATAACAAAAGCAAATATAGTAAACCTCCAAACATTTACTGCCTAGCAGGACTTATCAACAGTTTACAATGTTGGAATGCTATATACCATGCAAAATTATTTGATTGTTCATTAAAAGTTGACTGAGGAGGTTTTCAGTAACTGAAGTTGACTGTGAATTAATGTGTCTTTAAGATTTATGTAAAAGATTATTCTCCAGATATCAAAAACATTGTGCAGACAGAACTCTTGGTGTTATTTTGTCTTGAACTTTAGCAAAGGACACAAAGAAGATCACAAAAACAACTTTGGTATGCCTTCATAGACACCTTAGTTTTGAAACCACTCATCTTCTTTTCTCTGAATTTTTTAGTTTTGGAAAACACTTTTAGAGTAGAATGAAGGAATTTTTTGTTGTTTTATAGAACTTTATAACCCTGACCTGATTGTTTCAGACCAGGAGATATAACTTCAGAGTCACTAAAACAACAAAATACTCCCAAATTCTTTTCATCTTGTTCACAGGAAGCTTATTATTTAAGGGATGGCATATTTAGCTGATTTGGGAATAGAAACAAAACAAAGCAGAACTCAAAAGCTACACTACAGATATGATTCACTGACATTTTTATATGTATAATGCATTGCTTTTACACTGTCATTACTGCTAGTCAGTACATTATTGTTCCTTCTAAGCAGTTCAAACACCATTGTATTAAAAATTTGCTCTTTATGATGAAAAACTCCATGGCTTATCACATTTCCCCTTACTTCTGGAGTTTGTGGGAGTAATAGAAGAGTATATGTGCAAGCATTCACCTGCAGAATAATTAAGGAACTGATGCGGTCCATCAGGACGTCTTCTTCAAGTTTGGGACTCCTTGGGTATATAGGCAATGGCCTTTGATAGACTTATTTGACATACACGTCTACTTGGCAGTTCCATAAGCTGAATGGAAAAATTATACTGTTCCCCACAGACCGGGTGTCTTTGGTGGACATGCCTTGTCCATGCTCTTAAAAGGAAAGAAATAGAAGATAGCTGTGTGAATATTTGTTTAGATGGACATTATCACCAATTGTTACTGGTAAAAACCTGAATAGTAGGAAAGTTTTGTCCAGACCTGTAGTGGAAAGAAATATTTTTGCTGTTGCACAAAAGCCTTTTCCTGATCTCTCTGACTTCTTCTAAAAATCAAGAGAGGGACAAGGATAACCAAAAAGAAAAACAATACGAAATGTTGAGTTGGTTACCTGAAGTGCCAAAATGGTCTATTTCTGTATGCTGCTCATTTCCAGAAGAAATAAAAAAAAATCCTCATGAGGTTCTCCTGGGCTCACTTTTTGAGCTTGTCCAGGTCTGTCTGGATGGCATCCCGTACTTCAGGTGTCTCAACTGCACTGCTCAGCGTGGTGCCATCTTCAGACTTGCTGAGGGTTCTTGATCCCCTTGTCTATGTCATTGATGAAAACACTAAACTGCACTGGTCCCACTATGGACCCCTGAGGGACATGACCTATGACCAGTGTCCATTGGGACACTGAACCATTCACCACTACTCTCTGGGTACGACTGTCCAACCTATCCCTTTTCCACTGAACCATCCACCCATCAAATCCTTCTCTAGTTTAGAGAGAAGGATGTTGTGGGGAACTGTGTTAAAGGTCTTACAGAAATCCATGCAGATGACATCCATAGGCCTTCCCTCATCCCTGATGTGGCCAGTCCATCACAGAAGGCCAGTAGGCTGGTCAGACAGGACTGTGGTCTGTTTCATCAGGAATGTTGCTGCAAGGTCAACAGTCACAAAAATCTTAAGAGTTTAACTGGCTCAGCAAAGTTGTCAGCAGTTGGGTTTCATCTTTTTGGAAATCAGCTCAGTGATGAATACTCATAAAGAGAAATGGGGACCTGTGGCCACTAATAGTTCTACAAGAATAATGAAAACATTCACGTATTTTATCCTCTCACTTATTTTCCAGTCCCTTTTCTATGTTGTTTTAGGGATCGAGTCTGAAAGTATTTTCAATAAAGGATTTGAAGAGACAGACCGGAAAAGTTGAGTTACTATCAAATGGATATCCTGCCAAGAAGACAATAGACATTTGATTCAGCAAATATCAGGCTTTCATTTGAGCCTCATTTCTCACAATTCTCTTGTTTTAATTTCAGAAAAAGCTAGAAACCGTTGACATGATGTAATGAACACATTACATTTAATCACATCACTAACACTGCCTGGCACAAGTTAATGAGCATTCATTTGAGATTTTGGACTCCTTTTTCTTTTAGCCATTAAAGCAAATAAACATTACTATCAATGAATTGTCTCACTCTAAATAGAAGAACTGTGTGTATGTCAGCAGCTATAGCAATTCATATGCAAGTTGTGACCTCAGTAGTGCCTCAGACTTATACAAATATTACACCTGTCTGAAACCAAGGAGTTTGTTCTACTGCATAATATCCTGAACTTCGCCATCACAGATTTTATCTTCATTTGGATTTTATTCTATGATCTTTCAGTGTTTATTCTGCCCCAAGCAACAATGTTGTCCTGGTTTTGGCTGGGGTAGCTGGTACACAGTGCCGTGTGTTGAATTCAGTATGAGAATAATGTAGATAACACACTGGTGTTTTGGTTGTAGCTAGGTTGTGTTTGCCTGAAGCAAAGGACTTTTCTTTGTGTCTCATTCTCTGCCAGTGAGAAGGTACACAAAAAAATCTAGGAGACAATGTGGCTGGGATGGGTAACACAAACTGGACAAAGGGATATGCCACACTATAGAATGTTATGCCCAATATATAAACTAGGGGAATTACTCAGAAGGGGGAATGATCAGGGTTCAGGGATGGGGTCTGGCATTGGTCAGCAGGCGGTGAGCAATTGTATTTGCATAATTTTTTTTCTTGGGTTTTATTTTTCCCATAATAATAATAGTAATAATTTATTGTTTATTATTTGGTTTTGTTTCCATTATTAAACTGTTCTTGTCTGAACTTTTGATTCTCCTCCCCATCTCACTGGGGCTGGGGGTGAGTGAGCAGTTGGTACTGCATTGCTGGCTGAGCTTAAACCACAACAAATGTGAAAGTTGAGTTACTGAAAATTCAAAATCTGATTTCTATGTATTTGCTTTTATTGATCATCCTATCAAACCACTCTGTACATATGAAATTTATTTAAACGAAAATTTCTGTTTTTCTTTACAGTGACCTACAACCAACTTTCACTTGGTCCCTAAGCTCTCATGTATCACAGTGTGAGATTCCAGTTTAAGATGTGTCTAAAAGGAATTTCAAGTGGCATTGACATGTCAGGTCTTCTTTATTCTTTTGAAATTATCAGTAACAGGAACAGTATGAGTGATTTTGCACTCCTAGTATATACAAGAGCATCAAGTTTGAGCAAGCTTTTTATATTAGGGAAGATTTACAGTTTGCATCATACTTTTTTTTTCAATGTCATTGGATAAATTAAGTTAAGCAAGACCTGGAAGACTACACTCAATAGTGTACATAGCTCGTGTGGTATAATAATAATTATTTATAGTATTCTTACAATAAAAACAAAAGACAAATAGTTTCTTCTGGTGACAAACATAATTGTAGCTAATAATAAAAATTTATAAATAATATTTAATATCTCACATTATAATTTTCCATATCAGGACACAGAAAAAATATGAAAGGAAATTTTAAATAAAAATTCAGTCTATCTGGGACAAAGACAAAATTTCCTAAATATTTGGGAAACTCAAGTAAACTCTCTTTAGGTTTCTAAAAGGAGAAGGAGAAACCAAAAAATGATCATAAAGGGATGTTTCCATTTTAAGAAAAAAACCCCAAAAACCAGTAGCAATCAAGCCTTTTTTGCATCACCTTTATATCATTGCACTTATAAACAGACCTTTAGTATATGGAATATTTTTGCTTGTTTGTTTCTCTGCTTATCGAGCTTGGATTATAATTACCTGGGTGCAAACATGCCAATACGTTTTGAATAAATTGAAAGGTTATTCTTCAAAGTGAATTCCTCCCAACATGCAGTTAGAAATAATCTATAAAAGTGGACTTCAGTGTTAGGTCCTAATTAAAATAATTTCAATAGTAGAGTAAGTATTAAGTCCATGTATTTCTTTCACACACAGTTTATTGGTTAAGTGCTCTAGTGGAGAGCTCTCACTACATAATCAGTAAATCATTGCTGATGCCCAAAAAGAGACCCATCCTTTTCTCTTGCCTTCCTCAATTCTCTCTTTTTCTCTTCACTTAGGATGAGCAAATTACCAAGGGACATCTCAGGCTGCAAACTCATTATCTCTTCTCTAATTATAGACACACACACACATAACTACAAGGCATTTGTTCTCGCCTATGTGATTTATCTGCATAAGTTCCTGAAAAGGGTGACCTAGCAAACTTAGTGCAGACCTGACAGACTCAATTCCTATGAGAAGAAAAAACAGGATACCTGTCTAGCAAGACTGACAAGACTGGAATTTTTTTTAAGTATCAGAGACTGCTTAAGTAGGAAGCTTTATAAAAAGGGGAAGAGCTGAGACCCCCTCAACCCCTTGCAAAGGCAAAACAAGGGAAAAAAACTGAAGTATTATTCAGCAACAAGTTCCAAAGAAGTGTAAATCTAAAATGTTCCAAGCAACAAATTCAAATGGAGACCATTGCGCAACTATTCCTAAAATTAATTGCCACTGGAAAAATTAAAAATGTTATGAGTGTTAATGGCCATCAAAAATAGATTCAGGAAGAATTCAAGCAGCCACTAACTTGGGGTTAAGAGTTCAATATCAAGCCGATTAGATGAAAATGCATTTAAAAAGTAAATAAAGAAGAATAAAAAAATAATCATACCAATATATTATCTAGGGATATATTATCTATCGGGAGCTGTCAATATAGGTATTTTAAAGGATAATAATTCTCACCAATAAAGCAATAGTCTTCACATGAGCCATCACTTAGGGAGGTAAAAATAGATTCAAGAGTATTTATGTTTTAAAATAACTTATAATAAGCTTTCCAATTAAGGATGCTTAAAGCCTAGGAAGGTTATTTTGTGGATTAAATCAAGAAGTAAGAAAAGAAGAATATAGATCTATGTGTAGTGTGCAAATTGTCAACATATGTTACCAACAGAGTTCTGAAGAGCTCTATGCTGAGACCAGAGGAATTCAACACAAATCTATTAAAAAAAAAAGTAACAAGGTTTTCCCTGATACAAATGCTGAATTTAGGATGAGAAAAAAAAAAATGGTTATTGTGAAGAGTACACAGGAGCACACAGCATGGGGAATAAACTAGAAGAACTAAAAATCTATGTGAAGTCTCATTGCAAGTACAGAGACATGGTGTGATAGCTCAATGACTGGAATGTTGTCATGGATGGTTCTGCCCTTTTTAGGAAGTATAGGTAAGAGGGGTGAGGTGGTGGATTTGCTCTTTATGTGAGGGAGCACCTGGAATGCCTCAAGCTCAACCCAGGGGCAGACAAATTAATTGAGGACATTGATATGAAGTAAGGGACAGGATAATACGGATGATACTTGTGGGTATTTGCTATGGGCCGCCTGACCAGGAGGAGGAAGATGACTAGGCTTTTTATGGAACAGACTCCCCAGGGAGATCCTGGAACCTCCCTTTCTAGAGACATCCGAAATTCACTTGGGCACATTCCTGTGTAACCCTTTCTAGGTGGTGTTCCAGATGTCTCATCCAACCCTAACGATTCCATGATTTTGTGATCTGTGACAGCAATATTCCAAAGGTAGAATAAACCATCTAAACTAAAAGCTAAAGTCACAGGATTAACTTGCAACAGGGAAACACACCTGGGACACTGGTGATTGGCTGTCAAGTATCTTCTGAATATTCAGTCAGAAAAATATCTGCAATTTAAATACCTTGTTAGAGTTAATAACAGTTGTCAAAAAAGCACATTAACATGCCTAGGGGATTAATTCCCAACTTCCTAACTGCATCTATGTGACTAAGACAAGATTCAACATGTGCTGTGTGGTCCCAGGTGAGTATATTTCCATGTTTTATACAATGATAATTCAAACCAGCTGAAATCTTTTAAAACATTGTTCAATTAAAAGACATGCCTCAAATACAGAGAAATGGAAATTTTGTAAGTCGTGCCCATTCACACAACAATCTGCAAATGTACCAGATCATAACCTTGTTTAATCAAGCTCAGCCAACAAACTTCCATTTGGCTGAAATTTCCCCTGAGATCATCACAGAGAAACTGATTAACTATAGGCTGAATGAGAAAGCAGTTTGGTGGATTGAAAACTGCCTGAATGATTGGGCTCAGAGGGTGGTGATCAGAGATATAAAGTCTAGCTGGGGGTCAGTAGCTATCAGTGTGCCCCAGGAATCAGTACTGGGTCCGTATCTTCAAAAATGATTGGAGTGCAGAGTTCATCCTCTGCTTGCACATGACATGACACTGTGAGAAGCAGCTGATATGGCAGAGGACCTTGCTGCCATCCGGAGGGTCCTTGAAGAAATTATCTGAGAGGAATCTCATGCAGTCAACAAGAGGAAATGTGAATTCCCGAAACTGGACACCAAGATGAACTTGAGCCAGCAAACTACCCCTGAGACATAAAAAGGGTTAATGCTCTCCTGGCGTGTATTTGACAAAGCATTTTCAACAGGTCAGGAGAGATGATCCTTCTCCTCTATTCAGCACTGGTGAGATCATACCTGGATTGTTGTGTTCAGTTTTGGACTCCATAGAACAAGAAAGACATGGATGTACTGGAGAGAGTCCAACAAAGTGCCACTAGGATGATGAAGGGACGGGAGCATCTCCTATGAGGAAAGACTGAGAGAGTGGGAAATGTTCTGTGTGGAGAAGAGAAGGCTCGGGGGTGATCTCATTAGTGTTCATAAGTTCCTGAAAGCAGGAAATGCAGAAGATGGAGCCAGGCTCTTTTAATTGGTGCCCAGTGCGAGGACAACAAGCACTACAGAGATACTGAAACACCGGGGGCTTCCTTTAAACATCCAGAAATTGTTTTTTAATATGAGGGAGACTGAGCACTGGCATAGGTAGCCCAAAACAGTTGTGTATTTTCCATCCTTGAAGATATTCAAAGTCCACCTAGATGTGGTCCTGGGCAAACATCTGTAGGCCTCCCTACTTGAGCAGTAAGACTGGACAAGGTGACTTCTAGAGGTCCCTTTGAACCTCAGCCATTTTGTGATTCTGTGACTGAAGTTTTATTATCTCCCTTCATTTTTAAAATATTCATATGAGGTGTGGTATGTGTGTGACTAGGAAAGTTATCTCTCTATCCTAATTTGCTTTTAATTTCTAAATTTTTGGAAAACGGCTTAAAGAAGAGTGTATTTGACTTTTTGCACAGTAGCTTGAAAGAGCAACGTTCTCTATGGACAAACAATAAGATACTCACAGTAGTCCAGATTTTAAACCATGAAAACTGACATAGCCTTATTGAAGTGGAAGCATCTGACCTTTTAATGTACTTAATTTTGTTAAGGCTAAATAAATAAAAATCACTCAGAATTAAAATATACAGTTGTTCTTTTATTCAACTGCATAATTGCACAGCATGTGACAGGCATCAACCACTTAAGGAAGAAAACGTAATGGGGTCATAAGGGCATGCAAAACCATGTTCAGCAGAACAGAAGTTACACAGAAGCCTGTCATACAAAAGATAAAAATTAGCAGGAAAGACAAGTTTTGTAGTTTACAGAACTAATATTATATACAGATTCATGAAGAAAAATTATTACAAATTTTGTATTTAGATATTTGTTTGGATTTTTTAATTGCAATTATCATTTAAAACAAATAAAGAGGAAAAATAAAGGACCAGAATTTCAAGCATTGATTATAAGAGGGTAATTTTAAGTGGTTGGATAGAACTCTTTTCTAGATTAGTTTAATAAATACAGTTTAAAGGAAGCACCTAAAAGCCATACAAATTGGTTTGGAAACAAACTATTGACGTAAAGATGAAGTTTTGATTTAAAACAAAAAAAACCACAAGGGTAGAAACTGAAAACAATTTGGCACCTTCACAGATCAAAAGTACTGCTAATCTCACATTTATTTTTTGGTGAGGTGATCATGATAGTTTTACCTTTGTCATAGAATCATAGAATGGTTTGGGTTGGGAGTGGCCTTACAGATCACCTAATTTCAACCTGTCTGCCGTGGGCAGGGACACTGGACCACACCAAGTTAGTTGTGTATCTCTTAATCTTTGTCTGAAATAACTGCAAGATAGTTCATGTGTATGTTTTCTTATGATTACATTTTCCATTAGTTTAAATATCTCTTCATTCCTGGCATTTAGCTTTCATATGCATTTATAGAGAGAAATCATTACTGTTTTCTACTTTTGTTCTCATGTAGAGGAACCCAAATTTTTTCATCTGTTACTTTTTTATGATGGGTCCTTCCTTACTCTAAACATCTTAATAGCCCTTCCTGACCTTACCATCTTGGAAAGAAACAGGTGAGAGTACACATAATCCTGCAATTTAAATTTTTTCTGTGACTGTTATAGATCATGAGTATTTTCCTGTCTCAGTGGAAATAGCTTTTCTTGCTTATCTTAGAACAATCAATTACATTGTCAAAGAGGTATAGCATATTACTCAAGTAAAATTATTTTGAAATAAGCCATATTAGATTTTATTTCAGTTTCCATTAACTTCATTATTGTAATTATTCCCCTGCTCATTTTTTCCCCCTAATAGGTCTGTATCTGTCTTACTCTCTGTGTATTTGTTATATTTCTGATATTATTACTCCTGATTCCTCAATTTACAAAAACTTTAACCTAGGTTTCCGCATGTCAGTTCATGCAGAATTATAGAATAAATAGTTTAGTCCCTATACTTTTCATGAGTTCAAAGCAATGCCTTTCAGTTACACTAGTTAGATTTTTCAGAGCATTTCTCCTATCAGCCAAAATGAATAACCCTCTTAGTTTCTCTATTCTAACGGATTACTTTTTGCTGTATTTACTGCAGCTTAGCTGTCTAGTCTATTCTTACAGCACAGCAGCTGTATCCTAACTTCCTTTATACTGTTCAAGAACCTTCTCCTGTCTACTTCAGTGTCAGCTAGATATAAAGTCAGCATGTGTTTGAGTATGTCTTGTTTTATCCCAAATCCATCTGTTAATTTTAAATGGATTTTTTAAAATTACAAATATGTTTAAGAATACAAATTGAACCATTATTCTTCTTATTCAGATGATTAGAGTTAAATCTAGAAAGAAGTCTGAAATGCTTCCCTTTATTAATTGGAATGCTTATAATAGATCATAGTAATCCATACAACATTCTGTTTGCAAGATGGATCTAGGAACTCAGACTCCATGCAGTAAATTCCACAGGACTAGAATTATATAAGTTTTCCATTCAGCTCAGTAAATGAAAATATATTTCTGCAGCCTGAAATTAATGCCAAGGAGTTATTTTAGAATTTAAATAAAGCTCAGTTTTGACAGCCATTAATTAAAAAGTAAGATATTTTTGTATATCTGTGTTACTTTAAAGGAAAGCAAGGAAATCAAGCCAGAACAAATAGATTTATATGTGAGCACAAACACTCAATTATGGAATTGCTCCAGACTTCATTTCATTTGGTCAAGGTTCTCTTTCCCCTTGAGCAGCAAAGTAGTCTGCTGGCAGCTAATGAGGTGAAAACAAACAGAGATAATTAGAAATAGTGTAATTAACATATTTACCAATATAAATACTGATTTGCTGAAAATTATGATTTTGACAAATTTCCAAATTTAAAAGTGGAAAAGAAGAAGAATCTTTTTAAGGAAAACATATCTGATTCTATAGAGTATAATTTAATCTTTATTTTTGATTTGTTACTTCTGAAATGTTGCTTTTTATCTAATGTGCAAATATCTCACCAAGAAGTCAATCCACACTGTTTTATCCAGTGTCATTACATATTAATTTTAAATAATTCAGTAATTATAATTATGCTTTTCAGTATATTTTATCCTTCTCTTCATTGGGAAAAACACAATCAAAACAGTCAAACTATACTATGAACCTTCCATACCATCCCTCCAACTTCCATGGGACAGTAAATTTAACCCCACACTGGAAAATAATTGTGATTCACAGTGGTTTCTCAGTGTTATTTTGAAACATATTCAAAGGTTGAATTTACCATGTTGAGGTTTACTTTTCATCAATGGAGACCTACAAAGTTCTGAGACCTGAATCATCTGTTGGACATGCTCCTTATTTTATTTCAGTTTATGATGTATGGAGAGCTTGGAACACGTAGGACATTAATTTACCTTCCTTCAAGTCACTGGACTGCTCTTGGACCAAAGCTAAATAGCATCTGGGATATAATATTAACTCTATGCAAGACATCTGGGTTTGCAACTTTTTGACATCAAAAAACTGTACAACCCAAGTCCTGGCATTTTTTTCCCTACAAAAATACCCCTGAGAGTTCAGGTGGAAATTTTTAATTAACTCAGTAGGTAATTGCATTTTTTACTCCAATCTTCATTAAAGGCCACTAGATTATTTTGCTCTCTTTGTCCATCTGCAGAACCCCGTTGACAGAAACATGAATATTGCATAGGGGATTAGTATATGAAGTGATTCTTTGGGTGGGAATGAGGAAACATCCTGCAGATGTAGCAGACTCAGTTCTGGTTCTGCAAAGGCTGAGGCAAACTTGGAGGAAAGGAGAAGCATGGTATATTAAAACAAAATATACTGACAGTGCATTTCTTCCATACTTCTGATTTTCGATAGTGTTACTGCAATGATTTCTACAAGGCCCTAATGACAGAGAAAATGAAAGCTGCAGTCATTGTTACTTCATAGGGAGGGATCATGAGAAGGAGTGTATATCTGTTATAAAGCCAGCCAATGCCTTTTAAAAGTCAAAGTGGATTTGGACACAGTATGTTCATAATTTCTGACAGAATAGCAATAAATGCCAAAATCGGGTCGGACAAAACTGCTTTTGGCTTAATTTATTTGTCTTTTTCAGTTAGGTTTAGGAGTTCCTAAAGGTAGATGTTGCCTACCCTACAGGAGTAGGATGTTATGTGTTACAATGCTTGTGCAAAAGGCATCAGGAATAATCCCTAATCACAGAGAAAAACTGATATTCTGGCCTGTGACTCCGGTAAAACTCTGTGAAATTGACAGCCTTACTTTATCCTCTGCCTGCATCCAAACAAAGAGTAATTACCTTCTATTTTCCTATTCTCCCTCCTTGACCTCTGCCCCAAGATCTATTTACATTGCCACCACTACAGTGAAACAAAAACCATGAAAATCTCTTTGTCAAAGAATAAGCTATAGACCAAGGATGAGCAGTCTAAGCCATTTCATTTGAAAGGGATAGGTGTTGCTTAAGAAGCTGTATTTGCAAAACCAACTGTAATTCAACACTGAAGAAAAACAGAAGAACTGGAGATTGAACAGCAATAATCTGGAAATAGGTCCAGCAGAGAAACATCATTTAAGACAAATATACCAGTGAGAGACATACATTTTAATGAGAAAATCCAGAGGCCCAGAGATTAAACTACAAAGAAATTCAATAGCTTCTAGATAAGATTTCAAGGCAGACCTGATATTCATACCAGACATCTAAATACATCTACATTAATTTGATTTCTTTAAAAAGATACGAGTAAAGTCAGTACATGCGTTACAGAGGCATTGTGTTTACTGCATATGTCTCTATGAAGAAACCCATCCTATATTGCACACTGAGCCCACCAATATTTAATAAAACTTAGATAATAATCTGAGTTAGAAAGAATCTTTCTTTCTCATAATAAAAATGCAATCTAAATAATAATGGGAAAGTACATGGATTTGACCTCAAATTTTATCACTGTATTTTTCCACTAAATCAAGTATATCAATCAGTCTGCTTAAAATACATGGACTACGTGGACTACAGCAAAAAAACCAAAAAAACAAAAAAACATCTGAATAGTATTTGGTTTATTTTAGGAGAACATTTAGCTACAGAATTTCCTAACTTCATATTAGAATTACAAAGAATACATGAAAATTATAGTGACATTATAGTGGGTGTTCCCTATAGGTCACCTAACCAGAAAGACTGACCAAATGAGGCCCCAGATACCAGGGGGAGAGACTGGAAGGAAGACATATGCTTGGGGAAAAGGTTCAATCCAGAAAGGACGTAGGCAAAGGGGACCTACATATAATCCATGGACCCTGATGGGATTCACCCAGAAGTTCTATAGGAGCTGGTTGATGTGATTGAAAGGCCACTCTTGATAATTTTTGGTTGATCATGACAGATGGGAGAGAGGTTCTCAGACTGGAGGTTTCCATAATATATTTCCCACCTCCCTCTCTTCTGAGCTGTTCAGTGAGGAACATACAGATCTTAATTTATTTATTGCAATAGGCATGCTGAAAGAAGAGATATTTAGAATCAATATAATGTGTCTTGACTCAAGTACTTCTATTCATCTTTATGCTTGGAAAAATTCTACAAACACTCTCACAGTTAAAGGCAGTGGGAAGATCTTAACAGTTTTTCAGTTCTTAGAGGAAAATATATTGCTAAATAAAAGCAAGCACTGTACCTTAGACTATTACTTTCTCAGAAGGAGCAATCATCTGTGCAACAAATATACTCCTTTGATAGTTTTTTAATGACAATGGGTCACACAGCTGAGGATTCAATTTTATATTGTTATTAACAGTTGCAACCATTCCACTTCCAGACAATGCACTTTAATCTGGGACTTGCTACTAGTTTGCATCTCATTTTGGCATAGGTGTACCTGGAGCACTGAATTTAAAATTTATGATGGTTGATATAAAAGGTGCTCAGATCTTAAAATAAAGTTCTGGTCTTCCTGGTGTAAAATCCACCAAATCAATATGCTTATTACTGAACTTAATTTCAGACATATTTCTGCCATGCTTTGTTATTTATTTCACTCCAATCCCAGAGCAAGAAAAATATTTTTTTTATTATTATCACTTTTTACATTTACTTTTGAAAAAGTGTGTTATTCAATAAAGGAAACACTCAAAGTATAAACATTTTTCTGAGTTCTTTGATGTTCCTTTTTTGGACTATGTCAAGATTCTTAAATATCCTTATCTAATTTTCAGTTAAAAATGGATTTAGACACATCTGAAAAGCATAATACCATAGAATAATCCTCTTCAGAATATTTTAAAGTAAATTTAAATTCCTACTCACTCTCAAATAAAAGGTGATTTACAGGTGGACTCAAAAATACACTACCTGTATTATTATTACAAAGATTATTACACTGAAATAAAAGGTATATAGAAAGTTCATCCCACAGAAATTCACAACAAATAGAAAATCACATTAATAGTGATGACTTTAGCCACATAAATTTCCCAATATAGCCTTAAAAAAGAAATAAAAAAGAATCTGTACTTGAACTAAAATTTCAGTCATCGACCATCGAACTAAAATTTCAGTCATAGACCATCAGCAGTCGGATTGTCTTCTTCTCGGTTTGAGACTTGGAGATATTCAGAAGGTTATTAAAGCGGTATTTATTACTGAGCTCCTCTAATTGACCGCATAAGCTCTTTTTGTTACTAACCTAAAGTAGTATCTTTATTGACAATTTCACCTATGCTAAATCTGATGGAATTACAATTTAGTTCAAGGGTGTTTTACAGCATAATTGAAAGGAACATTTGTCTTACTGTTGAAGAATCCTTGAGTCTTTCTTTCATGGGCAGGAACAAAAATGTGGGAATTTTTAAAAGTTGGAAAGCCTTTTCTAACAGATAATGAACTCTTACTTCTTAAAAACTGAAGAAGACTGGTGTAAAAAAACCCCCAAAAACTAAAAGCCTTTAGGACATATACTACAGCCTATGATTAGTAGTGTGACAATGATCTTTTGTTTATCACCTCCAATGAAATTCTTGATTCTCAAAACCCTATACGTAAATGTTATTAATCCATCACCTAAACTCAAAATGGTTATTTTTGAAATTCATCTTCTGTTGAATTCATGAAGCTTATAGGCATCATATATTTTCCACATATGTCCCAGGCATTCTTCATTCTGTATGAAGATTTGACATCACCACTTTTTAAAAAAGGCTATGGGATAGCCTTTTCTGTGTGTCTGCTTGCTTGCACAGCCATGCTCTGCTACACAATCTCAAATCATGCCTTTTTAAAGTGTTGCAGCAATCACCACTTTCTTTTAAAAGAACAGTTTTTTGTTCGATTCTTTCACCAGCTCCATTCAGAGCTCTCCTCGATGTTCAGTTTTATTCTCTGCCTTAGAGGAGTTGAACACCTTTCTTCCTTGATATCATTCAACTACACCTAGTGTTCTGAGTTTCTATATGATGGGAGGGCAGAGCAAACTACCTTTTTTGCACCATTTTTCTGGAAAGAATAAAATAATTTTTAGACTAACAAAGCCTGCAAATGAGACTTTAATGTAGACAGCTCATAGTGGGCAAGAAAATTACAACTTGATTGCTACAGCAGTCACCTGCAGATACCCAGTATCCAGACCTTGTTGAAGAGGTTGAGTATATGTTTTACTGAGAATGGAAAAAGTTGTTTTGTCCTTAAAGATTTATATATATATATATGTATATGTTTATATATATATATATGTATGTATGTAATCTGATCTTGATTACTTGTTGCTGCAATTAATTTCTCCCAGTGTCCCTGCAGTTGAGGAAATTTCCACTTTTATTAACAGTGAATGCATACCTTATTAACAAAAGTGACTGTTGAAAAGACCTGTATGGTACTGCAGGAGCAACTGACGGGTTATGGTACAGACACGTTGTAGGCTGAATGGATTAATTTTACTACCCTTACTGCAAAGTAGTATTCTGCCCTGATTAGAAAAATTCTTTCCTCTGTGCTTTTAAACCCTCTTAATTTGCTACAGAAGATTGGCCAATGAAAAATGCCATTGAAGATTCCTGTTAATAACAATGAATGAACGGCAAAGGCAGGTGAAAAACAAATTAGTTACACTTCAGTCTTGGACACAATTTTCTTCCCTATGTCAAATATAGGTATTCTCCATCTCAAGCTGTTGCAAGGAACTTTATTCACATTTTCAGCTGTTTGTTTTCTCAAATTTCATCTCAGCTCTAAAAACCTAGTACACTTTATTTTATTTAATTTTTTTTTTTTTTTTTTTTTTTTTTTTTTTTTTTTTTTTTTTTTTTTTTGGCCACTATCTGCTATGGATTTCCATTTTCTGGAGAAAGCATATTTGACCTCCATGATTTTTAAACATTTCTGGGTTTCTTTTTTACTGAAAAAAATAACATAAAGCTGCACATTTCAATGTTTAGTTTTCTCTCACTAGATCACTACCATTCCAACAAAATATTAAGAGAAGTGTGTGTTTTTTAACCTGATACCTTCACTACAGACAAATATGCAGCTTTTCATAAACCAAAAAAACCCCCAGGGAGTGATACTTTGTTGTGGTGGTTGTAGTGGTAGGAAAGTAAACAAAACTGCACGGCAACAGAAATCCAAGCATGGTAAAGTGGATCATGATTCTCAACACTCTGCACAGCAATGAATACCTGTAAGAGTTCTTTTTCACTTGTAATTCAGACTTCTCCTTCACAAACCACTTTAAATTGAAAAAATACTCTGGTATTTCCAAGCCATTATGACTTCATAACAGACTGAGGTATAACAGGTAGGTAGTGTGCAAAAATCTCTCTCTCCATTTGTCCTAGCATGACAGATTAGTTAAGGACTGATACAGCATTAATGTAAATCTGAAGACTGAGTTTTCCTTCACATTAGAAAGTAAGCAGTGGTAGAGGAATAGATTTTTTTAAGCAGCAAGGACTTATCCCAGTTCATTTCAGCAAGCACAGTATCTCATAGGTGCCAAACTCAGTAATGCAAGTAAAGCCACTGCAGGGCTGTTACAATGGTAGGCAGGGCTTTATGCACATTTCCACTGTGAAGAATGAAGATTGTGTTGACAGTATGGGTTGGAGGAGATGAGAATTAAGGAAGGTCCAAATCCCTTCCACTGCCATTAATTTTTCAAATCAGCACAGTAAATATTTTGTTAGTATGCTGCATTATAAACTGTTGAATAATAAAGGAAAAAGAGCAGATAGAGGCTTTGCAGTCTCTTCCTGGTGTTTCAGACAGTACAATACCCTTTTCTGCAGGCACACCCTTAAGCAACTGTTTGGCTGAGACTGTCCGACTCTATTAACAGACCATGAGTTCATTACCATGAGATACATGGTAATAACTCCAAAGAAATTTTATTAAGACAACAAATTATCTTATCTTTGCCTAAAAAATATTCTTGCAGTAGCAGAGAAGAGGGAAGGAATGTTTTATTTATTACTGTCTACTCAAAAAGATCAAAACAATTAAAGTGTTTATTAACACATCAAAATCATAATTATCTTCCTTGCAGAATGACCTTTAGCACACTTAAACTATAAAATTTATATGACAAACCAAAACAAGAAAAGAATTGCTGGGTAGCTTATTTTAGAATTATTTGCTTACACCCATTTCCTCTCAGTTGGTGTTCAGACAGTTGCATAATGGATCTTTCTAGTGTATGTTCTTTAGTTCTCCAAGAAATCCCTTTTTTGTAATGAGTCTGGCATCACCAAATTATGCAGCTTAAAAATATTTTCCTTTCTCCTTTTCTCTTTTATATTTGACCATTCAATTTTAAAGGGAGAGAAAAGCAGACTTAACCATAATAACACTAAAGTCTGCTATGAGGTAGAGGTCTGAAAGGTCTTATATTTCATCTGTTCAGTCTAATTCAATGACTTAAAAAACCCTTATACTATATAAAAAGAACTCTGAAAAGACTGCGGATATTGAGATGGCATAATCTGTGTGTTCATGGTATTGCTAATCTAACTGGAGAAGAAAAGGTCTGAAATCTAGTCAACAACCCATGGGGTTGCACTGTGGCTTGACATAATGTTATATCACCTCACTCTGGTTAGTGAGTTCTGTGACTGAGTCTGTCTGCTATGTCTTGGATTTATAAATTATTCAGCAGAGGCTCCTTAATGAAGCTTGGCTTTCTAAAACTATCATGTTATGCACTATGTATATACATATATATATATATATTAATTGTATAGGCATATAATATGCTCAAAACTTGCTCTGATCCTGAATTATTTCACAGCTTAGCTAGAATAATTTGCTTTTCATTAGTAGAGACTACTTCAGACTCTGAATAGTAATATTCAGCTGTATATGGCTTGCATTCTAAAATTCATTTCAGTTGGAACAAATGCAGAAAGTCATGGGGTTTTTTGTTTTATGTTTGTTTCCAAATGGAATATGCAATTCAATACCATGAGGCTTTTAGCAGTACACAGTGAAGTAAATGATTTATTGCATGCTTTTGCAAAACTATTGGAAATTATTTCTACACAAAGCTAGTACTGAGAATTTTAAGAGGCAATCACAAGTCATAACAACAGAAACATGAAGAAGTAACATCGCCATCTGATTTGAGATGCCATGCAGTCTTCTCCCTTCTTCCAAAGGTCTTGGGGACTCAAAGTCTAAAAAGTTTTTTGTTCTATCTGCCTTTGGGATAAGACTACGAGCAATTTCAAAAGTGATGCCATTAGTGCATCTGGATGTTTCTCATGGTCATTGCATTCTAGGACTTTTCATTGTAGAATCTGGAAGATTTTCCTTCTCAAATGAGGGGTTTTAGAGCTCTTAACAATTGCTCTGACCTTTCAAAGTAGAGCAGGAGCTACAGTCCTTCCATTAATGAAGGATTTTTAACAACTCAATTATTTCTCCAAGTGTCCTTTAACTGCTTTACCTTTACAGAGACCAACATTTTTTTGAGGAAGACAGAGAAAATAAATATAATGTGCTTTTAATATCTTTTCTACCAAAAACCCTCTCTGCACCTAAGAATTTTCTGATGAGACAAACAGATTCTTCTACTTAGTCTGCAAATAACTGTCAAGAGAATTGGAATTTAGGGACTGCTCCCATTCTCTAATTCAGAAAAGTCCTTATTCTAGTGGCTATGAAATTTCCTTTTTTTCCTTCAAATAAAGAATGCATTTTTTGAGTCCTGTATTGAGTCCAATTAAAGGAAAATATCATTCAACCAAAGTACAAATCATGAGTCACACAAATGAACCCCAAGGTGGAAGACCAACTGCACTTCAACAAGAAACTCCAGTCACTTATGTAAACCTGGCATAGAGGATTAGTTATGCAAATTACATATAAGCAGTCATGTATATACAGACTTCACAATAGACAAATTTACAGCTACATAGCAAAAATACAGATTTAAAACCAAAATGAATACAAATTAAAAAGAACAATTAATCAGAATATGAATAGGGGACACATCTTGAAATATCTCAGAACATATCAAAGTAAAATTCTTAGGTCTTGAAATTGGGATTCATATTGATCTGAATACGATTTCACCTTCAGAGTTTTACTCCAAATCACTATTTTCTTTAAAAATTAATACTTTCAGTGCTATAAAAAATGAAACTGAAATATATCTTATCTAGTCTCTACACAAGGAACTGTCTGGCAGCAACAAGCATTACAAGACTTGACTGGATGGAATTTTAAGCCCAACACAATCATATCAATCAGAGGGCATAAGCCAGAGCAAAACTTAATAACCTGCTGCCTCCTGCATTGATGACAGCAAAAAGAAATCCATAAGCCAGGCAGTTTAAGGAAGGTGTCTTCTGAAGCCCTTTTAAGAAATACAGGTTTCACTACAGCCACAAACCAGAACAAGATGTAATGAAGGAAAACTGCACTATATTTTAAATTGGTTAAATGGACATTGCAAAAAGCCCTGTTCCATGATAGCTAATATAAGCAGCCAAAATAAAATAAAAACAAACAGAAAAGGCAAGAAGAAATGAATTAACTTATTTACTAAATATAGTTGAAAGATACTGGGCAGGATAATTCTCTTAGGATAATTGCCTCTTTCGCATGGAGAATTTGGCAGTGAGGTGCAATATTCCATACAATTCGCTGGGAAGTGTGCTTCTATGGCAAAAAGGGCTGGAGTACTGCAGAAAATTGAGGGATACCATTGTCCAGAACAAGAAATTTGAAGCACCTATCTGATAATGGGTGTGTACTGATTCTTATTCTGAATTCTGATGCGTTATGAAGGGCCATGAGGGAGTTCCACTTTCCTTTCTTGTAGCACTTTGAAAAAAACAGGTTCGAAACCCTAAAGCCACAAATAGGGGAGTACCTCCTGGTAATGAAGTCGGGCTTTCCCTTGCAAGATCACTTGGCAAGTCATGCAGTTTTAAATGGAAAATCTGACTTTAGACATAATGCAAAAGTCTGCATTACTTTTGGGATTTTTAATAAGAAACATAACTGGAAATTCTAATCTATGCATGCTAATTGACAGTCGCATGAAAAATACCTCTTTAAGACTTAATAGGATTAAACATAAACTTTATGCAAATGAGAATCTTAAGGACCTTACCTGCTGATATGACAGTTTGAAATACCACCTTCAAAATTAGCCATATTTACAACTACTTGATTTTACATCAAAGAATAGGGACTTGAAGCTGCAGGCAGAGCTGCTTCCAGTGCCACTGAAAAATTACACCTGTACCTGTCCTGCTCTGATATAGTCAATTTTGTTTTTAGTAGCAGATACTGTCTTGTGTTTTGGTTTTAGGATGAGGCTAATGCTGATAACACACTGATGGTTCAGTTACTGCTGAGCAATGCTTACACTGAGTCAAGACCATTTCTACTTCTTACCTCATCCCACCAGCAAACAGGCTGGTGCACAAGGAGTTAGGAGGGGACACAGTCAGGACAGCTGACCCCAACTGATCCAAGGGATATTCTATACCATATGGTATCATGATTAGTATATAAAGCTGGGGGAAGAAGGAAGAGGGAGATTTTCAAAATGACAGCTTTTGTCTGCTCAAATAAACCTTAGACATGGTGGATCCATGCTGTGCTGAGGATGGCTGAGCACCTGCCTGCCCAGGGTAAGTGTTAAATGAATTCCTTGTTTTGCTTTGGTTGTGTGTGTGACTTTTGCTTTACCTCTTAAGCTGTCTTTATCCCAAGCCGTGAATTTTCTCATTTTTACCTTTCCAAGTCTTTCCTGCATATCAGCAAGGGGGAGTGAGCAAGTGGCTGTGTGATGCTTAGTTGCTGGCTGGGGTTGAGCTATATCAATATCCACTGAGAAATACCATAATCAGTTCCCATTGCGAGACAGTTGGAATCTGCCTGTCCCAATTAAATAACTGCAAGACCATTCTGAAAGACATATTCCCCCCAGAGCATTGCAGAAATGTAAAATGAGCCAAGTGAATTAGCTTCAGTATGTAGGTGGCCTGCTCTCTGCCTCTAGGTATAATTTTAAGCATTTCTAAGATCTGCTCAATCAACTTATTTGTTTTGTGGCTCATAACAGTAACAAATACCATTTTCTTTTTGTATAAGTTTTGTTTCATTTTCTTAAAAACCTGTATTGGATGCAGCAGTTGTGCAAGAGTCATGTTTTGCAACTATAAACTAGAATACTAAGGCCTGGATTCTTGCATAGGTGCAAGTACAAAAAACTGAAAACAAAGCAATGTGGAAACAACACTGAGTTTGAGATCAGGAGTAATCATTACTTAATGATGACTTAATGACCAGAATGAAGAATACACTTGGGTTTTTGTTGTAATGTTGACACATGATAATTACCTTTGACTACCTTTACTTTTATAGATCAAAAGAGTGCAATATATCCATAAATAATTGCATAACAAGAGATCAAATTAGTGGTGATGCTCGCATTCATGTTCTACTGTCTGGTAGGAAATGGAGGTTTGGACTTATAAGATATGGTGCCCTGAACATTTCTGTCTTACCTCTAGAAATAGTGCAAAACATTCACCTGACCACATGATGCAATTCGTTCCCTAGCATTTTTTATGCAATGATTGCAGCCACATCTGCAAAATGCCTGATTTTTATCACTGTAAGCTATTTGAACACACCTCAGGCATTCCATTATAAAAACACTGTATTGCAGCATCAATGGGTCTGTGATAAGAATTGTAGTCCTCATCTCATTTTACTAGGAACCTTTCAAATGGATACTATATATATATATACAGGTACTCCAACGTTCATAGTTTTGTTTTGTTATAAAATTTATTCTTTGGTGCTAGAATGAAAGGGCATACACAAAAAGTAGTGTATAAGCAGACATAATTGTTTCAGAAATTAAATATATGAAAGTCAGGAAATTAAATTCCCAGTGTTCAATTTCAGTATTAAATCAATTCACTTGTGATCATGTATGGAAAAGTGATTTCTAGAGGACATCAATTGTACTTTGCCCTCTGTAAAATTACAAGTAGAACTGATAAGGCAGTTTGACATTTCCCGTTAGAAGAAGCAGTTTTAGATTATCACTAACTTCAAATTTGAAATATACCAGATTGAATATCTGCTTTAGGAGTACTTCTTTTTCTATTCATGAGTGCTCAGTAGATTTATTTTATGAAGAAGAAGAGGAAGAGGAAGAAGAAGAGGAAGAGGAAGAAGAGGAGGAAGAAGAGGAAAAAGAAGAGGAGGAAGAAGAGGAAGAAGAGGAGGAAGAAGAAGAGGAAGAAGAAGGAGAAGGAGAAGGAGAAGGAGAAGGAGAAGGAGGAGGAGGAGGAGGAGGAGGAGGAGGAGAGTGAAAGGTGACTTCATCATAACTTGTAGTCACTTCCATAACAGATAGAGAGCTCTTTAGAGAATAAGACAGATGTAGTGGTTTGAATTCACCTATTCGAGTTTCTGGCTAAACGCCAGCACGCTTACTAAAATTACTTAATTTTAGTTATAAGGACTAGAAGTAGGCAAAGCAGGTTTAGACTTTAAGGAATATAAAGAGAATTTACTAACAGACTTCAAAAAAAGGGATAATAAAAAGCAGGGATTAGAACAATAACTTTAGAACACCTTTCTCTTCCCCCCCCCCCCCCCCCCCCCCCCCCCCCCCACCTCTCCATTTCTTTCCCACTAACCATACAAAAAGAAAACACTTTTACTTTTACTTAGTTTACCACCTCTGGAACAATCCTTTTCTCGGTTCATGTAGGGAGAGATGTTTTCTCTTGCTTTACCATGTTGATTCCCATAGGAAATACAGTACCTATGGTTGTCAGCCTCCTGCCAATTAGCTGCCAGGAAGGAAAAGATCTGCTTGTTCTTGAAAAATCCTTCCCACTTTAGTAGTTTTCTCAGGACTACTACAGTGGACATACGATGGTCGCTGAGGTACTTTTTTGAGGATGAACATTTCTATTACAGTGGCAACAACATCCCCTTTTCTCATTATTGGCAACACAAGTCTTCTATTATTCCTGGGGCAAGGAATCTTTACAGAGAAGCCTTAGTCCACTGGCTGTAGCTAGAACATTACATCCCCTCCTTTTCACTCTTTTAGACCATTGCTCATGTATTACATGGTATATTATAGCCGTTTATCAACATGTCTTTACAAGAGAAGTTTCAGCCTCAAAGTTTAAGGCACTCCTCATCTCCTCCTCTGAATATAGGCTTTGCTTCATTCATTAACTTGGAGTCTTTATGTTGTACCTTTTGCAGGTGTCTTCATCCCTTCTTTTTCTGTGGAGGGGAAAACGGATGTTTTCAAGTCCCATCCGAGTATTGAAAAGGTTAACCTGTCTTTCAGTCGGGCGATGATCACATGACCTCCACCTGTGCTGCTTGAGTGTAACACTCCCAGCGCCTGAGCTGAGGGGGAGGAGCCCGCCTGTGCCGCTCTCCATCCAAGCCGCGCCTGAGTTGCAGGGGGCCCTCACCTGCACCGGGCTACATGCAGAGCTTGGGCTGGCAGAGCCGCATCTGAGCTGCAGGGGGCCCAGCCCAAGCCCTCTCCTGCACTGGGCCATGCCGCATAGCCAGCCCCGGCTGGCCAAGCTGGGTCACCTCGGCCTGGGGCAACAGAGCAAAGCTTTTGCAGCTACACCGGAGCGCAGCGAAATTCACCTGGTTTTCCTCATCTTCAGGAGGACTTCTCCAGGTTCTCTTTTGGTCTCATAAGTTCTGGAGGCGGAAACTGTAATACCTCCTTTTGGGTGTGTCATTTCCAGGTTGACCTTCTTCCTTCTGTACCGGAAATTCTGACTGAGGTTACCCCATGACAACAGAGCAAGGACCAATGGCTGGAAGATGAAACTAGGCAAACTCAAATAGGAATAAGTTTACATTTATTTTAAACTGAGTAATTTATCGATAGAAAGAAAACTACATGTGAAGTACTATGACACCCATATTTTTAAAGAAAGCCAGAGTGTTATCTTTGTGGAACAGGCTTTCATAGCAGAAGATCATGACAAATACTAGGAAAAAGTTATTTTACTTGGTGACCTGAGCTATAGAAGAATTTAGTCTTCAAGTCCTGAGAGGCTGAAGAGAATTCAGCAAAATGCACAGCATGAGTAAAAAGGCCCAAGCTGAATAAGGCAGCAACTAAAATCCATGAGATTCTATCCGACTAAAAACGTTGATACAACGCCTTAGAGTTCCCTGGATTTAGAAGGAAAACAAAATTATAAACGCAGTCCTGTAGCACATCTGTTCTGTAAGTTGTGACTGTCCTAGAGCCTTCCAATGTAAGCAGTTTGGAGTGTACAAAGAATGCCAGATGTTCTTCTGCACTTCCTCTAAATGCATTGTGATCTCTTTGATATTGCTGGATTCATCTTAGTTCTGAGGTCATACTGAGCTGTCTGTGACTATTATTACTAGCTCCTAAGAACAGTGATAAATTATGATTTCTGAGCTTTAAGTATGATTTTTTGTTGTTGTTGTTGTTAACTGCATTTTTTTTCTCTCCACAATAAAATCTCTACAGTTCTCTTCTCTCTGCCTGCAAATTCTGTTATTTCCTGGGGATGTGCCTGGCATTTGAAAGCCATTTTTAACGCTAATACATTTGTTTCTGATAGCAAGCCCCAACATAAATCAACTGTTGTACCTACTAGGTGGACACAATGTTTCAATGTCTCATAGAATGTAGCTCAACTTATTTTTATACTCCCTTTAATCCATTTAATGAAACCAAGCAGCATGGTAATGGAAATTCTTTTCAGATGCAGTGAAAGTTGTCTAACATCTGTTAATTTTCCTCATTACTTACTGTACTGAACTACATGCAACCCTCATGACAACTCTAAACATCTTCTTAGAAACCTTTTCAGATCATACCCTGCACAAGTAAAAATTCAGAATTCAGTAAAATTCTGTCTCATGCAAAAACTGTACAACTAAGGATACAACTAAGAAATCCTGAGATGGTATATAAACACTAAGCTTACTAGAAAGCTGCAAGTTAAACTTGTTCCAGAGTGGGTCCATAGACAGCTCAAAAAAGTGCTACCACTCTTAGCAATACAATCACAACATTACTGCATTTGCATGCATAACAGATTATCAAGTCCCTGAATAAATTCTGTTTGGAAATGCTGAGGGATTAGGATGAAAGAGAGAGGGAAAGAATACATGCATGAATGGTTGGAGGGATAGGGAAAAATGTAACAGCTACAAAAAGTAACTGAATGAGAGTAAAAAATTGTGTCCAAAGCATTTTTAGGGTCATTTCAATGTCTCCATCAAATCTAGCCCTGAATAGATGTGGAGATTTTTCTCTCTTCCCTTACTATTAGAGCCTGAACAAGATGATATTTTTTCTCCCTATTGGACTGTTTCAGCATTTTTGTGTCTCATTGATAAGGCATTTTTTAATTTCACAATACTTGCTATCTAGAAATTTTTTTGTGTACTTCATTCTTATTTTCAACTTCTAGTTTATGCTGCTGTATGAAAGAGTTAAAATTCTTCTAGATCTCATGCTTTTCCAACAAATAGAAAGATAACCAGTTTCACTACATAACCAAAAAGAAAAAAAAAATCATGTTTCTTATTGTATGAATGCAAGCTTACTGTAATAAAAAACCCCACTTGTTTTGATTAGTAGTAATATTTTCATTAAAAAGCAGAAATAAAATTAACCCTCATAAAAATGATACAGCTATATACATATTGTTTTCCAGCACTCATGTCTTTCGTTTTTTAATCTTTATGTCCTGCACCAATATCAGCATTCAATATCATCCACTGGTTGTTTTTCTGTTGTTGCCTCCTTACAGCTAGAATAGTGCCTAGAGCTTAATTTTAATTCACAGTGTATCAATAAAAACACAATAAGCATCTTTGTCTTGGTAAATAGGCTTTCTTTGAAGAACAGCTAAATGTTCATGAAAGTTATATTTACAGCAATTTTTAGCTGTTTATCAAGGAGTATTCAAATTTTAGACTTCCAGGACTATTTATTAATCATTGAAATGAAGATTGCATCAAAGCTTCACTGTGTGATATGGCTATAATCAACACAACTGATGATAAGTTAGAAATATCAGATATAGTCTACCACATAGTATAAAACGTGTAGGGTGACAAAATTATCAAAATCTTCCCAAAATAGTTACTACTGGTTATTACTCAGTATGGTATATGGAGCTGTGATCACAGGAACCATTGATAATATTTGGAACACATCAAAATGCTGGTGGCATCACTTTCACCATAAAAATTTGTGTGGTGCTTTCTTTTTGCTTTCCTGTTAAGAATATTTGTTTTATCTCTAAGAACAAATATTGTAAACAAAAATACTGGCAAGATAATGGAGTCCCATAATTTTTCTTAATAAGCTTGCTTTTGATTTGTAACTATGGAATAACATAATTACATTGAATAACAACCACTGCATTTTTACTTGACCTATTAAATGACATGAAATATCATGCAGTCAATAATGATGTAATTAATCAATTTTTCAAAGTTAAATAACAGTTTTCTGTTGAATATCTAGTACATATTTATTTTCTGTGGTTTTTTTTCTGCCCAGTCCCAACAATATTCTTTACAATCTGGTGTAAACCTTCAAATTTCTGCAAACAGTTTTGTTGAGATCTGGAAGTGCCAGCCCAAGCTACACACTGATGCCTTGCAGTAGACTGACATCTTCACATTCCTCTGGATGACTCAGTCCTGGCTGGCTACTGATCAAAACTTTCCTCCCAGGAGCAGAGGAGGCAGACTTGCCTAGGGTTGTGCTGCCTGCCACCAGAATTACAGCTCTGTGGAGACAATGGCCCAGGCTATTTCTGGATGTGGTGAGTGCCAAGTTTGTCTTGACAACTCTGCTCCACACTGACAATGTAAATTACTGATGCCTCTATGTCCAGCCACTTATTCATTTTTGCACCTCAAACTGATGATTATAGCAGATTTGGAGCATTTTCATGCTTATTCCTTTCCTTGTTTGCTGGAACAAGACTGTCAACAAGCTGACCCTCTGATCTTTCAGCTCATAATCACAATGTCAGCTTAGTTCCCTTTTGGATGGTGCTATCATATTGAATTAACATTGTCCATAGAGAAAGTTGACATTTTCATGCCATATGAGAGGCATGAAAGCCATTAAATTGTTGGTGATTTTAATAAAGAAGCCTAGGTAAGTAATATTTTAAAAATTTTGCACTTTCATTCGAACTCCTGTAGAAGAGCAAAGTAATTAAGTTATTTTATACTTAAAGACATTATTAAATGTATTACTCTAGAAGTTCAAGTTAACTAGTGACTTTGATTCAGTTACGCTCCATGATGTTTATAGTCTAATTTCAGAAAATAGTATAATATTTTAGATTCTATTATATTTAATAACCATAGTAGGAGCCCAAACTCAACATCCTTTTTTTTTAGCAAGCAAGTTGGAATTTTAACACACAAATCAGTTTTTACCACATAGACAACCAAAAGAAAGTACTCAGCAATTCAAGTTTAAGCACAGAAGTCCTCTGAGGACCCTCTCTTATGTTGTCATAATTCTAGACCCTGAAAAACAAGGTAAATCTCTACACAAAACAAGATAAATCTCTACACAAAAAAACCCTACAAAGGGGCAAAAACCCCCTACTATGTAGTCTTTACAAAGCACCTATATGATGGTGTATATGCGTAGTAGTATCTGTATTATTTTCATTAATATGTCACAGAGTTTACAAGAAAGAGAAAATAAACAAAATTTCAAGCAAATACCATCACTTGATTCTAGACAAGTTAACTGTGTTATTTACACAATGTTTGTCCTGCTTGTGCCTGAGAGTCGACTGTGTCACTGTGCAGTATCAAGAGTTGTCTTTCCTGTTAACAGTGAGTAGAAAATTCATCACCTGATGTCCTATGAATTACTGCAAGACAGGACATGAAACTCAATGCAAATTTAATACTATTAATGAAAGTTCTCAACTAAAGAGGAAGGAAAAGTTAAATATGTTAAACTTGTTTTATTTGTCTGCAATAGACCCTGCTTTTTGACTTAACTGTTTCATTATTGCTATTAGCAGATAAGGAGGGATGCAATGATTTATAATTTTTAAAACGTTGAGAATTAATTCTTCTTTTCTTCAATCACCTAGTAATCAAAATTGGAGATTTGCAAATTTATTTCTATTTAGCATAAAATCTCAGAAAAATAAAGGAAAATGTCACTAACAGATTCTGAATATATGTCCTTCTAGGCACAAAAGAGACTGTGGATTAATGAAGATATAGTTTGTCTTAAATATAATTGCTTAATTCTTCCCAAAAAAATGTCTTAGGCTTTAAGTGGATGATAAAATAATAGGCTAGTAGAAATCTTTAAGTAAGTACATACGGTTGTTGTTACGACTCTCCCCTGAACTTAAGTTCTTGATAATAGATCGCTTGTTAATAGATGCTTAGAGTGAACGATTGGTGTTTATAAATAAATATAGAACAACATGGTTGCAATGGAAAATGGTATGTAACCATTTTGGTTGTTATTATCTATAGTGATTTAGAAATACAAAAGCATAAAAATAACACTGAAGAAAATGTATAAGGAAAAGAAAGAAAGGGAAAGAATGGATGAGTGGAAAGATATCACCACCTGTAGGTCCAGAGAGACTTGATTGATATCTATTGGTTGAGGTGATGGTCACAGTCCTTGTCTATTGGGGGTGGGAGGTAAGCCAGCAAAAAAAAAAAAAAAAAAAAAATTGTAATGAGTTAATACACATTTAGATGTAGGTGGAATACCCAGGTGCCTCTCCTGGGTAGGAGGGAGTTTTATGCTGTGTTTGGAACACTGTGGGTCTGTTGCAGCACTGTGGATTCGTGCACAGTCATCTGGTCAAAGGCCTCAAAAATGGATCTGGGGCACTTCGGGGGGCTTTGATGGTTTATGCCCCCTTCTAAAACATGTCAATGTCTCTCATGTCAGCATAACTGCTGTGTTATGTCGCATCAGAAGGGATGAATACCCTCATGCCTATGTGTGAATGAGAATTTCCCCTGTGAATGTCACCTTCCCCAGGGAAGGAGCAGGGGAGGACATTTGCAATCCCATCTTGAAGGATCTGCTTTTTACCAGACTACTCCTTTATCTGGCTCAAAACCCAGATAAACCAGTGGTGGGTGCTCACCCCCTCTGTCTGATGCAGATCAGAGGTTTCATTATCACACACCCAAAAACTCATCTTCTGCCCATGGGGACATGCAAAACTAGCCCCAGGAAAGCTCCCTGATGCCTCTGAAAATGGCAGATTGTTTTGAGTCATTAAACTTTAACCTTTCACTCTCTCAAAGCTGCTTAGAATAAAAAAAATCTTTGTCTTTAGAAAATGATATTACTCCTATCCGTTTGTTCCATATAAAATGGATAAGCCAAATGCTTTTCGCACCTAAAATCCCCAAACATTTACTGAAAAAAAAGGAAATTTTCCCATTAGAAATTAATTTCACACTTTAACTGTATCTGGATGCAAACCAGTGTCTGCTGTTTCTATGAAAAAATATAAGTAGAAATTATTTCAAAATCAGCTGAAGGAAAAAAAACCCACATTTGAGCTCCGCTATCATTCTTGAAAAAAGAACACATCATCAGAGATGTAAAGAGCTAATAAAGCAGGGGGTCTACAAAACCCAGACCTGCAGAAGGCATGCCGGAGTCTTGATTGAATGTGGTTAGAGGTAGGATGTCTTTAGTTTGTTTCCTCCAAGTTAGAGTGTGGTTACATGAAAAAAGAAAAAAAAAAAAAAAAAAAAAAAAAGATGAGAGCAATGAAGGAGAAAATAGACTCTTAAATAATGAACGTCTGAAGTCATTTACCCCATTAGATGGCTGGATGTATTAGTAGTACTTTAAAAGACAATAGTTCTACATCTGGCTTTTGAAGTAGGTTTGGTGTGGTTTGTGCTCTGCAGGCAACATCCAACCAATATCACTCATAGCAGGCTGTGCTTTTATTTTCCATTTGTTCCCTGTTCTATAGCTCATGCAGTCATTCAGCAGGACTTTCATCCTGAACATTTATTGGTATTCTGACTTCAGAAGCACAAGTCAGCAAACCATCTGTGGGCAATTTTGTTCTAAAACCTCTAGCCCCAGTACATCTATTTGCTTTTTTATAATGACCTGAAAAAACCCTCAAAACACCATTGACAAAGGAAACAATTTTGCTAAAACTTTCACCCAAATAGTACAAACACTTGATCAAATACCTACCAATCAGAAAGTAAGCATAGAACTACTGATGTCAGTAGAATCTGAAAAAAGAACATGCTTTTGACACATATAATCTCTTGTGTTAAGAGATAGCTAAACATTTTCATTTTGGTTGATAGAATCATGGTATACATTGGAGCTCCTTGCTATACTTCAGCTAAGAGTAGGGAAGGTTTTTTTCCCTTCTTAATAGAAAGTGAATTTTCTACAAGTTTGAAAAGTTATAAAGATACTTGCAAATAATTTTATTTCCTAGTTATGAGTCACAGGGTGCATTTCAGATATCCTTGACTGTTTCTTCTCTTTTACAAACTTTATATTAATGTTGAAATCCTACATCATTATTTTAACTGGATTTCTGTCATGAATAGAAAACAAATCATACAAAGATTTCCTCAGTAAAAATAAAGACTGTAATCATTGCTCCCCTCACCCCTTGTACAAAGTTTCTAAATCAAGTCTCCATTTAATCCCAGCATCATGTTGTATTTTATTTCAGCAGACTTCCATGTACAATGATTGTCAATGTCATGCTGACTTTCCCTGTCTACTTTCCTACGGCTCTACCATGGGAGAAAGAAATCCTTTATTATTAATAGACTATTTTGAAATCCTCTGCATATCTATCTTGGAATCACAATGAGTCAATATTCAATGATATATGGTGCCCTGTCTGTCATTTTTAATCACAAACTGTGCACTCCTTGTAATAGTTATTGTAATGGTGAATGAATCATGCACCTTGATAATAATGAGGGCTATCACTGCATGTAAAATAGGTGGGTATTTCCCCTGAATTTTAATTACTGTGTTTTAATAACTATCATTCTGACATGTAGTTGGCTTTGCATTAGTAGATAGTAACCAAATTTATTTTAGGATAAGACGGCCCAATGTCCAATGTAAATCTTCAAAAACATGGATTACTTGCTATTGATCCTTCATGATCTTTCCAGCTCATATGCTAGTTCTCTTCCACTATATATATATATATATACATACATACATTCCACTATAATGTTAATTATACTTTTTAACAAGCCCAGCTATAAGATGATATATTTGCAAATAAGAGTTTTCAAATTATATATTTTATATTAGGTAGAACAAATAATATGCTTTTAGGCTGCAATTTTAGTTTATTCTGGTAGGTTTGTGATATTGACGCTTCTTTTGGTCTAGCTCTAAATCTCAGTAATTTATATGTAATTTAATGATATATATTCCTTATAAATAATGTGAGGAGAACAAGACTAAATGCTTGCCATTTGATATTAAGAGTCAGTCACAATCCTTGCCAGCTGCAGGGTTAGTGAGGCAAAGCTAATAAATTAAACTATGGAGCTGAAAACTAATAAACCTCCAGGAGCAAAAAGTATTTCTCTCATAATTGAAAACATGAGATATTTTTGAGCCAATGGCAATCACACAGCAGAGTTCAGTGAATAAAGCAAAGTCCCTAGAAGACTGGATATATCAGGTATTCAGCATCAGGAAAGAAAGAGGAGGGGAAGGATTTACGGAGGAGTATATTCATTACAGAGCATAGTCAAATATGCATTTCAACAATACCGTATGCTGAAATACAAATATGTTTAAATAATGGGGAATTATTAATGTAATTGATCTTCTATAACTTCATGATTCTATTTGCGTCTTACTTAGGTTTCTTGCATTTCTGAAGACATCAAATGGATTTCAGTCTGAAGCACTGCTGAGGACAGAAATCCTTGTTTCAGCTGGCTGTGGTTGTAGCTATCTCTAAACAGTCAGCTAGGTTTCTTCTTGCTTTGCTCCATGGCCATGGCCCCAGAGTAACCACAGTGTAAATGTACACCACTGGTCTTGCTTTTGGAGCAGTCAAGCTCACTGCCCCCAGCACTAAGGGCACAGTCCATATGGACCATACAGCCCATCACTGCATGGCCCCTTTCTGAAAGCCAGCAGGGAATTGCTTTGCCCCATCTTGGCTCCTCTGAAAAGTTCAACAGCACCATCCACCTGCACTGGGCACAGAAGGCACACCATGACTACCACCTAATGTAATGGAAAGCAGGAACTACTCAGGCTCTTTGCTTCAGAATATTTCCCTTTATGATGTTTAATTTAGTAATAGAGTATAGATTTTGGAACTCGAAGACAATCAGTCTATAGCTGTTTGCTGCAAAGTTCAGTTTTTACTGTTAGTTTACCATCCACAAATGTAAGGATATGGTCTTCACAGCAGTTAATGACAGGTTAAGAATTACAGTTTGAAATACTTAAGGAAAGATGTAAAGAAAGCTAACAATGTGAAGGTATGGCTACACTCAGCAGATCACCTCAGTTAGAAACTAGATTTTGACTGCAAATAATTTCCACTGCTGTTGGCTGGGTACATTTCCTTGTTAAGAGTGAAGAGAGGACTAGAGATGAAAATTAAAATTGAGGATTACCATAGGTTTTGTTAGATATTTCAGGAGCATGTGACCAAGACAGAAGGATCAGACACTAAATAAAAGTTTGTACAGCTAACTATTCATGCTATTTCTGTTGTCAAAATACTGAAAGAAAGCTGATCGAAGTAGTGATTGCCAGGGTAGGGTGTTTAAAGTAAGAACCTACAGCCTGTGCAGATGAATAGCTTCCCAGGATGAATTGTTTACATGTCCATAGACTATAATAACTGCATTCATCATCTTAATTTCAATGAAATCCAAATCCTGCCATCATTTGTGTCCAATAATTTGTTTGTTTGATACACATTGGGTTTTTTCCCCCAAACCATTATAGAGGAAAGTGAATATGGTGGCTCTGTGTGAGTTGAGTGTGATGGGAAACATGAATAGAGGGAATGAAAGTGATTGCTGAGGACTTTTTTTTTTCAGAAATAAAAGGGGAACTACTATAACAGTTGTCTAACCTTTTTATGGTAATAATGAAATTTAATGTATAATCATATCCTACCATGATTAAGTTTGCAATGAGAGTAAATAGATAGTTAATGTATCAGGAAAGACCTCTCACTATTACATAGGTTGGATTCTTCAGAGTTAGGATGGAACCTAAAATTTTCTTGTATACAAGGTTTTATATTCTGTTTTTCCAAATCAGTGAATCCTCTTGCTGTGACAAGGTGAAGTCATAGAAAGAGAACCTCAGTGTTGCCCTTGAGACTGAAGAGTTAATGTGGCTCATTTAATTTCCTATAAAATTAATCTATAGTATTTCATGTATATGTACTTTAATCTGTCCTTATTAGCAGCATGAAAGAAGCTCTTATTCCACTCCATCCATGGGGAATCTTTCATAGTATACTCTAGTATTTATTTTCACTAAGTTTTCTAGAGAGGAAAGGAGATCAAATACCAACACTCCCTGTAGAACAGAAAGAAATTGTACAGATCCATTTAAATTAGTATTTTTCACATAATGGTTTATAAAATAGGTGGCATTTAGGAACCCACATCCACCAGAAAATTACTAAAAAAAGTGCATCCGTTCTTTCTTTCTTTCTTTCTTTCTTTCTTTCTTTCTTTCTTTCTTTCTTTCTTTCTTTCTTTCTTTCTCTTTCTTTCTTTCTTTCTTTCTTTCTTTCTTTTTCTTTCTTTCTTTCTTTCTTTCTTTCTTTCTTTCTCTTCTTTCTCTTCTTTCTCTTCTTTCTCTTCTTTCTTCTTTCTTCTTTCTTCTTTCTTTTCTCTCTCTTCTCTCTTTCATTCTATTATCTTTCTTTCTCTCTCTTTTCTCTCTTTTCTCTCTTTTCTCTTTTCCCTCTTTTTTCTCACTTTTCTCTCATTCTTTTCTCTTTCTCTCTTTCTCTCTTTCTCTCTTTTCTCTTTTCTCTTTTCTCTTTTCTCTTTTCTCTTTTCTCTTTTCTCTTTTCCCTTTTCTCTCTTTTCTCTTTTCCCTCTTTTCTCTCATTTCTTTTCTCTTTCTCTCTTTCTTTCTTTTCTCTCTATCTTTATTTTTGTCTCTCTCTTTCTCTCACTCTTTATCTCTTTCTTTCTCATTTTGGCAGCTTGGTGGGGATGAACTAGCAGGTTCTTGTGGGACTTTCAATGCTAGGCTGTCAAATGTCCTTAGAATAAAGGAAATATTTTTACTTTCAGCCACCAATTAAAATCAATGAGTATTCATTACTAATATTTCTGTATTGGAAAGCAATCAAGTTCTTTGATTAAAATGGAAAACTTAAGAAGTAGTTTATTTAAAGACTCAGTCTTTAAAGGACAGAAGAATAAAAATTCTTTAAAATAGCTCTTTCTTTTCCAGGTTGGATGTCAATGTATGTTTTATTCATTCGCTTCAGCTGACAAAAGCTTCAGTAATGCCTAATTTCAAAACCAGTAAAATTCTTTAGAACAGAAGTGCAAACATTTTCCTAAGCTTTGTTCTTAGACTCAAAGTAGGCCCTACTTTCATGTAATTTTCCTAAGGCATTTTTACAGATTGCAGATTCATCCTAAATTCTGAAGCTTTCATTCATAATAATCTATTCAAAATATTTTTTCTTCTTTTTTATTTTTTAAAATTAGAATCTTTGTGTAGTTTTAGCCACTCTTGTAAGGACATTTTCAAAATGTGTCTGCCTATGAATAGTTTCATGTGTTTAACTGAAAAGCCATAGGATAAATCTGTATTAAAGCAATTCACTCAGGGAAAAATCTTCAGGAGTTCTCCTTAATAAACACAAAAATCTCAAGAAAACAATGGAGTAAACACAAAAATAGTCAGTATTTTACTGTAAAAACAGTGTACCTGTGAAAATAATAATAGGAACCATAATGCTGGAAAGTTCATAAGAAACTGCATTTGGAGAAAGACATTGGAAGAGATCTCCTCTCTTACCAGTTTTGTTTGAGCTAAGAGTACCAAAACATCAATATTTCAGCATCAACTGAAAATTTCCTTTATATTTACTAAAGCTAATGTTTCCTAATTTGATTATTTTATACAAAGTCTGCTGAGCATAATATCGGAAATGTAGAAGAACCTACCATAGCAAAAAACCAGTTTTGCTGATGCTTGTTGTATCTACAACAAGCATTTTATATAGTCAGGAAAAGGCTTTTCTTCATTCATTTTCAGGGTTTTTTAGCTCTGTTAAATCTAATTATTTTTTCAAGAGATATCAAAATAATCCACCCATTAAAAAAATGGAGAATTAATTTCACTGTTGTATTACCTATTTTTTTCCAGCACTTGAACAAGTGGTTGTTTCAGTCTGCATTCACATTAATAAAATTTCCTTAAAATATGGTAAACTATTTTGATACTGCTGGTTAGGAAGAGAGGGACAAAAAAAAACCATATCATTTTTACATCATTATATGACAGTTTTCCATGACTTATTTTATTTTCATTTTCATCTGTAATGATTTAATCCAGCTTCTTAAACTCCTCAAGATTTTTTTAAAGTGAAAAAATCCCATGCAGATATAATATAAACACTTGCTTGTATATTACAGATCTTTATTTTTTTTGCAATAAAATTTTATCTGCCATGTGATAGCATCTGAAAAGCTAGCAGGTATCATATGCTTAATTACCCTACATAAGGTAAAATAGTAGCTGCAAGAAATTTCTAGGAAAGAATCTTGGCAGCATGGGAAATATAGCCTCCAGACCAACAACAGTGGAAGGAGGTTAATTGCTTGTTGTAATAATCATTGCAGTGCTGGGCACTTGTTCAGTTGCCCTCTAGAAAATTTTAATTTTTAGAGCTTATACACCTTTATGAACTTTCATGTAGATTAATATGTACAGATACACAAATAACAAATATGTATAGTCTAGTAGAGGATATGTAATTTATTTTTGTTAATATAGTACACATGCATATATGTATGTATTTATACATATCTGTATAAACACATATATGTGTTTATACACATATATGTATGTGTCTGAGAAAAAATACTGTGTCTGAGAAATAATACTTTTTAAGTGTCCTTCAGGATGAAAGTGAGAATAAAAGATAACACTTGAATGAAACACAAGGGATAAAACAGAAGAAAAACATAATCAAAGGAATGTATAAGACATCAATGACATGACATTGTTTGAAAATATCTGAGTCATTTTCTCTGTTACTACGAAGGACATCTTAGAAACTTATCTTAAATGAGCATTAATATTATTTCATTATTTTTCCTGGTCTTCAGTCATTCCTATGATGATGAGGGCAGTTTTAATTAACAAGCAACTTTCTTCTTTTATTCATGGAAGGAAAGGGAAGATGGGAGGAAGAAAATGGATAACAACTTCTTTTCTCTGTTACAACTAAAAGTCTGTTATATGAAAAAGATGTTTACACTGCTTTTTTATTCAGTATTAAATGTTGAATTGAAACTATGATGACATATTTGCTTAAATATCACATGATTTCTGCTGCATTTAGTGTATATTTTTATAGTGCTGGAAGCCTGCTATCAGCATCCTAGGGTAGGGTGCTTTCATCACATACATAAACATAGTCTATATTTGCACAAACATGTAGATGGCTTTGCAGTCCCTTTTAGAGAAGGAGATTTTCTAGAGCAGACATGATGATCAGAAAGTTAAGGTGATCAGAAAGCATTTGTTTTTATATGAATGTTTTCTCTCTCTTTTTGGAGATCTCATGAAAAGTTACCGCAAAGACTTTTTGAAAGCGGTGTAATATTTCTTGGAGGAGGAAGACCACTATGAAGCCTACCTCAAAACTTATTCTAATTCACTCATCAAAATGCTGCTTTATTTGAAAATATGTTTATTTGGTCAATATTCACAGCATAACATCACCAAAGCCATATACCAGTTACAAAACACTCTTTATAAGTCATGCTTGTTACTTTGTGGAAGGAGATTCAGCTCTACTGACTTTCATGGGTCAGCTATTGACATTGGAAAATAATGTAGATCATGCAGGGGCAGAAGATATATTTACTTTGTTCTTGCTAGATTAGACTGATCATATTCATCAGAATTCTGCATACTATCATTCCTTATTTGGGGGTTCTAACATATGGTTCTCCTTCCTGATTTTTAACACAAATATTTATAAGCATTTTAATCCTAGATACACTTTAATTTATGGTTAGTAATTTTTTAAAATTATTCAGAATAAAGCAGAAACAACCTTTTCCCCCTCTTCTCTCCATCATATGTGATCATTATTTTTGTTAAGAAGCTCTCTGTGGACAACTGTGCAATTGTTGTCAAGAAACAACATATTGTTGTTTACAAGAAACAACATATGTAAAAGCTTTTCATGAGATTTTTAGGGTGATCTTACCCCATTGTACTAATTAGTCAAAAGTAAGAAATCATGCATGTCTTTCTGGAAACAGCCGAAGAACCAACAAATAACTCATTACTGGTTCTAGGTTCTGAAAGAAGTGTTACTATTTCAATGAGAGATACAGAAATAAAAGCTACCTTGTTTGCTTTTTTTGTCTTCAATACTCACTCTCTTTGCTTCAACCTATTTGCTTTGTCTACTCCAAGTCAATTTCTGGTCATCTGGAATCCAAAGGTTTTGCACATGTGTAACCACTGGCTACATCTATCATTGTTCTCACCAGTTTAGAGATAAGGATTGTAAAAAACTAGGTTTCATCAGCAACATAAAGGTTTGCATGCAGTGTTTGAGAATAAGCCCTTGCTCGTTATATTGGGAGAAAGACAACGTGGGTCCATGGGATGTTTTTCAGAAAGGATTTTCTGGACAGTGGAAGCTTGCTCAGCTCAGCAGCTTTTGACTTCTCTCAGGTGAGAACCGCTAAGCAATTTCTAATAATGATTGTGAACACTTGCTAGACAGTAAAACAGCACAACATACAAATGCAAATGCAAAAAAAAATCACATTTACTAATGCTGAAAAACCTCTGTGTTTTTTCCCAGACAAACACAAATTCAATAGATAGGCTACCGAAATAAACTATGAGATAAAGCAGCATCTCAACTCCATTCTTTACCCCAGGCACATATGCTTTATTGCAGGACATAATGAAAACTACAGACAAGACTGAGCTCCATATTTATCTTGGTATCCAAAAAGCTTCATACATGTGTATAGACAAATATGCACTTACAGACTTTAATATGAATTCCCCTAACCCATATTTTCAGTAAGCAACACCTTCTGATTTCATTTCTGCTTAAAAAGCACAAGGTTCAATTTTAGCCCCAAAGCAGCCTGAACCACAAAATGTTTTGCTGTTTTGTTTCTCTTTTTTTTTCCTGAAAGAGAAAACCAGAAGAAAATGGATGGAAGATTTCTGGTTAAATAAATGTCTGACCTATTTCCATCCTGTTATCACCCTGCTTTGCAAAGAAAACACTACTGATGACAACACTACTGATGACAAGACACACAGGTAGGACAACAATCTGGATTTAGAAAAACATGGTTTTATTATCTATGTCAGTGCTGACAGAAATGTTACCCATTTTTTCTTAAAATAAGCGTAAAAGGAATATGGTAAATATTTCCTTAAGTCAGTTCTGGACTGATGATAGAAGAGAATCAGAATATGGAAGAGTTGACAGTCAAAAATTCCCAATATGTCTTCTTAAAATCAGACAAGTACAAATAGCAACAAGAAATTAATTAGATCATTCCTTTTTCTATTGTCATAACTCATGGAAGGGTACAGATAAAATACCTCTTTAATATGAGTCCTGACTGGATTAGTTTATCAAGATCTCAGTACGATGTGCTAAGTTTCTCTGTAGGCAAGTGAATAACCTGCAGAACATTATTACTTTCACTCACTGTTGAGTTGGGCTGACATTGAATGCTATATTCCATTTGCTCCTCCCTAAGCAGCCTGTCTGCAATGTCAACACTTTTCCAATCAACTTGCATGAAACTATGGAAGGCACAATGATTTGTTAAATATGTCCTATAAGGAGTTATTACTGTGCCATCAGCGTGCATGTACTCTGCATTACTCATGCAGCATGTTTATAAATTACGCTGTCATCTTGAACCTCTACCATGCACTTTGTTTGTCCTTGCTGTCTCAAAATATGCATTGGTTATCAGTCAAAACTGTGGCAAATATTCTACAAGGTCATTCAGTTCAAAACAGATGTTCATATAATTCATGGAGATAAACATGTGCTTGTGCTTTATTGGTTTAAATATTACATAATAAATTAAGGGAAATAGTGTTTTGCAGGGGTTCGTCAACCTAACTATATGTTCTGCAATTTAATTTACTGCTCAGGATTTAAAATAATTTTGGTTTTGGCAAGCTGTTTATTTAACACACACATATTAGTGTATTGCAACAGTATTTTATAACTTCCTCTATATCTGTAATAAAAGGCAAATGTTACATTAACTGGGGTTATTCATCAGGACATTAACACAAGCAATTTGCTGATGGTCTTTCATGTGTAATATTAGAAAAGCAAATTTTTGTCTCCATTTCCTACCCCAAGTTTTATGAAAAAGTTTATGGAAAACATGATAAAACTCAGAGTAGATTTCAACCTTTAAGTTGTAAGACTCAATTACCCCTTCCTTGTAAAGAAACTCCTCTCAAAGAGCTATATTTTTTTGAAAATTAATGATTTCCATTATTGTTTGTCACAGAATTTTTGTCAACAAAATTTGAATACACAAAATCCCAAAAAGGTATGAAAAATTGTATTATTAAATCAGGGTTGTTAGTAAGTTTCCTCAAACTACTCAGAGATAGGAAGTTTCTCCCCTCCTCTGTAATAAAATTATCGGCTGGCATTTTTTCCAAATTAATAAGGTGTGGCTGTTTCTTTTGGGGTTTTTTTTTTGAAAGAATTCCAGTGCCTGATGATTGGTGCATTAATCAAGCAGAAGAAGAACAGGCTTGTGCTGATGTTCTCTCGGTCACTCTCATTTAATGATAAGAAAGGACGTTTGATGTGAAACTCCTGCAGGACCATTGGAAGCTTCCAGTATAAAACACCCAGTATAGCACTGCAACAACTACATGTTCTGACATTTCTTTCCTGCTATAGGGTGGCAAATACCACCTGGCAAATACCAGGTACTGCTGGTTATTCTGCTTCCTCATATTACAGTGAGCAGCAGCACTGTGGATGGCAACCAGACTGGAACAAATGCACACCCACATGTGCCTGCACACACAGCTTCATGCACACAGTCCTCAACACCCACTTGTTAATGACTCATATGCACTGGACCAAATATGTCAAGTCAGAAACCATAGCAGCAAATTCTACATTCTCATGCAAAACCTGATGTCCTTTAAACAGACAAGAGTCTTGTTTTTCAGTTTGCATGTAGAAATTAAACACTTTCTTTTTGCCTCTGAGTGAAATTAAGATTTGACTTACTGAGTGAAAGGCATTGGCCAAATTTATCTAAGGTATAAGGGATTACTCCAATCAAAATTCACACTGTAACAGACCTGAGGCAAACACAGAGGACTTTTGACAAACTCCAAAGAAATGCTCTCATCAGATCTTGCAATTCCCAGTATAAGCATTCTTTCAGGAGAGTTTGTTCACTCTTAGGTTTTGATGTGGATTTGTGCTGTTTAAATGAATTTTGAGTATTTGGGGGAGGGAATTAAAACACAAATAATGCATAAGAGCCAACTTTCAAAATTACTCTGTCTCTGTGAAGACAGCAGCTCCTGATGACTTCCTGTGGGAATTTCAAACACAGCCTTTCTGTCCTTAGTGCCCTATCAAAGAAAATGGTGATGTTCAACATACAGTCTGCCAAATGGCTTGCTGATTCTATTTCAAAAGCATGGGGCTGTGGTTTATGAAGACAAACACATGACTCAAAGGCCTTACTCAAGGATTAATCTGTCAAGTAAAGTTCACAACCTATTCTTCCTTTCTACGTCACTTTGTATTGAATGACAAGTTATATGTACAAAGGGACTGTTTTTTCCATTGGAAGGTAATGACCCACAACAAAAGGATTTTCTGTGATATGCGTGGACAGTTTTCTTGCACTCTTTTTAGAGGTGTGGCAACAATAACCCAAAACACTCTCTCTCCTTTTGTGTATTGAGAATCAAACCGTATTTTTAATATACAAGACAATGGATACCAAGTTTTAACTTGCTTGTACCTGTTAGGTGAGCCCTCCAAAGCCACCAGCTATACACAAAGAAACCTTGTACAACTGACAGGTCCTTCTCATAAAGTAGTTCCAGTAGAGCATCTAGACATGAAGCATCTACTTCATTTTCTGCTTGTCCACTAGGGAGGCACACTTCCTCTCTCACTCACTTTCAGGCTTTTCTGTACAGAGCACATATCTTCACTAAGAGGAGGACTTCATTTTCACCTCTTTCCTTCTAAAACACCTGGGTGAATTTGCTCCAGAAGCATAAAATATATGCTTTACATGATGGATTATGATTGGACATATTAGAAATACTGTCAAGAAGCTAAAAAATGATGTTCATAGACCTGCCAAGTTTCATTCATTTTCAATGAGTCTCTACTTTACTGATGATTTAGGATCATTTGGAGCAATTTGGGGTATAAAAAATGGTTCATAATAATTTTTGAGGCTCCCTTGAGAACTAGCATTTTTTTAATCTTATCAGAACTATTTTAAAAGAATATTTTAATGTGTCTCATAATTTGTTTCTGCTCTCCAGTGATAGGCTGATTAGTTTCTCAGTGTCCTCTTTTTTTATTATACTGTGAATAGGTGAGAGAACAGATGAACAGTATATGCTCTGACACAGAGTGAAAACAAAAAACTACCTGAAAAAGTTCAGGTAATTTTTATTCTATAGAAATTTACCAAAATCCAGAGATTTTCCTCAGCAATGACAGGCAGGAAACACTTTTCTTATCCTACCTGAGCTTTTGAAATCTTAAAGAAAATCAAAAGAAAAACAGTAATTATAAAAGGATAAAAAAACCACCTACCAGATTAACATCATTGCACAATGCAGATATTAATACTGTTCATTAAAAAAAAAAAAATATTTATCAAAATTTCCCAGACTAAATGTTCTCTGGAGTTGATTTTCTCTTTCTTTTTGAATATTAAGCTAATAATAATTTCTCCTTTAAAAAGAACCCAAAACCCCGCAAACAAATGATGGTGGAGCAAGCCAAAAGAGTATATCACTTTTATAAAGCTTCACTGTCTTGATTCTTGGGAAGGCTTCACCAGTACATCCTTTAGTCTGTCACCTCAGTAGTACCATTACCATATGAAAGAGTTATCTTAAACTTTATTTGCATACAAGCTCTATTCTAGATCTTCAATTTCTTACTGGTGACAAGCCAACATTTTTGAAATCAGGATCCCTGTCCTCCATTAGCTTTTCCACTTCCACAGTACTTGCAGGTAAAAGATGAAGTCTGTGTTTGTAGCACTGACATGGTATAAAATGCCAACATCACAAACGGAGTAATGATGTCCATAAATCACTGCCTGGGTAGTAAACCTTTAAGAAGAAAATCACACTTTTCATTGTTTTGTGATTCTCATAATCACTTAATAAATTATAAATGATCTTTACAGAAGACCATAAGGAAAAGTTAGACTATTTTCAGCTTTTCTCTTTATGTTCAGACAATGAAGAAAAAGAGTCAGGCAAAACAAAGATTTACTCCCATATTGAAAATAAAGCTAATATATTTATTCAAGGGATAGGAGTGGACAAGCAGACAAGATAGAGCTTGTTTGGTTTTGTTGCCAAAAATTATAAGTGGTTGATCTAGACAAACTGCACCTTCAGCAGCATTGCATTTTTCCTTTCTGTGCCAACTAAAATGCAAAGTTTGAACTGAAAAGCCTGTATTATTTAATACGATTGATATTTCAAGAACTACTAAAAATAATTATTAAAAATAAAATACTGTGTGACATGTAATCTTAAAAACTATAAAATATAATGGAGCCACTTATATCATGCTATATAGATGTTGCAAGTGTTCATTATGTAAAGAAGACAGAGTAACATTTACAGTACATGACTGAAGTCCCATCAACTGATCTTAAACAATAGTACAGACCTTTATATGAATTAAATTAGTGGTTATTGGACTGCAACAAATAATCACTGCTACTTTTTTTCCTTTTCTCCAATATAATATGGTAAAATATTAATACCAAAACTGGAAACTTTTTTTAAAGCATCCTAGAACTGTGTCTTAATATGAGGGAAGCTCATTTGGGATCAGGACCATAATAGTAGCTATTATCAAGTCTTGTTATTTTTCTTTTGATAAAAAATGGAATAACACAAGTTAGCGTAGGCCTCAAGATATTACAAGGGTGTTTTGAGAAGAGATTTAAATAGCTTTTGTGCTCAGTTGTAGCTGAAGAATATGAAAAGTAGCACTCTAAAGTGTCATGCTTCTGGATCACTCTACTCAGCAAGCCAAATTCTTATTATTTCACTTTTTACTCAGACTTCTAGGACTAATTCTGAAGCCCACTATTTTGAAAAGCATCAAAGCTCAATATGCTAATTCATGGTTACTTGTAAACTTCGAAAAATGAGAGAAATTAATGAAAATTATCTTTAACATCAACGTAAGAAAAGCTAAAGATTGAAAAAGGCTTATGTAACATTAAATGTGTTTCTGTTGAGCCTTCGTGTGGTCAAGGACTAAGACTTGAAGGAAGGCATAGTATTTCCCTTTGTCTGTTTTCTCACTGAACAGCAGTGATTAGACTATGTGGACTGACTGAAATATCAATATTACGTGATATCCACTTAAAAGAAGCTGAGCACATAGTTTCTAAAGCATTGTTTCAATTTTTAATTATAACCTATTGCTCCTGTTGGGTGAAGAGCATAAACTGCAATGAGCAAACACCCTAGAATATTCTGTAGTGTTTTGAATTACTCATAAACACCAGCTCTTGCTGGAAAAGTTTCCTTTATTTTATCTCAAGTCAGATAAAATATTTGTTAGAAAATACAATAATAAATCCAGACTGTTCTATTTCTTTTTGTTGTAAGCAAAGCAACCTATATAATCAACATACAGTAATACTGAAGGGATGTGATTTTAGATTGTAGCATGGCAATAGGGCCCAGTTGCTAACTTGTGCTGCTGCTCTATGTGATTATCTGGTTATATGGGTTTAAAAAATTTGAATCTGTAATTAAATTTAACATCAAAATGCAGGTCAAACAAACCAGTCACCACTGTCCTTCCTTAGGTTTTCTTTTGGTTAAAGATTTTAAGCATATTGAGGGAACAGATTTTTTTTAAAAGTAAAAACATCATCAACATTAGTTGTAGTTCTCAAACTGAACATGCACCAGGGATTCAGGGTTTATGATGATATCCAAGAATAAGATTTGCTGTTAAATAACCTTTCATCACTGAAAATGAAATACATTCATTTTCCTCTATATAAAGCAGGGACTGCCATTCTCAGAAGAGTAATTTCACACTTTCCTTCTCTTCCTGAAATAAGGCTATTTCTATCATTTGTCTATAGTTTTCTCTCATGTGTTTCTAGCTTATACCTCTCTGTTCCTCTCAGATTTCATTTATCCCTAAAAAAAGATGGCCAAAAGATCTGGGAGCCAAAAAACATAGTTTAAAATATTTATTCCAAAATGCAGCATAACAGAATGAAAAGATAAAGGTAGTTGATGTGAAGCATTAGAGGGATTTTGTGATAATTTTGGAGACTTGTATGAACATTCATAAGGCAAATTCAACTGATGCATAAAATGTGAAATTTCTACTCTTCAAACACAGAGAATTCTATGCGCCAGAAGAATTTCTAGGTAAATCGATTGGCAGGTCAGGAGCAGAAATAACACTGCATTAATTAATCTAGGAAGATCTTTGGTGGTGCAATTCTAGGACAGAAGTTAAACTTGTTTATTGTTGGTCTATGAATTAATTCAATCTTCGCAGTATGCAGATACTCCTTGGATTATCATTGAAGGACGGTAGACCAATCATTTTAAAATAACTGGACGTTAACATTTAAATAAATCAACTGCTAGTCATAATCCCTTATGAACTTCTTATCACAAAGAAAAAAATCTGTATTTCTTAAATAATTTAGTGAATAATTTGCTATCTAGTATTGTAAACTGTATAATATTCTGATGACAGCTACAAAAACAAATGACAATTCACTCCTGGAGAGATTCTAATTGGATGCAAGAATTTTTTCACAATGAGAATGATCAGCCACTGAACTACTCTGACCAGGGAGGGGTGGGTTGCCCAACACTGGACACTGATAAGATTCAGCTGCACAGGGTGCTGAGTTTTCTTGTATAGACTGTGCTTTTGCCACAGAAAGTTTGACCAGATGATCCTTGAGGTCCCTTCCAACCTGGTATGCTATGATTCCATGAAATAAATTCCATTAATAATGGTTGCCTAAGGTGTTAACTTTAATTTCTTAGAGTATTTCTTTCCTTTAGGTATAAAGTTAAGAAGATTCTTTTATGAGAAGAGGAATAACTGAAAAGCGAGAAAGTTTCTATCAGTTCCTAGTTTGGCACTTCGAATAACAGTCAAAAAATATCAAAAGTTCAACCACTGTTTTTTCAGAAGCACCTGAAAGACAATTCTATGCAAAACTTTTAGTTGCATCATTTGCTGATTCTGATAATTTTACATGAGACAGTTTAGAAAACTTAACCAACCAAAGCAATACTCCTCTGTCACCCAATCCAAGGTCTTCTGTTTCTGCCCCCCTTTTCTTTTCGGACTATTAGGGATTTACTCCTCCCCAGTGTAACCCAAAGTTCAAATTAAATCCAAAGCTTACATATTCCTTGCCTCCATCGATGAGATCTTTCACTACCACATATCAAGAGTTCTTGGAAGCCAAAAAGGAAATAATGACATGGAATGGAATTTAGGCTTTAGCCATGTATTCCAGTCCAGTTCTCTTCACTTAACCAAGGTCCACATCTAAACAACCTCTGCTTTCTGTTTTCACATCCTCTTTATCACATATCAGAATTCTCTAATGTTCTAGACCTTTAGAGTTTTCCTGAAGGCTTCTCCCAAGCTATAAGTGACGAGCATTACCAAGGAAGTCAGTACCATTTCTATTTCAGTCCATATCAGTCCACCCCCTTACAGGTGGAACTTATTCTATATTTCTTTTGCTGCTACAGACAGAGGTTTATGTAACTCTCACAATAGAGCCACAAATTAACTCTACTACGTGTGAATCTCATAAAAAGTAGCTGAAAAAATTGTTTAGGACAGCATGCAGCAATTTCACTACCCAAACTAGGGAATTAAAGTCACATCAAAATTATGAGGAAGGAGAAGTGCTTCCAAAAGTAAGATGATATGCCATTTTGTAGGTCTATATTCCATGAACATGGTAGCAGCCTTTGTATAAGCTGAGCCATGCAAGTGCATTTTATCAGGAGACCAACACAAAAGATGTTCTTCTTCAATATTACTCTGCTGCATGCGATCTGTAGTGCATTCATTTTACCTACAAAATAGGAAAAACAGGAGATTTTTCATAAGGTTGTATTTTAATGAATGTTGGCATCAATATATCACTGCCATGATATTTTGTAAGCTCATCACCAGCATAGCAGATGGAACTGGTTTTGCCCTGTGAATATAAAGATTCCAAGCAATACCCTTAGCCTTGTTCAGCACCCCTTTCATGACATGTTTATTTCTCCACATCTATTTGCCCTAACCTCTTATGGCAGCTTGAATTGCAGCCCTATTCTTGCAGAATACCCTCCACTGCTGCTGCGGGAATTGATTGGCAGGTTATCATATGTGAGAAACCTGGCACCAATATCCTGCTCAGGACTAAACATGACACAGCTGACCCTGGCCTGGTAGCTGAAAATTGTTCAAAAGTTCAATTTCTGGGCTGGGGAAAAATAATACAGACAGAGACAGTCAGTTTCAACTCTGTGAAATGCTGATTCTGATCTGTTTATTAATATCATAGGAGTGTCATTATGAATTTTTACCAAGGACCTTGGACTCAAGAGAAAATTCTAATATATAGTGACATTTAATTTGTTACAGTTGCAGAAAAGTGCAGTCTTTAAGACAATACAAGGTGTTGATAAAACACTAATGGTGGTAAGCAAGTAATATTTTCATAAGTCTCTAAGATTTCTGACATCTAATAATATTTCTATCTAGTGGTGCCATCAAGACACAAGGCCTCTAACTACCCTTCATAAAGGAGAAAATTACTTGCATCATTACACTGATGATATTAAATCTTATTTGTTTATCAAATATGTGTAAGACCTTCAGCATTTGGCAGATAACAGGGTTAGTATTCTAGAATGGATGCTGGAATGGCTGAGGAAACAACAACGACAAAAATCCCTCTTGTAATTAGACATATAAGTGAAAAAGCTTGCTTGGCAGCAATCCAGTATCCATATATTAATGTAAATAGCTATTACAGCAACTTTCTTTATTGCTGTTCTCCTGAGATCTAACGACACGAAAAAATAAAGATGTGCCAACTGTTCTCTACTGTGATACTCTGTTACAGCCAGAGAACTAATGCATAAAATGCCATTGTTCTCACCAAAGCTCTCTTATATATAGAAATAAAATGCATTTTCATTTCACTTTTAGATCATAATAGTCTTTTGTGTCACTATCAACTTTTTCAGTCTATGATGGATAGTATGATTCCCTGAATTTAGTAAAGTGTGCCAGGCAGGAAAGCAACAGAAGCTTTACTAGGAGTATGTCCTGCTGAACAAGAAAGGGAGGAAAATTTAGGTTTTCACCTTTCTTGAGTCACAAAGGTATTTAAAATAACTTAAATAAACACCTTTCCAAATATTTCCCAAAATGATTACTAAAGTAAAATTTTAATATTCTTAAGAAAAAGAGAAAAAATATTTTAAAAGTATTCCAAAGCATATCTAATTAGCTAATCACGTCCCTGGTCTGAAGTAAAGGTAATTTCGGCTTTCAACTTTTGAAACCTTATTGCACTAGAAAAAGAAGGAACAAACATGACAGCACATCTAGATGACCTCTGTCTTCACACTGCCTCCCTTCTTTTACCACTCTAAGAAACTGGTATCAGGGAAAGATTTGGATTTTTAAGATATATCCGTGCTCAGATCAGAACATTAAAAGAATTTTCTTTCTCTTTCTTAAATATTTACCAATAGTTCATGACTTAGAACTACTAGTCCTACAGTATACTGCATTGCACTAAGTATGCTTAGCATAGTAAGTTTGCCTATGATACTAAATGGGGAAAAACTGCTCACTCTCTCAAAGGCAGAGAGGTCCTGCAGGGAGACCTTGATAAATCAAAGGCCTGGGCAATCACCCTTTTTATGAAGTTTAACAAAGTGCTGAATGCCACTCGTGGGATGAGACAACCCAATGTGTACAGACAGACTGGGGAACCAGAGGCTGAAGAGCAGCACTGTGGAAAGGGACCTGGGGGTCCTGGTCGATGGCAAGTTGAACATGAGTCATTGTGCCCTGGCAGCCAGGAGGGCCAACCCTGTCCTGGGGGGCATCAGGCACAGCATCACCAGCTGGGCAAGGGAGGGGATTGTCCTGCTCTGCTCTGCACTGGGGCAGACACACCTTGAGTGCTGGGGGCAGTTCTGGGCACTATAAAATGAGCAAGATATAAAGCTATTAGAAGGTCTAAAGGAGGGCAAGGAAGATGGTGAAGGGCCTTGAGAGAAAGCTGTATGGAGTGGCTGAGGTCGCTTGATCTGCTCAGACTGGAGAAGACTGAGGACAGACCTCATTGCAGTTTACAACTTCCTCATGACTGGAAGAGGAGGGGCAGGCACTGATCTCTTCTCTGTGGTGATAACAGGACCCAAGGGAATGGCCTGAAGTTGTTTAGGCTGGATTTTTGAAAAAGGTTTATAATCCAGGGGGTTGGGCACTGGAACAGGCTCTCCAGGGAAATAGTCACAGCCTGACAGAGTTCAAGAAGTGTTTGGACAATGCTCTCAAGCACATGGTGTGATTCTAGGCCTATCCTGTGCAAGGCCAGAAGTTGGACTTTGATGGCCCCTGGGTCCCTTCCAAGTCAGGATATTGAATGATTCTGTGATTATATGATACTTTCCTTGGTGTGTTTCTTGCACTTTGGTAATGAAATGCATTGAGATATAATTTATCATTACTCTATTTTTATAAAGGTTTTTATAAAATCAACAAGTGGGAAGATCTATTTGACTCCTTTTTTGACAGTTTCACTTGGTAAAAAACTTGTATTATCCTTAATATAAGGCACATTAAAAAACCAAACAACAGCTTAAGTTGATTTAGAATTTGGTAAATTTCTGAACCTTATTAGCCACAATTATCCACTGCATCTTGTCTTGGCACCCATTTTGTACAGAAATTCTGTACTGGTTTGATATTATTATATAATACCAATTCTTACAGGTTAGTAAGCACTGTGGTAGATGTAATCAATGGATTTGTTGAGGGAGGTTTTATTTATGAGTGAGTTATACCTCATTTATAAATACTTCACTATGAAAAAAAATCTTCTACAAAGTGTTCTTTCATTTTTGGCATTGAGGAGCTGGCTAAACAGAGTATAGCAGTTCACAACATGCTCTAAAGCCTACAGAATAGGACTAGGAACTCAGTCTTCCAGGATTAATTTTTACTTCTTATGCTTTTGAGTAGCTAGATGATTATAAACACACAGCTTGCTGTGCTGGATTACAGAGCCAGGTTTCCTGCTCACTACACACGTGCAAGCCAGGTAAGTAATGAACTGACACCAGGCAGCAATCAGTATTTTGGGAAAAGCATAAAAGCTCCACTGCTTCGCTGCCCTTTTGTTTCAGGTATTTTAACCATCATTTCCTCCATGGTGCTGAATCACTGAGAGAAAGAACAAGTTCTCTTCATTTTTACCTATTTATCTTGATACCTAAAAGAAACCAGGTTACTAAAATTCTGCAAAATGCGTATCCATTACAAAACTGACCACTTAGTTTATCATCAGAGACAGCTCAGAAAACAAGAAACAGGATGGGCTTGGGCATCTGTTGAGAACAGAGGGGCAGATGGGGCCAGGATCATCGTTAGAAAAATTGGCCAAGATATTTAATTTTGTATTTATTTTTTTAAATACCTAAACCCAGAAGTGTGTTGAAGTGAGCATCTGGGAGGAGGCAGATGGGGTAGGGCAAAAGCTACAGTTGCCAATACCATAGGAAACAATAGAGCAACTTCTAGAGAGACTGCTTTAAAGAGAAATTCTGAGGAAAAAAATATGAGGTAAAATATAAAGAAGCAAGTCATGTAGAAATATAGAGTAGAAATGGGAAGTGTAAGTTTTGCATTGCTGAAACAAGAGCTGTGTGGCTCCTGACACATAGAACGAATTAAAGTTCCACTTACAAATTGTTCTCTGTGTAAGGAGCTTTAGTATTACAACTCTGCTTGCTGCTTCAATAAAAGTGAGCTCTTGAATCAGGACAGAATGGTCAGGACAGTATGCTAAACAGTAGGACAAAATTCATTTGTACAAGCAGCATTTAAGAAAACTTTCCAAAATCAAGTTATGCCAACAGCACAGACAAAGAGAATCCCATAAATTGCATACTAGAGGTTAGAGAATTCTTCTAAATGTAAGAGATTTTCATTCAGGTAAAGAAACACAAAAATACAAAACTTGGTGACTCATACCTTTTAATAATATATAAACCAAAAAACTGTTCATCAAAAAACAGGGAAAGTGGCCAATTCTGCAGTCTGACAAATCTAAATATTTCTTATGAAGCTTCAGCTGATTTATTCTGGAGTTTTCACTTTTATATTTTCTTTTGCTACTAAGTTTGAGAAATCTCCACCCCACCCGCCACCCCCAAGTTTTAGAAAATAAAAAAGTTCTGAATATAATATGTCAGCAAAGAAAAGGTCTCTCAGAGAAAGCTTAAGGCTGTAATAATTGCAGCTTTTATTTACCAGTGAATGCAATGCTAGTCAATAAAGTGGGCTGGTTGAGTTTGGACATTTGGGATAAAGGCAACCAAATTATATTTTTGCAACATATTCCAGAGCAGTTACTCTCATTCTCAGCAGCAGAGAACTGAGCTTCTCTTCAGGACAGAGCACTTCAAGCAACACATGAGTGTAAACCTGATACAAATAAGCATATTGTTTGCATGGAAACATCTCAGTGATAGATAAACTTGCAAAGGAGGATCCCTTGGGATCATCTGAGCATATGTGTAGTCACCCTTATTTTACATTCATAACCCTGCTCTGCTATCAGCACTGCACTAGAAAGCAGGCAGCAGCCTTTAGGGGACAGTGCCAGCATCACCAGGGCTTCAGTCACCACAGTAATGGGAGACCCAAGGGTTGTGCAGCTGGGTTTGTGTCAAACCAAAAGCTACTCAGTTCATACAGAGCATCATCTGCCTCTCTTTTCCGTTCTCCAGACTGCTGGAAAAACAGAAATTATGTACATCACACACAAGATTTTTTTTTTTTTTAAGGAACACAGCAGGAAACCTGTTTCTCTCCTACAGAAAATAAGCATCAGTGTAGGCATCAGTAGAAATATGAAGGCAACTCTTGTGGTCAGAGAGAAAAGGGGTGGGGTTTCTACCACTGTTTAATTCCATGCCACCCACATCCTGGCAGGGGCAGGATTTCAGAGGGAGAATGACGGGCCTGAAAGTGGAACAGAGTGACACAAGTGGGTTTAATTTTCCTGCTGGGCTGTAAACCAGCACAGTAACATAGCCAGAAGAAAGAATTTAGCCAATCCATGGCCAAGCCCATCTGTAGATTAGTGTCAAAAATAATTTAAAAACAAATCCCACGTTTTTTGGAAAGCATGTTGCATATTGAACTATTTTGCTAGCTGAAGAACATTAAACTGAAAGTGACTCACAAATACAAGAAGGTAGAACAGATTGATATTCTTAAATTTCAAACATAGTATTTCATCTTGTCAGCCTTCACATGAATAAAGGACTAAAAATAAGCATAAACATGAGAGTACTTAATTTTAAATTATTTATGTCGTACCTATCCGCAGCCTGACACCTCTATTCATACTTGCATTTGATTTTTATTGAGAAATAAATTTACCTACTTTACTATTACTACTGAAGGCAAGCCAATTATCTACTATACTTTTTTTAATGCTGCCTGCTGGTTTTTAATAATACTTTAATAGCCTATATTCCTTCTTAGCCCTGCTTTTCTGTAATCTTTAGCTGGGTCACCTAGCTAAACGTTAACCTCTAAATGTTAGGTTAGCTAAAACAACTACTTAAAACTCAAGTTTATCAGAAAACTTTTTCTCTTCTGAATTCCATCTCAGCTGAAACAAATTCCATTTTTTATGACTTTTTGATGTAAATTTTTTTTATGAAATAGAAATTGAAAAAACCTTCATTTTTTAATTAGTACAAATGCAAGTCTATTGAGTCTTTTAGTATTTTGTAAATCAGACTTGTTTGGCTTTGGGGTTTTTCTGTCAGGAAAGCAACATCATCCTAATTCATACTGTACTACATACACAAAATTTCCAAGTTTTTAGTTTATATTTGAACTTTACAGATACCATAACAGAAATTGAGGGATGTATTAGTTTAGGATTTAAGCTATGCATACACCTTATTCTTCCATCACATTACATTTTTGGAACATAAGAGTTAAAGTTTCAAAAGGTTTAAAATAGTGACAATTTCTCTTACCCATCCTGTTCCTCTAATGACTTTTAAATCTTATAAAGGTGGTTATCCTCAAATTAATCAACATAATAAAGTTTGAAAGTCCGAATGACTTAGGAGAACCTTATAAGAAGCAATCTATAGTTGGCTTTTTTCATGGAAAAACAAAAAACTCACCGTTGTTAATGTCACCCATTAAAGCCGAGCAATGGTAAAGAAGATTTTAGCCAGAAATAAAATAATAACTTTTAAAATTACATGCTCTTTCAATAAAATTTGTTTTACCAATGCCCACTTCCTGTTTTGGTACCTGGTCATAAAAACATAGCTTCCTCAAAGATGTGTCCCCTGGTAATGTATTGGGCCTCCCAGGATTTCACAGTACAATTCAACAACTGATTACAGACACCACCCAAGAAAAAGAAATAAGTACATTGATTTGTCTTTTTAACTGCTACTGGAAAATGCCTCCTAGATAGTTAAATATGTTTTTTAAAAATAAGGAAACACTAAGCCCAGTGAAAAGCTGTATATTTGCTTATTGAATATTAAAAAACCCTATTTACTTAGTCAAATATACATTTGGAATATGTTCTGCTCTACAATTTTTTTATTTTGCAATTAAAAACAACCAAACCAATTTCCTTCAATCTCTCCCCCTCCCCTCCTTATCCACAAAGACTTCAAAGACTATATTTTTGATTCCTGAAGATTTAAACTGATTGCTGAAGATTTAAACCCCTGATGTTTTCTTGCTTAAAGATGTGCCTACCTTACTGCATTACTTCTCCTAAAATGCAGCATTGACTGAGCCTATATCAGAGAAAACCACGTATTGGGGGAGAGCTGCATTGTTGATATGTATCATGAAGGTGTGACCAAGCTGAACAAGTCAGGACATAAAGAACTGCAACATGAAATCTTCAGATTACAATCTTAAGGAGTTTACTCAATTCCAGAATTGAAACATTTTCCTGCATTTTTACGTACTCTCCCACTCATTGCTGTTTCAATAAATACATACAAAACTAGTGGTTAATGTAGATATAACAATTTAAAGCAAAAAAAAAATTTCTAAATTTTGAAAAATGATCATGTGAATGGTAAAAAGTTGTGGAAGATTTCGAAGTTCTTAAAAGATTGATAGAAATCATTCTCTCAAAACTATGAACTGGGGTGCCATAAGCGAAATTTCTTTTTGTTCTTGTTTTGTGTTTTGTTTTTTGGTTTTTTTAAATGAATGATAATGTAAGGAAGATTTTAAAAGAGCAAGAAAAACCAAATACACTCACTAGCATTCATTGTCTCGTGCCAATGTTTGATTGCATAGAGAAGGAATTCCCATGTCTGGACCTGAAAATTAATCATTGTCTCAAAAAGAAAAGATATTTCACAGTTCCTTTAAGGATTTTTCCTGAAGTATCTGCCACAAAGGTACAGCTCTAAATACTTTTTTTGCAAGGAAATTAGCCCTCAAACATTTAATTCTATTTGTATTTCACCTCAGGGTAAAAATTTATGAAACAGAGTTTGTAGGTAAAGTTAGGTATGCTTGAGGAAGTTACTCTTAATTAATAGAAGGAGATGAGGAACTGAAATTTAAACCGTTTTAGTGTAAGTAGATGAAAGTTTATGAACACCTTTCTGATTTGGTTTGACTTTCCTAGCACACATACATAAAATCAATAGGTGCCTAAAGTCTGGTAAAGGACACAGAGGAAGAAGATAAGTTTCTGCATTGAGGAAATGTTGGTGCTACAGAGACATTTACAGTCATGCAGCATGAGATATTCCATGAAAACAAAAACTATACATAGCTTCTTATAAGGCTGTCCTACCTCTATTAAATTTAATGTTCCCGCATCTGATTTTCCTGTCTTATGAAGTCCAATAATGGTCTCAATATTTAAGACAGGGAGAAAATGGAATTGAGGAATAATACAGTAATATTTCAAAACCTGCTGCCTTACCATATATTTGGACATGTTTTAAGTTGCGTAACAGGGGAGTGAGATACTACAAAGTCTTCAGAAATCTTTCCCTCTCTCCCTTTATTTATTACAGTCTTTAATGGAAATAAATTTAATACTTTCAGTGATTGATTCTACAAGAACATTCTTCATTTAACAATGATTTTTAATATTTGGTGATGATTGAAAATGGTGAGAATATTCAGTGACAGACAAATAACAGTCAGATGTTGCAGCCAGCATGGTCTCTTCTACTGTCTCATAATTCTAAATGTCCTAATTCCAAGCTATGTATGTTACAGGCACTGGAGAATTTCCTTTCTTCACGGATGAACCAAAATTGACTTCATTTGCAGTAGCAAGTTTTGTGGGGTTGTGGGGTCTTGAACATAGAGATGGATGTAAATTTTTAATTCCTCTAGTACCTCTGAACATCTAAAGGAAGAAGACCAATGGATAACACATGTGGAAAACATGTTGAAAAAATTCATATGAAAGAGTACTGGCAACAGGTTAATTTTAGACATCAAAGACTGTATGGACAACATAACACACCACAAACTTGCCAGAAATATAAGCCCACAATAAGCCCCTTCTTTTTTTCTTTTCACCTGCCAAGGGAAAAAAAGCCTATTTTTTTTTTTTTTGGCTTGTTTGTTTGCTAGAGCATTTTCACACTCATTCATAAATACTTTTTTAAACCCCAAGAACCAATTTCTCCCTCCTTCTCAATTGAACAAGTAATTTAGCAGCTCAGCCACTGCTCTACATAAAGAATTCCTCCCTTTCCCATCATCACAAGGACTTTGAACATGGTACATTTTGTACCTGCCATTAAAAAGCCAGCACAAACCCCAAGCAGTTGCTCAGCTGTGATGTATATATCTGCCAAAAATTCAGAAACTATGATACAAATATTTCATACAAATAATTTTTTGTGAGATATGCTTAAGAAATGGTGATTTTTTTCTAAATGGCAGTTGCATTTTTTACCTTAGTGGCCCATATTAATATTTTACAGTAAATAATTTATGAAAAATGTCAGAATATTTGTTTTATGCCTACATGTTTTTCTACTTACTTTTCTATTTTAATAATATAGTAGAGATTCCTAATAATGCTCCATTTCTTCCTTTGTCATAATATAACTTCACTTTTCTCTCTCTCTGTCTCATACACATTTTGTCAATTATATCAGTTATTGCCACCTGTAAAAAAGAGACTTTAAAATCCATTTATCTAATCAGGATTTTTATACTCCCGGAATATAGGTGGTTGTTTAGTGGATGATAAAACAAGTTCATAGGATGAATCACAGAAAAAAACCTCAGATGTTTTAAACAGTGGATTTTTTCAAACGTCCTCAAGAAGTCTGATCAAAATGAAACAAACTGCCTACCCCCTGCTATTAACTTTTGTGTGGGCGTATGTATAATTTTACAGATTTGCACAGGGGATTTAGAAAACAGGTCAAGGTGACTGCAACACTGTTATATAATTTCCATTACAAAACTCTAAACCACATAAAAATCAACTCGAGCTTTTACCACAAATTAAAAAGCACTACAAAGAAATTGGTTTTTGTATGCATGTTTAACCGGAAGTGTTAAACTTATGGACATAAAGACACAAAAAAATTTTCTTGTGAAACCATGTATCTCTTAAAGCACAATAGCCTTTCTCAGGAGACATATAACACAACCTTTTCTCAGCTCGTCTTCCTCATTGCTCTTCTTCCCCTCAAACTGGCTTTAACAACTGCTAAAAATGTATGAGAAAAAATTAATTATAGAATCAAAAAATGGTTTGAGTTGGAACAGACTTTAAAGACCATCTAGTTCCAACACTCCTGACATGGACAGGTACACCTTCCACCAATGCTCAATGCCCCATCCAACCAGGCCTTGAACATTACCAGGGATGGGGCATCCACAGCATCTCTGGGCAGCCTGTTCTGATGCCTCATTACCCTCACAGAAAAGATTTCCTTCTTTATATGAAATCTTTCTCCGATTTTTTTATAAGATTCTTTTTATATCGTGAAAGGTCACGATAATCTCTCCCTGGAGCCTTCTCTTTTCCAACTGTGCTTTATCTTTCCTAAACAACTCCCCACACAGCTGAATAGTGTTCCTATGTTCTTCCCCAAGGACACAGTCCTGGTTCCTCTGTCTGCACATTTTCTTCTTAAACTGTACTTCAACCAGGAGGTCCTCATTGAGCCATGCTGTTCTTGGACCTTCCTTGTCCAAATTAATACGTGTGGGGATTGAGAACTCCTGTGTGGTAAGAAAAATGTCCTTAAAGAGCTGACAGCTCTGTTCAGCTTCATTGTCCCTGAGGGCCATTTCCCAGGGGGTCTCATCAATGTCTGCCTTAAACAGCAGAAAGTTTGCTTTCCTAAAATACAGCATCCTGACTCTACTCTTCACACTGCCCATGTCCCTTAAGACTCTGAATTCTACCAGGATATCATGACTACAGCCCAGGCTGCCACCAGTCTTGACATCCCTAATTAGTTATTCTGTGTGAGCAACAGGCCTAGTAACACTTCCCTTTTGGTCAAAATAAAAAATTATTCTTTATTTCCTCCAAGATTGTCCTGAACATTTTATAGTTTGCTGTGCCACTTGTTCAGCAGATGCAATGCTCCAGTTGTGCATTTTGTTCCACCATGTGTCAACAACATCAATTAGCTCATAACTTCCAGCTCCTCCTGCTTTCTACCCATGAAGTTGGCATTGCTGTGGAGGCACTTCAGCTGGGACATTGACTGTGTCACCTTTACAGGGGAACATGACCTAATTCCCTTGAGGAATTTCACATCTGTGTCCCTATTGGTTCCTAGTACTTTAGCAGCCTCTGTCTCTTCTCAAAAAATCTTGACAAGATATCATGAATCAGTGGTTTGGACAACTTAAAGAATCACTATCAAACATATTATAAAAAAGAGGGGTTTAGTATAAATTTGTGAAAGTTCAACTTAACAGAGTTCAATGACAAAGTTCACTCTATTGCTTACTAAATGAAGCACATGCAGGAAAATTGGAGTAGAATCAATTTAGAATGATTTACAGGGATAGCAGGGAGGCAAAAGTGTAAGGGTGTAAAGGATATGGATACAAAAAGAGAAGGGTGCAAAAGGGATTAGCAGCACTTAATCATTAACTAATTTAACATTTATAAAATTATTCAATAGTATTTTCTAGAATTGTAAGAATGAAATTCATGCTATTATCAATTCACATGCATGCACCCAGGCAGCAGGATACATCTCTGCTTGTGTGTGTAAAGGTACCTATCAAAAATTCCCACTAGGTTCACTGGAATACTCACATCAAACCCTTCACATTTCTCACCAGTCAAGGGCTGCACCTCAAGGAGTGTGCATGTGTAGGGTGGTTTCAGACCTTTTCAAAAGGTTTCATAATGATGGTACCCTTTCACTCAGGCTATGATTCAGGCGAATAATTTGCTATGGCTAAGAAATATAACTGCTAATCCTTCATTTCCCACTTTGGTCAGGCAGCTGATATTCCTGGTATGGTCAGAACTGTTTCTACCTTTACCATGCGAGAGCTCCTGATATGGTCAGGGGATGCTTCACCACACAACTGGTGTGGTAAAGGGGCATTTCACCATTCAACTCATTTGGTCAAGTCTTGTCAGGACTCCTGAGATCACTGAGCAGGTCCAAGGAGCAGGGGATTGGGGTGGGGGGAGGACACACATATGAGATGCTAATAGGCATTGATTCACACATACAAGATGTTAATAGGCATTGATTCCCTAAGAAAGAAGAAAAGGATGCCACAAGTGTTTGACAAGATTTGGAATTGAACATTTTATATAATGATGTTAATGATGAGTTCTAGATTTTGCCAGTAGCTCAAACAATTATAAAATGATTTTTAAAAGGTGAAGACCCTTACTGTATATGTCTATGTAAATTATAAATATAGATATAGAAACATACAATGTATAGTGGCTCCAAGTACTTGCATTTTCTTGTAATTAGAAATCAAAACCAGCAACTTTTAAAATAATAATAATAATATTAATAAAAAGGCAAGACCTGTTGGATTATGCATCTTAGGCTTCAATAAACAAGATAACTTTGAAATGTTCAAATGCTTACTCTTCCTTCCTGTCAGAAAATGCAAGCCAATGAAGGACATTTTCACGAATTTGATTAATTCCATTACAAAGTTTTATACAACACTGGAATTAATCATATTGTCTAACCTGACTTATCCTAGCAATTTTGAAATGCATGTCTCTGCAAATATGATTTCTTTTAAATACAACACCTGAAAGAAAAATATTTACTTCATTTTTTTTTGGAAAAGCAGCAGAATAAAAAGATTACCAGTGAAATATGCATACGCACTAACACAAACTTTCTCCCAGCACGTTCTATTGGCAATTTTTTTATGTCCTATTGAAAGAACATGTGACCCAAACTTGAACTCATTTCTATCAAAAGTGATGATACATCACAATAATCTGAAAGCATGCTGTGGAAAAACTCAAAAGCAGAAGGAGAAATCTGGCCCCATTTTTTGACTTGCTGTGAATACAGAACTAGGGAAAGATTTTTCTGCTAAAGTTTAGAGGAAGAAAAAGAATATTTGAAAGCTGAAACACGAAAAAAGATCTGACCTCTTACCTCCGCCAACCTGAAAAAGAGTCAGAAAAGACCTATGAAGGTTCAAAATTTATATCCTAGGGCAAGATTTTCTTCAAGTATTTCAGCTACAACAGAAAAATAATTTTCATAACAAATGAAGTCTGAGGAACCAGATAGTTTAAGGTATGTGATGGTGTTCTCAACACATTACTCAGTAACTATACTAGCACTTTAGAATTCAATCCTTTTTTCCAGAGTATTCCATTTAGTTCCAGAGTTTGAGAAGATCATGGTGAAAAGAGCATTTATCTATTAAAAGATAAAGAAATATCTTTTAAAAGTCTGTCTATCTAGAAATGCCAATTATTTCTGTTTCTCTGATACATCCAGACCTTTGGCAGGCAGACAATGAAGCTGGGTTAAGGAGTAAGGAGAAAGATTGATGAAAGAGAGCACTAAAATTTAGGAGTTCTGGTTCAACTATAGGAATGATCTCATGCAAAGGCCATTAACAACTTTGACTTTGACCACCTCTTCCCTTATCTCTGAGCAGGCAGGTATTAAGCTGCTAAAATCTAAGGATAAGTACAGCTATTTTCTTGTTCTTATGTGCAATTTGCATGAAGTGCTCATTTAATCTCTGAATTTCATCAGTGTCAGAATAGAAAAAATTATTTATATTTTAAAGCAATTAACCGCTATTTTAAAAAATAAGAAAATTAAAAATTGAAATAGAAGTTCTTGCATTATTTTTTCTCATTTCATTAAATTGTGACAAGCTATGCAGCAACATCTTTTATCCTCCATATTGCTACCAGCCTTGTATAGCTAAATGTGCAAATAAACACGTAACTCATCAGGATTCAGAAAAATGTCAATCTTTCCATACAAGAGAAGAATAGAGCCCCACGTTTCAGAAATTTCTTCTCCTTGAAAATACATTCGTCATGTGGCTATTGAAATCCGTCTCTGTACTCAAAACAGTTGGTTCACAGTATCAGAAAATTAATTTACATATCATACATACTCAGTAAATGCATGTCCTACCCTGACAGCAACGATATATCCGGGGGAAAAAATTAATTAAAAGTTAAACCTTAGCAAACAGGCATCAGGATACACTTATTCAGTATGAAAAATCATCTGTTGGAAAAAAAAGTCAAACAAATTTCTGCCCTCAACCTCTCATTCATACAGACTTTTACTAGTATAGTTACCAGTAAAATAGTTTTATATGCTTGGTCATACCGTACAAAATATTTTTGCTAAATATTTGGCCAAGTAGACGGCTGGACCATAGGCCAGCTAAGGTCTCCTGGACAGGGAAGTGATTTATCTTCTTTGAGAGTAGAACATGCTCAACTCTAACAAACTGTCTGCATTGCAGATGGAGTTAAACAGTTTGAAGGAAGAATAACTAGGAAGGCGCAAGTGTCAAGCGTGCAGAATGGGACATTTCCAAGGCACTGGATCATAGCCTGGAGCTAACTTAAAAATTAAAATATTAGCACCCATTGCAACCCATTGTAGCAGGGAAAACAAGCATGGGCTGATAGCAGAGACCTTGAGAGTACAGGCACAAGATGACACCAGAGGGACACTAGAGGCCCAGCACAAAACACTGAGAGTATCTTCTGACCCTTTAGAGTCAGATAAAGCAGTATTCAGGGCAAACAAAGCAAAAACAGCAGATGCAAGACAACTCATGTAGTAAAAATGGGAGGGAACAAGCAATAAAGTATAAAAAACCAGTTGCAGGCTCTACAAAATGCAAATAGATGAAGACTACAGAGCAGAATTTCTTCCACCTTAAATGACACCATGTTTCACCAACACCACTGCATATCATCCATAAGTTTTTTCTCAGTGCATCTCTTTTTGATTAATCTTTGACCATATTTTGCTACTGAAACTAAGGAATAATAAGCAAAGTACTATTTCTTATGACATTGATGGCTTAATTAAAATTTTTAAGAGCAACTTGTATGCATGTGTTTTTTGCTCCAGTTCTCCCATATGAGAAAGTGGTTTAATACAGAAGCCCAAAGTCAGAATAAAATTGTATGCAGCACTGCCAACAGCAATGATCAGATCAGTGTTGGAAACTAGATGGAAATTAGATCTATTAACCTCATGGCTTTCTCTCACAATAGAATATTCTACTTTCACTTTTTCTGGGGCAGAAAAGACTGATGACATTTTCACTTGTTGCAGGTTCTGAATTACACTTCTAAAACTCTCTTGGTAAGGGAGTAGTTCAGATTCTGATCCCAGTTTAATCTGTCTGGTACACCTCATCAAGGCAACAAGGTGGTTTCAAATAGGGGTTGGTTAAGAAAGAGACAAAAACCTTGTCATCGTTTTTTTCTGTATTGATGTTACTTAGAGATATGCATTTTTTAATTGCTCCCTGGAATGTGGTGAATTTCCAGTTAGACAGAGCAATGGACCTGATGTGTCAACCCAAAGAGTCCTATGGGAGATAAAAAAAACACAGAGGATTTCTTCATTGAGATAGATGAGCTCAAATCTTTCCAAATTAAGCAAGGAAGGCAGAAGTGAATGTTCCTTCTCTCTGCTGTCAAGTGCTAATTTCTCACAGCCTGGGTAACAAACTGGCCTTACTTAGGCAAATTCAGCCTTTCTTTTCTTCCTGTGCCAGAGTAGAAGGACTCCCTAAAAAGAGCATGCTAATGTTTAAACAGAAAAGCTTATGAAAATCTTGTTTCAAGATTGATGGCACTATTTTACCCAGAGGAAAAATTCAAATGATCTATTCTTTTTGTAGACTTGGCAGGAGGGAGGGAGAGAAGGTCCTTAATTAGACATCTCTGAGATAAGATCATAACATACTGAAGCATCACAATAAATTTAATAACTAGGAGAACACAGTGTTTCCTTTCCTTCCAGTTTTGTCTCATGCACTTTATATCTCCAGGGAGATAGTGGAATATTTTTAAAGAAAACTGGGTTTTTTTTTGTTTTGTTTTTGTTTTTTTGTTGTTGTTGTTGTTGTTTTTGTTTTGTTTTTTTTTTCTTTGGTTTTTTGGGGGTTTTTTTGTTTGTTTGGTTGGTTTTGGTTTTTTTGTTAAAGTTATTATTTATAAAAACAGCAGCAGATGAAAAGAAATGAAAGGTTGTTATGGTACATATGGATCATCATGCAAATTAACCTAAGAAGATTAAAGTCCCTGAGCTGGTATTATCCAGGTTGAAGATGCATTATTGCTATTTTTTGTTATAAGAAATGATAAACAAAAAGAAAGACAATCTGTTTTCCAAGCTGTTTTAGAATTCCCTCTCTTTCTCAGCAAGGAGTTGACTGAAAAGGCAAAAAGTCTTCCCTTCCCTTTTAGTAATAAATAAGCAGGAAGGGATTATGATTTATTTCCACAATAATCTCTATGCTTAAAAGTAGTGGAAGGGTATTTACAGTTCCAGTTTCTTAAGGATGTTTCAAAATGTGTCAGCATTATTTGAAAATAGTTGTAATATTTACCTGTGGACAATGGTCTTGTCTAGCACTGAATTAGATGGACAAAATAAATTCAGAATAATTCAGCACTTTCAGAAATGTCAAACATTAACATATGCACTTGCAAAGTTCAATTATTGTTATTCTACATCTAGCAGAAACTATTACTAAAAACCAGACAAAAGGAAAGAAATCTCCAAGTTCTTGGAAATAATACTCCATTTTTTATTTTACTTTTATTAACTTCAGCACTGTTCTCATGATCTTGTGGTCCTAGTCTACAGAATAGTTCACCTCTGAGTCTTTGCCTTCCTTTTTGAAACAAACATATTAAGAGGTAAGAGAATACTTTCATAACTTCTTCTGTAGCCTGTAGGATTTGCCTGCAACCTGAGGCAGAACAGAACCACTGAGTTGTACTGGGAGCACCGTGTCCTGTGTCCTGTTTTTCAATCCAATTTCTTGTTTAAAAGGGTAAGGGAACTTTCTGCTGATACAAACATATTTCAGTCCTTGTTGGGAATGCATTTATCAGTAAAACCAACAAAAAAGAAATAAAGAAAAAAGAAAACTTTTTTTAATACTTTGAAATCCTCTCGTTTATTTCACCTAGATACATTCAAAGATAGTGGGAAACAGAATTAAGTCAATGAACCTCAGAACACAGTAAACCAATCCAAATCCTTTTAAGTGTGACTTTATTCCCCTTGCATATCATTTCACTGAAAGACAAATATGTTCTTGTTTTCTTAATCTATCCTGCAGAACAGAGGTAACTACTCTTATCTCATTCTACCTAGAATTTCTGTTCATTTAGTTTTCAAATCACTTCCTGAAGAATAACATGCAGCCAGCATGGCCACCTGGCAGTGTAGAAAATTAATTTTAAATTAAAGCTGTGGTCATGTGAGTGAATTATGAATGCCAAGGCCTTTGAAAGCTGTTTGTTTCAAACTATTTCTCTCTCATTACTGAGAAACAAAATTTATTCCTTTTAGATGAATTTTTTAATTTCCTGAGTTGCAGAAATATTGCAAATATGGATTTCAGACATAGAAATAGCTCATCAGATTTGATCAAGTGGTAGATTATTTAGGAAAAATGCATTTGGCATGAGCATAGATATATGAATTCTTTTCCATTTTTCTTAGACCTTTTGCCACCTTTCCACGTATTATCCCTGAACTCCCAACACATAACTGTGTCCCAGGGGAACTTTGGTTCCATATTTGTAGTTGTTGACCACAGAATCTCTTGTTTAACAGTTATGCTCAATTAGGGAATTATCAGCAATTTAACACTCTAAAATAGCAAAGATGTGTGTGTATCTCAAGAAGTGATACAAATGAATAGATTTCTGAATGCCAAATTATAGGGAAGACTTTCATTATCAGACTGATTTTACTGTAAAAAAGGTTTCTTTTGCTTCAAAACACAAGCGTAATTTTCAAAAATTCTTTCTCAGAAAATAAATTATATTTAGACGTCTGAAGTTAGTGATAGAGATTAGAAATGGCATTTTGGATGTTCAGGATGGTCCTGTAAAAAGGCATACGTTGTAGAGTACTAAACACCATTTCTTCTCTTTTTTTGTGAGTGAAGACCGATCAGAATGGGCTTCAAGAAGAAAACTGCGAGCCCTATATGAAGCAATTCAAGGTCTAAGCATAATCTGAAAACATATATGCTTTCTGATTCAAAATCCAAAACAAACCTAATCCAAAAAAATTTGGTTTTTTCCTCCATTTACTTGGAAATAACTATTGAACCCATGGAAAATGAAAAGCCTGAATCAATCCTCAGTCTTTTGGTTTGAGACATTTCTTTATGTCAATGTATTAAGTAAGCATTGCTTCAGACATAACCAATGTAGACTTATCTCTTCCTCTGCAGGAAGATTTAATATCAGTGCTGTGACACATTGTCTAAAGCTGAATGCAAGGCACCACATCAACCTGACCTGGTAGCAATGCTTTTTCCTCCAGTCTGCTTTAGAGATATTATTCTCTCATAAAAGCCTTGGAAATAGCCTAACAATTTGCATAACATTAAATAATCTTCTTGGAATTGCTGCATTACAAAATACTCGGCTTCAGGGTGTCACTTAAGTAACTGAAAATAAAAATATTTAAAGGTCTGGTTGATATGGGCTAGAGATATTGTAAATTCACCATTCCACTGTAAATCTGCTGTGAATCAGAATCTGAAGTCTGTGGAAAACAATGGGAAAGGGTAATTTCTGTTTTATTCACTGTATCTTCACACCTTTCTTTATGATCTCCTGTTCAGAAACCTAGATGACACAGTGTCATAGTACTCTGATTTTTTATGTGTGAGACAACGCAGGATGTTATCTGACATTCCAGAAGTGAGAATGTATTTGAGTGTCTGGAAGTTGTCTGTTTGGCATGTTTGCGCATGTCACACCCTGTGGCTCGTTTTATTGCAACTATCTATCCTGATTCAGAATAAAACTCATACTGCTGTGACAGGAGTGTTGGAGGTCAGGCTATTTCTGTGTAGAAAATACTGAGGGGAAATTTTAGCCTTTATTGGGCTACATATCACATATCGATCAATACATGTTTTTCAATACACCTCATTATATGCGTCTAAGGAACTCTGAGGGGAAGCTTTTTGGAGGGAAATGATGATTTATCAAAACAGGAGGCTTGTAGGGATCAATCAGGTTCAGCTAAGCATTTATTCAGAAGGCTCACAGGTGCAGAAAGAAATTTTAAGTATGAGAAGAAGAGAGTAATCTTGAAGGCATACAACATACACTGCTGACAGCATGATGTTTAGGGTATAGACCAGTCTCTTGGGGATGTGGGTTTTTTATTTAAACTTGTTCCACAGAAATATTTGACCACTCTGTTCCTGCAGGTATGCAGCATCCCTAAGTCACAGGTAAGAAATTAAGATATTTAGTATCTCAAGAAATTTTAAAGGATCATATACAACATCTATATGACAGAGACTAAAGGGAAAATAGAAATTGATTTCCTTAAGTCCTCTGGTTTTTTTACATGCTGTGTATCTTTTCTATAGTAGATATGTAGTCTTGTAACTACTCTGTAGTATTATTCCCTTACCAAAAATGCAAGTCTATCTTTGCACTTAGGCAGCTTTTATGCTTTCTGCTTTCTCCATTTGTTCATATGAAGACTTTATGATAGACTCATCTACAGCAGCTTCTTCTAAGAAAATCTCATTATCTGAGTATATGTTCAGTCTTCCAGTGAGAATCATTTGCAGTAAAACCTCTCTCATTTTTTCCAGATATCCATTTATATAAAATAGAGCCAAGTCTCTAGTTCCATTGGGACAGACAGGATTTCTGCCTAATTTTGTTCTTCTTTTCTCCCCTATAAATTTATTTTAGTTAGTTGCTGCTTCTGTCATTTTCACTACCGCAGGCATTAATATAAATTTTCTCCTGTACCATTTGCACCACTTCGATCTGAAAGGGCCTTGAGACCACCCATGGAGTTTTTTAACATTTCCAGCAGAAAAACAATTTGCTATCAAATCACCTCTTCAATACTATTGATTGTCAACTAAACAAGCAAACTTAAGTGCTTAAAAATCAAGGTGTTTAAAAATCTTTGCCCTGTCAGTGTTTTAGTGCTGATGCTTGAAAGCACTTTGAGAGACTACTATGAATAATAGTAGTCTCAGCATGAAAGAAAGGAAGAAGCTGAAAATAAAATCACAATAAAAGCAATGTTTTCATATGTAATGCATAGTATGTTTAACCTGTATGAGACATCCTACTCTTAAGGGAAAGGGAACATCCCAGATTCATAAATGCACGTGGCTGAAAGAAAGTCAGAAGATCTGCAAAAGTCAGAGTATCTGCAATAACTCACAAAGTTTTATTAATAAATTATACACTTGGCCTGGAAACTGGTGTGTTAGTCAGTTATTGGCAACAATCTTTATTTGTCTCCACAGCTATCCAGCTATCAGTGTTTGAGACATACACATTAATCCCATATATTTGGGGGTTCTACAACTGTGCAATTCACTTGTGTAAGACTCCAGTTAAACATCTTTCAAAATAAGTTAGATATTATATGTCTAAAAGCTGCACATTAAACAGCACTAATTATTATAAATTTAGAAATTCTATTATTAGTTTTCAAACCTCAAGAAATACATTTATTCTGAATTTGATTTAGGCAGAAGTATCCTACATAAAGTACCCTATAGTTTAAATACATTTTGAGTATAACATAAATTAAGCATACTTCAAATACACTGCAGTTTCCATAATGTATAAGATAACTGGTAGAAAAAAATTTGAGTCTCCTTTAAAGATGAACGGATATAAATGTAATGAAATTATAAATTAATTGAAATAATACAAATTAATAATTTTTGTTTGTTTAATTACATATATTGCATTCAAAGAGTGGAGGTAACTCTTACTCAACGTATTACCTGGATTAATGGCTCATATTAAAACCTCTCCTTATTGTCTTAGGTCTGTAGTTCAAAGAAGAAAAAGAGCTTGGTTTTTAATTCCAGCTATACTGCTGCTTTAACACATTAATATGATCTCTTTAGGGCTAGATGTTTTAATTTGATGTGGATGTTAAACTTTCATACCTAAATTGCAAAAAAATGATAAAAGTTACGCAGAGACAGACACTCACAGACACAGAGGACAACTTCCAGAGATCCTCCAGACTGGAGTGGTAACTTCTGTAACTGCTAGGTTACTTACAATTAACCATTTCTGCAAAAAACATTAACAGCAAAATTCACTTTTATAGCAAACAATGTTAAAGCACATAATTTCCTTTTCACAGATGGAAAATTAAAGCATGATGGATCTCTTATGCCAAATGCAACATAACAAATCTTATAAGTGCAGTAAAAATAGAACAGAGAAGTGTCAGTTTCATGCTTTGGTTCTTTCTTTTGATGGTAGTACTTCCCTGGTGAAAAATCATTCCTTCAAATTAAAAAAAAAAAAAAAATCCAAACAAACCAAGGCCAAAGACCCTCAATTTAATTTTGTTGATGACAATATTAGCTGCATCAAGAAAATGGAATTTTATTCTCGTTTTATCCTTCTGTGAATTCATGTTTTGAAGACAACATAAAAATTTTCAAATCACATTTGCAGCCAGACGAAATTGCAAAAAGTCTAACCTATTACTTCAAGGTAATGAGTCAGAGTGATTCACTGCAGCCTCTTGGTGATTTCTGTAGGAGCCAATCAAATGAAAGGGCACAAAAGCCATTCACAGTGAAGATAATCCTTAGTTCTAACTATTGTACAATCTGATGCCATTAAAATGTGTAAGAGTGAGAGCAAAGGAAACAGCAAAGACAAAGTCTTTGCCCTCCCCAGACCCCAAATTCCACAACATAAATAGCAAAACCTTAAAATCAAATATGACCCTGCTGCAGTGTAGGCTTCCCACCGTGTCACAGTTTCTTTTGGGAACATTCATCTGCTCTGGCCTGGGCTCCTCCCTAGGCTGCAGGAGGATCTTTGCTCCACCATGGTCCTCCACCGGCTGCAGGAGCACAACTGTTTCACCATGGTCTGCACCACTGCAGAGGAAGCTGCTCCCGTGCCTGGAGCTACTCTACCCCTCCTTCTTTACTGCCCTTGGTATCCATAGAGCTGCTTCCCTCAGACATCCTCACTTCTCTGCTGCTCTTACAGTTGCACAGTTTATTCTTCCCTTCTTAACTGTGCTAGTCCAGAGGTGTTTACCATCATTTCTGATGGGTTCAGTCTTGGTCGGTGGTGTGTCCATGTTGGAGCCAGTTGGCATTAGCTCTGTTAGACATAAAGAAAGCTTCTGGCAGCTTCTCACATCCGCCACCTCTGTAGCCTTCTCTCCCAAAACCTTGTCACACAAACCTAATGCTCTGGTCAACAAGAGAAAAAAAAAGTTAAGGTTCCACTTTCAGTCCTTGTGAGGGGGCTCTGCATGGACTGCAAGACACTGACCTCCTGCACAGAATCTAAACACCAACAGAGGCTGTATAATGAAATATAGATGCCTGTCGGGGTTTTAGTTTGCTTACTCAGGTTTGTGGCTAAATGCTAGCACACTTCCTTAAATTTACTTGATTGCTTGTTGTGAGATAAGGATTAGGAGTAGGCAAAGCAGGCTCAAACTTTATAAAGTACAAAGAAGTTTTATTAATATATCTAAGACAAAGGGAAAAAAGGAAAAACAAAAAACTCAAGAAAAAAAACCAGAACAAACTCCCCAGACCACCCCTCCTTCCCCACCTCTCCATTTCATTCTCCCTGACAACATACAAAAGACAACACTTTGACCTCTAGTCAGTTTACCACCTCAGAAACAGCTCTTGTTCCAGTTCCTTTAGGGAGAGAAGTTTCTTTTGCTTACACCATGGATCTTCTGTAAGAAAAATACAGTTTTTATGGGTCTTCTGCCTCACCATTAACCGCCGCCCGGAGTAAAGTCCAGCTTAATGGTGGATCTCTCTCACACCAGTAGCCTTCCCACAGCCACTCTGGTGGGTTATGAACAGTCCACAGGGTACCTGTTTTAAGGATGCTTAGTTCAATTGCAGCAACAAAGAAAATCCCTTCTTCTGTGCTTAGCAACACAGGTTCTCCTGACAACTCAGGTTCTCTAGCATTCTCCCCGGGACCAGGGCTCTGAGTCACAGCCTCTCTTCTCTCTTGGTTTTAGTTTCTCATCAGGCTGTACTTTTTCAACACTTACTTGTCTGTACTTAGGTATTTCAGTTCATTGGCTGCAATAAGAACCTCACATCCCCCTTTGGACTATATCTTCATATATTACAGAGAATTTATTAGCTCAGTCCCCAACCATGGTTCTCTAAAAGAGTTTTCAGCTTCACTTTTGAAGCAACTTCTCATGCACTTCCCTCTAGGTGTCAGTTTTGCTTTCTTCACTGACTGTAAAGTCTCTGCGCTGCACTATGTAGATGTCCTCACTCGTTCCTCTCTCTGCGAGGAAGGATGGATGTCTGTGAGTTTAGTCTAGGCATGGAGAGAGTTAATCTCTGTCTCTCTCTCTCTGGCAGTGTGAGGATCACGTGCTCTTTGCCGGGCTGCTTGAACAGGTCCGAGCTGGATGCCAGACGCTTTCAAGAGTCTCTGCCCGGCTCTGCGGAGCTGGCTCGGCCTGGTAGGGCCATCTGGGCCCGGGATGACAGGGCAGGGCCTGGCCCGAGCTGGATGGAGTCCGGCCCGGTCCTTGCCTGGCCCGGCTCTCCCTCTTGTGTAGCTGACACACCGGCTGAGCTGGATTTGCTGAAAATTCCAATCGTTTCCTCCCCCATGCCTGCTCGGCTGCAGCTGCACGGCTGCCGTAAAACCTCCCTTCCCCCCCCCCCATCCCTCCTTTGGAAGGGGGGGGGGAAGCGCTTGGGCCTCACCAGTGAGAGAAGCAGGAGCTGCTCCTCTCTACACAGCAGCAGCAGGTCCAAAGAGGAAGAGCGTCAGAAAGTCTCTGCTTATATATGGTTTTTTCCTTGAAGGCGGACCAACTTTTTTAATTGGTTTACCTACCTATCAATTCTTAAAACTACCTGATTATTGGCTCTCTCTCTCTCGCAGGAAGGAAGTTGTATTTCTTCCTGCATTCCTGCAGCCCAGATCACTTCCTAGATTTTGACCCCTCTGGCCTAACCCAGGACAATGCCTCAAAGTTGTATGCAAGCAGTGATAAGGGCAAGTATGGTCCTGCACACTCCTGACTGAAAACTACTGCAAGGTAAGCCAGCATTCACCAACCTGGATCCTTTCCTTAAGGCAAATACAGTCACTTTTTCAGTGGAAGCTCAGAAATCACCATTTCATTGTAAGCTAGGGCTTGAGCTGCTGATGCATTGTTTTACTTAATTTCCAGTGTAACACATTAAACATCACAGGCAGTGGATAACAGATTTATGAAGTTTCCCTCAGAAAAAGTTTTCAGGAATATGTCAAAAGATGATAAATGGAGCCTAATGCCAGTGGTTAGCAGAATGAAATACAGTTGTACCCATCTTATGTTTTCCTCTACTGAGTACCTTTCTCCTCCTCTTCCTTTCATTTTCCTGTTTTCTTTCTTCCTCTTTTTTTATTTCCTTCCTGCTCTCTTTCTTTCTTTCTCTTTCTTTCTCTTTCTTTCTTTCTTTCTTTCTTTCTTTCTTTCTTTCTTTCTTTCTTTCTTTCTTTCTTTCTCTCTCTCTCCTTACTCTCTTTCTGTCTCTCTCTTTTAGAATCTCACTTATTCATTTGCACTAAGAGATTTTCATCTGATTGACCTTATGATAAACAGTCCTTCTCCCTGAAGGAAGTAGAAATGCCTCATCCAGGATTTCCTTTCCATCTTTTTCTATTTTCCTAAATGCTGAATTCAAAATCTTAGTATGGCTACAAACTAAAATATCAACTCATAAGAGTTCCATGCATGTTCATCATTTAACTTAATGTTGTTGATAGAATATAAAAATTTAATATATCTAGATTTCTTAATGGTTCATGATGTGTGTGAAGAAGCAGTTGATATAAATATTTTTTAGAACTATTTTATATGGTTTTTTTTTCCCAGAGAGTATTTCATTGCTTCAGCTTTGAATGGTTTCCTAAATTTAATTTTTTCATGGCAAACGTCATCCTTTTGGCTAAAGAAGAGATTTCAGATTTGAAGTATTCATTTTTGCAAGGTTCCATTAAAAAAAAAAATGTAATTCAGAAGAAATAATTCTGATAATTTCATCCTCTTTATATATGGTCCTTAATGCCAGGACATCAAAATCAAATAGAGAATGTAGAGTTTATATACTGAAGATGGCTTTTGTTATAGGTCCACTTTTGTCTGTCCCCATATTTAATTTAAAGAGATCATAATCTTCCCAAATTTTTCTAAAACTCTTTTTTTTATTTTTAGCTTTTCTACAATATGCCTACTAAAACAAAGTCTAAAAAAGCAATCCCTTTTTACTGACAGAAAAAAAAAAATCTCTGAATTTTACATTAAAGAGCACTGAATCAAGTTATATGATTTTTACATTAATCAATTTTGTCTCATTTTTTTTCCTAGAAAAGCCCGACAATATCAAAGGATGTCTGTTCATATCCTGATCTGACTCTGAAGCCTTTAAATAGAAACTTTATGGAACCTTGTTGTAACACTTTCAACTTCTTCCTCAATATAATTTGACCTGTATCATGCTCAGATTATTATATTGTGTCTTCTTTGGAGGGTGTTAGTTTGTTTGTTTGTTTTCTTTGAGTCATTTATTTAATCAATATGCTCTGTTATCCTATTTATTAAACTAATATTTCAGTCCCTTCTGTGAAATACCTTATGCTGTGTTCATGATTGCTCTTTCATTACTTTCGAACAAGACCTATAGCCCACATGAGAAACCCCATTTAGCATATATATTTCCAGCCTGAAATCTATATTTTCTGTAGTTTGTTGGGGTGGCCAAAACTTTGTGTTTCTCAGATTTCCAGGTTAAAACCTTAGTGATTATCCTTAAAAGAAGTATCATTGATTACAGGGGCATTTCTCAGGGTTGATCTAAGTCCCTCCAATATTCTCAGGTCTGAGAAGAATTTGAATTGACTTTTTGGAAACCTCCTGGTTATCTTTCCCTTTTCTTTCACATCCTGCTATTACTGTCATCATCTTCCCATGGGTCTAACTAATTTATTCTTGCTCTGTAGCACTCTGCTTTCTGATTGACGAGTTTTCCCCACTCTTTAGGGAAGTCTCTCTTCTTCTTTTGTAGCTTTTTTTTTCCTTTTGATTTGCCTCTTTTCTCTTCCTGACTTATTCATGTGGCCACATTCTTCAGCACATCATCCTTTCTTAAAAGTTTGCCCTCTAGACTCTCCGTAAATTTTAAGAGCAGAGATTGGACAAATAACTCATCTTCCTATTGTGTTAGAAACCTTTCCTGACTTCTGTCATCTCTCCCTGGTGCATTTTTATTTCTGAGATCTATTTCTCCATGAACTCTACCTGACAATATTTCATTCATAAATAACTCATGTCAGGTAGCCACTCAAAAACAATGTACATCCACCACTACTGGCATCCCATAACTCATTTTGTCTCCTCCATTTTTCAGGTCACTTTCACTGCTGCCTCAGGTTCTATGAACATCTTTTTCTAGTTCTCACATTCAAAAAGAAAAACAGTACTCCTGAAATCTGCCCCTCCTGGCCAGGATATTTCTCATTTTCTTCTCTTTATGTCATTTGACCTTTCAGGTTCAAAGTGCAAAAACAAAGCTCTGCTCCTCAGCAAATGGCAAACTGCCTCTCTGTGGACTGAAGAATCGTATGTCAGCTGTACAAAGAAACCTCTGAATAGATTCTGCTCAAGGAATTTTCAGAGGAATGGGCCTTTCAATGAAACAAATGCACGCAAAGAAAGAGGTTTGTCTAATGTTTATACTAAATTGTTTATCCTTTATCACCTGAAAATATAATTTTGATTTAAGTATAACTCATTTTTAGGCGTCCATTTCAATCTGTGGATATGCGTGTAAAGTAAAAAGACTACTGATAAAGGAAGAACAGACATTAAAATCAGTAATTTAAAGAAAAAAAAGCAATGGAAGAAAAATATTCCTGAAACTTGACTCTGTAAGAATACCAACATCAATCCATGCAAGGAGATATTTTAAGAGGTTTTTTTTGCCAGATGTTTTCCAAGAAAACTGAAGATAACCTGTTTATTATCTTTACCGATTATTTGGATGACCAGATCTAGTGCATCCTTGGTCAGTTTTCAGATGACACAAATTGGGCAGGAGTGTTGATCTGCTGGAGGGCAGGAAGGCTCTGCAGAGGGATCTGGACAGGCTGGATCATGGTCCAAGGCCAATTGTATGAGGTTCAACAAGACCAAGTGCCAACTCCTGCCCTTGGGTCACAACAACCCCAGGCAGTGCTACAGGCTAGGGGCAGAGGGGCTGGAAAGCTGTCCAGCAGAAAAGAGCCTTGGGTGCTGTTTGACAGTCGCTGAACACGAGCCAGCGTGTGCCCAGGGGATCCAGAAGGCCAAGGACATCCTGGCTAAGATCAGAAATAGTGTGATCAGCAGGACAAGGGAAGTAATTTTCTACCTGTACTCAGCAATGGTGAGGCCATGCCTCAAATCCTATGTTGGCTTTTGGGCCTCACCTGCAAAAAGGGTATTGAGGTGCTGAAGTGTGTCCAGGGAAGGGCAATGAAACTGGGAAAGGTCTGGAACACAGGTACTATGGAAAGTGGCTGAGGGGGCTGGAATGGTTTAGCCTGGAGGAAAGGAGGCTCAAGGAAACCCTTATTGCTTTCTACAACTGCCTAAAAGGGGGCTGTAATGAGGTGAGCGTTTGTGTCTCGTCCCAGGTAAGAAGTGCCAGAATGAGAGAAAATGGCCTCAGGCTGTGCCAGGGAAGTTTTAGACTGGATATTACAAAAAATTTCTTGTCCAAAAGGGTTATCAAGCACTGGAACAATCTTGGTGGAGTCACCACCCATCAGATAGGTGATTAAAAGATTAATGGATTAGGCATTTAGGGACATTTTATAGGGGTGGACTTGGCAGTCCTGGGTTTAGCCCTGGAATTGATGGTCTTATGGGTCTTTTCCAACATAAATTATTTTATGATTCTGTATTTTTATCTTATTCAGCTGATTATACTATTCCTCATCAAATAAAGAACTGAAAACAAACGCTTCCTAATTTTGTTAGAGTAAGAATTTGAAGTATTTTTCCAGAAACAAAATTCACACCGCAACCGCATAATCGGATTTTATCAGAGTCTGATCAGAAATGCAGCTCTCTGTTTTTAAAGTATAGATAAAGAAATTACTGGCTAACAGTCAGTCCTTTGGACTATTACCGTGAAAACCGAAAAACCTTTACTATCCTCTGACGTAGGGACCTGGACCACAGAAAAAGGCCCAAACATATGTAGACTAGAAACTTCTCAAGAAAAATCATTCTCATGGTTTGAAAGACTTTAAACCTTCAAATACATAAAGTTTCACTCAGAAATCATTCCACTGACTTCTTGGCCTTAAAGGATTAAAAATGTACATGCTGTGTACGTTAATATTCCAGATATTATTAATGATTGCATTCCAGAGATTACTGGGAAGAAAGAAATAGTTGTTTTTATATAATTTTGTCTTCAAAAAGCTTCATTATCCTCAAATTTTAATGAGAACATCAAAGGAAATCCTAGAATAACCCCTACCTTTAAGAACTGTAGTAGCTGGTGCAAGATTATTAGCAATCTAGAAAAAAATGGAAGAAAAATTCAGAGTCCAAACTATTCTGTGACAAGCTATTTGGAAACAACTGTTCTTTAATATTAGGCACAGCTTTTAAAACTTCTTATTTTCAGCAAAAGGAGTACATCTCTATCGTAAACAGAATAAATTATATTTACCTTGGAATATGGTCTAATGTATGAAAACATAAATATTTATTAACACATTAATGCAAGGGCTGTGAGCTTTCTGGCATCAAGCCATGCTAAGCTGTGCATCTGCACACACAGAGGACAACACATTACCATGTGTATGCAAAACCTTCCCCAATTCTTCCTCCTTCTTTGTTCTCTGTGAAAACTAATTACATTTTGAATTACTAAGCCTCTTCTGCACTTTGTTGAGTAATAAATGGATAGTTAGTCAAAACTGAAAAACTGTGACACTGCAGGGTGAGTGTCAATTAGACCATTTTAAAATTGCCCTTCAGCTTGCTGGATTAACTTTAATTGATGTCCCAGTAATATCCCCTGTTAAATAATTTACAATGGTTTTTGACTCCCCAAAGCATTACTTAATGCCTTGCAATTATAAAAGTAGCATGCACCATCAAACTGGCCAGATAAATTAGTTGAAAAAAGGGTGGGATCTCTTTCGTGTGAGGAAGTGTGCACTATGGACACAGAATTTCCAGCATAATTACCAGTTAAGAGGTTATTAATGTTTGTTAAATGGACAAAACCTACCAAGAAAGCTACTTTATTTCTTCCTTTCCAATTAAACAAAAAGTGTATTTTGTCAAGACAAATATGATTCACAAATGCAGATTTCCTTAATAATAATATACAGCTCAGTGTCGCAGGGGCTGATTATTTTAGTATTTGATTTTAACAAGATCATCCTAATGTACTTCTAGAATAAGAGAGATAATCAGCCTCCAATAAATAAAAAGACTGATAGAATGTGTGCTATATAAATCCAAATGAGCCCAAATGGCTGAATATCATATACTTCATTTCTTAAAACTTCTCTACTGAAAAGTGCGTCTGAATAAATATTAGGACATGAATTACATGATATACCAAATGCTCATGGCACAAATTTAGAGAGAGAATTCTGAATCTAAATCATTGCTTATGGAGGTACAGAATAAAATATCAGAGAGATCTTGTTACAGTGGAGAAAGAAGTTAGAATGTCTAATATAAGCATCATGATACTAATTATTTAGATGACTGAATTTCAGGCTTTCTCCTTTGAAGAAGAAATGCACCAAATCTCTTCCAAGTTTAAAATTCTACCCAAATTTGCCTCAGATATTTTAATAGTCATTATGAAAGGAAATATTTATTAATTACCTTATGGTTCTTCAGTTAAATCAGAAGATAAAGTATATAAGTCAAGATCGATTTTATACAACTCACTAACTGAATCAAATCCAGAGATGAGGGATCTATACTTTATCATCCAGTAGACAAATCAAAATAAGAACCTGATCATGCTTTCATGGTCAGCAGCCCTTTTGCAACTACACTTACATTGATTTTAGTTGCATTAAGCCTGATTTATACTGATATGAAAGGGAAAATGTATTGTTTATTTTGAAATGTTACTCCTCTGATTGATTTTAATTATGCAAATGAAATGTATGCTTGCCAAAGGCAGCTAATAGATTAGCCTGAAAAATTATGGTTAGGGCACTGCTGAAAGCACAACAGCTGGAGAGCAGGACTATAACTACACCTACAGCTCAATGAGGTATTAGAAGGACTAGATATTTGTTCTTTTACGAGAGCTGATAACAGGTTCTTAAATTAGTCAGGAGTATATAATAGAATCACAGAATCACTGGGTTGGAAGAGACCTCCAAGATCATCAAGTCCAACCCATGCTCTAACACCTCCACTAAACCATGGCACTGAGTCCCACACCCAATCTTTTTTTAAACACATCCAGGGATGGTGATTCCACCATCTCCCCGAGGAGACAATTCCAGTATTTTACCACTCTTTCCATAAAAAAACCTTTTCCTAATATCCAACCGATATTTTCCCTGGCATAGCTGAAGACTGTGTCCTCTCATTCCACTATGCTCTAGTGAAAATCTATTTTCCTTTATTTCAAGTGTATTCATATTATCTTTGCTATCAAACTTTTTTCTGGATGCAGCAACAAACACACACAAGACTACATCTTGAAATTACATCACTGAACTGCATGTCACTCATTGCTCCTCTCTTTCCATCCTGTTCTTGTGCACTGGAAGCAAGATCAGCTCTTAGAAAGCCACCTATGGGAGATACAAATCTGACACCAGTAAGCTCATTTGTATGACATACGAAAGATCGACCTGTTTTCAGTAACTCATGACATAGCTGTCTAAAATCTCACTGCAGTTAGAAATTTTAAAACCAATTTGCTACTGATGAGTAAGGAAAAAATGCCTGTCAGAGCATGCAATAACATAACTTCAGCATAACACAGAGACTGAGTATTGGCTTCCACCAGTTTTGGCTTTTTGTAAATTCTTAATTTCCTTATGTGCATTTTGTCAACGAGTAGTTAATACCATCACACTTTGTATTTTATTCTCTTGGAGTAGAAGAAAGACATGAAGTGAGAAGGAATTTTTCACTCTGTCACAAATGAACAGGAAAAATGTAGTCAGTGTAATGTGAAAGACTAAACCAATTACAGAGGACATTTTGGTTTGAACAGGAAAAAGGTCAAGGACTATGATTGAAATCCTCCCTAACTGAAACATGGCAACCTAAGCATATCTTAAGCATAACATCTGAAAAATGTTTCAAAGTACAATCTGAGCACATGATGAATGTAAAATGCTGATCTGCTTAAGTCAAGGAGAATTCTGACAAGATTTTACCTTCAACATTTTCTCTGAAATTTGTTTCTTGCTTTAGAAGCCCATTAATTTCACAGTCTTTTAACATGCATTCATGCTCCTGTTTAGACAGTGTGTGTACAGACATTCATAGTTACGAATTCTGCTTCAGGTTGTTTTTATTTTAATTGATAAATATTTCCTTTTATTTGGTGTCTTTTTCCTAGGTGTCTTACATGAGACTGTTTTTAATAGAGTTACAACCAAGTTCAAGACTCTGCAAAGTTTATTAAAGACAACTGAAAGTAAACTGGTTTTGCCTTGACAAAATAAAAATTGTTCTTTTCCATATGTATGGATTGTGCTCTATTTATCTTCCCAGTGGAGGGAAAAGTGTGGCTGAGATGAGGAATGTAATATTTCAAGTGTGGCCTAAGTGCAGCTATTTCTTAGTAGCAGTAGTGTTGCTTCATGGTTTGAGATTTGAAACCAGCTTTTTTATTATACTGAGGTCCTAGAAGTCAGTCATATAAGGATGAGCTTATAAAGGAATCTTGATCTGGGAACTGGCAAGGTATTGGTATTGTGAAACACAAATATTTATGTGAAGTCATTTCTGCCCTCTTTTCATACACATCATAGCAAGATACATTTACACAATCACATGTGATCTAATTTCCACAGGTTAACAAAAAAATACTCCTTGGTTAAGTCGGTACCACCTGAAACAACTGTGCCAGGCAGCTAATTGTATATACCTTGTATTGGCAATGAATAAAAACATGAGTCAATTACTGAAAGTCTGCTGCTGAAAAGCCGCAACATTTTTAAAGCACATTTATGCATACTTTTTCTAATTAATTTTTGAACAAAAAAAGGCAAGTTTTCAACAAAATTTACCAAAAGTGCATTTGTAAAAGTTAAGAGAAGTTAACAATCTTTGCAATTAAAAATGAACACAAGTATTTTCCAAAAATATGTTTGAGTACTGACTGTGAATTTTTTCCTTTAGATTTGGCATACTTCTATTATTGAAGGGAAATTCATTCCAAAGTTGAAAAAGGGAGATAAACGAAACAAAATTTTTAGAAAACTCTTCTATATAACACAGCAGGAAAGCTTAGGCTTCTTACAACAAAATACTCAGTACTGCCACATTTTCTCTTCAGACATTTTAATATTAGGGGACTGTAAACATACAGTATTTACATTTTATAGACTGCCCTCATGAGAAAAACAGAAAAAAAATAGTTCTATAGAAATATAGGAATTGTTTTGTATAGTGAAAATGGTAGGTGGCTGGACTGTTTTGATTTTTTTTTTCAGTTAAAGCAGGTTCTCTTTTGTTAATAACACAATCTTTGCAACCCCTCAGCCCCCCTCCCCCAACATAAAAAAAAAAACAAAACACTTCCCCCTCCTCTTTGTTACATACTTATTTTGCAGAAGAAATTGTTATAAGGTTCACTAGGAGGCTGGCCCTGCATTTCATCTAAGTTCACTTTTTCATGTATATGATGCTGATTAGTGGTACAGAGATTTTGGGGTTTTTTTAGTGTCATTTTCTACGCAATTAAAAACATTAGTAAGTTGGCAGCTGCAAGGGCAGAAAAGTTCTGGCTAAGCATCTCAAAGTTTGTTAACAAAGCGAGGTAAGTTGTTTCCCCAAGAAAAGACGTAGCAGGTTGTGCCCTTCCTCTGGTAGGGGTTCACAGCAGGGCATCTCACAGTCACAACCAAGAGGCATAAGGCCATCAACAGTATGGACAAGGCAAATCAAAAACATTTCTTTTGTTAAGTAGTATCTGGAAGATTAAATTGTGGCAATAGACCAGTTTTGCCTTCATGTTCCCTCCCCTCCTGTCAAGCACTGAAAAGTTTTATCTACCCTAGGAGTAGGAGATATCCCCTCCACTGTACAGTCTACAGAGCAGTGACTAGTTACATATTACTGGTGTGTAATATCAAATCTCTGAGCAGCCATACCACTAAATTACTAGATGCTGATATGCTTTTCTTTCCTCTGTACAACACACCCTGCTGTGAGCACTGTGCCATTGCTGTAGGGGCCTGTGTTTCCTGTGCTGAAATACCACAACCAGAGTAGAGCAGGAAGGAGATCCCTGCTGCACTGACATACTGCCCTACCAAAACATTGTTATGTCCTGAAAGAAGCTTATTACTAGTGCAATATTCTTATGTGAGATAAGCATTAGTAGTGTAAACAATTCAGATTATAATCCCTGCCAGTAAGCACTTTGACGCTTTTGAATTTGTAGCAACCAAGAACTCTTCTTTATATGTGAACATCTTAAAAACCACTGGAGAAACTCATCTATTTGTAGAATACTGAGAAGAAGGGTGTTCATTTGGTCTCTTCAAATGGCAAAAGGATTTATTTTCTGATGTCTATCCGTCCCTGCTGGTTCACCCCACATCACATATGCAAAAAAAAAAAAAAAAGTATGTGCAAATATGTCAAGACCTGCATGATGAAAATTCACTACAGAAACTTGGTGTATCTTCCCAAAAGAAATCATGTTCTTCCAAGCAGATAGAGGATAAGGACAGAAAATTAAGGTCTGAAGTTATGTGCTAAAGTATTTAGGCAGTTCCTAAAATACTTAGGAAGTCCCTGAATTCCACTGCACCTCTTGGAAAGGATCCATGCTGGAGCAGCTCTTGAAGAATTGCATCTTGTGAGAAGGGGCCCACATTAGAGCTGCTCATGAAAGACTGTTTTCTGTAGGAGGGACCCCATGCTGGAGCAGGCCTCTATACTGGAGAGTCCAGATATAATAGAATTCAAAAGGGAAATATAACAATATTTTGTTTTCACTGGTTTTTCCACGTGTCAATACACAGAAGATGGATAATACAATAAAATTAGGTGGTAGAACAGGAAACAAGATATTTTAAAACTCTTATCTAAGGAAAAGATATCTCTGTCGGTCTATCAGAACTAATAAATAATAATGGAATGTAACCATTACTGCCAAATTTGAAAGCTAATCATGTCTTCTTCCTCCCTGCCATTGCCCACCATCTATACCCTAGCCTCTCCTGTTAAGTAATACTTCAGGTTTAGTTGAAAAACACTCACATTCTCTGTACTCCAGGTATTGAAGTCTCCATGAGATCAGATATCTACTAATGAGTTTTACACCAATAAATCACAAAAAAACTGTCCAGACAATTCCAATGAACAATTTATAGTCAAGGGCCTTTTGATGGATGCTTGGTCCTTGGTTACGCACACAACACCGTCACTCCAAGCACATTCTTATTATCTACAAGTATATACTTTTCTCTTTCTCAGCCTGATGCAGAGTGGAAGCTTGATTGTCTCACTGGGAGAGAGGGTAAAGAGCTAGAATGATAACATATGTTTCTGGGAATTACTTACTGAGGAAGAACCACCACACTGAAAAATCAGCTTTGCCTATAGCCTTGAGAAAGAAGGTCTTCAGTTATTCCAGTCTTAACAGAGATAATATCAGAGTTTTACTTCTGCTGTAGTCACACATTCATCCTTCCAAAATGGTCTAAATATCATCAAGACTGTTAAAAGAACAGAAAACCATGGTTTTGATAGCAATTTTGTCTTTAAATTTTCACCAAAGAAAGGAACACTGCTGTTATTCAATTTTGAGCAAAAATACATATTATGACTTTTAACACTGTTTATGTTGACATGGAAAAATACACTGTAAAAGAATCTGACCTTACTGCTAAATATAGAGGGATTTTTTTGCTTATGCAACAAATTATTTTGCAAGCATACTAATTAGACCTAGTTATGAGTGTTCCATTAATTATAGAAATGTTATGCACCAGTAGTATGACTAGAAAGCTTTTTAATTATAAAATAAGGCTATACCCAAGAAATTAATTGCATAATCTATATTAATTCACTTACTATTTGAGTTACTAGGGGGTTTATTTTATAATTAAAAAGCTTTCCAGGATATTACTCCTATGGATCATTCATATATACAGTGAGAACCTACATGAGTTAATTCACAGATAATCAACATCACAGCCTTTTCTACAGAACAAATTAATTCTAGTAAAATAATTAAAACCTTCATTTCTTATGTTGCACTGGTCAAAATAATGCTCTGTTAGCTCCTGACTTAACAAAAATGTAGTAGCTTTATGCATATCAGCACTTCCATTCAGATTGTACTTACTAGTAATTTTATAATGGAAAATATTAATGAAATACAGCTATTAATAAGTGTGTCTTGAGCTGAAAAGAAACTCTAAGTGGTCATTTTGAGATAAGCGTGGGCTTTTGTGTTTTCCATCTCCTGTTACCTTGCTCGAAGTAAGAGTAACAAAGTAAGGGTAGATACAGCAACCATAGATCTGCTCTAAGTTGGGCAGCTGAGATAAGTGTTTCCAAATCATTTGGTCAGAAAAATCAAATAGTGCATGCTCAGCTCAGCTACCTCTCCTCTGCCTGAAAGGCAGTTACCTCAAATAACTTGCTGTCCTAAATATCAGTTTCAGTATGGAAATTGTGACCAGTCCACATGATCCCAGAAGCATCAAGAGGTTACAGATGAGACAGGCATCTTATTCAAGATGAATTCAGATAAATTTGTTTTGTGTAAATTTGAGTTTGTGTAAAAGGGATCCATGTGACAACTCTTTATCAAACACACTTACGTGTATGTCATGATTTAGAAATGGTATTGCCCAATTGAGTACTCCCAAAACAAAGAAAACCACAAGCCTTTCTGCCATCTCCTCCAGTGGCAGACGCAAAAGGCAGAGATCATGGTTTGAGACAAAAACAGTTCACTGGAAATAGGAATGAGATAAGAGAAGCAACAGTATCAGCCTAATCACAGTTTTGCTGTACTGAAAAGTATTACAAGGATATGCAGAATTTTTAATGAAGGAAAAAACCCCTTCTTTGCCATCATTCAAATATTGCAAAGAGTAAACACATTTTTTAATGCTACTATAACCATAAATGAACTTTGCTATTACCATCAGAAAAAAATTCTCAGAAAATTAATACTTTAAAGGCACATAGAATATCTGAACCTAAATTGAAAATTTAAAAATTAAATTCTCAATCATTGGAGTTAAAGAAAACAGTCTATTTTTTTTAATCTAATATAAAATTTTATATATACATTTTTTTTTATCTTGGGTCAAAATCAAAGAATACTTCCTTTGTCCCAACCAAAATATGGTTTATTGTTTTGAAATACCTAAATTTATTTTTGATCTTTTGAGATAATATTTTAAATAAATCTTGTTCTTATCAAAGAAGAAGAAGAGGAAGGAGAAGAAGAAGAAGAAGAAGAAGAAGAAGAAGAAGAAGAAGAAGAAGAAGAAGAAGGTTGTTGTTGTTATCCTACTAAAAATGTTGACATTCAAATTTCTTTTATTTTTTGAAGACTAAGCTAGTGTCATAACCTATGTGACGTGGACAGACAAATAAAATCAGAATTTTGGTGGGAAGCTTCCTTATCCAAAATGATTATCTGATATGATATCCTAGTTCTTCTATAACTAGAACTCCATTTTGTAGCAAAATAAAATGGCAAACAGTGATAGCCCTTAAGCCTCTACTTTTTCTATAATTTTTTTTTTGTAATATAAAGCAATGATCAAAAAAAATCTTATCCCAAATTTGATAAGAAAAGCTTCAATCCTAATTATATATTGACTCTTTCCTCTAAAAGTTTTGTTTGTTACAGCCCTGATCACAAATGCCGCTCCACCAAGGTGCAAGATGTTCCATGTACTGCAGGCAGTTTCTTTGGTACATGGGGAAAAGGGGAAAGGTTACATTTGGGGCTGTGATGTCATAACCCAGTTCTGGATTCCCTTTCCCAGCCAAGACACCTCTCACTATCCTGAACTTAGATTCCAGGAAGGACAAAAAATGGGAAGTCATGGAGAGTCTCACGTTTTCAAGTGGGTTTTTTTTAACATAAATTGTCTCATTCCAAAACATCAAACATGAAACAATGTGAAGGCATTAGAGGGGTAATTAAATTGGTACTGGAAGAGAAAATGAGTGAGCCACTAAGGAGATGTGGGCAAAATCAGTCTGTTTCCCAGTTCTCTCTGTTGTTTTCAGTTCCTCCTCAGAGGAATGTATCTGCATTTGCTGTTCAAAAATGTGACTGTTCTGATGACAATGTGCTGTGCTACTCTCAAGAGTTTAGAGCCCACAGAAAACCATATTTTATGAATTTACTGTTTATAGAGGTTTATCAAAACATTAAGGAAGGGAAAAAGTGGGTAACTGAAGAGAAGTATCTGCCAGTGAACACAAACACTATATCAGGGTCCTGGAAAGTTGTTGGTAGGCTTTATATAACTTTTAAAAATGTGAACCTCAAACTTCACAAATGAAATTAATTTCAAGTGGTATACAAATATTTTTAAAGCAAACCAAGAATGAGAAAAATCCAGGGCTAGAAAAAAGTGTCAATGGAAGATGTCCCTGGTGCTGAGCAGAGATTGGGTCTTCTCCATCCTATCATATCACAACACCAGGACCAGACACAAGTCCTCTTGCACAGTTGGATTTAGCCAAATAGGCTTTGGCAAGCTGAGGTACCCTTTGCCAGAATGCCAGGAAAAACACCAGGTGGCATTGTCCCCATTTACCTTATGATCCACAGTTTTGTTCAAGAGCAGCAAAGACTGAAGCACTAGACTGAGAATTCATCCTACCACAAGTATGAAAAGCAGTCTTTGAATTTCCAGTGTCCTTGCCAGTTGGAACAAATGGAATTCAAGATGCAAAATGCATTATGGAAATCAGATAAAGTTAAAAGGAGGAAAAAAAGAGGTTTCTACTTGAAAAGGAAAGAAAACATTACTGAGTTTTAATATCAAACATTTTATAGTCCCAGTACTAGGCAAAAGTAAGTCACTTCCAGGGACTTTAGTCACATTTTCAAATAGAAGGAAGCTTGTAAAGATGGTATATTTATAATATAAAAGATCTGGAAACACTGACCAATTGCAAATGTGTGAAGGAAGACAAGTGCAAGTACAAACCAAAATAAAATTTCAATAATTTTTAAAAATATTCTTAACTTTCATATGACAAAAAATGTTAACACTATGAATACTTTTAGTGCTGTGTCTTTGGTTTTTCCTTTCAGTGCTTCACCAATTTTGCTCTACACAAAACATTCAACCCCACTTTGAATACATGTGCAATGCTGAGCTCCACATTATATAAGCAGAATATAAAAATGTTACACTATATCCCAAGGTGGGCAAGAAAGATGGTTAAAGGACTAGAGGACATTGTTCAGATTACAGATAAGGAGGCTGAGTCATGAACTCATTGCTGTCTATGATTCCCTCATGATGGGGAGCAGAGATGGAAGTGCTGATCTCTTTCTCTGGTGTCTGGTAGTAGGACATAAAGGAATGTTAGAGCTGAATCAGAGGATTTCAGATTGGGTATTAGGAAAAAGGTCTTTACTGAGAGTGTCATCAAACACTGGAACATGCTCCCCAGGGAACAGGTCTTTGCCTCAGGCCTGTCAGTTTTCAAGGGCATTTGGGCAATGCTCTTAGACACAGTTTAATATGTAGGTTGCCTTGTGTGGAGTTTGGACATGGGCTCAATGACCATCATGGGTCCCTTCCAGCTCAGCCTATCCTTCAAGTTCATCATTAATTTTTCTTCAATTCCAAAAAACTAGTGGGCATATTTTCCCTCTCAGTAGCTGTGTGAAAATCAAGCTGTAGTCATATCCTTTACTTACTCTTCTTTAAATGGCATGCCATCCAAAACTACAAAGAACTGCGTTATGGATTTTATTGATATTTTAAATCCTCAATTCAACTGACGTTTGTCAAAACTTAATGAAAACATCGATGCAAGTTTATTTCCAATAAAATCTTGCAATACAAAAAAAAAAGTCACAACACCCCTAAAGTAAAAGTGCTGTCTTTCTAACCTGCTTTGAAGTTTGTTTCTTCTATCTCACAAGAGGCTGGACAAAGTCTGTGGGAACTGTGGTCAATATACTCAGGTATATTCAGCATGCAGTACTAAAGAAAGTGAATAATGAAGCAGAGCAAATTTTTTTCCACTTGGGTAGGAAAACAAAGCTTCCTCTTGTCAGTTAACAAGTAGGATAGATAACACGTTGAATTAATAGACCCTTGTTGATGAACTGCTGTAATAATTCAGGCCTTCTCAATTTTGTTTCAAAGACTGAAAAGTTTTCTGTTATATGTTACTCTGCACAGACCCTCAGAAACAGGCTGCAGTAAGTGAAAAAGATGCAAAGAAAACAGAATTAATTGCTTTGACAGGTTTGCAAAAATAATACATTCCCTCAGGGGTAGGTTCTTAGCAATGTACAGTTTTCCTGTCTCCAAATAGGAATAATGTTATGCATCATTACAGTACTTTTATTTATGATGTTTCTTTATTCAGTAGTACAATCTTAATTCTGTACTAACCATACATGCTTTTTACATTATTGTACTTTTTTTCATATTTTTCTGTGTTGTTCTATGCACCTAAAACACTTTTTCCTTTTGGAAACAGTTGTGGGATTTTAAAATATTTATTTTTTAATCCTGCTTCCAGAAAGTTACATATAATTATAAAGACTTTTTGAAAAAATTAGAAAAAAAACTATAGGAAGATTATTTTCCATAAGAGGGAAGACAGTTGGTTCCAAGAGTCATAAGTTTTTATATCCATATTCAATTTTTATCTTTGAAATAATTTGAAATTATGAATTCACCTTTTTCTTCTAAGCAGGAACTGACGGATACCAACTAAATTATAATTTCCAGGTGGAAGATTTAAAATTACATTGTGCAGTGGTCAATGGACTGGAGCGGCAGTTCAGCAAGCTGATTCTAAATCTACCTGTAATGCTAAAATGATCAGATATTTTTAGTGCTTTATCTTCATTCCCACATTTGTTAAGTCATCCAGGAAACCATTGTCATCCACATGTTAATTTGTACATTCATGGCAGGGCAACAGTGAAAATTAATCTGATTTTACTTTAATGTAAAAATTTATATGATGGGGAAGATAGAAGATATTCACACTTTTAGTTGCAATGAATTTTAGATTTTTCATACTCCTCTGAAAAAGAAGAGTGATTTTTTATAATAGGATTTCCTAAACTATTAAAATGGTGAATAAGTGTATTAAATACATGTAATATATTTTCTATAAAACATGGGGACAGTCAAACTGTTTGCATAGGAGATTAAAGATAAATATTTCTGTGTGGCCTTCTGAACAACTGTCAATGTCTGGTTTTGGGCAATTAAAGAAGTTTTATTTTGATACCATTTTTATCACTGCAAAGTAATGCTTTCTTTACAGGAATTTATGCATAATGAATATTTGAAATATTTGGATGAGCCAAAAAGATACAAATAGCAATGCTATTTGCTTATACTTCACATTTTTTTTACAAAATGTAAAGAAAGTGCAAACTATGCTGCTTCGCCATCCAGTTCTTCCCATTAGTCTTGTTTACCACTTAACCTTTGGAATGACTGTCTTTGCTAACAAACTCTCTGGATAAAATGTTTTTTCAAATATAAATTCTGGTGTTCAACTCACTTAATATAGCTATTCACACAATTTTCATTAAAACCTTTCTAATCCAGCAGTATATAGCTCATTTCCCCATATCCAGATTTGTAAATTACCTTAAGAAATTTCTTGCTGAAAAGGATGGTAGCTGCTAACACAAAATCAGTTTAAAGTCTTCTCTTACAAGGGTCTGTTTCTTCCTTGAATATGAGGCAAATTCTGCCAGCTGTGATTATCTCACTCTCCTACCTAAAGACTAAAGTTGCTGTAGGTGACAGCCAAATTCTTCCTGCTTATCTATGGAACTGGCATCTTACTCTATAACATGCTTATTTTCCCACACTGACAAGTTGTTGACTCACTGGGCAGAATGAGAAGCGAATGTGGAGATCATGCATCAATCACCTCCCATCACATTCCCCAGCCCAAATGCCAGTGACTGGACAAACTTGCTTTGACAGGCATCCTGTCTGGACAAACAGCTTGTCAGTTTTCTAATAGGATTCAGCTGCTCTCTCACCATAAGCTTTACAGCCCAAGTCACTTCAAATATTCCCCAGTGGAAATGGGTGAAATTGAATGAACAGAGAAGGCATGGGAAGGGCGGGGTGGTGTCATTTTGGCAATTTTAGAGTAAATTATAACTTTCAGAACTTTACTTTTTGGCAGCTATTTTTCTGTACCAAAAAAAAAGAGAAGAATTTGAAATTTAATACTCACATTAACTTACAGCTGTTATGGTCATTTTTTCTTTCAAAAAAGCATGGTTCAGGACATGTCCCTGATTCTGAAATTATGCTCCTGATTTAGGGGACAAGCAACTTTCAGAAGCATGATTGCATTTACATGAAGAAACTAAGAAAACAACCTTTGCAATAGTAATCAATGCCCAAGATAATCATCACAGTCACATTTGAGAGATCAATTTAGTTCAAGATATGTTTTCAGACCAAGGATCTTTGCTCATTAGAGAAATACATACTAGTGTACAAGCAAAATATAATGCAGTACTATCATGTTTTCTTATTAAATACATTACAAAAATAACGATTTAGCTTGCACAAGGACCCACTTTATTACTACATTGGGACTTAATTAGGAAAAAAACAAACACATAATACTCTATTGCAGCCAAAATCTACAGTTATATACTTGAAAAAAATGAATAAGAAATGTTTTGCAAAATAGTGCAATTTTAAAAAATTAAACCCAAAATGGTTTCATCTCAGTTTTATATTGATCTTCTCATAATTGTAAACACTGAACTTTCAGAAAAATCTAACAATGACAGTAAGACATTTCAAGTAAGCATAAATGAAAAAATGTTAAGTATAAATTTAGTCCTAGAAAATTTTATTGATTCTGAATCACAAAGAAATGGACAATTACATCACCAGCTTGAATGCCTAGAAATTTGGATTAGTTTACTAAGAGGGCTGTAAATTAATAGCTCAAGAGATTGTTGCCAGAATACAAAGTTCTATCAATAATAAGTCAATTGTGATATATGCATAACTACACAGGAACAGTAAATTTGCATAAAATCTTACATAAATAATTTTGCTTATTAACAAATAAACTCAACACTAATAATCATTACTTAATCCTATACAGGTCCCTAGGTGTTTAATTATGTGTGTGCAGTTCACTTTGCAGGAGCAGAGTCCCAATATAATGTTAAGAACACCTCAAAAACCTGAGGCTACACTGTGTTTCCACTCTACTGCCATTTGGCCATCATGGTTCCATTTCTTCCACTACACAAGGTAATTTTGCTGCTCTTTGGCCACTCTGTGACTTAGACCTCATGCCTGTAGGCATTTCCCAGCAACATCAAGTCCTCCATTTTTAAAGGCAGACTAATCCAAATAATTGAAAAGCTCCGTATATTAACTCCATTTATTCCCCCCACTGCTACTGTACTATTTCTCTTTTAAAGGGAGATCAACTGTAGCAGGAAATTAAACAAAATTCTTGAAAAGAAGTGCAAATAGCTAAGATGATGAAAAATAAATACAAAACTCTTGAAAAGAAGTGCAAATAGCTAAGATGATGAAAAACATATACTGATATTTTTCAAATCACTCTCTTAAATGACAGTGTTTCCCTTAAAATATTAAGAAATAAATCTAATCTCCAATGTCTTAATATAAAAACCAAGTACAAATCAAAGTGGAAAAAAAACCACCCTAATACATCAGGGAGAAAAATATGTGTAGATAATGGAATGATTTCAGAACAGAATAACCCAGAATAAATTTGAAGCTGCTATGATTCATTGACACAAACACTTATTTTTCTGGAAACAATCTTTATAATTTTACCATTGATTTGTCAGAAGAAAAATATTCTGAAGACAGAAGATACATCATAAAACAGCTCTATAAAAGAGATGTATTCAAGTAGTTTGGATACAAATTTAGCATCCAAGAAGCACAACAAAAAATTGCACGCAAAAATAGTGGAGTGATCCAGAATCTCCTCACGTTTCACCACTTACTGAACACCAGTAGTAGCAACAACAAAAATACCGACTTTTGTGAGAACTCAGACAATTTTAAATTGGAAGGACAGAGAATGTGAATGTGAGGATCTGATCATGTGAGGAGATGACCATGTGAAAACATGATCATTTACTGGGAGCCTTTACCATGACAAACTCCCAAAATTTCATGTCCTCATGTTGTAAAACACAACTTTTCAAGGAAATCTTCCTGGTTTCCTATCAGCAAGTCGTAGTACACAAAGTTTGCTTCCACCAAAATGGAAGTCTCCAAGGACTACATGGCAACTCTTGTTAAGGATATTTTGAGTCTAATTTTGCAATTATTGTTTCACAGGCTGATTATTAAGGATTTGTCCTAATCTATACAGGATCCAAGCGATTAAAAGTCCAGTTAACTAAAAATTCTGCTTAATTGAAAGCTGTGGTAATTACCAAAAATCCTGTGCAACAGTAAGCTACACTAACTGCTGCTGTAGATAAAAAATAAGCTGTCCTGATTGTTAAAATATTTATTTAATATTAAAGCCCTAATTATATGTACAACCATTTTGCCAGTCCTCCTTCTACCGAGGAGCCCTAAAATATGCATGTATGTTTTTTGTAAAACATATATATAAGTATATATTATATATAACATACATGAATAAGTTTTACATAAAGGATAGAGATATTTAAAGATTTATGTGTGTATTTAAATATTTATGTAAAACATATATATAGACATGTTTGAAATACACATGTATATGCATATGTTAAAGTGTTCCCTATCTCTTTTGCCACCCCTAGATACAAGGTTCAATTGTATTTTCTGGAGCAACAGATCAGCATATGCAGCTTATAAAGAAAATTCACTTAAAATTCTTATCTTTCCTGTAGTTGTGTAAGCCAGGTCTATGACAAGCATTCAGCCCAAGCCCTTACCTTACATATCAGGGAAAATAAAATTTCTAGGTACTGGCAAATATTGTTCTAGTGTCTAGGAAATGGCCAAGAAAACTCTGGTGCCAACGTATTTAATTTTTAATTGGGATAAATGTTATGTGTCTACCAAGAACAGACTTAGGTTGCAGGCAGGCAGGGTAGATGGAAGAATGGACTAAAACGTAGGGAGGGAGAGGAAAGGGAAGATGTTCTGGCAGAGAAAGTTGTGGCTACAGACTGATAGTAAGGAGTCTGGGAAACATTTTGGTAGGGGGAGCTTTCTAACACCATTGTCTCCTTAAGGAATGCAGAAGGCCTTTCTTTTAAAGAAAAGCAAATACAGTAACGTGTCATTGCTCCTAGCACTGCCTATTAACAGCAGGGAGACCAGTTTCACAGAACTGGTTTTCAGGGGATCTTCATTTTGATGAGATCTTTTTCATTTCTTCCCTGTAGGACAGAATTACAAGATGTGAAATCTTGCATCTCAGCAGGTTTGCTCTGTCTCTAATGAGATAGAAGGGAAAACCCTGTCAAGACTAATACCTAAAATGAGAATGATACAATACTCTGCATGACAGCTTGCCCTTAAGACGTAAGACATGTTGTACTTTCCCTCTTCTCCCCATCAAATTCATTGTCTACCTTACTTAGCAGCATGGTAAAAAATTTTTAAAAAATTATAAATTTGAGTTCAAGGAGCCTTTAAACTTCCAGACAATTTTAGGTGTGAATTGGTAACTGCCCTTTTTCTTTTACTGTTCCATACATGAGCTGGCCACACAATCCCAGTAACAATTTGAGTTAAATCTCAGCCAGAAGTCATATAGAAAAGTTTCTTTACATAAGATTTTAATATTTTTGCAAATCTATGCAGTGCATGTATTTTGTCCTTATCTTGGAAAAGCAAGGTATGACTATAATGCAAAAATACATTTATACAAGCTGTTAACAGTATTAATTCTAGTGCATAAAAGAATATATGGTATGCTCTATATGGTATGTATATACACACATATGTACCATATATATGTATATATGCAGTGTATATGGTTTCTCTACCATTCCTAGAAATTATTATTTTTAGCAGAAATTCATCCAAGCATTTAACAGTAGCATTTTTCTAACTAAAATATTTTAACTGCTAAAAAATAGGAACAATAGACCTCATCTAGAGAAAAAGCTAGAGTGTTTGCAGGGTTTTTTTGATGGTGTGTAGTATTCTGTAAGAAGTATAGATTTGGAATAATGTTCAGAACTGGCATGAAGTGCTTTTAACACCACCTTCTATCAAATATATTTACTGATTTTATGTTAACTGCTCTTATACTAAGAGTTTATCTACAATTAAACAGGAAAAATCAAATTAATGCCTCAAGTAAAGAATGCAGTTAAACAACAGCTCCACAGTTAGGAACAATGCAAATCCATATCTGAACAATGACAAAAAGCTATTTTATTTCAATATTGTTTTACTTTATTAAGCACTAAAATATGCAATGTAGGAATATTAGAGATAAAAATCTACCTTAGTAAGCAAGAAAAGCCAGGTGAAAGGCATGGGCCTGTCCCAGCCAGAACTCACCTGAGTGGCTAAAAATGAATCTGGAATCAGGTAGCACTCACAGATTGTGGTAGTAGGTTGAAGTATGTGTTTGTACAGACAGACAGAAAGAACAATATACTGGTTGATAATTGATAATCAATATATTCTACAAAACTTAAGTCTAGAAAATGATTAGTGCAAAACTTTTGCATATATCTGTTCATATATTGTCCTGTCCAGAGAAACAAAACACAAAGCAAAACACAAAATCTTTGGATTGTATGTGCTGCTGAGTATTATGAATATATGAAAAGTGAAGACAATAGGACTTTATGAAACAAAACTTTATCTAACCTTTCATTTCATTTTCAAATCCTTTGATTGGCTTTGGAAATGTCATAGGAAATGTGGCATTTTCTATTTATTACTTAGTGGCTTTTCCTGGCTTCAAAAATCCAGCTTAATGAAGCTCTAACATTTACAGGCTCTACGATCTTTATTTGTGTGAATTTATTGCATTTATAAATTATATGAGGAGAAAGAAAGTCTCCTCAAACTGAAGTGCTCTAACAGAATGAGTAGTTAAACTAAGGCACAGTAAAAGGCTTTAAAAGACAAAAGGAGCTGAGTCTGTCAAAAATATTGTGGGGAGATAAAGAGAAAACCCCTGTAAATCTATGTCAAAAGGAAAGCCTCTCCAGGGGACTGTTAAGTATTGCTGTGGTCCAGGAAAGGTGCTTCCCATGGCAGTCATGCAATGTGCTACTGCTTTGCAAACACTTGTTCTGGCTGGGATTTTTCTTCTCTGCAGTAAGGAAATAGACATGGGGGATAAACAAATACCTCAACTTTTCTGCTTATCATTTCTTTGGAGATATCTTATGATGCCCATAGCAATAGAATATAATGATTTCTAGTGGCTCAGGTAACATACTGAAGAATATATAAATCCTTTGCTACTTCTAGGTAGTAGAGGTAAATCAAGTAAGCATATATAAATAATTTCAGATGAAAGGCTCCAGAATTTGAGTGCGGCTCCAAATTCCTGGATATGGTGAATTTCCTGGATTTCACATATAGGAGTCAAAAATTTCTCACACTTCTCTTGGACATACTGAAATAAAGTAGGAATTTGGAGTCTGCAGGTCTGCCTCTAATTTAATATGCGTAATTTCATCCTTTAATTTTTGAAAACCAGGAAAACATCCTTTAATTTTTGAAAACCAGGAAAACTATGCTTCTCATTTCACAAAGAGAAACAAGTAGAAAAAGTTAGATAGGATTTTGTGTAAAGAATGGAATGCTTCTGAATCTTCTCTTTGATCATCTCTTTTTTTCATTCCAGTTGATATCATAATAGGTTGTGACCTTACTTTAGGCAAACACAGTCTTTATTGAGAGCTCCATAATTACTGTTGTTAATCCAAAGTGAGATTTATGTATTGGCTACAAAATTCTTCTTAAAAAGCATCTGCTAGGAAAACAGTAGTCCTGACAAGAAATACTTCATCCAATAACACTTGCAGCCTTTCCCTATGTATACTTATTTGTAAGGGCAGAGAAAATGTTAAGCAGGAAGAAAAGCTATCTCTTAGGTAAAATGCCTGGAGAACCTTAATCACTGTCAACTCTGACAGATGACAAATCTATCCCTTTTAAGTGAATTTAGTGCAGAAACTTGGGCAATGTTTTTTCTTATTTATTCCCTGATTCTTCACAAATATATGTCTGAATCCTGAGAATATGGGTAACCTAGGATTCAATAAATGATCTTTCACACTTACCATCAAATTGAAATAAAATTAAACATCATTTGGCATATTCATATAGGGAAGCAAAGTGCAGATTACTATATTAAAAAAATCTGAATGTTTAAAATGTATTAACCACTCATTTTCAGTCCTCACCCCTCTAGAAGGTGTGCACAAGCTGTCAAACAGGTTTTGGGTAATTATTTGGTAATGATGCAGTAGCACATGTACAGTAACAAAATTTACTTGTGCTATTTTAAAAACACGTTTGTTTGTTTGATTTAAGAATAACCATATTTAACCTACTCTTAAGTTATAAACTATTATGTTCTTTGCATAAAATACAGCGAATTCTGAAAACAGACAAATATCAATCTGCTGGCCTGGTATATAAAAAGCTAGTGAGCCCACATCAGTGAATGGACGTTTCACAGAATCACAGAATGACAGAGTGTTTAAGCCAAGGTGCATGCAAATTCAAGGTCAATGTAATTTCATCTGATTCAGGGTAGAGTCCTTCCTGGTCCATGCCTCACTCAGAAGGAGTAGACACTAATACACAATTCTAAATGTCCAATTTGTTTCATGAGAAGACCTAAAACAAGATCAGTTGAAGTTCAATAGCCAGTTAATTTAATAGTTTCTTATTATGATCATATTTTTTAAAATTACAGCTTTAAAGCCCAGACAAAACGGAAAGCCATTAAGGCAAAACCTATTGTAAACTCCTATAGTGGAAAAATATCAAGGGAGGAAAACAGAGAAACTTGATGTGCCTTCTTCCAATAGTAATTAATTTGATTTCACCGAAAGAGAAAATAATAAAAGTAATAATTTAAGAAATATGACCATGTCATCTTGCTACTCTTGTGAAAAGAAATGAAATAGCAATATTAGTTTTTGCTTTAATTTTCAGTTGAAAAGGTTTTCTATATTGATTTTTGTACTTTTCACCCAAATAATCTCTCTCTTAAAGATTTTTTCATTTTTATACTGAATTTCCTATTGCTCTACTAGGGATCCATTCTAAGAGTTATACTGTTTAATATTGACCTAAAAATACTGCAGTAATTTAAACTCTAGGCAAACCAAATGGGTAACATAAATATTTTTTCTTGATGCTAAATGTGCAACAGTTCCCTTTTAAAAACTCATCAATCACTCTAGCACAAAACCAGTTTAAGCAGTTGGGCATCAAAACACTTAGGGTCTATTTATTGCTTATTACTTTAGCTATATTTGACTGAACAGTCACATTAGAATTACTATGGGAAAGATATGGTCTTATCTTCTTCTAGCACTGGTGCACATCTGATTGCTGTTAAAAAAACCAGGCACAGCAGAAAATTATTCATTTTTTCATGTAGTTTTTCTTTTGCTATTTAGCCTCCTGAGATGGTTCACAGTAGGATCAAATAAGAAGCAGCTGAGTTGCTCATAAAACACCACCTCATTTATGGGAATATTAAGCAGAAACCAAGGAGCAAAGAATATTTTATTGTTTTATTATGGTAACAAACATTTCTGCAAAGCTAAAGCTTGCTGTGATTTTTATCAGGTCTCCCTCACTCAGAGGCATGATAAGCAAACTCACATGAAAAGCTATCCCCCCATCCTGGGGAATGTTTGAAAGCTGAGTTTTTCCACAATACAACTGGAATATCTTGTTCTAGAACTTCTACACTCTCATTGCCACCTCTTCTACACTATTACAACATCACAGCTGCAGCAGAAGTGTTTTAGCTAAATCAGCCAATGGCCTAGACTAACATTTTATGTGCATGTGTGAAGAAAATTAGTTATTCAAAATGTTTCTACCTTCACTTTAAACTGTCGCTACACAGATAAATCAATTCTTTGTTTCAGACCACAAGGCTACTGCTTCTCAATGCAGAGCTGCCCAACTGCAAACTGAGCAGGACAATAAAAAAAGGTGATGATATACTTCATCCATCCATATTACAGAACTAAGGGATAAAGCCAAGAAATATCAATGAGACAAATGCTTATCAGAAAAATCTTATCAGTCTTATTTTATGCAACCTGCTTGCCAGGCTGTGTCCCATAAAAACTGGGAGAAGAGTGTTTCCTCCCTGTTCTGCCCAGCCTGCTCTCCAGTGCAGTGTTGTCAAAACTTCTAGGAGGTTTCTGCCAGCGGGCTTTGTCCAGAGGGGTTTTCTAAAGTTTATTATAACTCAGAAGGCCTATAGAACTTGGTGGAATGAGAGCAAGAGTGATATGAAGATCCCCACCCTGAGAGGATATGCTATACAGGGTATAGAAGGGGTTTGAAATAATTTTATTTTTCTTCCATCTTTCCTAGAGGTCATTGTTCTCTGTTTCAAAAGTTCCTCCTCAAAAAAGTAGACATATATCGAAGTTCTGGCTTGCTTGGAGTACTGCAGCAACATCATAGCTTTTTTGAGGTTTTCATTGATGGCTCTTCCAGGTAAAAATTAGCATATCTGAACTACTTTATTTTTATTTATTCATTATGGTTTATTTGGGAAAAATTAGCATAAATGACTGACTGTAACATACGTGTAGCATTTTGGGACTTTTAAAATATCTTCTTCATCCCTTTTTAAGGCTTTAAAAATGCTATCATGCTAGTTGGACTAAAGAGGTTTACAGCCTTTACTAAGGAAGTGGGGGTTTTGGCTAATTAAATATTTCATCCTATAAGACTGATTTATTGTTTGACTCTAATCAGTTTGAGTAAAATCACAGGAGTCGGGGTTAGGCAATGATTGCTGCATTTGTTATGTGATGAATGGAACATCACATAAAATATGAATTGCCTGGAAAAGATTCAAGGATAAATCACAGCTAGGAGCAGACATTGTCAGTGTCTGGCTCTGTTCTCATTTAAAAAAAAGGGAGAAGGAGAAGGAGAAGGAGAAGGAGAAGGACAAGGACAAGGACAAGGACAAGGACAAGGACAAGGACAAGGACAAGGACAAGGAGAAGTTATATTTTTAAGAATTCTGCTACATCCTAAAATTATTTTTTCTTTTTTTCTCTCCATGTATAGATATATGCCTATATGTATCGTGCAGCTCACCAGTCCCTGTTCTCTGGCTACTCTTCAAGGCAAAGAATAAATACATTTGGCTGTCTAAATTTAGTCTTATCCTGAGTTCAGAGAGTTAAAGTTCAAGACATAAATATGTTCCGAAGATTTAACATTTCCTTCTTATTATTAACTTTCAGTATAATTCTTGATGTTTCTGAGATTCATGTAAGTGTTGAATGTCTTTTTTTTAATGTTAATCTAAATTTTTAGCCTCAGTGAATCCATTTGGAATATTTCATACAGATAAATGACAATAAGTGAATCCTGCAGATTAAAAAATTATTTTCGTTGTTTCATGAGTACAGATTTTAAGGCCAGAAGGGGCCATTATCATCTTCTAAACTTTCTGCGGTTCTGAAACCCATAGTGATTTTGCACAGCTTCTTTTTTGAATAATAGCATCTTTTGAATCAGTCTTAATTAAAAAAATCTCCAGAGATAAAGAATCCACCATACTTTCCATTTCTGGAGTTATGAATGTCGGTGCAGTTCTCATGCCTCACTCAGTATTTTAAATGCAGCAATTCTGCTCCACGTTTATATGTCTGCTTCATATGGTACAAAGGATTGCTTCCTTCCTCTGCATTATATTTTAAGAAATTCCCAAGAAGACCTTATCTACCAAACACAAAAACTAAAGTTTCATTTTATTCCATTCCAAAGTTAAGGTTCCAAATTAATAAAATATTTACACATTTTTATTGAATCACAGCCTTTGTGTTTGCTTGAATTCAGCCTTGCTGTTGATTCTGTTAGAATTTATCTATGGGTCTTTCTTTGTTTATCTTTTGACTTTTCCAAGTGAAAGGGAATATGACCTTAAAAGCACACAAATTTTAGTGTTTTAAAAAAAAATCTTCAGAATTTTATAAATAAAATCAAGATGAGTTCTTCTCAGGTATTAGCTGTCAAATGCATAATTGCTGTATCTCTAAATACTGTGTATTTCCATCTTATCTGACACTTTAGAATATATTAGGAGAAAATACTCAGGGAAAAATATACAAGTTCTAGCACACAAGCAAAGCTTTCAAGACCAGGAAATCAGTGAAAAAAAATCTCAGCCTCAGTGACAAAATGTGAGCATGTTTCCTTCCTTTTACAGATGTTACCTGCATTTATTATCTGTAATGATGGCACATTTCTCACTTCCATGCATCTTTTAATAAAACAGTTAACCTTCATAAAAACAAAAAAAGGTAAAAGCAGATATATGTAAGATAACTGAAAGCTTAGGGTTTGCTTCCAGTCCAGAGCAAGTTCCTCATGTTGATATAATAAAATTTCAAGGAGAAAAGGTGGACTGTGATGCAAATGTCCTTCTAATATAAATCTTATCCCAGATTACACTCAGCTTTCGAAAAGCTATTTTCTGGCTTCAGATGTCATAACACAGGAGTAATCCGATAAACACATAGGTTTCTTTTTATTTTAAAAATAGTGTCTGAATTTTTAGTTCAGTCACACAGAAATTAAAGTTTCGTCTTTATGCAGCTTTATACTCAAAAACTAGCTAAAAATCCTAAAGCAGCTTTGGAAGTTTAAATATTATTCCTTCAAGCACAATCTAACTGTCAATAGCTCTTATTCTTAGAATATTCCACTATGATATTATCATTCCATGATGAAAGGATGGCCTATTATCATGTGCTTAAGCCCCAGAACTATAAATAGCACATCTGACTTGTCATCTGATCATCGCCATGTCAATGGTGCAGTGTTAGGTTCAGTGTTGTTGATGGGACTGTCCCTTAAATTATAAGGCATAAACGGCTGTGGACTGATCAGATGTGTTCAGTGTTGAGCTTTTTCTTTGGTTAAGCATAAACCTCAAAAAACTATAGCCCATGTGCTGGCAAGCTGCCTCTATAACACTTCTGATGGCATCTCTCCAATTTAACATGCCAGTTTCATGGCAATTCCTTGACTGCCAGGATAAGAGAGAATAAAAAGGGCAAGTGGAACTGCCACTGTCTTGACTTCAGAAATCAAGACAGGCTTTGTTTTTGACAAGTGGTTGGTGTAGTGTTTGTGTTTGGGTTTTTGGTGGTGGGAGTTTTTTTGGGAGATGAGAAGGGTTACTTGGGGTTTTTTTTGAAGGAGGTATGTTTTGAGTTGTTTGGGGTTTTTTAAAGAAAATGGCATTTCCATTTTATAGTTTTCTGAAATTTGTAACTGGGAATTGATCCAAACATAGAAAAAATGCCTGAACTATCAAATGGTCTTTTTCCTTCCTGTAGCTGAAAAATCAGACTTTTATACATAACGTTTCATTGCTGATGACAAATCAGTCATTATGGTAATACTTCAGACACAACTGAAACAATAAAGGGGAAAACAAATAGAAAAGTAAGAAGTCTTTCTATAAGCAAACAACTTATTTTTTGTTTTCTTTTCTCTTGAAGAAGGTACTTTGTGGATTAATCTGACAGCAACTAGAGTTAAGATGCCATATAAACATAAACATGAAATATTTTCTTAAGGTTTTAAAAGGAATTTAATCTAATTGTTCTTGAAATTTATACCTATTGGATTTGCATTCTGACTCCAAATGAGCAGCTTATTTTTAATTCATAGGCTTCATCTATGCTTTTGTATTTTTAATGTGAAGGGTAGAACAGAAAAGATTCAATACAGGCAGATGCCAGTTTTAATATAATGTTTCCTACTTTGGGGACTTCACTAGCTGTGTGGGTTACCCAGTAATGCCACTCAGACTTTATAATTGACAGTAAATAATACTCTTGCAGTCATCTACTTCCATTTCCTAAAGGAAGCCAAGCCATAATAAAACCATGTCAATTTGAAGTACTAGAAAACAAATGAAATACTTTAGATATATCAAATTTCTTTTCAGGACCAAAACTGAAAACCTCTAATAGATACTGATGCAGAAAGCTGATTTTTGAAGTTCATATATTTCTTAGCATAGAGGTCTACATATTTTTTTATAGCATGCAAACCAAAACTCAAGAAGAATTAAAAGTTCATGAAAAAGTGATGTAAAAGTTAAATATAAAAGCAGTGGAGCCTGGTGAGCACCAGAAACAGGCATCCACTTCTCTGGACAACCTTTTCTAGTGCCTCACCACTCTCACAGTAAAGAATTTCTTCCTAACATCTATTCTAAATATCTCTTCTTTTAGTTTAAAATCATTCCGCCTTGTCCTATTACTAACTGCCTATGTAAAAGGTCGCTCTCCTTCTTTTTTATATTTAGTGGAAGGCTGCAGTGAGGTGTCCCCAGAACCTTCTGTTCTCCACAGTGAAGAACCCCAGCTTTCTCAGTTTCTGTTTACAGGATGGCTGCTCCAGCCCCCTGATCATCTTTGTGACCCCCCTCTGGACCCACTCCAACAGGTGTGACAGAAACCGGGGGCTCAGCTGAAGCAGGCGTCATCCATCTTCCTGCAGGAACATAGCACAGTATGCTTTGGCACCAAAGACATGATCTGTGACTCAGCCTGAGCTATCTCACAGTAGCAAAAACATCTGGCACTCAGCTAAGTACTACCAGAAGAAATGTTAGATAGCATCATCACAGAATCATAGAATTCTTTAGGTTGCAAAGAATATCTCCATAACTCCGTAACTCCAATATCATCTGGTCAAACTGTAAACCCATCCCTTCCAAGTCCACCACTAAATTATGTTCCTAAGCACCAGGTCTACATATCTTAAATTCCTCCAGTTACTGGGATTCCACCACTTTCCTGGGAAGCCTGTTCCAGTGCTTGAAATATGGGGATCTGCACAACTTTTCTCTGAGATTCAGAAGTTCAAATCCAAATCTGTAAGCCAGATCTTCCTGACTCAAATTTTCACAACTCCTCAGGTATCAAGAGAAGTGTAAAATAGCAAAGTAGTTTTGTCCCTGGTGCACAAGCCTTTATGTATGAGTACAAGTTTTTTCTCTTCTAATCTATTCATGCTTCTGGATGTTAAAGGACATAGATATGTAGTTACTGGAATACATTCACTCATAAAAAGCTAACAAGAGGGGTTTTAGCCTTCATGTTTAACGATGCTCAGTCTTTTTCTAATTATAGTGAGAATCTTATACCAAAACCTCTTGAGATTCTTCCTTCTTTCCACAATGAAGACTTTTATTGTATTAAGTAGATTCAGATATTTTTATAATAATTGCATGATTTTTCCTTTCTTGCTGTGGCACAGTATTATTAGCTTCTGTAAATCTACCCTCTGGTGTAAGCTGATAAATGAATACTGGACAAAGTAATTTTTGGTGACATGGTGATGATATCTTCTTTTAATTGCTTTTGTTTCAAATGAATACATCTAATAATTTATAAATTAAAAAATATAAAATATATATTAAAGTGAACAATGATTTTCCATTTGAAATTCTATGTCAGAATGGAAATTCCCAATTTTGTAGTTTCCAAGATCAGGCTAGTTTAAAATAATGTTCTTGGCCTTAAAATCTGGAATTTAACTGCAAAGAGGAAAATTATATTTGTCTATGAATAAAACTCACAGAATCATATCCAATATAAAAGTTCAAAGTCAGTGAAATCTAAAGTATCTTATCAAGACCCATTTTTACCCTAACATGAGGCCTTCTTATTGAACCTAACTTGGCAACAGATATTAAAAAAGAGTATAATACCAGCAGGATGAAAATAATCAGAAGACAGTTGCCACTATAGTGCTGTGCCAGAAGTGAGCTAGTAAAAAAATTTAAATTGAGGAACAAAACCCCAATTAGAATGAACTCAAAAACCATGGTTGAAACACTTCTTTTCTCCTTGCTTCAAGCCCCCTCCTGCTGAGAGTAAAACAACATGCCAGCGAGAAAGGCACGAAGAGCAGCTGGCAGTCCAATAACATACTAGAACTGTCAATGCCATCTACATGGTTCTCCACATGAGGTTTTTAGAGACTCCTGATACTGTAATCTTTAATGCATTGGGGAAAAAAGACATCGCTTTTCAAGGCTGTTCTCCACAGAGGAGAAATAAGGGTTAAGGCAAAAAAAAATCCACCAAACTACTTCTCTTATATGTCTTTCAACCTGAAACTAAGGAAAGGACACAGTAAAACCAGAAGCAGTGAAAGAGCTCATCACACAAAATGATTCAAAAATGCTCATCTATACCCAGCAAAAAGTGCTTGGATTATATCCACTTGAAAAAAGATAATTAAAAAGATAATTAAATAGAAAATTAGAATCAAAATGTTAAATAAGATTCCACAAGATATGATTTTTTTTTTTTTTTTTTTTACTTTATAATTTGCTTAAAAACTACTAGTCTTATAACACATCATAGAATCAGAATCATAGAATATGCTGAGGATGAAGAGACCCATTGGGATCACTGACTCCAACTCCTGGCCCTGCACAGCAGCACTCCCGAGAGTCACACCATGTGACTGAGACCACTGCCCTAACACTTCTTGGACTCAGATAGTCTTGGTGCTTATATGATTTCCCTGGGGAGCCTGTTCCAGTGCTCAGCCACTGAAGAACCTTTTTCTGGTATCTAACCTAAACCTCCCTTGACTCAGCTTTATGCCATTTTTTCTAGTCCTGTCAATGGTCACGAGAGGGAAGAGATCAGTGCCTGCCCTGCCACTTCTTCTTGTGAGGAAGTTGCAGACTGCAATGAGATCTCCCCTCAGTCTCCTCTTCTCCAGGCTGAACAGAACAAAGTGATCTCAGTCATTCCTCATACGGCTTTCCCACTAGACCCTTCACCATCTTCGTTGCCCTCCTCTGGACTGTCTCAAATAGCTTAATGTCTTATGTTCCATTGCCCAGAACTGCACAGAATATTCAAGGTGAGACCGCCCCAGTGCAGAGCAGAGCAGGACAATCCCCTCCCTTGCCTGGCTGGCGATGCTGTGCCTGATGCACCCCAGGACAGACTTGGCCCTCCTGGCTGCCAGGGTAGAATCCAGCACTAGTCTTTGTTAAACTTCAAACTGTTGGTGAATGTCCATCTCTCCAACATGTTGAGGTCTCTCTGCAGAGTGTCTTGGGCCCCTGGAGGAGTCAACAGATTTTCCCAACTTAGAATAAACAGCAGACTTACATATTATTCCCTCAAGTCCTGCATCCAAGTCTTTAATGAAGAGGTTGAGGAGCACAGGCCCAAGGATGGAGCCCTGTAAACCCCACTAGTGACAGGTCACCAGTGTGATGTCACCCCATTCACTATAACCCTTTGTGCCTGACCTGTGTGCCAGCTGTTCACCCATCATGTAACACAATTATCCAGCTGTGGGCTGCACATTTTATCTAGAAGGATACTGTTAGAGACAGTATCAAAAGCTTTGCTGAAATCCAAAGAGATTACATCAATTGGCTTCCCTTGGTCTACTGGGTGGGTTATCCTGAAGTAGAAAGACATCAGGTTCGACAAGAAGGACTTTCCTTTCATGAAGCCATGTTTGTTGTGATCAGTGACAAACTTGTCCTCCAGGTGCTTTTCAATACCTCCCAGAATAATCTTTTCCACGACTTAAGTGGGCACTGAAGTGAGACTGACGGGTCTGTAGCTTCCAGGGTCCTCCATCTTGTTCTTTCAAATTGGGACAACACTGATCAGCTTCCAGTCAGCTGGGACCTCTCTGGATTCCCAAAACTGCTCAAAAATCATTGAGAGAGGCTTTGGAATGACATCAGCAGGTCCTTCAGGAAATGTTTAGAAGACAATACTTTATTAATAAAGCCACCGTTAAGACTGAGGAAGCTCATGAAGAAATGATGTATTATGATGCTTTAGCAATTTAAGATGCACTTTCATTTTGAATGTGAATATATTAGTTAAAAGCTTTTCTATTGTTTTTGTTAGCAGTGTCCAACCAAATGGTATATTTAGGTCTAACTTTAAAAACAAACAAAAACACTACATAATTACTAAAACAAGCAACCTTTTATTAAAAAGGCTTTTGTCCTCTCTATCTTGAATGAAGTGGATTTGGTTCCTTCATATTTGAACGGGGTTTTTGTAGTGAGTACTTTTGCCCTTTATATGTATCGACATTTAGGCATTTCTTCTTTCTTCTTGCCTTATGCAAGAAAAAACCTTAAATATTGGCAAGACTTTAACTGCTGTATTTTTATGTTTTTACTTTTCTTCTTTCTTAAAAAATGGAAGTGATTTCCTCATTCCTTAGCATATAGAACTGGTAAAGAAAGGCATGTTGGGCAGTCAGGATGACAGCCAATATTCCACATAAATTTAAACCAGGAATGTTAGGTTCCTTCCCAGATCCAACAAATTTGTGACCAACAAAATAAAACAGGAAAAGTGTTTTTGCTTGTTTGAAAATGAAAAAAACCCACACTTTCAAGACTTTAAGAAGCTCTGTACTTATTTGAGAGGAAAAAAAACATGCTTTATATTTTGAAAAGCATTTTTTGTAGAAAGATTTCCATGAGGCCTAGGAATAAATTTTCATATACTACAGAATTCATTTAGAATGCATATTTTCTGAAGGCACTCCCTGTTTAATGCATGTTTCTTGCAATTGCTCTTTCTCTTTCCATATGTCTATTCAAATTCTCCACTTGGCTCGTGCTTCTTTAGGTTGTGTTCCACCTTCAACATTATCAGAGTAGGTATAAAATAAGCAGAGTTTGTTCTCTACTCAGTAAATTTTATATCTTACAAGGGCCATAGGATTACTGCAGGAAGGAACCCACAGAATTCAGATCTATCACATATAAAAAAGACACCTCTTCCCATTTCCTTTACACTGATTTTGATGATATAATTGTGGTAGGACCAGCCCAGCTGGATGGACAGTGTCAACCAGTGTCAAAGCTACTCAATCACCCTGCTCCTCAGCTGGACAGGGGAGAGAAAATGTAACAAAAGGCTCATGGGTTGGAAAAAGGACAGGGAGAGATCAGTCACCAGTTTCTGCCACAGGCAAAACAGACTTGATTTGAGGAAATTAATTTGATTTATTGCTAATCAAATCAGAGTGGGACAATGACAAATAAAACCAATTCTTCCTGGGATCAACTTCACTCCTGAATTCTGTGCCTCATCCCCTCCAGTGGCACAGGAGGAACAGGGAATGGGAGTTGTGGCACTCCTTTCTCCTCAGTGGGAGCCTCTCCGTGGTCTTCGCCTGTCCCAGTGTGGGGTTCCTCAGGGAAGACAGTCCTCCACCAGCCTCTCCAACATGAGTCCCTTCCACAGGCTGCAGTTCCTCAGAAACTGCTCCAGGCCCGTCCCCAGCATGCTGTCCTTCAGGAACTGGCTGCTCCAGTGTGGGTACCAGTGGGATCTCAAGTCTTACCAGAAAACCTGAGCCAGGATAATTCCATATAAGACATGAGGGAAGCTTATGGTGTCTTCTCACAGGAGTCACCCCATTTCAAAATCCTTCCACATAAACTCAATATACTTGTGGAAATCTGTTGTCTCCAGTGTCAAGGACTTATGACTGCAGATACGCTCCAGAAAGACTTTAGTCAGCAGTTCCTTGTTTTACCACCATAAAATATTATACTTTAAACTAAAGCAGGGGGCATTCAAACTAAAATAATTTCAGTAATTTCTACAATAAATGCTGATTGGATAAAAATGTTATCTCTGTTTAGCAACAATGAGTAAAAATGTAAATGTAAGGATGCAATTAAATTTCATATCAGTGTATAGGGAAAAAAGAAGCAGTGTACAGTAAATAAACAAATAATCATTCTCTGATTTATCACAACTCCACCTCTACAGCATAAAAATATCACAGAAATATTTTTTTCTGGCATTTTTTTTATTTTCTGATTTTTTTGGGGTTTTTTGATGATGAGTTGTTTTTTTAAACAGTAGGGGACTATCAGTAACTTAAGTCTAGGATTAAAAAGAGAATCCAAGATATAAAAATAATTTCGCTTCAGTTCACAAATTTATAACTCAATTTTATTTTTTTGGCTGATGTATCAAGCAATGTGATTCTGAACTTCTAGGACCTTAACACCTGCCTGCTACAAGGGCATTAACAACATATTCAGTACGGTTTTCTAGACTGGCATCACGTCATAACCAAGCACTGTCCATCACTGCTCTGCTGACCTTTAGCAATTTGGATCAAACAACCTTGAGTCAATAGCTTCCATTATCTTAGAAGCAATCCTCTGGGATATCTGGTCTAGTGGATGAAACGCCAACAAAATCATGCCAATAAATAACATCCCTAATCTTGGCTAACCTCAAAATTTGGTCTATATTCCTGGTAAAGCCACAGATAAACAGCAAACAACACTTTACAGTGCACATTCTTTGAGTAGATCAATTGGTTAGAGCATGATGCTAATTCCTCTGAGGTTCTGGAGTCTAATCCTGTATGGGCTATTTGTGCGTTGGACTTCATGATCCCTGTGTGTCCCTTCCAACTCAGAATATTCTGTGAACCTATAGTTAAATATTTGTATCTCTTGCTACTGCCTAGAACCAATTTTTTTTCTGGTTGAAATTGCCTTTCCTGCTATTCCATAATGTAGTCAATAGGTGGCAATGCCTACTCCAGTACATTTCTTCCATGGAAATTTGTGATGTTTTTTATTCTCCATCTTTATATCAGACTTCACAAAAATATCTTCTTTTCCGTTTTTTCATCTGTTCCAAAAAAAAAAACAAAACAAACCCTCCCCACCCAAAACAAAAACAAACCGCAAAACCTGTAAAATGACTGACCTGTCTCACACATCAGCTTTAGAAAAAGTCTATGACATTAGCCTCTACTTTCAGAGCCTTCTTTTACCATCATTTGCCACCAGTAAATACTGGTGTCTGGAGAGTTTCTTAGCCTCCTTCCCCAGACTCTACTTAGATTTTTACCCTGATTACTTGAAATTGAGATATTTTTGGTTGCAATGCTTCGGAGTCTGCTATCTTTTCTATTATACAAACGTAATTTTGAAACAGAAATTTCCATTTACTTTGAGGAGTCAGACATGATTGTATTTAATTATAAATAGTTTTCAGAGGTACTAACCATTGAAGCAATTAATTTTTTGAAGGTACACAATCCTTGTGAGGATCCTTGCCAATATTGCAAGGAAACTTTTAAAGAGGTGTGTTGTGAATGGTAAGTGAGGTTCTTACTCCTTTTTCACTGTAATGGTGATTTACATAAATATATCCACATAATTTTGGCACTAATTTAACCCAAATAGCTCACTCTTAAGAGATCATTCAAAAAGAGTTTTATATTTTTTTGCTTTTAAACCTTACATAACATCAAAGTTTTACCCAGACCCTTTTCTAATAGTAATTAAAAGAAGATGATATGAAGAAAAATGTTTTTTTTCCTTTCATGTGGTAATGGTAAGCTGCTCTTGTGGCTCCTGTGAGCCATATTGAAGTGAGTTTCTAAACAACAAACTATGAACTATACTGTTTTTTAAATTAAATACTACATAGTGAAGGAATGAAAACAAAACAGAACTTGTTTTTTCCTGGTCTGTGCCAGATCCCTCTGGAGGCTGACCTATAGAACAAGGAAGATCTTGAAAGTTTAGTGGTTTCAGAAAAATTTCTTCATTCCAAGATCAATGAAGACAAGCACAGGGTTATTACACTTGGGCTTGGCTGTTCAGATTTCTTTCATGGCCAGTTGAAGCAATTACTAAACCTTGGTTGCTTGCTTCAGTGTGTGCTGCTCTTCCACTTGTGTTACAATGCTAAGTGTAGGGCTGCAGAGTGAGCTGACCTGGACAAAAAGTCATTGTTTTGGAAGGGCTGATGATAAAATCAGAGTCAGTCTCCTGATTCCAGTGACAGCTCTAAGGCTTCTCAGTTGGTGAAATCCTCAACTGAGAATTTCTAATGGTAAATAATAATAATAATGCATTTCAACTTGTGTTATAAAAGCAAGCAGACAAAAAAAAAATCTGTGGAAAATTGCTTCACAGAGCAATTTTTCACAATGTGTTAGCTCTGTGTTATGTTGCCATTGCATTGTTCTATTGAAGTAGAATAACAAAGGAAGACTGCAGGAAGAAGTAGGGATTCTGGTGGAGAGGGATGTCATCCCACAGTCAAATCCTGTCCGATTCAGTTCTTCATGCTGCTTTGCACTACTGGGGCAAGGATGGCCAGAACAGAACAAGCCTGCGAGCAACACCATAAGCTGTGTATAAAATCAAGATCTTGGGAACAGGGGAAGTTGAAAATTAAATGCAAAAATGTAGAATAAGAATAGGAAATCACTGCTAAATGACAACTATTATTATAATGGAATGATTTTGCAGAACAGTGTCTGATATTGATTTTCAGACCTCTCACTGATACACATAGGAAATAATTCTTTTACTTTGCTCTCAGTATATGTCTGCGTCCAGTTTGAGGAATTCATTACATTTCAATAAGAATATATACATTTGGGAGAAAGCAGAGGTGAGACAAATATAAGAAGTTTTGGAAAAAGATCTCATGAGAAAAAGAAGGCAGAATAGTCTTCAAATCATTTTGCTACAAAGAAAAGAAAATAGAAGTGTTGTTGTATCTGTAATCACCAATGAGATCACATAAGCTTACACATAAGAGCAGTTGAAATTAGATGATATGGAAAAAGATATTTTAACTTAAGAAAAGAAAAAAATTGCAATAAATTACACTGAGAAAGTCTTCCCATTGAAATTTTAGGTATATTTTTACAGCTGCAGAGCAGGGAAATGGATTACATGTTCTTTTCAGATTTCTTTCGGCCCAAAATTTCTAGGTTTCTCTCCACCCTCTAAGAAACCACACCTCCTAATTCTGCTCTCTACCAGCTACTTTAGTAGTTCCAGCTTTCATTTTCAAATGCTCTGTGAGAGACCATACTGTGACAGGTGAGAACACAGACTGCTAATGGAGTCTTGTAGAAAGAGTCATTTAAAACAAAATTACCAACAAAAACCACCATTACTACCAACAAAGAAAAAGCCAAACCAGGTATATCTTATTTCCTACTTACTTCCCTTTATACTAAAAGAAGATCAAGCTACTGCAAAACTCCAGTGGTCTTGGATGTGATGTACCACTAATAATAAAAGATCAGTAAGTTTAGAACTGTGCTTCCCGTAACAACCATGTGAGGCTGCAGTGGCAAAATCAGTTTCTTGAGTAGTGAGACTTATGCAACATTAGGTCAACAGAACAGGCTTGAGGAAAAAAACGGGCATAGAGCAAAGAGGAAAAATCTTTATCATTAAAAAGTCACACACAATTACACTGCAATGTCACAGCTCTTAATGTGTCAACCATCTCAACTCATGGTTACTGATAGTAACAATACTTTGCCTTTGGCAAGCTGTGGCAAGCAAAATAATTTTATTTGTGTTAAAAATTAACAGCTCTTCTAACTTTATTTCAAAGCAGCATGTAACATTGATTTTTCTACCCCTATCTCACAATATACCAACACTTTGAAATGGCAACATATTATAATGATATAGTTTACATAACTGTGGTGAATGAAACAATATATGAAAAAGATGGATAACACAATCAAATCTAGTCTTATTCATTTCAGACCACAGACACATGGTTTTCTTTTTTCCAAATAGAAAGGAAAACAAAAGTAGGAAAAACTAAACAAAGTTGAACCAGCTCTCAGCCCTTCCTCCAGTTATCCTTACAATGGAGAAAGATAAAAGAATACAGTCAAAACACCTATAGGTATGAGTCTAATTGATTAATAATATTTCCACATAAAAGCACATAGACAACAAAACAATAAGTTTACCAGGTTCTAATGTATAAAGAACGTGTCCAAAGAGCTTCAAAGGAAAGAAAGGCATCACACCAAAATGGTTGTGTATATGTATGCATAACTGTATATGTAAAGGAAAGTTAAAATGTTGCTATGGAGCTCTCCTGGGTTGAAGAGAAATTGTGATATTTCTAAAAAAGAACAGTTTTGCCTGGCAAGTTAGCATGTGTTACCCTCAGGAGCCTTAATAGGGTCTGGAAATGCATACTATGCCTCCATGACACATCAGGAGGTATCCTTACCAAAATCTTTAAAAGTCCCTCCAACCCCAACTTTTCTGTGATTTTATGATTCTAAGGTTTCTAAGGGAAACTTTCATCTGTAAATTTGGCCCTAAATGCTTCTGGGTAACTGCTGCTTTTTTAAAACTATAAAACTTGTCATAAATCTCCATTTTGTGCAAGTATCCTGCATGTCAAAATGTTATTTTCAAACTTAATGAGTTCTGTTCTGGTAGAGCTTTTTTTAGTTATTGCACACATAACCAGGAAAGTATATTGTCACCTAAGCTACCTTTTTAGGTGCAAGTGCTGTTCAAAAGCTGCTCATACACACAATCTAGATCACACAGTATCAAAACATTAGTCTCAAACAATCTGTTCAGAAAATAAGCTCAGTTAAATGCATTTCTTCATATGTGGAAAACTCCAATGTCATGAGAAGACATGCTGGTACACTACTGTGGGCATGCATTGCAGACTGTGGGCAGGAGTTCAGAAGCTCAAGCTCATCTGTCAGCTCAGGGTTTTTTTACTATAACTGTGTGTATATAGCTATGTATATTTTTTCTGATACCACTGGTAAATTTTCATTTGAGATTGAAATTAAATCCTAAATTACACATGGGCAGTTGTGTTATTTACCTAGTCAGGAAACCTAATAAAGAAGTATCTTGAAGTTTCTCTTTTATTTATTTATCTTTAAAGACAGGTATTTTTTGCCCAATAATTTCTGAACAATCTTCATACTGTGTAGTACTATAAACTCAGCAAAGATTATGATGATAATGATAATTATGGCTCCATTACATTTCATCATCAAACTGTATATTCTTTTTGTTGAAAGCCTTACACATAATGCCATTCTGTGATCAAATTTGTAGTGTGATAACACAGGCAACCTACTGTCCAAGGCTATATGCTAATGATTAGATATATTAATCTATGACATAGCTGTACAACTTTCTTATAATAAAGCAAGTGTACTGAAAAAACCACCAAGGCAGTAGCAAGAAGGTAAAAAATGCACACCAGCATGCCAGATTTTACATGAAGGCACAATAGACGTAAAGAAATTAGGGAACAATCCAAATAATCAGCAAATCTGTCATTCCTAAGCAGTTTAAATGAACCCATCCAATTTACACAATCCACTAGGCTCACTTTATCTCGTAGCAATTATCACAATCTCCCTGATGCTCTTGTGCACTACAGGAAATAGCAATCCTCTGTCTTGCCTTGTGTCTTGCTAAACAAGCAAATTATATTGATTGTCATCTTAATGGAAAATACCAACACACAGTCCTTAAGGTCTTTTATCTTGTGGAAAAGAGGAGAGAAATTCTCTGTAAAGTCCTTTTGGTTTTGTTTTTCATTTGAGAAAGAATATTTTACAATAAGCTTAAAAATTCACAACGTGCTTTTCACTTGTTTAATTCAACCTTCTTTCCAAAAATAAGCAAATAGTCTTATGTTAGCTATTATTTAGATAGGAGATTGAAGCAAATAAACAGCTTTTTCATAGTAGTGGCAAGTTTAGCTTTAGTCATAATTATACAATGTATATTCTTTCCCTTGTAAAATCAAGACAACTATAGAATTTCACAAGCCTTTTTGTTGTGGCCATCAGTGTCTTAAGTATTTAATAAGGAACCAGTTTTTTACTTCTTTGTCAGACAGTGAGATGTCTTCAGTATCCTCACAAGGGGAAATGGGCAGATGAGAACTGATCTCTCCCATGATAGGGCATGAGAAAATGACATGAATCTGAGTTAGGGGAGATTTAGGTTGGGTATCAGGAACCGGTTTTTCACCCAGATGGGGTCAGGCACTGCAGCAGGCTCCTCAGGGAAGTGGTCACAGCATCAACCTGACAGAATTCAAGCAGCATTTGGAAAATGCTCTCAGACACATGGTGTGACTCTTGGGGTGTCCTGTACAGCACCGAGAGTTGGACTCAATGATCCTGATGGGTATCTTCCAATTCAGCATATTCTATGATTCTAAGTGATCTTGTTCTCACATTAAGATTTCCTAACTATGATTTTTCACATGTCATAAGTTGTGAGACTCGGAACTTTAGAACTACATCTTTTTGGAAAGGCAATCCTCAATGTGCAATTGATGCAAAAATCCTTAATATCATAAGGATAATGGGTAGAAAGCTTGTGGTGGTGCATTTTACCTGTCTGCTCCCAGATACTAGTGCTGTCTAACAAGCTCCTGTTTTGTAATGAACAGCCTTGGAAACTCATTTTTCTTGCCTGAATAACAAACCAAGTGGAATATTTTTTTTGTTATCGAACTTTCAGAGAAAGTCACTGATTTGAATTGTGGCCAGGATTGAAAATTACTATGACTAAAGCACACTCTCTTGCAACCCTGCAAAGTGCTCTGAAGTGAAACCCTTGAAGCTCTCCTGGACCACAGAAGGCTGCAGCCCCTCTAAGTGGGACCTCTCAGAGGCAGAGGGCTTTCAGGTTTGCTATACTCAGAGCATCATCACATGATGGGGATGAATCTTGGGCTGATACTCCCAACTCCTCAAGGATCAACCCTCCCCCCACTGAGAAGCTGAAAAGGCATCTGAAGTGAGAACTTCACTGAATTCAAGGGGAACTGTTTCACAGGTACGAGTCTTGTACAGACTCTTTCTGTCCATGCGTATCCTAGTGTGAATATGCCATAGCAAATATACCACAAATGTTGTTCTCCTAGATTCTTAAGTACTTCACACTTGTAGTGAGTCAGGCCTGTAAATGAGTTACTATCGAGATAAAATAAATTCCATATGAATCTTTTGCTAAACTGTTTAGCTTCAGTTATCACTTTAGTAGTGTTAAGTTTAAGTGCTGTTAAGTTTAAGTTAAGTGCTGTTGGGCCTTTAGGCATAAACTTTTAGTCAAGTCCAACCTCAGTTTAGCACACGCTCTACTCAACAGGAGTGACTCAGCTTGTGACTCAACAGGAGGATCTTCTGTATTCCTTTTTATCCTTACCCTTTCCTATCTTCTTCTCTTCCCTCCTCACCTTTCCAGCCTCCACCAAGACAGTTTGGGGCTTATTTCAGTTTGGATTCATTGACTTTGGATTTTTTTCTTTTCCTTGGTGCACTTTCAGCATCTAGCAAGTAACAGACTGAACCTTGCCAGTGAATTTTGTCATGCTTTCATTTTCACATTAAACATGTTTTTGCTGATACCTTTGCCAGTGATACTTGAAGTGACCTTAAAACACTCATTGGCTGTTGAAAACATTAAAACAAGGAAAAAAAGGTGCCAGAGTCTTGCACAAAGTGTGTAATAGAACTGTCAGATCAGTAGTGCCCAGGCTCTCTTCACTTTTTCTCTTTACTCTATATTTTACCATTTTTCAGAATTTACAGACTGAAAAAAATAATAAGAAAAATGTTTCAGACAGCTTTTTTACAGGTCGGACTAGAATGCCTTACTTTTTGAACTTCTTTTAATGAAGACACAATTAAAACAGAAAAACATCTACCTAATGTCATAAAATAAACTAATTTTTTTTTCAAGTCAATGTTTCAATTTTATTTATCAGATCCAGATGAACTTTTTATGATTTTAGGCTCATCTGGGCTTGAAATCCCTAGCAATAGAATATAAAAAAAACTGACTTAAAGGATGACAAGATTCTGTGCTATTTATTTTCACTTCTGGCTAAGCAAAAGAGAACAGTGAGCTGTCAGGTAGAATCAAATACAAATAAATTACTAAAAATCTCATTTTTCCACATGGAAAAGCCAAAGGACAATAACAAATACATATTTCTTGTTTAGGAGGTTACAATGTCCCACCCTCACCACTATTGCACAATGAAAAAAAAAAGAAGGCAACAGCTTGCTACCAGATGAGCTTAGTGTCTCAGTTGATTTCAGTCTTACTGTCATAGTTTCACAGTCAATTTAACATGGCATAAACTGGCAATGAGGCCAAATAAACCTTTCCTGCTGACCCCTTCATCCTTTTTATTTGCTCTTGCTTCTTTTGATGAGGCGTAAGAGTCAATGAGGCCATTGAACACATGGGAGTAGGAAAAGTTTGTATGGATTCTTGTGCTGACAGGAGACAGGCAGCAAGCAGTCAGCAATGGGCTTGCAGTCTGCCATCAGAGATGCTGACAGCTGAAAATGACTGCAACTCTACTTGTAGATACTTCTGTATAGGCTTGTACAGTACTAGAAGCTGCAGAGCTGTGTGTTGTGGTTAGGCTAGTAGTCCTCTCCAAGAGGAAATTGGTACAGGTCACTGGCACCAGACTGCCTCACACACAGCTACAGTTGTCACATGGAGAGAAACAGAGCTTTTCAAAAGAGGTATGATTATTCCTTATCAGGAGACAGGAAATAGAATGAAACGCTTGTCTGTACTTGAAGGCAAGATTGGAGTGAATGGGCAACTGTAAGTTTGGTTTAATAACAGACATAGGAGTTTTTGCATCAGCTTCTCATAAAAAAGCGTGAGTCTAAAAGCCTATTTCAAATTTGAAAGTTGTTCAGTTTATGAAAACTATTTACAATTTGGTTGTTAAAGGCTTCTTCAGAAGGTTTTCTCTGCTTCTCTATTGCCATAATTCACTAGTCTTTGGCTGCCAGCACAAAAGTGTTCTACTAATAGCCAGGAAAATAAATGCTGCAAAAATAATAAAACTGCAAATAACCAAAAAAGGGGAAGATTTAAATAGCTATTTAATAAAATAAGGAACACACAAAACTAGTCCTTTCATCAGATTGGAGTATAGAAGCAGCATTAAACTAAGTGCTTGGTATAAATTAAAAAATTACTCCTACAAAGCATTTTGCATCTTTTGAACAAAAATCCTCCTAAAGAAAGTGTACATTTTGTTAAGATACTGATAGACACAAAAAAGACCATGTTAGAAAAGAAGAACTGGTGCTCTCCAAAGGGAAAACAAGCAAACAAAACCCCTTTTGTTGTTCATGTATTTGGTACAATTGTGTTGAGACTACCTGAGGCTGTGAGATAGAAATTCCTAACTACCGCAAAGAGGCTCCTCATGAGTCTCCATTCATTTCTGGAAGGTAGAAAACATAGTCTTGACAAAGAGGGACATACACATGACAGCAGGGGTTTTTTGAAAGATAGATAGCCACATAGAATTGTGAGACTAACACAAATAGAGACTTTTATCCAGCTAGTAAACTGCATATGACATCTAAAGATGTTTTGGGATTTTTTTCTGAATTTTCAAATACACTTTTCATGAAGGTACTTTTTGCATGCTGTGTTTGAAATGGCCTAGATTTACTTCTGAGGATAAGAAAATGAGGAAAAGGATGGTCTTTGAGCTACACTAGTCCAACGCTTCAGCCTAAGTAATATCTTTCTTATCACGCTTCCAGACTGTCCCTGGGAGAAAGCTTAGGAAAAATTTGTCAGTATGAGCAACGCAAAAGGGAAGAGAAATACAAAGAGGTTGCTGACATTGACTGTATGTGCTCCTGAGAGACTGCTCCTTTGGAGAAGAGCAATACTGCACAACAGAGACCCTCCTTAATGATCACACAGAGTGAATTCACAGTGTGCCAATTTGCCCACAGCACCCTGTGTAGAGCAGTAAAATTCTCCCTTTTCTGTGAAATACATGCATCAACCTCCTGCACAAGCAAGTGTTATGCTGTTCCTTGGCAACACTGGGACACACTCGGTCTTACCACCCGATGTCAACATCTCTTAAGGGAAACTTTCAGGTCCATCTCTGTAATTTCACTGTTCTGTTCAAACCCATTCTGCATCAGAAAGCGAGAACAGAAATTTTGAAAAAAAGTATCTGAAGCATACAGTGGGGAAAAGCTAAATTCCAATAAACTTCTGATGACCTGATAACAGAAAGACATAGGATAATTTTTTCTTACACTTGGCTTTTATTAAACTTAGTAAATTACATCCAGAGGGAAGAATCTCAAGGAAAATACTGTGCCTCCAGCTTGTGTTTTTATCTTATCTAAAGTTAATAAGAAAAACAATGAATAGGAACTGAAGAGTGTGAAATCAGATTTAGAATGAAGTCAGGGTATTTTGTACCAGCTTTCCCCGAACTGTAAGCAAAAGGTATTTCTAGCAGAAGTGCTTTCATAGAAACATCATCAGATCATCTATTAAAAATCAACCTGTCTCTGTAGAACAATTCAAAACACAGACATTTTAGAGCAGGAAACATGGAACTGAAATAGGCCATCAGTAAAAGGATTGCATAAGGAAAGTTGTTTCCCCTTGGATGAACAGAAAGATTTAGAAATTCAGTGCTGCTCTCTTTTTCATTGGTGTAATGTTTCCATTGTCAGAAACTACCTGATTTATTAGTGTGCCGTGATTTTATAACAACAAAGAAGAACTATCAATAGAATATGCATTCTTTTTCCAAAGATGGCACTTATCATGAGGATACTGGAGTCCATTCCACCCAGAACTCTATAATATCAGTAAAATATTTCAGAGTGATGCTTCTTTCCTGCACTGGGGGGGCAATTTACCAATGTCAGGAGCACCCTGAGGGATGGTACACCAGAACATGAAATATACCCCACAACAAGAAGAACCTGTACTTTCACTCCAGCTGTCTGTGAGTAGAAAGGAGGCAAATCTCCACTGGCTGAAAGGCATTAGAGCAGTTGCTATTCAAATGTGTGTCATAAGATGTCCTTGAAAACAAATTTATACTTATGGACTAAATATATTGAAAGATATATAGATATTTCAAAGAGAATTCTTGTAAGATAGTTAATTATCTTATTGTTTTGGGGTCTTTTTTTCAATAAAGGTCAAATTTTTTTAGCTTCTGAATAAGTATTTCTTCAACAGGTGTCAAAGACAAGCACTTCTTCCATTGTCACCTTGAGAAAGTTATTCACCTTTGCTTTCTATAGCTAATATTTATAAACAAAGCAGACAAATTAATAAGTACTGTCCTCAGTAACTGAACAGAAATAAATAAAACTATTTTGAAATACGATTCTTTGATTTGCACAGAAGTTAAACAGCTTAAGAAAAAAGTGAGGATTGTCAGCCAAGCTGTAACTCTGAGAAGCTTGAGACAATGCATCTGTGCTTGATTGCGCACACTTCAGGACACAAAGATAGAAATACATGCAAAAGTGCCATTGAATGCTCGTGTTTCTACTTAAAAGGAAAGAAATATTTCAGTAAAGTATTTGATGACCCAGAAGGATAGCTCACAAAGCACACACAATTCCTAAAATCCTTTTTCTGATCTAATAGAGTTTGAACCTTCCCAGCTTAGAAACAGAACTGTATACATAAGAATAAATTGAATTATTATGCTTAGTCATACCTATCACATGAAAATCCCTAAATACACCAGAATCAAATTAACAGAAAATTGGAATTGTCAGTCATTTAAAGACTCCATATGTCACTTTATCACTAAGAAAAAGTATGCAACTAAATCTCCACATTAGCAACAGAGATCTAACTGAATTGTTAATAGATCTAGCAATTAATCATCTTGAAATAAATTAACAAGCTGCCAATAAAAATAATTTGTATGAGGTAATGCAAAATCCCTTTGAAAGATTGCAAGATTTATGCAAGTTCTTATGACATTAGACATGATAATCAGTTCTGTGTTGAAATTGTTTGGCAAAACAAAACTCAAAACTACTAAACACACTTTGTAAGCATACTTAGTGTTAATAACTGAAGTATGAAGTAAGCACAGTTCTTTTTCCTTTCTCTAATTTTGTTTGATTTGTATAAGAGGAAGTGGAAGAAGCACAAACATCTTGAATTCCACTCATAACTACATCATCACTAATCATAACAAAGAAAAGAAAATTCTAATTCAAATTAGTAGCTTATCTGGGATATTAAAATAGCAGAAATTGCCAGTAAAGACTAAGCACTAGTGAGTTTTCTTTCTATATATTTCTAGAAAGCAAACTGAATAGAAGAGTAATGTACTAGGAAATACATTATAAATAATTTCAGAAATTCTCAACATTCTTAACTAGTTAAGAATAAAGCAAAAAACAAAAAAAAAGAGTGGACAATTTGAACCTTGTAGATCACCAAAGCCACTTCACACAAATCAAAATCTTAGGTCAAAGTTATCTTATATTAACCTGAAAGGAAATTTTCTCTAAAAATTACTCCAAACATAAGGCAGAGTCTGCATTCACTGAAATACACAAATAAAACCAAACTGTCATGCATACCACCATATAAAAGTCCAGAAGGGAGGCATGTGAGAAATACACCAAAGAAGGTACAACAGCACAAGTTAAGGAAAGATATCTAGATAATATATATTTGTGCCTAGCAAACTCAAATTTGAAAACACAGAACAGATAATACCAGAGAACCCTTGAAGTTTAGGTGAAAAAACAAAAAGTGCTCTATGTTTGTACCTGTAGAAAGACAATAAATTGTTAGCAATAGTGTCTTATATAAGATAATAGGTACAGAAGAAATTATTTTACATAGGAATATTCATAACATTTTTAACTTGGGCAAAGATACTCAGATTTTATCGTTCTTGTGCAACAAGCACTTTTCAAGCGCACTTTTCAAACACACTGATGACTAAATTATTTCTTTCACAAGATGACACCACTAATTATATGCAGTTATCCCATATCATCCCAGTTGCATGTGCAGACTAATCCTTTCCTAAAATTTTCTTGAAAATGTTTTGCTTTTGTGTAGGGTTTGTATGGCAATGTTTTCGTAGCAGAGATGGCTACCACGTGGCCTCTCTGAGAAACTGCCAGAAGCTTCTCCCATGTCTGCTGGGCCCAGTGCCAGCCAATCCAGGACAGATTTGCAACTGGCCAAGGTTGAGATCATCAGTGACAGTGGTGGCACCTCCAGAGTAGCATAGATAAAAGGGGAAAAGAAAGACCTGCACACCAGGAATTGCAGACAAAGGAGTGACAATATGTGAAAGAAACAACAGATACCAAGGTCAGTGAAGCAGGAGAGGGAGCAGGTACTTCAGGTGCCAGAGCAGAGATTCTCCTGCATCCCGTGGTGAAGGACACTGTGAGATCTCCAGCCAGAGTCAATCCACCACAGGTTTTAACTGTATCTGCAGTGAACAACATGAAAAAAGGTTGCCATTGCGTTATCCAGGTGCTGAGGAATGCTGGACTTCACAGGCATTGTTAAGTCTGTTAAAAGCCTGTGCAATATATACATGCACCAGCAGACCTCATTAGACATGGCTTCTTTAATGAAGTGGAAAAATAGCTGTCTTATACATTTGTGCCAAAAAAAAAAATAAAATTATGTAAGACACTTAGTAAAAGTAACTGAGTTTTTCAAAGATTTGGACAAGCATAACAAACAAATAATTAGGAGAAGAAATGAAAGGTTGTAAATCTATGAATTTGGGAATTCTCATGTCTCTGGTCTCAAAGGGAAGCTTAACCTTCTCTGGCTTCCCCTTTGACATTATTTTTCCAGATTATTAAGAGTGTGGATTTTTACCTCTAACTCCAAATGACTCTGACACATGAAGTGCTAAGATGTAAAGTACACACTGAACACCACTTCAGGCTCTCATAAACACAAAGTCCTTCATGCAGCCTTTTTTGCATGTCATATAAAAGCTGCTCAACCCTATTCTCTCACCTCAAATATATATAGCACCTCCATATCAGCTAAGGGTTTTCAATAATTGATGGTGATGGTTTACAAACTCTTCTAAAGCTTCTGTATGTATTTCTCTGATGGAAATCCCTTACGTCTGTACTATAAACCTGGCTATTTAGTATGAGCAATTAAACAGGCCATCAGTCTGCAACTGCCTCTCAGTAGGTGAATTTAGCCCCTAGGTACTTCAGTGTGACAGGAAACACTCATGCAGAATCACTTATTCTTTCTTAGGTAACATGCTAAATAGAGAGAATTATACATAAGTCTTTCTTCAAATTAGAAGAGAAATACTTTGTAATATTTTTTTGAAAGGGTTGTGAGTTATTTCATGGCTGCTGACGCTTAACGGTAACATTTAAAAAGATTTTTATGAGCACATCTGGCTTTTGGCCAGGAAGGAAAAAATCTCATTGACAGGTAAGGTGTGATTCTCATAGAGAAGTCACTTTGGTAAACAGTTGTTTTAGGCAAATAGCAGTGAAATCGGAAATGAAGAACCTCTATAGAACTTCTATTATAACTGTGTTTTCATGTATCAAAGTGCAAAATGATGCAACCCTTGTCAATAACTAACATTTATCCAGTATAGTCCAAAGCAACCTTATGTTTCCTAAAGGCATTCCAAGATCTAGGAATTTTAACTTTTTTTTTTTTTTTTTTGAAACAGGCTATTAAATAGTGTTTGGGACTGGAGCTTTGCTGTATGAAGTAAAGCAGGACAATGAATATTCACACGAAAGGTCTTGTAATTCAACACCACAGAACTGACAAAGCTGAAGTAGACCTGCCTTTCCCTTTTGATTCATAGGAATTTAAAAACTATTTCCCTGAAACATTAACATGATTCTTTGGCTACTTCTGCTATAAGTTTTGTTCATAGATATGATTAAAAGTGAAATCGTTGATTTGCACTTCAGTTCTCATATTTGGATGTGTTTAGAGACAGGCTTATCTTATTTATCCAAAGTATACTCACAGAAAAATAATGTAAATTGAGATAGCCAAACTATAGATCTGATTTGCCTGTCTGATCAAAGTTATTTGGATGGGGGACACAAAGGGTTCTTTGTTGTTGTATGGCCTAGTTGATGATGACCTTTGCATACAGTTGCACACACACTTTAAATTAAATGAAAAGGAAATTTTTTCAGAATAAGAGAATATATTTCCGAAAGCTTTCTGAGCATCTTAAATGGAACACAGAATCGTATAGCCTTGTAAACAAAACAAGATTTTTTATGACAACATTTATTATTCTAATTATATAAAAATTTAAACTCACAAAAAGCAACGCCCACAAAGCACTTTTGCCTTGTGGGTGGTATTATAAAAATTAATATTCTCTGGAGGTAGGATTTCTCCAAAAGGCCACAGAGAAGGGCCTGGTATGACAAAGCATACTTTAAAAGAAATCTCTTTGCCTTTAAAGATTTGGTCTACTAACACTATGTGGAAATAGAATTCCTTCAGCTTCTCCTTTCCCCTGAAAAGAGGGATTCTGGTAACTCTTCATACTTTTGTTAAAAATAAAAGTCGTGGTCCAGGAATGTGAATTCAACAGGGGCAAACCAACCTATGAATATACAGCTTACATATTTCGTGACAGAAAACAGTAGAAGAAAATCCATAGAGAAATTAAAAATATAGCTGTCACAATAGTATAGCAGAGCAAACAATTTCACTAAACATCACTACAATTTTCATAATAGTTGCTTTAACTGGTCATAATGAATGATACTTGTATAGGTCCCTAAAAGTATCCTTGCATTCTAAACTCATATTTTATGTGTCTATAAACATGTATATAGACAGATATATGACCACATTTACATGAACAAGAAAAGGAAAAAGGCAATTATCATGTCCTAAATTCAGTATTTCCACCTGAGGCTGATTCTAACTCCAAATTTTCTTTTTGACAGTGTCCATTTCTCTCTGTACCTTCCTCATGTTTAGGTACACTTAAACCAGAGCTGAGAGGTACCTAGGAAGTGCAGGGCTTTGAAACATGTTTTAACCCTGTGTTTGGGGAGAACTCAGGTGGATTCCTACAGATTAGAGATTCCTACCATTTTTGTGGATAATATAGACATGGCAGTTTTATTGAATCGCTACCACTTGAAAGTACTTTATTATATGCAGAAAAAAAAGGGGTCATGGAAAGGTTGCAATACTTGCCTAAATCATGCAGAATTTCTGAAACAGCTACAAGTAGAAAGTTGATCTTTTGAAGTCTCACATTTTGAATTGCAAACCACATCTTCATCGTAAGAAGAAATTATCTGACATTAATGGTATTCTTGATACTGAATGTTACTGGCAGTGGGTATTTCTTGAAACTAAAACAGTAATTATATATTTCAAGGGAATAATTTAGTGCACTAAATCAGAAAAGTCCTTACATAATATTAGCATCAACATATAACATATATAGCTTTAGTTAGACTAAATTTAATTTCTATTCTTGCTTCATTCCTTCTTTTCTCCTCCTACTTTTATTGATATGAAAGCAAACTATTTGCTATGGGAAAAGAAGTATTACAACATTAAAGGAAATTTACTACAGATTTGGGAAATTGAAGAGACATGGCTTTTTTCTTTATGGAGATTAAATTCTTTGCTTCATTTTTGTAATGCAGTATGACATACAGTCATGGAGAGATAAGTAGAGATAGGTCCCATAGATGTTAGATTCAAAAAGGAAAACTAAATTTGAAAAAAACCGAAGTGAAACAGTGTTAAAAAAGGTATATCAAAGATTGGGTCCCATCTTTACCAAAAAGGAATTGGATAAATATTATTTTTGTTTGTTTTAAAATATCTTCTCTCTTTCATGGCTAAATTACTGTATTTTAAAGTGCAAATAATAAACATAGCTCAAACAGTTGAGTTCAGATTCTGATGAACTCCAAGTACTCCACTTGTTGCTGGAGAAGAGAGAAAAAAGCATGGCTGTTTTCCTCCTGACCATTTACAGTTGAGAACAAATAGTGTCAAACAAACTGTTTCTCATCATCAGAAAGCAGCCTTCAAAATATAGATAAGCAGCAGCATAAAAGAGATTTTCCAGTTCACTAATTGAATGATCTTCATTAACATCAGGCTTTTGCACAGAAACGAAATACATACAACTCTACATATATCTTGCTGGAATATATGCAAAAGCACCAGGTGTTAAACATATGATCCAAGATAAAGAAATAAATTAATTATTTCCTAAAATAGTAAGCAGTAACATTTAGCTACAGAAGACATTTGTTAAGATTTTTTTAAATTAATCTAGCATGGGAAAAAGAGGCAATCAACAGGGCTCGTATCTAAAGTTTCTCACCAAAAATAAAAGCCCTCTAAGTAATGAGTGCTACATCTTCCCAGGAAATTAGATTTTACACAAGTGAGCAGTGAAAAAAAGATAATGAGAAAAATGTACCCCAACCAAGAATAAAATCTAGGCTTCTCAGATTAGTGTCCTATTTGCTCTTCTATGCCTGTGTTCCAAGGTTAGTAATCTGTCATTTTCCTTTTTCAACAATTAGGATACTTTCTTTGGATTTCCTGTGTCACTGCAATTATTTTCCATGAGAACAGTTATTAAAGGCAATTAAATTACTCTGTACATTATATTCAGGAAGTCACCTCTACTGACAGAAAATTTTTATAAAAACAAGGGTTTCCTCTCTTAGCATAAGTGATTGCTTTTTAAAAATAGCAGTTAATTAGAAAGGAAATTGCAAGTACAGCTATGCAAAAAGTAATGTCAATAGCACAACTCAAAACAAATCCACAACTTGAAACAAGCCTAATTTTGGTAAATAGATTTAATTGCAGCCTGCCCTGCTTTGTAAGTACTTAGTGGCTCTATATTTAATAAACAGAAAAGGTTGATTCTCTTTCGTCTTGTGTGTAAAACACAAACAGCCCGGACATTGGTTTATACCAGTCCATGTCTGGTTCCCGTAGGAACTCATTATCCTCTAGCAATGACATAAAATGGTAATCTTGGATAAGCATAGGTTATGTGAAAACAGAAAATATAAAGGAAATAATAACATAAAATAGCAGTTTTCAGATATTTTTACCCAAATTGAATCTTCACTGAAGGCATGCACGTCAGCGTTCCTAATGCTTATAATGAAGGTGCTTCCTCCTGACAATAGCATGCTCCTACCAGGACATCTGGATAATCTTCGCCTACATTTTTCACTGGGTTTCTTAATTTAATAAAAAGGAGTAAAGGATTGACTTTGTAGCTTCTTATAACTTCCCATTTCAAGAGAAAATAGTCTTTACAGTGAGAAAAAACAAACCTAAATAAACAAAATTAACTTTGTAAGTCCTCAGTTTTTCCCTCATATTTGTCACTAATATGTTGCAAGATTAGCAAGCCCAATATTTTTTATTTAAGATACAGATTCCCCATGTTTCTTAAATTTTTCTTTTAGTCTTTATTAAGACCTTCTCATGAAAAATTTGATTGACTGTTGTATGGTAGAAAGAAATATGAGTGAAAAATCATTTAAGGGAGAGTTCTTCCCTTCTGAATTACTGGTTAGGCACAACTTTAAAATGTCCTTCACTGGTCATATCTGATAAAACAGCTGTAGTTTTAACATATATGTTGCTCAAGAAAGAAATACAAAGTTTCGTAAGAATTTCACAAAGAAAAATAATTTGTAATTTTTTCCTTTTTATAAGCTCTTTTTTCAACTGCTTTTTCTTTTGGAAAAACTGCAGAAACAGGCCAACCCCAGAGGTGGGATTCTTTTAGATAACTACATTCTGTCAGAATATTTTTTGAGGGATGCTACCACTGAGAAATGTTTTAAAAAAGGAAGGTAAAAATACCCTTTAAAACTAAAGTAAAAAATAAACATTCATTTTGAACTTTCAATGAAACTTAGATCAAAACCCCATGAATATAACCTGAGAATTCAATTCATATAGCTTGAAGATGCCATTAATTAGGATCACAAGATTTCCTTTGTTTCTTTGACTGAAAATAATTTTTGCCCTTGTTTTCAGAGAGGCAGATATATACATCTCTATGTATGTATCATGCCTCTCCAGAAGCTTCTGAGTAATTTGAAACAATTTTGGAAAACACAGAGATTAGTTTTTTATGTTTCCACCCCTGAAAATAATCAGGTACACAGATAATTATGAAGTCCTGAAAAACCTTTAAGAAGCAAACCAAAGGGAATCTACAGCAGTGACTCACATATGAGAGTGATTACATAATGTCACATTCTTTGGAAAACCATGAAAGACAACTTTTTCAGTGTGATAGAAACTTTGAAACTTTGTCTTTTCAGCTAACTTCCTCCCAGTGCACCTGAGAGCACTGAAGAAGAAAAAATGCTGCTCAGTGCCTCTACATAAGAGCACATTTCCATTTCAGAAAGTCGAGAGAGCTTCTCCCTCTGACTTCTGCAGTACAAAAGGAAGGAGAGGAGTGGAGAAAGGATGCACCCATTTATTTTACACCTACTATGACATCTTCCCTTTAGGAAGGCAGAAACAGCCCATGGAAGCACTAGAGGTGAAATATTTCAATAGAAGCTGTTAAGTTCAAAACAAAAAAGAGCTCTATTACCTCACAAAGTTGACTGACTCTGCTACAGTAATGATCTAATACAAACCTAAAGATCATTTTCCATACAGCCTAACAGCAAATACATCAAGCCTTAATAACATATAGCAGTAATATATGAATTATCAAATATCACAGACTTGAATTTTGGACAAAATATGACCAAACATACCATCACCTAAATCCAAGATTCTGCTTTATCTGATTATTTAGTCCTCTGATCACACTAAAAGAATTCAGTTTCTCAAAATGTCTATGAAGCCTGTGTAGTCATATGTAAGAATATCTGCAGAGCATTGACAGTTTCCCTAAGACTCTTAAGCTGACTAGAGGTGAGAATATTTCACCTACTATGACATCTTTCCCTTAGGAAGGCAGAAACAGCCCATGGAAGCACTAGAGGTGAAGTTCAAAACAAAAAAAAGCTCTATTACCTCACAAAGTTGACTGACTCTGCTACAGTAATGATCTAATACAAACCTAAAGATCATTTTCCATACAGCCTAACAGCAAATACATCAAGCCTTAATAACATATAGCAGTAATATATGAATTATCAAATATCACAGACTTGAATTTTGGACAAAATATGACCAAACATACCATCACCTAAATCCAAGATTCTGCTTTATCTGATTATTTATTCCTCTGATCACACTAAAAGAATTCAGTTTCTCAAAATGTCTATGAAGCCTGTGTAGTCGTATGTAAGAATATCTGCAGAGCATTGACAGTTTCCCTAAGACTCTTAAGCTGTGTGATAGAGAACATTTGTGGTTTAACCCCAGTTGGCAACTCAGTATCATGCAGCTTCTCACTCACCCCTCTGACACAGCAGAGAGGAGAGCTGAACAAAAAAAAAGAAGCAAATCTAACAGGTTGAGAGAAAAACAGTTTAATAATTGAAACAAAATAAAATAGAACAAGAATAAGATAAGAAAAATTAAAAGAAGAGAGTGAGAAAGAAATAAAATCCAAGAGAAAAAAGGAGTTGCTCATACCCCCTGGTCAGTGGATTGATGTTCAACCTGTTCCTCAGCAACAGTTGCCATCTTCTGGCCAACTCCCCCGGTTTATATATTGAGCTTGGCATTCTGTGGTATGGAATATCCCTTTTGCCAGTTTGGACTGCTTGTCCTGGCTATGTTCCCTTTCAGCTTCTTGTGCATTTCTTTACTTGTAGAGCATGAGACATTGAAAAGTCCTTCACTTAGGATAAGCACCACTTAGCAACAACCAAAACATCAGAGGGTAATCAACATTAGTCTCAACTGAATTCAAAAGACAGCACTACACCAGCTAGGAGGAAAATTGACTCTATTCCATCTGAAACAAGGACAGAACTATATTCTAAAAAAATCTTTCAACAGAGTGTTTGCAAGTGTTTGTCTAGTTGAGGCAAGATCTTCAGTTTTTCAGGTGTTTACAAATAACCTCGTGTTGTTCTTGTACAGCATGTTTCTAACAAGCTACAATTTCTGTACAGCATGCTGTAAAAGTGAAATATGTGAAAAAGGGAAAGAACAACAACAACAAAGCAATGAAACTGCAGAATTCTATAGTACTTATAAGGAAAACAACAAAAAACTATCTGAATATGAGAACAGAAGTTTGGGTTTTTTTTTTCATTTTTCCAAGCAGATGTCATAATATTGTCACTGTAAATAATCCCTCTGCCAGTTCCACTGCATGATGTTTTGCTGAACAGTCCAAACTCTCTCAGCCTGTCTTCAGAGCAGAGGAGCTCCAGTCCTCTGATCGTCTCCAAGATCCTTCTCTGAACTCGCTCAAACAGGTCCACATCCTTCTTATGATGGGGATCCCCCAGAGCTGGATGCAGCACTCCAGGTGGGGTCCCACCAGAGCAGAGCAGAGAGGCAGAATTTCCTTCCTCTCCCTGCTGCCCACACTGCTTTGGGTACAGCCCAGGACACATTTGGCTTTCTGGGCGTTCTGACTGCAAGTACACATTGCTGGGTCATGTCCAGCCTCTCATCCACCAGTACCTCAAGCTTTTCTTGGCAGGACTGCTCTCAACCTGTTCGTCCCCCAGCCTTTGCTGATACCAGTGGTATCCAGTTTAAACTAAAAAGTAGCGTGTTTCCATATCACTGAAAAATGCATCTACATTTGTTTAGTCTTTAAAGAAAAAAATAATTAAAAGCAAGTTTTGTTGTTAAGAGGCAGAAATCCCTCTTTTATAGTTCTCTCATGAATTTGTAAGAGTAGTAGTTTTATTTTAGAACAATTTGGTTGCAATATAAAGGAGGTATGTAGCTGTTTTGGTTATTACTTATGCTAATATAGCAATATGAAAGACTAAAAATAACACTTTAGAAAATGCATAAGGAAAAGAAAGGAAGAGAAAGAAAGGGGAAGAGTAGAAAGAAAGGGGAAGAGTAGAAAGAAAGGGTAAGAGTAGAAAGATGTCACCATCCTTGGATCCAGCAACGAGGTGTTGGTCAAAGTGATGGTTGAAGTTTTGATCCATCGTGAGTGTGGGAAAGCCCCCAAAACTTGTAATTCAATAGCTTAATATACATACATATATATATATATATATATATATGTATGTATATATATATATATGGGAGTACCCAAACATCTTCCCTGGAGGGTTTTTTTTACACTGTCTTTTGCAAAAGACTCTGGATCTGTTGCAACACTGTGGATCATGTGCAGACCTCTGGTGGAATGTCTCAGTAATGAGTCTGTGAGCACTTTGGGGGTCTTTGAGGGTTTATGGCCCCTCCTAAGACATGACAGCTGCCTTCATGTCAGCATAACTGAACCAGATATGCCCCATCAGAAGGGATGAACACTCTCATGCCTAAGTGTGAATGTGAATGCAAATGTCCTGATGTTTCGTGTGAATGTAGCCCTCCCAGGGGAGCTGCCCAGTGGGCAGTTTTACTACTGAGTTGTATAGAAGAGGACAATCAGCACGATAAAAAGCAACGTTCTGTCTCTGAAGGATCTAGTTCTGATCAACCTTCTCCTTTATCCGGCTCAAAACCCAGAGTCTCCTGTGGTGGGTGTTCACCCTCTCTGTCTTATTCAGACCAGAGACTTGGCCACCCCACACCCAAAAATTCACTTTCTCCCCCTCAGGGTTTTTAGTTGTTAACTAAAAAGTTAACCAAAGAAACTCCTGAAAAAGGAGGAATCTGTATCAGTTTGGCACATTATGTAATGGCAAAAAAACCCTAAACCTCAAATATGACTGAAAATTACATGGACATGGAAAGTAAATGAAATTACTGACTTTTTTAATGCCTTAGAGCTGTTTTACTTGCTAATGCTGCAGGTAAAAGTAGTAATACATGTAAAAAATGTCTTTTTTCCTTAATAAAATATGTGTTAATCATTCTGTACAAAAAGAAAAAGCTGATAACTTGATTACTGAAATTTCAACAGCCATTTATTACAGACCACCAGAAGCATGACTACAAAGGGGACAGCAGTAAAACCAAATAATTTTGCCAATTATACTTGACTGGGAGTACCTTAATTGTTAAATGGGTCTGTAGTGGATAATAGGACCAAACATGTTGTGCTGCAGGCAAAAGTTGCATTAATGTTAAGGATGATGAACCAAGGGTCTACTTTAACAAAAATAAAGTCAGCCTTAAACCAACTTAACTCTTATTTATTATATTTTAAAGAATATCAGCATGATATAACAACTTGATTCTCAACCTTCTCTTCATGAAGCATCACATTTACACTGGATAAAAATGTCATCCAATTGTTTACTTCAATAATCACAACACTTAATTTTCTAATCATCCACAGCAGAATGACAGGTACCTAACCATACATTATTAATGAATAGTATTCATTACACTAAACTGTATCACACTAAACATTCTTTTCAAGGTGCTAAAAAGTAGCAAAAATTATAAAATAAGTGCTTAAATTATTGTTATTGTTATTACTGCTATTCAAGAGGAGATTGGAAGAGAATGTAGGCACATATTCACACATGAACTGCCAAAGATCCACTTCAACTCTTCAAAGGCTGTCTCATTAGCAAGTGTTACAATAGCCAGATAGAGGAAAAATTGCTATTTTGATTGTTACACAAAGCCTAAGAATGTCTATTTTATTAGAATTGTGATATATTTTAAGTATTTTCTTTGCAATTATCTGGCAAACATGGATTGTTACATCCCATATAATACTGAAAGTTTCCTACACCTATATAATAGATGGAATATTCTTCTTACACAACAGCTGTTAAAATACAAATCAATGATTTCTAACAATACAGGTGACTCATACTTAAATTTCACTCTTTAAAAATGACGAATAAAAGTTGGAAGACGAAATTAAGGAGAAGGCTGTCAAGATTAACTACTTAAACTCAGAACTGTTGTAATTTTGTATCCCCTTCACCATCCTCAAGTTCTCTTCAAAGCATTGGTGTGATTTAATAATGGTATTTGACCCTTAGCTCTCATATCAACATCTATTTCACTGAAAATGCAACTAGAGGAGGGACGATTTATTAAGTAATATAAAAAATAAGACAACATTTCAAAAAAATTAACTTATAGGACACTTGGGAGCAGATTTGCTTTTGAGGGAGCGAAATCTCCTGGAAAGTAGTAACATGGAAACCTTTGAGACCTTGTTCAAACTCTTGGCTTTGAAGCTCACACTTAAAATTTTCTCTACAAATCGACTTTTGAGGAATATCTACAAAGACCTTTGAGAAATTTTCAAGCTGCTGGATAATCTGGAAGCAATAGTGCTTTGATATAATGTACAAATTAGGCATATTAGCAGTTAAACAAGTAAAAATGTTTCTTGTACATTTCAAGACCTTGAATTTTTCAGCAGCTCTTTAACACTTGTGGAGATCTTCTATTGCGTTTACTCAGCTACTTAACATTAGGCAGGAGCAAGCATCTATGCTGAATGTTTGCCGAGCCAGATCATCCAGTAAATTAAATCTGACACGGAGACCCCGCCAGCACAGCACCTGCTCCTGCCAAGTGCAGCTCTTTATAAATGTGATGGGTTCAGCCTGGTGCCACCTGTGCAGTTTGGCAGTGCTGCTGATTGCTTCTTGCTCAAAGCTGCTCACCAGGAGCTCTCACTCACCCCTTGAGCACCCATCGTGCAGCGACAGAGTCGAATGGCAGACAAAGATTTACAAAGGCAGGACTTGAGGCCACCTTTCAAGTAGACACAATATGCAGTGTCTGCAAGGCTCCTGAGAAGAGGGGAGCAGAGGACAGTGAAGTTGAATCTTTGAGCACCAGAGGCCCTGGCAGCCTCTGCCCCCATGGGCCACTCATTGACAATAGAGTAGCAGCACTGCCTGAGATGCTGAGCAGTTACTTCCCAGAGACCCATTCTGTGTGCTTGGTTCATTTTGTATTTCCAATTCTTAATAGTTCATTTTCTGTTACTGATTTTTGGTAGTTGAGTGATTTCTTAATAATTCAGCTTATTCTCATCCAATAACTTTGTCTCCTTCCTCCTATTTCGCCCAGCCTCTTCTCTTAGTCTTTCATGAGACTCCCTGGCCTAGGTCTGATCTTCGTTCACTGAAACACCAATTCTTTTCCTTTAAAAGATTGCTTGTGTAAACAAATCATCTTATTTGCTGGACTTCCTTTTGTAACTCCATACTGGGGGGCCCAGTACTTGACACAAAAGTCCAGGTAGTGTACTCCTCTTTGTCATCCTATCATTAATGGAGACATTTAATAGGGTTTGATCTGATATTGGCTCCTGGGGTACACTGCTGGCTCCCAACTAGACTTCGTTGCAGTGATCACCACTGCTCAGAGCCCTACTATCAAGCATCACAGCCTGATCATCCAGCTCATACTTATCAGCTTCTCTGCAAGGTTTTTGTGGGATACAGAATAGAAAAGTTCCCTGAAGTCTAGGCAGACAATACCTGTGGGGGCTGTTGTGGCAGCCCCTAAGGCCACCCCTCGGAAAGACCACGTGTGGGACCGGCCCAAGAAGAAGTAGAGACTCCCCTGAGGCAGAACAAAAGATGGTTAGCCCCAAGAGAAAGTGTGATCTTTAGTGGGCTGTCTGCCCTCTCCCCATTTGTTTTTTGTTTTGTCAATCACCTGTCTATCACCCTCAGTTTCTAGAATGTTCAGCTCAGTTCGGTAGTTGGTTGGTTTTCCCCCTTGTCCTTCTCTCAGCCCCCTCCCCGAAATACCCTCCGTTGGTCCCCTTCCCCTTGTCCCTCCCTTGTCCCTCCTCGGTGCCCCGATCCCATTGGTTGTTATGATCACAATAAAGTCTGATGCACGCTGGGCTCTGGGCTCTCAGCCCCTGAGTTTCTCCGCTCTCGGAGCTCACGGAGCACGGATCCCCCGATACTTTGTTTCAGTGTCGTTTTTGCCGTGTCGGGAGCCCGTCGCTTTGCTACAGTTTCGGCAGCCGCGGTAGTTTTGCCTGCCTGCTTCGGAAGACTGCAACCCAGGGCTTGGGGTCCCAGGATCCTGGCGAGTGTGGACCTGACCCCAGGGACGCTCCCTCGCCGCTTCTCGGGGTGCTGACCCCTACCCTGGCAGTCAGCCCTCGTCTTGGAACACCCGAGGGTCGCGGCAAATACCCACTGCTCTCCCTTCTACCGAGAGAGTCACCTTGTCACAGAAGTGAATTAAGTCAGGCAAGAATGACTTCCCACTAGTGAATCCAAGATGACACTCCTGATGTCCTTGACCTTTGTGTGCCTGGAAATAGCTCCATCACCTTCCCAGGGATTGAGGTGACCAATATATCTATAGACCTTGCTACCTTTTTTATGCAGTTACACAACCTTTACATTCAGGGAATTGAATGTTAACATTTTAAACTGTGGTTCAAGTATCCCATTTTTTACTCAGATTACACATGCAAACACTCAGGAAAATGCATTGTTAGAGGGACTATACTAAGAATCTCTGAAATCAGAGAGCATTTAATGAAATTTAAGGAGAAACCTTCATCCTAGAAAGAAACAGTATAAAATCTTCCAATAGAGAGATATCAGTGCTCATTTTGGAATTTATAAGGACGTGAACTGTTTCATTTAATATAACATGAGCAGAAGCAGCAGGTGAGTCCATTTTGGCCAGTAATTTCCTGAATATTTACCCTATAAAAATAATTTTTGAAAATAGTGTTCTGTGTGAATTAAGAGAAGTTGATTTCCCTCCTCTTTGCTTCCAAGGAGTACAAGGGAGCAACTTTACCAATGGTGCAGTTAAACAGCAGGTGAGGAGATGCCAAGTTCCTTATATACAAGCCCATGTGTAACCAAAACATGCAGATGGATTTTTCATTTAAACTAGAACTTGCTCAGACAAAAGGCTGGTGTAAACTGCAACCAGAGATGCAGTGGTGGTCATATTATTGCAAGTGATGTGTTTTGAATTCCATTTGCATACCATTGCAAGAAGAGAATCTGCAGAGAGGCAAATGTTTCACAATTTGCTTATTTCTGTTCTACAGCAAAGAGTAGATAATTCATATTTTTAGACACTGTGGCAACATTTTCTTCCTTCTTATGACACAATAAGAAACTGAAGACACTCTTCATTGGAAAGCAAAAGTAACCTCAGTTATCAGTGCTGCACACAGAGCTTTAGAGCAAGATTGCAATATTTTGCTAGGAACACTCATTTACTCATTAACACTCAGTAAATATTGTGCATTTACTGTCTCTTATTCTCCTTTTCTTTTAAGAGGAGGAGAAAGAAACACGTGTCTAAGATGTAAGACTCTGAAGTTAAACTTGTAAATAAATGCAAATATTTTACAAAGCATACATCATGAACAAACTCAGAATATCTCTCACTACTTAGCACTGCTGATTCCAACTTTCACAAACATTATTATCCCAGAATCCCTTTTATTGAGAGGAGAGATGCATACTTCTCTCTGTCTGTGGCATGGCAAATGGTAGTATTGCAGTCTACCTTGGCAAAGAGTATATTACTTCACTGTTAACACTCACTTTAAAGCTGAATAGATTGTTTTAGAAGATGAAATATTTCTTGATGTTCTGCTGCTTCTGTTAATTCACCACTCTTATGATTATTTTGCCTGAAGAGAAGAGACTTTATCACGAAATTTCTAATTGTCTGTCCAGCAGAGCTTCCTCAAACACTGGAAGAAGACCATATGCTTAAGGGCAACTGTGCACTCCACAAAACAACGTGTAGCTTTGTCATCTCCCCCTAGCAGATAGCCTCTGCTCATGATGGTAACAGCAGACATGCTACCCTGACCTAAATGGTGCTTGCACTAGAAAAACCTTATGTTTTATGAATCAGAGGTCTTCAACTCAGTCTCTACAATAATTCCTCCAGAGTCTTTGCATGCATTGGGATATTGCTCTATTGTAACAGATTTATTCATAGTTCAAATAGAGCAAATGCCTTCAAATATATTTTAAATGAAGAAAAATCATAATTTTGACTGGAATTGCAACCTCAATCAGAACAAGCTTTGTCCATCCAGACATTAGACAAGCTCGTTTTGATCCCTCAGGACTGTTCATTCAAAGGAGTTAAAAGAAAAATATCTGACTTTTCATGCTGACCATTCCATCACACTAAGCCAAATTTTTAGTCACCAACTGCTGTTTGTATCCTAAAGCTGCCCTTTGCTGGACCATGGGTTTATCAGGAAAGCAGTGGAGTCAGGCTCTTCATGGGTGATGCTGTCTGCATATTCCAGAGCCATCTGACAAACCAATACCATTGCCATTTGTTCCCATAACCTTACAGATGGGCATTTTTTCTATTTAACTGGGATTACAGAAAAAAGATTCTGTTACTCAATAAGAAAGAAATTAGATGAAGAGGAATAAATTTCCAGAAAAATACCTGATAACCTGATAAGCATGAGTTTGCACAGAAACAGAAAGAAAAACTACAGTATTATTGTTTGATAAATGATACACTATGCAAGTAAGAATTACAAATAATTATTAGCAGCAAATAATTCATTGCTGGATGGTTACTACAGTAAATATAAAAATCAATTCATGCTAATATTTGAACTCTACAGACAAAGTGAAACCACTTTAGAAATTTGATTCAATTGCCCATAAATTTATATTTGTTCTATGAGAAATGAAGACACATACATCAATATTGCACTCAGAGCTGGAAAGCTGGAATGAAAATGAAAAAACCACCTCCTTCAGTAGTGAAGAGACAGTAGGGAGCTTTTAATTTACAGCCTCAATTCCTAACAGAATAGACAAATTAATAATTTCTTTAAAATATGGCACATAGCCGTTACATTTCATTATGAAATAAATAGAAGGTCTTGAAGTTTTTCTACCGGTCACCATTATTCAAGACTTCTATCACCTTAAACCTGCCCTCTCAGCTATTTTTTTTTTTCATAGAGTTGCTTGAATTTTCCCATGTAGAGTTTTTCTAAAAGTGTGGGGGTGGTTGCCCTACCCTTCCCTGTCTCAAAACCCTGGGAATTGACAGTGCTTTAGAGGGACACCCCTGGGGCGGTGCTCCCTGATGGTAGGGCCCAGAAAGAGGATGGGCCACAAAGGGGCCGGATGCCCTGGCCCGATAGGGCAGTCCCCATGTCAATCCCACTCTCCCCCCACCTTAGTTCTCAAACCTTCCATTGTACTCGGTTGTCTGTGGGTTCCTTGTTCAGTCTATTACCCTTCCTCCTCCCCCTTGTTATCCCCATTGGCCCTCGCCTCCTTGTCCCTCCCTCATCCCTCCTCCCGGGAGCCCAGCGATTGGTCGGGTTGTTCCTAATAAAAGCTGTGGTTTCCAAGGTTCAGGGTCTTTCCCAACCTTGGCTTTCTGACGTATGCATCTCCTGTCCCTGTATCATTTCGCCTCTCGGGGAAGAACCTTCCCTCATACCCCAGCGACGAAGACACTCTGTAAATATACGGCAGAGGCAGAAGACAACGCCAGGGACTCGATTCCCGGCAACTGAGGGACCTGCTCCTGGGGCAGTGGACCTCACTGTTGCACACGCCTGGTCTTTGGCCAGTGGACCATCAGCCAGGCAGGCGTGTCGGTGACAGCTGGCGCCCCTCAATTCCTAACAGAATAGACAAATTAATAATTTCTTTAAAATATGGCACATAGCCGTTACATTTCATTATGAAATAAATAGAAGGTCTTGAAGTTTTTCGACTGGTCACCATTATTCAAGACTTCTATCACCTTAAACCTGCCCTCTCAGCCATTTTTTTTTTTTCATAGAGTTGCTTGAATTTTCCCATGTAGAGTTTTTCTAAAAGCACACACATATGTCACCAGCAGCAGTTTTATTCTAGAGATGCTTGGGATGATTGATAGCTGAAACACGACCAACCACAACGGCACCTCAGAAAGTCAATAAAGAAACTAAAGAAAAGTGAGTACACCTCATATGTGTGCTGTATTTGGATGAAAGAAATAAAAAATAATCTCTCATTTCTAGAGGAGGCAGCATTGGGAAATAATCAGGAAACTAGAAAATAAAAAACAAACTTAAAAGGAAATTTCTACCTGAGCAGAACTCAGGGAAGTCTTTTTATCACACCTCTTCAAATCCTCAGTTTCCCTCCATCCTCATAGTCATGGTTTAATTGATAAAAGTTAGTTGAGGGGGTGGGAGAGCTATTTTTCATGAATACTAGTTCTCAAGAGGCTAAGGCTAAGTCTGCTTCCATAAAAGTGTGGGCAAGCTGGCGCAAGTTTGTGGAAAAAAGTGTATGGTACTGATGTTACTTAGTGCACACCACATACATATTCACAGACTAAAGCATCTTTAGTCTAATCCCATGAATTAATTTTCTATCAGCTTCTGCAATGCATTTTTCTGTTCAGTTTCATCTTGAAAAGATCAGCTTTTCACTCTTCATGACTACTCAAAGCTGCCGAAGAGAGTTAAGTGGAGTTACCAGAATATCTACTCCCCATGCACAACTCTGGTCTGAACTAAGAGCTGTATGTAGATATACTTTACGTAGTGGTGACATATAAAATATAGAATAAGAGAAAATAGATTAAATAGGAAAAAGAATAGTAGCTAAAACACAAGTAGAAAAGGAAGGAAAACAAAGTAATACAGAGTAAAGAAAGGTAGCATTGAACAAACAAAATCTTTCACTTATTTGAACTAGGAATTTAATTCTTCCTCCAAGTTTCTCTTTTATAATCATATCTATATATTCAGCAATGACCTTATTTTAGGTGAAAAGATCACAAGGAGGATGAAGAGGAATAAGAAAAGGAAGAGAGAAGAAAATGAGGAAAAAGAAGAGGAAGAATAGCACATCATTAAATAAGTGAGACAATTACAAAATGCTTTAAGTTGAAAGCTGCCTCTTGAGGTCATCTGGTCTAACTCTCTACTCAAAGCAGGATCTATTTCAAAATTAGATCAAAATTCAGAGTTAGATCATACTCATAAACTAAAGAGCAAAAATAACACTGCCTGACATGACTGTGCTATAGGCTGTCAGGAAGATGTCTGGCTGTTTGCATAGCATCCAGGCACATTTCAGAGGAAAAAACCCCAAACTCTGGTAATTTTATTTAAAGAAAAACAAACAAAGCAAAACAACAAACCAATGAACAAAAAAACAAAAAAAAAAAAAAAAAGAAAACCAAACCCAAAAATCCCCCAAAAACCTCTACATGAAATACCATAAATACATAAAGAAATTCAAACACGTTACAAGTTCTTTTTATTAGCTATGACATAAATTTGTCTGTATCAATTTCTGATCTCATCACCATGTTTGAGAGTGTTGTCAGTAAAAATTTCAGCATAACTTAAACTGACCTGTTGGGTATTGAGCATTTGGAGGTTTTATTTCACTTTGCATTCTACCATGTTTTAACAATTTGCACACATTCTAGAGTATCAAACACACTGTGAGAACGTCTTTTGTTGGGAAAACTAAAAACAGAGCCCTAAGTGACAAAAAAGAACAGAAAAAAGATGTGATATTGATACATATTACAGTTATATCTATGATGGAACTGAAAAAATTACAAGATCAGTAGTTAAGAAACAATAATGTCATCAAGTTATATTAGCTTATCTGAATGTTTAGCAGACTACAATGTTTATCCTTTTATGAAAATATCATCACATGATATGAATAAAAATATCAGGATATTAAAAGCGGATTTACTAAGGTAGACCTGTTAAAATATTTCCTATTATCTCAGGTGAATAAAAAACAAGATAGTGAACATTTCTGTAAGACTATTTATTGCAGAAGACAGTTGAAGGAAAATATTTTCACTACCCAGACTGCATCTTAGATCAAAACTGAGACCAAAATAGAGAAATGGAGAGAGGAGGGGAAATAAAAATTGAACCTTTACCTCAGAAACTGTGGCAAACACATACCCACAGACATACTTGGACACAGGTAAAAAATGAGATCTGCTAACATATGCAAACGTTAAAAATATTAAATGTGATGGCCCAAATATAACACTAGAAATCACAGTACTACACAAGGCCACGTTTTTACTTTCTTCAGTAACAGACTCTGAGGAATGTTCTGAATTAATATTTTTTCTATAGATGAAAAATGAAGAAAATCTGAAGAAAAGCACATCAGATCTTCTTCACTGGGATCTAGATAACTGTCATGTTTTTAAAAATCTTTGGATAGCTCAACTATAAAATAAATTTGTTGTTTGAAACAGCTTTGAAATTTTCAGTGAGGTGTAAAAAATCAGAATCTACATACTAGTTATCTTTACTCATATATTAGAAAATACAAGCACATTTTTACAAGGGAAAACACAAATATCAATAGTCACAGAAAGAAAAAAAGCGTATTCTCAATCATCTCACACACCATTTCTGTTTCCTGGTCAAAGCAAGTATTCACTTCTAGTATAATATCACCAAGATGCTAAAAAAAACTTTGTGATATCTAGTTTGTTCAGGTTTAGATGTTATGTCTTCAGAATCTGGAATAACCATTAATTTTTTTGCCTGATGATTTCTTCTGCATGGTTTCTTGAAGTAATTGTACAGGGTCAGTGTAGTCATATTAATCTAACACAAAAGGTGTTACTGTTAAGCCCATGATGCACAGGCACCATCTGCCCATGGCAGTATTTGGGTCTTTTTGGCATTACTGCAAGGACTACTTGAACAGCTGAGCTGAACAAAAGTAGATAATGTGTTTACTTCACCCAACCCTATACCAAAGATTCTAAGCTTGTTATAAGATACTGAGTGGTGCGCAATGTCATAAGAGATGCTCTGGGCAAAATGGTTACATAAATATCTGTGATTTATGGCATGCTGAGCATATCACTGATAGCTACAAACTCCCATTTTCACATGTTAGCTTTCTGTCTGTGTGTATCATCCTCTCGATTGTTTCCTCAAGCTATTTCCCGATTTCTTTCTTCGAGTCTTCCATGTGTAAAGAATATAAGTGCACAACACTGTAAGACCATCCATTTTCTAAGTGTCATCTCTGAAAGACTACTTTTTTATTTAAGGTACACTTCAAACTGACTATAACTATATAAATCATAATCTAGCAAAAAAGAACTTCCCTGCTAGACAAACATATTTGAAATGTATCAGTTTATTGCAATGGTTTAAAGTGGAAAAAAAAATGATATAAAGGAAAAGAAAAATGGGGGGGGGGAGGGGAAGAGAAAAGAAAATGAAAAGTCAACTTGAAATAATGCAGCCTAATGAACAGCATCAGCTATTTCTGTTTTCACTCAACACTTCTCTTCCTTTTCAACTCATGTTGTTCTTTATTCAGTCTCTTATATCTGACCAGTAGAGGAAAAAATTAAGTACAAAAACCCAATAAATTTTTGTGAAAAATACCGTGCATTTATACAGTCTATGTTTCACCATATGATTATTTCTTGATCTGAAGCTTCACATCTAAAATTAGATTTACCAAAGGGGGAGTAAAATAGAGCAAAAGCTGTAAAGTGTAGCTTTGCAGAGATTGTCTACTCTATTAAAAATCAGCTTCTCTCTCCATATAATGAAACTTACAGCACCATTCCCCTCACAGTGGGGTAGAAAGAGATGAAGACAGGAGGATTTATTTCTTCTCATTAAAAAAGGCTGTATAACACCTCTTAATCAAAATAAATGGTGACAAGCCTAAGAGTAAACACAGTAATGCAAGATTCACAGGAACAGTGACTTTAAGAAATAAAAGGCTAAAAGGTGTTTTCTTGCTGTCCTTTGTCCCTGTTTAGAATTATTTTTAATTAAGAGTAGTCACAAAGTAGTATAATTTTGTAGGTGAAAGGAAACATTTATGAATGCATGTGTATGTTGAGGTAATATGTGCTGGCTAGTAAATGCCTGATGAGAGCCTTTGGACTTTGCAGAGGTTACATCTTGAAACACAATTATGTGACTAAAGCAGTGTGGTACAGAAGAAATGTGTTTAAGTGTACAATGGAGTTCCACAAACACTAATATGCAGATGATTGTCAGTGGGTACTGACAATGCCTTTTATCTCAGTTCTACTGCAATTTTGAGAAATTTTGAAATCTCTGAAGGGATCCAGTGGTTAAAAGAGTTCTCTGTACATCTGATGTGCTTTGAATATATCACGAACCATTTTAAAATGTGAAAAGTCTATATGAAGATGAGAACGCAGTTCAGAAAGGACATTGCAACTGAGATGTCTTCAAATATTTCGAGCGTAATGCAGAGCTGAGATTGGTTCATTATACACAGCATGTTATTGCACAGATGTTTACAGCACAGCCATGTTACGTGGTGCGTACTGTGCCATCTAGAGACAGAACGCCTGCAAAGCCCTCCTACGTTATCTAATCCCTGAGCAGGCCAGCTCCAATGACAGATCGTTCAGATGATGCTTTATCTTTTGTCTCTGGCCTTGATGGATGTTGCTGTGCTTGGGCCAGCTGAAATGTAAAGGAAAGGACAGGATGATAACAGCTTGCTCAGTGGTGCATCACAACACATCAGTGTGGCGCTGTCCCACTCGTCACCCGCGTTCCGCCTACACGGCACTGCTCAGAGTAAAGTAGACGCAGGAAATAAGAAATGTTGGTGCACTCCATAGGCCTATTGAATAGATGTATGGATAGAAACCCCACTAGATGGAGAAAATTGAGTGATGAATGCTTAGGAGGGGAAAGAAACACCTTGGGAGAGGATATTGATCGCTGGTAAAAATCTGTGATGGTAGAATAAGGCAGGGTAGGATGTGAAATAGCAAAAAATATAGAAGGAGTTCAGGGTTAAAAAGTACAGTTTCAAGTAAGTGCAATGAGAAAGAGAAGGGAGGATTTAACATTTTGAAGAATATTTAGAATACAGAGATTGTATCAGAAAAACATGGCATGACAAAAATTATATTCTGGTTATGTTAAGGTGTGTTGGTGGAGCATATGTAAGGAAACTGTCAGCAGTCCTTTCCTCAGTCCATCTTCTGGTTTTGTTGGTATATTCTACTAGTTTGCAGCACCATGACATATTGGAGCTGCTGGTTTCTTTTAAGCTTAGCATTATTGTGGATGATTATATAGAGAGATATATATGTATGTATACATAAAATAAGTAAGTCACAACAACAGAAGAAAACAGATTGTTCACAAAAAGATGTAATTTCTGGATTTTTGTCACACTTTTTACATTAGGCTTGGCAAATACAGCAACTGCAATATTGGAAATATTTCTGGCATGTACAAGCAATGACATTTCTCAGAGATGAGAGATAAAGGAGATTTCATACCCTAATCTTCTCATGTCAAGCTGTTCAGAAAAGAAGAATCCATATGAAAATATAATTTGACAGATAAAGTGTTCCAACCATGTTCCTGAGGAGAGGAAACATTGTTCCTTCTATGGCTAAATTTTCCTATCAGAAATAAAAAAGATGTGCAATACATATATGAAACAAATGACTAATGGACTTATACCACAGAACTGATCCCAGTACAGAAGTAAAGCTAGTTTAAACCTTTCAAGAAGTCAGTCTGTGAAACAAACATCAATATAACAGGACTTTCACAGGCTCTTAGGGGAAAAAGTAAACCAGAGGTACCTACATGATTTTAAAACAGTGGTGCACACTCCTCTCCTAAACACTATTCGGCCTGCACAGTTTCCAAACACCCAGAAAACTGAGTTTGTAGCTCCGGCTTCAACTATGCACCCTTTTACCATTTATAGATTGGTTAGCTGACTAAAATAGAAAGGTCTGGTTTGGTGTTTGGGTTTGGTTTTGGTTTCTGTTTTGTTTTGGGTTGGGTTTTTTTTATTTGTTTGTTTTTTGGGTGTTTGGTTTGGTTTGGTTTTATTTTGTTCGGGGTTTTTGTTGGTTTGGTTTGGTTTGGTGTTGTCGGTTTTTTGTAGTTTTGTTTCTTTTTGGTTTTGTTTGGTCTGGTTTTTAATGAACTCTTCTATTATGGTGCAGATAATACAAGGAGAGGAAAGCATACTTCAAAACATTGTAAACAGATTCTCAAAACAACCAGAGTGAAACACTTGTCTTCTTAACTAATAACTTTGTTTACTGCCATAGACCAAAGGCTAGTTACAATTGACTCTGTACATAATGCAGAGGAAAAGTATAGATGCCCCAAATAGTAATGAGCTGGTTACTTCCCCGCACACAGCCTAATTGTGTTCACACAAGTTACTTTGCTTTCTCTGTCAAGAAACCCTCTAAAATGTCCAAATATATCCAGAGGAAAAATGGGAAACAAACAAAGAAAGAACTTTAAAAGAGAAAAAGATCATCGAGTTTTCTTTGGTGAAAAAACCCTCATTCTCAAAGCGAATAATTATCTTTCTGATTTTAGAGCTCCCAGACATGGAGTCCTTTCTCCTGCAATGTTTCTGATATAGACATCCAGCCAGTGGTGATCCCTGTAGAACTACTTCACAGCCATTTCCTAAGAAGTTTTTCATAAACACGTACAGAAAGACACACAAAGAACTGGTAGAAAATTAGTATTCAGACACTAAGTTTTACTGCACATTAAGTTTTGATTAAATTACCTTCATAACAAAAATATTAATTTCAACATTAATACTGATCAGTGAACAGTTTACTATGTCCTGTGATTTAACCATGATTATGAAGCTATACTGTGTTTTCATCCTTCATATTTAGATGAGGGCAAAATCAAGGATTTGCAGAAGAGACTGGAACTTTAAAGCCATTTTTATCTCCATTTGGGTGGTTATCATTCCTTTCCTTTAAAAATGAAGCTTCATTTTTGCATACCCTCTATCCTTTTATATTTGTATATGCATCATATTTCAATTTCTGAATTATTTTTCCAAAAACACTTTTGATTTTGGAAGCCTTACACATTTGTAATGTTGTAGAAGACTGTTAGGAAGCATACATAAACACATTGATGGGGAGATCTTCAGAGTAATACATTTAAAAATAATAAGATTAGGTAGAATTAGATTAGAGAAGAATTATTGATACGAATGTATAAAAAAATTGCTATCCTCTTCCTTAGAGAGTAACCTTCTTTTTGGCAGAATAATTTTATATAGCTGAGTCAAGTATTTTAGTGGATTACCTAATCTTTTCTACTAAATTTATTTTTACCTTACTTTTAAAGCATTGTGAGAATTAGAAACCTCACCAAAAAAAAAAAATAGATGTAGGGATAGAAATAATTTTTTAAAAGCACGCATATATGACTGAGATAAAATGACCATGTAAAAGTCAATAAATTAAACTTTGTTTTCTAACAAGGGTGGAGGACACAGTTAATATTTTTGAAAGTAATATCTCTGTTCATTTCCATTCAGACCAGCAGAAAAAAAGATACTGCGTGTTTTAAATTCAGTAACTCAGACCTGATTGAATAAACCTGTTGTAGAAAAATCCATACACGTAAGAATTTTTTCTGTGGGTACAGAATTGTTGTAAATAACGATGTGCATAAGAACCAAGTTCATGCAGTTTCACAGAGAGCTTATAAGCATCATTAAAAATCCATAATAGCTTTTCGGTTGTTTTGTTTCTCATGACCTCTATTTAAATAGAACTTTTATTCTCTGAGATGAAGCCAATGCAAGCTTAATAACAAGAAAACCAACAAAAGCTCTGCAAGGATCGGACGGGGTCAGGAAGTAGAAACTCTACTTTCACAAGCTCAGACCTCAATCTGTGTCATGTGAGTCATCAAGTGAGCCATAATATACAAGAGACTGCACAAATAACTGCAACTTTCCATGTACTTTAAACTTACCTGCTCAATACAAGTCAAATTTACTCTTGAATTTCCAGACTTCTACATCACTTGCTCTGAACAACATTTGCTCAATTGCCACACATCGGGGATTTCAATATGTACTGTCTATTTCTTGGTATTAAAGTAGCCTGTGATTCCATTTTCACCCTGTTTTAGGCATTCTAAAAAGGGAAAAGAATATAAATAAAAATATATATTGATATATCTTAAGGCAGCTGTCATACCAAATAATCAAGAGAAAATCCAAGGATAAGCAGTATAGTTTGGCCTTAAAGCTAGAGAATGATCTCCCACGTTGTTTTATTTAGGTTCATGAACAGAGCTTGAGATAGCAGAAGGCTAAAAGCAGTGTTGGTGTACTTACTAATAAATTCAGTCTAAGTGGGACAATGAAATAACAGGAACTCATTGAGAAGTCCTAAATACTCATAATTTTCTTCTCTGCTTACTTATGCCTCTTTGTTTCTAACAGCTGTCTCTCCATCAAAATAATCCCATTTCACAGAATATCTTAATATAATTTGCATTCATCACTAAATATTTCACACTATATTTTACTATATATTGCAGTCACAGAAAGAAGAAAAAAGTGAGCCACCATTAATACTGCAGTTAAAGGAATACCTGATACTGTCAATAGTCATTTTCAAAGCATGGATAAGGTCTCAGATAGCTGCATGTAGAAGTTTTGGCACAGATATTTATTTTATTTTGATACAGGAAGAATTGGTTTTGACTCTAAATCTTATATATGCTGCCATTAAATGTGAAATGATCAAAACTTTCTGTTGAGATTTTCAAAATTAAAATACATTAAAACCTTTCTGCAGTGATATTTTAAAAGCTTGCTCAAACTTAATACTCATGACACCTGTTTGCCCTGTTTGAAAAAAAAGTATATTTCACTATTTTCTTTCTCCAGAATGAGGACCTGGGGGTTACCACATAGATAGAGAAGAGCATCCTTGGCTGGGAATAAGACTTTCTACATGTATTTGAAGGTAGAATTTTTCTCTGATAGTAAACATTTCTGTAGTACAAAAATAAAATGGATAACATATTCAAAGAGCAAGAAAGGTTAGGTGAAGAAAAAGAACAAAAGCTGTAATAGTATTCCAGATTCTGCTGTGACACGGGAGTTCATAATTTTTGTACCTGACCTCACTGAGAAGATCCAAGACTTAAAAATCTGAAAATTGGGAAGAGCCAAAAAATGTATCTACAGCTTACATTTTCTACTCTTAAAACAAGTATTAAACCACATCCAGGTAAAATGATCAGCAAGAGATGGTCTTCTTGTATTGACCTGTTGCAGGATACAGTACCCACTGATGGCAGAAAAAGCACCCAGATCTTGGCACATGCAGTACTAATATTCTACTTTTAAGTGGTATTGCCACAAATCTGAAAAATTTTAAAAGTTTTTAGTGAATCTTTCTATATCTCACAATAGTGTGTGAAATAAAGTTGTAAGAAGTATCCTAACAATTTTAAATGTCATTGAACCTTTTTTTTAAACTTCATGGCAACAAATTCTACAAACTATTGTATATTACAAAATATGTCATATGAAAAGCTCTTTCTGAGACATGATCCTCCTCTAAATTACAAAAAAGTAACGCATGATTTATTGGTTATAGTATATCATCTCACTTCTACCATTCTTTCTTATGATGGACTTATTAATTTTATTTTATGATTTCTTCAGACAATAATAAGACAGGCTAAATATCCTCCTTGGGGAAAAAAGAGAAAGAGAAACGTATATAAGCACAAAATAAAAATTACCTTTAACAATTCTTTATATACTCTGTATTGGTTGTGAAATCAAATTTGTGACAATGGAGACAAAATATATTCTTAACTGAATATTATTTTAAGTGTAGCTATAACTACCCCCTCTCAACCTCCCAGCCATTTCAGAAGATAAAAATACTGCTATGTTTATCACAAAACAGAAATGAAAGGTTTATTCAGCAGTAATTTATCCCTATCTAGAATAATTACAATTGTACTCAAAGCAGGAATATTTTACAAGTCCTACACTTTCATATACTGTGATTGAATTCGTTTTCACACAGAAACAATGACTAAATGGCTGGTAATGTCTGAAAAAACTGGATGCCCATACCTATCAAACTTTGAAAACTGCGAACCAAACCACACTCCATTCTCTACTATAATCCTATTTTCCAAGTATCACATAGGAAGATTTTCATTTGTCATGCTCATATACCTCCTGCAGGAAGATTTTCACTTGTCATGCTCATATACCTCCTGCCTGGGAAGAAAATCACACCACCAAACGAAACCAAACCAAATCAAACCAAACCAAACCAAACCAAACCAAACCAACAAAGAGAGGAAGGAAGGCAGGCAGGAAGGAAGGAAACAAACACAGCTCTGGTATACATTAGAATGAAGGAAAAAAAAGATAGAAAAAAGTAAACACAGAGTACAGGAAGAGGTGTAAAATCCAATTATATAACAGCAGTTTGCAATGAATACCTGATGCACCTCTAAGTTTTTTGTGTCTTTTGGTTTCATTGGTTGGTTGATTGGTTGGTTGGTTGGTTGGTTGCAGTTTTTTGTTAGGTTCATTTGGGGTTTTTTTTTTTTGGATGCTACAGTCATGTTCTACTTGCATAATATTAGATCCAGAGAAAAAACACCTAATGTGACAGTCATGTGTCTTTATGTTAGACAGTGAATATGACATTTCTTCTTTAATTATCATCAAATATTTGCCTAATGAATGTGTTTGAAGACCAGATGTGAGCAGAACAATCAATTCTTGCAACAGCATTTTAAAAAATACACTGAAAGGAAATTTAATATATAAAGGGATGTTTCTAGAAGAAAATTAGGATTATTTCCTTTTGCAAAAACGCCAGATCATTCAGTTTTCTAGGATATCTCCACCTCTCATTTTATTCCCTAACATGCTGAAAATATTCCCAGCCTTTTAAAGTTAGTTACAAAGGCTCATTGGCAGACTCATCACCTTTGATAGCATAATTTTTAATCTGCTGCTGTAACCCAAGAGAATCTTTTAATAAAGAGATTAAAGTATTGAATTTTTATTCTTCACGCTCAAGAGGACAATGTTTGACCCTGATGACTAATTGAAAGCTAAATTTTATTGCATTATACTGGACACTAATTAAAACAGTTGGGACATTTTCCCAGCAATGCAACAGTTACCAAAAAAAAAAATCCTCCATATTTAGAAAAAGAAATGGAAAGACTATGGAGAAAAAAAAAAGAAAAATATGTACTTAATATCAGAAATGAAGTGGGAGATCATAACAGAATTAGATTAAAAATAAAGAGGATTATAGTTTAATTAAATTGGTTTGTGGCAGAGCTAGTTAATCAGATTTTTTTTTTGTTTCTTTGTTTTTTAATATCCTATTTTCAGATAAGAGAGTTTTTCAGCAGGAACAGGAGTTGTTTACAAAGATGATGCAAAGTTGTATCGTAGAAGTCAACAACAGTTACTTTACTTGCAGCAGCATTAATTAACATCCTCAGTCCTGAAGTATATTCCTCTAATAAACACACTTTGATGTAAACTGACAATATCCTCCCGAATAAAGCCAAATTTTTGCACCATGAGACTGTGTAAATAAATTATACTGATTTAATGAGATCCATTTAAGATCTACATCTGATGCTTACCCAGAGTAAAAAATATGTTAGTCTGTGCTAGCATATCTTATATCACTTCCCTGTGTGTGTATATGAATTTCATTTGTTTTTCTGAGAGACAACAATATCTGGCTTGAAAAAAAAAAATAAATTCTTTGAGTGTTCTTCCATTACTCTTTTCTTTCTTTAATCAGCCCTACATTTTTTGTGTCATGCTGAAAATGAAGGGGTTGATAGTCCTTGTTTCTAACACTACGTTTGCCTTACTTAATTATTTCAGGAAAAGTATCCATGGATGGTGTAAGCCATGTTAAAACTATACTGTCATACTTTCCTTGAAACTCTGACAGTACCAGAAAGGAATATTCATTTCCATCAGGCCAGCTGGTGGAACATCTATCTGATTAATTGTGTAGATGGCTACACAATTGCAAGAGCTGACACAGGACTATGTGTGAAATTGTCTCTGAAAGGAAGAGGAGAGTAAAAGAGAGGGATGTGCATGAGGAAGAAAAGGAGAGGGAGAAAGGAGTGACAACACAAGGGCGAGCAAAGCTTTAAAGTAGTAATTCTCTAATATATTGGCATATGCCAACCATGAGAAAGCAGAACACATTTCAAGGCTTGCAAGCATTACATTGTGGAAGCAGTGTTGGATTTTCAGGCTTTTTACTCTCTGGATACCAGGAAAAGGCTTTGGCAGCACAGTGTGCTAATAAATTCAGTACTTGATAAACTTAATAAATTTAATTCTTTAATGACTTGATTTTTTCACTAAACACAAGCTATTGCATACCATTAATCACCAACATACATCATTTTGTTTTTTCAAGGAAAGATAACAGACAAGATGATCACAGGCTTACGGAATTCTTTTACAGTGAACTGAAGCACCCACTTACTTGAATCACAAAGAGAACTGTACATTTTCTATTCTAGGTCTATGATCAGTTTTAAGGGCCACGTCACCAATATTAAGTATCACATAACTCTTTTTCTTGTTGCTGTTTAAATTTTTGAAGGCATGTTGCTTTATAGGGCTAGCATGACTAATATACCTTTGAAATTCTTGAAACAATACATTTAAATCCTTTCAAATCAATCTAAACACACTTACAATAAAAAAAAGAAAAATTGTCCTTAAATAAAAAAAATTTCTTATTTTCTTGTCACACACGTACACTTAAAGAATATGAAAAATATTCCTTTCATTTACATCCTTATTCAAACTGTAGGCACTAAAAATTCAAATGAACCCTAATTAAAGTTATTATCTTAAAACTTCAGTAGAACAGTTCTCATCTATATTAAAGAAGTTTCTAGTTCAAAGGAAAACTCTTTGTGAAAGTCATGCATAATTTTTTTTCTCTTGTCAGAAATCAATTATGGTTTTGTAATCATTAAGGAGAAGAGTTGGCCTTTCTTAAGATAAAGGACAAAGGTACCTGGTCATGAAATACCCCTACTTAATTAAAATACCCCTACTGACAGGCTCCTATTTAAAATAATAAAAAAAATTTTTCCTCATTCTTTAATTGATGTCGATGGGCAACAGAGGAAAAATAACACATACAGAGAAAATTAAACAGTGCAAAAGTATAAATATAAATTCCCACACCTACCAAGATTTGTTGTGATGTACATGAGAGACAAGGGAAGGTGATAATGTGGGAGAAATTTATCACTGTATAAAAAACCCCACAGAAATTAATTTCCAACCTGTTGTTGACAGTGGAGGTTCTACAATTCTGGTATTAAGCTCAAGAGGTCATGCCCACAAGTTTGCCTAAAAATATTGATTTCCTACAATCTAAATACCTAGTGTCACTAGGTACTTTTAATGCTCATGAAATTGTAAGATAATCCAGGCTAATCAGGTAAACTTTGGGAGGTCTCTCCAGCTCTATCCTCCTGCCCACAAGAAAGATCCTGGCTCTGTGCTCCTGATCACCTTTTCTTGTCTACATATACATAAACCAAAGTGATTATGGGGGCCTGTGTTGACTTTACAAGGTCTCTGTAGGCTCATTTCTCCAGCCTGCCCTGGACATTCTGTTCAGCAGCCCTGCCTCCATGCTTGTCAACTGCTGCCCCTCGTTTGTCATCATCCTTAGATTTGGAAAATGTACCTGGGTACCTCCTGCTTCCTCGTAAGGGTCACTGATAGAGATAAGAAATAGGCCAACTCCAAGGAAACACTCCAGAGGTGCTCCAGTTTTTCATTCATTCTGTATTACTACCCTCCAGACTTACTCCCCAACACAGACCACTGTGGGAGACCATCTCCAATGCCTTTTTAAAGTCAAAGTAAACAACTTTTAAGATCTAATTCTTACACATAGGCTGTTTTCCTCTTGCATCAGAGCAATGAAACATTAGACAGAACTTATTAGCTGTTGTTGCACACAGCCAGAAAATAATAGAGAAAGCTCTCTCAACAGAATTTGTTTCTCAAATATTAGCACAATACATTGGTTTTTAACTACCTAAAACAGATACCATGTTCTTTTCTTCCTTTGTTTTTATTAACTTAGACAGATTTCATTGAAGCCACCACCCACCTAAGTTTTTCCAAGCTTTCTGAAAGGAAAAGGCATTTTTTCAGATGATGTTATTAGTGGTAGTATGAAAGCCTGATAAAATCAAATTATTCACTGAAGAGTATTGGGAAAAACTTATCTCTCTAGGCTTCATTTCCTTTACACAAACAGGAATCCACTGAGAAAAACTGGGTTTGGATATAACACCAAAGACGTTTACCAATATATTACTTAATCATATTTACCCCACAAATTCTAATTCTTGCCTTTTTCATTATCTTAATTAGTGAAATGGAAACAAAACAGACCAAAGTGCAGCATGAGATGAAGACTTCCATAAAACCAAAGAATCCTTAGCTGTAAAGACAATTTTTGCCCACTGAAAACCAAACTGGCTTCCTTTTTTGTCAAGTAGAGGATCATGAAACTCAAGCTGCAACATATGTCCAGCACTCCAGTAAGCAAATTGCCTGTTCCAAGCTGTAATTCAAGGTCTGAAACATCTGGCTGTGGGGTAGTTGAGGCCAATGAATTTAGTCTTAGGTTTTACTTAGACACAGAAAACTAGTATCCAAATACTCTTGGTGTCTTGCTCTGGAAAAGAATTCTGCTTCCATTATTCAGTATCATAAATAGAGTCAGTGAAACTAAAGAGCACACACTCAGCAAGTAAGTAGAGCTGCTTGGCTATAAGTAGGCAGTTCATGTTTTATGCAGCAGTCATCATATCATGCTTTTGCATACGTCAGGCAAAGGCATCCACAAGAGAAGACATGGTGTCGTGGTTTGACAGTGGCCCAATGCCCAGCACCCATGAGAGCCGCTTGCTCACCCTCCCCTGCCACAGCTGGGAAGAGAAGGGTAAAAAATTAACAAAGACTTCATGAGATAGAGATGGACAGAAAAATGCACCCCAGGCTCATACAGAATGTGGGAATGGACAAAGATGTGCATTGTGTACAAAGCAGGAAGACTTCACAGCAAGCTGGGAGGTGTCTGCCCTTTCTATCTACTTTGTCTATCCTTTGAACAGGAAAAAAAGGCAGGCTAAATTCAATTGAGAGGAGATAAAATAAATAAAGAAAATGATGATTTTATCTTTGACTTCTGAGGGACACGGAGTACATCATTATCTGTCTTTCCTTCTACAATCTCTAAACCTTTTTGTGGTTTTCTGTTTTTTGGTATTTGTTTCTTTGGGGTTTTCAGTATTTTTGATTGGTTGGTTGCTTTTTTTTTTTTTTTTTGAGGTGTTCTTTCTTGGGGGGTGTCTTTTTTGTTTTCTTTAAATAACTTTGTGATTTAATCTTATCCAAGTCTCTCCCATTACCTCAGAAAGATAAACACTTTTCTAATTGCAAATACTTTCTTGAACTGCACACAAAAAATTAATTGTAGTTTGTTTAGATAACAGTGATTAAATTGTCAGTCAACATTTTCAGTGTGGCAGTTTTTCTGACATTGTTCAAAAGCTGGGATTAAATCTAGCATTATCAGGCTAAGAGATCTTTGTATCTTCTCACTCAGTGTTATCTTTCAGTTTTGTAGCCCACAACATGGATACTGAATAGTCTTCCATAGCACTTTTTCACCCATTAGTCTTGTAGCCTACAATGCAACTACTGTTTAAGGCATGAAAGTATAAAGTTGCTTTGTTTTGTAAATGAAGTACAAACCTGTGAAATTTACAGTTCTCAGTCAAAGACAGTGGGCACAGCCTGATTTCAGAAACATTTCATAGACATGGAGTAATTCTAAGAACATAATTCTAGATTTATCCCACAGCAAAACGGAAGAGCAAAAAGGAAAATATAAGCCACAGTGACATGTATTTCCATAATCAATATATCACTGGCAACATTTCAAATTAATTTTATATATATATACTAAAAATTGTTGCAAAGAATATAGTGGTTCGGGTTAATGTCTATTCTGACTAGATGCACTGAACAAACCAAATCTTGAGATCCAAAGGAAAAGCTGTTTAGCCATTTCTAACCCATTGCTAAAAAAGCTTTGCAGAAAATGAAAATTTGTATGTAAAATCACTTAACTAACTAAAAAAAGACAATCTGAAAGGGTGTGTGAAGGGGTAATACCTTCTCTTTTAAGGGCTTCTGGTCAAAAGAGCCATAAACAAGGACTTACAGAGGCAAGTCCGAGAGACAATTGATAAGGGAAGTTATGATAAGAATAAACCTAGCCAATTGCACTAATTAGTGTGGAGGTGAGAAGGTTTTGTTTTTCTTCAGTATGATTGTCTGACTAATGACCTTGCAAAATTTGGATGATAAGGGAGAGAGACAAACAGAGATATAAAATCTGAACAATTAGCCTTAATGAAGACAAGTAGAAATGCACCTGTTCAGTCACACTAATTGATAGGCTACCAAGAAATCAATCCGAATGTTTGCTTCTGGTAAGGAGGCAAAGAAGAGGATACTGCAGGTGGGGAGGGTAGGGGGACTATGCTGACTGATGAATCAGTGTGCAAGTGAAGGGAATCTGGAAGGAGAAGTAGACAGAAGGGTATAGAAGGGGCCAGCTTCACTCGTCTGTGCCTGATCACCAGTCTGTTCTATAATCTTATTAATTCTTTTCTCAGCTCTCTCACTGCATGATCTCAGTCTCTATCCCATGTGTATGTGTGGCCTGCATGCACATCTGGTGGATCCTGAGTGGACTGGATGTCAGGTACTGCAGTCAGACTGGGGGTACGGGCACCCCTGGTCTATGGTGTCAGCTACCGCAGCAAGTGGGGTCTTAGCAGCACCAATTGAAATGAGCTGGGGTCTTTAACTTCCAGCTGCAGAGGCTGGAATGGAGTGTATGTTCCCAAATCCTGCTACAGGGAGGATGGCTGTGGGTGAGGTGAGTGAGGATTTCTGCATGGGCAGCTGGAGCAGGACAGTGGGGCACAGCCTGTGTGCCTGCTGTCAGCTGCTGGGGGCTGGCAAGTGTTTGTCTCTTACCCAAACCAGTTGAGTGTGCACTACTGTAGGGGCTTGTGTCTGGAGAACTTCCTCTCAAACTTTAAGCTGGACTCCACAGCAGGTAAGGGATGCTTAGGTCTGGGCCTGGGTAGTAGGTCCACAGGAGGTCCATGTGCTGCAGAGGACTTGAGAATTTGGAGGTCATGAGAGATAAATTTGCCAGTGAGCATCGAGCTGTACCAGCTGGTGTGTCAGGGACTGTGAAGCAGGTAAGGAGCTACGGTCTGGGCAGGTGTGACAGGCAGGCAGAGAGCCCATGGTGGTACTGGCAGGATCCATCTGCCTGTGTGTGCTTGTGAACTTGGAGAGTGCCAGGGAAAATGGGGGTAGAGAGGAGGGTGAGGCTGTACTTCTACTGTCACTTAGAGTAAATAATTTGATGACCACAAATGACACAATAATGACTGTTCCTAATATCCTGAACGCATTCAAAAAGTTTGGAATTAGCAAATATCAGTGTGAAGATGTACTTTCTGAAGTATATGGTCCAGGATGGAGGTATAATAAAATTACTTAAGCTTTCCACACTTGAAAGTATTTCTTGTTATTTTGAGCTCTCTTGCAGAGAGGTTTTAGCAGTAACAAAACAGAGTAGGTAGGGGAGATAAAAAAGAAATATGAGCAGCAGGATTTCTCAGTGGTACCAAGAAAGCACTATGCTTTCCACAGTCTTCCTTCCTAGTTTTATGTGTAATTCAGTTAATGTTTCTGCTAGCTCCTGGACAACAGGAAGTGCAAGTGCCTGAGAACATTTATTTTAAACATTAAACACTGTATTAGCTGCATTAATCAGGCACATGCCAGCATGAAGAGCGGGAGTGGAAGGGAGGAATGAAAGTTTCCAAGATCTTTGATCATGTTGCAGCTAAAGAAACCTTGAAATATTTTATCCTCTGGCCTTACACACTTCTGCCTCTTCATCTGTTATCTCACTGACAGCCTCTTTGAGTCATCACTCTTAGTAGTCTCGTATTTTAATGGCCTTCTCTCATTAGGTAGCAGACTGTTTTCCTCTTTGTCAGACTATGAGTACAACTGAAACCAGTTCTTTTTTTTTATTTAAATAAGCTTATTCAACAACACAACATGAAATTTAACGGTCTACCATTTTTCAAGTAAATATCATTAAAATATTAAAACATTATTTCATTCTCTTATAGAAATAGAATATTTTTTTCTTTAGAACAAGAGTTCAGTCACTGCACAGTGTGTTCCTTTGCCTTTGACATTAGCAGCATGACTGATTGATAACTTAACATTACTTAGGTACGAGATTAATCTCCAAGTAGATTCAAGAGCAGGGAAAAAGAGACATTGAAGACATCTTTATACCTGAACTGCTGTAAATTAAAAAAGTAAAAAAATGTAATTCATCAATTTTTCTGCATTGACAGACAGCAGTATTTCTTTAAAAATACTATCTGAAGGAATAACAACTCTTTAAGCCAAAACTGTACACAAAGATTTAATTTGTATACAAGATATCTACATTCCTCATAATTTTTGAAAAATGTCCTGCCATCTAAAGAAGAAATTAATTAGTATATAGGAACAACCATTAGCTTCTCATGTAGCATAGGAAATGCAAAATAACAGTTATGTTATCCAAAATATATGTAGCAATCTACTGGCATAGGTAATGTTTACAGGGATAGGAGTTGTCAGACAGTATTGCAAACTTGAACCTGCAGCAAGCTTTCTTGGACATGGTTAAATTTTTATTCAAATTTATTTTCTGTGTTTGAGTGCACCTCCAGCTCCAGCAGAGGACCATGACTGGCCACACAGACTTTATCTCTTCACCATCCTCATTCAGAGGATTTTGGGACCTATAAATTTGTGGATCCCCATTTTGTCCCTTTTTCCCTCTTGGATGATGTGACGCATCCAAGAATCAGAGTGGCACCCAAAATGTATACTTCTAGAATATCTCTTCACATAAATAAAGCAGTCTTTAAATTATAAAAGAGCAGCAGAACTTCCATTTAAATCATAATTTAAAGATGAGTCAGTTCGTTGCACAGATGCAGGACAATGGATTAAATATTATGTTATTTTGTAAAGATTATTTTCTGAATTTTGTCTTTCTCATAGTATAGAACTGTAAAAACCAAAAAATTAAATAATTTTAAATTAAAATATAATATAATTATATAATATGATATGATATTATTAATATAATATAATATAATATAATATAAGGAGAATAAATTGATTAAAGAATTCAATTCTCTGATTAAGGCTTGAGAAAAAAAATCTAGGAAAAAAACACATCTTAGAATGAAAAGCAAGCAATAAGAGAATATAATTACATTATTCAGATGTATAACTCCATATATTAATATATTTTTACACAAAGTACACCTTTGCAGACACAAGAGTTTCTTGTCTTGTTATGTAAAATTCTACCTAATAACATCCTTGTAGATGAAAATGTGTTGGCAAAGTGAGCTGTGGTTTAAAACAAAAAATCCAAAAGAGGTGCATTGTTTTATCTTTTGAAAGGATGTTTCATTGTTTTGAAGCAAAGAATACTGAGTCACAAAGCTTTAGTAATGACTCAAAATATCTTGATGCCTCATCTCATTTTCTTAACTGTAAATCTATTTGAAAAGTCTTGCCAGAACATTAGATGTGATTCACTGAGTTAAGAACATATTGTCTTATCGCTTTTGAGAACTGGAATACGTGTTGGTTACTAAAAGTAATTTGCTCTCATTTCCAAACACGTAATTGAATATAATTAGAACATAACAATCTCCTTTTTATATGCACATGAAAACTATATTAAAATTAATAATTAACTGAAAATCCGAGAGCTAGAAAACACCAGAGTTACAGTCTACCTTTTAAGTGCTTTATGTTTTATGGTGTTTCTCATCATGGATTGAATACTGTCACCAACATACTGCCCCCAGTTAATTCAGTTCCTGAGATGGATGATATTCACAGACTGTGGAGCTTTTCAGTGCTGGGATTTTGGGTTTTCTTGTTAGTGTTGGGGGTTATTTTATCACTCACTGCGTGGATCAATGCATTATTAACTGCACATTATCCAAATTATATTAATTTTGTCATGGGCTTTGCTGTGGTTTTCCTATCACATAATTTATCACCACAATTCTCATGTGAGACAAAAATTAATTGAGATCATTATTAGTGCTATTTAATATATCAGAGATGGGCATAGACAAATTTATGCTAAAGCCATTGAACATGACTATGCATTTGAGCCATCTGATATTTTGAAAGTTCCCAACAGCATAAGAGACTTCTAATGTTCCTAGCACGAATGGTAAAATAGTTTAATTATTCATGCATTCCAGAACCCAAGTTCCATAAGCAGAGATATGGAAGACATCAGTGACTTGCTGCAGGCACTTTGTTTATGTAATTTTCCTAGCATCACACAGCAAATTCACAGCCACAGAACCGAGGCACTGCTCAACTGCCATGGCCGAAACAGGTTCTTAAATTCCCTAATGACATTTCTGAACAGACTGAACAACACCCTTCTGGCAGTGCCCCAATTTACTACAACCTCTGGTTTATGACTTAGGAAAATTAGTTTAATTTGTTGCCAATCAAATCAGAGTAGGGTAAAGAGAAATAAACCCAAATCTTAAAAAATACCTTCCCCCAGCCTTTCCCTTTTTCTGGGGCTCAACTTCACCCACCCCTGTTTTTCTCAAACTCCTCTCACCAAGCAGCACAAGGGTTTGTAGTCAGTTCATTGCATTTGTCTCTGCCACTCCTTCTTCCCCCGGGCAAAGCCTCCTCACACTCTTCCCCAGCTCCTGTTGGAGTTCCTCTGTGAAGTTCTCCAGTGTGAGCCCTTCCCGCAGGCTGCAGTTCTTCACAAATTGCTACAGTATGGATCCCTCTTCTGGTGGATATGGGAGAAGCTTCTGGCAGCTTCTCACAAAAGCCACCCCTGCAGCAACCTCCACTCTACTACCTGGCACAATCACTTCTTCAGCTACATCAGGAGATGTGGATTCATAGGGTAACAAGTAATGTGACAATTCCCTGCTTTCAATGTCTGTATTTGGTGAGAGCTGAGAGACAAAAAAAAAAGGAAAAGAAGGCCATAATCCAAAGCCTTAGTCTGCCTGCTGGATATTGCAGGTTCACTCCTTTCAGAGCCTGATGGCTTTCCAACACTAAAACACATATACATGATGTGAAGAAGCAGGATGGTTATCTAATAACAACTGACTGACTGATTGTTATACAATTGAAATTCACAGAACATCCATTTCAAGCGGAATAATATCATAAGCAGCTTCACTCAAGTCACTCCCAGCCAGGAAAAAAATCCATACACGTGTATGTTATTTGTTATAGCATTATAACAAATCATTTAAAGGCTCTTTGTCCCTCTGAATCAAGTAATTTGTAAAACTCTTACAAAGAAAAATTGCTAGAAATATCTTCACAATGAGTTAATTCAACACCTGAGCTTTCATCAACAAAACTGTATCATTTATTGACCAAACACTCTATTCTGATACTGCTGAACATTATATAAATTGATAAATAGTAAGATAGCATATATACAATAAAGAAACAGTATCTGAAATTGCATTTAAGGGAAATAGTCTTTAGTTCTTAGAAAAAACATGTGACTCCAGAAATTCGCCATGAAAACTGATGATTTATTTCCATACATACACAGAAAATTTGCAAAATTATTGTTTACTGTTTTCCTCCTGAACCACAGGATCTGCTTTACTTTAAATGTAAAAATGATAGAGTAACAATTAAATTTATCTTGTGCAGTTAGAATCTAGCACAGCCCCTTTCAGGTCTGTGATGAGAGAATCTTGTACAGAAAGTATTGCCTAAAGGCCTAAGTCTGTGAGATTGAGAAACTCAATCTGCCTCTCTAACAACAGTAAATCTTGCTTAATCTTTGTTAAAACAATTTTGAAAATAATGCAAACAGATGGAATCTGAAAGAACAGGATTTGATGACCTAGAAGATTTCTCATACTGATGGACAAATAACACAGTGAGGTGGTATGGAATAACCTCGAGGTCCTAGCCATGGCCCCTCCTGGCTACAGCAAAAATTAACCCTGTCCTGGCCGTAACCAGGACAACGTCTAATGATTTTTTGTTTGCTTGTTTTGTTTGCTCTTTATCTTTTTTAGCCAGACTAAGTAAAATCTAGATATGTTAGGTCAACTAAGCTGCTATAACCCAGAAATCAATCTGCTGCATAATATGAAGTTCAGTTCAACCTGCTTAGTAGGGATGAAGTAATAAATGGGACTAATGCACTTTGAAAATACAGGAAGAATAATGTAAGACTAGAGTGCTGGGTTTCTTGATTCAAACATAAATTTGCAGTATCGTGATGCAATTCCATTTGTGTGATTGGAAATGCCTGTGAGGAAATCAAATGTTAGATCGTGATATCAGTATTTAAATGTGTTCTTAAACTGCTGTTCCATATCTGAACTATTTCATAGGAAGAGAAGAATTACAAAGCACTGCAATGTGCTAAAATGTAGGGGGAAAGGTTAGGAAAAGTATTGAAAGCTACAACAATGTATTAGCTACAATCTACAAAGCTACAAATATATGAAAATATGTAAAAGATAAAAATCTTTAGGTATCTTTTAAAGAATATTTTAACAGAGCATGAGAGATCTTATGTGTCTCAATAAATAGCTTGTGCTGGTTTTCAGAGAACATGAGAAGACAAATTAAATTAGCTTGAGGTTGTACAGGTTTTTTTTCTTTCAGTTATTTTTGTTTGAAAGAAGTCAAGAAGACAAAACTGCTTTCTGGTTTACAGTAAAAAACAAATCAGTGTTTGAAAAGTTCAGCACATATTATAAAGAGATAGGCAGATAATACAATATGAAAGGCTACTACTCAAAATAAGTAGGTCATAATTTGTTTCAGTATTTACAGGAGAGATTAACTCCCAGACCAAGCTATTTCATTAAAAGAGACTTTGATGTCCTAAGTTAGAAAAATATATTTGTCCACTTACATATTATACTTGAAATGTTAAAAGCCTGAACAAGTAATACTTAGGTAAGAATGTACTGTTGCACACACAAGGAAAAAGCATCAGGCACAAACACAGAAAACCAGCAATTTTTAGTGACGATTTATCTCAAAACCTCTAACAGATGGAAACCCATAAAAGTCATCACACCACAGCAATGCTATGATCATGTGTTCTGTAAACTGTCTGGGGAAAATTACAATACCCAAGTCATTACACACAGATAAGAGAGGGGAGAATAATGAAAATGCTGTTTCTCAGATCACACTGACGGAAGAATGGGAGAATTTGTATCCAGGCCAACAAGTTCATAGAGAAAGCAGCAATGCCAAAGCCTCCAAGGGAACATTCTCAGAAGTCAGAATTAAGAGCACACTTCTGAAAAGCATAGCTTTATCCCTGAGATGCTTCAGTTGGCAACATCAGCCAGCACCTGGCTGAACCAGCAGCACTACCAGTCTGGAGTGAAAGATTCTAGAAGCCAAGCTCTGAGAAAAACAGCCAGCTACAAAATGAGACTGGAAAACAAACCAACAAAACAATCCATCTGACTAATTGAATAAATGTAAAATACTTGGGAAGCCATTCAACACTCGCATAGTCAGGGAAAAAAAATAAACAACCAAAAAGTGTTTTAGACAGCTTAGTTTCATTGCAAGGGGGAGATATGCAAATAGATCCTGATTTCTTGCTGACATGAAGTGACACTGCAATGCTTCTTTCATTTGTGAGCTGAAATGGCTAGAAGAGACTATACCCACAGAACTCCATCCAGGCTCCAGGCTGCTGCCTTGAGCTGAATACCTTACAGCCTCTGATGCTGGTCCTGCCCAGCAGGCAACAGCTCTCTTTGGAGGACAGAGTCTCAGCTCTGACATAGGCTGGATATGTATACAGCATGCTGAATCTAAAGGTTGGGCTCCTGACTTTTAAGGGACTTTAGTATGCCCCCAAGCATGCAGAGTATCCAGTCCTGTAACAGCTTCCTGAAGGGGCATCAAAATTGTGTGTAAAGTATAGGAGGAGTTTACAGCTCCAAAGAGAAGGTATCGCTCTAAGCAGGAAGCTTAGTAGCAGACATGTCTGAGATAGATTCTACGAATCAAAGTAAATCCAGATTTTTATTATTTACTCTAGTATGGAGAGAAATGTCTCCCTCAACTTGGGATCCATGTTAACTCACCTGAAGGGTTAGCCTTGTAAAGAAAATCCCCTCCCCCCAATTTTTTTTTTAGTAGTCCTTAAATATAAATTACTCTTCAGCACAAATGACTCTATTTTATCCAAGAACTGAGCAGCTGAAAAAAGTATTGCATATCTGTTTTTAACTTCATACATTTGAAAAATCCCCTCTAAAATGCTTGAAGCAGCTCTTTAATGTTGGGCTTCTTATCAAAAGCAAAGGCTCTTTCAAGATATACTGGCAATTCAACAGTGAAATTTTGAACTGTCGTAATTTCTCATCTTCTGAATCTATTTGAACACAACTTTCAAACATCCAGTTCTGCACTGTGTATGTACAGGGCTGTTAATGACTTTTATTGATTGTATTTTTTGCCTCACGAACTCCAGAACCAATGGAAATTTATATTTATCTTTAATAGAATTCTTTCCAACCAAAACAAATATGCTTGTTTTTACATCAATGTCCTGTGGCAAATGGAGCTGGAATTTATTAGCATCACCCGAATACCTCAAAATATATGCAACATCCATTTAACATAGTGTGGTTTAAGACTTTCCATGTAAATGTTTTATTCCATTACCTTGTGTTTTTTGCAGAGACTTAGTTAAGAGACAGAGAAATTATCATCTTAAAATGGAAAGTAATTTACATCTAGGAAGGAGTATCTGGTGATTTTCATGACAGTCACAGGCTAAGATTCTTCTCTCTTTCCTAATAAAACCCCAGTACTTTTACTTTGGGAATTATGAAAAAACATAGAATTTATCTGCAATGCACCTACTCACAAAAACCAATAGAGGACACTTTGGCCACAGCAGATCTTATATTTATCAAGACAGTTTATTGCACATGCATGGCTGGGTTACTAGATGGAGGCATGGTGATGGGAAGACCCTATAGGACATATACAAGTTGTTCTGTTCTTTACTTCACCTTAGGTACACTCCCGGGGCAGTGCTGAGTCAAAGTATGAAGGAATATTAATAGGAACATGCACAATCAACAGGATGCAAATATTAGCTTTTGTACCATAGTATACTCTCCCACGGATTTCTGTCTTCATACCAAAGCATCAAATGGTTATGTTCCTCCACCTTTTCTTCCTTTCCCTGTTTTCTACAGAGAGGAATTCTGCTTGCCACAGACTGTTTCAGATAGAAATCTCAATGTGATCTGTGCTCAGCTTAATTTGAAAAGAAATTAAGAGTCCATTGCTGGAGGAACTATTTCCAGATGGAGCCTCTTGTATGTTAACTTTGAAGAAGACATCTCAAACTTAATAGGTTACTTATGACAAGCTTTTCATTGCTATCCCGGCTCTAGTACAATTATTTCCAAGGGACAAAAATATACATTTTCTGGAGGCAGTTACTGCCTAAACAGCATACTAAACTGAATATCCAAACTGGTACTGCTTTTGAGGCTGCACTTGTAAGTACAGTAGGACAACTTCTGTATTTACCCTTCTTTAGATAGGGGACATTATCTGTCACAACAGGGACAGGGCTTACAGTCCTGTGTCTAATGTTCTCTGGTGTGTTTCTAATACTTTTGAAAAAAATAGGTTTTGTTCTCTCAGTTCATATTTATTGGAGTTGGGCTACATCAATCTTATTCAAGTGAAAAGTGCAGTTCTAAATTAAATGTACTTTTTTGAGCTCAACCAAGTCTCTAGTGAACAGCAGTTTTCCCAAGTAAAGTACTACACATAAATCATCATAATTCATTGGGAAAAAAGAAACAATGGTATTGAACAAGGTGTTAATTACAGCATGGTGCTAATAATGCCAAGATTGTGGGTCTGTTTCTTGTAGGCGCCATTGGCTTAAGAGATGGACTTCAGGATCTCTGGTGGTCCCTTCCAACAAAAAATATTCTGTGATTCTGAATGAATTGTGAATATGAACTTCTATTAAACTCTAGGATAAATGGACATCTCGATGTTTATGTTATAGTCGATATGATATGGGAGACAGCCTTTAAAAGAGTGTCTATTAAGTTTTATAGCCCATTAAAAACAAGAGGTATCTGGTTTGATTTTGCATTCAACTTTCATTTTTCTTCCATCAAAAATATAAGCTACAGCATAAATTTTGGCTGACCTAAGAGTTTTTATATTATTTTTATTAACATTATTGTTTTATTTATTTAATCTTTGGATTTATTTCCAGATCAATTCAAAGCTCTGAAATTTTGTTCACAAACTCAAAACAATAGATTCCACTATATCCAGTCAATATAAAGGACTTTGTATTTTGTAGTTATTTCTGGATTCAAGTAAAAATAGCCAAATTTAATAGTTCTTTGTAAGACTTGGTACAGAAAATTAAAAATTATGGAATCCAGCTGTTGAAAAGTGTAGTTTCAAAAGGCCCTTGAATATGAAAACAATACAGACAGGAAAAACGAATCAAGTGCTCTTTGCCTGACAAGGTGTCCCAGTCTTTCCTGTCTTTTCCATTTCCATGTGTGCTCTTAGCTAATGTGATGAGGGCATCAGACATGCTGTGATTACATGTAGAAATGTGAGCCTTATCGTAAAGACTAAGGGCAGAGTCCCTTGAGGTCTTCTCTTTACAGCCTTTGTAGTACCCTACTGTGTGTTTATTTCTATCCAGCTGGCCACAAACAGTTTCCCACCTGGCTGGATGCATCAGAAGATGTATCTGAGTTTATATGGCAAGAGGAAGTCCGAGTCACCATTAAGGCACAAGCTGGAGTTCAGCATTGATAGAAACACACATCCCTTCAGGTGTCGTGGGGGTCCTGCAATTTTCTTTTTGCTGGAGGTGACCCTGGTCATCGCCATAGTTTTTGACTGCTGGCAGAAAGCTTTAATCAAGTCAGTAGGCTTTTAATGCAGAATTTTACCCTAAAAATCTTACTGCTGACACAGCATGCACTGATCTAGATGATGAAAAGTGATCTGTATAACAGTATTACATAGTACTACATACCACAATATAAAAATAAGGGCCATGTTGGGATTTTCAAGTTAATAACTTCAAGAGTTAAACTTTTAGAGTTTAAATGTAAAATTTTTTCTGTAAGCTGCTAATCTTACGAGGTTAGTGTTATGTTTCAGTGCGCTATCCTAAGACCTTAGCAGCAAGCTCCAACATAACAGCTCAGACAGACCTTGCAACTTTTGCTGATACTGTTTTTATTAAGGAGTGGAATAAAGCAATGATGTGTACTGTTCAGTACAAGGATCACACCAGGGACAGCAGTGAAGTAAAATAATTCCCTTTCTTCCTTTATCTTTGGCCATGAAATACCTAGCTGTTACCTTCAGATGTGTTTTTACAAGAAATCTGGATGTAAAGATTAAATTAGAGCAAAAAATCACTCTAATCTGGAAGGACAGTAATTTACTAGGAGAAGTGGTAAAAGGAAATCAAAGTTGCTGACTGTAGAGGGGATGAACTTTTGTGATGGCTGCAGCTGAGTGTGAGTTTAATTAGTTCAAATAGAAACATTTGTGACCCTTTTCTCATACAGTGATATTCTCTGCTTTATTGTAAGGGCATTTGAGTCACTCCCTTTTGAAAAAGACTGATCAGGAGCTGTCAACACACACACCTTGGTCCTCCTTTTTCTTGTATCTTCTGTATCTTCTGTAACCCAGAATGTCTGCACATAGTGCAGATTCCTGAATTTTTTACTTTCACAAATAATTTCCAGCTTTAGAAATCTAAATAGTGATACATGGTAATGATGCATATGTGTGTGTGTTTATGTGTGTATATATATATTTATAAATAGATTTTTATGGTACTGAATATCTAAACCTTTAATATAACAAGGGAAATTTAAGGATCAGTGTTTATTGAAGTCAGTCGTTGACAAATGTTTATGTCTAGATGAAGAGAGAGCTCTGTTCCATCCTCACTGCAGGAAAAGGCTCATTTACTTTCAGTGAAGTTACTGGGAAAATCCTCAATGTGACAGCAGGGTTAAAAACATGTCATTGCAGATGCAGTCTCAAAAAGATTCATTTGGCACAAACACCACCTCTGAAAATGTGTGTAGGTCCAGAAAACCAATAACAATCAGATGGCAGGTTTCACAGAATGAAGAACAGAATTTAATTAAAATCTATCTCATCTGCATTCACACTGATAGGCACCTCTGAACCAAGCAAAAAAAAAAAAAAAAAAAAAAAAAAAGAAAAAAGAAAGAAAATCTGATTTCACCATTATATTGGAGAACATTTGCTGAAGTGTGGCATGTGATATTTTCCAGAAGAATTATACTTGTTATCAATATGAAATCCTTTCTGTATTTTGGGCAAATATCCCAACTACAGATGATTTGTGTCAGAAGCAATTGTTTGATTAGTGGAGCTGGTTTGAGAGCATCTATGATGCTACTCTCTATTATACACAAATACAATTTCAATAATATGCATGTGGCTTATAAAACATTTTTTTAGCAGAACAACAGTTCCTGTATATTTCATCTATTTTATGATTGACGTTTATCTTTTATCCAAGAATAATTAAATTTCATCAGTGGAGTTGACTAACATTTTGACTAACAAATATTGACAGATGCTAAAAAATATGTCTGAAAAGGACATAGTCAAAAACAAGGATTCCTAGTCCTGTAAAGATAGCCAAATTTAATGGAATCGATTCTTTTAATATCTATGACTACATGTATTCCCAAAAATGTAAATTTGGGGTGGTTTTTTTCATATTTTTAGAGGCTATCATAGTCACTGTGGTGATTATGAGTGATGGACTCATCTTCAAGCTGCTCTGAGGATTCAATGAAATCATTAAAAAAAATAAGAAGATAATTTAACAGAATACATATGGCAAAGGACTAGTTAGCATGTATGAGGGCTTATACAGAGAAATTCCATTCAATGAGAGATATTAAAAGACTGTTTCAGAAGGAGATTATTAGTTAGAAAGCCAAAAACATGAGTAGGCAGCTAAACCTGAAAACAAGAAGACTGCTCTCCAACAAAAAACTAAACAAAATAAAATTAAAAAAAAAAAAAAAAAAGAAAATAAAAAAGGGAAATTTGCAACAGTAAAAGTATATTTCTGCACGGTTAGATTGTCTAATGCACTTTTAACATCTTTATTATGTCTTGTAAGGCTTTAATAAGAATAAAAAGGTGTATAAGTAAGAGTTAGTAGACTTAGTTTTATATTAGGATTATTGATAACTCCGAATTTAGTGATAGTGAACATAATTGACTATGATTGAAGAAGAATTGCAGTGGAGAGCACTTTTTAAAAATCTTTTTTTAAAAAAATTTCAGGATTCCTTGTGGAGGACCAATTCAAAGTAAATAACACAAAGAGGAACTAAACACTGAAACTTTTAATACAAGACATACTTCTGAGGACCCTATATTCACTGAATGAAACAAAAAAATTTTACTAAGGGCAGAATAGCAACCTAGAGTACTCCTGGCTTCATGGAATTCTAATAAACAGTTTTTAGTCTTCTCCCTATTTTTGGACAGAAAATTATCTATTCCTCTCAAGGTATTCTTGTCTCTCAGTCATTAATATAATTTTTATTTTAATTCTCCAGTATTGGTTTGTTTTTGTTTTATTGTTTCTATTATTACTAGAAATAAAGTCCATTTTCATCGATAGAACTGATAGCAGTTGCTATCCATTTCTCTTTTAAGCAAATACATAGAGTTTTTTGTATGAACAATGTGAATATTTAGTCACTAGAACTGTTGCTAACTGGAGTGGCAGATTCATCATCTCACCAAACAAAAATTTTATGACATAAAATATTAAAAGTCTGATCCAGTTTGACTAGATGAAAATTAAAGGTCTGCAATTACAAGAGGTCATATCATCATGGAATCATGCTTCTTCTTTGCCCTAATTTTTATGAAAAATTATCTAAGATGCTGTTGTTCACCACCATAATTCAAGGACTCAATTCTTACAGCTCCGTGCTTGTAGATCACGTGAAGTACTACCACTCAAGTTTAAATTTGAAGAAAAACTGCATTGAAAGTCTGCCTCTCTTCTCCCATTTTTAAATAAATATTTAGGCAACAAAAGTAATTTAGCAAATTAACACAAAATGAAGACCCTAGAAGCAGTTGAGAAGGAAGATGAAGCCTCTATCTACACTCATGCACAGGATTATACATATTATACACACAATGCACTAGTTTAACAGAATCCCAAGATGATTAGGGGCTGTAAGGGAATTCTGGAGATCATCTAGTCCAGCTTCCCTGCCAAGGCATGGTTATCTAGAGCAGGTGACACAGGAACACATCCAGGTGGATTTTGCATATCTTCAGAGAGGGAGACTCCACAATCACCTTGGGCAGCCTCTTGCAGTGCTCTGCCACCCTCAATGTGAAGAAGTTCTTGCTCGTGCTGAGGTGTAACTTCTTGTGTTGTAGTTTATGGCCATTTGTTCTTTGTCCTGTTGGTGGGCACCACGGAAGAGTCTGGCACCATCCTCTTGATGCTCAGCTTTGAGATGTTTGTATGTATGGATGCAAATCCCTCTCAGTCTTCTCTTCTCCAGACTAAACAGGCACAGCTCCCACAGGCTGTCCTCATACAAGAGATACTCCAGACCCCTCCTCATCTTTGTGGTCTCTGCTGGACCCTTTGCAGTAGCTCCCTGTCTTTCTTGTACTGAGGAGCCCACCTGGACACAACATTCCAGGTGTGGCCTCACTAGGGCAGAGTAGAGGGCCAGGATTACCTCCCTTGGCCTGTGGGCCACACTCTTCCCAATGCACTCCAGGATACCAGGATTATTTCAAATGAGAAATCTTCATATGGAAGAGATGAAAAATCTATAGCTGTGTCAATGGAGTTGGCAGTTTTCCCAGGCTCATATAATCATAAGAAAATATGTTTTCCCATGGCTACTTCCTCAGGGATGGAGAAATCCTGCAGTAACACAGAGCTCATTGGTACAGTTTCTATGCTGTCACTCATCCAGAGAGGACTGGTAGGAGTGTCCAAGTTTGCCAGAATCTGGAAGAATTTCTAGAAAATCTCTTTAACATAAAATAAATTCACGGACAACTTCAGACATCACTAGAAACTAGCTTCCAATCACCTCCTGATCCTCTATATTTATTCTAACAGCTTTCCAACCAGACCAAAACAGGGACCCCTGAGATGTGAAACAGTTCTAGATTTTTAACAAACTTCCTGATGCAGAACACCGGGTTGTGAATTTGTGTTGAAAGACTACTAAAAGGAAGGGGTTGAAAACCAGTTTCCCAAAAGAAAAATAATGTAAATTTTAATGAAGAAACAGGTATTTCAGCTCCATAATACAGTAACTAGCAAATGATTAAAGATGAATGTGGGACATTTAGCATCATAAAACAAGCTGTAAAATTGATTAATAAAATATTCCCAAAATACTCACACAAATAAATCTCATAGACAGTATTGAAATAATGATTAAATTCCTGCTTAACTCACAATATAACCAAAAATTAAGTATCATGTTTGAAACAATTAACTTCTAAATTGAACCTGTAAAATGGTTTTTCTTACCTTTTATTCTGCTCCTCATGGATTGCATGTACAAAGGCCAGATGATCTTTTTTTAAAGCTGAGCCTTTGTAAAAATACTTAGACTTAAACATACAATAGTCTTCCTGAAATCCATAAAAACATGGAATGAAGCCATTAATAAGATCTGTGAGTTTTAAAATCCTCCACTCATGATGACAACATGGTCTTGAAGATACAAACTTTTAGCATGGAAGACTCCCAGCATCCCAGAGCCAACATTCTGGGTTGTGGACAGAGTCAGGAGTGAAAAAGAGACAGCAAACACACCCCAGGTGACTCCCTTTGTCACCGATCTAAATTACAGTAGTTTGAAGACATAAATGATAAGTCAAATTTACACACTACAAAGTATTTTAAGGTCATTCCAGAAGAATCAGTGTCAGCATATCAGGGTTCAATTCCACATTAGCACTGTTAGCTGATTTCCAAGTTGTGGGATTATCAAATCTGAGCAATGCTACCTTAAAATATATCTGTTACTACAAACTAATCTGGGTATTTCTTCATATTATTACATTATGTGTATATTGTATAATATTTAACATTTCTTTTCATGCTTCTGTGTGTTTGCGTTTCTAACATAACTACTTGAATAAATACATTTTGAACATTAAAGCAACATTCTTTGTTCAAAGAAATAATTGAAGACAGTAAAATTTATTAAATAGTATGCTTGTAGTTTTTCTTCTAAATTTAGAAAATTGCTAAAATAACTCTGTCGTTAAAAATCTTTTGGTTTGAGTTAATGAAAAACAGTATTTTTTGGATTATGATAAATAAATAATCTTAGCCTGAAGAATAGTACAGTTTTACTAAACTTAATCACCTGTGCTTATTATTTATCAAAATAATACTCAGTGGAATACACTTAATAGTAATCTGTGAGGTTTGATGAGCTTGTGTTTTGCTGTTTGTTCATGTGTCACAGAAATCAAGATCAACCTTCACCCTCCAAATATCTCATCTGTTCTCATTTGGATTATGTATCCTGCCCCCTCAAATTTTAATTCACTCTATATGCATATTTGACTGAAAGATGAGTTTCAGTTGACTTCTAAGCCTTGATGAGAAAAAATAAAATTTATAAGCATAGACATTGAAACAAATATGTTATAATTATAACAGATTCCTCTGAGAAGCTTTTCCTAATATACTGCTCCAGATGGCAGGTTCCTAATAAGCTTAAAAGCTTCATGGATAAAATCCTGGACATTAGAACTGATAAACAAATTGCTTTAAAACAAAGAAGAAGAAAAAATTTAAAGTTGCAGAGGTCAGTCAGTACTCTGAAGCCTGAGATTTTAATCCCTCTAAAGCATATAGATAAGAGGACCATCTGCAAACTAATTCAATTTAGAGATGGCTGTGCACAACTAATTCCTTGCTAGAGGTAGAAAAATCAACCAACTTGCACAGTTCAAATAAAATTAATTCTGCAAAACAAAACAAACACAAAAAACCCCCCTGTACGTTAGCTCTTGGAAAGAGGAAGGAATGCAGAAAATAAGTAAAAAGTTCACTTTCCTGTTTTAAAAATAACAAATCAGTTTCATAGATAAAATAAAAACAAGATAATAAAGATGAGGAATAATCAGAAGAACAGATACTTAAAGAAAGAGGAAATACATTTGCACTTCTAAATTTTTGCCAATAAATATACCAAAATCTAGCCACAAACAGAGCATGGGGTCAGAGGGAAAGTATGGGGGGAGGTTTTCCCACCAAGCAGTCATGGATCTTTCTTCTATAATACTTTGTCACTGTCTGACACATTTGAAGATAGTCAGTAAAAAGGCATCTAGCTAATTTATCATAAAGACAACTTTTATTAAAGCTAAACCAAAACAAACCAAAACCCTTTGAAGGTAATTAGCAAACATGAATTATCAACTGGGCTGTCAATCCAAGAGGGAGCAGCAGAAGGTCAACTTGAGCAACCCCAAAGCATTTGCTATCTCATATGTTGATGGTGTAGGTGATAGAATAAGGAATACACTTTGAAAGGTTTTTTAGGACACTAAGATGAAAATGAGTGAAAGCATTTTGGTGAACAAGAGCAAAATTTGTAATTTTATTGATGTAACTGGGATATGTCAAAAGCCAACATGAAACTGAAGTAATTGCAGACTTCTACAGTGATTAGAGAGCCATACATTGTTACAAAAGCAAACTTCTGACAGAGGTCTGCATGGAAATCAATGTGAAAAAAAGACAGTTTGCACAGTGTTTTGGAGCGACTGGAAACCCTGTACCTTCTTGATAAGACATTCGTTCATCTTATTTGATAAATTAATTTTGAGATTCATTTCAAATAAGAACTATCTTTTAAAACATCTGTTATCTCTGAATATATCTATTCCAGAAATTTCTCTAGAAAGCCCACTGAAACACCAGCAAAACATGGAGGGAAACTGGCACAGTGTTTGCTGAATAAATGAAGCAGGTTGTATTGGATCCGTACTTGGAAACTTCTCAGCCTTCAGAAATACAGTCTCAGAAATATCTAGTTTGTCATGCTTAAATCACATTTCAGTCCATTAGCACTTTACAATTAAGACTTAAAGAGTTTAATTTGTATTTAGTATTTTTCGTGAGATTATGATTGTTTAATTAATTATATGGTGATTAAAAACCACATCCCCATTTATTTTATAATCAAGATTAACATGTATACCCATAAATGATGACTACAGCAATTTCACAGATTTAATGAAGGTAGATAGGGGATTAGAAATGTTTAAACCTTAAAGAAAATGGCATTAATTCCAAACATTTACCTATTTGTAAATTTCTCTGTCCTTACCCACAACAAATAACACTTTTAAATTGCAATTTGCCAACTTTGGACTATAAACAAATCTAAAGCACAAAGTGCTGTGAAAACCAGCCTATCTGCTAAAATAAAATGAATGGATAAGGAATGAACACTTAGGAATTAAAACATGTTATTTACCTTTAAATATTCTGCAAAAATATTTCAGATTTATCTTCTCTATTAACACAGTTATTTTCCTTGACAAAAAATAAGAAAAGAACTAATAAAAGCATTTTAACAGGAAAAATTGCTCATAAATAGCTTCAAAAAGTCCAGGATTCTGAAAAGGCATAAATTTGGGCTCTGCAGTTTGATCATATCATGAAGATTTTAAAAAGCTTTTCAAAAAATTTTAAAATATTGAGGAATCCCTGATAGTTTTTCCCCATATAGACTAAAGTAGGTTAATTCTCTTATCATGTGACAAAATTGGGAGGTTTAAGAAAAGAAAAGGTCTTTCCATAAAATTTGTATCTTAGATGCCAAACTTGCACGTAAAGTTCAAACTCAAGGACTAGATGAGTCTTATTAGCTTTTACTTGAAATAAAAGTAGATTTTTTTAAAAAAACACAATAGCTTTTAATGTAAATAAATTGTTTTCCATTTTGTTTCTGCTCCGGTGCTCCAGGTAAGATATGCATGGCATCCCTAGGTTCACCAGCTGCCCAACTGGGGTGCAATGCTACCAAATGAAGTTCCAAGGTAATTTCCAGAAAATCTGAAATGTTTGTCATAAGGAATTGGGTGGCTGTAGCATGAAGGAAAATGCTGGGAAAACAGGGTAAAAGAAAGCAAATTAAGACACAAAGCACAAGGGAAAAACACATAGGTCAAAGGGCTCCCCTTGGTTTCTCATAACACCGCAAAGAAAAGGATAAAATTTGGGAATTGACCTGTAGCTCAGGAGAAGTCCAGTATGTAGACCACAGGCTGTTAAAAATATTTTCTACCTCTTCATATTCATTGTTATACTAAAACTCTAAACATAAAAAAGTTGCATAAAAATCAGATTACCGATGTTCAATCTCCATCTCAAATGAAAAAACTTCTCTTTCACTTGAGCAAGGCCAGAAATTCTCCCTGTGTAACTATTTTCACTGAGGAAATAAAACCCCTTTTAGGCAAAGACTGATGTTAAACCCAAGCATGATGTTGAGGCTGAGTATGCTGGGAAACAAAATGAAAATATTTTTTTAAAATCACCATAAACACTACATTTGATACCACCATAACCACATTTGATTTTTCAAGGTTACAGAGGAGCTTTATTTTATCTCAGTCAAGTCATAACTGAGATGCAAAGATAGATGGGAAAAAATACAAAACAATTAAATACTTTAGCCTTTCCATTTGGAACCCTGAGTGGAGGTTGCATGGTAATTATTTTTCATTACAAATGTGAAAGATCTCAGAGGCTGTGAAGTATTCTACATATTTGCCTCTTGAGGACCTCATTTAAACAAAATGTGCAAGCCACTGTTTGTACTGACTGAATTCACAGTGTAAAGAAACAGTCTTAGCATGGAGTAGTTGACATCTACAACAAAATTTACCTCCCTGGAAAATATTAGTGTTTATGCAGCAAAACACATTTCAGCAAACTGCTTCACAATGCCTATCCTTACACACAGTACAGCAAAAGAAATAGAAAGGCTAAGGTTTTAAACAGGATAGAAAAAAAAGTGAAAATATTATTATATTTGACTGGTTCTCTTTCCATTCACTGGTATATGCTGCTAGAAGAGCAATAGATAGGGGTGCTTTTCAAACCTAACCCTGTACAAGTAGTTAAATAAGAATTCTCTTTGAGGTTTATAACGAGCAAACCAGCACAGACCTATGGACAACAGCGGAAACCACTGTGAAACACAAAAAGTTCATCTACTACTTCTGTTTAACCTTCATCAGGATGACTGTCAAATGTTGTAGTGCATATTTTATTTACCTCTTTTCATGCCAATTATCAAAATCAAAAAAGTTTTTAAATTACAATGATTGTGCAGTTTGGGGGGGGGGGGTGAGAGGGGAAAGTAATATTTCAGAAAACTTGCAATCTACTTGATTACTTTTTACACAGTTTGTCTATTTGGTATCTGAGCTAGTGATTTTTCTTTTTATCAAGATAATTTAATTTTTCCTTGAAGAAAATTAACCAAAAAAAAGATAACATGAGAAAAATTCCAATCAAGTTCCAATTCAGACTATTGCTCTGTAAAGTGATAACTTTCACTAGACATTGCAGAATGTTGTTCAAATTGAACATCCACAAAATATTTCTCCAGTAGTGAAAACAATTGAAGTGATCTGGGCTGCAGAAATGGCAGGAAGCATCCAACCAGTGTTAAACAATAAGAAGGACTTACTGTTCAGACAGGCAATTTTCTCTGCATGAATATAATGTGATTACAATGGGAGCTGCTGTAGGCTAATGAGCTCCTATTCACTCTTTTTATGGCATGAAACTCAGGGAAGTGTTCAGCATTTCCCCTTGCACTTTCAAGCAGATGGTATTGTGGTGAGACAGTGCCCTTCCATGACGCACTGCATAATCTGTGTGCTGCAGCAGGACAAACAGCACAGAGGTCTCTTCTGTATGTTGATGATATTTAAGATAGACTAACAGAAACTCCTACAAGGCAAATTTGTTTTGCTGAAGGTATTTAATTAATGGGATTTAAAGTGCACATTATCAGACCAGAGATTTATAACAGCCACAGCTTTCTTCTGTAAACAAAATGTTTTGGTGGTTTTTGGGGTTTGTTTTTCTTTGTTGTTGTTGGGAGATTTTTCTCATAAAGGTCATCAGCAAAAATCAAACATGGTTGGTTGAAGATAGTCCTTTTATTTAAGATTATCTTCAGCAAATTCTTATTAAAGAAAAAAAAAATGAATCTTTTGCTAAAGAAAGAAACTTTTATATCTTTTCAATGTTACTGAATTTGATAGAGGAATGGACTCCCACATTTACTTTTCAATGTATCATCCATTATTTATAGTGGCAGGTATTCAGTGTTGAAGTCAGGACTAAATATTATTAAATACTGTAGCGTAGTATTATCATAGCTTTCAAATTCAGAAATTAAACAGGGTTTGACTATGGGACTCGAGATACTTTATTTCAAAAATATTTTGCTCAATCCACATCTAAAAAATCTAAATATTTATGAGATATCCAGGCAAATGTTTTGTGGTACCAAACCAAGACTATCAAAATCAACAAGCTGAAATGATTTTGAAATGATCCATATGACAACAGTATTTCTTCCTCACTCCTGAACTGTTCCTCGGAAAATTATGCCTCAATGAGCCATTACTATTCAAGGCCAATCTCTGAAAAGATCATCCATTTTCTCAGGTGATTGTGAAGTAAATGTAAGGTTGAAAAAAACTTTGAACTTGATTGCAGGAACTGACTGACAAATCAAATAAAGCACGGGGTCACATGAATGATATTGCTCTATTGAAATAAGCAGAATCCTTCAATTTTAGGCAGGCGCACAAGCAGGCACAAGGTAGGCAGGTCACATCCACTGTGCCGGTGTTCATCCTCTTGTACTCTTCAGATGAAGACTTAACTGTTTCTCAAGCCTGGCAATTGTTACATTCTAGCTCAGGGACTGCAAAGCCCAGATTAGCACTGCAAAGTCCACATACAGAATAGTGTGATGCAGTCTTTTTGGCAAATGGAAAAGATTTTTGCTTGTTTGTTTTGTTTTCATGTGACTGCTCTTCATTCTTGAATTAAATTTCTTTTGCCATTTCCAGCAAAATAAAAGCAGACTTTGCTGTATTTCTTCGACTGCAGAACTGAAGATCAATGTCTGCCTCTAGTTCAGTGAGAAAGTCTTATTTAATATTGAAGAACTATATTTTCTTCCATATCTCAAATCCACATTCAAGCTCACTAGAGATGCATTTATTTTGTCTGTATGGAGCTCTTACTCAGTTTTTATTACAAATGCTGTGGGTGATCATCAAACACTATTTGAAGCTGTGTGCAGAGAAATTACACAGGAGCAGAGCAGGTGTGCAGACTGGCTCAGCAACCACAGAAACCAAACCACTTCCTTATCTGTCAGACTTATCAAGACTGCTGCTCTCCCAAGATGTATTGTTATAGCAGAAAAATAAAAGGAAAACCAGTGTATCTTACAGATTGTGATTTTATCCTAGATTATATAGCTTTTAAAGAGACATCCATTAGTTCTTTTGAAAAAATTGCAGACTTTTGTGGTTTAATTAACAGCATTGCATGCAACCTGTTGCTGGGGAAATGTGTGTACAAACAAAACCTCCGCTCCTTGGCTTAGTGTCTTTCAGTAAATTGTTTGGATCCAGACACCTTTCTCACTTAAAAGGCATTGCACTTAATGAAACTACTGTTCTGATATTAAAGCAAAAATCAGACAAATCTACATTATAGGAATTAGCAGAAGTTTTCCTTGACATAAAACATAGGGTAGGTAACTATGGCTTTTATCAATGAGAACAAGAGATTCTAGTACCCTGCCCTCTGAAAAGTCAAAGAAGGAAAATTGTGGCAGTTGTCAATATAGAAACGAGACCTAGGGGCTTGAGGACTTCCTGGTGGACTGGTCCATCGGGGAGTCGCCCCCCTGCTATAAAAACATCCATGGTTTAGCCTGGTTGTAGTCACACCCCAGTTAACACCCAAAGTTGACACCCCTTGTTCCTATTGAATATGTTATTTGTCTATCACACAGGTGATTGACAGGTTGTTCTGGAAAGTTCTCTTTACCCCTGTTTATGATTTGTTGTTATCCCCAAACCACTCCCCTGTTTCTATATTATTTGCTGCTGTTGAAAGCTCCCGCCTTAATCCCACCCCAAGCCTTTACCCTGATTGGTTGTTTATTGTACTACATAAGTTGCTGTCGAGAGCTAGTCGGGGCTCTTTTGACTTTGGGGTTCCAGGGAATAAACTTCTCTGTTGCCTGAAGCTTAGAGTCGCTCCTGCCTTTGTGATTCCTCCTGAACCAAACCCAAGACGACCCTCCACGCCTTCCTCCCTGTGTGGAATCCTCGGGGTTCCCTCGGCTCTCATCCTAACGGACAGGGGGTTGAGGTAGCACAGTGGTGAGGAAGGCAACCACCGAGCAGAGGCACCGTGCCTGGGATCGGAGGACGAGTAGGTATTACGCCGAAAAATATTATAAAACTTTACAGAAAATGACAAGTATCTGTCTACCCTATAAATTAAATTCTCACATGCATTCTGCAGTTATGTCCAGTACTCAAAGTAAAGCTAGAAACTTAGTAAATGAGAACACTTTTTCCCTGTTTCTACCACTAAGTCTCTATGTTTCCTCAGTGAGCAAAATTAACACCAGTTTCAGTAATTTGCAATTTACTCATAATCTAAAAGGAACTTGGACATTTAATACAAAATTTGCTTTCAAAAATAGGGTTTTATGATATTGAAGAGATAAGGTGGAACAGTATAATGATTACTGCTTTTAGGACAAAAGGCACTGTAATCTCAAAGAACATTTTGTCAATGCATAGATCCACAAAATACAATCACATGTTCACACTTTCAGTTTGCAAATATTAACCCACAGTTGCCACTTCATTTTCCATTAACATCCTTTTATGGGTCCATGGCAATACTTCTATCCTGTCTTAAACAGTTTTTTTTTCGTTCCATGATTCTTACATAATAAAGAACAGTATTTAGTCCATCTTAAACTCATAGGAACAGTGCAAAAGCTTATTAGAAAATGTACAGATGCATCATCTTCTTCCTCTTCAAAACTTTAAAGAGATGGAAACATTATGAAGATGGCTTCTTATTCTCAGTTATATGATTTTATTGCTATTTTTCCAGAAGAAATCTCAATGATTTATCAAAATTTACAACATTGATATTGAGGAAGAATCCAGTGCAGCCTGTAAACAGGTACAGAGCTGTAGGATTTTCTGTATCCTTCAGACTGAATTAGTTTGAGTTCTCAGCAGAGAGCTCTGTGTGGTAGGAATTATAAACCTGTTGTCATGATTTCTACATTGACATCAGAAAAACTCCCAACTGTTTTGACCGAAGTAGGGATTGACTTGGTATTAATCTAAACAAGTGATTAGAATGCAGTCATTTATTGAGCTAGTTCAATTCTCCTATGATGGTTTGGAGAACTGTGTTATACCCTAGGAAATAAGGCACTATATTTTAAATTTTGCAGAATGGCAGCCCTGGAGCACAAGCAAGTCTTCATACAAGAGCCTCCAGGGGTTCACTCATGTTAAAGGAATAGTTAGGCATGAGAGATGATGTTCTCCTTCAGCATCAGGCAGGACGGTTGCTTAGATACAAAGACTGTCCTTTTATTTGTATTCTTCAGAGGAGATGCAGCATTGCCCTTAGCCTCACTCCTATGCTAATGGCAGCTCTACAATCTGTTTCTTAAAAAGAAAAAAGAAGGATTCATGAAAACCTTGGGATGAATCTTCCTAATTGTTCCTATTAATTTATCATCATAATAAGAGTCTGAAAACACGTGAATACAGGAATGTTGTGTGAAGAGACTACTATATTCAATAGCTCTTTTAGTGTAAACTGAGATCAAGAAAGTATTTGGATGAAACTTTTAATAGATTTCCCTCTTAAAAACAAATTCTCTATTTGCTGGTAAACAACTGCATAGGCAAAGTAACCACTTCTGCTCTGAGATTTCAGATTATATTTCTTCTGAGGGAAAAAATCCCTCTCCTAACAAAATAAAATGTCTAAATATCTTGCTTTACTGCTTTAAGTTAAACATTACCAGAATGAAATTAAAATTATTTGTGCAAAAATAAGAGGTACTTTAATGAAAAAGAGAATCCACTTTGTTGTATTCTTAGAGGAATATGCTCAAAAATTAATTGACTAATTCTTCTGTTTTAAAAATGTTTAAAAATAACTATATATAATAACATCTATTAACACAAATTTTCCAGACTATTTTGGAAAAAGAGGCAAATATTCCACTGTTATTCAGGGTCATGCTTACATTTATTTCACAATAAACATCCATTTCATTGGTGATGTGTCTGTGTGTTTTATTTTGAATTTACAAGGTTTTGCAAACCAATTTTTTTTGTGACAATTTACAGCGTAATTCTTTCCTGTTGTGCACTATCACAACAATCACTTAACAGCACAAAAATGTGTTTTATCATGAGAAATGTTTATGGATTAGAAATCAAATCTGCTCTAAGATTTTATATATGTATATATATATATACACACAGAAATGATGCTTGCATAAATGACATCTCTAAGACCTTTGTGCCATGATGTTTAAAGTATCCTTTGCCATAAAAAACTTGGATGAAATTGTCCGTGTGTGTGTTATTCTTAGTTCCTGCTCGATATCACAAATGAAATTACTAATTTCTACAAATGTACAGATGTATATGCACTGCTTTTCTACCAACTTATCCAGAAAACAGGATTGAAGCTATCATAGGATATGAAATTCATTATCTGTAAGGTGTTAAGGTGAATTTTGTCCTCCAAAACAAGGTGTGTTTATCATATTACCCTGTCTTGATCTCTGCAAATTGCAAACCACACCTGATAACCACCTAGAATAATGGCAGCTGGCATAGGCCAAGACTAGCTAGTGACTGTACTAAAAATTAACATTGCAAGTGACTTCATGACCATTATCATGACCTGTATCATTTTCTAGTACTATGTCAGTACTTTTCCAGGACTGTGATTGTAAGAATGGAAAGAAGGGCTTATCAAAAGTTAAGGGCTCATCAAAAAACACTGTACTGTATAGAACAGGTTTACTGTTCACTAGGTACGCTAAACATGATTTCTTGCGTGAAGGAAAATGTCGGCAAAAAAAACCCTCAGAATTTTAAGAGAATTTAAAAAAAAAATGACAAAGACAATTCTACTTCCTCTAAAACCATAAGCTCTGGATGTGTATATTCACTTCTTACTCAATCACACAATTCTGGAAAGTGACAGCTGCACTTTCATATCATTCAATATATTATCAATTACTCTGATATTAAAGTTGCAAATACCAAGAGTTCATGGATGTTTTCCACCTCTCCATCTGGCTTCAGAACTTTTGTTTTCATTTTGTTCTAAGTACTTTTCTTCTGTAAGATGCAAAAATTTTGAATAAGGTTCTTTGAAGCTTTAAATAATAATGTTCATAAAGTTCACATAAGTTAATATATTTTTGTAATCTAAAATAATCATTAGTAAAATCTTTGCTTACTTTAAAGTTTCCCATAATTGTTTTCATGGCAACAAAACCCAACAAATATAACCTTTACTCATCAAGACCAGCCATGCAAAATCCTATTTATTTTTTCTGAAGTGTTTTTTTTTTTTTTTTTGCAAACTGTGATGCCATAATTATGGCATTTCTTTGAAATCTAGGAAAAATGCCCCATAGAGACATTCTTGGTGATTTAAAATTTCTTTATATTTCTGAAACAAAATTCACATTTTCTTATTTAAGATTGAATTTATGCCACTCTTTGCAAAGTTAATAATAACCAAGACCCTAAATCACAGCTTTACCTATTCTGTTGTCACTAATTTTTGTAGTGTCAACTAAGGAATCTTTAAATTGGTGTTAACTTGATATTTCCCAGAATAGCAGGAGCTGATAAAACTGCAGGAGACCAGGATCACTCTAAAAAAGGAAGTGTTGCTGGGGAGTTCTCTTGAGATTCCTGACAGAATTGACTGTTGCTGAGCAAACTTTACTACTATCTGTCTCATGGTCGTGATTCGTATCTTAGGTGTTGTGAAAAAATTGTATGTGTTCACTATTGTCAAAGAGGCATTTATTTACCTGCATTACATTAAGTGAAGAAAATATTTTGAGTTAATAGAAATAACTACAACATTGTAGCATAATTATTTTAAGCATGGCTGAAGAATAATCTGACCTGGGTTTTGTGGGTTTTTTTCAGCAGTCTCATTTAGTAGGAGAAAGTCAGGTCAAATTCCAGGAAGTCACATACTCAAGTTCACCTTACCACCATCTGGATTGTTACCTCTGCAAATGCTACCTGCAGTTTTATTCTTAGAGTTATGTCATATTACATCCTGAGGAAAATAATGAAAAGCAAATATATCTCCCTTTCCAATGCCAATCTTTTTAAGAATGAAAAATGAATAATCTTTTTGCAACACTCACACTGACATCCAGTTTGACTCCAACTACAGAATTATGTTATCCATTAGAAAGGGACTACATGAAATCCAGAGCAATTTCCATCACAAAGATAAATAAGTAAATATATTCCACTCCTGCAGGTAAGAGGTAAGAAAAAATATTGATAAGATTTCATTAAGGCAGCGGCTGCAACTGCAGTGAAGAGAATTTATTTGTAGGATGTTACGCCTTGCACTCTGCACATAAGTCATCATGTGTATTACCAGTTGCAGGTAGCTACTTTGCATTCAAGTTTACAAATTCAAGAAATGACTCACAAAAAGGATATTTACTCAGGATTGATTTGCAGACTGAAAAAACAGCTTGGCTCTACAGTGTAGTAGACACTAAGGCTATGGAAGAGAGATGTGTCTGTCGTCGACAATGAAGAGCATGCTGCAAAGTGCCTCTAGAGGAAGAAGCATTGCTCTCTCTATTCTCTGTGCTGTTCCACTGAACTCATTGCCATTAGCTCTTGATCAGAGAAGCTACTTGAAAAATTCCAAAATTCTAAAACTATTTTTCTCTTACAGTGCAAAACTGATACACTGTTTAAGCAGCCAATGTTAGCAAATTGTAATTGTCATTTGAGTTAAGGGCTAATATTGATCTCTTCCTGCTTATGGCACATGTATGTCACAGGTCTTAAGAATTCTGCTAAGGCTCTGCTCTGCTTAGTGAAGAGATCCATTGCTTGATTTAGAGTTGAATTGCCTCCAGATAGGGACTTCTGGCAAGAGGATTTCAATCAAAACAATTGCCTGATAATCAGATCATTAATTTGTTTTTTGTGCAATGACATCTATAAAAAGTGAAAAAACATGATCACTTACTCTAATGAAAATGAATCTTATTTCTTAGTTGCCTGTCTTTAATTTAATTACCATACTAAATCTCTCTGTCTCAAACTAATATATATATCTACACAGAAATGTTCTCGATCTTACAAAAACAAGTTTGTTTTCAGTCCTATGAAATCCTGCTAGTGATTTATAATAAAGTATTAATGAAAATGTTTCTAAACCAATGATGCATTCCAATTCAAGCAATAAAACAAGCTCTTAGGTTTGTGTTCAGACACTTTGGAAAGTAAATAGGCAGAAAAAAAAAAAAAAGAAGAAGCACTAAAGAGCAAATAAGTATAAGCAGCATCTCCTCTGTATGATGCCCCACAGCAAACAAACATTCTGTCAACAACAGATCTTAGTTGAACTGTATCAACTGGGAAAAATCCATCAGAAAAAGATATAGCACAAAAGATGCCCCAAATATGTGTGCTACAGCCCAACAGACTGGTGCTTCTGACTTCCCCTTACATCTAATGCTCAGATAAAATTTCATAGAACTTTCAGCCAAAACAATTTACTGTGTGGCAGTATTGCCTAGTACAAAACACAAAATCTTTGCAAACAACGTTAAGAATGACAATATAAAAGCAAATAAATCTTTAATGAAAACTTTCAGGTGCACAAAATATTGCTATACACACATGTGATACAGTATTTCTAGAATTTTTTATAGACTTAATTAATTAGTATATCTAGCTGATATATCCAATAGGAGATTAGTTACCCCAGCAACTCACCCCTAGGCCAGTCCCTTGGAGTTGGTCCAGGGGCTGCTTTGCCCTATTTTCTTGTTATGTGTCTTAAGTTCTAGTAGAAAAAAGATGTCCTTGTCAGAAATTGTCTTCTTAAGAACAAGACTAAACACAATTTCAGAAATTTATTAATAAGGGTTTAGCTAAACTATGAAAGAGGGTAGGAAAGGTACTGGAAGGTATATTAATGTATATTACGAATCTTCAAAGCTACAAATATGAAAAAGGGTAAAAATCTTTAGACATCAACAGCCAATATTGTTCTGGCTATGGTAAGTTGAATATATCTATATCCTTGTTCCCAACACCTAAGACTATTTCCAAACTTAAATACAATCCATGGGATCTGAAAATATGTTGGGTTTCCATATATTTTATTTTATCAATCAATCAATCAATCAATCTCCTGAAAAATCCAGATCAAAATCATGACAAAGGAATATCTGTTGATTGTTCTTCTTGGCAATGAATTACAGTATTCATCAATGTAGCCATTAACTACAGCAGAGTGAGACATCAGGCAGAGGTTGGGAAGTGGGGACAGGACTAGAAATCACATAATCCTTGAAATAACCATGTAAAAGCTAACACTAACACATGAAAAGTTAACACTAACACAAAGAGCAGCCACCAGATTTTCTGCCACCAAATTTTTTGCAATGTCCACAACAACAAAATATGTGATCCAAATACTGCCATCAAACCTTGTAACAAATGCTGAATTTGGCAATAAAACTGAATTTGCCTTTCAATGTAGATTTTATCAACTGTCTTTCTCAGGAGAAATGGCACCAGCAGAAACACAAGGTCATAACTGCTATCTATGCAAATAAAAATGTGCCCCAAGGTGGCCAAACTCTTATAGTAAAGAGGTGAAGTCCTTAAACAAGTTACAAGGGCTGCATGAAAAAAAAACTTGTATGGGTGTACTTGATTTTATATTAATCATAGATTTGCATTATTTCATAAGATTTAAATGACAACTAAATACATCAGAATTCTAAATGTTTACTAAAAATTAGAGAAAAGAGAAACATTTATCTCCTTACATTTCCCTTTCACATGTCTCATCACTATCTAAACCATAAAGTTAAATTAAAACCCTGGCTACATCACAGCAGTCATAATTTTCAAGCCACACATGAAGACTTTTACAAAAAAATGTTAGCTTTGATCTTGGATATAAAATGAATATGAATTCAATCTTGAGCAGTTTATTTGCACTGCATACTATCAGCAGTGAATGAGATTTTTCATGTCTAAAACCCAATTTCTAATGCAATAGGAAGGCGATATTAGATTGCAGAAGTGATTGAGTTCTGCTATAGAGAGAAACTCCATTTGAGAGTGTATTTCTGACTTAATATTGAAATTTAATGCTTAGGGTCTTTTTAGATGAGAAAAACTAGCTGTATTGTATTTAAAAGAAAAGAGTCTTTGCAGTCATAAAAGCAGGCTACATTTTTTTCTGATATCACAGATTTATTCAGAATCAATCTCCCAAAGAACTTCTGAGTGTTTATTACCCACAGAAATACTACATGCTTAACTTTGATATACTAGTTCAACTATATTGAGTTCCAGTTGGAGAATGAACAGTAAAAATTCTGTGGTCCCTTAACAAAGTTTTAATCTTCAAGGAAAAAACAGGAATGGGATAGTATTAGATACAAAAGGGCATATTTAAAAAATTATATAGGGCATTGCATACTAAAAAGAAAAGCCCACAATCTTCTAATTCAGTAAAAAACACTTTTGTCCTCTGTCAAGGTCAATCATATCTTGTTCATAAACTAGAATTTGTGCAATTCTGTACAAAGTAGCTACTTTATTTTTTTATACCAAAGAACAAATTCAAGTAAGGTATAGAAAAAGATAATTTATTTGAAGTCTTAAAAAAAATATTTGATAGATAATGTTAATAGGAATGGGCAAATACAGTTACAAAATTAATAAAATTTGAAGTATATGATACTTTTAATAATATGTACATAGTCAGTAGTTATATTAATACAATAGTTATTGTATTGACCTTTCTGCTATTAAATACAGTTTAAAAGTCCTGAGATAGCACATAAGACTAAAAAAGTAAAATAGGTTTGTAATATTGTCTTTGAAACAATTTTTTTTTCCATATAATCTAGGACTTATATAAGCATGTAAATTACTCTGAGTTCTATGGTATTTCTTTAGTGAATCAAGTCTGAGTCTGTAATCCATGAGCATCCTCTGATAAAGAAAGACACTTAAGGAAATTTGCACTTCTAAAACCCCGATGTTATGCTTTCTCACCACTCTGAAATGCAAATCAGGAATATTTCACAGCTTTTATAATGCTTACTAAATTTAAACAAATCCAGCAGAGGAATCTGGACTTGAAAAAAAACACCTTTATTATTATTCTGCATAATTGGAATCATTGTCTAACAATGATGTACTATATTAATCACTTTCATTACACAGGTTCCTTCAGATGTATCTGAAGTCCCATTATGCAGACACAGGATTTTCTTAGAATTTACAAGCTACATAACACAAGGTGAAGAAAGAGACATTACACATGGCAGTTGTAGAGCCCCAAATATCATGTTGGCTCATATTTATTAATTTCCTAAAGCTACTTCAAAAATGTAGTGAAATACTTACGAGATAGAGGGGCAAAAAGGGGCTTGGGCAAGTGTTAGGAACTGCTTCTGAGGCAGGGCAACTGGGGTTCTTGATAGTAGATCCTTTGGGGTTGATTAGTGTGAAATACCATGGTGGTCTTTGTTTGACTGGTGATATGTGTAGGAGTTCCTTCTTTTCACACAGTTTGCCACAGTGGGAATTTTTGTCCACATGTGTTAACCAGGATGTGCTAACCAGGTCTCGCCTCCACCAGGCCAGGAATCAGCACCTTCCTGTTGCTAATTCCTCCCTTGTCTGCTCATCTCAAGTTCCCACTCTGATGATTTATCTTATGGCAGATTCCTTCCATGGCCTTGACAGTATTTGAGACAGGTACTGGTGCTCTTTAACTCCTTACAGCTGGATATACAGGAAACCAAGAGAGAAAAGTAATGCAACAGAAAGATATGCAGGTAGGCATGAAGCTGAGATCAACATTGAAAGTGAATTAAATATTAAAGAAAGAGTAAAAATAATTAAAATATTAAGCACTGGAGCACACACTAGCTCCTAAGCAAGGCTAAAAATCTGCCTGGAGAAGTGCAAACTGGGTCTATTGGAATCATTTCTATCATCTTACTATCAACTACAACTGAGACCAGAAAGGTTCCTCAGGATTGTTTAATTTACTTGCACAGCCCCTGAATGTCCATCCATCTGTGATTTACCAACTTTCTTTCCACTGGGTTTTCTCTTCAGGTTTCACTCTGGCTACATGGCAGTGAGGAGTAAGGCATCACCTTTATCGTAATTTGCCTTTACATTCTGTGCTCTGCTATTTCTGAATCCCTGGGCACAGGAGGACTGATGCAGCACCCTGCTCTGTCTAATGCTCACATTCTATTTCCTCATACCCATGCTACTGCTGATATCTGTGCAGTAGCAAATGAGGAAATGTGACAAACTTGTTGTATTTAACATAGTTGGACAGTGTGGTGCATTGGCCTAGCCTGTCTGCCAGGTGCCCACCAAAGCTGCTCTATCACTGCCCCTCTGCTACAGGATAGGGGGAGAAAAGGAGATGAAAGGGTCCAAATTATCCAAATGAGTGTGTATACCTCATTTCACCCAAAGACAAAACCTTTAGAGTGCAAGTTCATATAAATTAATTTTATCCTTAAATGAAAGCGTAAGCATGAAACACAAAAATGTGGGGAACACAATTCAACCAAATTCTGTCACTGGTAGCCAAAAATTCCATATTTGCCCAAAGTATACATTTAAATATCATTAATTCACCATTGCAATGTTAGAAGTGTAGAGTCTGCTGAGAGAGGTTGCAGCTCTTTCTGTACCCTGAGACAAGAACTCGTAGCCAAGGATGTTGAGATAGGAGACAGTCAGAAGACTACTTAATCATTTTTGTAGTTGAAACCAGCACACCTTCTCAGCAGGTGCCTCACAGGAAGGGCTCCAGTCACTAACAGCTGAGAAAACTGTTCTTTAAACCATGTAGATATATGAACTTTTAAATCACATCTTTGATAGCAACTCATTGATCACAGCTTTTATTGAATGTTAAGGGAGAGAAAGCTTTGGTTGGAAAATTTTCTTCAAGGAAAAAAACACAAAACAGACTTTGACTGTATTTAAAATTAATAATTGTTTGTTTCAGCAACGATGTTCACAGTTGTTCCACTGGTTTTTATACAGTATTATGATCCTTTGGTGCCCTAAATAAATAAAGTGGTGAAAGACATAAATGCTTAAGAAAGTCTCAATTGCAGCAGCTTATGAACTGCAGAAATTTAATTTAAGGTGCTGCTGCCTTCCACTAGGAAAAAGTAGGCAAATTAACCTTTTGGACCTCTAGTATCTTATAGCTGCTGGATATTTAATAATAAAATTTCAAACCACTATTTTCACCAGCAGGTTAAAAGAAAGTAAGTGCTGAATGTGCATATACTGAATGTTAATTGGTGGTCATCTAGAGATTACTTGATAGTATACAAAAGATACTGCATGTGAACATAAATGGAGCGAAACCATAACATTTTAGTAAAATTTTCACCAGTATTATAGTCACAAATTCTGAAGAAAACACATTCTAATCCAATAGCAAATTATTATAGAAGCCTTACATGGAAATAAAATGTCCCCCATAAAACTCTATCAAACAGCACAACTCTGTATACTCTTATTTTCATGCCCTTCTTGTAAGGATGAAAAGATAGATAATTCATACTTTCAAATAAATCAAGAAAGTAAAGGATAGGTTATTTCGAGAATAATAATTAAAAATAATAATGAGCAATTGCACAACAGCAATGCAACACCCTGCAAAAAGTTCTTATTTGAAAGCAGAGTCAACAGCAAGAATGAATTTACTACCAAAAACACATTGGCCTCACTATCAAAGATTTATTTGAATGACGTTCCTGGCAAATGATCCAAGAAAGTAGTAACCAAAGACCTTATACTGAAATGTAAATACAGTAACACAACATTGTAGCCTCAGAGAATTCAGTGATAAACAAAATAAGGGTGCAATTTTTGGCAGCAGCAAACTCGGCAAGTCAGCCCAGAGAGCTAATTTGCTTTGAAGTTAAAAATATAAACTTAGAAATAAAACAGCAGAGATAGACTACAACATGCTTCATAAAATGCAGTCAATAAACACAACTGTCCAGAGAATATGAGTTCATTCAATGAGAAAAGACAGTCATGCCAGCAAAATTACAGATGTACGGTAAATCTAAAGTGCAACAGAAAACTAAGGGGAAAAATCAGGCTAAAATCAAATAAAATAAAAAAAAAATCCACCCAATTAATTAAATAAGATCAAAGTCTTGAGGGAAGAAAGGGAGTATACAGGCAATTGTCAGAAACATAAAACCACTTTTGGAAAACAGTGAACAGACTTAGAGTTACCTTCTATAAAAATGAAAAATAAAATAGTAGACACAAAGCAGTCCAAATTTTCAATTTCAGAATTTTTGTGAAAGCGCCAATTTTTCCCTTAGGATTTTTTAAAACATTTATGTTATATTTATTTATATTTTTATTTTTAATTAATGTGATGAGCACTTGAAATAGCCTATAAATGTGCAGAGCTTCTGTAGAATTATTTTACCGAGAAATTATACTGTTATTAGATTAAAATAAAATTCTAGTATTTGCAATTTTTTTGTTACTGCTATTTGTGTTACATTAGTATCACATATCAATCATAATTCATAGCTTGTAAACCAATATTTTACTGCACTACTTAAAATGTCACTTGAAATCATGACTATCTTGACTGTAAAATAATTTGTTTTGGAAGTTGCTTTCAAGTAAAGTATTAATTTTTAAAAGGGTACTGCATTTCTGCCTTATTCGGAACTGTTAAGAATAATATAAGATACAGAATACATTTCTGAACTTCAGTTTTTACACTCAGATAAACCAAAAAGGGAATGTCTGTTTCTTCTCTCTGTTAGAGATTTAATCTGTCTATTACAGGTATCTGGTTTTAGTGACAAAAGAAGGAATATGGGCCGAAGAGGATGGGTCAAGAGTTCACATGACCATCCTGCAATTTCTGGTAGAATAATAATTCCTATGTCTATAGGATAAATCAATAAACACGAGTCAATTACAGAATGATTTTTTCATTTGCATATTTAGCTTAAACATTGATCATTAGCTTCAACTAATGAAATATACAAAATGAAGAGACTCAATATGGTAGAGCTACAATTGAAAATGGCAGTTCTTGGACAGTGACTTTGGGAAGGAAAAAAGAAAGGGATTGCTTTGGGTTTGTGAACCAATGATTTGCAATTTAAATGAGCAATGTAAAGATTTTGAGCTCTGACTCTTCTCACATGTGGTCTAATTATAAACAGTAACTGCATTTTCAAAGGAATGGAAGAAATTATGACAAATCATATTAAAAAATATGAAGTTAGATCCACATTGAGAAGTAGTGTAATGAATGTAATAAGCAAAGAAAATATGTAACTTTTGAAGTTAGAAGACATAGAAATATAAATTAGATGGGGCAACAGTCTCAATATAACAGACTAAAAAAGACCCCACCTGATTAATAAAACAGCTATGACACTGCCTTTTAAGCAAGAGTTACCATGGGGGTATGAACATCTGCTATGAAAAATCTTTTTAGAGATGTTTAAAGTTTTGGAAAGGCAAGGTACTTTTAGACAGTAAAAAGAAAGACTGAAATTTCTCCCTAAACTTCAAAGCTCAATCTACAATCAAATGAAGTATCTTAATCCAATATATTCTTATTTAACAAGGCTAAGAATGCATAGGACTTACTACAGGGATCTGGAGATTTTAAAACTTGCTCTCCTGAGCATCTAAATGCAAAGAGTTAGAAACTGGTTTTCAGGAAGCTACTGTAAAATAAATTTGCATTGATCCCTAGAATTATCCATTGCCAGCACTCACTGTTCATCTCCTAAGCTTTTAGGTGTGTCAGAAGGTCCAGGAAATTTTGCTGATCTTTACTGGGATAGAGCTACTTTTCTTCACAGCAGCAAATATGGAGCTGTGATTTAGGTCTGTGCTGGAAACAGGGTTGATAATCCAGGGATGTTTTAATTATCACTGAGCAGTTCTTACACAGAATCAAGGCCTTTTCTACCTCTCACCCCTCCAGAGAGGAGGCCGGGAGTGCACGAGGAGTTGTGAGGGGACACAACCGGGATGGCTGACCCCAACTGACCGAAGGATTATTCTATATCATACAGCATCATGCTCAGCATATAGACCTGGAGGAAGGAGGAGGAAGGGTGGCAACATTTGGAGTGATGGCATTTGTTTTCCGAAGTCACCATTACGGGTCATACAAGCCTGTTTTTCTGGAGCTGTCTGAACATCTGCCTGCCTATGGGAAGTGAATGAATTCCTTGTTTTGCTTTGCTCATGTCAGTGGCTTTTGCTTTATCTGTTAAATTGTCTATGTCTTAGCCCACGAATTTTCTCACTTTTCAAATTGTCTTCTCCATCCCTGCAGGGGAAAGTGAGCAAGCAGCTGTGTGGTGCTTGATTGCTGTCTGGGGTTAAACCACAACACCAATCATGTTCAGAATGTCCAGAATGCTTGTTTTGAGGTTATGACAATTATAACCACAGAATTCTAGAAAACTAGACCTAAAAACTACCATTCAAATTTACTCGTCTGTTCAAGGTCATGTCATATAAATTTGTTTTAAGAGCCTGAAAGAATTGATATTTCAAAGTTTTCCTAATCCATCTACTCTAGTGTTCAAAGTTTGTTACTGCAGTCAAGAAATCATTCTTCGTCGTCATTTAAACCCTGTGGTTTTGTACTATAAAGACAACACAAAGAACAGCTTATTTCCTATCTTCTTGAAGAATTTTTTGTGTATATAAAAAAGTATTACCTGTTTTTTTTCTAAAATACCTCTTGTCTACATATCCTCAGTTACTTCAGTTTCTGTTCTTGGATAATATCTTCCAGATTTTCTGTCATTCTTGTTTGGCTCACAGGGACTCCAACTGATCCAGATTTTTCTTGGGTTACCAGTTTCTTATATTTGTCACAAGATTACAGGCAAACATTGCCATTATGGATTAAAGAGTAAGATAAATTTCCATGTGTCTGTAAAAAATGCACCTGTTTACACAGCTCAAAAGACTGTTTGTCTCTTTAGCAACAGCATCATTATTGCTATGTACTAGTGACTAAAATAAATTTTATTGATTACTTTGCCCGTTATGTTATTTTCCACAAGCTGCATCTAGGCCAGCTATGTCTCACCTTTCTACTTATATGCCAGGTTATCCCTACCTGCATGCAGGACTGCTCATTTATTCCTGTAACCCATCTAGTTGAGTAATGAGTTATCTAGTGTGTTTATTAGCCAGTGTGGTTCCTGCCCTTCCTCACTTGCATCAAAAATTCAGGCAGTTTCTCCTATTTGTCCAGAAAACATAAAATTATTTAAAATAACAACAATAAAAAGAAGAAAAAAGAAAAAAAAAAGAAGGAAGGCAGGAAGGCAGGAAGGCAAAGAAAGAAAGAAAGAAAGAAAGAAAGAAAGAGAAAGAAAGAAAGAGAAAGAAAGAAAGAAAGAGAAAGAAAGAGAAAGAAAGAAAGAAAGAAAGAAAGAAAGAAAGAAAGAGAAAGAAAGAAAGAAAGAAAGAAAGAAAGAAAGAAAGAAAGAAAGAAAGAAAGAAAGAAAGAAAGAAAGAAAAGAAAAACTACCAGATTAGACCCCCACAGAATCACAGGTGGTTATATAATGCTGGTCTTCATTTTGACAGCAAATCAATCATTATTTCTCTCCTGGTACAGTTTTCCAATTGCTTGTGAATTTATTTTGCAACACTTTTTGTAGACTACATTTCCCCTAACTGGAAATCAAGACAGAGTATAAAGAAACTGAGTCAAAACACTCTGTATTTCCTGACAGTGTTTAATCCATAAGCCTTTCTCTTTCTCATGGAAGAAAATTAGATTCATTTGTCACTGCCTGGTTCCTTCTTTTTCTATCACACACCTGTGTATGCACTCACACACACAGTTTTACCACCATCCCTCCAGCGGGACCTGCTGTTACAGAACCTGGAGTCTTTTTTTGTTTTATTGCGCTTTTTTATTAACAAGAGCTAGTTTTCTGTCTGCTATAAATCTACAACTCCATTTTCTGCTGTTATCATACATAACTAGTGGAGTTTTATCACATTATTGTTGATTCAGAACTGTGAATTCTCTAGAGCAAATCATGCACAACATCTCAAAGCAATACCTAAAAGCTAGCAGAAATTTCAATTTGAACACTATGTGCAGGGAAATAAATGTTTCTGTAAGTTTTTTTGATAGCATTTACTGCAAAGGGGGGAAAAGTCATATTCACAGAATCATAGAATCACAGAATGGGTCAGGTTGAAAGGAATCACAGTCATCTGGTCCAGCCTTCCTGCTCAAGCAGAGTCATCCTGGAGTACATTGAACAGGATTATGTCCAGACAGTTCTTAAATATCTCCAGTGAGGGAGGCTTCACATTGTCTCTGGAGAGTCTTTTCCAGTGCATAGGCACACACACAGTAAAGAAGTTCTTCCTCATATTCTGGTGGAACTTCCTGTGCATCTGTTTCTGCCCATTGCCTCTTGTGTTACTATTCAATACTTACTATTCTGTCATATACTCTGAAAAGTCTTTGTAAACTTTTAGAATACTTTAAATCTTCATAATACTTTTCTCACATTTATTGCAAGGACTCAGTGAGAGACAAACTGTTAATCAGCAATAATAAAGAATCAGGTAAAGGTTGACTTCTCCCTTTCTATCATATTCATCCTTTACAAGATACTATTCAGTGTCAAAAGCCTTGGTTGGTTACAATAGCTTTAGGGTCATTAACAGCTTTATACCCAAACCTATACAAAACTAATAAAAAAAAATTATTAATCCTTTTCTTTTAGAAAAAAATATCAGTGAAAAAGCAACCCTTTTCAAGAAGCTGGAACACCAGAATCCTCTATATCAGTTGCATGACTAAGGTGGATAATGTACCTCTCACTAGCTGTTCTTACCTCTGGTCAAGAAGTTGACCTGTGCTTGATCAGAGAGAAAGAGTGAAGATGCACAGAATGCAATGAATGAAATTAGGTCACAGTTCTCTTACTAATTCTAAGGAAAAGTGGATTTTCACTCCTTGGAGAATTGCCAAACAGCTCACTTAATGCTGTAGAGAGTGTCTCTTCTCCTTGACCCTTCAAACAGGCTATTATATGGTAAGATTCAGGTAATGTTTCCAAGATTCAAAGTTGTCCTTGTTGGTTTACATTTAGACTTACTTAAAATGTGGATGTAAAATCAAAAATTTTCTGCACTATTTATTCTAGGAGTAACTATTCACTTTTGCCTTGTTTACATCTTCCAAGATCAGATACAGGCAGTAAAAAGAGCCTTTTTCCATCTAACCAAATACTCATAAATATTCTCGAGACCCTGCAGAGGCAAAATCCTTCTTAACTGTTATGATTCATTGGGCTACAAGTTACACACGGACTAAGTGAAGCCAAGGTCGATATCTCCCATGAGGTCCAATATATCTCAGTATTGATTGAAGCCCTGAAATCAATGGAATTATAATTGGACAGAACTTTTAGGTAACTAGAAGCCCTATTGAAAACTTTGAGGGCTTAACGAATGTCGAAGCGAAATCCTTGGAATACACATATCTAGAAAAAATATTGCCACCGATTTTTGATTCGGGTCCCAGACTGTAGATATTTGTGGAGTCTTAAGCAACACTCTGTAGTTCCTGTCTGGCACTCAAATAGCCATTTTAGAAGATGAGCCAGGGTAAGGGTAAACAAAGTGTACTATAACAGAGGTACCTGTGATAACATTAATGTACTTTCCCTACAGGTTTTAGTACATACAAAATCGTTTTTCAACAATATGATTCCTGGTGGGTACTAATGCTCCATTGATAGGCCTCCTGTGATGCAGCACAGGTTTATGGTTACCCCATAAATACTTTGCTCAGTTAATGCATTTCAGGACAACTGATCATTATCCCAACTCCTATTGAAACATGACTGCAGAATTCTAGTAATGGTCTTGATTGTGTGCCATCCTTGAAAGCAGCAGTCCTAACATGTTATTAAGAAGACTTTGAGACAAGCCACTTTTTTACTGTCTTAGTGTCCTTTTCATAGTTTTTCCCCTCCATAGTCAAAGTATCATTGAAATAAAGCTCATATTTTCTCTACTTTTCATGATATTGAGCAGATTTTAATGTACAATATTTTTTGGGGAAAACGTGCACACACAGAGAAAAGCACATATAAATTAAAAAGTATGCATATTTTACCTATTTTTTTTAGTGTTTATAAATAACCTCATCTCCATTCGCATCCATGCAAGCATTCTGTATGTAAAGAGAAAATAACACGCTCTCAAAATGCAGTGAAAGTAAATGAAATCAGGGAGAGAGCATCCAGATACTCAGCTAATATAAATCATCTTGTTCTACCAATTTCAGAAGAGTTATATGATCCATTTGGTTTTGAATATGACCCTAGACACAACCAGTTTACTATTTGTTTGGTGTATGATAATATTTTTCCTGTAGTGACACCTTTAACTAAATTTCTTACAACCCACCTTAAAGCATTAACATAGTAAGAAAACACGTGGTAACTTCTCAACCACCATAGAAGGGATAGTAAATGATACCCCTCATATGGAAACTTTTACATAATTTCCAAGGAGTGCAACTATATAAAATGCATTCACACAGACATTCACACAGAGTCTTTCAGCAGAGCTTCACAGCTAAGGAATGCACCACAGGGATTTTTTTTTAAATTTCTTTTTTCTTCTTGAAGAAGAAAGACATCATAGATGAACAAAAGCATAATATATGCTCTGAAATGCAGCATAGTGTGACAAAGGTTATGCATGCTTTCAGCATGTCTTCTGAGGCAGGTGATATACTCCATATTCTACCTAGCAGAACTAAACACATCTCACAGTGGGTTAAATGCTGATGGTGTATGAAGTTGAAGGCAAGAGAATCATCACTTCAGTGCCTACTCTCTTCTGACCAAACTCATTGCAGTTCTATAAAAAAAGTAGACAGTTTTGCATACAAAAGTCACTCATACTTGTGCAATCCACATTACTCTGAAAGAAGGGTTAAGAAGTGTGTGAGGCAACTCACCAAGATTGAGTAATGTAATAATACACTGAGCTGAATAATTAGATTCATAAGGAACAAGTAAAAAGAAAACTTTGATAGTAAAAAGAATTGGACAAAAACAAGACCTTAGGTTAAGAATTTACTTCTGTCCTTATTTTAGAGGTACAGATTTATAATCAAAGGTCTGTATTTCCTTTTTCACCTTTCCTGGATGGATGTTCAGTGCAGTAAGCTCATTTTTCACATTATTATCTATTATTATGCACATCTCTTTCAGCTGCTTAAAACTTTTGATGTGTGATTCATCTGCAAAAGAAAAAAGGCAATGAGCAACTCACAAAAAAAAGATAAATAATGAGAGTTGATGGTGCATGATTGTACCAATCAGTGAGCCTAAGTCTGAGTGTTATATAGTAAGGTCACCTCAGCACTACTCAAAAAAGGGTAAGCAGAATCAGAATGAATAGCATCCTAGTCAAACAAAACTTTCAATTCAAATGTTTACATTTGGCATGCACAATAAATAATATATTTTCAGAAATAATTTCTGAAAAAGAAGAGGAAGCTCTGCATGATACTTCCTTCCTTCATTAGCTCCAAGAATATCCGTAACTTGTGTATGATGTGGTAAGTAAGCCACATGCCAGGTACTAAACTGTTAATAGTCATTCCATAGCCCTCTTGGTTCTTTTTGTGGGCAGTTCATTAATACAGCTGCAAAAGGAAACCTCTTATGTAAAGTCTCCATTGCATATCACTGCAAGGTCCTTCTGATTTCTGCCTTATCTTTTAGTTCTGAGCATCCAAACTTGCAATCTTTCCTTTGCCTGCCTATATAGAGGAGCTGGAATACTGGTCAATAAGATGGGTGTACAACTTATGTAATTAATTGTCGTTAATTTAATTTTTTTTTTTTTATTTGGGGGGATGGGTGCAGAGAGAGATTTCTAACTGGTTGACTTTTCCCTGTCTTTTAGTTGTGACTATACAAATTTTTAGATATTATTTTGGTTTTGGATTTTATGTTTTAAAGTAGACAAAGTTATTTAATATAGTGCAGAACCATGTACTTCAGTGCTGAGGGTGGCTGATAACCTCAGGCAAAGTTAGTCAATTTTTAATTTTTTTTTCTTTTTTTGAGGAGAGGGTGAAATCTTTAAAAAACTGCTGCTAATTTTTTAAATTTATTTTTAAACTAACATTGTGGAATTCTAAACCCACAGGAAAAAACCAAATCCTGGGTAGGTGAGAGGATAAAGGAAAAATTAAAATTTAAAAAAAAATTGTAGGATCAACTCAGCTCTAATTATTTGAATACCAAAACTTGCAGATTTCTTTACAGTTACATCCTATTCATTGACCAAAACCCAAAACATTATAATATGTAATTACAGTATATTGTAATGTTATTTAAATTCTGACTGTGTTTGGATACCTTTAGTGGCTGATAAGGACTTTAATTTTTACAAGTTGGCAATTAATACCATGCATGTACTTACACCTCAGATATATTTCATCCGTTAATTGTATATTAATGAGCATTATAAGGCACATCAGTGAAGGTAATAACTGTCAAATACATGTGATTAAGAAAAACTCTTCCTTTTAAAGCAGAAGGAAAAAGTGTCTGAAATGAATCTGTTTCAATAGGAAATCCAAGATAAGGATAGTGGGGAAATCTGGTCTTCAGAAAATCAGTGAAATTTTTTGTCATTTTTGAATCTAAATCGAGAAAAATGGTTAAAAGAATATAAAGATACATAACATACTGAATGGAACACAATATGACCACACATGAAAAAGTCTTAAATCTCTTTTTGAATCTTCATATGTTCAAGAAAATTTGTCATTTTTCATTCAAAAGAAACAACAAAAATTGGAAACTAACTTCAAATTATCAGAATGTGCTTTTCCATGTTTTCCTCATTCTTTGCACAATCTTCTAGATAAGAATGACAATCATTTAAAGTAAAACAATCTTCTGTTTGACATTACAAATATGATATATTTACATCTGTAAATTTATTTTCCTTTCAAAATAAAGACCTTGCTTTGCCTTCTGACAGCAGGAATTGATTTCCTTAAAAAGCCCTCATCCATTTTCAAAAATTAATCTTTGGAAAGCTTAAAATGTCCCATCATCCAGATTGTGTTTCAAAGTTTTTACTTTTAGGCCGATTCTTCACTTGCAGAGAGTACTTTTATGCAGAGATTCTTCATCACAACTATTTTTTTTTCTTAGAGACTTAAAGAAAGCTGGTTCTTGTCATCTGCATAAACTCTGCCACTGGGAAAATAAAACAAAAGGTCTGTCAGACATTCAAGCTCCCAGCTCCCAGAGAATATAATGCATACATAAGTGAGCAAACCTACCTAAGACATTCATACATGAAGACTCTTAAATTAGAGGAAAATATCCTGTGTCTGTCATCATTACAAGTTCCAATCTTGTTATTACAACCCCAGCTGCAAAAAAAAATTCAAATAACTTTCTAATTATTCAACTTTTTCTTGAATTCTTTAAGCTGTTAGACTGGCAATTGCTCTACTACCAAAATATCTGGCTACTTATAGGGAAACATCATGGCACTTTCTCATTTTCTTTCAAAGATTAAGTAGAAAGTTTTTCTTAAATGTCTCTTGCTATTGGACCAAAACACTCTTGTAGGAAAGACATAATGGGAAAAGGACTTTGTAGGAGGTAAGATATGAAGTAAATTAAGTAATTGTCAATATCCAAATATGAATAAAATAAATTATTTTAAAATTCCAACCTTCATATATGCAAATAGTAAAAAACTCCACTATTTTATGAGGGAACTTTGTTTTGGACTTCCTCTAAGTCATTCAGGTATTTCATTTGAACAATTGTTAATGACTCTGTACTATTACTACTACTACTTATAATAAATCCCACAAAAAGACATAAACACCTCAAAATAAACCAAATATGTACAAGATTTAGTTACTTTTTTTCCTCAACACGCAATAAATTTTTGCACAAAATCATATCTCAAAACCCAATTTCTGTTCAGTTTTCTATATGTTTTGGACAGTCAAGGGCATAATACGGCACCTTTCTTTTGCTACAGGAACAGTAATACTTTATTTCAATATTTTACTGCAGTGGAGGCCTCCTGACATGATATTAGATTAGTAAGGAAAGTGAAAGAGAGATCTAACAGGAATAGGTTGAATATTTTACCATACAGTGGTTAGAATGGATCAATGAGAGCAAGTACCAAAGGTCGTTCATCTTCCCAGACAATGCAAATGCAAAGGTCATTTCACCTGAAAAAAGTCAGATTCATAATACCCTATATCTGCAAGGAAAAATGTGCAATTTAAACAGTATATGAGATAAGTAGAGTTCAAAAAATGAAACAAAGAAGGGGTTTTAAAAGTTTGAAAGCAATTCAAATTTAATTTGAAATGGACTGCAGAGCCTTTTAAATTTTATCTTTACATGTTCTTTTAACTTGTAAGAATCCCTTTGAGGACTGGTTTAATCTGCATAAGTACATTATGTGCTTTCACAAGTCTTTCATAATTTGCACTCCAAATGCTTCAAAATCCTGGTTTCAAGGGTCTTTTTGGGTGAGTTTTTAGGGTTGTGGTTTTTTTTTAATCCATGTTACAGTTATGAAATATAATGAAGAAATTTCTCCCGGCGAAAATGATGAAGGGCAATTAGGACACCAGAAATTGAATCAGTATAAGAAGTTAAATGTTGAAGGCCTAGGGTTCAAAAATGCATTAGAAAATAGTTAAGTTCCAAATACACTTAAAATTATATTTTTATTTATAAACTTCTCAGAGATTCATATTGTCCTCTACCAATGTCACTGTTGAAGCAATCAGATCCACAATATCTGGTGTAAATTCTATTTACACCACTCTGCTAATAGAAAGTGCTAGCTCTATTACTTCAAGCACAGTGATTTAGGCCAGTTTTGTATACATTCTACACTAGCATAAACTGTCTTTAAGAGAAGGAGAAGCAATTATAAAATATTTTCTCATTTACTTTTCTCTTTATAGAAAGCTCACAGACAATTTACAGGGATGTAGGATGATGGTGTCTTACGGTGCATCAGCTGCTCCACTGATCATGCCAGTATGATTCAAGTCTTTTGGTGTCAAACTCATCAATTCAACTTGGGTAGTTAACTTTGCTCCCACAGATGCTTAGGGTGTCTGTGAGTTAATCAAATTGAGGTAGCATTCATCAGGTTAACACCCACAAACAGTAATCTGCCTACGTTGACATTCACTAAGTATTCTTGTGACACTTGTAAGAGACTGTGAAAAGAGCTTCTTGAAACTGTTGGGAAAAGCATTCTTTCTAAATACAGCTTTGTTAATAAAAAAATATTCAGATTATGCAATGGTTCTGTCTTATTGTTATTGACTGAAATAATGCAAATTTGACTCAACAATGATAGTTTTTGTCCAGATATCCAAAATTACAGTGATTCACTAGACCCCAAATTGCCTCAGCTACTGCACCTGTGCAGGATGTTGTTTCAGACTATTACCTGGAATGCTGGGTAGGTTAAAACTTTTTTTTTTTAACTCAAATCTAGATCTGTTTTCATGTTTATGCTTGGAGATAATAAAAATCTTTTTCAAGCTCCCCTCTCTCAACTGCTTATACAGTTTATAGATCAAGATGCTGGCAATGACTCCACATTGCATATTTTCTATCTAGTCCTGGCATTCAAACCATCTCTCAGAGATGATTAGGGACATGTCAGTACATGCACTGTTTGCTCCCTAGGAGCAGCAAAGACACAATGCAGCCATTGATTGTGTCTTGCAATCCCAAGGGGACAAAGGAAAAATGGGCACTAAGAAAGACTGACATGTACAGTGGGATTTGCTTAGACTGCTTTTCACCCTTTTAAAAATACTGAGTTGTTGATGCTATGCTATAAAAAAAATCAATTTGACTGTAAAAGACTACCACTTATCAAGGATGACTCTATAAAAAAAATAGTGGAATAAAACACCAAACAACAGACTGGTATTCAAGTACTTACTGAGTTCATTTATGTCTTTTCATCTCTAAGGGCTGCTTAGTTTCCTAACCCTAAGCAAAGAACTTCTCTAGATAAGAGGAAAAAGCCCAACCCATATACATTTTCTCCAAGAGGTATTTTAAAAGATATTCCACCTCTCCTTTGGCTTTGGAGAGCTTCTTTCAACTACATCAGACAGCATGATTTCCTATTAAGGCTTCTAAGAAAACTGTACAGATGTATTTAGTACTATGTTTTTTGCAACATTAAAGACCATAGACATGGTATCAGTCAGTGATTCAAAAGCACTGAAAATTCTTCTTCAGGCCAACAAGTTATAGTGAATATAAGTAAAAAAATAGATGCAGATGCTTAAAGTTTTTTCTCATTCCGCCTGCACCAGTAGAGATATTTTAAGGCATCTCAAGAGTCAATTTAGTAGTGAAAAAGTTGCAGACCTGACAATAGCTTAAAGCCTTATAAATCCTCAGGTTATGAGTGATGTGGCCACCAGTTTGAAGAGCTTCCCCCACTGCTTGCCAAAGCATGAAACACCACCACAATTAAGAGAGATTTCTTGGAGCATTTCTCCAATGATCTCCATCAAGACATTACTGCCTCAAGGCAGAGAAGAGGCTGTGGCTTCCCCAGGCTCTGGTTCGCTCACATCCTTGCTATACCACATGCAAACACACCAGGTGTACTCAAGGTGCAATAGGCTGACATTTGTCTGCTGTCCAGCCAGTTTGCTGAGTTCCTCTGAACCATCTTGAACCTGTCAGAGCTGCTGCACACACGTACTGGGCTGCACAAAATCTGATGCAATTCGACCATTTGCTGAGGTCACAGCTGAAGCATTCAGCACAGAGCACAGGCAAATCTGGTGTTCACGCTAGTTTGGGGACAGCTTCTACAAATGCTATAGGCATATTTGCTATGTCTAATCACCCCTAGGAAGAAATGAGCTGGCAGTTAAGCAAATTAATGCAGTATCCTTTATTCGATCTTCAGTTTTCTGGAGATACAGAAAATCAATTGAGTTGCACTGCAGCAATTGTATGGCAAATGTTCCTTGCCATAAGAGAGATCACTCATCAAGCACACTTCTTTGTTTCAGCATGCTGTAATAATGCATTATCAAGTATTTAATGCAATTTTACTTCATTCACATCAATAGACAAAGGGAGCTGCTCTCCATTCCACTTTTCATGACACTCCCTCTCTCTGTATTCCATACATGTGAAAAGCTTCAGGATCCTAAGTTAAACATTCAGCATGGTTTATCTCAAGCCAGCTCTGCTGACATCCACTTCTGTAGTGATTTAAATGATTCACAACCTACTTTTCAGCAAAAAAATGTACTAACTTAGCCTGTCAGCATCAACATGTTATGTTCTCTGAGACCACACAGTACAGTATGTGGGTTTCAAGGCAGTTTATAAAAAGCAAATCACACATATACAACATGGAAAAATTTAGAGACTCCATGGATCCTAAATTCAGTGGATGGAATCTTCATAAAGCAATTCAAGTCCTCACTGTGAATCTCAGAGAAAGAATGAACACTAAAAGCTTCCACACATGCCACGGACCTCCACTTCCCGTCCCATCCTCTAATGTTTTCCCATCCCATCCTTTGTGTTCTGCTGAGCTGAAATACTAAAGGGAGAATACCAAGATTACATTCTCTGCTTTGCAAGCAGAACCTAACATAAAAATTAGAAATGGCTTTTGAAAAACTCCAAAACAAGTTGACTCAACACATCTGATTTCTACACCCTCCCAAATCATAACACATCCAGATGAAACTGAATACTATTTAAACAGTTTGATATGCAAACTCTTCTTTGGGGGAAGAAATAAAAGAGGCACGTAAAAGCAGTAGATCCAAAACAAACCAGCTGCAGTCCAAACAAATAAAGAAAGGCACAACTATTGGAACTCTACAAGTCTGTCTTCTCTGATTATTTAAATATTGTTTGGATAAGATTTTGCATGGGCATGGCAGAATCTAATAATAATATTTGACACTAAATTTCACAAGAATTTAGTGATTCATTGTGTCTTTAGAAATCTCACCATTACAGAAAATCCAATATAAAATTTGTCAGACTCGTCAAAGACTGCAAATAGGCTGATTCATTTTTGTTGCTGCAATTTTGCTGTCAAGTCTTTCGAGTTTTAGTCTCTAAAAGTCAGTATCTGAAATTTTAAACCCCTCAAGCTTCAATTGCATTGTGGTTTTTCATACAGATTTAACATCAACCTTGACTTAAGTATTAGAAAATTACAGCATCTTTCAATTATAGTGCAATTTAAAAAATCTTCAAATGAATTGAGCATCAATAGAATAGAGCAAATCTCTATTTTCACTGTAAAGCCAGTGTCAGAATTCTTCACACTAAAAAGTGGTCTGAAAGCAGCTATTAAAGGGATTTTAATGGAATCTAATGTCATCAACAATTCAATTTACAAAATGAGCAGCATTTTAGTAAACAACCCTTTAGACAAGCAATATTGTTGCAGCAATTTTGAGTTGAAGTTCTAATTAAGCCTAATTTATTTCAAAGGATTTATAGCTATAAATACAGATTTACAATATTGTGATGTCTTAGTTTATTTATCTGACTGAATTAATATTCCTTGCTTAACACGAACCTACTATTTAAAGTACAAGTTCCAGAAGTACCACAGTTTTTACTGTTTTTGCATAGTCCCCCTTAGGAATAAATTTGATAATAATTTATATATTATTATATAGTGTGGTGTCAAGGTATAACCCCAACAATCAACAACCAAGCCCCACGCAGCCGCTCGCTCACTCCTCCACCAGCAGGACTAGGGAGAGAACTGGAAGGGTAAAAGCTGAAAAACTCATGAGTTGATATAAAGACAGCTTAAAAGGGAAAACAAAATCTGCACATATAAGCAAAGCAAAAGAACAAATTGTGTCGCCACTTTCCAAGGGCAGACAGGTGTTCAGCCATCTCCAGGAGAGAAGGGACCCATCACATATGACGGTGATTTGGGAAGACAAATGTTATCATTCCAAACATTTTCCCCTTCCTCCTTCTTTCCCCACTTTATATACTGAGCATGATGCCATGTGGTCTGGAATATCCCTTCTGTCAGTTTGGGTCACCTGTCCTGGCTGTGTCTCCTCCCAAGCCAGAATGGCACACGAAAAGCAGAAAAGGCAATTACAAAAACAATCTCTGTATTATCAGATCTGTGTTCAGCACAAATACAAAACACAGCCCCACACCAGCCACTATGAAGAAAATTATCTCAGCCTCAGCTGAAAACAGCACATGTGGTTAGATTTATATAAGGAGATACATCTAGGATCGATCCAATCTTTGGTATAAGTCTCAATCTTTCAGGGTGTTTTAGCAGAGTAAAAACTGAAAGAGCAGAACTGTAACATTTTTCTAAGCAGAGAGTATTTCACACTTCAGTGGAACGAGTGATATGCCCCTAATGCACAGGAAAAAATAAAAATAAGCAGAAAATGGTCTTCCAGACTCAACAGTGGTATAAAAGAATTCCAAGTCAACAGCTGGTAAGCCTTATTCTGGTTTTGAAAAGCTCCTAGAAGGTGTTATATTTCAAGGCTTAGTATACTAATGAGTGCATGTACCCATTGAAAAAAAGTCTAAATTTATTTAGTATAGGGAACAAAGATCAGTATAAAAAACCAGGTGTTTTCCTTTCAAATTCTCATATCTAAGAATCTGTTGCATGCATTTCCTTTTTAAGTTTGATATTGTAGCCACTGATGTAAATGTTATGAAATAAAGGTGAGACATTTCAGACAATATATGGATAATAATTTTTAAAATCAGTCATAAAAACATTTTCCACATCATTTAAAGAGTTATACATATAATTGATGTAGGCAAAAAACCCATTTTTTGTGAGTTTTGTTTGTTTTTAAATCACCTCATTATTTATTATCTGCACAGAGGCGGGATGACTTGCTTCCTTTGTAAGATCTTTTGATCTTTATGTTTTCCTAAGAAAACGTCTGGATTTTTTCATTTTCCAAATGTAACTCTTGAAAGCATGGAGGATGGATCTATTTGTCAGAACATTTATCCTAAGGTGAGCAGCTCTGTTTCAAATGTGTTTTCACCTGAGATTCTTCATGCCTTTGACAACAGTTCCCTAAACATCAAGTCTAATTTGAGCCAGAGCCATGCTCCATTGTCCTTGGGGAAATGAAGCAACTGTGCAGAAAAGAGGACAAGCTTCAGTGCACCATGGAAAAAGAAAGAGAATGGCTATGAGGACATAGGAGCTGAGTAGTTAATGCTGATACTGCATTTACCCAGGGGTAAAGTTGTTGACTCCAGAACTTTCACTTATTCTCAACAATTTATCTTATCTACCAGTGGCCTAAGAAACAAGCAGCTGCCACTTTCAAAATGTGAGAGCTCTTTAAACAAGATGTGAGGTTTTTAGTTTATAGGACGTGAGGGGAGAAAAAGGAAGGGTTTTTCTCTTTCCTCCCTCATTCAAAAGGATTTCTTGGGAATCTGGAGAGGTCCCAGTTGACTGGAAGCTTAATAACATCCCAATTTTCAAAAGGGCAAGAAGGATGACCTTGGAAACTACAAGCATGTCAGTCTCACTTCAGTGACTGGTAAAGTAATGAAAAAGATTATTCTGGAAAATACTGAAAAACATCCAAAGGAAAACACAGCCAACACAGCTTCATAAAGAGAAAGTCCGGCTTGTCGAATTTCATTTACTTTTCTGACAAGGTAACCCACCTAGGTGACCAGGGGAAGCCAGTTGATGCAATCAGTTTAGATTTAAGGAAACCTTTTGATACCATCTCTCACAGGATCTTTCTAGATAAAATGTCCAGCACACAGCTGAGTAAACACAGTATGCAATGGATGAGCAACAGGTTCATGTGTTGGGTGCAAAGGGTTATAGTGAATGGGATGACATCAGACAGGTGATCTCTCACTAGTGGGGCTCTGCAGGGCCACATCCTCAGCCCTGTGCTCTTCAACATCTTTATAAATGACTTGGATGCAGGACTCCAATGAATACTAAGCAAGTTTTCAGATGATACAAAACTGGGAGCTGTTGACTCTCTTGTAGGCAGAGAGATCCTTCAGAGAAACCTCAACAAAATAGAGGGCTGGGAAATTGTCAATTGTATGGAGTTTAACAAGGGCAAGTGCCTGATTTGGCATCTGGGATGGGGCAACCCTGCATGTATGTAAAGACTGCAGAATGAGATGCTGGACGGCAGTGCCACAGAAAGGGCACTGGTCAATGGCAAGTTGAACACGAGCCAACAGTGCCCTGGCAGCCAGGAGGGCCAAGTGTGTGCTGGGGGACATCAGGCACAGCAAGGGATCAGGCAAGGGAGGGGATTGTCCTGCTCTGCTCTGCACTGGGAGCGGCCTCGCCTCCAGTGCTGGGGACAGTTTTGGGTGCAACAATATAAGTATATGAAACTATTGGAGAGCATCCAAAGGACAACAACAAAGATACTGAAGGGCTTTGAGGGGAAGCTGTATGAGGAGTGGCTGAGGTCACTTGATCTGTTCAGCTTGGAAAAGAGGAGACTGAGAGAAGACCTCGTTGCTGTCTACAACTTCCTCGTGAGGGGAAGAGGAGGGGGAGACACTGATCTCTCTGTAAACCCAGTGATAGGACCTGGGTCTGAAGTTTTATCAGAGGAGATTTAGGTTGGATATTAGGAAAAGGTTCTTCCCCCAGAGGCTGTTTGGGTGCTGGAACAGGCTCCCCAGGGAAGTGATCACAGCACCAAGGCCGACAGAGATCAAGAAGCATTTAGACAAAGCTCTCAGGAACATGGTGTGACTCTTGGGGTGTTCCTCTGAAAGGCCAGAGGTGAACTTGGCTGTTGTGAGTCACTTTCACCTCAGAATATTCTGTGATTCTGTGAATTGCAGCTGTTTAGTCTTGGCAGTGATTGAAGTTCCTGAATTTTATGTGAGTAGAATTAAGAACAAATAAAATCCAAAGAAATAACAAAACAAAGTACAACATAAATTTAATTTTTCCTTAAAAACTGAGGTGTTCAAAAAAATATAGTGTTGGGTCACTGCTTCATATTACCACCATCAACAAAACTTTCCTTTGCTTGGAGCATTCTGATTAACAAAAATATAAGCAGAAAAGCATTACTACTAGTGTCGTTTTTTCTATCAAACTGAAGAGTACAGTTTCCATATTATTGAGATACAATTTCTTACATACATCAATATTTGCATTGCCTGTGCAGAGGACTTATAATTCATTCCTGGCCAGTCATTCTTCTATGTAGCGGTGGTTCTGAACCAGGAAGGACGAGGACTTCCGGTGGCATGTTCCACAGACAGAGAGTTTCCCCCCGAGCTCCCAGAGGCAGTGGTTTGGACCACCAAGCCACGAACCCCAAGTTCCTGCTATTGGTTCCTTGATTTGTCTGTTATGTATCCCAGTTCTGGAAAATTCCCTGTTACTCCCTTGTTCATTCATTGTTCTCTCTACCCGCCTCCCCTCCCTAAACCTCATTCGATCATGCACCCTGGTCCCTCCCTTGTATTGCCCCTTTGCCCTCAGTTTATTGGATGTTATCCCTCCCTTAAATACCCATGGAATGAGCTGTTCTGGGCTCTTAGTCCCTGAGGTCCCTTGAGGGTAATAAACCTACTGAACTCTCATACTAAGAGTCCTCCTTCTTTGGGAGTTCTTTGCTATCCTGCCGTGCTCTGAGGGCAACAACTCCTCAGACCAAACGCGGACTAGCGGTGCCCATCGTCGGCTCTCCGAGGAAGCCTTCCCGAACGCGAACGGCGTTCTAGGATCTCGCTAGCGCTCTGCCGCCGGTACCAGAGTGGGATAAAAGCAGGGAACACAACACTTCTACATTGCAGGAGTCCATTGTATCAGTTTTCTGCAAAATAAGATAAATCAGACTGTTGCTGAAAAGACCACATGCAATGCAGTCTTTTGTACTGGATCAAAAAGTGTCAACTAATAGGTACAAACCAGGAAGATTTCACTCATTTGTCTTATTAAGAGAAGTTAAAAATAACTATTCATCATCATAGCTGTATGTTCAGCTGTATCCTAGTGTATTATATATCTAGTTCCTGACTGTGCTAGCCGAACCTCAATGCAATCAACAAGACATATGGAGGAAAGACTGAACAGTGCTTCAGCCATCCATCATGATTCTGCAGGTCCTGCTGAATCACAAAAAGCAAACAGCTCAGAATCTTGAACACCCAGTGTTGTTGGAGGACAAAAGTGCTTTCACTGAAAATGCTGCTTTCTGTTTAGAAATAGAAGTGAGTCCACAGGCTTCCATGTTCCTTTCAAACTACAGAAGCAGAAGATTCTGAAATCGTTTGATACTTTTCCTGTTGGGTTGCAAATGGTCACAAGAAGCAAAAGATATTTTTACAGTCAATTATGAACAAGACACTGCAGAGTATATGCTGTTCCTCCCTTACATATAAGTGAAAGCAGAATCTTCAAAGATGAAATAATTAGGGATGCAAATAACCAGATGCAGAATCTCCTTTTCCTGAAAATAAAATAAAAACTAAAAAATAAGAAAGGTGTTATTTGTCACAAATGAACATATACCCATCCGATGATTTTGTTTCCCAGATAATGACATCAGTTACAGTGTGTAAACCTGTATAAGACCCCCAACATCCTAAGATCCATGTCTAGGACTGAAAAACCAAGCAACAAAACAAAAACACTTTTATATTAGGTAGAATTTCACCTCCCACCTCACCTGTGATTGCACTGCTTTTATAGATCTTTCTTGGAGAGCAGCACACCTCATGGTTTTGGGGAAAATCATAACCCCTACATGTACAGCTGCAGTGCAGCACATACTGTGATGTTAATTAGAAACTTTCTGAATGCCAAAAAGAAAGAGATTCTAAATATAGCCAGCTCTGCATATAATACAGAATGCCTTTTGTCTCTGCACACCTGCATAGGCCAGGGCAATATTTTATCCTGGCAGGGCATCTGGGACAGGTATGTACAGCCCCATGATAAGTGAGATAACATTTTAAACAAAGAAAGATTAAGAAATCAGAAGGCAACAACAATATCCTACAAAGTTGTTAATATGCTTACTGCCTAATACTCATTGGCGCCTATAATGTGATTTGTCTTCACAACTTGCTATCCTGAGATATTTTTCCCCATCCCTGAACCATGAAGCAAGGATCCCCAAGGCAGCCATAGAGATACTCATAACCCTCTACTTCACCAAAAAACAGCACATTTATTATTTATGGCCTCATAACAGTTTCAAAATGATAACAAGACTTAACCAGAACCCAAGGAATTCATAGCTTATCATATACAAGCATTTCTGTGACTCACAGTGAACATGAGTACAGAGATGACACATCCTTCTCACAAACTAAGGAAAAGAGAAAACTTGAATCCACCAGGGAATTTCTTTTTTTAAATTGATCCAGCAATTCCAAATTCTTTACCTCACAAGTGCAGACTAGAAAATTATCTCAGGAAGCAGGTTATTGAGAGTAGAAAGTATTCAGAAAGGTCACCAACTATGATAATACAGCCAAGTCTTACTGGTATTAAGTATTGGCATCAAGAAATATTTCCCTGAGAGGAAACAGTGGTTTTCACACTTTTTCTTTCCCTAGTACTGTGCTTCCTGAAGAATCCTCTTGTAAGTCAAATAAGTAAAACTAAGAAACAGGAGTTGAACTAATCCTTTGAATTTATAATTTTGTCTAAGAAAGAAGGAACTGCACCTTTCTATGTGTCCCTTTAAGAGCTTGCAGGGCTAGTGACTGGAAACATGAATGAATAGGGCTTGTTGATTACAAAAATGACAATAAAAATTTGCAGCTGTCTATCTTTCAGTGTTCTCCAGCAAATAATTACTCTGCAAAAGGTTTTAAAGTATTTTCTTGATTGCGAAAGTACATGCTTCATCTGGCTGTTTGCATATATAAATATTTGATCATAATTTTGGTTTCCAGACAAAAGTCTCACTAGCACTCTGTTTCCTGTCAAAGTAGAAGTATTTGTCATAGTATCACCATGCATTACCATTGTGATATCACCAATTTAAGGCAAATTTAGAAATAAATTCCAGAACGAGACAAATTTAGAAAAAAACCAAAAAAACAAGTCAGTAAAGTGACAGTAAATTATAAGACTTTCTTTAAGATTTTAAGGGACATAGATCCAATTAACACTGAAGACATTTTGGTAAATCATAAAGCTGACAAGGCTTTCCTGCCTCTGAAAGGAAAAAGCAGCCTGTTGGAGTCATGCTGCCATCATCCTAAGAAATGGCTATACTGGTTCTGGCTGGGATAGTTTTATTCTTAACAGTGAGTACAGTGATGCACTTTGGAGTTAGGAAGAGAATAATTTTCATTACTGCTGAGCAGTGCTCACACAGAGGTTTTTTTCTGTGCAATTCTTAGGAAAATTAGCAATGTATACAACTAATTTTAAGCTAATATTTGAAGGTGAGAAGCATACACCATTCTTCTAATCAAGTGAAATTATGAATTCAGATACTGAGAGGTGACCAAATCAAGAAAAGATGAAAATATAGTCTCAGTTGTTAGTTTTAGGTTGGTTCAGATTTTTTTTTTCTTTATAGAATTAGAAAACAAAATATTAAAATTTCAAGAGTAGATTGGGGTCTTTTTCTTCCTTGGCTGGTGGTTTTTTTGGCTGATTGGTTTTCTCTGTTGTTGTTTTGGGTTTTTTCCTCCATCTGGCTTGCTTTAAATACACCTGCAGAATCATTCTACTGAGAGAGACAAGACTCATGTGCCTAATTTTTAACATTCTTTAAGTGACATTTTAATTCCAATTTGTTTTCCTATCACTACCCATTTATGGGGTGTTTGTCCATTCACTCACAAGCTGCCGAAAGGAAGGCTTTTTTCTGCAACAAGAAATGAAGTGGACATCAATACTAAAGCTAAGAATTCCATAAAATTTCAAAGATTTAGGTAGAAACAGGAGTAAGAAAAAAAAAAGGCAGTTGAATGAAACTCTGAAGAGGGACACTGTGAGTTAAGGGAAAAAAACGCACAAAAAAATATCTTCAGGCAAAACTACTTGTAAATATAAAGATGCAATGCAGGCCCTCAATGGGGGCACTTGTCTAATTAAATGAGGTATAAATACCACATTACCAATTTCAACTCTTCACCCAGTGTCTCTGGTTCAAGATTTAAATTCTTTCCAAAAATGCATGGCTTAGAGAGGAAAGTACTTTTGACATTATATTTATTGTAATTATGTTTTATTTTAAGAATTACAATTTTCTTCCCAGTTTGAAAAGTATTAATCAAAACCATTTCTTTACATTCTGCTATCATTGACAGTGATGGGATTTCACAAATGAAGAACTGAATGGAAAATCCATGTTAAACAAGTTTAATGAGGCACAGCTAGGGGAAATGGATATTGCCTCACTAGTTTCCATAATATTTCCTGACTTCAGTGGACCCCTAATAATAGACATTTTCAGAGAATCTGCTTTTGGTGGGGGTTTTTAAGCAGAGATGTTAGCTATCCAGAAATAATGAAAAGGGAAAGAAAAATGTTATCTAATCAGTGCAGAAGAAATATGTCAGTACATTAGAATAGGAGTAATGAAAAGCGTGAAAAAAATATATTATTAGAAATGACCAGAAATTGTTGGCTGAATAGACTACTGAAAGCTTTTCATGTAAAATATAAATTATGAATAAATTAGAAATTTCATTGATGGACCTGTAACAATCTGTACATTCAATGAGCTAAACTAGAGCTGTTTAACCAGTAACTTTCTCCTTATTTCCCTCTCAGATGTGAACCCCAGTAAACTGAGGAGAAAAAGTGAAAAAGCAAAACTGAGATGAAGATAAATAAGCACCTAAGGAAAACAACAATCAGACCAGAAAAAAAGATCTTATAAAATAATTAGAACACACACGATTGATCAGATGGTTCCATACAACTTTCAGAAGTTCAATAGAGTTCAAAAGAATTTCAATGAAGACATGGTTTTCAAAACAGAACATGCTGTCTTGAAGATAATTCAAAAAACCAAGCAGTACAGGCACAATGCAAGAAAAAATAATGCTCATAACAATTTTTTTTAAATCACCACTTTGTTTATGATCAAATTCCTTTGCTGTAGGATATCCATGAGGAAATGGAATGAAGGTGTATCAGTGAAAGTTCAGAATCAACATTAGGAAAAGGTTCTTCACCGAGAAGTCGCTCAGTCACTGGTAATAGGCTCCCTAGAAGTGTGGTCATGGCATCAAATCTGTCAGAGTTCAAGGAGTACCCAAATGATCTTTTCAGCCATGTAGTTCAGTTTTATGTAGTCCTGTGCAGACTGGACTGGAAGTGCAGCTGAGAGTTGAACTCAATGATCCTTATGCGCCACTTCTAACTGGAGAAATTCTATGACTTTGTAACAGTGGCCTTGTGAAAAAGGCTCCAGAGAGAGAAAGGTATGAAGAGTCAAATATTTTGAAGGGCAAAATATTTTTTTTTACCTTTCCTCATAAGGCAATGTATGAATTGTCATACTACAGTGCATTTGATCAAAATGTCTTGCAACATACCAGTTATCGATAGGAATTCTTTGGCCTTTAGTTTAAAAGCACATGCATTTTCTATGTAATTCACAGTTGAAGAGAAACTCTCCACAAAATGTTCTCACCCACATTTGCATGCTAGTATCAAGGTCCTGGCATCTCTCTGCAACAAATACAGTTCAGCATGTAGGACAATCAACTTGAAAAAAACAACCTGAAAAACAGCACTCAGAAGCAAGTAGGCAGAACAGGTTGTACAAAGAAAAGTACTCTTTATTTAGATGTGTTGATTACCCTTGGTTAGCCTAAATCTACATATGGCATCTTCTTTAGCTATATTTTATGCAGCTCTCTTTGCTAAATCTTTCTACTAATACATCTCATTTGCAAAGCAAATAGACCTGTGCATTAATTACCCAATCTTCTATTCATGCTTCTGGAAAGAGAGTGGAAACAGAGGAAGGTTATAAGTAAGCTTCTTTTACTGGCGGTCTGTGGGATGCAGATAAATGCCAGATGCTCCAAATGAATCAAACCAAAAGATGACCAAATTCAACTTCCTTCCTGTAGGATTTCCGGACCAGGTAAAAACAAGCTGTATGACATGAACTGATGGAGGCCATACCCACCCAAGGGATGAGCACAGAACACGTTAATGTCATAATCCTGCGGTTCTCTGAGATGCTGAAAATGCTTTGCATGCTGAAAGTTGTGTAGTTTATTAGCACACAGTGCTTTACCTGAACAGCACACTTAACAACCCAGCAGGCTAATGAGCCAGGCAGAATGCCACACTAGCATGACCAGACTGCTTCTGTTACTAAAACAAGCTGGCTCTGAGCTTGCTGTGCTGTCTCCAGATGGCACTGCCTTGTGATGTGTAGTTGGGCTTGAACGGCATGAAGGATTAAAATAAAATTTACAAAACATATTATCTCCTGTTTGTGTTTCAGGTACCCAAACTAGGTAAAGATTGCCTGCCAAACTACATAAAAATATTTTGAAAAAGCAAAACCACAAATGCAAAGATAAATGAACTTAAAAAGCTTAAAAGCCATTATAATAAAATGTTAAAAAAGCAAAATTACTAGCATTGTTGGCAACAAAAAGCCAGTCTTTATGGGGGTAAACTAGATAAACCATTGCATTCTCTTTCTTCCTCTCTTGTACTGCCCATCTCTCCGTTCACCCCTCCCAGTCAAATCAAGGGAGGGGGTTATTATTATAATTGCAGGAGTGAGAACAATGCTTTTCAATTTTGCTGCTGCAATCATTCACTGAAACATTTATTGATTGAAAAAGCCCCATGAGAATTCTGATTATCCTAACATTTTCCCTGGAAGTGAAAGGGACAGGCTTTCTTATTTCATTTTATGCAAAATTACAGTAATTGGTATCTGACCTTTTTGGAATAGACTGTTAAGCTTTACACTGCTGGATTTTTTTCATCAATTCAATTATTCAAATTATGGCTATCTCAAAAGGAGCAACAGGGTGCAAACAAGAATAGAATATTTAAATGAAACTGAAAACTGATTCTCCACCACTACCCCATTAACACAAAACATGCTATTAGCTGAAAATCCAGCCTCTGGAGGCTTCTAACATATGCATTAAAATTTAGTTTTTAAACAATCAAACTAAACCAAGATAAACAAAGACAAATGACATTTCTGAGAATAAAAGAAAAAAGGCTAAGTGAAAATATAAGGAGAGAAAAAATAAAAAACTTAATCAATGAAAGTGAAAATGTATATTGGAGAAATAAGTCATTCTTAATTGTTCTAAAATAAGTTACTCATTTTGACCACATACCTGTATAAAAATAAAGTGGAGATAGAAAAGGAGAGGGCAGCTCAGTAAATTGACTGCAAGGTCAAATGTATTCCAGAGTAATCACCAGTAAAAAGTCGCCATTCCCAATTGGTGACATAGAAACAGTATCCTTCTTTCCTAAACAAGACTGAAGGAAGGCTACTGACTTGTCATTCACATGGTAAATCCAGCAGAAACCAACCTGTGCACAATTTTGTAGGAGTTAGTTTAAGGCAAACTGAAATTAAGCCACTACTGAAAACTATTTAAGTATATCTTCTGACCTCAATGGGTTAAAAAATACTAGGAGGCAAATATACCATTCTCAGAAATAAAGATCTGTTAGGTTCAGAATAGGATAATTTAAAAATTAATTAGTGGAAGATAGACATTTTCATAAATGAGTACTTTCAGCCCCTTCGGACAGTCTTTTCTGGTTTGAAGTATTGTCATGGAGTTTCTACTTATATCTTATATTGTATTTCACACCCTCAATTAAGCCCTCCTTCAGTTTCTATATGACAGCCACCACTACCTCAGGAGGTGCTGAAAAGGCAACCATCCTCCTTGGGAAAGGACAGGTAACCAGCGTCAGCTTCCTGAAAGTAAAGTACAACTAATGTACAAATGTGTATTTAGGAAAATACCCCTAAAGCAGCACTCATGTTGTTGTCAATCTGCATTGCAGGGCTTGATATAGTTGTTTCCTAAAGTCAGAAACAACTTGGCTTCCCAGCTCCTGAGAGTTTCCCATTTTCATTAGAATCCAATATACAAGTTCTCATTTTCCCAAAAATAAATCTGCATTTTCCTTAGGAAAAGGGTATAACACACCTGGAGACCATTTTCCTGCAAGCTTAAGCATGTGTTCAGGAGAAAAAAAAGTTTTTATTAAGATTTTGATGCCATTAACTGCAGTTTCTCTAACCAGAAGTACCATCCTTCCACATTTACTTTTCTCACTCCCTACTCCTGCCCAGCAAGTAGGCTGTGGATGGGCAAGACATTGGGAGGGAACACAGACACAACAGCTGACCTGAACTGGCCAAAGGGATATTCCACACATCATGCTCAGGAATTGAAAAAAACCCCAAAAAACAGCAGTGATTGTGTCCCAAAGTGGCTACTACTCAGAGACTGAGCATTGGTCTGCTTATGGGAGATGGAGAGGGATTGTCTTTATATCAGTTCTTCTTTTTCTTTGCTTATTGGTTTCAACTGTCCTTACCCTGACCCAAAAATTTTCTTTTGCTCTTCCTATTCTCTCCTCCATCCAAATCTTTGAGGGCCTGAGTGCACAGGTGTGTGGGCTTATCTTCTGTCTGAAGTTAACCCTCCACAGGCTACAAGTGAAAATATACTTCCTTAGTTCATTGTACTGGAAATGATAAAAAAAATAACATCATTCTTGTAATTTACTGTGAGTAATAATATTTTTATTCTTTGCTGCAGTAATAGTTTTTTCTACCCCTAATGATATAATTATCTGTAGTAATCATACTGTTATAAGAAGCTCATTTAAAAATTTTAGATAAGGTTGCCATTGTCATTTGGTTCCATAGTTTTGCAATTAAGTTTTCAACAAGAAGTTTCCATAGCACTCATGCAGTGTAATACTGGCATGTCAGAATTTACATGAAAAATATTATTTTCCAGCATCACATTAATCAGGAGTCTTCCTGGTTGGACACAGCCTCCAAAAAATGAAATTGTGGAGGTTACATAAGTAATTTCATTATCTTAAGTTCCTTCATTAACATAATTAATAAAATAAGTGAAGGAAAGTTCTCATCTTTCTGCTACTACAGCAGTGGAGAAATAAAAACACGTGCCAAAAATGGGACCCCATTCCGGGATTTTGTACACAATGGAAAAAAAACCCAAGATTTTTCACATTCACTTCTATTCTGCCCTGCAAGGGCTCACTATCAATCTGTGTGCAGACATTCATAATTTACAGCAAATCCCAAAGGAGTTTGCATCCTGTGACAGAGCATTACAAATTATATACAAAATCCAGGTGGAACTTGGAGAGACAAACACGTTCCATCTGACCAAGTCTCCAGTCTAGTGCAGTGCTTGTCAAGTATATACCAAATTTAATTACCAAAGTTTGAATTAAACAAATTCTCAATTCATACCATAAAAGTTGATTCCTTCTGTGAATAATTCCGACCTTTTATTCTGTAGAATCCATGGGACAATTTGATCACCAAATATTTTGATTTCTAACTTAGAAATTATCAAGTTACTGCATTAAGAAACTATTTTGAGTTTTATATATATATATTAAGTGAATGACAGTCTGTGACCTTCAGATAAAAAATTAAGTTTGTAATGTTCAAATTTATCTTCTTTAGGACTTACCAGGTAGAGATCTTCTTATTAATGTAAACCATTTAGTTTAAAGAATTTTTTTTTTTTTGTGAAGCCTGTGGTAAACAATCTCTGAAATACAAACATTATATTATTCCTGATAATTTAATTCATATTGCATGTGTTTGATAAAAACTAGCTACCTTAAAATATCATTTGTTTATTCAATGGAAATTTTAACCAAAATAATAATTCTGAATCAATCCTTTTAACTTGACTCTCGTTAGACTTTGATATCATTATTTAGTCTCTCTCTTATATACTAACTGGGTGTTTCTTCATGTACTTTTGATTTATAGTTTCTTCTATAGTTTAGATGTTTTTCAATGTTCTGTCGCTGGAAGTCTTCTCTGAGAGGTTTTGACAAATTAATATACATTTCTTAAGATCAGTTGCTAGTCTGTTTCAAAACATACAGTTCAACTTCATATATGCAAAACTCTTTTCTTGCCATTCATTGACATTTGTACCATTTTTACTTTTAGAAGAAAGTCCTTGATATTTTATTTAAAATTCTGGTCATTGTGTAATTGCTCAATCAACTGTAATTGCACGTGACAAGTTCTCAGATACTGTTTTTTGAAATCATAAAAATAAAACTTTAAGGTAGTAGCTGAATAAAACCCCTTTTTTTACTGGAGAGACCTATCATGAAATTTAATTTAAATATTACATTAGTCACACTAATGTAATAACAGTATTTAATATTTTTTCTATTGTTACCATATCATGTTGAAGAAGATCAACTAACATAACAAAAAAAATATCTTATTCCTTCGAGATGTTTGTAATGTGTTGGGTAATTGAATACTATGCTGCTAATTCTAATTATTTATTGTAAGTGCTCATTCTCATTATCCTAAATCTTTAAAGACATTAAATCAAGCCTTGTTTTAATTATATTTTATGCTCAAAAATTTCACAAGAAATTGTTATTTTGGTGACAGAATATTCCCTTGTTCATTCTTTTTAAACAGTGTACCTAATTTGCCATCTTTTGTGAATCTTGAGTTCAGTTTTCTGCTTATTAGTCCAGATAATAAAGTTGAATACACCTTATAACTTAAAGTTCAATTTTTTTATCTTAAAAAAAAAATCTCTTTCCTTCCTGTGGTATGACACAGTGCTTCCCAAATATTACATGACATTAGGAGGATTATTACCATAAGAAACAGTAATCAATAATCTAATTTTAAATATTCTGTTACCAGTATAATTAAAATCCAGTGATAATTGTTAAACATTAACAATCGCAGGTAAATACATTTAATCCTAGATATTGTTTTCTTTCTTTCTATATTTTTGATTACTTATTACTCAACATCTTTGAAAGATAGAACTTTAAATCCCCCGAATCAGATTGATCCAGACAAACAGGTGACAATTAGGACTGAATTTTGAGTGACAGGCTTCAATTTAACTACATAAATATACCAGATGTATCATAATGTGTCACTTGAAGTGTCCTGTCATATTTATATGCAATTTATATTCTACCCTCAGTCTACTCAGAAAAAGGTCACCTCAGAGAATATTCTCCTTGCTCTGACAGGAAAACTACAAGGAAATCTTCAGTGTGTGAAAAATCATAAGTATCAAAAAATGCCCAAACTAAACAAAAAAAACCCAGAACAAAACCTACCAACCTTCAAAAAAGAAAGCCCCAGATTTCCCCAAAACTGCAACACCCTTCAAGAAACATTAACATTTTAAAAACTTGGTGCTGTTCACCATCTTTAACCAACTAATATTTGTAATTAACAAGGAGAAAGAAGCAATTTCTAAGGACACTGTCTCCTACATTTCCTTTCCTTTGACAAATGGTTCTGCTCTACATTTGTAAGCACACAGAGTTTTTCACTCAGATGTACATATTTAGCTAGTTAACCTGAGCTTACTGACATGAGTTTCATACAGCTACAATTTTAGTCTTTAGTGAAGTTATTTTGAATTCAAATAGTATGAATAAGGATAGACTAGATTCAGCTGGGGAGCATTAATTTTTATTTTCAGCTTATTTTAATTTGTTTCTAGAAGTCCATATGTCTGAATAACAGGAACTTAAAACACATTGTGTTGTGTGTACCCAATTATGTACATAGAAGCACCACTTTTTAGACAACAGCAATTCATGTACCGCACAAAGTGGGTACATGCAAGTGGGGTACAGACTTTACGTCTCATAACTAGAAGGCTCATTAGAGATGTTTCAGTCTACATACAGTGCGTGCTTTGCATTAGTTCAGATAATTACCAGAGCAAGAGTAGAATGAAACAGCAAAAGGTTATTTGGAGGGGGAGAAGAAAAAATCATTCTGTGTAGCATGTCATCATCATCGTCATCATCATCATCATTTTATCATTTACTTTTTCCTCCTAGAACCTTGAAAATGTTGTTATATTCATTTTACTGGTTAGATCTGAGAAACATGAAAAAGAAATATGAGGAGTTAATCAGAAAGGACTTACTTATGTCCTGAAAAACATTTTTCCTTAACGGATTCCGAGTCAAATATTCAGAAACTGAAAATTCATAATTTTTTCTTATGTGAATCAGTCGAAATGTGCAATCTTTCTCAGTTATGCTCAGACACACCATAAGGACTGCTTTCAGGCTAAACGTTTTTTTTTTCTTGTGACTAAAACATTAAAATGCATAAATTATCAAGGTTAGAAATCTGATTTTTATACATTAGTATCCCATTTTACAAGAGTACATGAAGGTCTTCTGAAAGCAGTAGATAAGTAATAGAGATCTATTAAAAGAAATTAATTGAAAAATTCCATCTTGAAATGATCACAGTATTTACTCTCATTTCTGCTTTAAACTACATCTTTTGTAAATTTGCTTTATTTTACATAGGGAAAAAGCATAACTGTTCTGACTTTGATTCTATATGATACTTCTTAAATTTATTCCCTGTTTCACCAAAATTAGAACATTTTTTTCCTTTCCAAATCAAACCCTTAATTCTTAATCTCTCATTAACTTCGCCTCACCAGTTGTCTAGCTGCAGAGAATAGTACATCTTCCATGTTTTTCTTAACGTCACTGCAAATAATGGAGTAAAAGCAAGAACAAGTACAAAGTTCAACAGAGCAAAATCTTTGCAAGAAAGGTAGTTGCCTATAAATATTGTTTCTGCTTGGGGGGAATCATGGTTCTGTTTGTTTTATGAAACATGCTCTATAATCCACTGGAACTGCTGTTAGAGCAGGCAGCGCAGTATGGCTATTTTGAGCTACCAACATTATCACTGAAAGTGTCAAAGATCAGGCATATTAAAACAGACAGAGTTATGTGCTGCATAATGTTCTGTCTAAAGTCTTGCTGCAAAATCAGGGTGAGCAGTCTACAGTCCCTTCATTTTGACAAATGTTGACAGTGTTCTCCCCCTCACAAATATTGGTTAAAAATTCCCTGAAATTATTGATTCATAAGTCTTTCCCTGACCTCCCCAAGTTCCTTCTCCTTTTACTCCTTGAAATGTTTATCCGAAGTCTTTGTTCAGTATATCTCTCATTTTTATTTTCACTTGCATAACCAGTATTTATTTGTGTTTTAAATGAAAATGCAGCATTACGTAGAAACAGCAAAAAGGGTGCTAATTCAATATAAAATTCTGAGGAGGCAGTAATTTTATCCCTAAAATCTTCTCAGACAATTTTTTAAAAAATACATAAGTATTAGTACAAAATGAATTCTCATAATTCAACAGTAGAAGAGCCAAACCCCTTCCCTTGGGTATCTAAATTACTGCTCCTCTTTATAACATAAACACCACTTCTAAAAAATTTACCAAAAAATGCAAACTTTTCTTTTACCCAGTGATAAAAACATAAATCTTATTGCAAAGACCTATTTCATATGACTTTTAAGTAGTAATGAAGTTAGAATGTTAGGAAGATCCACCCACGTTAGGATCATCAATTCAGTGCTAACAGTAACAAAAAAGCGCAGAAATTTAGAACAGAGGCCATGGCCTGGTGTCATTATTAGAATAATTTTCTAGCTTTCTGTGCATATGCTCCATAGGCATCAATGTCATCTTCACAACCCAGCAGGAGCTGCTTTGTTGCAAGAGAGAGAATTCTCTTTATTGAGTTTCAAGAACCAAAACTGACTTCAAGAGAGGTGGCTTCTCTCCTAGCAAATTTAACCGGTCAAATGACCTGTAAAAAAGTCACTTTTGCAATACAATATTATCATCAGTTGCAACCAAAAAATAAACAAAAAAAATAAAGAGGCAAACAAACCCAAAATACCACAAAAAAATAACCAAACAAAAAACCAAATCAAAAACAAAACAAAAGAAAAAAACCCCCACAAAATGGTCTTAACAATATTTCATACTTTTGCCTGAGACATACTATTCAAAGCTGAATTATTACAATCAAGAGTATGTTATTTCTCTATGAAAGTTACAAAAAATATTTTCTTTGAAAGGAAAAGCACATCATGGAAAATATTATTTTGGTAGAATGACTGAAATTACAAGAAATGTTTCTTTAAAAATACAAATATAAGAACACAGTATTTGAAGTCATTCTCATTACTCAAGATGTGGTCATGCTGTAAAGTTAAAAAGCCATTAGTGGGTAAAGCCACAACTATTTCCCTATAAAATTTTGCGGTCATTCGAGGGATATCTATGCAGAACATAATTGGGTTTTTGCATGCCATTGAGATAATTAAAGGGGATAGATATGCCCTAATATAGTTATATAAAGAATAGGCAGCAATATCTAATTAATTAAAAAAATACTTGGTCAATTAGGAAGACAAAACAATTTGACTTTAAAAAAACTAAAAATCAACCACTTGTAGTGGAATATGATACAGGGATTTTAACCCTCTTTCCCCTGCCCCTTTTGATTTTTTAAAGTAATTAAGATATAACTTAATTTGATTTGTTTCATTTCTTTTATTTAAAAATCTCATAAAACTCATTTATAAGGTGTATTAAAAAACATCTTGGAACTTGAATATCTGAAAGCTTTACTCTCAAATAAAAAAAAGAAAGGAATGAAAAACATTTGAATTACGATATTAAAAATATTTAGGTAAACTTGAGAATGAAAGCCTTTAGAATACAAATAAATACTTATATTAACAGTATCAAAGGAAACAAAAATAGTGGTTTGTGGAAACTGCTGCAAAGCAGTTGGTTCTGGTAGCATATCTATAGCAGTATGGTCCATGATTTCATTTAACTTCATAAAGGCTATGCATAATTTATTAGCAACTAATTTAGTCATGAATATAAATATTCTGCCGGTCAGAAGAAAATCTTTATTATGCATATTTTGCAGCTCAGCTTCCTCCTTTCCTTGTTAAAATGTGCTATTATGGCACTTTCTTGCATTAACTTCTGACTGTATAATTATAAGCCAGCAGGGACCATCAAAAGAAATCTCACAAGACCCAGTTTTGTGATACTTATCTACCAGGACATCTTATTTATAACCAAATAAGATATTGTACTAAAATTTTAAATTTTTCCTTTGGGTTCCTTCACTATATCTAATTCTGAACTTCATCAAACATTCAGTTTTGTAGTGAAAACTAGAGTTTATTTTCAAAATAAAAGCTGACATATAAGGCAGTTATATTTCACATTTAGTTTAGCCTTCCACTATTACATGCTAGGAAAAAACAAACAAGCAAAGAAAACTCAGAAAAACAAAGACAAAACAATAAATATCTTCCTAGTAACTGCATTCTACCTCCTTAGAGAAAAAAAAAAAAAAAAAGATTAAAGTATTACAACAATTTGATAGTTTGATTTTTGGTAACAATGTATATGATTAACAGCTTTTAGTATGCCTTAGAAGCAGGAAAAGGGAACACTGAGTGTTGACCAGCATTCCACCAGTGACCATATTTCTGAAAAGAGGGGAAAAACGTTATTAGTGGGGTGGGGTGCTGAAATCCTTATAGAGCTGCACCGTGGTGCCATTCAGAGGGTCGGTCTAAGCAGCTACAAAAAGAACGGAAAGCCTGAGAGAGGGAAAATGAAAATAAATAAACAAGCATCCTTGTCTCCTCAAATATCCATATGAAAAATCTGTGCATAGTGATTGTAATCCAAATGCACTTTTCACTTTCATAGTTCACTATCCTGTTCAATATTATTGCTCATGTTAAATAAAATCAAAACAATCCCTTTGCATATGGTTATATAAATTGATTTTATAAAAACAGCAGCAAAGGGTTAATCATGATAAGGAGAGTCAGGAACCTACTTTCTCAATGTACTAAAAGCTCTTGCTGAGTTCAGCAAAAAGATGAATGAGAGGGAATATGATTACTGTTTTATAAGTGCTTCAGCTGAGAACACACAAGGGCTGCAGGGGAGATAAACTATTTAACTAGACAACAATACTGGCACAGAAACAAATGTGTACAGATTGACCATAAATAAATTTGAGCTGACAACAAACCTCTTACAGGCTTACAAAAGACAGAAGAGATGGTAAGAGTACAATAAAAAACTGTACTTCTAAATGGAAGTTTATAAAGCAATGCTGTGTGTTACCCAAGGTGCTTCTTATGAGAGCCCATGGCTACACTTCAGCTCATGGGAAATCCTTTCCAATACCGTGTTTTTAGGATTGAATTCTTTTTTCACTCATCTGAGAAAACAAAAATAAAACATGAAAACCAAGATTTATTCTTAAAGAAAGAATACAATAGCACAATGTCTCTTGATTTTGAGGTCTGGGTTTTTAGAACAGAAGAGGTATGTAAGCTACCATTACTAGATTTTGAGAAAACTGTTACACAGAGGAACTGTTTGTGCCTTGACAATTTTGATTTTTCTTCCCTTCACTCTTAGTTTTGCTGTAACATCAAGTGTAGAAATGTGCACAGCATGCTGGAAAGGTCAATGTATTCTGATTCACAAAACGCATATGTTTAGAATTAAAAAAAAAAAAAATCACAATTCTGAGAGTCTGCTTTTTGAAGACAAACATTTTCACTGAAAAAACCTGTTACATATTTTATGCCATGACTAGGCACAACACAACCAGCATGCCAGATGTGAGCATAACCTTAATGAGGAGTATACTAATGGTTTTACTTAAAGCACATCAGAGCATTAATTTTGAATGGAATGAGGACAAGCCTAATACAGAAGAGCAAAAGCTAATTTGTTTTGAAAAAAGAGAAATACTAAGCTTCCTAAAAAACCACACACAAAGGTGGAAATGCAAGTGATATAAGAAGTTAGGTTAAACTTATTTTAAAAGCAGAAAGGAAGGTTGCTGGGTTTTGTTACATTTCCCATCTATGATATCATAAGACAAAACATTCCTATTCACATGAAGGATTAAAAATTAGTAATTCTGAAAACTGTGACAAAAAATCTTCAAAACAGAGAAAGAGATCAAATGTATGATGAGGATAAAAGCAAAACAAAGGCACAAACGTTCTCAGCCATGTTCAAGGTATGCTACATTATTAAATGCTGTCCTGGAAAGTAACATAAAAATCATCCTATCACCAGTTCATAATTTTCTTTAAATTCTCATTAAATATGCAAATATTTCCTGCATCATTCAAGTCATGTGGAAGAAGAAAAGTAATAAAACCCAAAACAACAAAGGAAAAACAAACTCTCTAAAATACTATCTGTATAAGCAAGGTGTTCAATTTTTTATGCAAACAGAAATCTAGGTCACACTGTAAAATAAGGCTTTATTTGCATATAGGTTTCAAGGTTTCAGATGGCTTAAAATATTAATGACTTTAGAAATCTATTTAAGAGACACATTATGTTCACAGAGCATTGTAGCTGCAGAACAGTGTACTACATTATAATAATTATAATTTTATGTTAAATCTAAAATGTTCATTTAACCATATATAATATATATTTTGGTCACTTGAGTAACTTATAAGTAGAGTTCATAGAAGTTTGTATTTTATATAAGGCCCTAAACATTGAACAAATGGTAAAAATTATGTTTGATTAGATAAATTATTGACTGTGAACCCCACAGTCAAGAAGATTAGTTAGGAAGATTATACATGCAGCACTCCCTCATTATATACTGCTGCAGTAAACCCCACAGTCATTTGTTCTACTCAGAAGCCAATCTATATATCTAACCCTCAGTCAGTGTTGGGCATACAAAAATATATTCAAAATTGCTAGATAAAATAATATATAAAAATATACTATTTTGTGCATCCCCTTTGCTTTCAGTAACTTCAAATATTGGGGTAAGAAAGGTGGCAAAAAAAAAGAGCAATCAGGAACACCAGCTGGGGAATCTTGGAAAGCAATTCATACCACCTGTTCCAGCAGCAGATCAAATATCTTCCTCTCAGAGTAAAAAAAATAAGCAGAATGGATGTTTTTTAATATCCACCTGTAACTAAATTTTTTGCTAAACTAAATCCAAACCTGATTCAAACTGCCGGGATACAGCACAAAACGTGTGATCTGGGCAGAGTAGAGCTAAGGAACAGAAAGTGATGAGAGAACTACAAAGAACCATAAAGATTTGTGTTTGAAGAATCCTGGGATAAACCATTAACACGCCTATTTGGTGATTGGAAGTTGAAATTCCCGAGCAAGGACAGCAATGAAAACTCAGTGCCAAAGAAGAAGGAATCAAACACAGAAGTTGATCAGAAAAGGAAGCAGCAATTGGTCAAGATGCATAAATGGATTATCAAAGATGTTGCAAGCATATCTCTAGATCCAACTGTATGAAAATGAAAGTGTGGTTCATTTAATGACAAAAAATACTGGAAACATGGTGTATTCAATTTATAAAGCTAAGAAAAAAATGCCAATACTAATGAAAGCTTTTATTTTAAATACAGTATTGTACAGTGGTCAAGTAGAGAATGACTGCTATAAAAGCACTACACGTTAGGATAAAGAATCATAAATATCTCAGAGAAGAACCTGATGCAGATTGTGAAACAGAAACTGTGATCTGAGAGACAAGGAGTGTCATTCCACGTACACCAGCAGCACCTATTTTGGTGTCTACACTGGCACACCCCTATCACCTGAGATTGAGGGAGGTGTAACTAATAGAGGGAGTGGATTAATAACCTTATTAAACATTATCACAATAAAATATATACATATTCACACCACCCTATTGTGTCACCTTTCAGGGTGGATTGAATGTGAGATTTGAGGAAGCTTTAACTGCTTATACCGAGATTTTTTTTTCTCCTGGTGTTTATTTTTCTTATTCTTTGTGCAGAGAACATAAAACAAAGAAAGTCAATGTCCTTCCCATTTAAAAAAAAATCCAAAACAAAACTAATTGGGGAATTAGTAAATGCTTTACAAAATATCCTGATTACCTCCAGCATGCAGCAGTGTTAAAATCAGATTAGCCTTATAATGCACTGTCACATTTGGATTGATTTAAATATAATCGTTAGACTAATACTTAGAAACTACATTGTGTTCCATTCCAATAAAACCTTTATATTTCTGTGTTTTATATATTTTAGAAAAATAGTCCAAAAAATCAATATTTTTGTTTTCAATGTTAATACAATATTTTGACTGAATATTAGACATATTAATCTATGATGGGCAAATGGAAAGGACTGTGAAACACACTGAGCTGCAAGATCATGTTATCTTATAAGCCATTTACTGAGCAACACACATACAGAGAAAGCAAAATATAATTAGAGAGTTCAGTTTCAGGACAGGCTGCTCTGTGTTCTTCTGGGTCAAATTCACCCTTAATGTAATGTCTTACTGATTTTATTATCATTGAGAGATTATCTGACTTATGGAACATAAGACAAGCACACTCAGAAGCAGCACTTGCCAGATGAACACTAAGAAAAGAAGCTTCCTTGCATGTCAAGCAATGTTATCTAAAGGTTTTCTGAAAGTTTTTCTTCAGAATTGTGAATACAAAGCCTTTGGTCACAGAATATAGCTTTGTTGACACCTCTGGCTCTCCTGAAATGCTCATGAGGACAGAGACGTGAAACATCCTGCCTTAGAACGGCAGGACTGTTTTCTGCACTTGTGTCAGAAAATTGGTTCTAGCAGAAATTTCTGCCTTCAATGAGTGACACTGACGCATTAAGAAAGCCTAGGTGAGCTGCCAGCGCTGTATTCCTCTTTCCATTTCCTTAGTTTGAAGGTTATGATACCAGGATACTTTTCCTCACTTCTTTAGAAACAGCAAGGTACATTTTCCAGTTTAGTGAATGCTTGCCATGTGTGCCTTTTCAGCAAGTAAGAGCTGCTAAACTCTCCCAAACTCAACTCAGAGGCGATTGAAGCCTCCAATTTGGTTAAAATGAGAGAAATCTGTTCCTGCTGGGCTCTAAGCTGCAAACATTCAGCACAGAAGCAGGATATGTGCTATTTGAGTTGAAAAAAGATTAAGGGAGCAATGTGTGGCCAAAAGAAAAGATATGTCACAAAAGCTGTCTCAGATGTAATCTAAGGAGGCAATGAAAACACAGGTCAAAACCTTTCTGAGTACAATAGCAGATTTAACTTCTGATAATGAGATGGATAACTGTGGGGTGAATGATCAGCACTGATTGTAAATTAACCCAATCAGAAGGTGCACCTGTTGTAAGAAATTAGTGATTTACAGAATGTGGGGCATATTAGAAAAAACAATTGTTACTTTTATGCTAAGAAGCAATATAACTCTAAACCAGATAATGCCAGGGTCAATAATTTGAACGTGAGATCTGTATTCTAGGTAAATTTTTAATTCTTTTTTAAGGAACTTCACTTTGTAAGCATTCCACTAACATCTCCAGCCTTGATGACAGAAATAAACTCTAATTAAAAAATAAAATCTTACAAATACAGAAAAAAAACCACCAAAGTACACCAGAGCCTTGGAAACACTGTACCACATCAATTTACAGCTGTTATTCTTTGCTGCCACTCCAAGTGAAACAGGGATCCTTTCTCCCATCAGTTTCCTACAGGTTGTTCACATTATTCAGAAGTAGTGCAGATGCAGAAGTTTTCTACATTACTTTCTTTGCTCACATCCCAGAAGCAGCTGTAACATTGTGTGATAAACCAGTAAAAATGCTTCTAGTTTAATCATTCTTTTGTATGTGTCTGTCTGAAAAAGAGATAAGGGCAGATACATACTCCTTGCACGTTTATGGGAAACACATCCTAAGTATAAGATTAGGTCAGGGTAGTGGATACTATCTGGAAAAGACACTTCACTTTGGTTCAAGTCCTTATTTAACTATGACTAACTACATTGCACCATAAGAGAAACCATGTAGCAGTTATCTCATTATGATGTTTCTGTAATAATGGTAAAAAATTCATTTCATTATTTGGTGGGGTGGGTTTTTTGGGGTTTTTCCCTTTTTTTCCCACCTAATACAGAATTATTAGGACTATTTCCTATAGTTGATAATGTATTTTTTCTCCTAGTAAAGACAAATAAACTGTTCATTTATTACTTGATTTATGTCACTTCAGCCTACATTTTAAAGCTTATTACACCTCTCTCAACAAAACGTAAGTTCTTTTCTTTGCACTTGACTGTGCAGAGGACCAATGGGCCATTGACTCCCTCAAAGGCAGGGAGGCTGTCCAGAGGAAGTTGAAGGCAAGTTGAATGTGAGTCAGCAGTGCCCTGGCAGCCAGGAGGGCCAAGCATGTCCTGGGGGGCATCAGGCACAGCATCATCAGTCGGGCAAGGGAGGGGATTGTTCTGCTCTGCTCTGCACTGGGGCAGCCTCAGGTCGAGTGCTGGGGACAGATTTGGATGTCACAATATAAAAAAGATATTAAGCTGCTAAGAGTATTCAAAGGAGGGCAACAAAGATGCTGAAGGGCTTTGAGGGGAAGCCATATGGGGAGTGACTGAGGTCACTAGGTCTGTTCAGTCTGAAGGAGACTGATGGGAGACCTCATTGCAGTTACAATTTCCTGGTGGGGGGAAGAGGAGGGGCAGACACTGATCTCTGTGACAGGACCAGTGACAGGACCCAAGGGAATGGCCTGAAACTGAGACAGGCAAGGTTTAAGCTGGATATTAGGAAAAGGTTCTTCCCCCAGAGGCTGTTTGGGCACTGGAAAAGGCTCCCCAGGGCAGTGGTCACAGCACCAAGCCTGCCAGAGTTCAAGAAGTGTTTGGATAATGCTCTCAGGCACGTGGTGGGACTCTGGGTGTGTCCTGTGCAGGGCCAGGAGTTGGATTTTGATGATCCTTGTCAATCCCTTCCAACTCAGAATGTTCTGTGATTACTTATAGAATTTATAACACATTCTGTACTGTGCAGTTGTTCTGAGGTTTGGGGAGCAATGGAATAAAGTGAACAAAACAGCTGGGAAAAGTAAAGGAAGGAAATTGAAGTAACACAAAATGTAAAAGACAAATTAACCTGAATTAAATAAACTTATTCAAGGCATAAAGTAACAGTGCAATCCAAAGCATAATCAGTCAAGTAACCAAGTTCTCTGAGACAAAGTTTTGTAGAAGGGTGCATTAAAGGTGAATTTGAATTTACAGCTGAGTTACAATCAAATTGGAATGCAAATGGACAAGAAATAAGACATAAATCCAATCAGGAAGTGTTGATATATCCTTTTTTTGATCAGTCCTAACAAGGTAACAGTGTTAAACATTTGGGATATTTCACCTTTATCTTAACATTTTTTTAACATCCGTTAAGATGTCAAGGTGTTTTACACCTTGTAATGAAGATTGTGAGAGATGAATGGTGGGTGTTAACCACTATTTCACTGTCACAGGAGAAGGAGAGAGGCTGGAGGGGTGATTTGCACCTTGGGTGTCTTCAAAATACTGACAAGGACATTTGTTCATTAGTAGTAGTACCTGAATACTAAAAATCTGCTAAAAGCTGCATGGGGGAAAGAACAAAGAGAAAAAAAAAATCCTTTTCATTGGGTGAAGAACCAAATACATTATTATAATTAATTCTGTGTATTAGTTGTTATCACTAAATTGAAGTTTCCTATTCCTCTATTCAAATTCCCAAAAAATTTTTCAGGAAGCTTCTGCCTAAGGATGGTCTAGGCAGAAAAATGAACCAAACCGCCAAGAATCCAAACAATCCCCCTCAAGCCCTGCCATACATTAAACAAAAATGTGGTTATTTATATATCAATTATGATTTTATAAGAGTTAATACTTACCTTGATACAGAAATAAGATTATAAACTAAAACAGACTTGGGTTCTTTTTTGTAACAACTTAAATGCTGATGCCATTACTGGTTAAAGTAGACACAAAGAAGCAGAGATTTTTGCTAGGTTTCTCAAAAGCGTAGCTGTATTTCATTGCTAATCCTACAGCACCATTGCTACTGAAAACTTCAATTAAACTACAGATACCATAGCATATGCCACTCATTTTTCAGTTCAGGAATAAAATTACAGAATATTTCTCATCTCGTAAAGATGTAATTGTGCATATTTTATCTAAATGAAAATTTGCAATATAATAACTCCCTAATGTTAATGGTAAAAATTACCATGTAAAATTACAGCGATGTTGCTAAATTAGTTACTAATTAAAAACAACAATACAGCTGCAATACAGAATATCTATCACATTAGGCATTGGGAATAGCCAAGTTGTTTATTTACCAAACTCAAAAGTGGGTTATCCAAAGGAGAAAGAGAATATTTTTTAGAATACTACTCAAATTAAAAATTTGTCTTTAAAAATTAAATGGAAATACTGTAATGGCAGTCAGAATATCACTTCATAAACAATATTTGTACTTTCTTGCAACAGAACTTCAATTGCTAATGGTGACAGATGGAAATAGAAGCAGATTTCAGAAAATGGATTAGAAAAGTGAAAAATTAAAGAAGTGCTGCAGAGATTGTCTGGGAAGGTTCAGCCACAAAATCTCCACTGTTTTAAATACACATCAAACAGACAAAATATTAATGAAACTGTTACACGGATTAGCTCAGTATGGAGCTGTGTTGACAAATTTCAAATGCATTTAACCTGAGATGGGTGTTATGAAAAATTTTGAAAGGCTTCTAAATTGAACACAGGAATCTCCTTCCGCTTCTATTCAGCTTTAAAGTTAATTTTATCTATATTTCTGGTAGACAGGTAAAAAATACAGAGAATAAAATGCAGCACAAAGATTCATTAAGTGTTCAGGGCAGTATTTATAAAATATGCCATCACTAAGAACCATTGTCACAAGGGAAGACCATGCCTACGTGAGGATTTTTTCCTTGTAGTTTAATAAATGGGATACTAAAATCCTGATTTAATTTACATCACAGATACTATCATTAACTTCAAACCATCCATAAGACAAACACCCATGTAACTAAGGTTCCTGGTTCTTCCAGAATAGCTTCTCCTGAGATAATACTTGGAATATGTTTTTATGAATAACTTAATTTTAAAGAATACATTTTCATTTTAATGACATTTGTATTTTCTTGCATATATATCTTTCATTCTCTTTTAATGATGCTTCTATAACCTGTTTTGCTTAATTCTGTAAAAAAAAAAAAAATTTTAAATTTCTTCTTAGTTTTGTAGTCCCCTTTCATTTTAAGAATAAAAATTATATTTGATAGCTTTCCTAACTTTGCTGTTTACTTTCTTGCTATGCCACCACTTATGGAAAAAAAAAAGCCCAAGAGGCTGAAATACTGTACAAGAGAATTTCATTATCTTCTTTCCAGACTGCACAAAAATGGAAGTGACTGAAGTCAATGCCTGGAGTGGATGATCACTGCAGTGAGCAGCATGGCAGGTGGGCAGCTTACACCATTGTTCCTAGTACATATCTGGAAGCTGAGGAGGAAGACCCTCATGTATATCACATTTGCTAGAGACCACCTTCAAGATATTTCTTTTCATGGATACTAGATACCAGTGCAAAAATAGCAAAAATGCTATTGTGTTCTGTTTGTAAATGCAATAATAGTATGTTGATTTATTTCACAGGTCTTAAAGCTACGCTAATTCCTTGGCACCAGTAACAGTGGTTCCTTTTGTGAATATGAAATGTGTTGTGATATGCATTGTCTAAGCCTGTTCCTATCCAAAAAGCTCATCTCTCAACTACAAGCCAAGGGGGAACAAACACATGGCTACATTTAGGCAGAGGACACCACCAGAAAAAAAAAAAAAAAGATATTGAACTGCTGTCCACTTACTACTAATACATCTTTCCTTTTTTGTTGTTTTTTTTTTTAAACTCAGCTATCTACTTATTCTCTCCACAATATTTTGGAGGTTTCTGGCTTTTCTGTGATCATAAACACTAGCATCTAGGAAGTGAATATTAGAAGTTAATTCAGCTGTCCTGAGCAATTTGTATAAACTCTATATGACGCATTCCATGTGTTTTTAATTTTATGCACACTATACAAACAATTAAATGTGTGGAATTATGAAAACACTAAGGGGAAAAAAATGCACTACCTTTGCTTCTATGTGTGGAAAACACCCACATTGATACTGAAAGCCAAACAATGTTAAGTCCAATCTGCTAAAAAAATGTCTATTGAACCAGTTAAACCCAAATTAGTGCATATATAGAATATGGTATCTGTTTTATTATCTGTGTAGATGCAGTGCATGGTTACCAGTTTGAAAAATAAACTTTTAAAATTACTTACTAAAATTATATAAAATGCATCCAGTAAAATACATCCTTCACTGTCTAGGTTACATATAAATTTATGACCCATGTTCCATGCATATGTTGAGGAGTTGTGTGTAATGGTGCAGGTATTGTTATGATTGCAACTCCCCAGACACAATTCTTCATTTTAAGCAGCTTGTTAGCCTGCAAACCCCACCAGACCTATCAAGCACTACTGCATTTTTTGGTGCCTCAGAAGTTCTTGATAGATTTGCAGTAATCTTCACTTCCAAAGACTGTGTAACTCAGATACACAGGACACTTCTCATGATTATTATAAAAAACAAGGAAAATCCTAAGAGTATTAGCATGTGGCTGACTATTGGTAGCAGATTATGAGATTTCTTTCTAGAAACTGGCTTGTACAACATGGAGTTTATGTTTCTAGGAGTACTGCAGCAGTGCTGATGTGTGCATGACTGGAGTACTTTGCTAGTGTGTGCAGCTATGAATATCCAATGAATATTTGTTTCCTCTCTTCAACTCACATGTATTTGCTTAGTTATCTCCTTAAGCAATTGTTGTGCATGTGTCTTAATTTTTCTTGTTAAGGATAAGGCAAATCGAACCCCCCTTACAGTGAAGCTAGGCACCAAAATCATCATTTTCAAAAATCCCAGACAACTCTGAATACAGTGATTTCTCTAGTAAAAACAACAGCAGCAGCAGCAGCAGCAGCAGCAGGAGGACTTTCCTTTTGCACTCTCACAATGTTAACTTTGGCAGAGTCATCTCTAGTTATTTACTACTGATTAATCAACTAATAAGACCAGTTGCTGTTCCCCCTGTCTGTTTCAGCCCTCAGAGACTTGCACTCTGTGTGGGCAGAGATGTAGTTGATAAAAATCTGTATATGGTAAGGTTTTATCATTGTTAAGAGTTTGGAGATGCCCAAACTTATTCTGAAAAGACAACAGAACACACAGAAAGATCATAAGGGTCCTAGCTGACATGTTTTCTGTGCTGGGTACTTTGAAGGATTCAGTTTCTCAGCTTTTCCTCTAATGGCATTTATTCCAATAATTTGTACTTTTTCCATGCACAAAGGCAGAACACAGAGGGAATCATTCTGTCTTGGCTTGTACTTCGAGTACAAAGCATTTTTATGACTCTTTATAAAGTATTTGGAATAAATAAAAAGTGATATATTTTCACCAACAGAAACATAGCTAGAGAAAAATCACAGCTTTAGCAAAGCAGAATTTCTATTGAAATTAGTGTTAGTATTGACCTTAGAAGTGCGTACTACCTCCTTTGTCCAGGAAAACACTCCAAAACTCCAATGCTAACACTTTCACTTGCAGTAAACAAACTGAAGCTAGTATTTTCTTTGCATGCTACTAAATAGAAAACATTGCCTATTTTCTCGTTAGAAGACGAATATTTAAAGTGTTTATCCAACATATGTTAGGATTAAAAATACCCAATTAAGTCCATAAGCTGCTAGTTTTATTATTTGTTTTTAGATAAATCCTGAAATTACAGAATGAGGTAAAATATATTAATAAAAGTTATTTTTTCAATATTTTTTTCAATTATGAAAAATTTTCCGAAGTCTCAAAGTGCATGAGATTTCATATCTTTTAATATATTCCAAAACCATGGCAGCTGCCAAAACCTGACTAGCTTGGTGCTCATACACTAGAGTAACTGGTTTGATTAAATGCATTTTTCCATATCCAGTCTATATTTGTAATCTTCCAGCACATTTGTGGTGTACATATACAGCTTCTCAGGTAAAAGCAAACTAGCATCTTGACAGTAGGAAACCTAACAGCAGTAATCTTGAAACAAGTTCTTTTTGGCCACCATAAAAGTGTTAAAAGCCATAAACTCCAGCTGGAGAAAAACGTGTACATATTTCTTTTCCACAAGCGTAAAAGCAGGTACTCTAAAAGACATTCAAATTAATAGCAAATGTAAATGAAATTTATATTTATTACTACTGAAGAGAAAATAAAGGAGGTTGGGGGAGGAGGGACTTGTTTCTCAATATAAGCATTTTGAGCAGACTTCCTAAATTTAAATACATTACAATGTTTCAAAATTTATGAACACATTTTAAACATTTCATACTGCATGAAATGAAAGCTTTTATTTTTATTGAGTGTATTACTCTCCCCTAATTTAAGATACATAAAGCACAGGTGTTTTTATGAAGTAATTTCCCCAGGTTCTTGTATCTAATCACTTTTGGAGCTTAACTATTTTGACTGGTCTTGATGTTCTGCATTAGGATGATGCAAACCAGACTAGGCTCCTCTGTTTCATAAAAGTAGTTTTTCATTACCAGATCCAGAGCTGTACCTCTACAAATATCCATTTAACCAGAGAGAAATAAATGAAACAAACAACCCAGCAATTCTTTCCCAACTCTGAAATTCTGGGGGAAATTCAAGAGGTTCTGGTCTTCAAAATAACCAGAGATGGTCTTGTCCCCTCTGGCCCATAATAAAAATACATGTTGTTTAAATAAATACATAAATTCATATGGGTAGATTTTATTTCTGCCAATAAGCAAGAGACAGTTTAAAAACAAAAGAACAGAACAATATCCTTTCTTTGTTGATGGTAGTGGTAAAATTCAAGTAAAATGTAACCAGAATTTCATTCTCCAGGTGTATTACTTGATGTATTTTAAAGATTAAACTTTAAATCTGGACTGAGAACTGTATAGACTGAACTAGACATCTATTCAGAGCTTTGTCAGTTTAATGAATTTCCAGATACCACAAAGAAGTCTTTCAGACAGCTTATCCAGAACATGGATTAAAGAATTTGATATTTATCTCTGCTGTGGCACAGAGAGCATTTATAGCGCTGAGAAACAAAAAGAGCATGTTTCTCACTTCTGTTCATAGAGTCATCTTCTTTCCCCCTGCGGTACAGTCTCACTGTTGCCCAGCAGTGATTCCAGATCACCCAAGAGGACTTGAAAGACAGGCCACCCTCCTTTGCTTCAGCACTGGGGACTGTGACATCACAAGTGTAGATGAGATGAGGTTACTCATCCAATTGTAATGCAACACACACAAACATGTAAAATGGCCATATCCATATATTTTATGTATATTAATACATATATAAAGCTTTTGGTAGGCTCAGCTTGTTCACTCAGCCGGTAGAGTGTGACAGGAGATAGCAAACAGACAGGCTGCAAGAAATGAACCTCATCTTTCTATCACTCTGAGATCTCATAGAAAGATTTGCATCAGCTTGGGAGCCACATACACTAAATAGTAAACATTCCCCTTCTACACTGTGCTACCCTTCTTCCACACTTGGAGAAGTGTTCCCATCACCAACCATAAAGTTCTTTGAAGAAAAATGCAATGCATAAACAAAGAATAAAAAAATCAAAAATCAGGGGTCAAATTAAGTATACTTGAATTAATACTATTTCTTTTCTCCCTCTTAAAGTCTTACTTGTCATGGTCCCTGCAGGGACACATGCAATTAAAACTAAAATTGTACTAAAAGTACAATAACTAACAAACACTTCCAGCTTGATAGCAAATTTCTGTTATAATCTTGGCTATAATTCTCATTTTCTCCTGACAAGAAGTAGTCTGTGCCACCAGAAATACTTTAATCGGAAATATTTTAATATCAAATAAAATATTTCCTTTACTGCTTTAAAATTAGAGATTGAACAAGCTATCTTTTTATCTCAAGGTGTTGCTTGCCCTAATGTTACAATAAGAAAACTAACACAGTGTCATATATTCATGATATCAGAGACATTTTAGGATTCAATCACTCCCTAGCAGATAAGAACTTGCTGCTTTGAGCTTATTGCTTGACAACAGGAGATAAAATTGCTGTTTGTAACTGTTTAAAATGCTAACCCAAATGGTGCAATCCTATTGTAACCTTGATGAGGTTTCAATACCTGATGTTGATAGGTAGTGCCTTAGAAACAAAATGAATGGTAAAAAAAAAACCCCACACACCAAAAAAACTCACCACCACAAAAGAAACCTACAAACAATCATAAAATATTTCAACAGTATATTGATATGTGACAAAAATGGGTAATAAATTTCAGGATTGAGTGTGTATTTTTTTTGCATATGAATGTATATAATTAACCAAAAAAACCCCAGTACAAAATGTCTCAAATCAAAATTAAGAATTCTACTTTTTTCATGGTATTTGTTAAAGAGTTTGAAGTTCAGCGACTTTATTTAGTAAAATTCTGTGGCATGAGGTGGTGTTCTGATCCATTTTCCATTGTATTCAGTGAGTCTTTAAATGGTAGCCAGCTGGGAATTACTTCAGAAGTGATGCAAAATGCTCTGGATACTACCAAAGCATTACACCAGCTAGTTTTTTTTTATATATATAATATTTAGCCTTTCTGCCATTACCAAAGTTCCAGAGAAAGTGGAATTCTGTTGTTCAGAAAACTAGATTCAACTAAAATACACCATGTAACATATCTGTAGTATGCTGTTGCATATTTACATTTTATTTAAGCCTTACATTTTTTTCATTATTAAGGGTTTTTTCCTATAATTGCAAAGTTGGATAACTCTAAGAAACTGTGGTATAGCTGCTGAAATTCTAAAGGCTTGCTCTGTTCCAATGTCTTTCAAGCCTTAAATGCAAAATGCAATTTAAATGTGACATCTGGTAGAGTTATTAAATGTAGCAGCTGCTGAGGAAACATAAAAGGATTCTTCTTTTAAACAGAAAACAAGTTGACATTTTACAAACATTTATTCACCATTTTAGCTACTGCTATACATTAGAGAAGACTAAAATAATCAGAAAGAATTTGAATGATCTGCAAAACAAAAGTATCTACTAAATTTCAAAGACAGCAGATGTTTCAGCATTTATTTCTCTTTAAACCCTCTGCATTCATACATTTCCAGTTCAAATATTCAGTACATATATTTTTTTCCTCCTATTAATTTTCAGCTGCATATTCCACTCCATAGCAAGTACGACATTTTGCTAACTTGTCCTGAAACCATGTCTCAGGCAGATCACAGAGAAGCAATATAATTACTGTCCCATTATAACATTTTTTCTTTGATTCCCCCCACCTCCTTTCTCTAAGTAGTAGCTCCTTGAACTTCAGGTGTCTGATTTGCATGATCACAGCAGTCTTTGTTGTGAACCCATTATTACTTTTACTGCATGTGCATCTTTAACCAGGAATGCCTAATTGGTGTGGAATAAAGCCTTTTCACTACCAGTATATATCACACATCATTTTACAACTAGCATATGCTAGCATATGGTATGTGCAGTTTGGTCTCAGCCACAGTCAAAACAGAAAATTATCAAAAGACTAACCTAGCCCTCTTTACACAGGGAAATATCATTTATAAATTATGGCTCTTGACTTCACATTAGAAACCCCTATCCTCAGAGCAAAACCTTCCTCTCAGGAGGGAGTGGAGTTATTTTGGTGGGATTTTTTTCCTTTGGTTTTTGTCCTATGGTCTTGAATTTGCTCACAGTTATATTGTCCTTACCTTTCCTTACCAAGTTGTTTATTTCTAATTTTACTTGTTCAATATTTATCTAAAGTTTTGGAAAGACAAAAAAATTATATAAAACAAAAGAAAGAAAGAAAAAGAAAGAAAGAAAGAAAGAAAGAAAGAAAGAAAGAAAGAAAGAAAGAAAGAAAGAAAGAAATGCAAAAGCAAAGAGTAAATGGTGCATTCCTTTTTTCAAAGGAAATTGCGATTGACTTTAGAAGACTGATATCTTCCTCACCATATATGTTTAATAGAAATATCAAACAGAAATATGACTTCAGATGGTTGCTGGTAGTGCAGTGATTAGTTTACAGTTGCTCTCAATTCTGAAACATAACAAAGACAAAAAAAAGAGACAAAGATTACACAGTGGGTTGTGAGGTTTCTTTGTTTGGGATTTTGTGGTTAGTTGGTTGGGTTTTGGTTTTATTTGTTTGTTTGCTTGTGTTTCTTAAAAAAAATTGAAGTTAGAAAGTAGATTTAAAACAGGTAGAGCTCAGACTACTTGGGACAAAAAAGTCTACAAAAAGAAAAAAAAAATTCAGAGAAACCCACCTAGAATGTCCAAAGCATCAGATTTCATTAAAATATGCAAATTTCTCTTCTTTGAAAAGATTAAATGGATTTTATATCCATTGCCAAGTATTCATATTAATTCACATGCTACTAATTTTCTTTACTTAGAAATCCAAGGCCTAAATTCTGGCTATATATTTTTCATAGCAGATGGAGAATCATAGAATGGCCTGGGTTGGAAAGAACCTTAAAGATCATCTAATTCCAACCCTTCTGCTATGGGCAGGGATACCTTCCTCTAGACCAGATTATTTGGAGCTCCATCCAGCCTGGCATTGAACACTTCTAGGGATGGGGTCTCCACAACTTCTCTGGGCAACTTGTTCCAGTGTCTCACCACCCTCACTTTAAAGAATTTCTTCCTAATATCTAACCTATACTTATTCTCAGTTTGAAGCCATTCCCCCTTGTCCTGTCACTACATGCTCTTGTGAAAAACATCTCTCCAGCTCTCTTTTAGGCTCCCTTCAGGTACTAAAAGGTTGCAATTAGGTCACCCTGAAGTCTTCTCATTTCCAGGCTGACATCTTCTTTCACATGTACAAAAGAAAAACTTTATTGAGTCCTGTGAGTACTGACTAACACAAGCTGGTACATGAACTTTCTGTTCTATGAAAAAGCTGGTTTGGCAGCCACTCCCAAACACTCACTCCCATTCCTTTTCTTGCCTTCAGCCAATCTCTTCTTAGCTGTACCAATGCAACTATTTATTTAGGTGGCTTCACTTGAAACTGAATCATTAAAATACTCATGGTTATAAGTCATTCCCGTCACAATAGTCATGAATGAACTTTTAAATCCTCTCTCTGCTGTCTCAGGCCCAGCTCTGAACAGCAGTCATGAAAGATGGGCCAGCCACTTCCCTGCTGATCAATTAAATCAACGATCATGTGGTAGAAACAGGTTGCAATTTTACCAAGACTTAGGGGATGAAAGGAAGCCTTTCAGTTCTTACAGACATTTCTCATAGGCCCAGACCTAAAAAAACCTAAATTGTGGAGCAAAAATTCGGTGAAGCTTGGATGCTTAGTTCTGAAACATAGCGATTCTGATGATTCAGACACTCAAAACCTTGGAAATGCTGACATTTTTAATCATTAGACTTTCCTACATGAATAAATGCTGCTGCTAAAAATTTCTCTATGCCTGTTTATACTTGCAAGCATCTTAACTAGATTAAATAGCAAGAATGGTACTCTTATTTCCCATGTAGGTCAAAGAAATAACTAACTCTCATAGAAGTTACATGTCCAAGAAATCCCACACTGTACTATTTCAATCATCCAGGAAAATTTTAGGGCTTATGGCATCAAAACCCCAAACTAGAAAATTTCCCTTTTTCTATAATCGAACTGCCTGAAATTTATTTTTGTACTAGGAAATTATTTTAAAAAACCAAAAAACAAACAAACAATGGATAATACTTGAAAGCAAGTCAAGTGCAATAGTGGTTTGTATAAGTTTAATTTTGCTGTACTTGAATACAACAGAAAGGGAATCGTTTCATCACAAGATAATTGAAAACTGTAGGAAAACACAGGCATTTCATAAACAGTGAATTCTACCATACTATAGAATTTATGACCAGATTTCTGTTTTCATCCTGCTATATACTTCAGCGAATATATGTCAGTTTAATTTTTTTTTTTCTCCTTTCATTGTTCCTGTCCTTGAAACAGTGCTTTAGAAAAGTGGTCATATGGTACAGCTGTGGTTACCCCAAGATGAAACTGAAGACTGTGCTGACCAATGTGGTCCTGGTGTATCTCTGCATCCCACTTCAACAGTCCTTGCATTATATTTATGTGACTCTGTTATGCTGTTTGAGGCAATGATCATCTTTTCATTACAGATGTGAATGATGATTAACAGTGGGAAAATCTCAAAGTTCGAGGACCTAGCAATTAAAAGGGAACCAACCACAACCATGTTAATTATGATGAAGAATTGCTGGATGGAGTTTGAAACTCCTGCGTCTACCACAAACTTCTTTTTGGAGTTGTGAAATTTATGCTGTATGGATTTATACACTTCCCTTCATCTCTCTGTTTGACTATAATGCAAATCTGAATGAAATCTAGTGTTTTCTGATTCCTATATAAAGGAAGAAGTAGGATATTAGATTTGAAATATTTAGATTTCATTTGCCTTATCACTAAAAGTGATATTTTGCAATGTTTTAAATAAAACTTTACAATAATTAAGAATTCCCAACCAAATTAAAGAGATCAAAAGTTCGGTTTTTGAAAGAGTTTCCTGTGTCAAAATTGTTCCATTGTTCTAATTTTGAAAAAAATAAAGCTTTTAAGATCTTTATGCAGGAAGATACTTTTAAAAAATCTTCACTGAATAAAACATGTCCTTTTACGTACTTGTAAAATTATCTTTTTTCAGCTTCCAAAAGTAATTTCAAACGGAAAATTGAAATATTTTATTTAAATTAAGTTATGCAGTTTCTTTAAATAGATACATCAGCAAAATATAAACAAATTTGTTAAGGATGAAATTCTTGTATCAGCTGTTTTGTTGGAAAATTCTTCAACGAAAGTTTTAACAGAAAGCTTTAATATATTTAATAAAATTTCCCTATCAAATTTAAAGTGTTAAGCTTGCATAGATATCTGCTGCATTCAAAAAATATCTTAACTTTTCACCTTCAATCTTTTGCAGCTTTTATTAAGGCCTGTATAGTAACTACATAAAGACTATACAGGATATCTAAAGGATTACACTAAACCTCGGGTTTATAATTTTGAATGAGAATTGACAATAAAACATATTTTCCCAAAGTATTCAAATTAACCTTTAAGAATAGTCACAGAGGTACCAAAAAAAACCTACCCCAAATCTCAAACTTGTTTTTCATTCAGACTCTTCAGTCTTCAGAAAGGTCCCTGGAGCCCTTTGTATCATCAGGGTGTTTGTGTTGGATATCTATATAAAAAGTAATGGAAGTAGTGACAATGGATTCCTGCTTCTATGAAAACTGAAAATCATTCCAGTCAGATGCCTCTAAGCAAATCTAAGCAAAATGACTTTGGGGACCATCCATTCAGATCTAAGGGATTTACAGCAGAAGCCTGCCAATGAAGCAAGGAACTTCTGCACAGGAAAGTCACGAGTTGCAACAATACTTTACAGACTTGAAACTAAACCAGTATGAAAAATCACTGGGAAGAAGCAAAAAAAAATTTAAGGTACATAACTAGAGACTGATATTGTTTCTATGAAAACAAAAAACTCTACTCAGATTGCTGCATCAAACAGTTGTAATGCATCAACCTGAGAATCGCTGAGCATTTGTTTACTAATACTCTATTTTTCTCTTTTCGTAAAACGCACACTTCTCATATTTGAAGGTGGTCTTGCTCCCTAAATGGTCTCAAAAAACAAAAAGATGTCATTAAATGACCGCTACTGCTTTGCTACATAAAGTATGAAGCATCACATTACACTTGTACAATACTATGAATTTACAAAATTTACTAAGAGAGTACAGCAAAAATAGCATGTTCATGAGTTGGAAAGTATTTTCATGATTTGGGTGCCTGTAAAGCAGCTGTTCCTTTGAGTCTTCTAACTTCAATGTTATATAACATATGGCTGTGTAGTGGGAACATCATGGCCTGATTTTCCTTTCAAGAAGGAAACTAAAATATTACAGTATTGAAATCTAAAGGCTTACACTGTAACACAAATATACTAATGAGAATTATGGAGTGATGAAGTTAAGCACATAGCCTTATTGAGAGACATGCAAGTAGTATACCAGATTGTACAAGTATGTGTGCAAGTAGATGTCACTGAATCACTCATGCTTTAGTTGAAAGGGCCCACAAATGCATCAATAAGCCCTTTTCATTCTTCAATGTCCACCAAATTTACCTTCTGGAGAATACTTCAGAAACTGTGGATTGAGATGGTATATCACACAGGTTCAGGAAAGGTCTGTGTCTCAGAGGGAGGCATTCTCTCCCTCTACTGCCAAGGGAAAGTCTAGGAAATACAGTGATGTCAGGAGAAGTGGGGACAACTGCAGTTATAGTCTCCCTGCAGGACATTCAAATCAGACCCAGATGAAAAATCGGGAAGCCAACAGAGCAAAAAGGATCCAGGTTTTTTTGGTCCAGGCAAATAACCTAACCCTAAACATCAGCTAGTCACTTTGCCAATTGACCATTAAATTCTTTTCCTTACAGGCACACAGCTGAAGCAGAAGAGTTAGTGAATATCCTCTTTTGCAAGAATCTCTAAATCTGTAGCTTGGGCAAAGTTTGAAGAGAGGAAAAAAAACCAAACAAACATTATATATATATATAGCTCATTGATTTTCCACAGAAGAAAAATGAGATCTGGTATCAGTCTAGGTAGTGAGAAAACAGAGTAAACATCATGGCACCATTTTTTTAAAGCAACATGTGTTGCAATATGGGATTGTCCCTTTTGTCACCTGGGGTCAGCTGTCCTGGCTGTGTCCCCTCCCTACTCCTTGTGCAGCCCCAGCCTCCTTGCTGTTCAGGGGTGATGAGGAGCAAAAAAAGGTCATGACTCTGTGTAAGAACTGCTCAGCAATAATGAAAACATTCCTGTGTTATCAGCACTGTTTTCAGCACAAACACAAAACACAGCCCCATATGACCTATTAAGAAGAAAATTAACTATCCAGATAATTACCAGCATAGAGTGTACACTTCCTGAAGATAAAGAAAGATTTTAAAATATTCTTTTTCCTGCCTTAGAGTTCCATTTTTTCACCCCCTTTAGGTGCAGTGATATTTGCTCACTTTTTTCAAATGCTGTAACTTGCTGCATTCAGGTCAGGATCTCAAATGGATGAAAGCATTTTCTGAAATCCTTTGAGCATCTAAACTTTAGAGAAGGATGAATCTTAGGATATAAGCCCGTTCACATTTTCTACCGAATGGTTTTGCACTGCTCAGCTCAACATTCTGAGTCGACCAAACTACTTAAGAAGCTGAGGTACACTATGCAGAAAAAAATCTCCAAAGCTCATTTATTGCAATACTTACCTCCTAGGCATCAGACTTTATTTGATTTAGGCTTACCTCACTTTTTTTTCATTTTACTATAAGTTTTTGCTAATAAAGCACTTGACACATCTGTCAAGCGTTAATGGTGAAATCAGCATTTTGATCATGTCTGAAGGCCTTTTTAAAGGCATAGTCAAAATAGAAATTATGGACTGAAATGCTCTGACAGCATTGTGTATAAGATCAAACAATGCTAGCTGTCCCTTTTGTCTTTATTGCCTGAAAATCCAGTTACTTCAGATGCTTTTTTCCTTAAACATCCATTTAGAGGAAGATGAATTCTGCATTTTCCCTGCATATTAGGGACCTTAACTCATTCTGTCAAGCGCTCTTCTTAGATTTACTGTTTCTTTGACCTTGAAAATATGAATCCAGGACTGGATGCATGGATTGACTGCATATTGCATACAAGATCCTGAAAGCCAGAAAAACAAATTCCTCCTAACTATACAAATAATCTTTCCATCAGTCTCTTCTTCCCTTTAGGTACTTCACATGGTTAGCAGAATTTAAGATGATTAATGAAGCAAAAAGAGACCTAGAATCAGTTTTTTGGGAAAAAAAATTAAAACATAATTAATTTTTATTTTTCTAATGACAGTCAGAAGTCAGATTCATGCTGTAAATGAGCATTAGTTGAAAGCAAACCCCAGGACTTCCAATCATTCCAAGTGCTGTTTCCTTCTGATGTTTTTCTTCCTCCATTTACAATAATTTTTTCACTGAATCTTATTAAATGTTTGGAATCTCCTGACCAAGCAACCCATCTGTCCTCTTCAGGACACAGTTTTCATTTTACAGTTCTTCCATGAATGATAATTGCATAGTGCATGGGGTGCTGGAAGGGATAATTTAACTCTATAGTGTGTAGTAAAGAGGTAAAATATAAAGAGCTTGTGTTTTGTACAGTCTCAAATGCTTCGGTATTCTCGAGTGATTCCAGTCCAGAAGCCTGAAGATTCCCCCACATTATGTACATATTTATATTATGATGTCTTGATGGCACTGCTTAGGTTCTGGAAACTGATTCCAAAGGGACGCTTACAGGGCAGGCAATGTCCCATTATTCTCCTGCTCCAGAATGGGGCTCCTCCTACAGAAGGTAGTCTTCCATGAACTTCTCCTGTGCGAGTCTTTTCCATGAGATGCAGTTCACAAATCAAAGTGGGCCCCTTCCACGGGGGTCATGAGTCCTGCCAGGAACCTGCTCTAGCATGGTCTCCTCTCTCCATGGAGCCACAGGTCCTGCCAGGATCCTGCTCCAGAACAGGCTTCCCATGACATTATAAACTCCTTCAGGCATCTCCCTGCTCCAGAGGGGGTCCCCCCCAGGCTGCAGGTGGATCTGTGCTCCACTGTGGATCTCCATGGGTTGCAGGGGCACAGTGGCCTCACCACAGTCTGCCCCATGGGCAGCAGGGGAGTCTCTGCTCTGGCTCCTGGAGCCCTCTTGCCCCTCCTTCCTCACCGACCCTGGTGTCTCTGCAGAGTTGTTTCTCCCACATATTCTCACTCCTCTCCATATTCTCCAGAGGCTTTTACTGTTGCACAGCAGTTTTTTCCCCTTCTTAAATACCTCATCCCAGAAGTAAGCACTGTTACTGATGGGCCCAGCCTTGGCATTGGCTCTGTTAGAGGAAGTTTCTGGCAGCTTCTCACAGAAGCCACCTGTAGACCCTCCCCCACTATGGCAACACAAACCCAAAACAGCAAGGCAGTGGGATAATTTCATTAAGTAGATTTTTTAATATATGCATTTTTTACTAATTATGGGCTTGTAGTCCCTTTACTGAAATATGTATTTTAAACTTAGCAGTCTCTCTCTTGGAAGCCTACTTGATTCCATAATCTCAATTAAAGATAAAGATGGATTTGGGGAAAGGAAAATAGTAGTCTTAACTGGGAAATGAAATAGTATCACTGATACAAAACTACACAAAATTTTCCCCACATTTTTAAATAATGGCAGTACAATATTGGGAAAATTCTCTCTTTTCAAAACTTTAGAGATAAAAAATAAAGTATATTCAAATAATTTTTTTAAGTTATTTCAAAACACACCTAAAACAACAATATAGGTTTCATCACACAAATAGTATCTTGGAGCTTCTCTGTTATTTACTCTTCCCTCTATGATAGAAAATATATAGGAACTGGCAACTATACATTACATCTGCCTGCTGTCAGTAGAAATCTTTCCAAGGTTCGTGTGCAAATTCTGGGGATAGAGTTATGCCATGCAAAGAGAACCTTAAGCTCCTTTAAGTATTTTAATAAAATTAGAGCAAGGCTATTACTGAACCTGCGTTATGGAAGAAAAATAAGCTGCTGCTTTGCTGCTTGAAATTATTCAGTCAATCAGTTTTGGGCCTGAAATCTGTTCTGATTTCCCATTTCCCACACAATGTATGAGAAACTCAAAAGCATTCAGGAAGTATATTAGTATATTGGAAAAGTACTTTAAATTGGCTAGAAGCCTAGAATTCTACATCCTCTAGAGGTCAAGCCTTCCAGTTCATCATGGAAAATGCCTGGGAATAGTTTAAAGCTTGATACAATGCAGTACTTTAAAAATGAGAAAACATTTAATAAGAAAAGGATAACATTACAACTTTATGTTTTGCTAATGTTGCAAAAGTTATTCAAATGCTAGTCAATTAAGGAAATCAACTTATTCATTAACTGAATAGATGGCTATGATTCTAAGACTGCAAAAATACTTTACAATTGCTTTATCATTTCATCTCAATTTTATATTCATAGTTTAGTGAAAAAAGACTGACCAGAAATGTAAAACTAAGGAAGGTTAATGTCTAAATATAATGTGTATTTGAAAGGAGGAGCAGAATGACTGCATGTCTCTGTATTGTCTTTTTAATTATTACATGGGATCAATTCACCCTAAAAAATAAGATATGCACAACACTTTAATGACAGCAAAAGTGCAGATGAATTTCTCTCACAACAAAAATATGATCTGAAAAAACATTAACTAAGACAGCCTCACAACAGCAACTCTGACAAAGTTAATGTCCCTGTGGGCTGCTTTTCCTTGATTACATAATGAACTTTAAGTGCAAATATGCAAAAACATAACATTATTTTTAACTTCTTCTGCCAGGAGAAATGGGAATTTATTTACTACTCAGTATTCATACGTAATTCGCTTGCCTGCAGGCATTTCCAATGTCAGAGTAAGTTGCTGTATATGAAAAAATGTGTTTGCATGTCGTAGTGTTGGAAACGGATCATCATGCACCCCCTTTATACTTCTACATTTTGTCCTTCATATGGCATAGATGAAACAGAATTTTTTTTTGTGCCAGCAGTAATATTCTTCCTTATTAGGAAGAAAATAGTATTTTTTCAACACAAGAGTACATTTATCTGAAGCAATTAACAAAAGTTGAATGACAAAACTGTAGTATCTCATAATGGTCCCTCTGAACCACGACTGTTAGTGTGTTTTAGCCATTTCTGATCTGTTTTATCCATTCCAGAGAAAATATCTAATTGCCAAATGTAAAGAACATTTGGACAAGACCTAACCTTGAAGATGCAATCTGAGCCTGTATTTTTAAAAAAAAGGTTACGTATAAAGTAGACTGATCTATCTAACTCACTTATACAAAAAAATTGACTATTTAATATTAATTTTAAAAAATTCTTACTGAGAGAAAATTATCTTTCCTGCTATCTTAATGAGAAGTGCAAATAATTTTTGTGATAAGTATGTATAAAGACCAAATTTTAAAAGATTTTATTTTGGTTACTCAGTACCACAGTGAGAAGCTGCAACAGAAAGCTGAACATCTATCATCTTTCATCATCATTAGATTTCAAATTATAGTCAAAAGAGAGATAGGATGGCTGCTAATGGCACAAATTTTTTAATGGGCAGTGGTCAAGATGTGCTATTTATATATTAAATAACACTATCAGGTTGACTGACAATATCATGCTGATTAGTTAAGTTTCAGGCAGTGCCACAGAGTAGGACTGATCATGATTAGCAGGATCAGCAGTGTCACATACAGAGGGACTAATAAGGGCAATGTCTCACTGTGGATGATTAGATAAGATTGTTCATAATTAGGTGAGATTATATTTTCTATGGCATTTCCTCCTTTAAAAAGAAGCATTTATGATAAAATATTCTAAACATTCTGACTTGTTTACTTTCAAATACTTTAATGCCAACCAATCAGCAGGGGGTTTTTCATTTTTTTTTTTATGGTGAATGACCTCTTTTTCCCTTTTAAATCTACATTCACATTTTCCATTCTCTTCCCAAAAAAACCCACTGATTCAGGCATCAAATAACCTAATCGATGAGAAGAAAATCTTGCCATGTTTAAGTAGCTTGACTGATATATAAGTAAGTTAGAATTTCATTGCTACTCTTTCTGAGTAATTCCATCAGTAGACACTTTCAGAAATGATTAAGAGAGGTGTCATAAAATATATGTCACAAAATAACAGGCTGAATCATTACTGTTTTTCTCAACTCTTCCCTCCCAGTATTTTATCACACTACAGTGCAGTCTAAAAGTTCATGCAAGTTTACAATCATATCTTAGCCCTAGTACTTGCAAGGAGAGACTGCAGACAAATTCTGAGATGTTGTACACAAGGCATGGCACGATTTTTCCAAGGTCATATTCCAGCCAAGAGTAGAATCTCCACTAGAAAGCTGCATCTTTGTAGACCAAATCAAGTTTTTCATAAAATGTGTTCTGCAATACCTCTTAGATGTAGAAATTATTGTCTTTAAATAACAGCAGCACCAGTTGAGAGAAGCAAAGTGATTGTAAAGAAGGGCCCTAAAAAAATGAAGAAAGGAAAATAAAATAAAAAATATATCGGTGACAATGAGAGGTTTAGTCTACACACTCTTTTTTTTTTTCTAGACAAACACAGTAACTAGCACTCAAATATTTACCACAGGGCTATATCTGCAATTAAAAAAAAAAATAAACGTTTCATTTTTTTGCTTTTATTAGACTATTTCAAGCCTCAAATAAACATTTTCTTTAATTAACCTGGACTTTCTTCTGCCTGTTCTAATCTGCGAAGATGGCTCTAAAAATTATGGAATATTTTAATGAAGGGGAAAATATCTACAGTAAAGCCCTTGAGACTTCTGAGAGAGAATTTCAGGCTTACAAAGTGATAAGAATGAGAAAGGATGGCAAAAAAATCATCTGAAAACAGATTTTAGGGAAATGTAAATCAGAATGTATTCTATTTTAATATTGCCTTAAGGCTTATATTTAGAATGTTCATGTTTAATATAAAATTAAAATGTTAAACTGCACATCAAAAATTATCAAGCCTCTTTCTGTTGATAGTCAAAAGAAAAGAGTTCAGATTTTGGTGTAATCTGTCTTTTCAACATGGATACTTATTTTAGAAAGCAATCATACTGATTATGATCAACACATGATATTCTGGATTAAAATTTTTGGGTTTAATTTCTTATCTGAGAAACACTTTGAATCAATCTAAGTTTATTATGAACAGTAGAACCTGAATAAAGGCTAAGTGTATAATGGAAATCAGATACAAAAGCCTTTCATCATTATAATGATGCTTTATTTAGAAATCTATCTTTAGTATTACTGTATCAAAGTCCTCAGGCAAGGTTGATACAAAAATGTACTTGGGATGAACAGAATTTCCAGCTAATGTCTAGAAATCAGCTAGAGAACATTTATGTTCAGGTCCCACACATTAACTGAGAGCTGAAGTGAAAAACAAGTCCAGGCTAATCACCTGAAAAAAATTGTCATCTTTTTTCTTAGATGAGATATGCCTGAAATGAAAGCTAAAAATACATCCATGCAATCAATTTGCAAGGTGAAAAACACATTTGATATCTACATGTATAAGAGAACCCTATTTTCTTCTTTAGGAATTAAAAATAATTAAGAAACTCTTGTTTTCTGATGAAAACAAGATTAAAAAATAAAAATAAATTTAGAGGTTAATGAAGGGAATATTATATATATACATACATACATAAATATATATATATGTTTTGCAGTTGGGTTAGTGGAAGCATATAATAATTCAGCACAACTTTACTGAAATCCTACTTCTATACTGATATAAGAAATCTACTTTTTAATGCAAATTGGAATTTATACATTGCTAAATCATGCATGAAAATATTACAGAATTGAAAATTTATAGAGATTACAAAAGTCAGTTCTGGTTTTCAGCCCTAGTGCTTTCACCACAGAGTATGAAAGCCATAAAAATTGCTCACACAATGAAAAGAGAAATCCACCGAAATAAAGGTTATGTTGAGAGCAGACACCCTTAAAAACATTCTTATTTATCCAACATTCCTCTCAGCTTTAAACCAACATAACCAGTTCTGCCTTCATTTTATCTGATAAAGTAACTATATTAATGTATTTTAATTGTTATCATTTTACAATCAGGATAAGATTATTAGCCAATATTTCGAATGTGATGTTTTAGAAAATACAGCAAGACCTGTAGAAAACTAATGCCAAGGAACCATATGTGCAAGACTTAGTCATTCATTTAATGCACCTAATTTTATTTATTCAATATAGACTTGAAATTTATTTACAAACAGGATTTATATTTGGGTTTCATTTATAGAGTTATGCATATAAGAGAGGCTACTCCATTGGTGTTCTACTTGGGCTCCACTTTTGAATCTTATTTTGAAAATATCTCTGACTTGATGTTCATTGATTTGTGATTCCTTACGGATAAAATGAAACTGGAAGATGCACTGCAGGAGTCCATCTTAATAGACTGTAAGTGCAAAAGGGTATTTAAACTAAAACTAATCTGAATTTTAAAACCCTGAAATGCATACACTACAAATTCAAGGAACAACACTCAACTAATGTGGAAGAGACACAATTTCCAGTTCAAACTTGAACTTTTTTCTTGAATTCTGAATTTTCCTATTCCAGCTCTGTGGTTCACATGATATAAACTGAGGCATATAAACAGGTTTCTTTTCAGATGAAAGTAAACTGGGAGACACACTACAGAAATTAATTTATTGTGCTTCAACTCCAGGTAAATCCAACAGGCCAGACTAGGTTATAGTAGATCAGAAGTAAAATCCCCAAGAGGCACTGTGGATTTTGGATCCTGAACACCAACAGCTTCAGTCTACAGCTTTGTTCCTATTACTCTCCAATATTTTTTATAAGGATGCAGTCAGAGTCACAAATATCCCTTTCTTTCATTCTTACAAACCAGGTCTTACCTCTGTGTCGTGGTTTTAGTTTGCTTATTCAGGTTTGTGGCTAAATGCCAGCACACTTACCTAAATTTACTTGATTGCTTGTTGTGAGATAAGGATTAGGAGTAGGCAAAGCAGGCTCTAACTTTATAAAGTACAAAGAAGTTTTATTAATATATCTAAGACAAAGGGAAAAAGAAAAAAAAACTCAAGAAAAACCAGAACAAACTCCCCAGACCACCCCTCCTTCCCCACCTCTCCATTTCATTCTCCCTGACAACATACAAAAGACAGCACTTTGACCTCCAGTCAGTTTACCACCTCAGAAACAGCTCTTGTTCTAGTTCATTTAGGGAGAGAAGTTTCTTTTGCTTACACCATGGATCTTCTGTAAGAAAAATACAGTTTTTATGGGTCTTCTGCCTGACCATTAACCGCCGCCCGGAGCAAAGTCCAACTTAATGGTGGATCTCTCCCACACTAGTAGCCTTCCCACAGCCACTATGGTGGGTTATGAACAGTCTACAGGGTACCTGTTTTAAGGATGCCCAGTTCAATTGCAGCAACAAAGAAAATCCCTTCTTCTGTGCTTAGCAGCACAGGTTCTCCTGACAACTCAGGTTCTCTAGCATTCTCCCCGGGACCAGGGCTCTGGGTCACAGCCTCTCCTCTCTCTTGGTTCTAGTTTTTCATCAGGCTGTACTTTTTTAACACTTACTTGTCTGTACTTAGGTATTTGAGTTCATTGGCTGCAATAAGAACCTCACATCCCCCTTTGGACTATATCTTCATATATTACAGAGAATTTATTAGCTCAGTCCCCAACCATAGTTCTCTAAAAGAGTTTTCAGCTTCACTTTTGAAGCAACTTCTCATGCACCTCCCTCTAGGTATCAGTTCTGCTTTTCTTCACTGACTGTAAAGTCTCTGCGCTGCACTATGTAGATGTCCTCACTCGTTCCTCTCTCTGCGAGGAAGGATGGATGTCTGTGAGTTTAGTCCAGGCATGGAGAGAGTTAATCTCTGTCTCTCTCTCTCCGGCAGTGTAAAGATCACGTGCTCTTTGCCGGGCTGCTTGAACAGGTCCGAGCTGAATGCCAGACGCTCTCAGAGTCTCTGCTTGGCTCGGCCAAGCTGGCTCGGCCTGCTGGGGCCATCTGGGCCCGGGATGACAGGGCAGGGCCTGGCCCGAGCTGGATGGAGTCCGGCCCAGTCCTTGCCTGGCCCGGCTCTCCCTCTTGTGTAGCTGACACACCGGCTGAGCTGGATTTGCTGAAAATTCCAATCGTTTCCTCCCCCATGCCTGCTCGGCTGCAGCTGCACGGCTGCCGTAAAACCTCCCTTCCCCCCCCCCCATCCCTCCTTTGGAAGGGGGGGGGGAAGCGCTTGGGCCTCACCAGTGAGAGAAGCAGGAGCTGCTCCTCTCTACACAGCAGCAGCAGGTCCAAAGAGGAAGAGCGTCAGAAAGTCTCTGCTTATATATGGTTTTTTCCTTGAAGGCGGACTAACTTTTTAATTGGTTTACCTACTTATCAATTCTTAAAACTACCTGATTATTGGCTCTCTCTCTCGCAGGAAGGAAGTTGTATTTCTTCCTGCATTCCTGCAGCCTAGATCACTTCCTAGATTTTGACCCCTCTGGCCTAACCCAGGACATTCCACCTCTCGCCTTCAGGAAAAACCATATATAAGACTTATTATCAAAATTACATTAATTATACAATCTTTACTTAGAATAAGAAAAATTACTAAACTAAGGAGAAAGCTTCTTACACAAACCTCCACCTCTAGACTTTATATGACTACTACAATACACAGTTTCTACTACCATTTACTTTATCTTGTATTTTAATACATGCTTTGCCTATTATTTCTCTTAATCAATCCTTATCTCAAAACTCCCATCAATTTGCCCATTATTTGGTTCGATTTCCCGGCCAATGCACCATTGAATGTCGTGGTTTTAGTTTGCTTATTCAGGTTTGTGGCTAAATGCCAGCACACTTACCTAAATTTACTTGATTGCTTGTTGTGAGATAAGGATTAGGAGTAGGTAAAGCAGGCTCAAACTTTATAAAGTACAAAGAAGTTTTATTAATATATCTAAGAACAAAGGGAAAAAAGAAAAAAAACTCAAGAAGAAAAAAACCAGAACAAACTCCCCAGACCACCCCTCCTTCCCCACCTCTCCATTTCATTCTCTCTGACAACATACAAAAGACAACACTTTGACCTCCAGTCAGTTTACCACCTCAGAAACAGCTCTTGTTCTAGTTCATTCAGGGAGAGAAGTTTCTTTTGCTTACACCATGGATCTTCTGTAAAAAAAATACAGTTTTTATGGGTCTTCTGCCTCACCATTAACCGCCGCCCGGAGTAAAGTCCAGCTTAATGGTGGATCTCTCCCACACCAGTAGCCTTCCCACAGCCACTATGGTGGGTTATGAACAGTCCACAGGGTACCTGTTTTAAGGATGCCCAGTTCAATTGCAGCAGCAAAGAAAATCCCTTCTTCTGTGCTTAGCAGCACAGGTTCTCCTGACAACTCAGGTTCTCTAGCATTCTCCCTGGGACCAGGGCTCTGAGTCACAGCCTCTCTTCTCTCTTGGTTCTAGTTTCTCATCAGGCTGTACTTTTTTAACACTTACTTGTCTGTACTTAGGTATTTCAGTTCATTGGCTGCAATAAGAACCTCACATCCCCCTTTGGACTATATCTTCATATATTACAGAGAATTTATTAGCTCAGTCCCCAATCATGGTTCTCCAAAAGAGTTTTCAGCTTCACTCTTGAAGCAACTTCCCATGCACCTCCCTCTAGGTATCAGTTCTGCTTTCTTCACTGACTGTAAAGTCTCTGCGCTGCACTATGTAGATGTCTTCACTCGTTCCTCTCTCTGCAAGGAAGGATGGGTGTCTGTGAGTTTAGTCTAGGCATGGAGAGAGTTAATCTCTGTCTCTCTCTCTCCGGCAGTGTGAAGATCACGTGCTCTTTGCCGGGCTGCTTGAACAGGCCCGAGCTGGATGCCAGACGCTCTCAGAGTCTCTGCTTGGCTCTGCCAAGCTGCCTCGGCCTGGTGGGGCCATCTGGGCCCGGGGTGACAGGGCAGGGCCTGGCCCGAGCTGAATGGAGTCCGGCCTGGTCCTTGCCTGGCCCGGCTCTCCCTCTTGTGTAGCTGACACACCGGCTGAGCTGGATCTGCTGAAAATTCCAATCGTTTCCTCCCCCATGCCTGCCCGGCTGCAGCAGCACGGCTCAGCGGCATGGCTGCCGTAAAACCTCCCTTCCCCCCCCCATCCCTCCTTCGGAAGGAGGTAGGGGGGGGCCTTACCAGTGAGAGAAGCAGGAGCTGCTCCTCTCTACACAGCAGCAGCAGGTCCAAAGAGGAAGAGCGCCAGAAAGTCTCTGCTTATATATGGTTTTTTCCTTGAAGGCGGACCAACTTTTTAATTGGTTTACCTACCTATCAATTCTTAAAACTACCTGATTATTGGCTCTCTCTCTCGCAGGAAGGAAGTTGTATTTCTTCCTGCATTCCTGCAGCCCAGATCACTTCCTAGATTTTGACCCCTCTGGCCTAACCCAGGACACTCTGCCATCTCTTATCAGAGATCACAGAATCAATTAGGCTGCAAAAGACCTCTGAGGTCATCAAGTCCAACCTATAACCTAACACTGCCTTATCAGCTAGACCATGGCATTAAGTGCAGGGTCCTATCTTTTCTTGGTACGATCTGAAATACTAGAAGCTTTTAGCTTCTTATTAACACTGAATTAAAAAATTCAAGTTTAGGGATTACAGATAGTAGCAAACAAAAATAAATGTACACTGACACCACATAAACACACAATTTTGCTTTTGGCATTAAGCTTAAGAGATTATCAACTTTTCCACAGACAGAAATCTCCAGTCTTTCAATTACTTCTCCTTTTGAAAGTTTAATCAGCACATTTTTTGTTACTTACTTCTAGTCAAGTTTAAAAAAAATCCAAACCCATCAAAATACAATGCTTTCAGAATGCTAAAGAATGTAAAAGTCAAGATGAAGTGGCATCTGAGTAAAGAGGTAACACCAGCCCCTAAAAGCTGGTAACACTACATGTAGAACATTTCAGTTTCCTTTTTTGCAAATAAATGTAAATAATAGCTCCAATTTCAGTTTTATCAAGTACCTTCTGCCTGCTTGAAGCCTTTATTTAATATTTGCCAAAAGTAACTTTTTGCCTTGACGGTTTTCTGCTACTGGGTCCTCTCTGCAATTATATGAGCATGCTTTTATTCCAGAAGCCTGGTTTGTTACAGTGATGCAAATGCAAAGCTATTTCCATCCTCATTGACTTTTAACATTGATGACACCTACTTATTTTACACTCTAAGACAGCAGTTTTATTTTATAATTGTGTTCTTAATGATGAATTGGACAATTACCTCCTGAACAATTTGTATCATTTTGGTCCTGATTCACATTTCAGAAAAGCAAGGTCAAGCACTAACCCTCAAATAATGAAAAGAATCAGCTGAAGATGAAAGTCCATTTGAAAACACAAACCTTAGGCTAACATATTTGTTTCCCCTCAAAGGAAGTTTTATGGGTTTGAAAATTGCTGTGTAGCAGTGTCTAGTTGCTTGTAAATCCAAGCCTCAGAGACAAGGCATGTCAAAGAAAAAGAATTTCCAATATGGGGACAATAAGTAGACGTCGGTCTGTGGTTTTTTTTTCCTCAAATATATTTCTAAAAGAAGATAAATCCTTTGAAGTTTAGGCTGATTTGAAAAATTAAGCTGTCAAAGTTCAAACTGCTACTTAATTTTGCAAACCTCACTGTTGCATAAGCTCAAATACTTTGATCTTTTTTAGCTGCTTTACACTGGGACTTTGAGATTCTACTTCTTTTTATATAACCAAAATGTCATATAAAAGTTCAGGTTTAAAAATGTTTTTTCCTAATTGCATACATACAAAAGTATGGGAAAGGTCTGCATTTCAGCAATGTAAAATTTTGCCATTTTTTAAAATGTGCAGGTGTTTGTGCTCTGAATTCCACCCTTCTTAAGAGTTCTTCACACTACCTAAGAAAACCACATTCAGGGCTGTTCTTTCAGACAAATTGGTGTCCTGGCCATTATGGTCGTTATATGTCCCAATGCATATTTTCAGTTGGATGCTCGGTGCTCCATGCACTCAAATAGAATGTTCCTAATTGTATTGTGGCCCTTATTATTAACTCTCTGCATAATTTTCTAATAGTGAAGGGAATATTTTGCCACTAAAGTGGTTGTGCATTACTGCTATGTTGTTGTGCACAATTAAACAGCTGTTGCATAAGGAATGCTGCAAAGGTGACTGCGTTTTATGATGCTCAGTGAGTCCATTTTGTTGCATGCCTCTATGATAAGGACAGCCATGAGACAAATTGTGTTCATCATGTATGTCTCCTAACCTTCATTCTGCCCACCAATCCATCTCCTTAGAGCTATGTCTAGTTTACATAAACTTTCTAACAGACCACCAAAAAAAGCCTTTTGGAGAGGTATTCCTGAGCACAAAAGCTTCTTCTCCATAGTCTTATGTGAGAAGAATACTAAATAGACAGAATCAGATGATTTTCAATCTATCAAAGGGCACATACTCAAAACAACAACAAAAACCAACCTCCATACAACCAAACACAGAATGATGACCTAAATCAAATTACATGTAGCTTTTCCTGGTGGAAACATTTCTTCCCTTACTGATTTTTGTCAGAAAGAAACATTTCATATCACATGAAAAATTTAAACAAGTACAAATATACTTGGAACTTTTGTGAGGAGCGAAAAAAAACACACAGATTTTTGTAGAAGAAGCAATCTCTCCTTCATCCAATAATGTATCAGTTCTTCTCTAAGGGATAAATTGTTATCAACCATTAGTTAAGATAATCACCCAAGACTATACAATCAAGGATGATAAGACAAGCATCTCCACTACCTACCCTACAGGAGGTGGACTATTATGCAGAATGAAAATGAAAATAAATACATGATCAATGTAATATGTTCTAGATTGTTCCAATGGCATGTGCAATAGAAAAGTCTGTTCACTGATCAGAATTTATACCTTCAACTGAGCTTCACAGACAGAGTTTTCTGTTTTAAAAAAACCTTTACTTATAAAATATATCCATAGTCATTGAAATAGCTAGAATGATTCTACAGATCAGTAAAATCACTTTGAAGATACAGTCTGTTCTTTAGCAGAAGATGGAATGATAGTTAAATTTCCTTTTTCCTAGATGAGGGCTCTCACCTCTCCCTGGAGTTAGATAAAACCATATATACCAACATACATTCCAAAAATCCAATCTCCAATAAATCATTGGCAACAAAGCTTATAGAAACTCGTAAATATTTTTTAGGATCTTTAAGCCTTGTTGAATACAAGATTAAGAGTCCTGAGGCTTGGTTTGGCTGGCAAAGCCATCAGAATAGCATCTCAAATGAATTATTTTTCATCAGTCAACCTGTGTGGTGTTTCAAAAATTAACATTTACAAATAAACAGACTAAAGTAAAAAAATCTAACTCCTCCCTTAAACTGCAATATTTTTTTCCATTTATTAAACATTTTCCAAGTCATTCATTTCCTGTCTTTGCAAAATGTGCCATAACTGGAATACATGAGGGTGTCAGAGACGAGTTTGACTGGGAGTTGTCTGGAGTAAGCCAATAAGCCCTTGCCCTGTGTGTCAGTTGAGGAGGATGGAAACTGTTGAGTTCCAGTACACTCAGAATGAAGGAGGCTTACTGAATTATATACGCAAATGAGTAACATAATCAGCACAGCACTTGATTTAATTTCTTATTAAATTCTGCTTACTAAAGACTGTCCCCAAACCCGTACTTTTGATGTATTGCATAATTTTGCACTGAAAATACTTGCTGCTCTGTTAAGGGGCAATTTATCGCTCAGAAGCATCATCACTCTGGGTTCTGAGAGACACACTGTGTGAAGGATTTTTGGGAGTGATGGGAGGTGTGATAAGTGAAATGCATACATAACTCATCCTTCATAATGAGACATTAGAAGCCAACGTCCATTGTAAAGGAGTTTCTGCATTCAACAGTAACTCTTCCCAAGCTGGCTGTGACAAGGACAGAAAGAATAGGTTACACTAATGGGATACATTGATGTTCAGGAACCCGAAAAAGTGTTTGTCTGTCTTCCACACTGTTATGGGCATTTTTTGAGGTCTTTACACATAATGAGGCTAGTGTCCTGAACACCCAAGTGTGGCCAAGGTACAAATGCTCTTCCCATAAACCTTTGCCTCTCCATTTAATGGTCTGTCTCATGAGAAGAATGCTAACTAGTCTGAAAGACCCTTGGATAAAATGGAGTATGCAATGTTAAGTGAAATAATGATAACACAATTACCACATGATTTAATATATCAGCAATATTTTATGTAGGGTTACACTACGTGTGTTATAGAAAAGCAGGCCTGGAGGACCCAGAGTGAGCCTCTTCCCTAAGCCCGGAGGTGACCATGGAAACATATCCAGGCCACCAGGGATGGGCATGGGAAAGAGGATTGAGAGTTTGTGGCCTTCTGGACCTATTGTGTGCGAGGACACATATCCTGTCTGTGTAATGGTATGTAAGGAATTTTAACTGTGTGATAAGTAGTAGTCTAGGGAGTAGTCAGGGGTAGTCTGGGTAGTCTTTAGTAGTGTTAGTGTAGTCTTAGTAGTTGTCCTGGGTTGGCCCAAGGGATATCAATCTAGGAAGTGACCTATGCTGGAGGAAGTAGTGCAACTTCCTTCCTGAGAGAGAGAGCCAATAACCAGGTAGTTTTAAGTATTGACAGTAAGTAAACCAATTAAAAGTTGATTCCCTTTAGAGGGAAAAATCATATATAAGCGGAGGACCTCTGAGCCTCTTCCTCTGTTGCCTGCTGCTGGTTCAGAGAGAAGCATCTCCTGCTTCTCTCTCTGGTAAACCCCTCCCCATCCCCTTCCCCCGAGGGAGTGGGGAGGGGAGGGCAAGGCAGATTTAGAGCAGCCATGTAGCTGCAGCTGGGAATGGGGGATGAACCGGCCTGGGCTCTATACAGATACAATTCAGCCAGGCTGATATGTCAGCTACAGTGCGCAGCGTCGAGTCCTCTTGCTTTGGGTCGGCTCCATCGGGCCAAGCCAGCTCCGCAGAGCCAGGCACAGAGACTCTGAGAGCTTCTGGCATCCAGCTCGGACCTGTTCAAACAGCCTGGCAGGGAGCACGGGATCGTCACACTGCCAGACAGAGAGACAGAGATTAACTCTATCCATGCCTGGACTAAATTTACAGACACCCATCCTTCCCTGCACAGAGAGAGGAACGAATGAGGACATCTACATAAATGCAGCATGGAGACTTTGCAGTCAGTGAGGAAAGCAGAACCGATGCCTAGAGGGAGGTGTATGAGAAGTGCTTCGAGAGTGAAGCTGAAAATTCTTTTCAGGAACCATGGTTGGAGACTGAGCTAATAAATTCCCTGTAATATATGAAGAAATAGTTCAAAGGGGAGATGTGAGGTTCTAATTGCAGCCAATAAACTGAAATACCTGGGTACAGACAAGTAGGTGTGGAAATAAGTGCAGCCTGCTGAGAAACTTGAACCAAGAGAGAGGAGAGGCTGTGACCCAGAGCCCTGGTCCAGGGGGGAATGCCAGAGAACTTGTGTTGTCAGGAGAGCCTGTGTTGCTCAACACAGAAGGGATTTTCTTTGTTGCTGCAATTGAACTGTGCATCCTTAAAACTGTGCATCCTTAAAACAGGTACCCTGTGGACTGTTCATAACCCACCATAGTGGCTGTGGGAAGGCTACTGGTGTGGGAGGGATCCACCATTAAGCTGATCTTTCTCCTGGGTGGCTGCTGGTGATGAGGCTGAGGACCCATTAAAAACTGTATTTTCTTTCAGAGAATCCATGGTATAAGTAAAAGAGACTTCTCTCCCTAAATGAACTGAGACAAAGACTATTTCAGAGGTGGTAAACTGACTGCAAGTTGAAGTGTTGTCTTTTGTGTGTGTTGTCAGGGAGAAAGAAATGGAGAGGTGGGGGAAGGAGGGGTGGTCTGAGGAGTTTGTCCTGGTTTTTCTTGTTTTTTCTGTCTTAGGTATATTAATAAACTTTCTTTATATTCAATAAAGTTTGAGCCTGCTTTGCCTACTCCTAATCCTCATCTCACAGCAAACATCAGGTAAATTTTGATAAGTGTGCTGGCATTTGGCCAAAAACTCAAATAGCTAACTGAAAACCACTGCAGTGGTCTTAGTCTTTGCCTGCGCAATAAAGATCTTTGCACTTCTCTATCTTATGGGAAGTCTATGCCCTTCCGTAATTACTGCAATTTTATGGGCTCCTAATTTGTATCTCACTCCATCAAAATATTTTCTTTTATGTAAAGAAAAGAAGACTGTTGTCTGAATCATAATAAACTATTTTCTGTTTTTGTATAAACATTTTTTAAAACTGTACTTTTGTTTTTTGATTCCTAAATTTTGGGTTTTTTTCCCAAAAGAAACTTAGTTATTTTGTTAACAAACCCATGCCTAAAGAAACAGAAATAGTGATTAATCGAAGGACTTGCCAGTAAAACGCTTCTGAGAACTCTTCTTTCAACAACACTGTTATCTTCTCATTATTTTATTTACTACGTTTCCAATCTCTTTATAAATCACATATGGGCTTAATAGTTCAAGAGCTGTGAACTCTAAAACAGCAAAATAAAATCAAAACCGTATACATTATGAGACTTCAGTGTTATCAAATGTTGGTTCAAATGAACCACAACAAAATTCGCAAGTAAAATTCCATTAAGTACAATTCCATATTGTACTTTATGCTATCACTTTAATCAGTCCAAAATAATCCATACAAATGCTCATCCACCTGTAAATACTACTCAGCTCGAGAATCTTAGGACAAAAGGGAACATTTCAATAGAAATGTCTCTCCCTCACAATTGCTAGCAAGACATGAGACAAGCATTCTATTGAGAAGTGTAAATTGGCTGCTATGTAGAATTTATCTGTAATTTAATATAAGAGCTGCTCAAAGGCTGAGACAAAGCAGCAATATCTGTAGGAGGCAAATCAACCATAGGCAGCAGTAACTTACAGATTAGGACCCTTTTTCATAGTTATCTGAGTGTGTGCTTATTGCAAATATAAGAAAACCTAAATAAGGCAGTGAAAACATATACTGGATAAAAATTTAAACAGCTTGAACCCAGCTACAGATAAAAGGCTTTTCTCTGTAAAGGTATGAGCCTTTTCACCTTTATAAATACAGCATTAGAGAGAAAAATAACCAGAATGCACTTTAATTTTTTGCTACATTGATTGCATGTCTAGTTTTTCTCATATGAGAAGTTTCTTTGAGTTTAAGAGTACTGTAGTTAAAATATATGTATAAATCCAGTGTTGACACTATTATATTTATAGGTAATTTGGGTGTGGAAAAATACAAAATCACTAAATCCAAAGGATCTGCATCCCAGCCGAAATCAAAATAGAGTGTGCATTATGCACGGGATGAAGAATTTATATTGAATGAATAAATGGCTAACAAAAGTGAGGATTCAGAACTCTGAAGATGCCAGAGTCAGTAAATAATTTCTTAATGGTTCATTGTTTCTCTTTCCCTTGTTTATGTAATACAATATATTGATGTACTTTAATCTTCTCTCCAGCGTGCCATTGGGCTTCTTCTGGACCATCCTTATTGTCCTTCTGTTACCTAGTATTATCTAAACATCTTTTCTAGATTTGTTAGAAAAGTGCTTTTCCTGGCCTGCTGTACTACCTCTGAATTTCTTTACACTTAGGACACACAGGACTTCTTAAACTAACCATAGAGTGAATATCAGGCTATTTAAAATAACAATGAAAATTTCTGAATAGAAAATTACCATGTTACTTTTCCACAGCCAGCGTCAATTAGAGGAAATACCATCAAATTATTTCTTGTTGAGGAGTGATTTCAAGCCAGGGTAATAGAACATTAACTGACAACAGTGGGAAAAGGAAACTACCTCCCATGTCTGATATAATCCCTGGAACTTAAAGGGTTAGCATAGATTCATAGAATATAGAATGGTTATAGTTGGAAAATAATTTTAAAAATTGCCTCATTCCAACCTCTCTGTCAAGGAAAAGGGACACCTTTTATTAGACCAAGTTGCTCGAAGCCCCACCCAACCTGACCTTGAACACTTCCAGAGATGGGACATCAAAAACTTCTCTGGGCAATGTGTTCCAATACCGCACCACTGCCACAGTAAAAGATTTCCACCTGATATCTCATAAAAATCTACCCTCTTTCAGCTTAAAGCCATTCCCCCTTGTCCCATCACTTCATACCTTTAAGCTTCTCCACATTTCTTGTAGGTCCCCTTCAGGTACTGGAAAGCTGCTATATGGTGTTCCAAAAGCCTTCTTTTTCCCAGGCTGAACAATCCCAGCTCTCAGTCTGTCTTCAGCAGAGGTGCTCCATCCCTCTGATCTTCTTGCTGTGCTCTTCTGTACTCAGTCTACTAGGTCCATGTCCTTCCTGTGCTGGGGACCTCAGAACTGGATGCAGAGCTGGCTGCAGGTGGGGTCTCACCAGAGCAGAGCAGAGCTGGCCAGGCTGCTTTGGATGAAGCTCAGGACACAACTGGTTGGACCACGTTGAGCTTCTCACTAGCCAACACCTCCTTCTCAGGGCTCCTCTCGATCCATTCTCTGCCCAGCCTGTATTTTTACTTGGGTTTGCAAGGTTCAGGACCTCGATCTCGGCCTTGTTGAGGTCTGCACAGGCACATTTCTCAGGATTGCCAATGTCCCCGGTGCTAAGGCTTATATATTATAAAGCTGTTGTTGCAATATAGCACTAAAAAGTTGTGTACTCATAGGTGAATTATCCTTACAAAAAGATTAAAACTTTTTTTGTGCTCTGCATACAGCAAAATTTAGCAGATATGAAATTAGAGCAGGGGTCAAAGCATGGACATGTAGGCAAAACTGAATATTTTTGTCCCATTTCCCACCCCAGTCCTCATACAGGCATTTAGCAATTCTTAGGTCTGCAGCATGTTTTTGGCTTGCTTAGTCTGATATTTCAGGAAGGAGATAATTTCAGAAATACTAAATAGAGTAAAGCATGACTCTTGAAGGCAGGAAGATTTCATGATTAATTGGATTGTTTATAATTATGTTTAGAATTAGGGAAATAAAAATTGAGAGGTTTTTATAAACCTGTGGTGTACAGTATAGCTATTGACAAGAATGAAAGGTTCTTAATAGATTTTTTGAGTCAAGGTAATAATCTAGCCTCTGCAGGCAGGTCCTCACTCCTGAAGGATAACAAAAAAAAAAAATCAAATCCCCGATGTGCCATATTTAGAGGAAAAAAAACTTAAGCAGTTGCAATGAGACTTCATTTTCCAGATTTAAAATGTAGTAACTTCAGAACCATTTATGTGTTTGCAGATAATTTAGAGTAACTATTAAGGTTCTGTAATTCATCAAGGACTTATGTTAAGGCTGTTTCATGGAAATTGTTATTATGAGGCACACAACAACAACATTTCACTTCTGCCTGCTGCTCTTCTGGTTATAGCCATTCTCCTCCTAAACTAAAGAGCAACAAACAACCCTTGAAGAGCTCATGTTTTTCCAGACAGCATAGGGTTTAAGCAGTTGCACCACCTGTCCATTTTTTCATTTCCACAGCTTGCTCTGAAGCCCACTAAAGAAATTATACTGAGGGAAAACACCTCAAATGTTATGTATCCATTTCAGAACCTTAAGGACCAGGAGCAGCATGTTAGACACTAATCTTTCTTTCATCTTAACAGCCATCTAGACATCTTTGCTGCACTATGCTAAAGTCTAGTCAAAAGCAGTATTTACTGGACTAACCCCATCATTATACACCTCACATATCATGAAAGAAAGTAGCATTTCACTACATAATGCTGAAAAAAAGAAAAAAAAAAATAAACAGCCCAAACAGCTCTATATAATATTACTTTGTTTGCATTCAGAAAATTGAAAATGCTTAACTATTTCCTAAATTCATAAATTATTCTATTGCTAAAATTCATATTTTAAGTACAACTGGTTAAAACAAAAGTACTTTAATACCATGTGTGTATTGTCCAATTAACCCTGTCATCTCAATCAAGCATCAAAGTATTAAGCAATAGATCTTTGTGTAGGGAAAGTAAAGTGAATACCTAGCTTTGTTGCTCAGTATCTTGAAAAAGTTGCATTGTTTTGAGGAGTTTGAATGGCTGATTCTCATTATGGAAGTGGTTAGTCATATATGCACATGAATCAGGTGAACAAGATGCTTAGAATTTTGATGACTTTCTCAGAAATGTACAGATTGTTGGGTTTTTTTAAACTTAAGTCCATAATATCAATGTCCATAAGGGAGGTTCTGGATGTTATTTCAAAACTATCACACCTGGTCACATGCTTTGAGGTGCATACCCTCAAAGGCTCTTGGAATAAGAGACTTGTCAGTGGCTGCAAATCCTGATTAGAGAACCTTCTCTTATCTACATCTCTGATCACCACAGTATAAGGAGAGGCTGTTATTGTAGATTGCTCTCTGCATTCTCTATACTCAAGGCTTAACTTAAAAATTTCTTTGCTTTCTTCTTCAATTTCGCCCTGCCCGTTCAGATCTCATCTCAGATCTTCACTACATCATTCACCTGTTCTTAACAAGCACATTAATAACATAGATACTTCTCAAGGAAATCAAACCATTTTTTGCTGGCGCTTGTCTCTTTCAGAGATCTACTTTCTTTGTAGACTGATGGAATTATTCATTCATCTTCTTCACAGGCAAAAGATTGAATTATATGCTGTTCACTTTCCTGACATATACTAGAGCAGTGGCTTTTACTGCATGTTCTCATGGGAGTAATGTAATAAAAAATCTACTTTGGGGCTAACCTATTTGAATCGGTCCTTAGAGCCTCTAGATATATTCCTGCCATTTGTATCTATAGACTTTCCATCCTTACCTTCTAAATGAAATTGAAAATATTACTTGTTTAATTTAGCTGAAGGCAAATTTAATGCTGCAAAACTATTGACCTGAGAATTTAAATTTAAACCCTCTCATCAGAGAAAAAGCACAAGATTTTTAGCAAAATCCTGTCTACAGATTTAGCATGTGATAAATGGAGCAGAGTGTTCCAATCACTTTTTATTTTATGTGGATAATTATTCTCTGTGATCAATTTCCCCTCATTTATCTGTCTCCCTAATATGTGCATCCTGACTACTCTTTTTCTTGCATCTTTTGCTTAGATTCTTCATCTTCTCTACAGCACTTGGTTTCAGCACTGTTAAAATTTATGGACTATAGAAAATTATTTCAGATTACACCCTTTCCTCAGTTTGCCACTATGATGTGCATGAATATACATTCAAATGATTTATTCTAAAAGGTTTCCTAAAATACCAGATTACATTCCCTACAATGAAACATTGTCTCCCATTATTTTTTAAGGGAGATTTTTTTTTTTTTTTTTGAAGGTGTGACTATGATGTAGCATTTGTTTCACTGCAGTCAAATTTACAATATTAAAAAGAAAACAATTCATTACGGTAACATAGCTAAGGTGAAGAGGATGAAAAAGAAGTCAGCAGGTATAGATTTACTGAAGTGAAGTACTATAACATTCATTATTAAGGATAAAAGAAAAACTTAAATATGTATCTAAAATGATCATTAATAACATTTTATAATTCCATTAAAAAATGTAGGTATCTAAAAGCTTACTCATCCAGTGTCTGATGTATTCTAAATTACAAAGATTTCTACACACTTGAGAACTGGAGAACATTTTGCTTACCATTATGGTAAGAAAAATTAAAGAAATATCAGGAATTTGTCTTTTCTCTCACCCAAGAACAGCAAACCATCTGGAGTAGGATATTTATATGAATCAGGGAATTAGGTATATAATTAAGAAACTTGTTTTCTTCTACTGTGTTCTGACACTGACCTTCAAAGTAAGTGCGGCTCATCCCACAAGAGAATCATCAGCTAATTTTATGAGGCTACACCCCATTCCACCCTATTCCATTGTCAAGCCATTAACCAAAAATACTCAATAAAACTGAAAGACATCTTCAGAATATATTATCTCCTCATTTGGTGCTACAAAAATGCTATTTGAGTTTTGTAATTACTTGTGGTTTTCTCTTTTCCTGGCTACACTTAAGCTGTACATTAATCTGTTTATAAGAGGACTCTTTCTTGGGAACTCTGAGCACGTAGCTCCTTACAAATTTAGTTTTGCAGAGTCACCAAGGTCTTGCTGGTGCACTAATTGGTGGCTTTATGGGTACCTGTACCCCTGCTAGAAGTGGAAAAAATGCCCATAAATAGCTCTGCAAACAAAAACCTGGGCCTACATTAATAAATAAAGCATTCACCCACTTGTCTTAGGCCAGTTACAAAGAACTAAATTTGCCATATTGGCTTCAGATTTTGATATTCAATTACAACTTCATTACATGAATTTCTAATACATTAAATCTCACAGTATATGTAAAGGGCTCTATCAAAAAATTAAAGTAACATTGCCAGAAGGCTACAGAAAAAAACATTAAGAGAGCAGGAGGTTAATGAGAAAACTCTAGTCCAAGTAGAAAATAGGTTAATTTTAGAAAAAGAAACTTTTCTAATTACTTATTTAAAAAATAACCAGTGAGATACCAATAGATACAACGACAATCAGCAGAATATACTCTGTAGATGAGATGTTCACTGCAAGTGCTATGTCCTTACATCAAAAAGGAGAAAGACAAGTTTGTGTTGCTTGCAAAACAACCAGTTGGACATGAACAACAGTCTGGGCTTTGCTTCAAAAGTTATTTTACTTTAATTAATAGCTGAATTACTCATGATATGGGAATTACCTGAAATCAGAGTTGAAATTTCATAAATTCACTGGTTGATCAATTGTTCACTAAACATATTTAATAGTAGCACTTTTTTATAGCTCTTAGGAAAGACTTCAAACATCATAACTTTGTTGACTATTCCAGTCATGCCAGTTTTATGCTACCTTTAAAAATTCTCTTTCCCAATTTTCTTTTTACTTTATCATTTCTTCTAACATCTGGTCAATTTTTACAAAGTCATTTTATAACCAAGTATAGTAGATAGTTATTCTGACTGGATGCCCAGAGAATCAGGTCAAATTTGTTGTTTTTATTTGACATTGAACTACATTAACTTACTTCATGAACAGGATAGATGATACGTTTTATTTTTCACAGGTAAGAATACAAAGCTAGCCCAAAATACAATTTGTCTGGCATAACTTGTTTGGTTTTCTCTTTATGTGTGTGTGTGTATTCTGGTTTGCTTGTTGCTTGTTTTAACCTCCCTCTATTGGACAGTGTGGCTTCCCAAAGACAAGTTTTTTCAGTTCAATTGCAGAGAGTTTTCAGTGACTGAAAAGTATGAGTATACTCTGTGGTAATGCTTAGTTCTCAGTCTTGTTCTTTTTATTGCTTGCTATACAAAAGCTGTTTTATGACAGATTAAGGGAATCCTTTTCCTCTTCATGTACATTGAAACGTTTTAGATTCGCTTTTGAAGTTTCAGCTGTTTCCTTGATCTTGGACACTTTGTCAGGTGCTTTCATACTTTTTATTAAGTCAACCTTCAAATTACCTTTCCCTTCAAAGTTCTGAAACTTTCATAGAGAAGCCAGCCCACTTTTGAAATTTTCCATGGAGGACAAAAAGCGGGAGCAAAATCATTAAAAATATTGTCACTGGGAAGCTCAAAGGAAGCCATTCAGTGGCATCAAGCAAATGCTACATTTGTTTCAGAAGATGAATGATGATCAGACTTCAGAAGGTTTTCTGAAGATAAAACCCTCTAACTCTTCAAAAAGATAGATTTTAAAATGCAAACTTCTACAGCATAAGAGGTGATCCAAAAATGAAAACTCTCTGAGTTTAAAAACATTTATTATCTGAAGTGTTCCTAAATTTGTTGCTAGTGCAATTCCAATGGACATGGATTACGTGGAGTGTATCTTTTCCAGAATGCATTCCAAAAAATGTTTTTAACTTTTTTTTTAGTCTATTAACATATATGTGACTCTATGGTACTGTGTCATTCAGTTTTCCAAATCAAGATTGTTATGCAGTACTAATATTAGCAGAAACATGTGCAATAAAAGTTTGTTATCATCCGTGTTTTATCATCAAGTTATTTGAATTCCTACAATAAAGATACCAGGTTATTTGAACAACATTTATTTTATGTAAAACATACAACATTATGTTTTGCTCCTTGAGTTTTCATTAACTCAATTTCTTGCAGCCATCACATACCTTTCTCTGTCATCAAGAATGATGCAGCAGAGATAATTCCCCTGCACACTTTCAAAATTTTGGCAAAATGTCTGTATATTTTATAGTCACACTTTTCCATTTGAATCCAGGAAGACTGAGTAGGAAAAAGCAAGAGAGCAAAAGGGTGAAAAACTGAAAGAAAAAGTGAGTGAAAAAGGATAAGGAAGGTTAGATAACCTTCAGACCATAGCCAAAGATTCCTTTACGCCTGAGTCTGAGCTCTTGGCATCTCTCAAACCTAGAAGTCAAATCTGGTTCTAAACTGCCCTCACCTTCTAAAGTTTAAAGGACTCAGAAGCTTGGCTCTTCAAGTCCGGAACTTGTAAGGACTGTAATATCATTCTTAGTGTTGCTAATTCTTAAAGTCAAAATAAATCTGAAGTGTGTGATCCATACACACAACTCTAAATCTGGCACTCCAGATTTCTATTTGCTGCCAGCCTTCATAGGATTTATGTTGCAATCCATTCCAGAGCAATGAGGGATTCAAACAATAAAACAGGAAGCTGTAATAAAAGCAGCCATCTTGAACCAGTGTATCATCGTAGCATAAATGAAGGTGCCTGAGAGATTCCTTGGCTCTTTTTTTTTCCAAGCAGGATCGTTTTATTGAAATTATACTCCAGTTTTAAAATGAAAAGTGAAACTAATTGAATTGTAGGGAAAGCACTAAATGTCTCTGTATTGGTGATACTTTTCATTTTTGTTCAATTACTCATTAACTGATCCAAATTTCATAGGAATGACAGTTGTCCTTTTCTCCCTGCATTTGATTCTATGTGTTGGTGGACTCTACATCCCAAGAAGTATCAAAATTTCCTGGTTAAATTTCTATAATGTACAATTGAAATATGATATTTAGAAATAGAAAAATATGACGAGGTGGAAATATTTTGCAAAGTTTTAGGACTGTTTTGATCAGCTGTGCTTTCTGCAATCTGAAAGATAAATAGTTCAGCAATTACTGTGATATAAAAAAATGCACAACAAAAAAAATAAAATGCACAGAATAATTTGCTCCGTTCACTGTAAAGTACGCTACAAATAAAGATCCATAGAAATTCAAGTCTTAATAATCATAAATATTTTCTGAATCAAAATTAGCCTGAAGGCACATACATCTTTACATATGTTTTAACCATCATACTAATTATAATACTCATAGTCCTCAAGACTCATTAAGTAATTGTATATATTCATTACACATACTGGTAACATATATTAGATAAGAAATCTTTGAAATTCCTTATTTGATATATCAATTCTCATTTAAAAAATCTGAAAGGTGCCTTTCGTCCAGAAAAACGAAAAACCAAACCAACAGTGTAATATCAAATTAGATTTTTTCTGTTTCTCAGCTTCTCAGTTGAAGAGCTGTTTAAAACAAGGTTGAAAAAATATTTAAATTCTTGGAAGAGTAAATAGTCAGCTAGACTTCCTGCCAAGTGAAGGGAATATGGGTATATTTAGTGATTGTCTACACTTACAGGGACCCATGTCATCTTGTGCAAGCACCACACAAGCATAATTTTACATGTGGATGAAAAACTAAAGCTAGACATTCATTAACCTGGTCCCATCAAAGCTAGGAAACAGAGCATGACTTTTTGCTGAGTTTTGGTTTTGCAATGAAGGAACCTATTCAGGTATCTAATGGATTCCTTGTTGCTTGAACACTGCAATCCAGAACAGTGCATCTTCCTCATAAGTGTTTTATTTTTGGGGGGAAAAAATCAAGTTTTTTTTAAATCAGCTAGTAAAATCAGGAGTACTGTAGGAGGCAAGGGCAGTGATTTTTTTCAGGCAGGATATCTCTATCCAAAGCTAAAGACACATAATCAGCTTTGGCAACTCAGTATTAAAGGAACAGGGGAAATAAAGGTGTTATATAGCTCTCTCCATGGCAAATACTAATATATAAATGTATAAAAATAGTATATGTCTTTCCTTCTCAAAGCTTAAATTAATCTTTCAGTCAAAAAATGAAATATCACGATTCAAATATGTTTTCTGATGTTTTGCTGTGGCTGTATTCTTCATCTCTTCTACTTTATTGGTTGTATTTCTCCTCAGACTCTACTTCTCTTGTACAGACAGCCCTCCCTGGACCAGAGCAGTGATGCAGCACAAAAGATGTTACCTGAGACCCCCTTCACCAATTCATAGTCATAGCATTTCCACTGCATCTTTACTTTTCTCCCACAGGTTTTCCTCTAAGTCATGCTGGGTTTATTTATTTTATCTCATTTATTCTTAATATTATTTTACAGCAGTGTTTCTTTTGTTCTATCTGCTAGGAAGCCCTAGAGGAAAGAGAACAATATAGCTCAATTTTACAGCAATTCTTGCACATCAAAAATAAAAGAAATCTTTATTTAGCTGTATTAGAGAGTACAAGTCTTTTCTCCAATGTCTAGCAATTGTAAGTCATTCAAGTATCTTGAGGAAGTTTGATTTCTCCCTACATTTTAATTAATTGGCAACAAAAATTTTTACTAGAACATTTTTATGTAATGGCAGGTAGCTGCAAGAAGAGAATCAAGTAATTAATTGGTGGTGAGTTGTTCTGAAAAGTAAAAAAAATTAGCCAAAATTTTCACCAACTCCTAATGGTTCTCAGTATTAAATATAGACTTGAATAATTCTTATCTCCTGGTGTGACAATACACCTGGAACAGGCATCCTGCAGGTGCCTCATTTCCCTTGTATTTCCCTTGCCCTTTCCCTTCAATTTGTTTCAAAGAGTACTTTTAATATTCAGGCTCATATAGTCTTATTTCTGTACAACTTGATAAAGTCCTAATTAACAGCCCTTTCCCAGCATTTTTGTATGCTTCTGAAGGTCCTTTTGCTGCTTGCTGCTCTGTTAAACCCTCCACAGAGTTTCACTTAATAGTGAACTTATATTTCTGGTGTACTTTGGCACACAGCACAGAATGTCCTCAGTGACCTTTAATTTTCCTGACAACTACAAAAGCCAACAAAATTCCAACAAGAAGCAAAGCACAGTAGAGAAGATAGCTTTCTTGACATAAACACAATGAATAAGGCAAGAAAAGCACGGTGTAAAATGCTGGCATTCACTTCCCAGAAGAGTTAATATTTGCAAAACTAGAAATTTCAAGTTTGTTCCGAGGCTGAGGAGGTGAGATTTTTGGGTGTGAGATGGAGGCAAAACTTCTGGTGTGCAGAGAGAGTGATACAAGCCAGGCTTAGAGCCAGATAAGAAGCAGACCCTGCAGACACAGGATAGTGCTTTAAATCATGTCAATTGTCCTCCTTTACACCCCACCCCCTGGGAAGGTCATATTCACACCAGACATCATGACATTCACATTCACACATAGGCCTAACAATAAAACCCAAAAAAGGCCTCCTACATGCTTTCCACTGCAATCAAGTTGTTCTAAAATAAACCATATATATATATATATATATATACATACATACACACTGCTCCTTCTGTGTTGTTTCACTCTGGTCCATTCCAAGGGATCTATTAACAAGAACCTGGGTTACCCTTGTCTTCAGGGGTGGGTCATAACAAGCAGACACCCTCCAGTATTATGCTAAAAAGTACTGAGACGGCCTAATTGAGACATGACCTGTGCATGTTCTTCCCATAACATTTTGTACATTTCTTGCCATATGTGACACAACAGCAATATCAAAGTCCTGCAAGGTCTAACCTTGCTGTAACCACTGGGTCTGAGACTACACTGCCACCACCCTCCACCCTTTTCACCCCTTCCAAGAGCTTAGAAATTGCCCTCAGTTCTCCCAGCACCCCAAAAGTGCCCCTTTGCCAGCTTGGGCAGAAAGCTTCTGTAAATCCTGCTTGACATTCAACATCCAAGAGAAAATCATTGCCCCATGTTTCCACATCAGCAGCTGCAGCCACTGTAAGACAAGCTCTACCACAGGGACCTCACAGACATGGTGTTTGACAGTGACAAATCTATTGAGATCACAAGTGGTCTCCTTATATTCACTCTGCTATGAATTAACTATTTTCTTCTCCACTTTTGCAGAGATAGGATGGATGTTAATAGTAAAAGCCACACCTTTGTGTGGCCAATACCATTTTTTCTTAATTTGTTCTCCATGAGCAAAAAGACCCCCAGAACAAATTAAGCCACTATTATCACACAGGCTCTGCATTCTTTTCATTAGAAATATGTCTCAATGGAATTAGGGGATGAAGATCCTTGTGGCAGCAAAGATGCAAGTGTTTTGATTAGTTACAAACCACAGAACTGCCTGTGAATTGTCATACAGAAATTAAGGCTTCTTCCCTTCTGACAATAGTCATTCATATAAGGTTTCACTGTTGGAGCCAGCCCTGCTCAATATCTTTATCAATGATCTGGACCAGGGAATCAAAGGTACCTACAGTAAGTTTGTAAACTGGGTAGGAGTCTTGATCTACTTGGAGGGTAGGAAGGCCCAAAAGAGGGATCTGGACAGGCTGGATCAATGGGCTGAAGTCAACTGCATGCATTTCAACGAGGCAAAGTGTCTGGTTTTTGGGTCATAACAACCCCATGAAGTTCAACAGGCTGGGGACAGAGTAGCTGGAAAGCTGCCCCACAGAAAAGAACCTGGGTTGACAGGGCTGAACATGAGCCAGCAGTGGGCCCAGGTGGCCAAGAAGGTCAATGGCATCCTGGCTTCTTTCAGCAATAGTGTGGCCAGTTGAATCAGAGCAGTTGAACCTCAGCATTGGTGAGGCCACACCTCAAATCCTGTGTTCAGTTTTGTGCCCCTCACTACAAGAAAGACACTGAGGTGCTGGAGGGTGTTCAGAGGAGGGCAATGAAGCTGATGAAAGATCAGAAGCACAAGTCTGATGATGAGAAGCTGAGGAAGCTGGGGTTGTTTAACTTGGAGGAAAGGAGGCTCAGGGGGAGCCTTATCACTTTCTACAATTACCTAAAGGTGGTTGTAGTGAGGTGGGGGTTTCTCTTTTCTCCCAAATAATGGAAGATGTGATAAGAGGAAATGCCTTCAAGTTGCACTGGGGTGGTTTTAGGAAAATTTCTACACCTAAAAGGTAGTCAGACGTTGAAACTGGCTGCCCAGGGAATTTGTTGAATCAAAATCCCTGGAAATATTAAAAGTGTGTGTAGATGTGACATTTAGGGATATGGTTTTAGTGATGGACTCGACAGCACTGCGTTAATGGTTGGGCTTGATGATCTCAATAAGTCTTTTCCAACTTTAGCGATTCTATGATTCAATGAAAGACACCTGCAGAATGTTCCTCTAGCCTCCTTCCTGCCCCTTCCCTACAGAGGTTTCCTTTTATCACTCCCAAAGCTGTCAAGCTTCTGTGGAAGTAATCGTGTTTGACAGTTCTGGGGTTAAGAATAATATCTTGTCGTCTCACGTCCCAGCAGACACGTACTAAGCAATTTATCATAGTCCACACAGCAGGGTTATACTATCTCATATTAAATGCAAGGCCTTTATCTAAAAGTGTGGTCCTATGCACGCTTAGTGAATTTGGTTTCAATTACCATGTATTTATTCACGTTTTAGTTTCAGTGTTAATCCTCTGCATCAGATCGCTTTGCTAAATATTTCAATAACAAATGGCATTTTATGCTAATTAATATGAAAGATTTCAGCTATTGTTTATTTATTAATTCAAGCAAAATGCTTGTAAATAAGACAGAAGCAAGGCAGGGGGATAGAGAAGAGACAACAAACCCAAAACTTGCATTATACTTGCAAATTATTTCTGTAGATTGTCAACTTCTGTACATGGAAATTAAAGGTTTGTAGCAGAGCTAATTATTTCCTCTTAGAATAAATCATTTATTGGAGACTAATTATAAGTAAAAACTAACTGGTACAATATAAGTGTTAATAATTACACCAAAAATATAATTTTTTGTGGATTACAAAAAAAACAAAAAAACAAAAAAACAAAAACATAGCCTGTGGTAATGATTATCTAAATCTTCACTGGTTTATATAGTATAGTGTCAGTGTAGTGACTTGTCTGCTGTTGCTGGGATATGTAAAGTAAAGTAGATAGTGATGTATTGTGTTTATTGTTGCAAATCCTAAGGGGTTCTCCCTGTTTCTTGCTCTTCATTTCTTCCATCCTATCTTTTTATGTGCATAAATATGATATGTATGTATGTATACATCTACATGGACACGCTTCTGATCTGCAGAGCTTGTCAATATGGAGCTTACGCACATGGTTTGGCACAGATCCTTCCTGACATTTGCACCTGACTGGTGCAGCACTTCCTCTCTGCTGCTCCTTTTTAAAGAAAAAAACCAGGAGGGAAGGATGAGGAATGCACAGACCTGACAGCAGAAGACTGCATGTTTTAATAGAATGGACTCGGAGGCAGAAGATGGCTACTCAGCAGGGCAAATGAATTCTTCCTTTCCTCTCTGTACTCCAGAGAGGTTATTAACAGTCAGATCACATACAGCATAGGTTCCCATTAACTATTTTTGAGAAAAGGAGTACAATGAAAACCATTTTGAAGCCTAAGCATAAAACTTCACAGTATAAAAAGAGTGGTGATTTGCAGGAGAGGGATTTTCAAGGCCTTGAAAGACCAGACACACTCTAAGGAATGTTCAAATGCAGCAAAGAAATGCAGACTGAAAACAAACATAAATCTGAGGATCTTTATCTTCCTGCCAGTCAGGACTACTCAGTATTACAGCCATATCAGTACAACATTTCTTTATGTTTAGTTTAACAAAAAGACAGGACATGTCCATTTTATGAGCAAGGGAAGATCTAATGAAAAGCCCCTCTGTGTTCTGGCAAAGCATGCTACATTATCCACCCATGCGTATAAAAACCAATCCACCTGTATCACTAGCAAATACACTGCATTCCTACCCATTTTTGAGGAACTTCTCCCTGAAAATAAGGCTGAATTTATTCTTCTTCATATTTTCTGGAATGCAACTTTATTTAAATTTATCATTTTTTCCTTTGAGCCTCTTGGCTGTGTTGCAGCTCCAAAATTAGCTTCTTTTAGAATGCCTGTTTCTAAGACAGGTGGATCCTATTTACTGATGTCCTTAATTACACAAGTGTATAGCAGAGATCCTTTGTCTTACTTACATAAATGAAGAAGCAGTGTTATTGCAGTCTCACAATAAGGATTTTACTATGGCTTTCAGATAACTGCCTTCACCAAATGAAGCTATATCATAATTATAAAAATGGAGGATTTTTCAAAGGGGAATCAGACCATGTAGTAACTTTATATTAGTATACATGCACTTGGGTATGAGAATTCAACTCAAAAATTTCCGTCTGTTAACCTCTAGCCAGATCATACTTACAAGGAGGACTGATCACTCACCGGTATCATCGTGGGCTTTTTTATCCTTGTGACTCTTTTTTTGTCTGAGTTTCTCAGTCAGTTACAGCAAATCATAGATTTTCGTATAAGCCAGGAAAACTTCAGATATTTACTTTAGATATTGCTCATTTCTAAAGTGTCAATGGATTTGACTTATGGCAGTGAAGATGTCACTACCATGCCTTTACCCTATTGCGTTGTATTCTATTGGCGTTTTAAATTAAGAAAAAAAATCTGCTATGTTCAAGTATATTTTATCACAGGGAACCTTCTAGTGCAATCCTCCAAACTAGAGCAGCATTCTATTGCTCATGTTCTCATTTAGCAGAGGGGATTAAGAAAACTTCTATCAGAAAAGAGCAATGAAGGGATCAGGAAACTGACTGAATGCTGAGAATACTGAGAGATTGGCAAATCAGAGAAATCTTGCGTGAAACTAGAACAAAGGGCCTAGAGCAGAAACAGTGAGATAAAAGACACTGGAAAGGTGTCTCCAGTCTTGCCATCAGTGTTATATGGCAGAAAAATCTTAAGTCTGCTTTTAGTCTATGGGCCTATAGGTTAGTTCTGAGTACTTGAAATTATGAGACTACCATGGCCATCTTTTTCTCCAGTGTTTAAACATAAAATTTAACATTTTAGCACTGTTTTCACTTGTTCTATTTATGTTAATCATCTTAACACACTTCTCCTTATGTGTCCTTAACTGAGAACACTGTCCTGAGGCCTGAATCTTATATACATATAGCCTCCAGAGAACAATATGCATAAATCACTGTTATCTGTACCTGTCCCCTACATTAACTGAAATGAATAAAATTCCTTGTTCTATAGCATAAGATTTAATTGAAGCCATGAAGACAAATTCTGCCCATGCAGTGTAATTGCAATATGGCAATTTGAATCGTTAGCATATAACAATATAATTGAAAATGGAGGGTAAAACATGTTTATAATAACAGCTTAAATGTAGAATAGGAAGCAGAAAGCAAGGATCTGAAAACAAGGAGATACAGTTGTCAACTACAGTGAGAAGAGCATAGAGAGACTCAAGTAACAAGGTTGGTAGCTAAGTTCCTGTTTATATGACTGTGTTGCCTACAGGGGAAGGAGAATAGATGTTTAAAAGTTTCTGTAGTTGGTATTGAGGTTTTTTAGATCATTTTTTATTTGATCAGAAGGACCTCTGAGTCAGTCATATAGCTGAGTATTGAACAAAGTTTTCATATGTACATAGGTCAACATCTTTCAATGACTATCTGTAGATCAAAACTAGTCTGAGCTGACACCTCAGTACACAATATTCAGAAACAACTGCCAAACTAAATCTTCTCCATTTAAACAAAGATTACTGATCTATGTATATATTTGCTGTATTTTAGCTTTAGGCATTAAAAAAATATTACTTTTACAGAACTGGTACTTATGGAATTGATCTGAGGAAATGGCATGAAACTCAGCTGTGACATGATTTTCAGAAATCCTGCAAGCTTATAATGGATTCAACACCTTTTATGGCCAGTGGCCTCTGGATATGAAATACTGTAAAGAGAAAACTGTTCTCTCTAAGATCGACTTTTCAGAAAAAAGTTTATGCCCTGAGGACCCTGAATAATCACCAAGTAAATATTTATGTATTAATCCCTGCCTGCCGGCTTCTTAGAATTTACCAACTATTTTACACTATTTGCAACTTACACAATAACAACCTGTTTTGGATTGTAGTCTTCCTAAAAGTTTGAGCTACCTGAAAAATGTCAAAACTAAGAAGCATGTGTGTTAGAGTAACTTAAAAGAACTGTGACACCTTCTGCCTCAAATCCTTCAAATCGTGTCTTCTAAAATAATTTCAAGAGCCAGTAATCTCATGGAAGATTTAATAGTTGGATTTCTGGGAAGGAATTTAGGATCTCAAAGAAACAAGGTGCCTGCACACCACTTTTATGATTATGCATTTGGTTGAGTACCCACACAAGCAAACCACAGTCTTCATTTCTATACTAGGTGTAGAGTATTGTATCTGTGCAGTATATCTATTCCTTTTTTAAATTTTCTTACTGCAATTAGTTCTGCACCATTTGAACTTGGGCTTTGTTAAGAAAAACATTTGGGACCTGGCCAGACTTCTGAAAAAAAAAAAAGCCAAACAGAAATAGATGGTGCTATAATTAAGTTTAAATATATATAATGCTTCCTCTTACTGCTTTAATACAAGAATGAATAATTATTTTTGTGGTTTAACTTATTACATATATGTATCACAAAAGAGATACAGAAGTGACAGTGACAATGGAATTTCCAGTGACACAATAGTATTTCTAATTGTTTCTGACATAATATGCAATTTTAAAATACTTGATGACTGCCAAAATAAGCTTAAATGTCTGAACTCTTCTCTTTTAGAAGAAGAAGGTTTTTTGAAAAGTAAGCTCCATAGAGACTATAGAGAAAGAAAGGAAGGACACCTCCAAATTTCCAACTTCTAATTTGATTTTCAACTCTTATTAAAAAAAAAGTGTTTCTTTTCATTATCCATTTTTACAGGCTCCTGAGATTGCTTTTCAAATCTCTAAGGAAGCAGTGCTAGAATTCAAAAAACCCTATACAGCATCTAAAAATAATAGGAAGCATTCAGTTTTACAATAATTCCAATAATTAAATAATCAGCTTTGCCAACCTCAATTTAAATGAGATTAGTCATGAATGATGTTTTTTCTCCCCCTTGGTCCTATCAAAATAAGCCCCATGTTTCTTTAAATGAATCTTGCTGGTAGTACATATACCTGTCATACCATTCCCTTTGAGTGCTTGGGGAAATAAAAATTCATAGCAATTGATTGCCCTGTGTAGCCATAGCTCCAGATGCCCTTTCAAATATTCATAAAGATCTTAAAGGGGTCCCTGTGGATCCCATTTGTCTGCTGTATATTTATATATCACTCCAGTGTTCAGGAAAATTGTCAAACAAAAGTCACTTTTGCAGCTAGGTATTATTGACTCTTTCTACCTTGCAGATTTTTGTATTCTCATGCTGTGTACTGTGAGTGAAAAATGGAACAAGATGAAGAAATGTTTATGAATATCATAGACCAAGTGTTAAGAGTTCTTCATTAAAGTTGGGGGCTTGAAAGCTCTAACTGCTCATAAATGGATGAAATGAAAGGACATAAATGTTAAAATTGGAGTCAAATGGAGCAAAAGCTGAGATAAAAATAAAGGACAAAAATGTCAGATTTGCACTCAAATTCAGACCACTAAATTCAGAGCTACATGCCTGCTGAGCATTCAAAATTTCACACTGAGATCAATATAAAGATTGAGTACATGTGTAATGCAATTTTTTAAAGTTTAACCCTCTTTTAGAAAATGTTTCCATGGTATTAAGTGCGTGAAGCATATCTTAATCAACTGGCAATTTCAGGGATCTTCCTTCCACTCTCCCTAGTAAGTTACCCATTTTCAGATTCTGAAGAAAGTTGAGACTAACTTTTAATCCCTTCTGTAAATGCTTTGTTTTGTCTGTTCTGTTCAAAAAGTCATGAAGCAGGAGCTGCTCATCCAATCTCATAGAAACATCCATAACAGTTTGCAGTAAGAAATTCTGACCACACAACAATTCAGGAGTTAGCAGACAGTTTCCATTTCCATCATTCAAACTTAATGAGATTTTCAGCTTCTATTTGCTTTTCTGTTTTATAGAATATTCCCAAACTGTATTTAAAAAAATGTTCTGAGTGGAAACTCAGAGTGCTCCCTGAACTCTTCAATCCTTACGCTGTTCTGCAGCAGCTGCAATTAACTCAAACAGGCCATCACTGTTGACACTGCTCCCATATCCTTGCTCCAACAGAGCATGACAACAGGAGTGCAACAGAGAGCCAGAACCAGGTCAGGAAATGGCTGTTGTCTATCACCAGTCGTTTCCATTCTGCTGCTTTGGTAATGACTGCAGTTCAGAGTCCAGGAGTTAATTAGAAATGTAGAAGCTCTGGTATCACCCATGAAGTAATAGCATAAGCTAAACTAATGTCCATAATACAGAACACCAGTGAAAGGCAATTATATGTCATGACACCTGTCACAAATTTGTACCATCTAGAACTACGACTTGAAACATAAAATTTTAAGCACATCACCATCAGTATACATTAGGACAGACATCAGAAGATTTATTCTGAGACATAGTATTGTTATCCAATGGATTCTGTAGGCTTTTGCCAAGTGATTTTTCACAGTCTTCATAAATAAGCTGACAAATATGATTTATGAAACAGACTTCAAAAATTGTCAATAGAAGAATCAAGCTGAAGGGAAGGGGAAGGGGAAGGGAGGGAAGGAAGGGAAAGGGAAGGGAAGGGGAAGGGGAGGGGAAGGAAGGGGAAGGGGAAGGGGAAGGGGAAGGGGAAGGGGAAGGGGAAGGGGAAGGGGAAGGGGAAGGGGAAGGGGAAGGGGAAGGGGAAGGGGAAGGGGTGATTTAGTTTTAAATAAAGTGACTAGAAGAGAAAAAAAAACAATAAACCAACAGCGTATATGCCGCTAATTTACATGATATTGCACAAAAGGGTATAATGACACAATCAGTATGTAAAGTGATGCACTTATTTTCCTCTTAAAAAGCAGCAGTTTGCTTATGTTGTATCTTTCCCAGTTGAAGTCAGGATGCAAACCAGCAGGAAGTGAATGTTCACCATGGGCAGTTTTCTCTGCTCCTGGTGGATGAATCCACAATCTCAGGCATCAGTTGTCTCTCACATACTTAAAGAAACACACAGGGAAAAAATGAAGGAAACAAATGTAACACTATGGGGTTAATTTAAAACTTGAAAAATAGGGAAATAAATACACAAGTCTCTATGAAAAAGAGCAGGAGGCCACCATATGGGCTGCAAAACATTTTGTAGAATGATTTAATTAAAATAAATTAAAGTATCTCCTTTAATCTCTATTATGTGAGTTTTGTCAGATAGTCCATATAGCATTTGCAAAGAAATGTAAGACAAAAGGCCAACAATAAGCATGAGTCATTATTTTTTTATGTGTTGGGTATGCTAATATCCCCGCTACCTTAGTGGACAAAATCCGTTTGCTGAAACCAAGGAAGACTTTATTTCTTACTGTTAAGACTATCAAATATGAATGAAGAGAAAGTGGAAAAGCTTGTCCTGAATGTACTGGATAACATCAAGGGCTTCAAAATTCTCTTGCAAGTGGTACCTGTAGTACTAAAATTTTCAGTAAAGATTCTGGGATACATGCTACAGGAATCAGGAGTTAGTCTTTATGGTCCAGTTCACAATCTAATGTGAAGCCCAATGGAAAAATGTCTCTTCCTAATGCACATGTTGTGGTATTGTCTCTCTTAGATTCAACACGGTGTCAATATTCTTTGCAATGTATGCACCTACAAAATAATTATTTTCTAAGCGTGATGGGAAGGGATTTGATAAGTGGCAAAAAAAAAAGTGAAAATACAGAATATTCTTCACATTTGATAGATTTTGCCAGACAGAAGAAAACTCCCTTCTTCTAACTTTTAGGCCACAGTTCCCCATATCTTCTCTTACTTCTCACTTCTTATTTTGCAGAAATAAAAATACTTATAATGAAACATTTGTTAGGTGTGGGCTGATCTTTTCTGGCTCCCAGGTGTCCACTAAGTAACTCTATTACTCCTTCTTTAAAGACAGGGGAAAAATGCTATGTAAAGCTCATGGGTTGAGATAAGCACACAGAGATCCCTTACCAATTACTGTCAAGGCAAAATTGTCTTGCCTTGGAAAAAACTCAGTGAAACACTGGAACAGGTTGCCCTGGGAGGTGATGGATGGCCCATTCCTGGAAATAACCAAGGTAAGGTTGGACAGGACTCTGACCAACCTGATCTAGTCAAACATGTCCCTGTTCATTTTAGGGGTCCCTTCCAACACAAATAATTCTATGATTATATGATAAGATTAATGTAATTAATTACCAGTTTAAAAAGGTATGATAACAAGAACTAAGATCAAATCTAAAAACACCTTCTCCCACTCTTTACTTCTTTCCAGGCTCAAATTCACTCCAAGATTTCCTACCTCCTTTCCCCCAACAATGCAGGGGGATGGGGAACAGGGACTATGATCAGTTTATAATGTTTGCTCAGCCACTCCTTTCTCCTCCTGCTCTTCCCCTCCTGCAGTGTGGGGTCCCACACGCAGGAGACAGTTCGTCAGAAATTACTTCCATGTGGGTCCTCTTCTAGGGGTACAATCCTTCAGGAACTGTCTACTCCAGAATGACTTCCCACAGGATCACAGGTCCTGCCAGCAAACCTGCTCCAGCATGGGCTCCTCATCACAGGGCTGCAGGTCCTGCCAGGACTCTGCTCCATCACTGTCTTCCCACAATGTCACAACCTCCATCAGGCATCAACCTGCTCCAGTGTGGGGTTTCTCCCTGGACTGAAGGTGGATATATGCTGCAGCATGGACCTCCATGGGCTGCAGGGGCACAGGTGCCTCACCGTGGACTGCCCCATGCGCTGCAGGGAAATCTCTTTTCTGATGCCTGAAGCAGCTCCTCCCCCTCCTTCTTCACTGATCTTGTCTGCAGGGTTGTTTCTTTCACATATTCTCTCTCCTCTCTCCCAGTTGCTGTTTCACAGCTGGTTTTACCCTTTCTTATATATATTATTACAGAGGCACCATTGCCATCACTGAAGGGCTCATCTCTGGCCGGTGTGAGTGTGTCTTGGAGCTTGAGCCAACTAGAAAAGGCTCTGTCCAACATGAGGGCAGCTCCTGGTGTATAATCACAGAAGCCACCCCTGCAGCCTTCTGCTATTGAAACCTTGCCACACAAACAAAAACAGTTAATGTAACACAACTCTGTGACACTTATCAGCTGGAGGGAAACTAAATTTTCATTTGGGTTAAAATCCAGAGAAAAAAACCTAACAGTTATTCTTGTGCTGCTCTGCTCTGCACTGGTGTCCACATCTTCAGTCCCATGTGCTGTTTTGGCCACCACAATATAAGAAAGATATTAAACTATTAGAGAGAATCCAAAGGGGGGCAACAAAGATGATGAAGAGCCTTGAGGGGAAGCCATATGAGGAATGACTTAACTTGGTCTGTTCAGCCAGAGCAAATACAGAAATGAGTATTTGAGGTGAGACCTCATTGCACGCTAAAACTACCTCACAAGGGGAAGAGGAGGGGCAGACACTGATCTTTTCTTTGTGGTGCCCAGGGACAAGATCAAAGTAATGGCCTGAAGTGTCAGAGGAGGTTTAGTTTGGATATTAGGCAAAGATTCTTCACCAAGAGTGGGGTTGGATGCTGGAACAGGGTCCCCAGGGAATTGGTCACATCAAGCCTGACAGAGTTCAAGAAGTGTTTGGCAATGCTCTCAGGCACATGGTGTGACTTTTGGGGATGGTGTCGTGCAGGGCCAGGAGTTGGACTCAGTGGTGCCTTCCAATTCATAATTTTCTGAGATTCTTTGATTCTGTATGTCAGACAGCAAATAAATGTGTAAATACATTCCACATTGAAATACATTTTTATTCCATTTCTAAACTTATGATTTTCAAAACAGAGACAAGGCTTAGATAAAATCTTATTCAAATAAATTATGACAGAAAAAATAAGAAATATGAAATTGGTTATTCAAATTCCTTGGCTTCTACTGAGAAATTACAGGTTAATCAATATTCTTTCAATTCAGATTTTGTTATTGTATGCCAACACATTACCCTATCCAAAAATGGGAATAAAAATAAAAATTGCCTGTATCTTTTATATATACTTAACAGTGTCAGATTGAGCTAGTCTAACATCATTTTGAAACACTAGGTAGGTAAAAATGAATGTGTAATCAATTAATGTGATTTGTTCTATTTAATTGCACCACTGATGGTCCTCAGTATTTCGTGCTGTGCCGGTACAGATATTTTAGACATGTCCCATGAAATCGATGTAAGGAATGTAAGGTTATGGTGAGTTCATGAGCAGCCTTCTTAGCCCCTTGGCTTGTTGTGACTCATTCTTTTGTGACTATAGAATTTGTTTGTAATGGAGTGTAAAAATCTATTGGTTTGCTAGTCAAGGTGATTTAAAGTATTACCTAGCAGTAGAATTACCCTCTAAGGAAACAAGGAAGGGGGAAATGGCAAGAAACTCTTTCTTTTTAACTACTTCCATCAAAGACATTTTGCTTGGCCGCATGTGTGCCAAGGAGAATATGAAAAGATGTAAAATTGAATTTGTACATAAAAACCAAAGACAAAGACTAGGCATATTACTTCATTACAGCAACAGTGTTTCAGAGGAAACTTTAAAAGCAGCTATTTAAATGAACTGAGAATTAGAAATGTATGCTCAATGCATTTCCAATGCAATCAAAATTAAGTGTACTGTATCTGATACTCTTCCAGATTTTATGTGCTCAAACACTAGTTTTTCAGAAGCAGTGATTGCTTCTTCATTCAACACTAGATTGGACTGTGCTTTGGGGTGGAACTATATGTCACCAGAGGTGGCAAGAGCATACAGAATGAAGCAGGAATTACAGGAAAAGAAGCCACAGTCTTACACATTATTAAGTTAAGTGCTGCCCTGAAAACCTGCATGTTTTTCTCTAAATCTGCCACTGAGATACACTATTTATTGTACAAGAAAATCACCTTAAACTTGATGCCTGGTAATTGTACACTTCTGTATGGTGAGAATTCTGAACATGGACCCCTAAAATACTTGTGCTTTGGGAAGAAAAATGGTCTCGATTGGTAAATTCTGAAAAATATTTCAAATTATTTAAATTAGCCCAAATTAATGGACAATATTGGTTTTAGTTTCTTTTTCATTTGCCATTTTTAAAATAGTGATGTAATATCAAATACTTGGAAACTGAGAATAAAGTCACCAGTCCATAAAGTGTACCAGTATAATTCAGTATCTCCCTATTTCATGTGGGAAATTCATGCCTAATCTTAGATTGTCTCCATACTTGCTACCCTTGTGTTTATCACATTGAAGCATTTCTCCTTGGACAGACAGGCAGACATCTTATTGTCATCACTCAACAGCAATAATTTCAGTGTGAAGTGCTTACTTCTGTCACTGACAAAACCATCTGTTTCCTTTTGCTAAGAAAGTGACAGAAATCCCTCTCTGCTGACCAGGGTACTCACGAAGGTTTTATTTACAAATTCAGCCCCTGGTTAATGACACAAAAGAACTATATTTATATCACTTGTCTGAGATTCCTGGTTTGTGACTTCACAATGTCAACACTCCCAGGAAGGATAGTGGCTGAGGTGATCTGTGCTTGTTGCTGTAAAATAGAGGCTTGCAACTGCAAAGTGTTTAGAGCCAGCCTTCTACAAGTACCCAGATATCTATCTATCACTCATTTCAGCACTTAAAATCCTTTGGTAATTTGAGATATGAATGGGAAAAAAACTGCTCAGGGATCAGTACAAGTATATGTCTCAATTTTGTACAAGATTTCATAGTAAATAACACAGAACAGAAAAGTTGAGTTTTTCTTTTTGGCACTGAGAAGATGAGCCTGATAGTCATCACATATTCTGACAATAATTTTTTTTTGACATATGCTAAATTACTAAAAAAGTCTCAATTTCTTTTGGATGACTAAATAGCTAAATGTCAGGAGCTTCAGAGCACTTGAAAGCTTAAAAAAGGTCTAGGTTTTTTTTAAGAAAAGGTTATCTTCTCATTGGAGAATAGAACAACAATAACATGAGAGATTGAGTATTTGTGGGGAAAAAAAAAAGAAACAGGAAGTGTTGCACTTTGTTACTAGCGAAACCATTAGACATTTTCCAAACACATTAGCACCTTTGACATTTTATGTTCTAAATGCCTAAGAAAACAATACATTGATTTTGTGTTGTATTACTGCTGCTCGGCTGTAGGGGATGGCATTAAATCTCATTAAGGGTAAAATAAAATCAAAATAATCTATTTGAAGTGTGGACCACTTAGTTGAAAGGGGAAAGAGAAAGAAGTCCTAGAAGGCCATGATGTCAGATACAAATCCTGCACTGTACATTTTACTATAAATTTGTTGTTGATATAAGCAATCTTTTTCCAAAGCTGTTCAGTTAGAAAATTATGTTCAGGGTCCAGTGAGACAGAAGCATGCTTTTTAGTCAACCATTTCAGTGGAGGAAATGGGCAGTGCATCCATATTCAGCCCTTGACATGCTGATTTCTGCACATACTGATCAAAAATGGAACATCTGTTTCTGTATTTGTTCCAATATTGTTCACAGGTAAATACAATGTCCGTTGTAATGAATTGCTTTGGAACGGCTACCATTCCTTTGAATTTTTACTTCACAGTTGCAGTGATGATATGTTGTTTTAAGATTAAGTCCATCCAGGATGAAATTTTCAATCTTAATTTCATCATAAAGCAGAAAAGGCCGATAGTGACTCCAATATAAGGCTCTGGTTTTTCATTATAAAAAAATACCAAATGACAGATACTTGGAACTTTATTTTCAAAGTATTAACTGTTTTACTATCTTAGGGGAAGAATCTTAACTGACCTCCAATGCCTGAAACTAAGAACTGTCATACACATCCTGCCTTGGACCAGTCCTATTTAGTGCCTTATTAACAAATTAGATAATGTAATAAAGTGTCAAATAGGATAGCATCAGAAGGACAGCGTCAGATTTTCTTGATACATAATAGAGTGATCAATAAGATAAACTTTGATGAAGTGTACTGTATTTTACCTCAGGTAGGATGTGAAACCAAAAGCACAGATATGGAGGAAGCAGCACAGCAAGAAAGAATCTATTGTTGTAATGAAGAACAGGCAAGGGAAAGCCACTATCATCTTTCTAAACCTGCTAATTAAAACTTTAGCATGAGAACTACACATCCACTTAAAGGAAGGTCTAGAGGAGGTGAGAAAAATCTACATGAGCTGCAAAAATGTAGGAGAGCAAAGTGCAGGGATATTATCAGGTTGTTTAATTTTTTTTCTGATGGCTATTTCACAAGTTATCTAGCAAAGAAAAGAGAGAAATATGGTTTCACAAAAAAATATGGATAGAAAAAGCTGTTAGTTCTGTTCCATATCTCTATGTCCAATAGCAAAATAATTTTGCATAAAGTAATTCTATGGTAAAGATTTCACTATATATTTTAATAACTTCCTAATTAATAAAATAAGATTAAATAATAGAGAAGTTTTGGAATTCCCTTTACTGCAGAGTTGTTTGGTTTTTTTTAAGGAACATCTCGTTTATTTGAAGAACTTAATTGTAAGCTATCCAGACAAATAAAATAAAGCTTCAGCTCATTTCTGACAGAATATATTTTCTGAATGCAGCCAATTCAGTTGAAGGAAAGTTTACCAGGGAAACTGAATCTCCCTTTCTTTCCCTGAATGGACTACGACCAAAGACCAGAGTCCCTGTTTCAGTAAACTTAATACCTCCTGGAGTTTCTGAAACACAGTCAAGTTTCTCAAAAGTGAAAATCAGAATCTGATTAGTAGAAGAATCTTTCATTTAATCCATACTTTAAAGTAAATACCTATAAAGCTAATCTTCATGGGCAAAGATATGCATCCATTATGTTTGATTTGATTATTCAACTCTATTGTAAAAGGGAGTAGGACTTGACATAATGCCTAAGCATAACATAAATTTTTACGACTTGCAAATATTTCCAAGAGGATGGTTTAATACATTTAGTGAAGCTGTACACCCCAACAAAGCAGTTCTCTTCAATTTTGACAAACAGTCTGTGAAAAATTAACTCCAGGTAAGATATCCAGCTTGTATAAAAAGATACCTCCAGCTCATTCCAACCAAGGTATGGGACTTATTTGTCCCTAAAAGAGTCAGGCCCCAAACATTGAACAGTTTCACATTGCATTACACATTATGTGAGTCATCCATGAAATCTATCAATAAAAAAGTCTAACATCAAAGAGATTTGTGAGTTATATTTTCAGTGTTGACATTCATCACGTTCTTTTTGGGACAGAATGACTCATTAGCAGTGTGACTGTGTGTTAGTGACCTAGAGCAACACGCCCAAGGGCTTGCAGTAGTATTTCAGTAGTGTGCATTGATGGTCAGATTACAATGCACCCTGTTTGCTTCCATATCCTATTCCTGTTGTTTTCTTATTCATGGTCAGAAACATGTGTTTTCTTCATCATTAAAGTGAAAGATTGCTTCTTAACCAGGGAAAAGGGAAATTATGGTTCTGCTGTGTAGTCAAGATTTAATTCTCTTACTAAATATGCAACAGTTAATGCCCATAATTTCAAATCTGTAGAATTCATCACAGAAAAATATAGACAAGAACGTAGAAAGAAAATCAGGAAAATCAGAATGCTAAATATTCTTTGTTTAAATAAAATATAAAGTATTCACCACCGTGCATCACATTTCATAATATAGTTTCTTTTCTATTCTACGTTTTCTCTAAATTTAATCACATGTTTTCTTTTTGACAGTTTTAGAATCAGATCTATGGAAAGGGGAGTCTGCTGTTAAAGGTTTGCTTTATCCCAAGAATACATTTGACAATATATTGTCTCCTGCATTTGCCATAAAGGTCATTTGCTACCATATACATTGAACCCCAGAATACCAGTAGACTGATTTTTAGAAGGAAAAAAATATATGTGCTGTTATAATCAGAAAACAAAATTAAATCAGTGCAGTAGTAAAAGTCAAAAACTTGCCATAAATTCTTATGAGGATAGTTTCTGTTGCTTTACTTCTTTCAGAAGTCTCAGATTGCTGTCATTTTGTAACAAGTTGATCCATGAAATTACAAGATGTGAAACATGATTAAGGTCCGCTTTTTCAGAAAAAGTGCTACTAATTACAGTTTTAATCTAGTGCCCAAACTGAAAGTGTAATTTTTTTAGTCTAAAAAAATATAAAAAACAAAAGGCTATAAAATGGCAATTACTTATATTTTGCTTTTTTTGTAGTTCTATCATTTGTCTTCTGGGTTTTTTGGTTTTTTTACAATTACTGCAATTGTTAGTTCTCTCAATTTAGAACATGCCTATAATTCAGAAAATTACTCTTTCCTGTAGTGGCAATGATTCTTCTCTGGTTGATATTTTCTCATTTTAGTAAATGTTAGTAGGTCAGCAAAGTTTCAGATTTCAGAAATTATGAATCATATAAACACCATTTGTTATTGTCATATTTGAAGATATTGGCTCATCCAGGCAAACATACAACGTGAATAGCAGCTCCACAACACTGGATTAAGCAGTTCACAAACACAATAAAGATTGAAAACACTTCCTTTAAGACACACTGCATGTATTTTGAAAACCTATGTTTCTAGATGGTAAGCTTGTTAATCAAAGAGAATATAAATGTGTAAATTGAAAATTATTAAAATTATAATCATATATAAAAACTAAATCTATTTATTTTCAGAAATTCTTTAATTTAAAAGATCTCTGCAAAGGAAATAGTTACTGTTAACAAAATATCATGAGAAGCATTCTGTATGCTCAAGAGTTTCATGATAAACCCCTCTCAGCCTTCTGATGTATGGCAATTTTCTTGTCACATTGATTGTTCACAGCTGTGCTTTGAGTTTTCTACTTTAAAAGTGTATGATCCTTTCTTTCTCACACTACATTTCAATATCCAAATTTGGATCATACGTGAATCTTTCACTTTTTGCCTTGGAAACCATTTAATTTCTATCTATTTCCCAAACACATATTTACTCTTCATCTGGTGATATATTTTCAATATTTTTTGTGAAAGTATGAAACTTTTAATCTTTTTTATATTACACTGAATATACATTTTATCAAACATTTAAATGAAAATATAAATTACCTGTGATAGACCAGTGTCAAATTCCATCTAAATTTCACGATCTCACATCGGTGCTGACTCTCAGTCATTATTAATCATCTTGCTGGAGGATGCACTTAATAGAAAATCCAAGGAAACCGTAGGTATGGAATAGATGATAAAAGACCATGGGGAACTATGTAGTTGGGAAACCAAGTGAACAAAACAGTAAAGCATCTGGAGCTATTAAATCACAGATTTAGTTTAAAATATAGTAAATGTACTTTGGAATATGAATCCCTCTTTTTACTTTGAGAAATGTCATCATTATCTGTAGAGCTCTTGAAGGGAAAAAAAATGAAAGTTCTCATAAAGAAGGTATACTGGCATAAATACAAGCCAGAACTGATGCCAAGTCTTGCAGTATATTTTGTTCTATTTTTTCTTTAATAGTTATTTTTCCACTTGATTCACATCACAAATCCCAGATTTAGGGTTCCAGCTACTTAGATCTGTTATCATCAATGCAGGAGCCATAAACTATTTGTGGGGAAGACACAGTCATACCTATAGTGGACTTTCTTGTCCCAAACTATGCTCCTGCTGCTAGGACAGACTCCCTAATGATGGGGTACACCTGTACTGAATAACACATGGAGAAAGATCTCAAATGTTTCTCCCTTCCCCTAAATTTCCAGAGCTACTGATGGCCATAGCAAATATATAATCCAATATGAAATTATTTTAAATCACTACTTTCAAGATCCAAAATGTCTTTCCTACAGGAGTGGTTGCAAATGCAACCCTTTACGACCTGCAGACACATGGTTTCGTATCTGTGAAATGTATTTCCATATTCTGAAAGTTCTAGTTTACTGTTTCTACCAGAATGAAAGACCTGGTCATGCAGCAATGGCTCATCTAACTAGGTCCTGAAGAGTGAGACACAACTGAAATCATAGGTATTTTGCAATCCCGTGAGTAGAAGGCTGGAAGGGCTTGTGGCTGATTCACAAACATTACAGATAGAAATCCATTATGCCTCTCCACTGCAATATTTTTTGTTAAAACAGAAGCAGTAGTGGAGTTGGTTCCATCGGGGTTTGTTCCCTGGGGAAGATGTTAGTTGGTGCATTCCAGAAATGGCTAGCCTGGAGCAACACAGACATATACCAGAAATTAGGACCACAGCCTCTAAAACATAGACTTAATAAGATAAACCCAACAGACAACAGAAAACTGGTTGCAGCTGTGTCCAAAGTGAGCTGAGATTGCTTTGTTCACAGTATGTCTAAAGATAAGAACCTCAACTGCCTAAGGAAAATTTAAGAGAATACAAACAAGGAGATAAAGATCTCAGTCAAGAAATATTTCTAGTCTATATTAGAATTAGAAAGAGTGAAATGAAGCTGCCCTGAAGGCTGAAAAAAATGAGATCAACAGATGTTAGAACATGTAATGACTTTTTTATGATGCATTCTTTAGCACACATTAAATACTTCTATACTTCAATTAAAACAAAAATCTGAATATGCCAAAGCATGGCAAAATTACCCTGGTATATCCAAATGTCATTATTCTGCCAGTAATATCTTTCCAATTAACACCAATGTAGGAAAAAGTTAGTCAAAACTTAGCTGAGGTTCTTTTTCATTTAGTAAAACCAAACATTTTCAAACTATATTTTTATTTCTCAACAGCTGACAACAAGCATTTGCTGCCTACCATTCTATGTCTAAGGCAAAAGTGATAGAGCCTAATAATAACCCAGGATGAGACAGTAACAGATAACAAGGGGATGTGTGATATGTAAATTACAAGGATGACTGGAATGAAGATGTGTTCTCCAACTAGCACTCAGATTTTGTTTTGAGAGATAGTGTAACAACATCTTTATGTGTAACCAGCACAGAAATAGAAGTTATTTGGAAGTGATAAAGTAAATTCCTACAAATGAAAAAGTAATACAGGTAGTCTTTGGCCTAGATGAGACATAGGATGATAACTGTTTTAGGATTTTAAAGGTGAGAAATAGAGATACTCCCAAAATATATTTCAGATGGCAGGAGGAACACTGTACTACATCATTAATACAACATCAGAAAAGATAGCTTGAATTAGAAGGTAACTTCCACTCCCCTGCACTCTTGTAATTAATCTTTTGTCACTCAGAGAGCAAAACCCATTACAATGCTGCCATTTGGGATATGGCAAATATATCCTTATTTTTTCTGCTCAACCCAGGAAACAAAGAATTCAGTAACAGAGATGAAAATAAAACCTGGATGCATCAAATAAGAACTAGTTATGAGACACCAGAGCTATGTCATGAGCTACCTAGCAAAACAGATTTGCAATATGACCTTTAAAGAAATATAAGGAAAAGGAAGAAAAAGGGTAAAGGTAAGACATCTAAATTCTTGAGGTTTTTATGGGTTTACTATTTTTTAGAGTTTTCATATATTCTCTGTTGGAAGAGGAATTGACCAAGAATATAAATGAGGAAAAAGACTAAATGTTTGGTAGCAGCAAGAGGATGGGGAAAAGGCTGAATGTTTCAAGGTGCTGACACAGAGTAGTAAACAAGGAGAAGCTTCATAGACCTGAAGCAACTCACTAGATTAAAAAATTATCTGTCACTGAACAGGGCTTTCAGGACGGTAACCCCCAGGATCAGATCCATTCAGTGCACATCAGAAGGTATTCTTTACACAGCATTTTAGCAGAATTTTTTCTTTAGGAGACTTAGATACAAATGAGCCTTCAGTCCCACTAATTTTTGAGGAAAATCTGCATTGTTCCAGAAAAAGGAAGAAGGTGAAGCACTTAAAGGTTGGCAGGAATATGACTGTTTCATGTAGATCTTGCACAGAAAAAAAGTCCTCATGGTTAAATGTGAAGACTTCTGAGCAGACAAAAATTCCTTTCTGCTGGCCTCTATTCTGAAAAATCAAAGTAGTAATATTTCCATTTTCCATGATAATTTCTATTGCAACAGAAATGACAGAATCTATCAAATATGTTTATTCCACTACAGAAGTGGACCCTGAGCCCAGAAACTGAAGAAAATTTCAAAATTTCATACCAGGATGCTATAACATCAGTTTTTGCAGTACAGTGGTTTTATAAAGCAAAATCCTTCTTTTTCTGTAAAAATATTACAGGTGAATTATTTCTATCTCTCCCTTGAAAAAATCAGTTACCAAAGCCTTATTGATCTATGAGATTTTTTTATATGACTCTGTTGCTAAGAGATTGTCATTTTGATCTTATTAATTAATGATTGTTTTACCATGACAGGTGTTACTTCTTATTTCTCAAATCAAAATAGGAACACTCAGCCAAGTGTTCAATTCTGAAATACCAGCTGGCCACAAGTGAATAACAGAACTTCCCTTTTTTAGAGAAGCATCAACTAACCTGATATGCATTGAGTCAATACAACCTACTTCCCCACTGGTCAGGAGTGACTGGGGAAACCGATTTTCTGTACAAAAATGATTTGATACTGAAATCCTTGTACATCCATGACATTTAATTCACAGCTACATAATTTAATATTTCTTGTTGGTGCTATGAGTTCTGTGTTTTAGAAGTGAATACCGTCTGCTAGCTATCTGTACATGTCAACTGATTTTACTGTGTAACAGGTAAACCACAAAAGGGAGAAAAAGGACCTACTGATTAGTTTAGAAAATGACAGAAACACTGAGCTGGATGTGTTGTCATAGGAACAGCAAGAGACCAAAATAGTCTGTGGTTCTGAATGGGCAAAATACAAATCTGTATTTTACACCAACAATAAGAGTAATAGCTAAAAAAAAGGTTAAAAAGAATGTGGGGTTCAAAATTCAGACCTTAATGTTGTCTATTAAACTTTTCATGAAGGTAATGCAACACCTGAGAATTTATTAAGAATGAAGAAGGTAGAATGAAATGCTATATTTCAAATCTGAGCAAAGCTCATCAAAGAACTAAATTGACTTCTTCTTACACTGACTATAGAAAACTAGCAAATGCTTTCATTGACATAGATTGAGATGGTAAAGTGTTACTAAATCTTACTGTTTAGAGTTACACATATGCCCTGTCATCTTTGCTATTTAATATTGATAATTTTCCTATTGATTCTTACTCTGGAATTACTACTCCAGGTCTGACCATTACTTTATTGGGTTCCTGTCCCTGGCTCCTGCTCAGCCCTAGAGTTTCATGTATCTAGGAAGAATAAGACAGACTATGTTTAAATAGTTTGACAGGGCAGATTATCCCCTGCTTCTGAGGGCCAAAGAACTTCATCTCTATGCCTCACAGATTTAGAGTTCTCTGCTTCTGAGTGCAGCCTCCAGGGCAGAGGGAATACAATGCTCTAAGCAGAGTTACGAGAGAATCTCATGCTCTTTCCACCCCTCCTCACTAGATGTGGAGCACTAATTGATGTCCCACATGCTGGAAGTAACCAGGCTATTACCAAGAGGGCTGAAATGTTTCAGCAGCTCTCGGAAAGATTAGAAGTGATAAGGAAAAGTCACGTAGCAATGTGGTCACTGGGAAGGTAACACGTCTCACTTCAAACTACATAAATGATTACTAACACATGCACATCATCTACTCTCTATTATGGTTCATTTAGCTAATGAAATGCTTTGGCAGCTAGTCATAGATTTGCAAGACAGAATATACTAACAGAATATCTATTATGAAATAACAGGACATTTTAGCACATAACTGATCAGTTGCACATTGCATTTAATCCATGGGGGCTTCTTTTTACTATAATCTCATTTTACTGAACAGCAGAGGGTTCTATAAATATCTAAATGTCATCACTGCTAATTCTTTTATTGACAACCATTTCGCTAAGAAACACCACAGGTATTTCTAAACTAATTTACAAAATAGCAAATGCCAGAGACACCATGTGGTATTCATAATGTACTGTTATGAAAGCAGAACAAATTTGATTTCTTTAGTAGATGAAAAGCTGGCAGTGATAAGCAACTTTTGAAAACAAGAACAAAAAATGCTATTTTAAGTCATGAAAGATTTAAGGAAATATAGGTGCTATAAAATCTAGCCTTTCTGGTGCCAAAAACCATTAAACTAAAAATAGATGCAATCACACAGAAAATAGAACTCCCTGTTCTGTTTTCTATTTTCTAAACCCTCACTGTACCTGCAAAAGTGAGCACAGGATAAGAGAGGTTTCTTCAGGAGTCTGAAGTAAGGTTAAACCAGAGATATTTCGTGAGACCGTGGTAGTTTGCCTTCACATGAGGAATGAGTTACAGTCTGCTCCTGAACCTCTGCAGCAGTCAATTCCCCTTTTAACGTTTTCCACCTTTTTTAGGGTGTTCACCAGATTTAAGAGTCCTGGAGTGAGGAGCTGTGTTGACAAGCTAATATAAAGCCCTCAGTTAGTCAGTGGAGACAATAGCTCTTGGGAGTGGGATTATGGATCAAAAATAAATGTTGTGAATCTCCCTATGGATAAAACTACAATTACTCTGACCTGTGCCATTATCCTATATTTATTTATATCTGTCACCAACATGTCTCAACAACCTTCAAAGGAAGATCCATGTTGGTTTCTGAAGAGGTAGAGCATGAATTTATATTTTAGACACTCTCAGCCCAGAAACTGAAGGTGCAGAGTCATGTAGCCAAAGAAGGTTTTAATAAATATAACCTGCCTTTAATATACTATTAACATTTTTATTATATACAAAATCATTGTATATAATACTTATCAATAAGGTATTTTCCCATCTAAGTAGAAATCAGCTATTTTGAAACTGTTGTTTCTGTGTTGAATCTGTGTTGCCTTGTAATTAGAGGCACAATCTCATGCATCCTGTCTTTTTAGCATCCAAACTCACCACATGGGAACTCAAAAGATCTTGGATGAAGCTAATGAAATCTGCAGGGCATATTTTTATTAAAGTTCAAATTTTCCAAATGAAGTCCACACTAATTTTTTCCTTGTTTGGAGTCTAAATCCTTGCAGGAATAGATGAGCTAAGAAAACATACTCAGTCTTCTGAGTCCAGGACTGATTAGAAAGTTTAATATTATCTATTAATTGAAAAAAAAAAGTAAACCAATAATTTTTTCAAAGGTAGGTGTATTTTGTTCACAGAGGTTACAATTCAGTATAACTGTTCAAATGAATGAAATACTTAAATACAAATAATCTGAAAATCATGGGCCAATCTGTGACCTAAGAACCCATCAGTGCCACTGTTACCCATTAAAGTAGATGTTACTGAGGGCAGATTCTGGTCACTGTATCTCCACAATGACCACATTTATGTTACAGTACACACAGGGGTGTAAAGCCAACTTCTGGGGAAAAAAACTTCAGATGTCACACACTGAATTATCCCTTCCAGTTAAGATGCAATATTCAAAATCACATCTATTGTTCTCATAGTCAATGAGATATTTTAAAAGAAATATCTTGTGCCACCTTTATTTAAAAACACCATCTTTATTTCACGTATCAAAACCTGTTCTACTATTGTCATCTCAAATAAAAATGTTTCTATGATATCTTAGTCCATTACTGGATGTTTCATTTCACTTGCAAGGTAATTAATTATTATTTCAAGTGAAATTTTTGTTTTATTTTGTTTTGCTTCAGAGAGAGCAAAACTGGGTCCTATTTATGCAATGATTCAGCTTTGAATACCTTGGAAGATCCCTGCATTCTCAAGTGGAATAAATAAATAGTTCTCTCTGTAGGTTGCTGAGAAGAGAAAATTAAATCTAAAACCATATCTAAATTTCAAAATACTTTGAAATTTAAGGATCTGGCTACCAATGTAAAATATTTTGTTTCATGCAGTTCTGTGCAGTGAATGAAGCTGTACCCCTGCTCCCTGTTAATACTGTGAAGGAAAACGAGAAGTGGGAGTGGTCCAGCCTTTCAAACAAATTCTGCAATATTTGCAAGGCAACTCTTTAAATTCTACTGATCCTTATACCAAGTAGTTATAATATGATTTAAAAGTAGCATTTAAAATTTCAATGGTTAAAAAAGATCAGAGAAACTTTGTTTTTCCTCCAGGAATGGATACATATCCGATTTAGCATAGGTTCCAGGAAGTGGAAGAAAACATCTAAGGAGCCCTATTAATATACTAGCAGAAGTGTTTGAAGGACAGTGGGACAATAAGGAAACGGAGAATTTTTGGGTGCCAGACACAAAGACTGGAAATTTGTTCTGTGCTAGAAGCTGATGAAGAGATTGCATATGAGGCAAAAATACATTAAAGGTAATTCTGCACATAAAGAGCTGTGTGAAAATCACTTCAGAGAAATAAAATGCATCTGTTGGTAGAGAGGAAGACTTTGTACCTATATTCCTTGTACTGTCTTCTCTGTCACATTCTTTACTTAAAGAGTGTTCCGCTATTTTAGGTCTGTACTGACATAGCTGTCTTCCAATTCTGTGAAACTTAAAATGTTTGGTTTTACCCTGAAAGAAAGGAGATATATTCCTATTGTACTTTAGTCTAAGTTTACCCAAGTTAACCAAATTTTGGCTGCCTTGGTGAACTATACTTCTTATGGGCTTTTTTATGTGCTGGATAATTTGTCTCAGAAAGCTGATGTCAAAAGATTGTTCTTTTTTGTGTCATAATGATGTGGTTCTGTCTTCTTAAATCAAAAAATACTTTGTTTATTTTGTGGGATTTTAAAATCAGTTAGAGGGAAAATGAGATCTTAGGAAGCCAACACACTTTCTTCATACTTTTAAAATATCAAACAGGTTTTGCAAAATTCTTAGTAAATTTGAGTTCTATTTTGTACATAGAAACATCAAAGAAATGTAACAGTGGAATCACTTATTATGTAGCTATGGCCTTGAGCATCCTAATTTAGCTTTGAAGTTAGACAAGTTTCAACTAGATGATCCACAATGTCTCTTTTTCCCTCTTTGAACTCTTTTTTTCCTATGAATAGGATCATCAAAGAATATAACCAGTGATGGAAGACAACTTTCAAATTTACATCTGAAGCCATTTTAATATTAAAGTGTCATTTTTATTGCATAGGTGACTTAATAGAGTAAGGTTACTTTCTTCAGATGGCACAAAATATTTGGTATTATTATGTTACATATATGTGGGGATAAGTTTAGGGGTGATTAGGACGGTATTACGTTGACAGTTGGACTAGATGACTTTGGAGGTATCTTCCAACCTTGATGATTCTGTGATATTTAAATGAAAATTAGAGTTTTTAAAATGGGTAACACAGATCCTAACTGCCATAGGCTCTAAAGCTTTCAGTCATCTCCCTATAGGAAAAAGTGTTTAATTGTAAGGAATTTCTGTAAGTTTTCAGGGATAACATACCCCCAAACCCAAGTGAAATTATGCATTTTACTGAGATACATATTGTCCTTACAGCTCATCTTAAAGCTAAAGACAGGCCCAAAGTAAATCTATTAAGATACATTTCACTGAAATGAGAATTTAATGCAAAAATTGTAGGCTTCTGAGATTACAGTTGTTTGAGAGTTTGGAGAGGGCAGGGATCTTTGTTTTCTTTTAAATACCTAAGAAATGTCTTCACCTACCTCATGATTCCACACATACACAAACATATTTACAGTTGTAGAAAACTCACTGGCAAGTGAAGTTTGTTCAATTGTATCGCGTGGAATCTATGTTACTCCAAACATACAAAATATTTTTCCCTCTTAACACAGGATGACATGACCTACATTCTCCCAAGACATTTGTCTTTCTGATGCTGAGCACCACAGAACAGCCTTAAGTAGAGCAGTGACATGTCATTTTTGTGCAAAAACTTGTGTTTTTCTCATCTCCTTTCAACTTTGTATACTTTAAACCTTTACGCTTTGTACATTTTAAACCACTTCTACCGTCTCTTGATTAGCATTGATCAGAAAGGAACATTACCTCCTGTGTGACTAACCCTTAATTTAAAAACCTAAAATAAGATGGGCATGCTCATCCTCTGGAAGCTTTCAAAGGTATTCACATCTATTAACTACTTGGGAAATTCCAGTTTTATTTTGGATATAACACCAAATATCACAGGATCCTTGAAATTCTTGATGACGTTTCTTTATTTGAGTAATGTAGACTAGGTTTCCATTATAAATGCCTGAATCACACTTTGAAAAACCTCCTCTGGTTCCATTTGGCATACAGGTGATAGTGAGAGATTAGCTCTGTAACCCTGTTTCCCTTAAGTTTGGCAGTGAGCATGTTCCTTCATTATCTTCAGAGTGTATATAATCATGATCTCAGATTAATGAGAAATAACAAGTGCCCCTTATAGATTCTCAGTGGTAGGGCCAGAGTGTGGGATACTTTCTATTCTAGAAGCGCAAATCCTCAAAAATCAGTGGGAAAAATTTCAGCTATACTTTCTGAGACAGAGACATGCTCAACATAGTACTCAATGTCTGTAAACATGTGCAGCTCCAAACAACCACAAGCAAACCATCCCTGAAGAATTAAACTTCTTGAGACTCAAAATTGTGGGATTTAGTATGTTTTGTGAGCACTGCCTGATGAGCTTCACATTCTGATACTATGTCCTTCACATTTAACACAAAGTAGTAAAAGCTTCCCGTCTAAATATAATAATTTTATTCAGTGAATGAAAATTGAACAGGTGGCAAAATCCTTTGTGCAATATCAGCACAGATGAATAACACATCAGAATGTTTGGTTGTTAATGGCCACCAGATGTCCAGCCAAAGAAAAAGAGACAAAAAATTTATCAGCTCTGTGGTACTGAAATTCTTTAAAAAAAAGCTTTACTGCTGTATCTAATAACACCAGCATCAATCTAAAACAAAAAACTAAAACAAATGAAGAAAAAATAAGGAAAAGTATAATCTCTAACAGGATCATAACAGTTGTTCAGTCTCATAGATTTTTGAATTAGAGGTAAACAGAATTTTCCAATGCTGTGGGAAACAAGCATATGTATGCGATTCGCTCATAATCAGAAACAAATAGTTTGGAGTCACTTTGATGGGTAAGAAATCATTGAAAGGTAGAGAATTCACTTTTATTTGTAATTCTTTCTAAGCATCTGAGGTACACATGAAGCAATCAACAAATATTTAGATAAAAAACTTAAAATATGATTTTTAAATTACTTTAGACAAAAATAGTCTAAAACAACTGGTGATATATATATATATAGAGAGAGAGCATCCAGATTTCATGATAACATCCCAAAAGGTTGTTTGTATAGGACACACTGAAATGTCACAGAACATCATTCAGAGGAAAGCTTTTCCTTTTATTTACCCACAGAGAAAAAAACCAAAAAAAATTCATGTCTAATATATTCAGGTTTTTTCCAGATGTCTAATTATCCAGCTATTAATAACTGAAATGGTCTCTAGAAACTGATACTCTGAAACTGAGAAGTTGACTTTATCTACAGAATTCCAAATTAAATAGTTAGGACACTATAACAGCGATGTCATAATAGGCTGCAAACACTGACTTTTTATTTAGTGTTTTCTATTCATTTTTTCCTCATGTAAAGTTCTGAAAGCCTCCAGAGTAATACCAAAACCTTATGTGTAACTCTACTTGCTATAGAACATTAATACTTACACTTACATACAAATCAGATAGAGGCAGCACTTCAAAAACATCCTCTGAGGAGCTCCTCTACTTAATTTTATATGATTGCGACCATTGATGTGAAGATGAATAGGTTCAGCTCTGTGGATTCTGTGTTTCCCCTGAAAAGAACTAGAGAATAGTGTCATTTGGCTCTCTGTAGCAGAGTCTGTAAAATAGAGTTAGCTCTTTCTACAGAACAGTGTGATATCATCTTATTTTCACCCAACACTTTCCCTGAACTAATATTCAATTAGAGCGTCTTCACCAACAGATACTTCAAATTCCTTCCTTTTTTTATATATATATTTTTTATGGGTTTGCTCAGGAATTCAGAATCAAAAAGGATGACCGCTAGGTTAATGACTCTTTGCTCTTCTTCCCTTCTGCAAGAAAACAGAAGTTGATTGGAATTTTAATTTTGTTTCAATAGCTCCCAGAGTTTAACTACAGGAATACATGAACATTACATGAGAAGGATAACTCAAAAGATCCAAAATTTTAAGTACAGTTTATTCCTTTAATTAATAAATGTTTTTTGTATTCTGAAAGATTACAACTGCAAGCAGCAGGAGAAAATTACACTGTTACATTACTTTCTAACAAGAAGCAGTAAATTAAGTGTTTTCTTCCAAATTACAGTTCAGTTCTCAAGCATCTAAGAAAGTACTTTTGTATCAATAAAGAAATCCATCATACTCATAAAGTCAAGTTACAAGTCTCCCATTAGTTCAATGGTATTCATTCCACACTGTTTTAGTATGTTCATGCCATAATATTAATCTAATATATACAAGTAATGCAAAAATTAACTACATTTTTAGGCTTTTTTAAAAACACCTTCTCCTGATTTAGAATTACATGTATGGACATTATTTTCAAAAAAGGTATTGCTAGATATGTGATTGGTAATATGTCACAATTTTAACTATAAAAGGGGTTTTTTTAAATATAAATCCAAGTAATATGGAAAAAGACTATGAGAAGAGAGATAAAATGCAGATCTTGTTTCATAGCAATGTTCCTGTGATAATAAAGATGTTCTAATCTCTTTGTTATGCTCAGATTTCTCTGTTGTTTGCAAGTTTGTCTGACTATTCAAAAAAACTCTGCTCTTGAAAGTAAATTATGTATCTTTCACAGTGGGTAAGTGCGAAATACCACAATGCTGCTGTGGTAGAAGATTCTTGTCCTTAAGAACATAATTACATTAAATGTGAATTGAGTAGTTAAATAGCTAGATAAGCAATGAAGATAAATCAGGTTAAAATTAACAGATAAAACTCTGCCTTTCCTGAGACACTTAGCTGAAATCAGGGACCTGAGCATTCTGTGTTTTGAATTGTTCTTTACTTTCTCTTCTGCCTGATGTTAGTGAAAAGAAAGACCTTTCTTTAAAGACATAATTTAAAAAATACCCAGTGGGAGTAAATAGACTGTCTAGAATGTCTAGAATGGAAAAGTCACAATGACTGCAATGATATCTCATCTTCAGAAGCAAGATTAAATACCACCAACAGTGAGAAAGAGGAAAGAGGTGACACACAAAGGTAGCAGGATTTTTGTCTTCCATGATCCAAATCCAATCATGCAAGTGTGGAGGGGAAAACTGACAATGGAGAAAATACACAGTCTAGAATAAAAAAAAAGAAAAAGAAAAAAATATGTGTAGCAGTCAAAATATATCCAGCTTTATCCAAACCAGCATGAATTATACACAATACAGTCATTTTTCCTCTTGACTTTGGAGATTTACTTGAAAGAGGATCTGGACACAGTTAAAGGTACCAACTACCTAAATTCAAGCAAGTTTGAAAAAAATTGACTAGTCAGTCTTCCTTCTCTGTCCTTTCATATCTAATTAAAAATCTTTCACGTAAGTACTTTTTCTTTGTGAACAGTTTGACTTTGACACTACAAGGATTTAATTTTTTGACTTCAAAGGACTTCACATGCTGACTTGTAATGTAAAGGCTAGTTTTATCCATAGACTACTAATATATTTCATCCACTGAACTTTGAGGATTTATACTTCTTTGTCTTTTGTTATACAAATGGCTGTTTTTGAAATGGAGCATGACCTGCTTTAGATAATTTAACTGGGGACATTTCATTAATTGTAGACTAATTTTAAGGGACTTCAAGGGTCCAGTTTCTCACCTGCTTAATATCAGAGTTTTCAATGGAAATATGCAAATTTTAGAGATCTGTGGCTATACCTATATGTCTGATAGAATTTATTTTTCACAACAGTCTGATTCGAAAGTAGCTATTTATTATGCAAATATTTTTAAAATAGGACAGAGTTAAAATGAGTAAGATGTAAGTTGCAAAATATATTATAATTAGAAAGTATTTATTTCAACATTTATGTAGGTTTTTATATTTCAAACTTGAATAGATTAGCTTGCTCTTTATGTGTTTAGGGCTTACGTTAATTATTAGAACAAGCTTCACTGTAAATAAGGCTTATGTGAAAATGTTATAAATAGTAATACACAGAATTATTTTTTATAAGTAAGCACAAATTAAAGTTGAAAAAGTACATTTTGTATTGCTTTATTCTCATTTTCCTTATCATAGGTTTTGGTACATATGTTTACTTACCAGTTTCCATAGTTCTGTAAAGGAGGGGGGAATGCAGTAATTATCTATTAAATATATATTAAATATCTATTTTAGCCATATAATTAAGCAAAAGTGTAAAAAAAGTACACAGAAGTGGTGAATTCCCTTCTGATGGGTTTAAAGGATAGGTTTACCTTTGTACCAGGATCACAAAACCACAGACTATCCTGAGCTGGAAGAGACCCACAAGGATAACCATGTCCAACTTCTAACTTCACAGAGGGTAACATAATAGTTAAAACACGTCTAAGAACATTGCCCAATTGCTTCTTGAACACTGACAGGCTTGGGGCCATAACCACTCTCCAGTGCAGTTTGTTCCAGTGCTTGACCATTCTCTCAGTAAAGAATTTTTATGTAGTATCTAATCTGAACTTCCAGCTGCAAATTTAAGCCATTCCTTCATGGGACCAGACACCAGATAGCAGAGATCAGCATGCCCACCTCTGTCCCCATCATGAGGAAATGCTCAACAACAAGGCCACCCCTTCATCCCCTCCAAACTGAACAAACCCAGCATCCTCACCCACTCATACCAAGTCATGTCCGGCCCTCCCTTCACCAATGCTGCCCACCTGGGGTCATCATACTATATTTTTATATCCTACTTATATTGTGAAACCCAAAACTGTACAGAACACTCCAGCTGAGGCCACAGCAGTGCTGAAGTTTAGCAGGACTACTGCTTCTTTTGACCCATTCTCAGTACTGTGCTTAAAGCATCCCAGGATACAGTTGGCTCTTTGGCTACCAGGGAGCCCTCATGGTTCATAATGAACTTCCAATCAAGCAAAACCTCCAGATCACTTTCTGCAGGGCTGCGTGTCAGCCTCTTGTCTCTCAGTCTATACTTACATCCAGGCATCCAGAATTACGCTGTCCCAGGTGCAGAATCCAGCATTTGTCCTCGTTTCACGTGGTTATACTGCAATGAAAAAGCTAATGCTGCAATTAAGGAGAAACCTGAGAGAAAAGTATTTTCAATTACAGATCATTCAAAACTATTATTACAAAGAAATTAAAAGCAAATTCTTTGGGTTATTTCATGCAATATCAATGGGAAAATATTTCTCCACTGAAGTCAAAGCTGAGGATTGCATTATTTTGTCAACCAGACAACTTCTTCTCCCAGGGGAAAAATTGTTACAGATAAAAAAATAAGCAATAACACAGGATAGATGGCTGCTTAGAGTGGGAAACCTTTGGAAAATTTAAGATTAATTCCCCTTTTAATGCAATGAATATGTTGCTGTGCAACAAAGCCTCGTTACTCCTGTGGATATGTTAGGATATGTTGGGGGATTCTCTGGCTGCAGTTAACCATCTTATTTCATGGCAAGAAAATGACTAAGCCAAAGATATTTGTAGAAATCTTGAGTGATATTTCTTAAAGGAGCTAGTTAATGAACCACATTATGAAAAACAGTCTGAAAATTGCTGTGAGTTACAAATAAAATAAGTAAAAATCCTGACCAGACCAAACCAACCAAGCAACCAAAAAAACCCCAAACATAAGAAGCTGAGAAATTCCTTGTGTTCTTGGCTAAAGCTCTTGCTTTCCCAGTCCTTGTCAGGAAATGGCTACAATTTAGACAGCACCTTGTCCGTAAATGTGACAGAGGTTACTGTTCAGAGGAATTTGTTTAGTATCTAAAGGCAGTAGTGTCTATAGAGTCTTAACCCCAAATGAATCTTTAGACTACAGCATAAGCACTGCAAAAATAATAGAAGGAGGAATTACTTTTTCACTGGGGTGAAGATGAGTTTTAGGTTTAACACCTTGCTACCAAGCCCAAGTCAGTGAAGAAAGTATCAAACAGTAACATTCTAGCTACTGAAACTGAAATGGCCCTTGTCCCACACATGCAGCTTCCGTTGCATTGAGATCCAAGATGAGGCAGGCCAGATACAAGTGAAGATGAGCAAGTTACTGCTTACACGTTCTTTAGAAAAATCTTTTTTAACAATTATTGTTTGATAAACTGAAAGAGTAATCTAAAGCATAATGCAAGGGTTTGGAAGATCTTAAGATGTCAAATAGAACAGAAAGCAACAGTGCAACAGTGCAATACCTCACAAGGATTCTGCTGAGCAGCATTATTCTCAACCCACAGGCACTCAAACCCATTTTATGATCCTCTGGTGACTGTCCTAGACACTTCTTTACAGTCCTCTCCACTCTTCCATTCAAATCTTGCTGTACTAAAATAAATTAAAAAAAAAAAAAAAAAGAAAAGAAAAAAAAAATTCTTGTATAAGAATAATTATTGTATCAGAGGAGAGGAACACAAGGTTTGTCCGTCTCCTTTTAATACCTAGCCTGATTACACACAGAGCTAAGAACTAGATTCCCATAGAGCACACCCATATTAGCATGTAGTGTTGTATCAGGGTCATAGCTGTGAAGTGAAACCCTCCACTGACTCCCTTAGCACATGGTTCATCCCTGGAGCCATCCCTGGCACAAGAGCTGGGTTCCTTTTGACTCACTCTAAAGATCTGCTCCTGCTCTGCCTGTACTGCTTGCTAATGAAGACATAGCCAAATGCAACTCAAAATCCAGATTAAATATTTATTTGGAGAAAAGCTTTAATTCCAGGCTTTTAGGGAGGAAATCCCTTTAGAGATGGAAGGTGTGTGCTTGAACTTCTCAAGATGAGGCAGTGCTTAATCTGAATTCCTTTACAGCCTTACTCACTCTTACAGTTCCCTTGTAAAAGGAAAGCAGCACTTCTTCAAAGGAAAGCAGTGGGGAATATTGTGTTTGAGTGAAATTTAAGTCTGCTGGTTTGCTGGTATCGTACTCCTCCCTCCACAGCAGACACAGCAGAGCCAAAGCACTGCCATACAAGGCCACATCAAAGGTCCTTACAGGTCAACATCCTGTCCCCAGCAGAAGCCCATAGGAAATGCCTTGGGAAGCATATAATTATAGGACAGAAAGTAGTTCTTTACTCAGCTGAAGCTATTTCATTCCTTTGGTCATTATTACTGCCCTTTCCTGAGCACTTTGAAGGTGTAATACTTTTGAGGAGAATTTGGGACATTGAAAATACTTTCAGGAGTGGCTGTAGACATAGTTGAAGTAATGAACTCTGTTTGTCACTAGACCTAACTCACTTTTACTAAGGGCAAACGCAGCAGGTGGCTGCTGCCATCACAGGCTGCTGAGGGAGTGAGAGAACAGAACAGAAACTTTGTTGGGCTAAGAGCAAGTAGAGTTGTCTCTCTGTGGCAATATAATTCATGTCAGAGATACATTGCTCTGATTCATCTCTTAGAGGTCCCACTAGCAGCTGGACTAGATGATCCTTGTAGGTTTCTTCCGACTGAAATTGTTCTATTCTATTCTATTTTATTCTATTCCATTCCACTCTGTTCTCCCTTAGTGGTTAAACCACACATTTTCATGTCAATGCAGAAAAGCACCAAGGCCAAATTCTTTTGCAGAAAAATTTAATTTTACTCAACCTGCCTATGACTTTCAAGCTACTTCTGAGTCCACAGGGGAAAAAAAAAAAAAGGGAAAGATTGACTCTGGGTTCACTTTTGGCATTTGTACAAACTTGTCTGTCCAGACATCTCGTGATCTTTTGCAAAAGACTAACAGAGTCTCTCAGTTTATCTAGACAGCTCAGTATTATCAGAACAAACTCCATTTCCTACCTGTGCTTCTGAAATTTCGTTTTCCTTGAACAGAAATCCCTTTCTGCAAGAGTACACATCTGAAAATAGAGGGCTCAGGAAAAGCCAGAATCCCTGGAGAATTCAGTTTGGTTCAAATATCAAATAATACTTTGGATTTTAACATGGTCTTAAACTAAAAATAGTTTTTCAGTCCTCCATGCAGAAAGGATTTTTTTATTTCAGAGAGAAATATGGAGTTTTTTCATCATGTAATCTCCTAGAGCATCCAGACTCATCAGCAGAATAGTTCGTCAGTATCTACCTTGCCTGTCAGTCCGTATCATCTTCATCAAGAGCATCTGCTACCACACTGAACAGAGAGAGCTACAGATTCAATGAACAGGTGTTTATTCAATGCTGAAATTATTTAAAAGGTGTTCTGTTATCAATTGATATGCTTCCAGCAACACCAAGATGTTTCAGGAATAAAAATATCAGACACTTAATGAGCATTCTGTCTATAACAGGTGAGAATACTATGAAACAGGTCAAATTCACTCCTTGGCAACACTGGTTAAAAAGTTTTCCTAGCAAATACCCAAAACCAAGGCAACAAAAGCTGTACCTGCTAATAACAATAACCCTTTGTGGCACAGTGTCTCAAAGTATCTCATACACTCAGAATGCCAAGGGAAAATTCAAAGCCTTTCAAGGGTGCAGGAGAACTACAGAAAGCCAAAACTATTATCATTAGCCTTTATGTAACACTCCTTATGAGTGACAGTATGCAAGACAATTAACTTGGGTGTAGAATTGGATGAAATGTGCAGGTTAAATGACTCAAAATAAAAAGAGAAAACATAAATTGTATACATGAAATTTTGAGGCAGGTATTTTCAGAATCCCACAATGCTTGTGGCCCCCCTTTTTAGGACAGAGTATACTTTATACTTCCCTTGACCTGGTGAAATAATAATATGCATCACACATAATAAAATTACAAGAAAATGTGTATTTGTTGCCAGGATGATAAGGAAACTGCATCGTTTTAGCACAGCAGGTCATGTATATATGACTGACATACGAAATAAGTGGAATATTATTCCTTTTTTCACATGTACTCTAGAGCTCAAACCTAAACTGTAGGAGATCTCCCCCTTATATGGATCTGTGCAAAAATCTGCAATCATGGTGATTCAAAAAGATCCTGAATTAAGGGCAAGAATAATAATAATCTTCGTATATTTAAATTTCTTTTGATGTGTAAAACAGCAGCCATTTTTTTCTGGGAAAAGACTGATACCTGTGGCAGTGAAAAAATATGAGATTACTACAACTGATAGAATCTCATGGAATTCATGAGCAATTTTTTAATGAAAATATGGACACCAAGGTCTGTAGTTAATTATAACTGTAATGAACATCCATTCCAAAAATTCCTGTGGTGTCCTAACAACATATTTATAACAGAGCAGAGGTGAGGACAGCAAAGACAGAAATAATTTTAATACGCCCACTTTTTGTATCTTCCTCTTTTTCTAACAGTATTTCTTCTTCACGTTTTCTTTCCTTCGCATTCATTTCCTTATATAAGCTTTCTCTCTGCCAGCCCAGAAGATAAGCGGTAGCTAGCTTCCTTGAAGCAGGAATATTGTTCATAATTTATAATCTGTTGACACTGAAAGGTACAGGGAGAAAGAGAAGAGAAAGAGGAAAGAAAAAGAAAGAGAACAGAAATGCAGAAAAGTGAATGGTAGCCTCCAATAAAACCAGTCACTCTTCTCAAGCTAAGAGAGAAAACACAAGCCATGAAATAATGATGGGTCTTGTAGCCCATTTGTTGACTTTTTGAAATAGGATGTTGTACTAGCAGAATAATTTAAAGTATTAATTGTAAATTGGGATTTGAAGCAGAGGAGAGAATGGAGGCGAGAGAGAGGTTCAGGTGTGACTGGTGATACTGACAACTGATATGGGGACTGAGAGCTACCCAAGCCACATCTGTGCAGCCAACTCCGAAATGAAACTCCTGTCAACTTCATTTCATCTCCACCAGTGTCAGAACTGCACTCCCTCCATTATTACAGTAGTCTTCTATCTCTTTTCTGATTGCTATCGCAATTTATACCTCAGGGAATAATGCCACATTATTTTTCACTTTGTGGATAATCACCTGTCTCTTTAAATTAACGTCAGCTCAAGACCTTCACAACTAAGAAACCTCTTACTGACTTGGTGGAAAGTAAGACTCATATCCTAGTGCTTAATCAGTTTTTTTTAGCAGCTGCTTTATGAAAGCAGCCTCACAGAAGAATCCCATTTTCACCTGTTTTTATTGCCTTGACACCATTGTTTTGTGTGTGGAAGCCTGCTTCTCTGGCGTAATTTGCTTTACTAAGACACACTGCACTGGGGTTTTCACAGCTGTTCTTGATTTGCAAAACAATTTCTTACAATGACAGCAGTGCCATATTTCTGTCGGGTTTTCTTTCCCCCAGTGATGTATGGACAGTTCTGGTTGGGGTAATCCCAACATTTTGTGGCTGAACATGTCTAATCAGAAATACAAAAAACCCAACAAAAAACCAAAACCACGTGAAAATCACGTCACTCCATTTTGAAAAAGTATTTACATCATTGTTATTCCTTCAAAGAAGAAGGAAAATCTAGGAAATTGAAATCTGACCATTGAGGAAATACAAAATGGAGCTCTGTAGATGCAGCTAGGTAATTAGAGGGCAGACAGGAACCAAATTCTGCTGGTTGGAGAGTGTAATGGTTTAACCCAAAACCAGCACAGAGAGTGTTAGACTTCAGGCACTGCCCCTGCCTGAGGCAAGTCAGTGAGGCCCAGGAACTGGCCACAGCAACAGAAGTTCATCCGAGAAGACACACATTCATGCCAAGTGACTAACCAAAGTCAAATTTTTTTTTTCTCCAGGAGGGCAGACAGTTGAATCTCCTCTAGATCTGTATGTTACATCCTTTTTCCACCTGATGTTACTGGTTGAGAGATACTTTACATATTCAAATCCTTCTAGTCAACCCAGATGGGTAAGAAAGGTGTAAGAGTATGATTTCTGCCTTTATTTCTTTAGAAATCCCAGAGGTTCACTGGGACAAAGAAGGAGAAAGAGAAAGAAGAGGGAAAAAGGAGCAAGACAAAATTAAAAAGAGCAGGTTCAGCAATCACTGTATCCCTTTTGAATGGCTCATGATGAGCTTCACCTGTCCATTTTCAGCTAAGAAGTATTTGAGATGTCTGAGAAGATGAGAAGACTGATAATGATGGTATTTAAAAGAAAAAGGAAAAAAGAGGGGCATCATTTCTGCAGATATGAGAAAGAGGAACTGGTGGTCGAGCTGTTAAAGAGGGAACAAAAAGATTATGTGTGGTACAGATCAAGGGGTATAAATCAGCAGATAGAGAAGAGAATTGAGGATAAAAAACAAGAAAGAAGAAATGCCAGAGGAAATAAGCTAAGTGGTAAGAAATGAGAAAGGAGTAGTGAAATGAGAGGATTATGGCACAATATGCCTTTGCTGGAGAGAAAAACATCTGTTGATTTAATCAGAGCAGTTGTTGGCCACAGATACCCTGTTCTGTCAGGTGCTAGGATGGCTCCAAGGGGTCTGTGTGACACAGAAGAGACTGATGAGGGTCAAAGTGCAACCCTTAGAGAAAGCACACTAGACCCTGCTTCATCACAGGGACAGGTAAAACTAAAGGAATTAACTTGGCTTTTTTCAATGGAAAAAATACTGACATCTCTTGTGGCATTCTTTCTTTGGGTCCTATATTTTCTGTTGTCTTTAGGGAAAACAAGGGAAATTTACTTAATTTAATATACTTACAGTTGGAACAAACTTTCAATGACTGATTTGAGTATTAAGAAAAAAACCAATGCAACTTAAACAATGAAACAAATGCTTAGGGAAACATCCTTTTTCTACCTTCCCTATGCTAAATTCAGTCCCACACCTCTCCTGGTGTACAAAACCCCCCTAATTTTCACAGTCAAATTTGAAATCAAGAAGCCTTTTATATTCCTATACATAGTCTGCTGCTAATTACAGGACTAAAATTGTTATCAATGAAAAGACTCATTAATTCCAACAATAAAGACTAAATTGAATGTTTTGCTGTATATAAGCAATAAATATCTATTGTTGCAGACCATAACATACCTCTGTCCTATGTTTAACCTGCCAATTAACTACAGTAATTATGATTGATTTCAACACCCACCTTTCCTCTACAATTAGAATTAATCCTTCTACTCTATGCTCATTAGTGAATAACTTAGTGTGCTTGGAAATTATTCCCTTTTTGCTTAGCTGTGTCTGTCTTGACAGTCAAGAAGAGAATTCCTTGTAACATTTTTTAAATATAAAACTATACTTTTCGCCACATAGGTCAGTTTTGGAGGTGTTGCTTTGGGGGATTAAGACATCATCATTAAATTCCCTTTGGCACAAACAGCCTCAAAAACATTTTAGACCTTTCACCCTTGCATTTATTTCTTAGAGTTTCAGGACTGAGATAATGAAAAAATAGAGGTTTTTCCAAGATATATGTAAGAAAAAAATGTCCAAACTTCTGACTTTAATTTATACACTTACAAAATAATTGAAGAGGAGAAGGTAATACTAGACCTGCAAAAGCATATACTCTGAAAAGAAATTACATAATTTTGGACATTTAACGAGAACATGAGAGCCTTTAAAGGAACAAAATGTTACCTAAGCAGGTGTCTTTAAACCAGTCTTTATCACAGGACAACTTATGTCAGTAGAAGTTCACCTGCTGTGCTTTCCAAATTTCATGTGAAATGTTGAATTTCATTGAATTAGTTCAATTTCTCTCCCTCTACTTTTTGTATTTATTTCTATAGGTGTTCACATACAGCAAGAGAGGGCAGGGGTGAAAGGAGGAGTGTGCACTGGAGCTATGATTTCTGAGGGAACATTTTTAAATTCTGTGCAGAGCAGTTCAGTGCAATGTACGTGCTTGTTTCCTTATCCAGGAAAATAAGATATCTGAATAGGAACAGAAAGATAGAAAAACAAACAAACAGAAAAACGAGTAACAAACATACTCCCTGCTCTCATGGGGCCCTGCTACGGTTTGGAAGAAATAGATTTCTTTAAAAAAAATGCTGATGAGCTTCCTCGGAAACAGACACCTGAACCGAGAGGGAAGGGATTATACATAAACCAGAGCAAAGGAGGTGAAGAAGGATTAGCAGAACTGAGCGTAACCAAAGCAATTTACCCCTTACTGAATTTACTTTGAGCTCCTCAGGAGAGAAACGCTGTTGTGCTAACATTTGGGCCTTAAAGAGACAGGGTGTGCTTTTAAGCTTAATGCACGTAAAGGCTGTTTGCCAGTCAATTGCTGTTTAACCAGTTTGTTCCCTACATCACTGAATGTAAAAGAACTGACAAATTGCCATGAAAAGGGCAGCCAGGCATACTTTGGATATAACCAACAGTTAACATAACCTTGGCTATAGAAACATAAGAGTATTGGCTTTGGGTACGTACCTTCTGATATTAGTAGTGTTTTTGGTATCAGAGCTACTCCTCGATGCATTGTTTTGTAAAGGTATATTTACCCACACGCAGAACATATAGTTAAAATACATTCTTTAAAGTTTTATGATGTACTCCTGACTAACAGTACGAGTCATCCTTATTTGCTAAATGACCAGGTTAGCTGCTAAATGACCAGCTGATGGAATTTGTTATAATTTTGTTTTAAAAGCTGACATGCCACCGTTGCCCTTTAATTGACTTAACACAAATTGCAAATGTTTTAATTACAAATATCATAACAGCTGTCCTTCACCTTAGCTGCCCTACACTTGTCTGAATATCTGCGGCTACAAATCAGTGAAATTCCTCACAGCCTCCATTGATTCCCTTATTCTTACTGTTTCCTGAGTCCTCCAATTCTCCATTACAGTTTCTTTGACTACCTTAAAATGAGTCTAGATTCTGCATTTTCATATGTAACAACTTATTTATAACAAGATGCCACCTTCTGCATGAGTTAAAGCCTCTCATTTCTACTTAGAGCATAATTAACAAAGCTAAACACATACTTTTCAGTGTTGATAAGAAGGACAAAAAGAAGACAAGTAAGAGGGAAGAGGTTTTTGTGGGTTTTTGTTTGTTTGTTTGTTTGTTTGTTTGGGGTTTTTTTTTGTGGTAGGGAGACATATTCTGTGCTGCATGTTTATAACCGAGACCTGATGTACAACAAAACTGAAAAAAGATAAAAACATCTCACACACACTTACGCAGTCAGACTCACACCCAGTTTTAATGACAGGTGCCTCTGCTCCCATACATTGCCCCTGGCTTTCTTTGAATGCACAACATTGACTCCCCATCTTAAGTCATTCTTCATGAAGAAGAAATAATACAATTTCTTTATATTTGTCATAGAAAGTGTTGCAAAATGAAAATGGAAAGAGCATACGAAAGGCTTTCAGAGTCTGCAGTGCTATTTTCAGAGAGTGTTTGTAAGTGTTTTCAGCTGCAATCTAGGCTTTGATTCCTCATCCTTTTGGCAGCAGGGAAATTCCTAACTCTCTTCTCAAGATTCATGAGCACCTGCATGCCTGGCTTTCACAAAGTATGGTATATTTTGGAAATTTCAACTGTTAAAAGAAAAGGTAACAGTACACAAAAGAATATTGTGTTCTATGACTTTCCACTGAGATGGCTTTGGTCCACTATGCCCAATTCTGGCAAATTTTAAAGTTACGGTATTACTTTCAAAGAGTAGTGGAGAACTTTTATATTTGTTTTTCAGCTCAAGTTTTCAGCAGAAGCACATTTATTGGTAAGAAGAATTGGTGCAATCACATTTATGATAAACACTGAAATCTAGATTTTCAAGTAACTCATGTCTTCGATTTAAGATTATCAACTTGACAACCAGAAACAAATTTTCACAGTTCTCCCTTAAAAATTTTTCCTTAAAGTTGTTCTAAGGTATATAGTCAACTATTTGGAGCTCCATATGAGCTTGTAGATTAAGCTCCAAAATTTGGATGATATTAAACATATTTCATCTCAGCACTATTTTTTTCTTCTATAATATATCTTTATATACAAAATGGTGTAATATTGTCTTTAATAATGGAATGAATATCCTCTAAGAACATGTATTGACAAAAATAATTTTGATCTGAAAAGAAATCACAGAACATGGACTTTTCTCTCTTTATTAGAGTTAAAAATATTATGCTTAGCATATTGTTTCTTGACTAACTCTTCAAATTAGTCTGTGTGAAACTACTTATGCATTATTTTAGTACTAATTTTTCTATGGCTTTTCTTACTCAGCTCAGGCAGAATGTTTTAATTGTTTCCTAAATTTTGTTCTTATGATTTTTCCTATAAATCACATAAATAGAATAACAAATATTCTTTACTTCTGTTCTCTGCAACCCTGCCTGTATTTTATTTAACACAGTTATTTAAAGAACAGTTTACATGTAACTTTCATAGACACTTACTACAAAGAGACAAAAATTACATAAATTTCTAATGAATTATAAATAATGTATAAATACTTTTATTTTCTATTGATATTATTTTTCTGAAGGCTTGGACCTATCTAGTTTGCATGTGATGGCTTCTGCTGAAGCTTGATTTCTGAAAATATCATCATTGTTAAACCAAGCACACATAGATTCACAAAATCCAGTAACTGTCAAAGTTTTGCCTCATTACAAAGGACTATCCAGATGCCAAAGCACTGGAACAGAGTCTACTAGAGGCAGCATCTGGCACTTTGGCAAACTAGGCTGGCAGATGGTTTTACATTTGCTTTTGCTACAATTTTTTTACTGCCACATCCTCTTTTTTTTTTCTTGATGGAACTTCATTTTAGAAAACTAGCCCTGTTTGGCTAACCCTAGTATTCTATACAAATATTTCATTGCTTTTAATAAGAACTAAAAATAAAAGAAATACACAATAAAATAAAAAATACTGTGGTTCTCCATTTCAATTGTAATTACAGTGAACTCACCCTTATAGAATGCATTTACTTGTGTGTAGACATTGAATTCTGAATTCAGATATCACGTTGATTTTTTTAAACAGATGAGATACGTGTGTCTTCTTAAAAACTACCTCACAATAAATTTGTGTCTGAGAACCATGAGAAAGGTTCTAAAATGGGGAAATTGTATAAACTTCTGTTTTCATGAACGTCTAATAACCAAAAAACCCCACTTCTACCTTGATTTTTAAAAATAAGCTCATTTATACCTATGATGAACAACTCCACACCACTGAGTTTAAATTTTTCCAGTGTTTTAGAGTGAAAATACTACATATTTTTGTTATTCATGTTCCTGAGCAAAAAGCTCAGGCCTTGCTGCTCACTACAAAAAGCAAAAAATATTGGATCTGGATTTGAAATCCAAAGCTTCACAATTAATTTCTATCTCTTCCATGGAAGAAACAGCTTAGACAGACTCCAGGGGGGTAGGAAGCCTGTTTAAACTTAAGTGATTCCAAGTCTATGTCGATATCTGAGATTTGCAAGCATCTTGCATGCCAATCAATTACTAACAGTGTTTGGCATCTGCAGTGTGGTGTGACATTTGCTGGTGGACATTGGTTCATCAGAAGTCATTTCAGGATGCCTAAATACTCAACTTTACTATTCAAACAGCAGTTTCGTGCTCTACCAGCTGTGCCATTAAATGTGTGTGTCTCTACTGCCACCTACCTGTGCCAGCCCATCTTAACCTATAAAAACGAAGTCAACAATAAAAGAAATGCCAGAGATCATTCAAAATTGCACGAAAAGACAATGTTTTTCTACTTCTTGCCAGGCAGAAAGGATCTGCATCTGGTCATATTGTTGCACAATGGTAAAATTTTCTGGACTCGCTCACTCTAACTCTTCAGTGGTTTTCATCTCAAATAATCTCATTTGCTTCTCAGTCTTTCAGCAAAATCACAACAGTATGCATTAAAAAGATGAGTTAGTTATACATAAAATTGATGTACTTATACATATGTGTAAAAGTTGATCTCAAAAAACAATGTAAAACAAAAAATACGAAACCTAAGTGCAATTGATGATGAAACAAATGAAAGGGGTAGGCAATTCTTATCCTTTCTTAAAAACAGAAAGCTTGAAAGAGCATAGTTAAATATTACAGTAAGTGCAATATGGAGAAGGAAGCAATGTGAGAAGGTAAAGTAAAATTCAGGACACAATGTGGCACAAGAGTGGAGAAAACAAGTGAGGAAGCCCTCAAACTCGAAAGGAGTTACTGCCCTGATAATGATAGGACTTGAATTCACTACAGGACTGATTCACTTTGACTCATAAAGTCATTGCCAAGAGACTAAGCACTGGAGCAGTGCAGTCTGAATTATGTGGTAAGGTCTACAAACATAATGCGGTCATTTTCCAAGGCCAGTGTCAGTACATTATGTTTGCTTACAGTTTGCAGCATAGACTTGTGGTTGCCTTCAGAATTTTAACTTTTTCTGTACATTGATGAGCTCTGGGACCTGAAAACTTGAGTATGTGTGAGAGTTTAGCCACCACTGTGCAAACATAATCACTAATATACTGAGGGTTCTCTTAATATTTTTCTTGTAAATAGCTGACAGAAAATGTACTGTTTCAAGACACATCAAGAACAACAGCTATAGTAACTATTCTTTTTCTCTTTACAAAGCCTTTTGTCCAGTGTCTTCATTCCAGTGGGAAATCAATTCAATCACTGTACTAAAGAAGAAAGAAAATATGAGAGAGAAACCGTAACAGGTCCTGAGAACATTACAAGTGGCTGCAGACTTTTCTATGTGTATATTGAGGCCCTACAGTCTTTATGTCATTAGATTGGTGCCACATTTGGAATAATATTCCTGTATTACTTAACATGTTATAATAATGTTGGCTGCAACTTCAACTGTACTTCCCAATGTACTTGCAATTCAGGTGTGAAAGGCTCCTGGCAAATGCATGTATTTGTTTGAGTGAGTTAAAGTTACCATGCAGATTTTATCTGAGAAGATGCTTATGAGGAAAGGGAAGAAAACCTCTTGGTCTCACACTTGGAACATGTTGACAGTGAATGGCACTGTCAGAGCTTTGAGCTTTTATTGTCACACATTATTGTCTGGGACAAAAATGACCTCCACTAGCCAGGAGAGTGCCGCTGCTTGGCAAGGACCACCTGACAGGCACTGTAAGGGGTGTCTGAGAGCACACCAGCCAGCATGGACCTGAGACAGAGCTCTGCTGCTCAAAGCAGAAACTCACCATCAGAAAGAGGATGGATAATGCCTGTGTGGAGCTGAGGGGCTGCCAGACATTATCCCCAAGGACGGTAGACAGCCAGCAGTGCAGCCGAGTTGGACGAACAGAAATAAATGCAGCCTTTCCAGGAGACATTCCCAGAGCAAGGCCAGAGCTACCCCACCTCCATGGATCTATTTGGTTTGTGTGGCAAAGTTTCAGTAGTGGGGATGGGGAGGGCTAAACAGGTGGCTTCTGAGGGAAACTGACAGAAGCTTCCCCCATGCCCAAAGGAACCAATGCCAGCCGGCCCCAAGACAAGCCCACCACTTGGCAAGGCCAGCCAACATCAGAGGTAATGTCTCTGAGATAGCATAGTTAAGAAGGGGGAAAAAGATGCAGTGCAACAATAATTGGGGCCAGAGAAAAGAAGAATCAGAATATGTGAGAGGAATAGGCCTGCAGACACCAAGGTCAGTGAAGAAGGAGGGGCAGGAGGTGCTCCAGGCGCTAGAGCAGAGATTCCCCTGCAGCCCATGGAGACCACGGTGAGGAAGCTGTGTCCCTGCAGCCCGTGGAGGACAACAGGGATGCAGAGATCCACCTGCAGCCCATGGAGGACCCCACACTGGAGCAGGTGGGTGCCAGGAGGAGGCTGTAGCCCCATGGGAAGCCTGGACTGGAGTAGGGTTCTGGTAGGACCTGTAGCCACATGGAGACAGGAGGCCATGCAGGAGCAGGTTTGCTGGCAGGGCTTGTGGCCTCACAGAGAATCCATGCTGTTCCTGAAGGACTGTACTCCATGGAAGGGACCCACACCAGAGCAGTTCATGGAGGTCATTCTCATGGGAATGACCCCATGCTGGAGCAGGAGAGGAATGGGAGGAGTCCTCCCTTAGGGGGGTGGAGGAGCGAAAATAATGCATGAATTAACCAAAACCCTCACTCCCTTTTCCCCTGCACCATGCAGATGTTCCAAGGTTACAGCTGCATCATCTCTGAACCCAGCTGGCATACATTCTCAAATGTATGTATAGGGTTTCAAAATCCCTAAGGGGTTTTGGGAGAGGTTGCAGAGACAGGGATTGCAAAGGAAGGACACTGCAGACCACTCAGGGCAATTAGAACCTCCACTGCCTCCAAAACTCTAACAATTTGGGTATTACCTTATATATTTACAAGTAAATGTGGGGAGAGAGGTAGAAGTCACGGGATGTGTGCAGCACAGTCAGTGTGGGATGAACTGATTGCTGCGAGAACTTTGGTGATACATGTGGATTTCTGTACAGTCCGGTGTCAGGTGACACCTCCTCTAAGTATTTTGGATGTTGCAGTTTGGACAAAAAAACATTTTCCAGAATGAGCTTCTACTGGCAATACCATTTGGAAAACACATACGCCATAATAGGTGAATGAGAGCAGCTAATTGTGCAGAGGTATTAGGTAAACTAGTTATCTTATTGTCTTCTTCCTGGAAAAAAAAAACAAAAACAAGCGCATAAAAAGAAAGCAACTATGCCTCCATGTTGTTTAAAAGCTCTCATTTTGATATGAAATACACCATACCAATTCATAAAGATTTATCTGGGAAATGTCTATTCCTCAAGGTATTTCTGCAGTGTTACTTTCTATATGCCTAGATGGCCAAGTGAGATCCCCTCAGAACCAAAATTTGTGATTCTTGTTTGCAGGCTACACTGTGTGGAAATCCCAGCCTCCAAAAGCATCATCCAAGAATTCCTGAGGTAAAGGTTTGTCTTTGTTCCCAGTCCTTCACCTCTGGAGGCACATCCTGGCACCAGCAGGGACACTGCAAACATGGACATCTGTTATAAATGAATGCTAGAATTAATCTCTAAGGAAAAAAGTCAAGTAACCTTCTGTATCCTATGAGTCATATGGTGTATGATATATATCTCTAAAAATTCAGAAAATAAATTATATATGAAGAGAATTTTAGACAAATGTAAAAGGCCTCACCTTTAATGTCCTACCATTAAAGCAACATGCCTTTGTATGTTGTGTGTCTCTAAAATAAAAATCATTTGAGCATTTTACAGGGTTTGAAATTCCAGTTAGCTTTGACTTCCAGTTATTCTGTTGGGTGTGACTTAGCTTTCTCACCTCACTGAAATATATGGAAAAGACAGAATATAAAAGGATCTAATATTACAATTTCTGGATTCTACGTCAAATACCATATCAGCTTAAACAATAGTATTATTCAGTACAAAATAAAAAGTTCTTGCTTACTACTGTATTATATAGTCAATAGTGAGAAATCCGAAGCTGCAGAATCAAGTAAGACTCCCACAAACCACGGTATCATAATAACACTATGGTTAAATCAGCCATTTCAATTCCATTCTTAGCTATATTCCACCAAGGCATTCCCTTCACACCAAAAGTGCAGAAATCCCAATACAGTGAACACTGGGACTATCGTACTTTGAAAAACTCAACTAAACATTGAATAACCATCTGAGCAGATGTTCTTGTTTATCCCACAGTATTTTACTGGTTTAAAGCTGCACAGGGCTAGAAATCTGTTGATTAAGGCCGCTCTGAGTGCCTCCAGCAAGGGGGAAGTCTTAACAGATGCAGAATAACTCATCTGACCTCCTTATTACAAGGGAAGCATGGGTAATACTGCAAGTGTGTTGGGGAATGAAAGCATGGAATTCAGGCTTTCTCTAGCTAATGAAGAATCCCTTGCAGAAGCTGCCAGCTGGCAGGAGCTATAGGAATCAGAACATGAAATGTCCTAAACAACACTGCAGATCGTCTGTCAGAACTGAACAGGCACAACAGACTCCCTAAAGGCCTTCTTGTGGGATTTCTTCTAGTCCTAATTAAATGATTTTTTGGGATACAAACCCAAAACTTTTAGTACTTATCTGAACCCTTTTTTATTTTCCCCATCTGCAACAACTTGTTTGTACATTTGTCCTACATTTGGCCAATCACACAATTTTTGGCTGAGAATGGCATGACAGCTGTGACTAGAAAGACAAAAACTCTACTACTAACGCTGCAATACAGAAAGTATATGGACATTATAGAGAAAAGGATGATGTACTCTCACCTAACCCACTTTAATATAAGCCAATATGCAGCAAAAAGTTCCTGCCTAGTGTCAAGAGGAATGTACACTCACCTCATAGAAGAGCTAGATATATAAAGATGTAACAGATGGTAGGCAAACACCTGCCATGATTCCTTACCTACCCACTGTCCCACCTCAACCATTCTTTTCCTTTCTGTTCACATAGTAGCATTTGTCAGCATGAGAAGATAAAGTGCACAGAAGAAAAGGGCTGCAGAAGCAAATATAATCTGTCCCTTCATCAGAGAAGAGGGAAATTTTAGGAGCAGAATTATAGGAGGGAGGTTTGCATAGTTAAAGATTCCGTAATTAAAAGTTTCCATAGTAAAAACTGGATATTTATATGCTGACATTTGGAGAATTCTGTCAGTTACAGAACACAGGAAGCCTTTTTGATCTCCATCAACAGCCTGGCTTATGTAAAAATCATATCTACATTTTCTCATTATTGGGTAAACTGAAAGATCAAGTCCTGTGTGTTTAATAGGTGGAGTTGCTTTTCAAAATTAGCATATATTCTAGAAATGAAACCAATTTATAGCACCACAAAATGAACAAGTACAGATTGCATGTGCAATTGTGCACTGTGTGGTGTGTAAACCCCATTTCTCACAAACTGCAAGAGAGAAGCCAATTCCAGAGCTCCCAGCTGGGTCCCCAGTCCCTCAGGCGACCTTGTTAGCAGCCTCCCTGCCGACTCAGTCCCACACCGCACACTCCCCAGTCCCTCTCCCTCTGTTAAATACCAGGTATCCTAACCAAACACGGATTGCCCGTCAGCAGGGAATGTGGAGCATTGCTTGTCTTCATTTCATGCTTTAAACACATCATTTGTTTCGTTGCTTTCCTTCCCCTTCCCAGTCATTACCTGCTGTCATGTCATCCTGTCTCAGCTCTTCCCTGATGCTTTATGTTTCATTGCTTTTCTTTCACCTTCCTTCCATGCTCTGCTAAGCACCTTGGCTGCAGCCAGCTAGAGGAGATGCTCTCTCTCATTTTGTAGCTTAACAATCATCATGTCAAACCCTGTTCAGCTTCACTGGGTGCATGGGAATTAATAACCATTTGTTGTCTCCATGCCTTTTTTACTCTATCACTGATTTAATGGAGGAAAAAAATGTTTTTGCTGGAAGGAAAAGTCTACCACAAATTATATAATTCTGGGGTATATCAAATCCACTTTACCCCATTAATTGCAAAATATATTTTCATATAATTTCACATCTGTGCAAACTGCTCAGTGTAAATGTGCCTTAATATCTACCTTGGTCTGAGGCTAAAATATCTAGAAAATCAGGGATGAACATGATTAATGTGGGAACTGTTTTGAGAGGATAGGAAATAGATTTTTCCTATACACATGGAGAGACAAAAATGAGGAAACAACTAGTTTAACACTTTTTTTCCTTCCACCACGCTCCCACCCTCACCTTCTCTTGGCATGACATTATACTCAGAGCAGGATATGCAGTAGGTTCAGTTTCTCTGCAATTGTAGATGATCTCCTGTTTGATGATTCAACTCAGCTGCCAGTCTCAGTGGTATTCCAAAACAGAAGACTCTTAATGTATGTCATGTCCATAAAAAGGAAATATTTGGGGTAATGTTACACCCTGTAATTCCTGATGCTTATAAACTTGTCTGGGAAAGCTATATTAACTCCAGCTGTGCCTTTCTGGTGAAGCATGAAGGGGATTTTTGGCATGGACTGCTTATGTGTTAACAGGGAGTTCCCAGTGACTTAGATATCTGATCTTAATAGTTTCTTGACCTAATTGTATGTGTTTAAGTGGTAAAAAATAACCATATGGGTTTTTTCAGGTTTGCAGTAAAATGATGCATATATGAAAAATTTAGGTTGTTTCAGGTTCTTTCTCCTAAAATTCAGTTAGAGTAAGGAATTAATCTTGACAAAAATCATACAGGTTTGTGTGACTCAAGAATTATTGTGATTGATAGGCCCTTAAGTTGACTGAAATTATCCTTTCTCACTGGAGTGTGAGCTTAATGCATGGCATATGCAGTGTTTCCAGTTGGTGAATGAATAAGTTTGTCTCATTTTTCCATGACACGCTGAGAGGACGCAGCATGACATAGTCTGCTCTATGAGGAATTGATAAAGAAAAATCATGCCTATTCAAGCAATCACAAACAATTGCTTCTGCAGTTGCTATCGGGGAAGAACCTAGAAAGCATTCATGGAAAGATATATTTCATTCACCTCATATTTTACCACGATCTGAAAGGGACAGTGAAACCAAGTACAGAAAAAAAGCAGCCCAGCTGACTGCAGGCAGAGCCTTCAGGGAGTGAACACAATGTTCAGTAGTACAAGATCACTGTGTGAAACATACACATATATTTATGGTGTATGCATTTGCACTAGAATTATGAGACAAAGATGTGCTCTTAAAGCTAACCTCTCAAATCTCCATTATGAGCTTTGCTTTATATTTCAAAGTCATCTTGGAACACATGAACAACACTTCTTTAGTGTGAGATGACCTGGAAAATCAGCTCCACCCACATATACTATTGAAGCACATATTCTTGGGATATTGAATTCTCAGCATCAACTGCTCAGCTTCACCATTTTACTTGCATTGCCATGTAGACATACATTTCAGAGCCAAAGGGAAATTTGGTGGGCACAAAAATTGGTCTATAGATACTGTACTCAGTGAAGCTTTTTCAGTACCAGGGAGGCTAGCCTACCTCTTAGAAGGCAGCTCCTATTTCCTGATACTCCAGTACAGGTCTACCTGGAAAAGGAAGAATGCAAAGCATCAGTCACTTTACACCTTGGGGTTTTTTAATTCAAAATTGCATAAACATGTTTCAGTAGAATAGTTCATTTTGAGTAATTTTTATCTTACTGTTACGTGTATTCTGTATTTGTCCTAATTAAATAGCATTTTTTTCCTGTACTGGATGACTGCAATATTTATTAGCAGAGGAAGGACACCGGAAAGATTCAAAGATGGACACAGAGACACTTGGACTAAGCTCTTAATGATGTAGACATTCACAAACAAGTCTGTCTTAAAAACACTGAGGATTAAAATTTGCTTGCACTGTTGTTTTTTTTCCTTCTTTCTGTGTTTGTTTAAGGAAAATGATTGCAAATGTTATCCAAGTGACTCAGACTCACTTATTCAAATAAACATTTGCAAATACTTCCTGCTCTCACTTGTCCTCCACATTTTATTAGAGAAAGCATTCAGATTATTCTGACTACTTGCCTGCACGCAGAAAAAAATAAGCATTTCTGAGGTACATTTTTGATGGTACATTCTATGCAGTAAAACCAGTGTATAAGTTTACATACTCATATTTGCAATTAAACTTCTTAACTCCTCAAGGGAGAGTAGGGTTTTGTATTTCTTATTTTTGTAAAGAAATCTCCTGTACTGTTTGGGTAAAAGTAATTAGACTCAGAGGAATGTTCAAATAGATGTTACGGTGGTAAACATGCCCTGTAGACTCTCCAAAGCACAGAGCAGGCACTACCAATAAAATGATCTTCATGAAGAGAAGTTCTGTTCAAGTCACAGAAATCAAAACAGTACAATTATTTGCCCTGCTTAGTTTAATTTTGTTGCATCTCCTAATGTATATATGTCTATTTACCAAAAGCCATTCAGAAATAAGTAATAGTGGGAACATTTTAGTAGCAACTATGTTCATCTAACTACTTTCCCCTACCTTTCCTGTTTTTTTATTACTACTGTGTAAACTATAGAATTTGCAGAGTTCTATAAATTATAGAGAAAGACCCAGACTATTTTGTTTAAATGGAGTAGCTTTACACTGCAGTTTCATAACCAGTTTAATATGGCATAAGCCAGCTCAATCATCAAAGAGTCATCCCACCACCCCCTCATTCCTGGGTGATTATTTCTCCACCCATAACTGCAGGCACATGAAGTCATATGGCCTTGCAATGAACTACCTCAGGGAAGTCAGCTGAGACAATTAACACGTGGAAAGAAAGTCAACAGCAAAAAAAAAATTTATATTTAAACCTCCTTCCTCCAGTTGGATGTTTTTTCAAATAACCTTCCGAGGCTGCCTGGTGGTGTTGGGGTGTTTTATTTTTACACCACAAGGGACAATGTTCGGGTCAAGAAAACACTGCCAAGAATTTCAGGTAGTAGTGGCACCTTATGCAGACCCAAACAAATATGAAATGATGTCATCATCATTCAGTCAATCCGTGCACTCCAAAGAGCTATTAACTAAAATGAATACAATGCTACTTAAAACAAAATTAAAATGACCTGCTTAAAGTGAACCAATGAAATATGAAGTAAAAAAAGCATATCACATAGAATGCATGCCATGCAGAAATGGTAAAATGCATCTCCAATGTATATATCTATGGCTTAAAAAAAGAATCAAGAAATCTGTGAATTTTTCATATATGAAAAAAAGCAAATTAGTTGTGTGATTTCACAATCCAGCATCTGTTTCCTGCATAAGCAAGAAAATAGACAGGTACCTTGCATCATCAGAATTCACCTTAGCATTTGTTATTTTTTCATGAAATAGAAATAAATGTGAATTTCACAATGGGTTAAAGTTGATAGTGAGATACTGACAAATGCAGGCACCTACATGCAGAGTTCTAAGGACTTTTGCTTGGAGGCACTGTAATTGTCTACATGCCCAGTTTCTTTCTTCACATTAGCCAAACTTTGAAGTTTCCACATCCCACCCGTACTCTGAGCAGTGTCAGCAGCTGATTTGTACCAAAGCTAGGTCAAGATCCACAAGCTAAACATTCTTTAACACACTTGGCACTGATAGCATTGATATTCCTATAAAGTGCAGCTACTGTTTTCTTTTATGGGGGCGGAGATGACATTAGCTCTTGTATTCTACAGACTGCTGAATAGCTCATCCTTACAGGAGAGGGAAATACCCTTAACTAGCAGAATGATATCCCACTTCATCCTAGGTTATTTTATTCAACATGTCTTTCACTTCTCAGTTTGAACCTCTGCTGCTGAACTGAGAGAAATGTACGAGTCCTGAATTTCTGAGCCATAGAGAAGTGATGAGAATGCTTGAGTAGCCAAAAGTTTACAGTATTAACCTAGAAAGAGACAATCCCTGTTTTCCTGTCTGCACTCCAAAATTATCTTCTGTTTTCGCTTTTCTTACACACTTTAGCAGTTAATGGGTGAAATATAATGTGGTGCTTAGAACCAAATGCTCCCTCCACCTTAACATCTTTACTGTAAAATCATACTGTATCTCAGCCTGAGTCACCCACAGCCCTCCATAATTTATTCTTCTGATCCATGCTCTCTGCTAGATAGCTCCGGAGTCTTTTGGCATGCTGAGTTGTGTGGGATAATTTTGAGAAAGGTAATTTCCTTTGTTCATTGTGAGGGAATTTATGATATTTGTTGGTGTGTTTGGTTACATTTGGGGGATCTGATCACCAAAAATTCAGCACTGAGGCAATCTGTCTGTCTGGAAAGGGTCTGCCTTTTTTCTCGTTGTTTTCTGTAAATTATTTATACTGTACATTGGGGGTCTAAAATGCAGGACCATGGTAATTAATAACAATGTTTAGTAAATAATTAATAATAATTAGCAGTATTGATATAGCCATAACAATAGAAGTAGCAAATAATTCACCATTTAAAAGCCATATAGAATAAAGTTATAAGGGAAGAGGAAACAAGGTTTATTTCAGAACTGCTGCCTTTTAAGCAGATTACTTCTTCAACAGAAAATATTTTTGATCACTTCAAGTATAAAATCAACTTCTTATTTTACCTCAAGTTCACTCTTTCAAAAGTTCCATTATATATTTTTTGCTTGAGACACATTTCCTCTCTCAATATTTATTATGAGTAAGGCTGTAATATTTATTCTTCACAGGCACACGTTAAGGTTGAAAATTTATTGGAGGCAGAGATGTTAACATCTCAGCGCCAGAGCTCTATGTTATCCCAATTTTCCAGGGTTTTTGTCAGTAATTAGTATTCTTCTGTGTCAATAAATCATTTATATTTTCATTCTCAAACATAATTTCAGCCCAGAGAGAAACTGTAATAAATACTTATTATGCACATGATATATTACTAATGAAGAAGATGATAAATTGCTAATGGAAAAAAATGTATTGTGAAAGCCTTGCTGAAATATAGGTAATAAATATTACACTTAGAATGCAATTTTCAGGTGATCAGACATTATTATTAGATTTCATATGCCCTTCATACACACAGTTCTCATTCAGTAAAATTCTACAGGTTTCTTTCTGCTCCACTGAATCCACCAGGCCTTCGGACACTGATATATGCAGGATCCACATCAAGCTGTGAATTAGTCAAGGAAGAAAGACATCTAATGTGATTTTATGCATCAGCAGGTTGTCCCATTGTCACACACGATGTCAGGTCTGAAATATAAGAAAATTGTCCTAGGAATATTTAGCAAAATCAGTCGTAGAAGAAAATGGGAAGAATCCAAATTCTGTCTGGAGGTCAGCACACTTGTCAGGGAGCTGTGATGGAGTCAAGCAGAGAGCCAAGTGTGACCGTGCTTCCAGCAGGGCAGGGACCTCACCAGTGTGGGATCTACTCCCATGGCTCCAGAGCAGGAAGGGCAGAGCAGGGTCTGAGCAGGGTCACAGCCACAGGATGGCTTGCCAGGGACATAGGGATGGGGATGAGCTGGAGCTAGGCTGGGGTGGTGGCCAGGGCCAGGAATGAAGAGGTAGGAGGCTCAGGGATTCCTGCCACCCAGCTGGGGCATGACAAGGAGCAAGAGATGCAGCTTCAAAGCAGGTCAGGGTGAACACAGGGAGGACCTTGCCTCTCTCAGCTTCTTGCAAACAGCCCTGCTACACAGCTGCATGGCTGCACCAGGCTGGACCCCAACCCATGACAAGCCCTACCAGTGGGTGGGTGGCTGAGGGAAGATTTGCACACAGGAAGGCTTTGAAATGCTATGCTCTTCCTTCTCGGGGTTTTAATCACACGATCATCAGCTATACAATAACACTTCAGAGTGAAAGACCAGATACCAAAGCAATTACAAGAGGCCAGACAAATAGAATCATCCCTCACATATAAAAAATACAAATTAAAATTTCTTGTCATCTCAAAAACGAGAAATATTACCAGTGAACATCTATCAAAGAAGGAGTTTGACAGTTCAATAATCTTGGATATAAATAACACAAAATGGAGAAAGATTCACATTTAATGCAAAATCCTTAATCCAGCAAATTTAAAATCAAGGATTTTAACAGACAGATGTTAAGCAAGGTCAAAACTTAGAGTACAAGCTCTGCATTCCCAGAAAGCTCAAGCAGATTTCCTTAATAGGGAAACCAAGTATATTCAAAGCAAATCTTTACTCTTGTGAGAGTGTATTCTACCAGACATTGGAAAGTAGATGTCAAAATTTCTTAATTAAAAGAGGATATTTTAGCATCATTATATACTGATTGTAGGCACTAGGAATGTCTACAAGAGGATGTCAATTATTTCCTACCAAATAACTTACTTCAATGCTTTGATGAGGTTTAATTTTAAGGTCCTTCACATTCAGGCTCCAAATATTTCAATATTTTAATGCTATCCCTCAAAATTTTTTTTTTTAGACAAAAATATTTTGGTCCTGCCTTCCAAGTCACTCGAAATTCTGCATCAATACACCAGATGTATTGATTGCATTACCTCTTTTTCTCTTTAGCATTACTTAATCAGACTTTTTTCCATGAAAAATATCACTTTTGTATTATGCTCTATTGTTTTTAAACAAAACCAAGAAATTATTTTCTTCCAATCCAGTATCACAAACCATCTAGTAGTTTTTCTTCTTTTAATATCTGAGACATATGGTTTGGAATTAAAATGCTCATATTTCACTCTCTCTATTATCTTTTAGATATAGCATTCACAGCTTATTTACTAGGGATTCATTAAGCCATATGGTGAATAGTAGTTTCACATCAGGTACGACTCAGTCAAATAATTAAACAGTTGCTCTGTTTTAAATGCACATTTCAGTCCCAATGAGACAGGTGAAGATAATGCTTACTTAAACATTATTCTACTTAAATGCACTTAAAATAGATTCATATCCTGATTTGTAGTAGCAACTCAAATCCAAATATATGTGTGCCCAATGTCATTATCTTCTAATCAAACACAACATTGTGCCAGATAATGAAGCAGGTCTCAGATCTCTCATTAAAGAGGACCTCCTTTTCTTTTTCCAAATAATAATAGGGGTTTATCAGCTTGCAATTTATGCTTTAATAGTTCTTGTCAAAACTCTTGTGCTCACATAAAAGCTTAGCAAAAGCATCTTAAAATTTGCAATCCAAATTGAGTTTGCCTCTTCAGGATTTTTATCGATGCAGAATAGTCTAGCTGTGTTAAGTATAGGTTGTCAAATTTTGTCTTACTCTTACCTGAGTCCTAAGATGATAAACAATTTCCACTATAGCCGACATGTATTGCTGAAAATTCCCATGCTCTTAGCTCTGAAGTGCTTTAAAGTGAAATGATAACAAAAAAGTACACCCTCCTTTCCATTATCTGCTTTTATATTTCAATAAAAGGTGTTTTCATTCTTGTTTTCAGATGTTTGCTGATTCACACAAAGAAAACCCCAGATAATTTTGCAATTTAAAATACTCTTTACAATTTTAAGAGGAGTTTAACTGTTTGGGAAATACTCTGCTGTAGAGATGTCAAAGAATTCTTTACATTACAACTGAAAGTATAATCTTTTCACTTTTAAAGATTTATATACAAGAGATTTTAGATCCAGTATATCAATACATGTTTGTCTATTCTTGTGAAAGGAAGATCAGTGCCTTAGCCCTATTGTAGCTTGTTTTTAAACACAAGACCAGATCGAGGAGAACTAAACTTTTTAAATGAAAACATAGTCAATAAATCATGAGGTTTAAAATTAGCAGAAAACTATCATCCACACATTCAGAAGTTGTTTTACCTTACTCTTATTAGTACTGTTAGCATTGATTCACTAGTACTGTTAGTATTAGTAGTTGTTCTACTGAAAGTAAAAAAAAAAAAAAAAAAAAGAAAACTAATTAAAAGCTACTTAACTGTCCTATATAACCAAAATAACAGAAATGTAAACTATTTAATACTTCCACTACTTGATCTTGAATAGAGATTCCAAAATAATTTCAAATTTGCTTGCTCTCCAGATATGGATCCTCTGTATTCAGAACAGCTGTGTGTGTTAATCCTTTAGCCATAGCAGCAGCAGGGCCCATGGAGCTGGAGGCATCTGTACATGACTGAGATTCTACTGCACTGACTGAATGACTGCAGACTGCTGCTGTGAGGAAGTTTTATACACAATTAACATTTTTCTACTTAATTTACATCTTATGCAGATGGAAATATATACATTTTGATAGGTATATTTGTAACTATAAAAATTATTTCATCTTCAAAGGCAATACCTGGTGCAAGTATTTTGTGAATATTTTCCTCTGTCAGCTTTCTAGAGCTCTATGGGCCAAGACACAGAAGACAAAGACGACATTTACAAGCAACTCAAGTAATTTACATCTTTACAAATTAAATCTTGTAGATAGCCACTTGCTAAAAAGCAGCACACAGGCCAAGCTTTGAAAGAAAGCAACTGAGATGAATGCACTTAGGACAGAAGAAGTTGAATAAGAAACTTCTACTGCGCAAACAATGGCTTTTCTACATAATCTCTGTAAAGACTAATGTTTAGGAGCCTTCTCCCTCATTAATTCATTCATTTCCCTCTAAAATAAATGAGGAATATGGTGCTATCTGGATGGCAAGTGTGTTAGTGGTCCAGACAAGGAGCCTGGAAATGTCAGCAGGCAGTTTGCCTTCAGCTTTCTAGAGACACCCAAGAAAAAAGATTTAGCAAAGAAGCAGGTGGAAAAATTTTATGCTGTGGGGATTATAGACATCACTCAAAGCAATAGGTATATCCATCCCTCTGGGAATCAGCAGAACAAAGCTAAACCTTTCTTTTAGAGTACAACCAGCATCAAATGCCTGGGAAATTTATATCAAGATGTAGTTTCCTATTTGATTTTTTGCTTACTGGAACTGAATATGTCCTTTGCCTCCAGAAATGACCTTCCCAGAGAGACAGAGAAAATTGCTGTCTCCTCTGTAATGGGGAAAAGAAAGACAGCACCCTTCTGCTACAGATGGGAAAAAAGATTATATCATGGGAGAAACAGAAGGAAAGCCAGTCCTTTGGGATATTGATAACACACTTAACTGTGTCCTAGATTTTGGGTCTAGCTTAGAGCCGTACTTGCATTTGGCATTAAAGATGAACATTAAAGTGTAGTTTAAATACAAATAATGAGGGCTATTTATAAACTTTGCAGATATGTGTGTGTAATATACATTCTGAGCACATAAAGGATTAGACCATTTAAAGGAATTTGGCCTGGAAATGCTTAGCTTCTGGACCTTGACTTGGCTTAAGGGCAATGAGAAGTACACCAGGTTCAACACAGGTCTCACTGGCTTAAAAGTTGATACATATTGGGACATAAATCTGGGCTTTTCAAGATTTTAGGAAGAAGTAGTAAGGCTCCTGCAGGGTTTGGATATCAGCAGAATTAAGCAGTATTCGTCACAAAAACTTCAGAATTGCAGTTTTGGGCATTCAGTGTCTAAATTTTGCCTTGTATGAAATAACTATTCTATATCTTATTTCTGTGTGATACAAGGTCTTGAAATAAACTTCATACCTAATTTTATACAAGTATATGAAGTTTCACTGTGAAGTTGTTATAAACCAAGTCTCAGTGAATCCTGTTTATCATTCCTTCTGCATTGATAGTGTCCTTGGCAAATGGCCTCAGTCACTGATGCAGAGAAGTGCACTTTAGTATTCAGCTAATGTACAGTTGGGACCCCTAATGATTCATGCCATTATAAAATTGACTGAGATCACCTAAAGGAAAGAAACAAGATCATTACAAAACCTTCAGTATTCTCCCAGTCTTGGAATGCTTGTGCTCTGAAGACAGAATTCCCTTTTAGGTATTCTGAAATGTCTAATGAAGGCTGTAGAAGAAATTTTGATGATATTTGCAATTGAGGAGTCTCTAGCTATTCTAATTGTTCCACCTGTTTGGAAAAGAGATGAAGGCCAAAATAAGGTCAGAATAAAATTAACAGATAAGCAAAAATTAGAGATGAAGACACTACATTTAGCTCAGTCAGAATTACAGAGTATTTCTAGGTCAGGGTTAATAGCAAGTGTCTGAGCTCTCTACCCAGAAACTGCTATAGATGATGGATTAGGTTTACTGGTGTATTTTAACAGACTGGAACAGCAAGGATTCCTGGTAATATTTATCTCAAAGATCAGCATTTTCTTATTTCTAATTAATCTAAAGCCAACTTGACATATTGTCATAGTTTTAATGAAATTTGAGGTTTGATATTCAGAAAAAGGACTCAGAGAAACCAGAATCACAGAAGATATTTTCCAAGAGGAAATGGAGTATAGTGGTAACATTTATCTACACCATGAAGATTTTCCATACTTTACACATAGCTCCTGGTTTTCTAGATATTTAATTTTGTTGTTTTCAACTGAATCATGATAGAAAACCTGCACTAAACGTGTCTTGTGGGCAAAACACCCATGCAATTCCAATGTATGATGGCTAGTGAACATACAAAAAAGTACAGGTTGCTCAAACAAATAAAACTATCTACTGAACACCATCAACAGCAACTTTTCTCAGGAGAGAAGAAGAAAAAGTTATGATTAGTTGAAAAGTTAGACAGGTGTGGCCAGTTAGAATATTACAAAACATAGATTAAAATCCAGATTAATGTGGTAGCAGACTTAATTATTTCTATAAACAAATAGCAGAATTGTAGTGAGGGCTCGGCTGATCACATACACTGTATTTGATCCTTGGGTTGGGAATAGTTTCTGTTTTCAGCCCTGCATTGGTGTCTTGCACTAAACTTTTATTCCGATGTTACTCAGAGTCAGAACATTACTCAATACAAATGAGCATAAAAGCACATTACATAACAGACCCACAGTTCGAAGACAAAGAAGAGAAAAAAACATAAAGGCGTGGAAGAAATTCCTTCCATTTAAGGCACTGAAGGAAAGAAAGAGCTGGGATACCTGTGAAGTATTTGAACAGGATTTCTTTCTACAAATAAAGACCTTCCCTTATAAAAACACTTCTGCAAATGTAGAATGAAGAAAATCAACTTTTGAAAAGTCAGATATAATGGAAGTATTGGAAGTATGCAATAGATGACATAAAATAGCTACATAGAAAATTAATAAATCCTTGTTATCTTTTGCATTTTTAATATTTTCATATTTTCCTGGTCAGCATATTTAGTTACTTGATTTTTATACAATTCATAGTATATATTAAAAAATATTTTGTTTTATTTTAACACTAAATAAAATTACTACAGTGTTTCTCTAATTTAATCTTCTTGCCTGATATAATATATAAAATTTAATTTACCTCTACAAGTAATGCTTGGTAGGAAATTTGTTCATTGAGTTATACCTTTCAACATTTTTCTTGCAGGTAACGGAATAGATAAAAATAAACCACATTTCACTCAAGCATTTTATGGCATGCCGTCAGCAAATGCCTAAAGAAACACAAACCTAAAGCATTAAAAGTGAAACCATTAACTTGCAGATAAATCATAGAAACTTCTCATTTAAAAATTATTTGTAAAGGTCTAATGAACTGTTAGGGATGAGAACTGAAAATTGTCACATATTACAGTCCTCCTCATCTCTAAAATAAATGCAGCCTTATTTCAGTTGGACACAAAAATAAATTCCATTAGCCCCATTTATAATTTTAAAGCATAGAAAGGGTAACTATAAGAATGCATGAGCAAATGTCTTCTTTCACATTTACCGCCTAGGGAAAAATGTGAATATATTTCCCTCACTTAAATAAAATCCATGTCTGAACTCAGAATAAAATTAGAAATTTATTCCTGCACACATAAATATGACAGTAGAGTATTTAATTACTGATAACTGTAACTGTCATGCTTGAGTTCTCCATTCTCTAAAATAGACTTCTTTATGTATCACACCACATTACTGAATACTGTTAATCTTCAATATATGTAATACATTAGGCAAAAAGAAATTAATTTCTTGTGGGTTTTACTTCAAGAAAGTATATTTGAGACAGTCATTTTGGTCTGACTTTGCCACTTTTGGAAAAAAACCACAAACAAACCAACCCATCACAAAAAAGCCCAGAAATTTTGTGGAAATTTAAGCCATATCTCCTGACATAGGAGCTACCTTATAAAACACAGGCTAGAGCCTTCCATTCATAAACACTTAAGAGGGAGATAATTTAAGTTCAGTTGTTTTGTGGGCTTCTCATTGCTATTGGTTTGGGGGCTCTTTTTCTTTAGTTGTCCACATGTTGCCCACACCCTCTGCCCCCCAAACGAGTAAGAGATTGTACAATTGACTTTTCTAGGAGACTACAAACTAACTTTTGTTAATGCCATGCTGTATGACACAACAACAGCCTCAATATAACTTCTTCAGTATTAGAATAATTTTGAACTTCAAGGATTTCTGTCTTCCTCTATGGCTCTAGTTAGAATTAACTTACTCCATTTTTCAAAACTAATGCCTATTCAGCATGTATGTCAGGAAGAGTGCAAGTGGAGGTTGCACACACTCTCAACAGCTCTAGTGACCAAATCTTTGGGGTTTCTGAAATATGAAATCAGGCTCTTTTTCAGAAATTAGGAACATCAGAGAAGTCATGCCACAACTGGGAAAAGAAATCTGAAATGTTATTTGACAATTATGTAGCTACCAGGTACTACTAACATATTTTCAAAAAATACCCACATTTTTTTCTTAAGTAAATAACTGTCAGTATCTTTTCTATCTCTTCCTCTGCCACCCAAAGGTTTGTTCATTTTGGCTTTTCTGTGGATTGAGATTTGTACAGAGCAAAGGAAAAACTCAGGCAACAAGTGGAAAGGTTTATTGAGAGCAAAGAGGATGGCTTCATTTTCCCTCTAATATCAAACTGAGTATTTCAGGTAAAGTAGGAAATCTATAGATTTCCCCTAACTTCAGATCTTATTCTGAAGCCTTGTTTTCAGACCTTGAGGAAAAGAACAGGAAATTTAACAGAAATGGAGAGATTTCACAAACCAGTTCCCTTGCAGAAATTTAGTCTTCACTTTTCAAGAAGCATTACTCCAAAAAAAACAGAAGCCAAAACAATAGAATGACAGGTGGTTTTTAAATTTCTATTTTTATTGTCAGTCAGGCAAAGAAATTCTCAGCACATATCTAACACAGACTATTGAAATTGCGTAAAAAAAACAAGTCACTGAGTTATGATCACTCTACTACAATATCCAGGCAAATCTTTCTTCTACCATACTCAGAATTACTATGCAGTTGATAGTGTTGGCATGTTCATAGCTACCATCTGACACCACACTTTTTCAAAATCCTCAGAAGGTTACTCAATCTCATCGCATATGGGTGTGAACTACAGTGATACTACTGAAATACTATTGCTACAAGGCTGAAGATTCTGCCACACCAGCAAACTTACCTTACCACAAAACCCCACTAACAGTTCTACTAAAATTAATATACTACTAGAGGAAAATAACGGATGGATGGGAAGTGTTGTGAGTAAATCCAAAATTCTTCTAAGCAAATCCAAAATTCAAGTTTCATTATGACAATGTATGATTTCAATTCCTAAACCACCTGGAGAAGGTTAGCACTGGAACAGTACCATCATCTGAAGAAGATGCAGCATATTCCATTCACCTTCTTAACCTTTCAGCTGAGAGGGTTGGGTGATGGAAAGAAGGGATAACATTATACTTCCTTTTTGAAGTTCAGATCTAGTAACAGACTTCCTAACTATACTGAATCAAAAAGGCACAGCTGCAGAATTAGAGCTTTTCCTAAGAACTTAAATGCCTAGTATATGAGAAAAATTTTGAAATATGCTATATGAAAAGCAGTCAATTGTGAAAGCCAATAATTTGTACTAATTATTCATCAGGTTTTACAGACTTTCAAATCTGACCTTTGAATTCCTGATACTGGGTCTGTAATACATCAAGAGTAGTAAAACTAAATTATTAAAAAAAGAAAAAAAAAAGGATTAAAAAAAAGAAGCAGTTAAACTCTTCAGCTGATTTGTAATGATTTAGCTGCTCTGTGACCTCCTCCAGTTTTCAGTGTTACACAAGTAGGGAAACAGTGCACACAGAACTGACCTGAACCACAACAACACTGGGGTTCAGGGGCCCAATGTCTGCTAGGTGAGACATGAGGCACATCTGCTGTCACCTCTGCAGTATCCCAAGGACACCACATGTCATGCAGAGAGAGGGATTTGCTACGAGTGCTGCAGCACAGGGAGATCTGAGAAATGTGCTTTGCAAGAAATCAAGAGAAGAGAGAGTGAAAGCACATCATTTATAAAACAGCTTGACTGAGCAAGTAAGTCTGATTACCTGCACCGTGCACCTATTGTCACAACGGCTCCACGGGGAGCACATTCATTTGTCATTTCCACCGTACCATATCTCAAGACATACAAGTATTACATCGAATGCAGCCCTCAGCAGTTGGCTTGCAGCCTGCTTTCTGGCACATCTCAAATCCATAGACAAATGCTGAGAAGCAGCATGCTGCTCTTCATCACCCTATTTCTAACCTCTTGTAAAGCATCTGCACACAGGCTTTATTTCACTGGCTTTAGGTTTTCCCAGGTTACTCCTCGTTACAGATACTTGCGTTTGAAATAGGTGAGAGTGCTCCTTGTGGGACTCCAGGGCCTGCGGGACCCTGCCAGAGCCAGGGTGCTGCCAGAGGGGCACGACCCAGAGCGGGTCAGGCTGGCATAGGCAGAGGGAGAGGGAGAGGTGGAGCGGGGTAGGGTACTGTAGCCAGAGCGGGACAAGCTGTAGGAGGAGCGGTTCAAGGAGCTGTAGGGAGGGCGTGTTAGTGTGCCATAGGTGGCACGGGTTGAGGAGTAGCCCGAGCGCCCCTCGGGGCTCCACAGTGATCGAGAGGTGGGAGCCCACATGGAGCCCAAGCGAGTGGTGGTGTCATAGGAGGGACCCCACTGAGAACCACACAATGAGCGAGACCCAGAGGTGCCCACAAGCTGGGAGATGGAGCGAGAGGTGGGGGCACAGAGGGAGCGGGCTGTGGCACCTGCCAGGGGCCGTGGAGACGGGGAGCATGGGAGGCAGGCAGCACCTGATGAGTCCAAGGGCTGAGCAGCGGGTGAGCTGGCAGGGCGGGCCCCCACGGCCACCAGTGAGGTGGAGGTGGGTGAGCACAAGGAGTGAGCTGCAGGGGGCCCCACTGGGCGGGGGGCTGGAGAGCACAGCGAGTGGGATGCCGGGGGTCCCACGGGACGGGGGGCTGGGGAGCACAGAGATGCTGAGGTGCTGCCCACCTGCAGCACTGTTGGGGTGCTGCTGCGGTCAGCAGCACGGGGCACTGGGGAAGCCACTGGGGAGCACATGCCATGGGCTACGGCCGCACTCAGGGGTTGGGAGGACAGGGTGGCCACTGGGCCACATTGAGGCTGGGTGGTGGGAGAGGGTGTGGAGCTGCAAACAACATGTGAGATGGAGGCACCGGGCACTGAAATGGGAGTTGGAGGCTGCATGGGATTACCAATGGTGTGGACTACAGGAGAGCACATGGAGTAGGATGGGGGAGCGGACATAGGGACTGTCTGCGTTGCCCCATTGGGACTGGGGCCAGCCATGAAGTGGGTCAGCAATGCACTCACTGCATTGTTTGCGGGGACAGAGACAGAATAGGACATCGGCCCCCCTCCACCTCCAGACGGGTGTGTGGGAGCAGGACCTGTCTCAAACACCACGTGAGGCATAGGGGTGCAAGCAGGGTTGGATGCTGGGGCTGGCATGGAGCCATACATGGATGGAGCCATTGGAGCACACGCAGCAGGAGGTACAGTCTCGCATATGACACGGAAGCCAGGATCGCATCCCATCTCAAAACCAGGATTGATGCTTGGATTGAAGCCTTGGTTGCAGATGGAGTTGCATAAGGGATGGCCCGCAGGGAGATACACGAAATCGTACACAGGCTGCCCCCCTGCACTGCAGTTTGGGTTGCACACTGGGATACAGATATATTCACACATGGAGTTGAACGCAGGGTCCGCCACAGGGACAGGCCCAGAGCCGTTCACAGGGACAGAGCCGTTCTCACACACTGGGAGTGACCCATTCTGGCTGACGGGCAGGACACCATTCTGGCCTGCGGAGCAACACACTTCAGCCTTGGCGCATCCCTTGCAGTAGGCAAACTTGTGGCACCCAAGGTTGGCCAGGAGCCGGTGGCTGCCAAGCCTGTAAGGTGTGAACTCCACAATGGTCCGTGCCTGTTGGTTGGATGCCAGTGTTCCCAAACTGGAGCAAGACAAGGAAAATAATTAGGACCCTAATCCTTAGCACACAGAGACCTAAGCACTACAAGATGAGTGCACAAAATTAAGTTTGATTTGTTATGACATATTTTAGAAACAAACTGGTATGACAACTTTGTTATTCTTGTCTTTTTCCAAAAAAACCCATATTCTCAGTCATGAAAAGCATAGTAAAACCTTTTTTCCCAAGAGAAGATTTGGAAGACTCCTATAGTCAATTCTGGAATTGGAATTGGAAAATCATTTGTGGTACTGACTTGAATTCTTTAAAAATGCAGCACCCTTCTGCCTCAAAAGTGTATTTATTGCTTACCGTTTCCAGCAGTTCAACAGGGCAGCTTTGTGGAATCCAGTTCATTACTATTCAGTGAGAGCAATTCTTAACTTCTTGCCCTCAAAACTAGTCATACTTTTGTCAGTTCTCCTTGTTATGAAGAGAAGCAATGCATATTAATGAACAGCTACTTTCCCTAGAATATTACAGCATCCTGGAAGTTTCTAGTTTCCTGTGATTAACGTGTTATGAGCTTGGAATGCACATTGCTATTTCTCACTGTCTTTCTCTAATTGTTCCTATATGTAGTTAGTGCCAGTTCATGAATATTTAGAAGAATTTTATTATAAACTCAATAGGATTGTAAGGGACAGGGGACCCAGCTAGCACTTCTTGTAAAGACAAGAGTGCAGACAGATATTTGATGCATCCACTTAAATTAAATCTTGAGAAAAATGAAGGAGCAGCATATCTTGCCAGCTTTAAATGATTATCAGTTTCAAGAGGAGTGAGGCTTTTAATGGAGTCTCAAAGTTATATGAGGCAAAAAGCCCTGCTCATGTGCTGAATGCCAAAAATATCAGAACTATTGTCTCTCTCAAAACCTATTCTGATCTTGCACACCTAGTCAACCCCCAATATTATCCCCATTTAAAGAACTGATGAACTTACTCAATGGTCATTGGCTCTTTGAATAAACCACAGCCTTCTAATGTCATTACACAGTTCTTCATATCTTCCTGGAGAGGATTACAGAAGGAGATCTCTGCAGTACATGGTACTTTCAGTCTGGGTTGGCTCAGTAGCTGGTTAAAAAAGAAAAAAAACACATTTTATGTTTTTTAATCCTTACAAAATTAACAATGAGGTAAATAAGTTGAAGGAAAAATATTAAAAAAGGATTATTCATACACATTTCTTTCTGATTTACCTCTGTGATCTCTATACATTACTAAGGCAACTGTTTTACTTTAAAAATCACACCAATCCGGCTAAATTTTAAAAAAAAGGCAATAAGATAAAAGAAAAATGTAAAGTGTTTCAAGTTTATTGGCACTGTACTTAGGAAGTGGCCAATAAGAGTTCCCAAGTCTGTTTCTTAGATCACAAATTCCATAATTAAAGTTCCTTACCTTTACAATAACAGGTGGTCTGTTGACCACAATATCCCTGCTCACCATCAGAACTTCTCCACACTCTGGGTCTGAGAGAGCAACTACTTTCATAATGTTGTGATCATAGAGATAAGGTCCATATTGATTATAGGATATACACAGCGGAATTTTTTTCACTGTAAAAGAAATTGATTTCATTTTTTTCTGAATTTTTGATTAGTATTCTCACTTTCCTTCCTCCTAAAGTTTAACTCACACTTACAATGGCCTAATTGAATATTAAGTTATCACGGCATCTTTGAAAATAAAACAGAATTTTTCCTGACTTAGGGTGATACATTGCTATCTTCAGCAATCAGTTTCACAGTTTTCAATTCATCTCTCAGTGACTTTGCAAGATCAGATGATGATGATGTTGATGATGAGGAGGATGAGTATGATAATGACAATTATTAAGCAAAATTTGGAAACTTTCCTACCAGTGCAATTCTTTAAGCAGTAATTCAAATATAGGCAAATTAAAGCCTGGTAAAATAGAACTTTAATATCAGTGCAAAAGTTTGTCTTATAATGATGTGGTTTAATTAAAAGGATCTTGTTTCTTCCAGAAAAAGATATTACCATAGAAACAGGTGTTTATGTTCTGCTACACATTCACACTTCTCAGCATATGGTATGTCTACGTGCTCTAAACAAGTGTTTTATAAGGGCTGATATCTTCTGACCAAAGAAAACATTGCTTTTCTGATAGACAATTGCACCTTTATCTTTTGAATACAGAGTCCAGAATTCAAATTTTAATGAAATAATTTTTTAAACTATCATAAGAAACTCTAAACCTTGAGAAATTAAGAAAAAACTGCAATACACCTGTTACTATACACATAGTATTGACAGTGTGTTGACTTTTGAGTGATCATCCTAAAGGGAATTCATCTGTCGATATTGAACACCGTACACATTTCTCTTCCCACCACTATTAGGAAGTCTCCACAAATCCTAAATGACAACTATCTCCTAAAAAGAACAGGGTAGTAGACTATTTCACCTTCTTACCTTCCCTTGGACCCAACGTGACAGTCACACTGTCTTTCCAAAATTGATCCATTGGGCAACCACTGTAGGTTATAATTTGTGCGCACAAATTAAACTTCAGGGTTTTGTTCTCATTACGCAAATTTTCAAGCAGCCAGTGGAGCTGGACATCTTCACCATACATTGGGCAGTTAGCCATCTTTAACCTCATGTTAATTCCAGAGTCACTCAGAAATGGGTTTTTCAGAGATGATAGCTCTCTGTCGATATGACAATTGGAGGCATTGCAATACCCTGGGTGAATCCTTCTGTAAGCCCGGTAATAGGCTTCTTTGTTTTTCACAGAACCTGTTGAAGAAGATACATGATAATGACTCTGCTGGAGGCACAAGAACCCTATTATTATTCTACCCAAATAATAAAGATAATTAAATTTATTGCTTCTGCTTCCTGGAACCTAGAGTAGCAGGTTGCTGTAGAGCAACTGCACCAGATAATGAAATATGAGATACAGCAGCCAGAATGCACAGAAGAAAATAAACATCTCGGGGGAAAAAAATAAAAACATAATTTTACTTTTAAGTAGTTAAATTTAAAAATTATCATGTGAATCTCAAAATGTATAGTTAGCACAAAAATCAAAATATAACTCTTTAAAAGGATAAGGGTGAATATGAGATGCTACCAGCTCTCTCAAAAGAGAAAATATGCCATTAAAACAAAGAAACTATCAATTGTTTTCCAACCAACCAACCAAAAAGAAACCAAAAAACCTCACAGAGCTTGCAAATGTACAGCCAGTTGTGATCTACTGTTCATTCCTTTATGCAATTGTGCTGGCTGAACTCCTCCTTTCTACTGGAATATAAAAATCAGTAATCTATGGCCCAAAGTAAGAACAGCAGAATGTGTTAATAATACATGAATTTAGCAAGTAGATGTTTTTTCTGACAGACCTGGTACAAGAAACAACAAGTAAGGTGTTAATCCTAGGTTTAGAAGAATTTGTGGGTTTTTTCAGACTATCTCAAGTCTGCTAGTATTTTAATCTACTGTACAGATAAGACCAAAACATATGCATACAAACAGTGTTATTCAAAGGGCTGGAACACGTGTCCTGTGAGGTGCAGCTAACAACTTTGGCTTTGTCTAGTTTGGAGAGAAGGAAGCTGAGCAATGACTTCACTGCTCTTTGCAGCTTCCTGGGAAAAGGAAGTGGAAGGGGAGGTGCTGAGCTCTTTTCCCTGGTGTCCAGTGACAGGAAGCCTGGGAATGGTTCAAAGCTGTGCCAGGGAAGGTTTAGACTCAACATTAGAAGCTACTTCTTTACTGTGAGGCTGGTCAAACACTAGAATAGGCTTGCTAGAGAGCTTGGTTGATGTGTCATTGTTGTCAGTGCCTTAAAAAGAGGTATTTAATAGTATGTTTCAACTTTCAATCCTGACATATGAGCCAGTTGGATGAGATGATTGTTGGACGTCTTTCCAGCTGAAATATCCTATCCTATCCTATCCTATCCTATCCTATCCTATCCTATCCTATCCTATCCTATCCTATCCTATCCCATCCCATCCCATCTTATCCCATCCCATCTTATCCCATCCTAATAAATATGTGCTTTGTTTGAATCATCTAAATATATTTAGGAGTTTAAAAATCAAGATCTTTGAAGAGAAAAGCATCTGCCTCTTTCTTAAAAATAATAGACAATTTCAGATTATTCTGTAAATTTTAACACAGGAGAGATTACTTTGATACTTTTATATGATTAGCCTGTAAAATTTTCTCTAACCCATTTAATATGTTTTCATCATACCTAGCTCATACTTGTAAGCTCCAGTGATATCTTCAAATTGCTCATTGCCAACACTCTTGGTGATTAGACGTTGTCCACATGGCCATGTGTCACAGAAAAATTTTGTTCTTTTGGCATTGTTTTGGGAAAGCCAGCCAACGTAGTTTGAATTTACTCGAGAAAACATATGATGACCATCATAATCCAAGTCCAGTTCCCCTTCCCTGATGCTTCGAACCCATGTAGGACCACTGCAAGCTGAACCTAAATGAGAGAACAAAAATGTAAAATAACATAACCTGAGTAGCAAGGAAACTCAGCAACATAATCTGAGGAAAATTATTCTAACTGTAGTAAAGTTACCTCTGCCTGTTTCCAGAGGCGTTGGATCCAGACACTGCCAATCACCACAGCATTGATTTATGTCTCTGCGAGCCATCCAAGATTCATTCCAGCAGTGGTATCGCCTGTAGAATGAAGAAATATATACAATTAAAGATGTCTCTCTTATGACAGAGAAAAACCATGCCAGAGATAATTTTTAATACACTAAAAATTTTGTATGTCTTAACACTATTAATGATGTTTGTGACAGGAGTGGTTTTGTTTGCTTTGTATCACTCAGACTGGAAATTTGTTTCAGAGCCCCACAGACCTGATTGCAAAACATATTTCTTTTAATTGATAACATGCCAACACAGTCCTTTTGTTTAAATTTAACAGAAATTGAAAGGTTTATAAGAATGAAGCAATCCATTACAAGGGACATCAGGAGGACAACATAGGTATCAACCAAGTGATTATGACTGAAGATAATAGTCCAAATCAGTGATAAATTTTCCTTAGCATTTAATGATCTACTTTATACTTTTACAGCTAGTAAGTTTGATAGCCTTATTTTTTTCAGTTGAGAAGGATAAGCAGGCAGCATGGATTCTCACAAGAGGTTTTGCTTTTTTCTCTTTTGAAAATATACATTGAGTAGACTGCCTCTTTAGTAATTTCATGGTTTTGAAATGCATTATTAGGAAACTGAAGAGCACGACCCCACGAAAGAGAGAGATGCACCAAAGAGAGACACTGATCTGCTAAATTTCTACTGGTCTTTCTATCATTTAAGTTTTAAAAAGGGCAAAAGAGCTTGATATTTTTCTTATTTACCATAACTTGTCTTTGCCACACAGGTTTTTACCAGTAGAGTCAAAAATCTCATTGATGCCAAGGGGATTCTCAATTGAGCAAGGAAAACAGAAGCTTGTGACAACACGGCTTGGAATTCCCAAACACCTCATCACTGTAAGAAAAAAAAATATGAAAGAGTCATTAAAAATCACAATTGATCAGGCAAATATTTCACTTATTTCTAAATAATTATCTTATATTCTAATTTGCACTTATAGAGGCACAATGAATAGTAAGTAATATTTGGGATGCAGTGATTCTGTCTTCAAAACTTTTTAGTTCTTGAAAAGTAGTCTGAAAAAAAGTCTAGCAGAAAGGAACACTTTATTAGTCTTCCTACTTGAAATAAAAACAAAAAGACAATCACAAAACCAGATGTTTTAAGTTCAGAAATCATTAACCTGATTCTGCATTAATAAAATGCTATTTTAAAAAAAAAATATATATAGTGTGGTACATATAGCTTCATCTATGGGACTTCAATTCAACTTTCTTCAATGCAGAAGCAGGTTCAGTAATTAAATGGTATAAAGTTGGAACTCAAATCTTCTGTCTGTAGAGTTTAGCGGCATTAAAAAGAGAATATAGCCTGATGCTTTTGTGTTTTTGAGGAGATATTACTAGAGATCTTCCTGTTCATAACTTAGTGGTTTTTCTCATCCTTCAAACATCACGCAAAGCATAAATTTTGGTTCCACAATGAGGTTGGAATAGATGGGCTTTAAAGGTCCCTTCCAACCCCAGCTCCTCTGTGATACAATGATGCTGAACTTCCTCTATGTTTTAATAAAACTTCCAGTATTGATAACTGCATAGTATAAATGTCACAGAAAAGATAGAACTACTTTTCTTGCTCTTCAGCCTGTATAGGAAAGCAAAAGGTTGATAATAAACACTATATCAGGATCATGAGAAAAATATTCAATTTCTTTTCTGGTAAAATACATATAAGTAAAATTCTTCGAGTAGTTTTTAGGGTCTGAAGTCTTTGATCCTTGTTTTCTCTTTTCTTTTTTCTGTAAACTAGGTAAGGGCAAACTGAAATATCATACCTGTACACATTACTGAAGCAAGAGATCCACAGTACCCATATCTGACGGGTCTGCATCTGCCACTGTACCACTGCTGTAGAATAGGGACACTTCCATTCCAGGAAAATGGCTTTGTTCCTTTCAAGTAATCATTGTTTTCTGGAATCTTCATGATACTGTTAGTGGTATGGCTGCTTATCTAGAAAAAGAAAAGAAAACCAACCTTTTCAAATAGCCAACCATGTCTTTCACATTCTAAGCATGTCTCAAAATCATCAGAGATTAGCATTACAAGTTTAATTTTCCTGTGAATCTGAGCACAGGAAGGATGTTCCCTGCGCCCCTACTGTGTGAGATTGCAGTTAGATTTTGTACTTCTATAGTATAATGAAGTGTGACCTGATCTATTCAGAGGTCTCACACCACCACAGATCTTACCATGTGATTCACCACCATGCTGACATGCACAGGGTCATTGCGCCAACAGTGGTCACGATCAGAGCCATGATGGTAACTTGCACCCATATCTAAGATCTTCAAGCAGATATCCAGAATCCCATCTTCAAACTGAGGAGAAAGAGTATAACATAGGTATCATGGTATGCTGATGTTGATTAAGTACATTTCTTATCAATAATCCAGTCTTTTTCACTTATATTAGCTGCCCTCTCTACTCTCCTGCTTTTTTTTTTCTTTTTTTCTCTTTTTTTTTCTTTTGTTAAATCAAGAACAGCTCCAAGTGGTCTGCATGGTGATTCCTATCTGCCTAAAGGAAAACCAAAGGCAAAAACATGCCATTTTTACTTATGTTTGACCAATGGAATAATTTTCCTTCAGAAGCACAATATTTGTTTCACCTGTTCCCAAAACATCCTGCAATTTCCCTCATTTTACTAGAGAAAACTGTTCCAGTTACTTGGGCTACAATGAAATTCTCAGACATTTTGGTTTGTGTATGCATAGTCTGGACTGATCCTGAAACCCTTTGCACTACAAATAGAGCATACGTTTCTGAAAAAATACAGACAACACTTCATTTATCAGTATATGGATGACATCTAGTTCTGAACAAGGCTTAAAAAAATACCTGTCCAAAGTGCCATGGTCGAGAGGTTATGTGCTTGTGAACTCCTTCATACAGTATTCCATGTTCATTCAGAACATATTCTTCTCTATGGGCCTGACTGTCCAAATATACAGGGTCATCTGGAAAAGATGAAGAGCTTTCATTCAGACAAAATGTACCTTTCTAGCACTTCTGTATTTTCTGCTTCATTGGATCCCTCTTTCCTTTCCTACCAGTTTTTGATTTATACTTTTAAGCATGTTGAAGGTTGTGGGCTCTTTAAGCACACACAGACAATTCATTCCTACTTACAGCGAGATACTGTCTTTATTCAGTCTCTCCCTGCTGTAGAACACATGAATAGAAGAGCTGGCAATTTATCTTCACACTAAGCTGCTCTACGAGTCAAACACGCAGCACATAGAGTTGTGTATCTGATTTAGATCAAATCAGCACAGACAATGTGAATATTTGTCATGTAATGATTTTGGCAAGGTCCTACAGACTACAGAATTGCTTGCTACCAGAGCCAGATCCACAGAATTTAATTTGTATTTGTACTATATTATTTTATGGTGATAACACTATTCACAGAATTACAAAATGGTTGAAGTTGGAAGGGACCTCTGGAGATGATCTGGTCCAACCTCCAGCCACTTTCCCATGTCACTTCCAGGCAGCTTTTTAATATCTCCAAGAATGGAGACTCCACAAGCCCTCTGGGCAACCTGTGCCAGTGCTCAGTCACTCTCACTGTAAAAATGTGCTTCCTGATGAACAAAGGAAGCTTCCCAATGCTTTCTATCCTGTCAAGACACTGTAAAAGTTGTGGGAAAAAATTATACCCTACTACCATAAAGAAGCAAATCAAGATCAAAGCAATGGCTTGAGACAGTCTTGAACTTGGAGGAAAAAAATAAAAATAACAAAATTAAACCCCTCCTTGATTCTCATTGTTTCTGTGACTACATCTTTTACATAGCAGCTAAAAAATAAATATCTTCAACAGTTTTACTCATCACTAGCTATTTTTCTTAAAACAATCTGATAGTCACTAGAGTTCTTACCTGCACACCAAGGGTTAAAAAGGACATAAAAATCTCCAAGACACCTCTGATATGTGTGACCACAAGATGTGATTTGCATATTGAGAATATAACGGCCAATGCAGACATTGGAGGGAGGAAACACGCTGATACTGATGCATTTTGGCTGATGAACTTTGTAGGAAGCACTCCAGCAGGTTTGATCCAGACATCTGCCCATTGGGAAGGTGCATTTTGTCTCATTTGATTCACAAGGTCTGAGGCCTGTTCAGGAAAATAAAAACCACTTCCATCAGACTAAACAAAGCACATGTAAAAGGCTAGCAATTTACTTAGGCATCATTTGCAAGGCGAAACTCACAAGGGTGGATTTCTTTTTCACTTGTCACTTCTCTAGCAGAGTGAGAAAACTTTACATATTAGAAGAACTGCCTGGTTTAGGGGAAGGAGTCTCTTCACATGGAACATGATTGAGTAGATTATGGGAATATGAAGACTATGAAGGAAGTCTTCTGAAGACTATGGATAATATTACTAGCCAGCAAAGACTAGGGAAGACTAAAGAGTGTTTGGGAGTCACTACCTGTCTCCACGGTGAAAGCCGCCTGGTCCACGGAGTCATCCCATTCCCGATTTTGGAAACGAGCATAAAAGCTGAAGGCTTGCCCTCTCCTTATTATCTGTCTGTCAGTTCCGAAGAAATGGGTATTATGTATTTGACAGTTCGAAGGACAGTTCAAGTCGACTTCTCCCAGCTCAATGACTGCAGGACAGAGAAAGAAGCACAAAGAAAAAGCCCCATATAACTAAATTCCCATCTTTGACTGTGGTTAAGATCAGGTGAAAGAGGAGATGATGAAAGACAGAGATAACTCTTTCAAAATTAATTCAAGACTTTGTTCAAAATTCAGCAAGACTGAAATTGAGACATACATCCATAAATGTTCCTTTACATGTTCACCACTTTCCTAGCTTGCAGATGGAAACTCATCTAACTCTTTGATTTTTAAAGCTGTGCTGCAAGTTTCACTTCTTTTATATAGTTCCTGATTGTATTATAAATACCTGATGCTAAAGGACAATATTCTCCACTTGAAAAGTTGACTTTGTATTGTAATATTCTCTCCACACATTACAACATGCTGTCTACAGACAGTTACAGTTTTGCACATGCTATCATATGAGATGTTTGGATTTGTTTTACAAAAAAAAAAAAAAAAATTAAATAGAAAAAAAAAAAACTTGATAACGTGAATTTGGAAGCTTAAGTGGCACTCTAAATGATTTATGAAAAAAGATATGTATAAATATCTACCCAAAACTTTAAACAATTTTAAATATGCATGGAAATGTCTCAGTCTGCACTCCCAAAGTCATAAAAAAGTTTGCAGATATCTTTGAGGAACTTAATGGAAAAGGAAATATTCACAAATTGTGACATTTAAAAATGCTGACAATCTACCTCAGGTACTGTGATTAGCTTGACAAAAATCTTGGCTGATTCCCCCTTAGGCATCCTGCCTGCATATCAGTCATTTCATAGGAGTAATTATGACACTGGTGCCAGAAGGATGGGTGGCAACATTCATCTTTACTTATTTGCATACAACTTTTTATTTTCAAAAGTTCTTCACACTAATTGAAGACGATGGGAGCCACAGATTCTCAGCAGTTGTGGAAATTGGGTTTACTGATGTACAAAGTCTTATACATTATTATAATTTTAAAGGTTTAAGTTTGGTCCTGCTAAGCCTACAGAAAAATCTGACAATGCAACTTCTCTAACTACATGGGTACCTCTTTGAATACAGAATTAATGTTTAGGGAAAAATAATTTTTCCCATCCAGAACCAAGGGTGTACCCACACAAGGGGAGACTCATAGCTAAGCCCTTGGGATCAGGACATTTTTAACACAAACCAGTGGAGTTTCCCAGAATCACATCCTGAATTAAATAATAATTTAAATTTATTGGGGGTGGGGAGGTGGAATAGGCAGGAAAGGGGCAAAAAGAAATGCAGCTTTTTCTGATCTGTGTTCCTTGAATAAAAATAATCTTATTTCTCATCTAACTATTTAAATTTGGTAATGAATTGGTCATTCAGATCTTCAACAGAGATCAGCAACAAATGCAGAGCTGGGTGCTACCCATGATAAAAATATGCACACTATTAACAACAACCAAAAAATACAGGAGTACATTGCATCATTATTGCTCATGGATACAACATACCTTCTGACAAGAAAAAGCAACAGAATTGAACTGAAAATCTCATCTCTTAATGACAGTTGTCAACCATAACAAAAAGTATTCTGGTCAAATCGAAAGTGCTTGTAGCACACATGGCAAATTCCTGAAGTCAAGAACACTGAAAGAACCTGATCCTTGTCTGCTCGCTGGAGGTGTTTATAAACCAAGACAACTACTCCTCATCCACTCAGTAATCCAGCTGAACTGGAACATCAGGGAGCTGAGATATTACGTTTCCCAGGGAAGCTCTCTAAAGTCAGCCCACAGTTTGCTTATCAGATTTAAGTATCGCACTGGATCACAAAGGAGCTAATGATTGCTTTCTTAAGCAAAGGCAGCTCAGAAAAAATACGAAAGGCAATTCAGTTTCACATTTCTTACTGGTTTTCTGCTTCTGGTGGAAACCTGACCATCAATACCAGTCACAGGTTTTTCTCTATCAATTCATATTTTGCCTCCATTCAAGACAGAATATTTCAGGTATTCATTGGGAAATAAGTGCTTCCAGCATAAGAATACTGAAACCTAGCACTTTGTAATTTACGTTGGAAATAAAATTTATTCTTTTTCATGCTATTTCCTGTTCTCAGAATTGTGTGTTGTTTCACCAAATCTTCTCCATAGCTCTCTTTTTCCTTCATAATAGTTATTTTCCAAAAGTTTTTTTCCCCTTTCTCACTACTTCCACAAAGAGAATCCAAACACACAAGTAATCTCTAGACTTGATGCCATACACAAAAATTGTGCAATTTTTTTACGTCTGTACACATGACCATTTAATTAGTTCTATTTTCAGTCCTGATTTAAGGGATATAAAAGTTACAAGACACTTACCTTCCATTTTTCTTCTACATGTACTGGTATCTGAGGCACAATACTGGTGGAGCTACCACCTCCTCAGCAGGACGCACTGCAAGGTCTGGCTGATCTCCTCTGCGAACCAACCTAATTTCCTCTCAGTAACACTTATATTCAGAACTAAGAGGCCGTCACACATGTTGCATCAACAAAATACCAGTTTTAAAAGAGGCCCCACCCATGTGTCTACTGATGCTCATAAATGATTCATTTTAACTTCCAGCATTATTAGGGAGAGTCCTGCGGCTGAAGGGAGGGAAGAGATCTTGGTACCTCACCTATAGCACAGTGCTCTCTGTGTCCCACAGCTTGCCCTGTCTCAAAAATACTTTAAAGCCAGGAGGAATCCAAACATGTTTCAGGGTAAGCCATTATTTGTAGCCACCCAAAGTTGCCATAAATACCAGCACCTACTGTTCCCTTCTAGACATCTTCAGACAGCTATGGAAAACAATAAGGAACACTAGACTAAAGCTGAATTTACACTCTAAGAATATGATAAGCAGTGGACATTTTTAGTGTAATATAAGCAGAAAGTCCAACTTTCAGAAAGTCTGCACAGCACTCCCTCCAAAGGGAGGTCAGAACAAATGATCAGTTACAAACTTTTCCAACTAAATTGTAAAATATGCAGAGAGCATGCACTAAATTGAAATTGACAATAAAATTTAACCTAAAAGTTACATACATTTTTTTATACTTTGTGTGTATTTATTTCCTAGCAAACAGTTTTGTAGCTTCTTAGGTTACTCCACCTCCCTTCCCCTGAAATTATAAAAACCATTTCCAGCAATATCTGTGCACAAAAACCATTTTAGTACTTTAATCCAAAATTTGTGCTATTTTATTTAAGTTCCAGGTGTATTTAATAAAATAAAACAAAACAACCACAACAATGTTCTCTTTGCACTCTGAGTGATGAATACTTTAGCCTGCAAATAGGAGACATGGATTGAAATTTCTTCTGGTAAAACCAGAATGAACATGTGCTACAGTTTCCTCCTATCCTTCTTACGCCTCTGTGCCAAGCTTTACTTCATAAGCTATCTTCTGAATCCCTCAAAGTTATTCTGCTTTGGATTAAAAGAACTAACCCTAAAACAAACAAAAAAAAAAACCCCAGACAAACCGAAAAAACACCCAAAAATCATTCATTGATATAGAAAGATTCTGACACAATGACTGAAGTTCAGTGATTTGCATAACTGCCTGGATTCTAGACAGTGCTTTAAGAAATCATGACATGAAAAAGCTTAACTAACAGTGAAATAACTTAGTAAGCATAACCTAACAGCTCAGGTATTGTGAAATAACTTCAGAGAAATTAAAGCAAAGAAAAAAATCAGCACATCAACAGTGGGTTTGGAAGAGGGCGGTCAAAAAATTTGTATGACTGATACATATGCAAGTGAATTTAATATTCAATGTGTTCATATTTTGAAAATTATAAATGTTTGGCTAGTCAGTAGACAGACATAAAAAAGTCTGAATCCTAAGTATTTCATTCACCTCTCATATATCTGAAAGATTTCTTTTTCTTAGTAATTGCCATTTGACTATTAAAATTCAATTCACTGAAAAAATAAAAAAAATTTTAAAAAACACTCTTTCATAAGAAATAATTTAGCAGCCATACACACATAATCAACTTTCAATCAGCCTGCAAAATGGTAATGGTAGTGGTCAAGTCAGCCACCAGAGACCTACAAGCAGATGCACACACTAGCATCCAGAGAAGAGAACAGAAAAGTACCAAAGTTGGTCACAGCTTCCAAGAATATATCAAAATCCCCTCAAATACATCTAGTTCAATCTTCTGACTGAAATTTCTTAGTAAATGAAAGCCTGTGACAAATAAAAGAAAACAAATAAGCATCAGTAAGTGGCTGCACCTGTGGGTTCAAAGAGACTTAATTAAGCGTTTAAAATAATAAAGACCTGAATCAGGAGAAGAACACTTTCTGTATGGATATGAGTCACTGGCTTTAGTAAGTGTGCTTGCTTAGATCCTTGAAGCTGCTTTGGTGCCTATCTGTCTCTGCAGGATCATTATATAGATGCCCAGCCCCAAAGCAAAGCCTCCCAGATACCCAAGTTCCTGCCTATCGGTGTCTGCAGGGCTATCCAATTGCTGCTGCCAGCTCACAGCTATCAGACTGGTTGGTCCTCTCACTCAAGCCCAAGCCTTGTGCACCTAAAGTAAGAATCTTTAACAAGGCAGAAAATCATAGCATTCTGACTCTCTTGGTGCATTCAGTCTGTTCTTACTCCTTTTGCCTACTATGCCCTGCGTCATATCCCTCGGATTCAGGTCATCCGTGCAACAGGGCCACCACCTGAAAAAAAGAGCCATGGGAGACTGAGCACAAACAGGAAACACAGATATGGCTCAAAGAAAGGTTTTGTCTCTCACTTTATGGCCTCTCTGTACAGCTGATGTGTCCTGACTGCTGACTTCCAAGGCAGGTTGTTGACATCTGTCCAAAATGTCCCTTCCTGGATAGAAACAGTTCCCTTCCCTGCCTGACAGTGAAGTGTGCCAAGCTGAGGCTGGTGATCCCTTGGTCTCAGCTGAGGCTGCTTTCCCCTCTGTCTCCATCTTTTTCCCCCACACTTTACTCATCATTCACACAAGCTGTCCTCCACATTCCTACGGTATTTTACACATCCAAAATTCTCTGACATGTACAAAGCCAATGATATGCTTGATGCAGGCCTGAAAATTCTGCAAGATACTTTAATTACAAAGATTTAGGCACTTCCAGAATTTAAGCCATTTAGGTTGTTAAGTTTCTTTAAAGACCTTGACATGGACTTACAACAGTAAGACTACATTTAACTTTTGCAGTAGGCTTGGTGTTCTTTTTAAATATTACTTATGTTGCAATAGACTGACACATGATGAGCATTTACAAAGTCAAGTGATGGGCCTGCTAAGGATCCAAAACCTCCATAGCTTTCAATTGCCCATTAAGCCACCAGGAAAGGGTGAGGATTGAACAACAGGGCATCTCAATCACAGAAAAGCACCTGTGAATGGCACTGCCGCAGTTCCACTGAATCACTAATATATTTGGGAATAATAGAGAGGCTGCAGTAATCAAGTGTCCAAGCAAGGAATCCTTTCAAGAAAAAGGTACACAAAATGACAGCTCAACAGGGGAAAAAGGAAGGAATCAGAAATAATGTGCACTGAGATTAAAGTGTTTTAGTGAAGGTGTCATCTACTGGAAAGCTGGGGTAACTGCAGTTGTTAAAAAACATTTTACAATTTATGCATGTGTCAAAAAGCAGCCCAAAAGTTCATTTTCTGTACTTGGTGATATAATTGTATTTCTTTGATCACTGTTCCTGGAGTTGATCTTATGGCAGTGACTTATGGTATAAAAAGATATCTGTCAAGATGGTACATTTGAAATCAATAAGTGGCATCACTCTCTGCTCCTGAGAGTTCAGGAATATTCATGTCTCACAAAGAAAGGGGATAGAGAAGGAAAAAATCAGATGCCACAGGTTAACTCTAAAATAAGCACATTTGTTAGGAATCCACATCTGACATTTAGAAGCTTCATATTACAAGGGCTACAGGCTGGCAAACATGAACTCTGTCACAGAACACACCCAGAGTTTCTTAAAATTCATAAATTAATTTGCAATGAAGTTGCCTTTCATTAAAGAGCCTGAAAGTACTGGCAAGTACTCTGTTAAGTGTAAGCAAGCATTACAACATCATATTTACAGATGAATTAGGACAAAGAAATGCTTCAAATGAAATCTTAAACAAGAAGTCTGTGTGTTTTAAGAAGTACATGGCAGCTTTGTCTTTCTAGAAGCTGGAGGAAATTAGTAGCATTAAATAATTATAGGTGGTTTCCGACACAACAAAACCACCAGTCTTCATACAAAGAAACCAAAAACTCCTTCAAGGAAGTTCCCATTTCATCCAAGCTGGACTCACTTGGAGCTCTGATGGAGCTACTTGCTCTCTTGTCTCGGCCTTTTTACTGGGTTTCCTTAACTGTGTAAGCCACTATTTTGCTCCATGTAATAGGATTTTTTTTCAATATCTCCAGTGCAGATGAGGAACACGCACACCTATGATATTGCAGTATATGCAGAATGCAGAAAGGTCAATTACAGGACATGTACCTCATGACAGCAGGCAACATCATTTCTGCTTGAGGCATATTGTCAACATATTTAGAATACAACCTAGGTAAAATGCGAACCCGTGTGCCTTAATAACAGTAACAAGAGTGACCGGGTTAACTGAATATAATAAAACCATAAACATTACGTAAGTTTCAATTAGTAGGTTACAATAAAAAGAAAAAATTTGATTTGTTTACAAAAAAACCCAAAAAAAACCCCAAAAACACAAACAAAACAAAAAAACCAAGAAACCAAGGCCCCAACCCCTTTTCACAAACTGAAGCTAGAATTTATAGCTGAGTAATTTGCCAGGTAACCTACTCTAAGTAGTGTAAATTTACTTTCAAAGGAGCTTGTTTCCAACTATATTTAAAAACTGAACTGGAATAAGCTAGCACTATTGTAAATTCAAACCTCAGCTCACTGAGCAGTAACTTTCCCACAGAGAGAAACCTATAAATCACCCAGCCTGTGATTATAACCCACCAGTCTAACTGCCCCAACAATCCAGTAGATACCATGGATCTGTTACCTGTACAGGCAATGCTAATTGGAAGAGACTCAGTCTGAGCAGTAGGAATTGAAAGAATAAAAGGAAGTGAGACATTTACCAGGTTGGATCATAGGAAATTTGAGGCTCTGTGGAAGAATGCAAATTGGCTCCTATTCTGTTCTTTAATTTAAAGTTTTAATTTTTAATGAAGCTTGTTTGTTGTTTAAAAATATCCATTTACTCCTCTAATGCTTTTTTGGTAGATGTCTGTTTAAAATTTCATTATACACAAGTAGAGTTCAACATCTTAGAACACAGATCTAAAATATAGAACTCCATCCCAGCAAAAAAGTGTCAAGCACTGCTATTTGCAATATAAAGAGCTCTTGATTTCAGTTGGGAACTATTTAATGTTAAAAATAAAGATGAGGAAATACTTTTATTCTGACAGACTGTGTTCAATACCTGACTGATGTAACTTCTTCAGGATTTATAAAATTTCTCATGCATTACTTATTTTGAACTTAAAAATATGTAGTTATCATCTGTTTTTATTTTAAGCAATTGGGAGCAGAAGATACAGAAGTTAAAATAAACAGTGACAGACTCTTAAAATTCTTGTCCCTTTCAGATCTCTACAGTAGATATCTTACACATATACAAAATAAGGTATATAAAGAAGACAGTAATATGTATGAAGAGTAAGGAAAACACCTTGTATCAGAAATGCAAACCCAATTTTTTTTTGTTTTTTCAAACAGGCACACTTTCCACAATGAGCGAGAGCATATTAACTCACTTGTAGGCTCTGATGTCACTCTGGGTTTTTTGGGGTTGTTTTCACTGCTCGTTCAGGAATAATTAGACAGCAGGTTTGGGCAGACAAACTAACACGTTTGCTGGAATACCAATCAATGGCATTGCTCTAATGGTATTTGCCTCAGCTTTCAGAGTCTTCTCAATAGTAGGGGATTAGCAATTGATTTTAGTGAATCATGGAGCTCTGTTTTCAGCAGTATAAATACAGCACAAGACACAGCATAAAAAGTGTCAGAGAGGTAAGGAGCTGGAAGTGCTGGTTTAGATGGAGACAGGCAGTAGCACAAGCCAAAGCAATAGCTGTTGTTCCCCCCGATGGAAGAATTTTTATGTATTTTTTTTAGCCGTGTTATAGGCTCCCCTCCACTTCTGATTGCTCATCCTACTCAAACTCTGCTCCTGCAACAGATTTTTACTCTAGCTCATTACTTTGTCATATGGGGCAGACAGGTCACCTCAACCACTAATGGCAGAGTATGAAAGGAGGTCAAAACTTAAGTCAGGACTGGCCTGAACACAGCTGATGTCTCTCATATAAAGCAGGAAATACCTCCAGCTCCTGTACTAGCATGGCGTACAAACATAATTTTAGAATGGTGCAGCAAATACTTCCAACTCTTTTACAAATCCAGCCATACAGACACAGGTATAAACACCAACACCTTTCTTTGAAGGCTCTTTTCTCCCTTTACTAGAAGTTCCTGAGTCAGCAGGCTGTCTTTTACTGCAGTAAACATTCTTGGCTTGCTTTGAGGTGTCTGCCTTTTGGCAAGAAGATCCTTGATGTCATATGTGGTGACACATGAGGTGTCATAAAGCACCTTAACATATAGTAGCTACAATCAGATTTTTAACACAACCATCTCATAGTATTTTATCTTTTCTACAGTAGTTTCTAATACACACTTAATTTTATATTAAACAAGTTTTACTAAGCAAAATACCCATTAATATGTTTTATTAAACTATATAGGTGCGACCATCTTCAAAATGGAAAGATACAATAAATCTTATAAGATTATTTTAAGAAAGGTTTAAGGTATAAGAAACTACCTTAGCTTTATTTAGATTCAATAACAGCTATTATTCAGTAAGCTGTAGTATGCACAGTGCAAGTGTTTTGGCAAAACATTGCGTAGTTTTTCTTGATTCAACATTAATTTATACTATCAAAAGACATTACAGAATTCACAAAAATACAGCTGTTTTGGTTGTTTGGTTAGAGATTTTTTTTAGCAGGATGCAGTATATAATGTAAATATGCTCACTGGACTGAATTTTAAGTAAGTTAATGAATGAGGTTAAGACAAGTGTAAGGTGTTAGTTACATCTTGCCATGCTTTGTTGTCCTGAATATTGGCATGGACAACTTGTTTTCGCAACTTTTAATGAAATTCCTTCACACGTTGAAAAACATAGCATAGGACTGAATACGCATTCTCTTATACCAAGATGACCAGTAATTCAGAAGTGATTGGCTACATACTGTTCCCCTCTGTACACAGGCAACTTCTCCTAATGCATCTGAGCAAAATTTCATGATGATGAAAGTAGTGGAATGACAACTTAATTGCATCATAAAAATAAGCAAGGAGACACCTACACACCCAGATATCACATACTTCAAGCAGCACCTTCCAGTTTTTCTAGTCAGCTTTTAAATATGACTGCATTTTAAGGACTTACTAAAATGCTTTGGGCAAGTTTGCTACCTACAAGCATGGATTCTCTGCATGCTGAAGCTACAGTGGCCATAACCTTGGTTTGCTGCATTTTACACTAATCCAGCTGCCTTCAGTAATATCTTGGTCTAATCCTGAGCTCAATTATGTTTTAAGGCCTTTCTTTAAAACTGAGTTTCTCAGTTTCTGTGCAAAGAAACTGAATACTCACAAGTTCTATGGCAAATAATTTTGCTACACTAAGAAATCAATAAGAATATCAAGTCTATTTTTTGCTAGTTTCAAACACCACACATTAGAGAGTGCCATCCTAACATCCCATACAATAATCTGAAATGAGTTCTTTTTCATAAGCACACATCCAGCTGAGCAGTAATTACAGTGAAATGTGCTGTCAACTTTCCAAAGAATAGCAATTAGGGATATGAGCCTGGATGTCTTGTATGCTTATGGAAACATTTTTTCTTCCCAGCTAATGATCAGCCAAATAGTAAATCATTAAAAGGAAAATGACAAAGGGTGTGGGTAGTGACTGTCATCAGCCTTGTTCACCAGCTCCAAACTTCGTCATCTTCCTTTGGAAGAGAAAGCCTGATGATGCCAAAGTTCAAATTCTTCATGCATCTTTGAAGAAAACAAGTATAGCTAATTAATCTTGTTATTTTTTTATTGGTAACAAATCTCTTCCTCTTTATTGATCTGGGAAATCATCTTTGCATTAGACAGACTATCCCTGTTATGGGGGCAAAAGGAGTTGAAACCACCTCACAGAAAAAGTAGCAGTGTATCTATTACTACTACAAAAATTTAAAACACCACCTAAGAGCACAGGCCTTTACCTCTCTGAAACTAACTTAGAATAACCACCAGCTTCTGTTTTCCAGTCAGACCAATTTTTACTGCTCACATACTGATTGCCAGGAGGAACAGAAAAGACCTCCCAGGCTGCCCCATTTTTCTGAGAACAAGAATCATTCCTGTTGTGTTTCCAGCTAACAAAGAACCTAATGGACATGAAATCTGGAGCTGGTTTCAGTTTAATGTCATGATGTCAAATAAATATTTAACAAAGCAACTATTACCAACTCTTGGTATTATTTTTTATTATTTTGCAATTAACACTACCAATTGCAACTGGTACCTTTGCAGTTTTTTGAATGATACACACCAGTGTGTTATATAACCAATACGCCAGTAACATTTTCTTGAGACTTAGGAGAACCAGACTCCAGATATACAGGAAAAGCTGCTTCAACCCTAACAGTGGTAGGTGTGACTTTAGCTCTTATCTTCCAAATTATATGTGATCTAATCCTAAAGCCCTTACAGCAAAGTTTTATCCTCTCCACAATTTCAGTGAAAAAAATCATACTGTTAATTAAATAAGCACCTTTTTTTTTCTCTCTAGTATCAAGTATGGCAAATGGAGGTGAATTTCCCCTCAATAGGTGAACGCATTCCAATATAAATAATTTTTTTTCATCTACTGCTACTTTTGAACGTGTTCAGAGAAATAATTTTTAGAACATAAGACACATCAGCCCAGAAAAAAAAAACATAAAAAATTGTGAAGATGATGACAGCAAAGCAGGATTGAGAGATTATTGTTTAATTAAAAAATGCTTCCTTCTTTTCCAAATACTCTGACCAATCTTTTATTTTTTTTACTTCTCCAAAAAAGTAAATGTCATCAGATCTTTTCAAAACCATTCCCCTTCTAAGTATTTGTTTTTCTTCTGCCAAACAATACTACATTTCAGGTTTTGCATTTCTTAAGCCAATATGCTGCATACAAACCACAGGCATGTTAAGACACAAAGCAACATGCTGCATTTCATCAACCTCACCGTGATGAAGCCAGTTTGTACGTACTCCTGGAGTATTTTATTGCCCACATTGAAGAAACTCCCAAAGCGCGATGGCTGCTATTCATACTCGTGATATAAAAAAATTTAAAACTGATAACCCTCCACAACAATATAATTTAAACACAACCCCAGTAAAGTATGATAAAAGATAGGACACAGGATGAGAACAATAATGGTTTAGGATATTATGCAAGATTTACAAACAACATTGTTACAATCTGCATTAAGCACTACAAGCAAGCTAATAACACACAGCCCATGGTTTAATCCCAACACAATAACCAGAGATATATATTTTTTCAGATGTTTGATGTTGGACACACAAAACTGTAATTACAGGGATATTCCCATCTAGCTGTGCATAAGGAATGGCAAACACATTATAAAAGCCTCGTGCGCAGAAGGAACAGGCCTGGCAGCACCTCAAGAGCACGTCTATCTGACATTTGTCATTTACCACAGTCAACAAATCACTCTTGTAGAACAGGTTACACATTTGTACTGAAATTCCACTGCTTTCATTATGACATCAAAGAGCTTCCAATCTAGGAAAACATCAGGGCTGATCTGGATCTCAGAGCTTGTTTGCCATTATGGCAGTATTTTTCATTAACAATTTTTTTTTAATGGACATATATGTATTATAAATTGCATATTATATTAGGACACATATACACTTTATCATTCTTTTCTAATGCATGCTGTTGCCCAATTTTCTCCCTCCTTTTGTGTTAAAAACTGCAGTAGATTTTCCACATTGAGAAACAGATTTATTAGACCTTTTAAATAAGTAAATCCAGTACATCCTTCAAAGTCTGCCTATATCCCTGACCAAAACATATCCTTCTCATGATTTTTCCCATACATATTCAATTAGCATTTATGATTTGATGAAAATAATGACGAAGTTATGAACCATACTCATTTTTTATAAGTCATTTATACTTTTTTGGTAAAGTCATTTATAATCTGCTGAAAATTAGATAACTCTTTCCTGCACTTCAATGTTTATTGATACAAATTTATCTTGTTCATATATCAATCTTTGTTTATATCATGAAAAATCTGCACTTAAATCTGTATCCTGCTACTGTACTGACCTTTCAAAAATATCTGACAGTCCATCAGTATAAAAGTTACAAAAGTTTGGCTATATCTGGCAGGTTAACTTTCTGAAACACTCAGTTTACAGTCATTCAAGTTCATTTAAAATTATATACCGAAATCCTTGGAGCAAAAAAATAGGTAAAAATGACAGAAAAAATAGCATTATTCCTTACTAGACATATTATTAACCTGAATGACTTTTTCCTGAAGACAAATTTAAATGGGTTAGGAAGTTTATTAAAAAAAGAAAAATAAAAGCTCTTTCATTAAACAGAAAAAAATGCATTATTATTTTTAAAAAATGAGTGCTTACTGTATTCTAAGTTATATTCTAACTTCTCATTTTTTATTAAGAATCACCATAAATAAAACACAGTTTAACAGGTAATCTAAACACAATTGGAATAAAATGCCTTTTTTTTTTAGATGTCATGTTACAATACAAACTATTTGTTATATCAGAAGTGTAAATATGTATCCAAATAAGGCATACATGGCACATTTTTGAATCATTTGATGACTTGTTTGCCTACCATTAATTAGTCACTTAATGATTAATTTCAAAAGAAATCTTATCTCAGCAAGTGCACTGCTTAGTCCCTTGGGTTTTTTTCTTTTTCATAATTAGTGAAACAAGCACAGAAAACAAGCATTAAAATAGAAAATATTGGGGGACACACACAGAGTAAAAGTTTTTATTGTCTTTCCAGGAGTTCCTACACAAAAATCATACAGACTTTATGGTCAGATTGCCAAAGTGGCTAACATTTTTGTATTATAAGCATGATGCAGAGCTAAGATATGTTTATGAAGAGCATTCAGGCACCTAAGTGGATGAGGCTGTTGGCTTCCTTTAAACTGGCATTCCATTTTTTTGGTGAAGATCTGCCTAAATATATTATATATTGAGTACTCAGAAAAAGAACTCACACTCTACAGTTTTGAAGTATATTTGAAAAAAAGAAGTTGGTTGACAGCTCTGAAAGTTGCATTTTAGAAGAAAATATAGTATAAGAGCCCCAGAAACTCAGTTCTGTGACATTTCCATAGTGCACCGCATGAGAAATGTTTCTAGAGCAGGGCAGAGTATCCTCATACTAGAAATGCCTACATTCATGAAATGCAGTTCAGCAGAATTTGTATGGGAAGAAAGATACTAAAATCAACAAACATCTAAATATAATCCACTTTATTTTACAGTCTCTGAATGTAGTGGTTTCAGTTCGATTATTCAGGTTTGTGGCTAAATGTTAGCACACTTACCAAGCACACTAACCCAAGACACTGTCTCAAATACAGACTACTGAAGAATATCCCAGCATGGAGAAAATTAGCATATTCATGGATGAATCACAACAGTAAAACAAAGTTCATGGACTTACAGTAGTCATGCTTCAGGAAAAAAAAATGGGTTTGAAATATTTTTTTTCTTTTCTTTGGTTTGGAAATAGCATCATCCTTGACATTCTGTGAGCCCTCCTGGAACAGCACAGCAAAGTAATTTTCAAGCAAATGTACCATTTTAGGTGCATAACCTTTCTACAGAGAGGTATTATTTCGGATTACTCAAAAGACAGCTCAAGTGGGTAATCAAAGCATTTCTGAAAACTTGCTTATAAAAACCATGCAAACAGCTTGCAGCAGACAATTTAGCTCTACAACTAATATTACAACTTTGACTCAATCCTAACTTAAACACATGGAACTATTTTAGAGCTGAACCAAACTTCTGATTCATTGTAGCAATGTAGTCCCTCTTTTGAGTAGTAGGATTTTTTAACTGGCAATCATCTTTCTCTCAAATATATATGTTAGAATTTCAAACTGTTGACCAGTTGACCAATTATATAAATTATTTAAACTGTCCACCAATTACTTTCTAACATAAAGTATTAAAAACCACTGCTGGGTTTTATTGGTTGACTTTAACTAAAGAGTCATGAAGTGACTCTTCTGAGTGGTGGGGATCATGAATGAAGGTTAGAACATTGCAAAGAGAAAACATTAAAGGAGAAGGCTTTAAACATTATTATTTGAATTTTCTTTTTTTTTTTTCTTTGCTATGCTTTTTTTTTTTTCCCAATTGAATTACTTCTAAATATTCAATTATATTTCAGTTGTCTTGAAATAGGAGGACTGGTTTAGGCTGCTGATTATTAAGATCCCACATTAACACACACACTCAGAGACTTAGTGTTTACTAATATCACCATGTTAACAGAGAGAAATGGCTGGAAGATTAGGACTTGAAATCCCAATTAAGTTCCATGGTCTGTTCTCACAAGCAATTTTCCAGTACTGTCCATTTTTTTTTAAATTAAAAGTCTGAACAACAGAGATGTTCTTTTAATTTTCTGTGGAAGAGACCACCCATGGAATTCTAAATGCATTTTTCAGGGAAAAAAAAAAATATATTTTCTCTATTAATCTCCCTAGTAACTGAATCATGTGCTGTTAAAAAATTGAATTATACAAATGACTGACAGTTATATTCTTTTTCTCTTTTTATTCATTAGTGCGGTTTTTTCCTGAATCTCAGAAGACTTAAAGGATGGATAATTAAACAATCCTTTAATATTGCCCTCACATGAATATATCAAACTGTAAAGACGTAGATATGAATTTAAATAAGCATATTATCATTGTTACCTGTGTGACAATAACATCTGTGATCTAGGTATGAAATTTTATTAATGATAATTTACTTTGAAGTTTTATATTTTGTCTCTCATTGGAATTTTCAGTTTTAAAGGAAGTTAAATTGTTTCTATGCTTCCACTGTTCATACATAAAGACATTCCATAGCAACTGTGTAGCTATATGGAGTCTATAAAATTATAAATTTAGATTCTTTACCATTATGCAGCAACTTACACTAGAACAGCATTAAGGTGCTGATTGTTAAATGGAATACAAAAGCAATGAGAGTGAAGTAAATTAGTTTAGAATTCTCTTTCTATCAGTTGTGTTTTAGAAAGTTGAAACGGAGAGACTATTTTGCTTTGAAGAAGATCAACTTCTGTTTAAGTTACAAATTACCCTAGTCTTTTATCTCCCAGGATCATGCTTCAAATATTTCAAGGAACCACACCTTTACCAGACCTCAGCTACAGTGCTGCAGAACCAAGTTAAGACAATTTTTTCTGAGAAACTTAGTGCGGCATAGCCTAAAGAGTACCATAAAAAATTGAACATATCAGCTCATTGCAGCAGACACAGATACTAGAAATTACATTACCTAGCAGTCTTAATCCTAAGATTTAATGAATACAGGCAAATTAACTTCTGTGATGTTTGGAGGTGGTGTTCTACAAGACATTGTTTGCTGAATCATCATTTCTCCTGTTCCATTTCTGTAGGTTGCACAGAAATTTAGGGCTTGCACAACTAGAAGTTTGCTAACACAATAAAACTGTCAAACAAGCAATTCACAAAAAAAAATTACCTTACAAAAAGGTAATAAACTACATTGTGAGAAACATTTGAAAAATACACAGAGATCTTATAGTTCTATTCAAGCATAAATTATTTGGACTAATTGGGAATTATTCTTATAAATACTACATTAGCATTGTTCATGCCTCAAACAAGTAAAATGAGATATTTTCATTCTGAGAATTACCCTTGTGGCGTATCAGTTGCATGGGAGAGTAGTTTGTTTCTAAGGTAGTTTGTTTCCATCTGTGTTATCAAAGAAGGGGAAGGAGAAAGAGGTCTCCATGAATAAACCTTGGCTATTTGAGAATCAGAGCACCATTACAGCACTCTGAAAAAACAAAGAACATTGGTCCTGCTCAGTTAAAATAGTTCTGCTAAGAGAACATCAACTCTTCGACAGTAACCTTTGTGTTTTCCACAGACACTGTGCCATTGCCTTAAAACTACTCCATTCTAGATCACATCATCTGCTTTCTTTAGATTTCACCCAAAACCATAAAAACAGGAGACAAGGAGGAAAGAAAAGGACTCTGATAAAAAAACCCCAAACCACACGGCTTTTTCAATCTGAAAAATATATGCTCTGCATGCATATTCTAATTAACTGGACATCAATTGCTGATCCTACGATTAACTATATGAACCACAAGAGTTGCAGATAAGTTTCTTTCTACAGTAATAATGGAAATTAATAAATTCCTAGGGAGAAAGTAGCTTGCAAGACCATGTTTATCACCGGAGGTCAAGATAAAACTAATCAGCAAATGCTTATCTGTATGTTCATCACTGAAGGGAAGCCTTAAATCCTTCATTAACTGCAGCAAAAATTCAAAAGAAGCAAATATAAAATTCTCCAGTTTTCTAAAAATAGGAATGAAATGTGGTAACTCCTAAGCAAAAAAGTTCAAAGACAACATGTTTTCTACACTGCATACAAATCTGTTCAATCTCAAAACTGCAAGTTACCAGGAACAAGTTTTTATCTTATTTTAATAATAAAACAGCCCATTATTTTCAACTCAGCCAGTCAAAATTAATGAGCAAACCTGAGCACGTTGGACCACTAAGGAAACAAAATCCTTATGAAACAACGTGAGAGGTCACACAGTATCTTGAATGAAGAGTTCTAACTATTTATTGTTACAATGTTATGTTTTTTATGTGTATTTCTCACTGCTATTATGTAGGGAGGGAAATAACATGGGATCATAAAAAAAAAAAAAAAAAAGCTTGGGAAAGGGCAGGGGAGCAGGGGAAAGAGATGGAAAAGAATAAGAATGTAAAATACAAAAGGAAACAATGAAAATAATGGGAAGAAGGAGTGAAAGAAACCAGCATAAACTGCTAGATATAAAAGGCAAGTGATCCCCTGGTTGAAGAAAGTGATCTTTTCAGTCACAAGGAGGGGTCAATGCTGTTGCTAGTGGTCAGCACACATCTCCAGCCACTGCTAGTTAAAGGTGCCTTTGGCTTTTCTGTCAAGTTACTAGGAATATAAAATATATAACATTTGGTACTGTCCCCTCTGCTTTTTCAAGGTTACAACCACACTGTTCTCATCTAACTTGGGAAGTGTTTCCAAAACAAAGCATTTCAGACATGTGAGATTTTCATTTGACCTTCTCTTGCAACAGTCCTTAAATCTATTCACCTCATAAAGCTCTTAGATTCTCATACAGAAAATTATACCAAAAAATTCTGCAATTGCCACATGCCAGATGGATTGGTCTAAAATTCCTTTAGTTGTTTTCTCTATACATGAAACAAGTTTTTCTTTTAAAATGCAAGTCTGAAAATCCTGTTCCTTCCTATAACGTAGCTCCCATTTCTTTTGGTGATTTGCATACGTAGTCATGTACAAGTGAAAAGGATTGCTGAATCTGGACTCAGAGTCCAGGCCTTCTATGGTTTGAAATGCACATGCAGAACTGTAAAAAGCAGAATTTGTCTACAAATGTATAACCTAGTGAGTCATCCTATCCCTATGATAGTGACTCCCCACAGTTATACTCTGTACATCCTTCCCACTCTTACCCAGTTATATCCCTTGCAAGATGCATTTTGTCTAACATCACAAGGCTTCAGATTTTTCTTCTCTCATTTAACTGTCTCCTAGAAAAGGACATGTTAAGAGACATTACAAACTATTACTTCACTACAGAAAGAGGGATCTTGGGATAGCAACCCAGTTTCTTCGCTGTAATGACTCGGCCAAATCACCTTTGTTTTCTGGAAGGAGTAAGTAAAGGGCAAAATAAGTACCTAAGTCAGAATAGCCAGATTATCATGAAATACCAACAAAATATTTCCCCTTCTGCTGCTTCATCCAGACTCTTGCTCTCTCATACATGTCACAATGTTCTGTCCAAGGAGTTGTTTTCACCCGGATCAATTCATTGCTTCACTCACAGCACTGCTTTTCCAATAGCCTGCCTGGCCATAATTTGAAGGACAGCCTACAAAAGTATGAGGATAGAAACTCCTTAAGCCAGCACTGTCATTAAAGTTGCCATATAATGAAACTATGGCCTAAGTAACTCACTTAAAACTGTACTTCACGTCAAAGGAAGATGGCCAGAAAATGAACCTAATGCTCCATGGCATGCCTACACTCTAATTGAAACATGACAGGGCAAGTGCACTGCCCAAGGACCAAGAGGCACAAACCAACCTCCATCTATGATCATGAGCTTGCTGTCCCCAAAACACAGCGGCCTTGTCCCAGCTTCAAACAAGCATGCATGGGCCCAAGCAGAGGAAATACCCCACAGGCATTTGTGTCTGCTCACCTCTGCACCTCGTGTATTCTTCCTCACCTTATGATACATCATCACAGCAATGCAATGATGACTTTTAGAAGTGTGTAGAGCGTCCTTTCCCCTGTGCCTTCAGATGGCGATTAAAGCTGTTCACAGCAGCACACATCCTGGCTGTCAAAGCTGGGCCTCCTGAAGTCTCTGCTACCACCACTTTTCTGGCTCCTGTTCACTGTGGCCAACTTCTAATTCTTTCTGAAAACCACCATGGGGCCATCCACATGTGTGTGACACAGGCTACCAGGACTGCTGCTCTCCAGAGATGCTGCTCTGTGCAGTCAAGCTCCTCCTGGGAAATGGTGTGGGAAAAGCAACTGGCTTGGAGCTCAGCAGTGCTAATTCACACCAAGGGTCAGCACTGAGGCATTCCTTCTTCCAAAGAGAAGTGCCAGTGCTGTGGGAACTTCCCTTTTTCTTACCAACAAGGTGCATCATATCCTGACACAACCACAAGCATATTAACACTCTTTTAAGATGACTGGCATAGTAGAGTAGCATATCATTTGAACTTGGATATTACAAGCTTCATTATTTTATTATGCATTTACTTTACAACCCTCTCCTAGCCTCCATTGCAGCTAAACATGAGGAAGAGTTTTACTTCAAGATCACTATACCTTTAGCCCTCATTGCAAACTTCATTCCCCAACGAGCCTTGCTGCATGTTTCTAGCCAAGATCACACCTTTTATATGCAAGTTAAGGATGTCAGTATGAAAAATTCCTCCCACCTCATAACCACCATTTGCAAAACCAAAAGACTTGCAACTTCTCAAGATTGTTTAAGTCACAGATAATCGTTCTCCATTTGCCAACACACAATGCCTGAGTTGGATTAATTTTCCATACATGGATTGAGCCTTTGCAAAGCTAAGTGAGAAACTCAAAGTGTTATTTTTGGTGTATCTTAGCATTTAGATTTCTGACATCTGAAGCTGAGGCAGCTACAGCCCACAGAAAGAACCCTGTGCTTCTGAATAATGTTTGAATTCCAGGTGTACTCTGGAAACTTAAAACGCAACACAGGTTCACATCAATGCACTGACAGTGTTCCTCTCTAACAGACCACTTAAACTGTAACAACACATGATGCAATGTGTAAAAACAGAAATATACTGTGTTCCTGATTCATATCTTCATTTAAATCCTGTTCTAGAAATCAAGTATTACTTACCCTCTCTCTGCTAGAAATCCTTCTATTTTAAATCGTGACAATGTGATACAAGAAGCTCCCAGCTGCTTAAAGACCCAAAGAGAACTTCTCATATTATGGTATTTCTGTCACAGAAACTGTGAACAATACATCCATTTATCTTTTAGAAAATACTACCTCTTATCCTTCAACCCACTCCAAAACACTTTTAATCTTCTTACCTCACAATAGTATCAGATAAATCATGAAAAGTTAACACCACAATATATCGAACCATCTCTATTGCAACGCGCAGCATTTTTGGATAGAATTGAAGCATTTGAGGATTTCATAATCTTTGAAGAGTGAAAGTATGCAACCCTTCCGCATTTGTTTTTAAAAAAGGTATTTTTAAAGACGGGAAAGTAAAGATATGCACCACAGTAATGCCATCTCAAGGCATAGCTCAATTCTCAAGTGTTTATTTGCATAAAGCACAATTTTGCATGAAGGCACAGCATAATTTATAATTATTTTGTCCACTGGGAGCCAGACACAGCTTTTACATGTTAAATCTGCTGAAGGCAATTTATCTCTTCCTCCATCTTAGAAGCAACTAATGCATTGTCAAGGACTTCTCTGGGCCAACAAGTATTTCTCCCATCTTCTGCAGGAAACACCCTTAAGCTTAATTTTCATAGTGACTGAAAAGAAGGAAGCCTTAGCTTTCTTCCACTTTATGTAAAGAAGATCTCTTTTTTTCATAGTGGAATTCTGTTCCCATAAAATTTGTATTTCTATACAGATCATCTACACCCCTTGAGACGTAGTCTAACATAGGAGCACCCTTTTGCTGAAATACCTCCTGTTCTACCAAATGTTCTCTTCCAGGACAGGAAAGTTATTCTGATACTTGAAGATTTAACAGTTTGTTGACAAAATAATCTCTAAAAATGTCTTACAAAACCACTGATATTTAGATAGTGGTATCTGTTTGGGGATTTTATTTTATTTTAACTTTAGTCTGCTTTCAGAAAATGTTATTTCATAGATTATAATATAGACCTGAGGACAACAGGATATATTTAGTGAATTGTCTGATCCTTCAAGAAGTGCTAAGGAGAAGCAGCTCAACTGGCCTAATATGCAAAGTTAAGATCAAAAAAATATAGTATACAAAGCAAAGAGGGAATAAACAAAATTAGCCAGTGGCCATCCAAATCATGAGTCTACATTTCAATTTTCAAGTACAGTATGCTGTCACAATATTCAAACAAATGCTTTTATAAAAGCATGCTAAGAAGAAAAAAAATATTAACAGAAAAGTTACAGTCAGTTCCAAGTCAAAATGACCCACTGATAAAAAAAAAAAGAATTCCTCTGAGAGGGAGTTAAAAACTTAGGTACTCAAGCGCCAGTCTTTTTGTTTTCTTTGAGTGTTGAGACACAAAGCTTTAACCGTCTATGAACAGCACATTATCTATTTTAGATTAAGAATCAACGTTCACTATTCAAGTAAAGAGAATAAAATTGCAGCCACTATTGCAATATACGTGTTTTCATTTAGAAAAACACAAAGCACTTCTTTAAGATGAAAATACACATAATACATTATTTATTAGATCTTTAATTCCTGAAACCATTGAGACTACAAGTTGCCGCATCAGCACAAACTTAGGTACGCTACAAATTGTTGTTCCTTTCAAGTAGCAATGTAGCAACCTAAGACAGAAGAGAGCTGCGGTTAAGCTTTTGTTTTGAACAAATGATGACCATTAAAGTACCTTATTTTGAGTAATTTGGGGTATACATTTCTGTGGAGAAACAGCAAGAACTTCCACAAATAACCTTGATTTGGCAGCAATGCTACTCACTGTATGGCAGGCAAATTTACTAGCCGAAGGCTTTCTGTACAGTAAGCAGAGAATAGCAGATTTCTTTTGGAAGGACTTACACGCATACCAGTGGGAGTTTATGTTAAACATAGCTCATCCACCCAAAGCACAAGACACTGGTATGAAAATAAATGGCCCTCCTCCATTCCTTCCTCCCATTCCCATTACTTCTGCCTACACATTTTCATCCCCTTCATGTGTCAGCCGTACAGCTTAGCAAAGCTTCCACCTCTTAACTCAAGACAGCCTAAAACCACCCACCATTTTGGTAAGGACAGTCATCAACCCAGATGAAGACTACGCCAACCTTCCAACTAAGCTACAAAGCAGTTCTTTTCCTCTTATTAGTAATCACCTTAGAGGTTTCCTTGCTTCTCTTCAAAGGTTTTATTGTTAAAAGATACAATTATCCATTAAAAAATGTTTTATGTAAAATACTTGTAGTCTATGTATCCTTGCTAAGCAACTCCATTTTTCTACTCCTTAGTGTATAAGCAGAAGGAAGTTTGCTAGCAACAGGAGAGTTCACATCAGCTGCTAAATGGTGCTTTATTGTCAGTAAAGTGTATACAGTATTCCTTTAAAACAGTTAAAATTTCAGAAATCAGAGAATTGTTTCAGGAACATGTAGACTGTCTAGGCAGCTTAGGAAAACCTCCCAGGAGTCCAACAAAGCATTCCACACAATACTGTCAAAATTGTCTTTGTTGGTTCCAGCAATATCAGGTGCCAGAGCCCCGTGTGATTCGATCTGTTAGAGATATGCTCAGTGGTAAGAACAAAACCGCAGAAAGCAGCTTTGCTCCCCGAGAAGATTTGAGAGCCAGTACCAGTCTGTCACAGGATAATACAGCCTGAAACATCTGTAGTCTCAGGAGATTTCAACAGCTTAAGGGAAATACATTCTGGTTTCGCACCCTTTTCACTGACTTGAGCTTAAGGCTGTCAACAGAACAATTCTCTACCCTCCCACTCCTCCAAATACAATCACTTCTCCAAACATGCTGACGAAAGAGGAACAGGGTTAAATTAGTTCTGGACCCCAGCAGAGCAAGCTAAACCTTTTACTTAAGTACTTCGGGGGAATCAGGCACTTTTGTGCCATCTTCATCACATCAGATATCTGAGTGTCATCCTCCTGTCCTTTAAGCAGCGAGCACCACAGTGTGGACAAAAGCTGTTAAAACAGCCCAGTTAAACAATGAAGCAGCAAGAGACTGTGCACGTCCAAGTGCCGAGATTCCTCAAGTGTTTCCAGAAGGAAATGTAAGCTAGGACAGGCTGATTCAGGTTCCTTTCGGTACAGAAGCTCCTGCAGGTCTGGTATTTTAAAACCTCTTTTTCAGAAATGCATTTGTGTTATACTGCCAGAGCGCTCACTAAATCACAGACAAGCAGATATTAACTCCTATCTCTAGAGACTATTTTCAAAATACTGCAAAATACCAGCTGCATTTCTGCACTGCATGACCTAAAGTACACCTACAACAAACATCCCAAGAAACAGCCTCCTACACAACATGTAACATCTAAGCTTGACACCATAAATTAAGCAAAGGAAACAAGCTCTTTTAAATCCATTTTATTACAGAAAAACAAAAAGCTTACACTTGACTTAAAAAAGCAGCATTATTTTATGAATCCAAAGTTATTACAGTGAAGTTGCTTTAAGAAACCTCTAGAGACTAAAGAAAAGAAATAAAATGCCCCTCCTCAGACAGCATTCTAGATTACTTGTGTGACTACAGCAAGCACCTTAATTTCACATCACTTCTGACACCCAGTATATGACTTGTCCTCCTTTCTTCTCCCCATGACTTACTCAATGTAGCTGGGGGAAGGATTTGATGAAAACAGCAGTACATTTCAAGTCCAATTTTCAACAGTTCAGTACACATCTGATGGATATTAGAGTTCAGAAGTCACCAACATACAGGCTTTCCTCCTAACTCCAGCTATTAAGTGCTACAGTTTGAACAGATCCCAGTGTGATCCATTTCTTCCACAGTATTTATCATTATTCAGGTCCACATCTCAGAATATTTCCCAGCAAGTCAACGGGCTACTACTGATTATAAACACAAACAAAAATAACCACAAAGAAGGCTCCATGTTGAAACAGTTCTTAGAGGTGCAGCAGAACTCAGGTATTTTTTTCTTTTCATTACACTCCAGGGAAGGAACAGCACCGTTCCAGTGACCACTTCAGGTTTTTTTATTAAGTCAAAAGCTGCAGGTTTCCACCCTGAGCCAACATTAAATATGCAACTGATCTGTATTGAAATCTTAAGAAAAGAGACAAAGGTAACATATTACTGCCTTACCAGTCCTACATTTTGACTATCAGCACTGAGTTGTGCAGAAGTCCAAAGAAATTTACAGGTTTTTCATTACGGGATTTAAAAATTTTTTTTCAATAAACAATTCAGGAGCTCAATACCATTTTAAAAAAACCACCCCTTTCTAAACACATTTTTAAGCACCTATTCCTCATGTATATGCAAAACCTACATCTCTCAAAGGTTCTACTAAAAAAAATAAAACATCCACAAAAAGCAAGACAACTCAAGTCACTATGTACAACTGGCTACAATGACAAAAATGAAAAAAAGGCAATTAACAGAAAGAAAACAGAGAAAACAAAGAAAGGGGAAAAAAACCATATCAGATACCTGCTACTCAGTATTCTATGACCTCATTTATAATCTCTCCTCCAAAAAGGAAAAAGTTTGGATTTATAATCCAAATTTTTTCCAAAAAAAATTCCTAATCTCTTTACATGTTGTTTATACTGTTTGACAACCAAAATCTTTCAAGTCAGAGATCTACTTAATGTACTCTGCATGGCAACCTGAAGCCAGCTGTTACCAAGTTACTGAAGAAACAAGTTTCTTTCCCACAGGGAAAAAGAATGCAATACATTTTCCCTGGTTATGATTCTACAGCATCATCAAATTTACTCAAACATAGAACTTGTATATTTAAGCTTACTCATGATTTTTATTTAAAATTCCTTAATTTAGTGCTATAGCATAGCAATTTCTTACATGATCAAGCTGCCTTACAAGGCAGACATAATATTTTGTATTATACAGTAATATAGCCTTATCAAAAAAAAAAAAAAAAAGGAAAAAAAGAAAACCCCAAACCCCAGCATGAATAGTTTGAGGAGGAGCAATATAAGTTCTGTTTTTGTAGTACTTTCCATGACACTGATGCCAAAGGCTGCTTTATAGCTTATCATAGGAGAGCTTTAGCCCTGGACACAAATTAGTCCTTTTCGTGGTCACAGGTTTATGTTAAAAGTGGCTTTTATGATGAAACAGGTAACAAAAATGCTTTATACTGATCAATCTCTATCAATGCTAATATTAAGGTCCATTAACTCCCACCTTCAGAGCAGGTAACATTCTGAAACAAAACTACCTACTTCAAAGATATATAACAATCTCAAGTAAACACTGTAAAATAAATTTACACCATTCGAAAAGCTTGTCGTTAGGGAGTTATACAAAATATGTCAGAGGGTGTTCATATTTATGCCGTCCTTTATCAAGCTTTTTTGCAGATTTAGAAAACTTACAGATTTTTTGCACTCTGTGTGCAAGCACTCACAGAAAATAATTAACCAGCTATCATGTTCTAAAAGGTTTTTAACATAATTTTCCAATACTTTTAGCTGCTAAAGCACTAATAAACACTTAACTTTGCACATAATTCCCACATCCTGTATCTAGTAAACATTCTTGACTGCTAATAGTTATATTATTACATGGCATAACAGTCCTCCAATTCCCAACAGTTTACAATTAATTTGAGAAAACAGAAAAGTCTGTTGATTTTAGTTTTTTTTTTTCTTTTCCCATAATAATGTCCAACAAGTAGAACATGTGACTTCTTAGAAAACTTTTATGTTGTCCTCAGCTATTAGGCCCTGAAACACTTTACAGCTGTCTTAACCTTTCCTTGTTTTCAGCTTTAATTTTATATGAATGAGTGCATAGCTGGACTATATTAGTAGCAGTTCATCACATATAGTAAGGTCAAGTAACATAATCTCACTGTTCTGGAAATGAACCATTCAAAACTCTTAAAAAAATGGTGTAGGACTGTACCTGAAAATTTCTTCAGTTTAAATTGCTTTTGTTAAATCTACTAAGGACAATTAAGAGAATATCCATTTTTTTTCTGTCAATTTCTGAGAAAATTTGAATACATGCAAGTCAAAACTACCATAATGCAGATAAAACGGTCCTCTTTCATGAAGATAAACAATTAATGACAACCGCCAATAAATAAGTCTATTTGGAAATTCTAGAGAATTCTCTTGCTAAACAAGTTAGTCTTTTTTCTTTTCCATTATGTCTTTCTGTTTAAGCTCTCCATCTGAAAGTTCTGTGTATTTTCCATTCTTTTCCTCCTCTTGTTCTTCCTCACTGCCTTCATCTGTGAGCTCCCGATCACCACTTTCCTTTTTAGCTCCCTCATGCTCAAACACCTCTCCCTCTGTATCAGCTGTGCAGATTCCGTAACACATGATGCTGATGACCCCCAAGGGCAACCCAAAGAGAAAGCATCCCAGCAGTGGTGAACTCTTGAACACAGACTGTTGAAATAGAAAGTAAAAACCACTTTCAGTGAATATATTAGGTTACTGCATTACTTCTTTTATCACTCTATTTATTAAAAAAAATCCAAAATGAGAATCAGGTTTTTTTAGAGGGCTCACAGAATCAACTAGGTTGGAAAAGACCTTTGAGGTCATCAAGTCCAACCTGTGACCTAACACCTCTAACAAGAGCACAGCACTAAATGCCACATCCAGTCCTTTATTAAACACCTCCAGAGATGGTGAGCCCCACCACCGACCTGGGCAGCCCATTCCAATGCACTGTCACCCTTTCTGTCAACAACCCCTTCCTAATGTCCAACCTAAACCTTCCCTGGCACAGCTTAAGACTGTGTCCTCTTGTCCTAATGGGTGGGTTAGTTTTTTCTGCTTGTTTGGTTTGAGTTTGGAGTTTTATTATTGTTGTTGCTTTGTGGAGTTTTTTTTATTAGGTTGGTTTGTTTGGTTCCTTCCGCAAAAATGGCAAGGCATCCTTAACTTCAACAATTTCCACTATAAGTTCATAAAAAATTACGCAGAAGTTCAAATATTACAATATTGCATTGGGATAGTTAATGTTTACATGCCAACGGCATATCCTATGCATTCTTTGAAGCTTCAGAAACAGTTGTTCTCACAGTGTTAAAAAACACTTTGAAGAAAAAAGTTTCTTATCTTACTTCTGTCTTGTTCTCAAAAATTAGTCAGCAGAAAAATTCTAGAGAGCTTCCTGTTGAGGAGGAGCTTAATGGCACAGGAAGAAGGATTTATGATTTCAGAAACTGGTGGCTAAATATTGTACTTTCACAGATGTTTGGAAGACACTCATTTAGAAACAAGTGGGTTTCAATTTAAATTCACAGCACAGGTTTATTTGCTTGTGTAGGACAAGTGAATAAATGGATTTGTGTACATTTTCCCAACAAAATTTTGTTGAGCATAATTAACTTATGAGGAAGATGATAAAGATATCTGCTTTAAAACTACACAAAGAGCAGTATTTAATCCCCTTATGCTCTAATTAGACCAAAAATGTAACGTTCTTCAGAACAGTGAAGTGGTACCAGTTTCAGGAAAGGATGTCAAAAGGGGCAAGGAAAAGATCTTGAATTCTCTCTGTTCTATCCCTTAAAATACATGTCAGGCATACAGAGAAGCAGTAAAAAATTATGTTGAATATTTATCAGACATAATATTCAAACATTTAATCAAGAAGTTGATTTGGCTTAAACTTATGCATTTACCTATAGTATGTACACAATATATACACTATAAAACCACTATATAAAAATATTTTTAAAACTTTCTAAAAGTATTTGTATCCTCATTGACAAGGGCACCACCCAATTAAATGAAAAATAAAACTTACCACTATAGTAGACTTGGCATCATAGATTATTCTCTTGATTCGTTGCAGAAGCCCATCACCACCCTGTGCCTGAAATTTCAAATGGAACCATGTCAAAACTGCTGACACTTTTCAGCTATGATTCCAAAAGTTCATTCTTCAGACCTTGCAATCTTAAATCCCTTTAGAAGGAAATGAAAAGTAATTATTCTTACATCTCAGGATGCCCAGACACTCCAACTTGCCAAGCTTGGACAAAGATTATTCAGCAGTCTCATGAAAAAGTCTCTCACAATTGTTTTAAATAATCAGTGCCAACTTGGACAATGGACTGACACTCTCCTTCTCACCATAAAGAAATACTAACAAAAACTAGCAACTGTCTTGATGTAAGGATGGTAAACTACAGAGCTCCTCTGAACTTTCCTGTAGCTGTTGTACATCCACTAATGGATTATGACAGCACGTTTGGAAAAATCTAAGAACTAAGCAAAGAGAAGATATGAAGGTGTAATAAATAAAACCTGTGTCAAGCAATGACAAATTATACCTACACTGCCCCCTAACTGAGCAGTGCTCAGAATAACTACATGAATCAGAAAGTCATCTGTCTGCTGAACAGGACCAGTTTTCACCTTTCTTGAGTAGCCAGAGAAACAAACTCGTATTTGGATGTCAACTGATCAGAAGCTGATCTGACCAAAACCCATCAAATAGCAAAAAAAAGTCCACAAAGATAAGACAGACTCACAAAAGGTTGCCTATAGGGCCTTACAGAATAACAACGAAGTCCAGGTGAATAATCCAACACTTCCCAATGAAGAGAAGAGAGAATGTCAGACTTTTCAGAAATTCCTCTGTGGTTCAGAAAGTCTACATCCTAATAGGTGTTTACCAGCACACTTTGAAGACTCTCATTCCTCAACAGCTGCACAATTTCTTGGGCAGAGATAGTGGCCAGTGTCATTTTATGTCTAGAGACACCTTAAATATAGACAGCTTAAATGAAGTCACATCCTGTATTTTTGTATCATACAAAAATGTGAATTTACACCAACCTTTAATCACTCAAGCTGAGATAGAAAGATAACAAAAGATAACAAAAGATAGAAAGACCTAAGTGACACTATGGCAACAAACACAAGGCATCACAAATTATTTTCCTTCAAGTAAAAAAAAACCAGAAACCAATTACATTTGTTGTTTCAACCAGAAAGATACATACAAATAGACTCCAATAGATGGTGATAACATAATTCAATGCACCTAAAAAAGCATTAAAAAAGTGAGAACTCAAGAACAAAGAACCATCAAGTAAGTTATAGCAATACCTCTCACACTGCAACCGAAAGCATGGCCAGTGGAGTCCTGAACAGCACATAAATCCACCTATGTCATGTTGTACATCAACCTGTCAGATTAAATAAACTGAAGCACCCCATACGACAAATATCTCCTGTGTTATTTGCCATTACGACCCAATGACCTAAAACTGCTGGCATAATGTCAAGTGGGATACAGCTAACACAGGACGCACACAATATACAGTCAATTGGGGCTTAAACCAAAACCAGGATTCTCCCAGGAGGCAGCCAAATTATTTGTTAGTAGCTCCCCTTTGTGGCAAAGCCTTCTTTTCCCAGAGGCACAAATAAAAGTTCCACTCTGTGACCTCTTTCCTCATCCACACAATATAGCCTTCTGTCCAACCCTACAGTACAGTGAGGGAATAAATACTCAAGAATTATCCAAGTCACCAATTCCAATTGGTTTGTTAACTTTGTTGTTTTACCAAAAGACAGCTCTTGTTTTGTTTTAGAGCAGAGAGGAATAAGCTTATGTCCCTTTCTAACATTCAAAGCAAGTATAACACTGTTTATAATTCAAAATTTTAAACAAATGCATTTAATGCAAACCAGGAGATGAATAAAAATCTCTCCATTTGCAACTGTATCAGTAAAAGGAATATCAAAAGAAGCCAGCTAACATTATGCTATAAACAAAAGAAAGACTGCTTTGTACAATGTGCAACAGCATGACTCCAGAATTTACAATCAGTCAGTGACAGCACCCAGGACAGTAAGACAGGACAGGAATATAAAACACATGCATAACTGTCAGATTAATCGAATTTTTTCCTTACTTTAGCATCTAAGGAAATAAACACCAACCAATATATTCCAAACCACAATGAAGACTTACTTCAGCTGTACCATCCAGGATATTGTTAATAAACTGAACCATGTCTTCTGTGCTCTCAATGTGCCTATCTGGTAGAAAATACTGCTGATTGGAGGTATTCAATACAACAATAGTAGGGATTGTCAAGTCACTGGAAACATAAAACAGATGGTTTATATATTTAAAGAACTACCATATAAAATATTACAATTCAAGTAATCCCTACATAGTTTCAAAAGGGAATCCATTAATCTTCACTTCATGTGTGTCCTTTACAGTAACTCCCTAAAAGCAAGAAAGCAAGAGAGAAGAGGGAAGATAAACACCCTGGTATGTGCATGGTATGGTATGGACATGAATGGTATGGACGTGTTTCTCATTAATTTTTTTTGCTTCACACCTGTGTCAGTGACACTATTGAAGCTTACAGCATTTTACACACCCAGAGCAACTGCAAATTAGGTACCTTGTGACTTTCCAAATAGTAAGAGATCCCAAATAGCAGCCTTATATATGAAATGCATTAGGTTTTTTAGTCCACAAAGGCAGAAGTGTAACTCAAAAAATTTAATCCCACACAATCATTGTATAACTGATCATCTTTATCAATCAGCTTCTACCAGTCAAGTCAAAAGAATAAGCCATACCAAGCAAAGGTGTTCTACAGCTCTTTTAGATATGGCATATGAGCAACAGAGTTTTTAAAGAATTATTACTCATCAGCTAACCTTCATGTGCATGTGCAATACACCACAATCAGAAAGAAGAAAGAAAAAATGTTAGAAATTATCTCTGGATACAAACCAGTTTAATCTTCTGTTCATTGTAGCACTAAATTCAAAATTAGATCAGGGTTAGGAAATTTTAATACAGCAAAAGTACACTGTTCGACAAGAAAGATTTAAATACACTAAACAAGTTTAAAATCTCCTGTTGTCTTTATCAATTTTCTACAATTCTGTCACTAATTAATTCAAATACTTCCTTTACAGCAGAAGCAATGTAAACTTTGGTTTTCTATGTTTTCACCCTTGTCTAAGAGTGTCCCATCTATGTATGTTTGTAGTCCATGTAAAACCGATGATGATTTCAGTCTTATCTGTGCTTGTCAATTCATAGTAAATTATTTAATAAAAATACTTGTTATTTACTCAAGATGCCCATTTTTCTTTGGAGTCACTGAAATTATCCCAAATTTTTTCTCACATTTTAGGTGGGAATTTTGGTTTTGATTTTAAAGCAAATGCAAACCTAAAAGTGAAAAAGCTTAATACTTATATATGACAATTTTCTGAACTTTTAGAAAGCTGAATATTTTAAGATATAAGGTGCAGAGTCTGTACTCAGTATTGAAGCTGAAAGCATGATGGGACCTCAAAAAACATAAGGGCAATTACAGGGATAACAAAATACCGCCATCCTTTAAACGGGACTTCAGAAAAACAAAAACAACAAGATTTTGCACACAGAGGCAACCTGCAACTAAGAGTCTCTAAATATAATGGTTTTCCTTGAAACTTGTGTTCTTTTCTTATTAGAAACAAACAAGAAATCTAAGACTCAAACTAGGTCTGGTGTTTTTGCAAGTACCTGGTAACAAGTTATTGATTTCTGCCAAATATGTCATCCCAGTGAAGACAGAACAAGTTTTATTAATTAGATGCAGTGTTTCTATTGCATTTAACTGATGTTCTTGGAGTTGGTTGTAGAGGAGCTGAAAGGTTACCTCCATTTACAGATTCCTTATGCTATACAAACATTCACAAAAGCACATTTAATGTGCTACTTTCAAGAGCAGAGAAGAGCTCTACATACACCTATAGCTGATTTTCTCACTGATATTATAAACCTTAGCTTATAAAAAGCTGTATCTTTGCTTTCAGTAAAATACTGAAAAACATTTTTAAGTAAAATTATATGTTTTCACTAAAATACATAACCTGATTTCTTCTTTTGAGAATGGTTTTAAATGTACCATTTCTACTCCAACAAAACCATGTTCATACACTGCTGAAAAGACAGAAGAATTATAATGTCTACTAACAGTTACAACCAAGTTCATAAATGTACTTCTGTCAAGGTCTAATTCTATCCCCAGAAATTGTACAATATTTTGTGCTTTGAAAAGAAAACAGAATTTGTTCCTATGTGCATCTAGCACAGTAAAAAAGTGTTCTGTGATACATTTCTCACTATTCAGATTTTTTTCTATTTCCACTTGCTGCCATCTGGTGACAAAGCAAAGCAGTTGCAATACTTTTTTTTTTAACTTGAATTATTCATGCAGCCACATGAAGAGCAGCTACTTTGAACATAATTTGCTGTATTCTTTTGCAACATCCTAGTTACACTTGAAATGTATACACTGGGTTTAGAAAATAATTAAAAGACCAGAATTTTCCATATACTACAAAATATAAAATCAGGTATTTTGCAGATTCAGTTAACAACCCAGCTGAACAGACTTTGCCACTAGATCACTACCACTCCAAATGGCAGTCCTGTCTTCTTTCCCTTCATTTCCTTCCTCCCAGGCATCTCATCTCCCTCCCCTACTTCTCTGCACATCCGTGCTGGTACTCAGCAGAGTAGAAGGGACTAACATTGCTGAATCAGCAAAATAACTTTCCTACTCACCCAGACAAAAAACCAAACACTTTTCTGCCAGATAAGCAGGATGAAACAGCTCAGCAAACAGACATAAGAGCCTGCACAGGTGAAGCAATTAAGCAAGTGAGGAAGGTCTCACTTTTGGCAATTATAAAGCACTAGTTCAATTAAATCATGTAATTTTAATTGAGAGACAGTTGTTTTAAAATCAGGTGTTAATCTACAGACATTCTACAAAAATACAGACTTTGTGCTTCTAGGTCCACATGAAGTTCCTGGAATCATTAGGGGCATGAACACATGCTTAATTAATGTTTTGATCCCTGAGAAATGGATGTGGAAAACTTACAGAATTAGCATACTGACTCCTGATTTTCCTTCCTTTCAGAACTCCAAAGATCAGAGGAGAACAAGAAGTTAACCACAAATGCCAAGCAACTCAAGTCTCTAATTATGCATTTTTTAGAAAAGGATCATAGTAAGGGCAACTGTCAAGCATCTTGTTAAACCAGTTACATATTTCAAAATGTACCACGTATATGTCAAGTGCAGACACCATTTTCCATGCATTCTATGCTTCTCTGTTGAAGTGCATTTCTACGCATGTCTTAAAAATACATCAAGAATGAAAGCCTCACAATTCTAACAATTATTAATTTAACAAAGTAGACCTAAAAGATAAGCTTAATCAGCATTATCAGTAAGCCAAACATCTAACATTAAATTATATATTCATACAGTTTAACAAACAATTGATACTATATTACAGGCTGAATTCTGACAACAGTGATTTTTTCTTAAGTCATGAAAGCCAATATTTTTATGTAAGATTGTTTTCAATTAAATACACTTGGCAACAAACACAAGAGAAGAAAGAATATTCAAATAAGAATTTACTTACTCCATTAGTAAACTATTAATGTAATCATTTCCATCCATATGGCCAAACTGGAAATCCCTGCAAGAGAAGTGGTTAAAAAAAAAATGATGAAAAGGAAAACACAATAGGGGGATTCAGCAAAAGTTGTCCCTTAAGTATTTTTTCTATAACTGAAAGTGAGAGCACACACTCAGCAATGTAATTCAAAAAAAAGTTATGATCTAGAACACAGCATTATAAAACATAGTTAAAGAAATGGTCCTGTTAAATATCAGTACAAAAATATAAAAGCAGGCACTGTAACATTTTTCCCTTCAAAAAAAAAAAAATGACTGCTGTCTTAGAAAGATTAATGCAGAAGTCCAGTTAAGACATCAGAGTACCATGGGTGCCTACCTGTGAAAGTGATCCCGATAATCTCTGGCAACTTCCTGAATAATAGACTTTAGTCTGGAAGGGAAAAAAATGGTATTGATAATCCAGGATAAACTCTTTCTAAACACAAACAATAAACATTGACATTTCCCCAGTAAGCAGCAATTTGTACCTCATCAGCAACAAGGACTAACAAAAAACACCTTGCTCATCTTGCTGACTTCCTAAAGGTTGAAAATAGCATACACAATATTGAACAGTGTGTTTTTTAGTCTGTGTATGCAACCAGAAAGGGACAAGGAAAGCTCTTGTTCTTCTCAGTCTCTTCAGCAAACTCCAAGCTCAAGGAAAACATCCTTTTCTTAAAGTTCCAGAGACAACTAATATACAAACATCGCTGTCTCAATTTTCAATGTGAGCGAACTGAAGTACAGTCATTTGTTTAACCTCCCTCAGTTCATCTCAAAGTCATCCGAACTCAAGCACTTTTGTCTATGTTTAAAAGGTGACACAATCGCTTTTAAAAGCTATGAGATCACCATTTGCTCCTGTGATCTCATTAACAAATGGCAGAAGAGTGATACAGGAACTCCCACAATCTCAGTGAACTCATGTGCTTCAGCTGAGCCATAAATTTAGTAAAATTAGTACACTTCAGAAGTTAAAAAACATTTGCAAGCTAAACCCACTCATTTAACCTATATTTCTTAACATTTAAGAAACTTCCAAACTTCCCTATGTCATACCAGCACATTTCTCCCACAGTGTCACCAATACTCAATTCTGTACCTGGTATGTTCCACTGAAGAGTTTTTATCATCAATGACTGCAATAGCCACAAGTTTTCCTAAAACAAGGAATAAAATTCTTGAAACCATTTAAAAAGAAACACACATACTCTGATGGGAAATATGTCAACTTAGAAGATCAGGTACTCTCCAGGAACAGGAATTAGTTTTTAAGTATTTACCAGCCTTACAGCCAAAGAGCCTCTTCAAGCCTGACCAAGCTGTGGTTTTCTTAAAGCTACTGAAAATAAATTAGGATGGGGCTTAATGCCACACCACTAGCATTCTATGAAAAGCCCATCGATGGAAAGAAGTTAAACGGGAGAAAACGCAGATAAAAATTAATTTCCTCTCAAGCCACATATTTGCATAGACCTAAAGATGAGGCTATGAAGACCTTTATTACATAGCAGCAATTACAAACTGATTCTAAGTGACTAAATCACTACTGTATGGAATTAGTAAGGACTATTTTTCACACTGTTGTGAGCATTATGAAAAATAAAATTGGAAAATTTACCAGCAGAGGCCAGAATTCATGAAATCAGAAACACAATTTAGTTCACAGCCTTCTGTCAGAGCAGCTTAAAGAGCAACACCAGAATATACTGATCTTTTCAGGATTTACTTTGTGAAGTTTTTCTGATTAAAAGGAAAAAAAACTCTAACCCAAAGAGTCCTGTGGTCAACCAGATCGAAGTATGCTTAAAAAGCTGGGCTAAGTTTCTCCAGATCAAGCACTTGCAGTTAGGAAAGCAGATCTGTTAACAGTGCAGTCATCAGACAGATTAACCCAAGGCTCCAGAGGGTTGATTTGTCAGTTCTCTCCAGACACCACAATTCACGCAAAATCCTTCCCACAAAGCCAACCAATTGCTCAGGTCCTACCTATCACTATGCCATGGGAAGCAGTCCTCTCAAAACTAGAAAGCCACTCTTGTTCAAGTAATACTGAAAGGTTTTAAGGGTAAGAACTATGATTCATTCCCACACTTCCTTGTGAAATAAAAGCAGCTTCTCCCAATCCCTCTTCTTCCATACCTCAGTTCTCACTTTTTCCCCATTTCTTTCCACCCTAAGACACCACCTATGAATACACTATGAGACAACTAATTACCTTTTAGACTGCAAAAGATGATGTAAATAAATTCCAGGTACTGTGTATTTATACATGAAGGTCTTTAAAGTAAGTGGCTTCTCCACTGTATTGATGAAGTATTTTTTTTTAATTTGAGGAATTGTTAGTCAAAATGTAACAGGAAGAAATATGCTACATTTAAACAATTTACAACAGCATTTCTGTAAATAACCATTTAAAATAGAGGTGTAACAATATTAGCTTTACAAACATGTAAGAACACAGATGTTTCATATTCTTTAAAACCTGAAAAAACTCAATGTTTGTTGAATTTAAGTATTTTGATATGGAATATAGATTGTAAGACGTCCTGGAAAAATCAACACTTACAGTATTTTTTCTGCTACTTCAGAGCGTATATACCTCAAGAGCAGTACAAGCCATTTGCCGTTCCCAGAGGCAAATTTTCATTTGGCCTGCAGAACTTTTGCTAAAGGAAAGATGAAGTTTTCTGGGACAAGTCCACTTCAATACATGATCCTCTCCCTTCCTTGTCACATCTATTTCAAAGACATCTAAATCCACTAGGTGTAAGATATCTGGACAATTCACATTTGATACTCCTAAATCTAGTTTTAGAATTCCCTGTATGTATTCTAAGAGGTAATATGCAACTTATGCAAAACGTAAGGTGCTTCTAAATTAAAAGTCCTACCAATTTTTGTGATTACCACAGGATTAGACATACTAACTTTTATGTTGTGAGGAATGGACTAGTGTAGACTGTGGATAAAACCTCCAATCACAGGTCTGTCCAACATCAACAAAATACTGCCACTATCAGCTCTAACCTGATACTGATTCATTTCTGAAGTTTAAAACATATTCTTTCTTAGTACTCTTTAGTACATGACATCAAAGGGTAGCAGCATCACCTCACCTGTATCTCCAAGTTCATACAGTGTAAAGCCATCTACATGAAGGTAACCTTGAAATCTTTCTCTGTTTATCCAGGATGACAAATCACCATCTTCATACTCTGACATTAAACAAACAAACAAACAAATAAATAAAAAGTATTCATTTTTTTTAGAGGTGGGCCATCACATTTACTATTTCAGTACTACCGAGGCAACCACTAATGTTTCTCCTTTTTTCCTTTCATTCTTGTTATACCAATTATCACATTTTTACAGGCATTTCAAGTTTTAAAACTTCTAAAGCTATCTCAATTGTTGAACAAAATGCGTACTATAGAAAAGCGTGTAAATTTGATTTGATGATTTTCTTTTCTAAATCAAGGATAAACAATACTATATTAGAAGCTAACTGTGATCCAGTGCAGAAAGGAATAGTTTCAAACCCTGTTTTTAAAGGTGCGTGTGTGCAAAAGTTGTCAAATTCCAAACGCAGTAGAGATACAAAAATATAGAAATTATAGAAAGCAGTATTTGTGAGAGTCCTTAAACAAAACAGGAAGATCAAGAAAAAGCAGATGCATAAACAGCACTGTGAATGTAAATGAACAAATAATCATAACTGACAGTTATACTGAAGGCTAGTTTAGGATGCCACATGTTTTAACCTACAAAGAATTAAATTCTAACACATACCATCAATTAGATCTAAATCACAAGAAAAAAAGAAAAACGTATATACATATGCTGCATTTTATGTGAATAAATGCACAATAAATAATGTCTTAAATCATATTGTATAGACTGAAGTATCAATAATTTCAGGTTAACAATTATCTGCCATAAAACAGTAGCAAGAAATCCCAAGCATAACACATCCCATGGATCTGCATCCATATCCCCTACTACGGAGAAGGAAAAAATCCAAACCAAAACACCAGACAAGGTCAGGGCACTGAAGTGCATTTTGCTAAAACTTTTTCCTCATAGTGAGCTCTTCAAATGTCTGCTCATTCATAACAGTTGCACATAAAACCTTATTCAGTCTCTTAAACTGAGTGTTCATGATTTAACTTACAATAATGTTTCTGGTACATTACGAAAAAGTAAAATTTTTGTGAAGTAAGTTAAAAGCTTGAATTATTACAGCTTTTGCATTTGTCTTAAAAGGTGTGGAAAAATCAAGCAGGCCACACAGCAAAAGAAGTGTTTCTCTGACAAGCTTTCCTTCTCCAGAATTGCTAAAAGAAATAAAAAAAGAAAAAAAAAATAGATGCAAATCAAGAAGGCTGTAGAGTGAATTTTTATCTGGAGGCAACAAACTGAAGAGGAAGACCAGTCCATCTATTCTATGAGGTCACAAAGAATATCCTTGGTGGCCAACCTGAAATATTTTGTTGTGGTACTACTTATCCTCAGAAATTAAACCTGCAGAATAATTTCCTGAGTGATATGTGTATATGCTTCTAACATGCATGGGCCTTATGGTACCTCTGAGTACAACGTAATACTTTTATATATATACTTTAGTATGTAATACTTTTGTACAGTGAGGGAAGAAGTAACTTTTCTAAGTACATTAATGCAGGCAAAACAGCAATATTGGAAGCTACAACTTACTGAAAACACAAAGCAAACATCATCAACTTCAGAATTGCTAAACCAAATTCTCTACATTTTGTTGCATAAGAACTAGCAATTTTTTTCTCTTTTCCTTCATGAAGCAGCACCCTAACCTTCAAAAAATCCCAAGTCCTCCAGTTTCTCCATACATGCTTTAAATATCTGGTCTTAGGTAATGTTCACTTTCACTTACCATCATAAACAAAGTAAGTTCCATCTTTGAAGACCATAACAGCAGGCAATTCAGGCAATGTCACATACTGAAAGAGTCAGGTTTCAATTAATCCGTGGAAGATTAAAAGGTTTTTAAACAAACAAAAACATCTGAAAACATGTAAATGTAGCTCATGGGGAAAATCTCTAAGGACACCTAAATATTTTCTGTCTACATTTACTAAGGTAAGTTTATCAGCTTTTGTATATTAAAAGTAACACAACATAAATATATTTTTGAGAGGTAGATCTCACAAAGTATAAAAGGAACAGGATTTTTCCTGGTATCTGCAGCAGCATGAAGAACAGTTTATGGGTTAGACATGAACTTCAGATAGGAAATTGTAACTTGGGGGTTTTACCAATCATGCTCTCAGTTCCCTATTTGTGCTGTTGTCAGCATACCCGTCATACTGCTACTTCTACTAAACAGACAGTCAATTTTGCAGAGTAAAATAGTACCACTGGTAACATGTCCCACTAAATCCGGGTTATTTCCTTCTCCTTGGAACTCAAAGCAATTTTATTCAGCTCATGTTTCTAGTGAACTACCATAGAAAAAATACTGCATCTACTTCTTACTGCTTGCTAGCATTCTAAGTTAAAATTTTAACAGTATTTGCGGTTAAGAAAGAACTGCATCATAGGTTTAGTTTTGATCACATCATCAGAATTATCTGATTTACTGATATGTTCTGGAAAGGACAGTATTATTCCCAAATGACATGCCTTCTGTCATCATTCTGCATTAACTTACTTGAAAATTAATGTAAAAGCAGTAATTTATAATACAATAGCTGATATGAATAAGCAAGAGGGTAGTCCCAGATCATGCTTTATTCTCTTACTTGCCTAAAACTTAATTTAACATCTTTGAAGGACAAATCAATCTGTGTACAGATTAAAGCTTGCAAAAGATGCCTAAAGCTTGGAACAATATTACCTAAGGTGAAAAAACAAAGCCTAACAATGAAATTTGTAATGCAAAATCTCATTACAACTAGCAACCAGAAATTTCTCAACATTTTTGCTTCTCTCCTTAGAATAATGCATACCATCACTACTTCAGCTTAAATGGCACAGGTGGGAAATGACCTTCTGTGGGTAAAAAAAGCTCACTGCTTACATCAGTGTGATCACAGAACCTCAAAGACTTCCAGCCTTTTTTACACTCTTTCCACTGCACAACTGAACAGTACTTTTCTTGCTCAGCTGGAGCTGAAGTGCAAATAGCAATATTTAAATTAAAGTGGCTTTTGATACAAGGCTTTCGGAGAACTAACAATATGCTATTTATAATGAGGCCAGTTTTACTTATGGTGTTGTAAAATGTAGCTCCTAAAAAAACAAACAACAACCAAACAACAAACCAAGTTATGTTAGTTCTCAAGTTCTCACCCAATTAATCACCAACTAATTTCAAAGTTGCATGTTAGTAGGCATGGGGCAGATTTTGGTCCCACTTGGAGATAACAATGAAAAAGTCTCTTAATTTTGCTACAAGTAAGCAACAATGGTTAGATTAAGTACAGTACTAAGTACATTTTTTCCACCATTGCTATGAACAGTAAATAATTTCGCTGTTACAAATTCCTACAAAGAGTCACAAGAGAATTCTGCAGCAAGTGGACTAGATTAGCTGATCCCCAGGCAGCAAGATGATTTGATCAGCTGTATTGTACAAGATGAAAATAATTTACCTCTTCACTTACTTCTGATTACTGGTGTACCAGCAGAAATCCATGCTACAGACCCCTACTCAGCTCTAAAAGTGTTTGGTGACAGGACTGTTGGGAGCAACAAGAGTTTTGCATTGGCTAAAAATCCAAGTATCTACTTTCTTAAGCAGATTGTACAGCCTACATTGAGTTCTGTTCATCTTCTGATTAATTTTATTAATATGAGTGAGCAAGTAATTTGGCCAAAACAAAGCATTGACAGACTGAAATTTGGGCTGTACTATTCCCCCATACATACTCGAATATGACATGTTTCAGTGTAATTACTTAGATATCTACCAAAGCCATACTGCAAGAATGTGCCATCAAAACAGCAAAATTACATAGATGAGGAGAAAAATGTCATTTCTGGGGAAGCAGTAGGAATGGAAACAGCTTACCTCAGGCAGCACATCTTCTGAGGCAGAAAAAAAGTATGTATAAACTATTAGTTCTGAAGCAACCTCAATGTATTTTTCCTGAAAAAATACAAACAATGTTTTTTTAATTTCTGAACTTTTAATATGTGTCAAACAAAAGCTTTGTAACATACCTTATCTTCAAGAGCAAGTAGAAAATATGGTTATGGCGTAAGATTGTAAAACACTGTAATAAACATAAAAAACCCCAAGAATTTGTTACAAGCATGCACTTCACTCTTTTAAAAGATTTTAAAAATTACCCCCGAAACAGCTAAAAGAAGTAACTTTATTTAATCAAGCTTCAAACCTTTAAAGGAGATTCACCACCAACATACACAAAAAGTACATGATGTCTCTTTTGGACATGCTCAAACATATGCTGGCTAGGAAGTGGTCTGATGAGGGGTCTGAAAAGGGAAAAAAAGACAAAAAAATCTCAATTTGTGCAACCTGCAAAACCCAAACAAATAAAAATTCACAAGAAAATGTCATACAGTTTTTTGTGTTGTTCTTCAAAAAATTAAATTCCAAAATGCAAGCTAATTTAGTTTTTCAAGTTATTACTCTATTTCATACTAAAACACAAAAAGAATATTCCCACCCCCCACCCCATAATGCTGCATTCCTCAAACAGCACACTTAAATATGAAATTCAGATCCTACTACAACATGCTGCTACGATGTAAACATGCATGCCTTTTGCTGGTCACAGAATCACAGAGAATCCTGGACTGGGCTAGACTGGAAGGGACCTTAAAGAACATCTGGTCCAACCCTGCCACCATGAGCAGGGACATCTTTCACTAGACCATGTTGCTCAAAGCCCCACCCAAACTGGCCTTGAAGACTCCCAGAGATGGGGCATCCACAACTTCTCTGGGCAATCTGTTCCAGTGTCTTAACACCCTCACAGTAAAGAATTTATTCCTAATATTTATTCTAACTATCCTCTTTCTGTTTACAACCACTGCCCCTTGTTCTGTCAGTCTAGACCCTGATAAAAACTCTGTCTTTCTTGGAAGACGTCTTTATATAGTGGAAGGCCACAATAAGGTCTCAATCATTTGAGAGAGAAAATTCTGAATGTAAGTACAACAAGCTAGGAAATGTGGCCTTAGAAATAAATAATCTTAACTGAGCACCAGGCTCCCATGCAGCCACATGTATGGTACATATAGTTTTTAAGTTCAATATCTCATTCTTTTTAAGTAAGTCTTGGCCCACCTCAAAGTCCCACATAAGTTTTAAGTCACCAGAACCAGTCTCAGAGAAGAGTATACTTACCCTGCCACTCTATTAGCAAATTCAATTATATCATCTTTGGTTCTAGGTCCTCTGTAGTTGTATGCCAAGTCACCTTTCAAGCTAGGTAAATAGGAAAGACAAGAAAAGAACAGAACAGCAATCATCTAAACTACATTTGCACATGTAAAGTTTCTCAACCTTCACAAATTTACTGCAGTCACCTTTTAGCAAGTGATAAGCAAAGGAAGTGGTCAGCAAAAAACAAAACTCAATAATGCAATACAATGGAATTATGGAATAAAAGCTTATTTACACAGTATCTGATTTACTGACTTGCTGAAATAATTAACATTCTTTTACAATTATTTTTTCTAGTGCACAGCAGTCATTTACTTTGTGAGCACACAGATCATTCAGAACATTTGTTTATGATCATATTAAAAATCCTCCCAAAATCATAAAACACCCCACACTCAAACCAAACCTAAGACACTGAATCTTTATACTACTCAGGGATTAGTACTTATAAAAGCAAAGCACATCAACTTCTTCAATGCTTTTCTATAATTGAAATTTATCAAATAATCTGCAAAACCATTTAAATTTATGTATTAAGCTTCAGTGTAGTGTTGGTCAGCTTATGGTATTCTGCTGAGAGGGGATGTAGCATGCTTGCATTACCAAAGTATTCAAGTGAGTTTTACTAATTCTAATGGGCTTTCTTTGAGTCCATATAGGTTTAGGAAATTCAGCGGAAAAAAAGTAAATCCTATTTTCAATGCCTCTATATGCCAATAAAATTTTTCATCTTTAAAGATTATCAAGCTGAACATCTCTGCTGCCTTTTTTGAGAAAACTAAGTTGACAGGATTTATTATCACCTATTAGGAATAGTGTTTGCTCAAACAATAACCTGCTAAGACCCCCAGTATGTGCACAGGAAAAAGTACTCAAAACTACTGAGTCTTTATTTAACATGACATTGTACTGGACTATATATTACATGGGTTTGAGACTTTTAAATGGACAGGGCCATTTTTAATTTTTTGTCATGAAATCATTGATAGAAATTCAATAGGAAGGATCAACTTACAGCTTAATTGTTGGATAGCCTCGCACTCCAAATTCAGATGCAATACCTGAAAGAAATGCGTTAATGCCAAAGTGAACCAAGACTTTTTTTTCTCTTCTACCTTAATCTTTAAACATTCTTTACTGTTCAAGCCACATAAACAAATGAAAAAAATACCACTTAGCTGCTTTCTAGGAAAAGCCTACTGTTATTAAGCTACATCACTAAACTTTGGACTTCTTTCCGAGATGCTGCAGGGTCATGTGCCACAACTCAAATGTCATGAGAATCCTCTGGACAGACATGCTTGGTCTGCTTCCACCAAAAGGTAGCATGCACAGAATATGTACACACAACTGACTGAAAATATAAGAGGCAAGAATTAAGCATTGAGGATGTAGAGCTGTAAATACTAATGCTCGAAAGAAACATAGAAGACAATTAACTACCCATGTGCTAAAGTAATGGCTAACAAGAAGTACAGTATCATACTGCAGTTGTTACAAGAAAGTTTTTACATCATATTCCACACAAGTAAATGTCTACTGTCATGAACCTTACCAGAAGTAGGCACTTTCTAAGCAGATACTTACCTGCTACTTACTAAAGTGGAGAAAAGTAAAATAACTGCAGAACTTTTTACCCCATCTCAGATTTATTTAAAACCTTCTATCTTGCTCCCATCAATTGGAAGAGTACAATTGGCAACCACCCTTCCACTTGTGAACACAGCAACCTTAAACTACACTTTCCAGCAAATTCAGTTTTTTTCAAAAGTTAAACTACACAGTCTCAAAAAAGGATTCAGTTTAAAATTGTGACAATACTTGTGCAATTCCCTATTGAATAACAATCCCTGCACTCAAAAAGCACTTGCAGTCAATACTTGTTACAAAACCGTTCCGAAGCTACCAACCACATGCCACAGCAAGCAGATGTTGGACATTTTTGTGCAAAGCTCTCAGAGTTTAGAAATTGATCCTAAGATTGTTCACCTGGATCAGGTGCAAGTACCTTATTGCACAGCACTAAAAATAAAACTAGCAGCTCACCCACAGGCATCCAATCAAAGACAACTATTCTAAGAAATAGGCATATGAGGATCAATTTGATTCTGATCCTTTTCCCTCACAGCTCTGCCACCTAGAAATACAATGCTTTACAATGTATATTAGAAAGCTCAATCACAAGAGCTGTCAACAGACAGTTTGTTTCTCCTTGTACAGCTCTTGTGTGTGCTTAGAAGACACAATTTTTAATACTTTCTTTAAACATTCCAGTCATGGGGTTTACCAAAATCCTCTCAACTTCATGGAAATTACTTATTTACATCATCGCCTCCACTTCTTGATATGAAGAACACAGTACAGGCAAACAGCAACTGAGCCAGCCCCAGGTGTGATTTATTTCTACTCTGCTCACATGCAGAGGACTCCTGAGGCTAAACCCCCCAAAAATTCAACTGATATCACAGCAGGTAACTGCTCTGTTGCAAGAGCTGTGTCCTCACCCCACAGAGCTACCAGAGGCAACATTTACTGGATAATTTATATGTTCACCTGTGATGTCAGCTCTCTGACAACAAGCTTCCCAAAGTTCAGGTCTTTCACACTACTTCATATTCCTTTTATGAACACAAACTATGCGGAGCAAACCACTCATGTTCCTTCCTAGTGACAGATACCCGTTACAGCTTGTCAGAGACTGAAAATAGTTCATGCCTCAAACATTGATATATCAGAGAAGCCTCCCTGAAGATACCTGACTGGGACCTTGAACTGAGCCAAACTGCTGAGATTAGACAAAAGGAAAAGCCTATTGTTCAATCATCTCAGTCTGAGGGAAAGGAATGCGTCCACAGAGGCTGAAGCCACCAGCTGTAGTGAGAATCATTTCTGGCTGAGTTTGGGGTGGGGGCAAAGCACAGCTCACAGAAGCCACGTTTGCACAGCCCTAGCCCCCAGCTGAAGGGGGGAGGAGGTTGGCGTAACCTGTGGTCAGAGGCAATACACACGCATCCTCCAAATACACAAACTGGCCCAGCTGTGGAGCTCCCCCAACCCCACAAGCCACATCCACGGGACTCTCACGTGAGAGGCAGCTGAGGGGGAGTCACAATCTATCACAGACCCCCCAAAGTGCTCCCCAGACGCCTGGCACCACAGGAGTGCACGTGATGCAAGCAGAGTCTGCTGCTAGAGGCTGCCCCCTCCCCCAGGGGGACATGCCCAGACATTTCCACCTGGCCTGAGTGTATATCAACCCATGGCATTCTGTGCTTTTGGGGGGACTTCCACCACCGAGACCACCCGAAGAGGACATCAGAATACCAGTGGGACCCACGGAGTGGTGATACTTCTTTGTCCCTGTCCCTCTCTGTCCCCCCCATCTTTCTCCCTACTTCCTCTTTTCTCTCTTTTTTCTTCTCTCTCTCATATTTACTATCAAATAAAACTCATACTATTGATTGGCATTTGGTCTCGCTTGTACCTTAATTCGGGCAGAGGTATCTCTAAAGAACTTTAATAATTAGATCATAACACAGCTGCATTTCTTTCTGATATTTACAAGACTGAATTACTTTGATTTCAGAGAACCTTTAGATTGCAAAGATACTAAGCAGAGTTGACTTAAGCTTTTCATATCCTGATGCAAAATTTCCACTTTCAAAATGAAAGCATGAAACTGTTTCAGAAGATTTATCAGACTCTAAAAGACTGGTAGCAAATCTGAGAAGAAAAGCTTTTCCAGGGCACAAAGGAACCCTTGCAGATTTTAGTGATTTTTTATATATATGCAAAAAGGAATTATATAACAAAAGCATAGTATCAATTCTGTTCTAGGTATAAAATACAAGATGTAAACAGGATGACAGATGTAAATATTTCAGGGTAAGAGTTTATACAATTTATATGATTTAGAATTTTATATATGTGATTGGAAAGTTAAAGAACCATGAAATCTATTTCCAGTTTTGAAGTTACCTGTTTGCATGAACTTGAAATTTCTAATTCTCCAGACTTACTTTTCTATAGAAAATAAATATCTTTAAGATGAAACATGAAGTCAAATTAATTTGGTTTTATAGAAGAAGATATATACAATAAATTGGTCTTTGAGAAAAAATCATTTGAACCTCAAAAGATCAAGCTCCCCTATATCTAAGCGCAGAAAGAATTGGAATACCACTGAGGAAAGTATTCTCCATAACATTTTAGGCAAATACAACAAACCCGAATAACCAGATTTAATGGATATTAACTAAAAACACTACATGTATTTACAAAATTTCATTACATACAGATCTCACTTGGGCCCCAATCCCTTTACCTTCCCTTTTAAATATCCTCCTGGTTCACCACAGATTTAAGCGAATTGAAAATAAAGAAGCACACAAACACAAAGCATTCAACAATCCTCTCACGTCTGCCCAAACCACTTCTCTGAATACCAAAGGTTTGGGGTATTCTCTGAAAAGGTCAATACATACGAAAGGCATCAGCAAAAAAAAAAGCATTGAAAGCACTGAATCTGGTTCTTTGAGAAGACATTTACAAAGAAAAACGGAAGAAATCGGCTGAGCAGTGATCACTGGTGTAATGCATTCAGTGATTTCAGCAGGCTTTGTGGAACAGCTTCAGGACTGATAACCTGAAATGAATAAGAGCCAAGAACACAGGCACTCCTCCAGAAGTAACAGAAGGAACCTAAAACTGGATGCTCTCAAGAGACACACCACATAAAAATGCTTACATAATAGTACTCTAAGAGGCATATCAAAAGCAGTTCTTTGAAAAGCGTTTACCTTCCATTTGTCAGGAAGAATTCCCAACTCAAGAAGAAGCAAATGTAATAAAAAACATAAACTACAGCAAGTTGTCACTTTTAGAAAGAAAAATAATCAGGAAATTTTTCTACAATGACTGTATATTTGTGCTATGACACAGAACAACTACAAGAAACAAAATAAGAATAGTTTCAAAACAGAGGCTGTGATTAAATCACTCCTAAACAAAAAACACTTACTAGAAAATGAAGTTGCATCCATCTTCCCAACTTTTACTGGAGAGCCCATGTTTCTCATTTCTATGCCCACCTCATTCCACACAGGCTCTAGTTTCTTGCAGTGGCCACACCAAGGTGCATAAAACTGAAAAACAAATACATTGCATTAAAAAAAATTAGTAGAAATTGATTCTACAATTAACCCTCAAATCACTAGGAGGACTTAATTTCCAGTCATGGTACTCCTTATGTCTTAATAAAATTGCAAATTAGCAAAGTTAGCATGACAAGCAGCATTTATGATTGAGTCCTACTTTTAATATGAAAGCACAAGTTTGAAAAGAATACATTAAATTGCTGCATTATTATATGATTTCTTATTTAGGAATAGACTGCATGGTACGATTTCTTTTGAAAGTTAGAAGATCATATAAACAATCTAGCTAGTAATATGCATTTGTTAACAGGCAGAAGATATCGATGTTTTGGTGTAACAAGACGAGGTCACAATTTAACAACAGCTGAATTTTGTTTTGCTATACACTGCTGATAACTCCAAATTAGCACATATATTTTTCCTCACTCAAAAATCACAAATCTGGGTAATACAATTTTGAGTATTACAGTATATATCTGGGTGAAAAAAGGAATGTTACCTCATCCACAAACAAGCTCCATCTTTTTAATAACTCTTTGTCCCTGAAATAAGGGGCACTGAATCTTTCCAAATAATTAAGAAAAGTAAGAGGGCTCTCATATATTTCATCTTTCAGTGCTAACAGAAGTCTAGAACACAAATCAGCTGATATAATTAGTGAAAGAAACTATAAAAATTCTCAACAGAGGTTATCACCTCCTGAGTGTGTTAGGTAATCTGCTTTCCTTTTAAGGACTGCAAAATATAGATTGAAGCCTATTCAGCAGGCTATTCAGCAGTCTATTCAGCCTATTCCTGGTTCACCCTGAACAACAGACAGATTGCTTATCTACCCTGTCAGAATTACTGCTATGAAGTTTTTCTGCATCATGTACAAACAATTTTTCAAATGATGAAGCAGCCTGACTACAGCATGTAGCACTATGCATTCTGTCTTTTGACTTCCAGCAGCAGATCTTCCCTTTTTTCTTAAATACTCACATCTACAAGCCAAATATCATCTTTACGGTTTTCTTTAAACCTAGAAAGGGGGAAAAAATGAAACCAATAAATTATACATCAGAAAAAAAACAGTGAAGCGCATATGTGAAACAGGCAAAGTCTACAGTAAGGTTAGTGTAAAACTATAGATACAAGATTTCTGTTTTGCTTCTGTCTTTGAGGGTGGGGAAAAAAAGGAGATGCTTATTTTTTAGTAATAAGATTGCTCCTGTGTAAGATAATACACACACAGCTGTGCCAACTAGGTTTCTCTATTTCCTAAGACAAAAAAAACCCCAACAAACCAGAAAAACAGCAAGAAATAAGAATACACACCAAAACATACAGAAGATATTTGATTAGCATGTGGAATCTAAGGGGAAGAAGTATTTTGCAGGTGTCTTAGTTATATTAAATACATTCGTTGTTGTATTTTTATATACCAACTAATACAGACTCTTAGAGCATGGGTTTAAACTGTTAATCTTAGCTTTACTAAATGTAAAGTAACTGAATTAGTTTAATAACAATTAATAACAATTTTAGTTCAACCTCCTTTAACATTCTACTATAGGTGTGTTATAGTTTTATTGAAGTTGCATACAACCAAGAAACCAACTTACTTGAACAAAAATGATCAAGTTACTGATAAAACCCAGAGATACGCAGGTACTACTGAATTTTCTTATTGCTAGACAAATGGCATTTAAACTAGCTGACTGATATCAGTCACTGAATTCTAAAATCTCTAATATAAAACTAAGCTTGATAAATCAAAGCTCTTTGGTACCTCCCAAAATGCTGCTTACACATTTCACTGCTGTCACCACAAGATCATATGAATTACTGCATTAGTTAACTAGTCCTATGTAGAGAAATAAATTAGGTAGAATTTTAATGCAAGGCTTATTTTTGTAAGACAGGCTTTGTAAATGTGACTAGAACAAAGACCAAAGTCCCACACTATAACATACACGATACAATATTCTTACTGTTCCACTCTTCTTGCGAAACGAGATATTCACACATAATTATGCAGTAAGTGTGGCTCTACACTCTAAGATCCAGTTAATAGAAGTTATAGCCCAAATTGTCAGTTCCCAATATGCAGCATGCCTATAAATGGCTCATAAGCAGTAGGCAGAATTTATTATATTTCATTTTAAGTTGAATCTGTAATAGTCCATAATGGTCTTGAAGAAATACTAATGCTGATACTGGCTTATGGTTTGACAGAAATAATTCAGAAATCCTTAACACAATCTAATTACAGTGTAAAGTGTTTGAAACTTAGAATTGCAGCATTTCACTGGTAAATTCCAGCCCTTTTATTAATGGCATACCAAGGTTTCAATGCCTGCACAGCAGCAGGAAAGGTATTTGCAGAGACTAATACGGAACTGCTAAAGGAAAGCAGCATTTTAAACTCACAAAATTGCTTAGTTGATAACCTTACTAAAAATTTACTTCACCACCCTAAGCACTATAGAGCTAATGAAAGAACCAGTGAGAGCCCAGCATCTCTTGAGAACTCTAACAGAGCTACAGCTAACTTCCAATTACAATGCCAAATAATTGGTTATGATGCAAGAGGCAGAAAGCAGTTACTGAATCCTAAGATCCTGGGCTGTGCTTCAATTTAGAATATCATGTTTTCATTGTATAGAAAGAATTTACAATTAAATGTTCTCCTTCCTCTGCCACAGTACAACTATTACGGCAAGTTGTAAAGAGCATTAAAGTACTGAGAAAGGTAGACTGAAACCTTGCCAGCAGACAGAAAGAAAAGAGAGAAAGAATGAAATATCTGGAGGCTGAGCTTTCCAACAGAGATTAGTAACTTTGACCTAAGACTGTACAAAAAATACTGTAGTTTTTATATTAATAAATTTCAAGGTACTTATCATTTACAAGCACCTATTTAATCAACTTCCACAAAAACTAAAATCTGAAGTGTAACAAAACCCCAGCTATCAAAACTCACTCTAGTTTTGCTAATGTCAATGATTAAATTAGAAATATTAAGGAAGTTCAACACACTGCTGAAGAAAAACAGAAATATCTCCACAAATGAGTAGTCAAGCATCTGAAGGTGCTGTTTCTAAGCCCTGTAAATGTTTTCCATGCACAAAATTTCAGTGTCTCCTTTTTGCTGTCCTGTGCAATCCTCTATCAGCAGACAAGAGACACAATCACACTGGTGGAAAGATGATGTAAGTGTTGCACATCCTTGAATCAAAATTATTTGTCTCAAACACATACATCTTCCCAACTACATGACTGAATGTTCTCTCAGCCCTCACTTAAACCAAGCACCTCACTTAATCATGAACAGTTAAAAGAAACCAGCATGAAGCCAAACTGAACACAAAGGCCACAATTCCAAGAGCCTTAAAACAATCCAGCTCTTCCTTGCTTTCCCTTTGCACCATGCTTCTGATCCTGGTTTGAGCCACCCCACAAACAGAAAAATACTTCCTCTTTCAGCCAGGTTACTTATCTACTTCATTATCACATTAGAACAAGTCCACGCCCATCACAAGATGAGTACTGACCTGAGGCAGCAGATCTGCTATCAGAGCAGCCCAAGCCAAAAGGAACCACAGATCATTTTGTGCATCCCTCCCGCAGCCCAGCTGGGCACCTCTGTCAGCTCTGCTCTGCTCCTTGTTTCCCCATATCCTGCAAGCTTAGGAACCTGCACCTTGAACTAGTCTGCATTGCTTACAACTACTAAAATTCAAATAGAACACAAAGCTTTCAGCAACAGCAGAGCGTCCATAATGTTTATGTATCTATAAAATGGAAAACTGGAAACTTCACCAGTCACTGCTCCCTGGTTTGGAGCAAAATTAAACTAATACTTAAATTGTTTAAATTAAATTTTTATTGCAATTAAATTTAGATTGTTTTCCTGACCCTTCTCTTTAATTCCCAATTAGCTAAAAAAAAATTCAAAAAACCCCCACAAAACCTGCCCTGAACAATTCATCAATTCTTGTTCTCAACTGCAAATGCAAGCATCTGTATAGTTTTGTAATTGAAAAATTCAAACGTTCTAAAATAAGGTTTTCTTTTATCAGTTACTTTAAAAAGTTATGTGACAACAGCATCATGATTCTTCACTCCAAAACAGCAAATGCATTTAAATACACACGTGTGGAAACACAATATGGGGATGTGAAGTAGAAGCACAGTTAGGCTAAGTGAATGCATGTTCAGTCCTTGAAAACATGAGCATGTTTTAAAAACAAGCTTTGAAAATCAAGGCCAAACAGTTCCCATGCTTCAGCTGTTTTTTCACAACACCAGAGAGACACTGCCGTGCCTCCCCTGAGAACTCCTTCCATATGCTTCCATCCCCTCACCCATAAATCCACTACACCTCATCTGATCTTATGATTAACAAGCAGTATTGTAAAACTGTGAGTGGCTTCCTGTCAGTTTAGCTCTTTGATGTAATTTACCGTGGACTGAATCCTCATGAAAACATCACCTTTAACTGGCTGAATTTATCCTAAAGCAGTCATCAATTGCCACCTTCTTCTCCCCTACCAGCCATTATTCTCCATACCTTCTCTTTCAATTCTAATAATCGTGCTGCTTTAGTGTTTGATATCAACCTGCTAACCTGACCAAAAAAACCCCAAATATTAGGGGTTATTTTCTTGGGAAAGAGCAACTATGCACCTATCAAACTGCTACAGCAAACCAGTACAGGAAAGTGACACTACACAACCAAGCTCATGGCAGGACTACCTGTTTCAACTCCTGCACAGTCTCAGGACTAATTCTGTTGTAAAGGGACATTTTTACACTGGAATATTACTGGCACTTCAGGCAGCCATGAACTACAGCCTGCAGGCCTCTTTCTCTCTTCCGTTTCTGGCCATGCATGAATGCACTTGGACTCATTCTCCCAACGCCTTGTGGCAGCTGTGCCACAAACCCTAAAAAAGATCTCGGTTAAATGCAATCAGCTTTTATTTGGGGCAGGCATCAACACACCAATATATTTACTATACCAAAAAGAAAGAACAAGCAAGGAAGCCCAAGAACATTTCTGGCGTCACCACCACAATAATAGCTTTAAAGAAGCTGAAAAATTAAATTGTTCCTCAGCTTCATTTACTGAACCTCCTTCATAGGGGAGACTGAGGAGAGACCTCATGGGAGTCTACAACTTCCTTAAGAGAGGAAACAGAGGGGCAGTCCCTGATCTCTTCTCTCTGGTGGCCAGTGACATGACCCAAGGGAACAGCATGAAGCTGTGTTGGTGAGGTTTAGGCTCGCTATCAGGAAAATGATTTTCACCCAGAGGGTGGTTGGGCACTGGAACAGGCTCCCCAGGGAAGTGGTCACAGCACCAAGCCCGACAGAGCTCAGGAAGTGTTTGGACAACACTCTCAGGCACATGGTGTGACTTTTTGGGAGTCCTATGCAGGGACAGGAACTGTACTTCAGTGACCCTTGTGGGCCCCTTCTAACAGAGGATATGCTATGATATTTCAGACCACAATCTTTCTGTCCTTCCTGCTACAAAAATACCACAATATTTTTCAGTGTAGCTTTCTTAACAAGCACACTACACACGAAGTCTGGGGTTAAGTTCCCCACAAGAAGACAAACAATATCTTGACAACAAGGCAAGATAGCGCAATACTTACGACTCATCTAGATCCTCCACAAAACCCGCACCTGACGCCACCACATGTGCAACCACTGCGAGGCAAAGGAAAAGCGTTCCGTGAGTGATGTCCGAACCAACCCGGGGCGCTCACCCACGCCAGCTGACAGGCTCCCTTCCCTCCTGGCCCCTCACGCCCCAAGCGCTTCCCAGCTCCCAACCCCGCCGCTTTTCCCCGCTCTGCCCTGCAGCCCAGCCCGGCGGGGCCGGCGCCGCCCGCCCGTCACCTGCCGCCCAGAGGAGGCAGCGCTGCCGCCCGCCCGGCGCCGCTGCCATGTTGACAGAGCCGCGGCACGGCCGGAAGGGGAAGCGCCGACCTCTGCGCAGGGCGCAGGCGCGGGGCCGCGGGCAGAGCGGGGCGGGGAGGGGCTGGGGGCGCAGCGGCGGCCGCGGCCTGGGCAGAGCCGGGGGGTGCCCAGGGAGGCGGGAGGGGGCAAGTGTGGCACCGCGGCACCGTGACGAATAGAGTCTGTCACCTCCGCAGCGGGGAGACTCTCGTTCAGTTGAATCAATGCTCTGCTTCTTTGGAAGAATAAGCCTCGTCCTCCCTTCAGCAGGAACACGTGTGCCGCCTGTCATGTTGCCGGATGTCTGCCGTGGGTAGAGCTCACCCCCTGCCTTGCTGCTGGGTCAGCAGCCTTGCTTCAGCACGGGCGCGAAACTTGATCGTTTTAATGTCCGTGTCATTCCCTCGTTCGTTCAAACCTGTTACAATCTGTTCTGTCTTCAGCTACGGTGGTTTTTCTGTCACGAAGATCTGCAGTTCTTCTTAGGACAAGTAAAAAAATCTTGTTTAAAAACTTCAGTTGAAGCATGTCTGGGATTTTTCAGCCTGGAAAAGAAAAGGCTCAGGGGAACCTTATTAATGTGTATAAATACTTGAAAGGGGTTGCAAGTAGACCAAAGCTGGGCTCTTGCCAGTGGTGCCCAATGACGGGATGAAAGGAAAGGGGCATAAAGTGAAACAGAGGGGGTTCTCGCAGAATGTGAGGAAATACTTCTTCACTGCGAGGGTGATTGAGTACTGCCCACGAGTTTCCGCCCTCAGAGATACTCATAACCCATCTGGACATGGTCCTGAACAACCATCTCTAAATGGTCCTGCCTGAGCAGAGGGTTTGGACCAAATGACCTCCAGAGGTCCCTCCCAAACCTCTACCACTCCGTGATTCTGTGATCTAATCTTTTTTAATTTTGACTCCTGTAGTGTAAATTCTTACCTTTTCTCCCTATACTAGAATTACTTTCCTCAGCTGTACATGCAAATGTTTGATGTTTTTGTTGGTAAAGGACATTCTTTTCAGGAACCATGCAGTTCCTCTGAATTAAGTGTTTAAGCCCACATTAGAATTCTAAAATATCTGACTCTGGCCTATGGTAGACGTATTTTTTTTTCCTCACATTTTACTGAAGGATTATACAATGTTAAGATTATTTCACTTTTTTTCCCCGCTCACCACTCAACCTCCAATGATGGGAGAACTAACAAGTTCCTGACATCTGTGTTGGATAAACGGTGACATTTATTCACTGAATGCAGAGGATTTCTGTTCCACAGCATTTCATCCTCTCTACATGCCTGACCAAATGAGAGATGGCGTCTTTTTGATCCTAATCTAACTGCTGTCTAGACTGAGACAATGAAAACAATTTGCTCCACCAATCCGTTAGTAGAAAATCCATACGGCAGAAAATGGGAATAGCCAAGTAACTGTTAAATTAGTATAATCCTGTTCTCTTACTCAGACAGTTAATGATTGGCTTTAAATAACTTTTAAAGGGAAATAAACATTTTATCTAGCTTTGTATAGACTTGAATGAAGCTCTTTGTACACCCTGTAGATCCTATTTGTCAGCTTTGAATTTTATTCTCTTTGCAGGTAATGGAATATGATTGTTCTCACTTGTGTATTTAGTGAGCCAAAGTTGTCTCCTGCAAAAACCAGCCTGTACACTATTCTTGATTTATTTTATCTTGAAATTGAAGGAGTTGCTGTATATTTTCTTCTTTGTAACTAAATTTATGTACCCTCACATAGGCAACTCTATGCTATATTTATTTACACAGTTTTTGCTGAAGATTTACTGCATAAAATCCATATAAAAGATAGTTCTTGCACTGCAGCCAAGTAAAAGTATCATGGGAAAAGCATGTAACATGCAAAACAAAAAAGCTAGATAATGATAGATGACATCCAGAGAAATGTCAAGGGGTTTTTGTGTTTTTATTATTTCTACTATGGACATTTTGTTTGAAGAAAATACAGGATTAATGTATTACTACTAATAGATCATTAAATTCAGTGGAGAAGTTTGTGTAGAAAAGGGATGATCTGGTAGATGAACTGAACAGGAGATATGAAAAGAAACATACACAGTGAAAGGTAAGAAGAAAAAAGCACAGAGAATACTGTTGAAATCCTGGGAGGTACTGCAGGAAGAAGTGGGAATTATAGGGAAATTGGCCATCAATGAAATCAACTGGAAACTGAACATACAAGGCTTCAAAGACTCCTTCCAATCCATATTGTGTAGGACAATTTAATGGTCCTGCTGTCCCATTTTTTTGAACCTGACAGATGGGGAAGTTCAACAAAGGCAAGAGCCAGGCTTTGCCTCGTGGCCTTGCCTTGAAGTGGGATTTGCAGAGCAGGACTTTCGATCTGTTTGTGCAGGTTGTGCACTCTTCTTGCTCTGTATGAAGGGCATGGAAAAGGATTTTTATGTAACTGTCTAAATTACACAACATGGTCTTAGTTTTACTGGAATGCATGAACTTTTGCTTTAAGAGAAACAGTCTTTTTCAAATAATTTCTTAGGTTTCATTAACATTGTAAACAGAATATCAAGGTTGATTTAAGTACACATTTGCATAAGTAAAATACTTAGAAAATTAAAATTCTTTGTGCACATCTTTATTATTATACAGTGGATAACATGTCCATGACACCATATGAAAGGAGACTTTCCTGGGGGAAGGGCCCAGGGAAACGAAAGGCAATGCAACAAAGGGTACAAACTGAGACATGAGGGAAGCATTTCTTGATACTACCTCTGTCCCTGTAGTGATGGTGTTAGACTTGTGGCCCGTGAGCTTGATATGACTCACCAGAACAGTTAGAGAGTCACAGAATGGTTTGGGTTGCAAGGGACCTTCAACATCATCTATTTCCAACTCCCCTGCTCTGGGCAGGGACAGCTTTCACTGGAGTGGGTAGTTCACAGGCCCCCTCCAACCTAGCCTTGAGCACTGCCAGGAATGGAGCATCCACAGCTTCTCTGGGCAGCCTGTTCCACTGTCTCACCACTGCCACAGTGTTGAAGGTTGGATTTAGTTCTTTTCCTCAGGAGTTTTTTCTCCCATGGGTTGCTAAGACACAAATGACTGGGTACTTAAGAGAAACAAAGCACAAGGCTGTAGCCTTTCTCCTTGGCAGGGTGGGGTAGAATTGCCCCTCATAGAAGCCAAGCCTGACAACGCGAGATTTGGAGAGACTGAAAAGCAAGGGCAGAGGGAGGTCACGCCCTCTTGCTCGGGACCCTCGGAGCTGGACGGTCGGAGCTGCTGTCTGCTGAACCCACGGCCCCTGAGAAGCCAGCGCGGAGCTGCCGGTCTGTCTGCTGTGAGTCTCTGCCCTCTGCCCCATCCGGAGCCGACCTGCCTGCCACCAGCCTGCTCCGAGTTTTCTCCGCTACATTGTAGCGGGGCTTCCCCTGCACTTCGAGACTTCTTACCGTCCCAGCTCCCTGTGTCCGGGGATCCTGCTGTGGCACCGACACCAGCTGCCCTCCCGAGGGTCTGTGGAGCAAGGGCTCTCCTCCATCCCTCCGTGCCTCGGGCAGCCGCCATTGCCGTGTGCTACCTGAGCTCACGCCGGAGCGCCCCCTGCAGGCACCGGGGAATCACCGCACCCAGAGCGCCCCTGCAGGCTGTGACTGAACTGCACCAAAGGGAAAAGGTGCCTGAAGCGAGCAGGCTGCCACTGGTTTTCTGTTCTGTTTGTTGGTCAACGTTATAGTTGTTGTTATTGTTATCTTGTTTTAGATAGTAGTAAAGAACTGTTATTCCTATTCCCATATCTTTGCCTGAGAGCCTCTTGATTTCAAATTTATAATAATTCAGAGGGAGAGGCGTTACAATTTCCCATTCCAAGGGAGGCTCCTGCCTTCCTTAACAGACACCTGTCCTTCAAACCAGTACACACAGTAAAGAATTTCTTCCCAATATCTAATCTAAACCTTCCCTCTTTCAGTTTAAAGCCATTCCCCTTTGTCCTGTCACTGCATGCCCCTGTAAAAAGTCTCTCTCCAGCTCTCTTGTAGGCCTCCTTCATGTACTGGAAGGTGCAATAAGGTCCCATTGGCACCTTCTCCAGGCTGAACAACCCCAGCTGTCTCCACATCCCTTTAAACATCATTGTGGCCCAATGGTTATTTTGGCTTATAACCTGCTCCTGATGCCTTTCTTCATTCCTGAGAACCATGAAAGCAGACAGTGGCTAAATCTAGTAAATTATTTGTTAGTGTCAGTACGTTCCCAGCCACCATCTTGCTAGGGCAAGTCAGGAGCACTTCAGAACATCTGTATACTTTTTGCAGTGAATTAAGCCTGTTAGTCCTAGGAGTCTGATCCAAGCATGCACCCATTTTCTGGTCATCTCAGGCGCATTCATCTCCTCCTTTCCCTAGGGAAAACATTCTGTTTCTATTTGGCCAGAAAATTTGTGCATCCATATTCTATGCTGTCCCTCAGAACTCAAAGAGTAAAAGCTGAGGTGCTTGACTGTGGAGAACCTAAAATAAGGTAACTCTAACCATCTCACACGTGACTGAGGACTGGCTTAGTGTAAGTATTACATAAATTAATAATGTCTTCAGTCCTAACCCTGTCATGCAGAACAACCAGTAGACTGAGCTTATTTACTAGCACTGAAAGAACCAGAGTCTCAATTCTAGCATTTTTTTGATGGTAAATAGCAGCAAGTCACTCTGATGATAAAGAGGTGAAGACAGCAAAGAGTGCTAAGAGAACTCACAAAAATTACTAAAATTCACATTACAAATTTCCTTATTTTTGATCTTTCAGTAACTAAACTAGTTTTTTTGATCAGTTCACTGAAAGAGTCAGACTTGATGATCCCTTCCAACTGAGATGATCCTGTGACCTGTACCATGGCACCAACCCTCATGTCCCACCTGTTAATCCTCTGCATGGCTGCCATGAACAGGACTCCAGCATTCAGGGATGGCAACTCTTCCTGTGGCTCACACCCTGCCTTTTCCGTGGGAGCTCTGGAGCCCTGACTGAGCCCTCCCCACTGCACAGCGTAGCAATAGCTCCCCCAACGCAAGGGCATCTCTGACATCCTCATCTTTTAGCCAGGGACTCAGTGGTTCTGGAAGGGAAGCCCAAGCCTCCCTCTTGGCCCAGTGCTGTTTCCCTTGCATTGCCAGACAGTGTTTAGGAATTTTTACAGTATTCAGGAGTGAGGGCAAAAACAAGCCCTGTGGCAGAGGTGAGTAATGAAGCCTCCACCCTGGGCACACCTGTGCTGGCCCTGCCCACCCATTGTTCCCTGTGGCTGGCCTAGCTCAGCCCTTCAGCAGCCTGGGATGGAACAGCCACAGCTCATTCTCTCCAATCTGCTGCCAAGGCAAGGCAAGGCATTTTTTTCCCCTGTTCCTGCTGACTGATGGGGTTTTGCTGAAATGATATCCTGTTGTGATACAGGCAGAGTGGAGGGAGGAGCATAGGGCACATATGGGCTACAGCACGTATGACTGCTTTATTGTGAGCAACCCCAGAAGTGACCTTCAGCACTGTCTCTGAGTGTGACAGGACACCCACCATTAACCATTGAAGAGCCTATCAAAAGAAACAGAAGACAGGCAGGAAGGCATGGGCAGAAAGACAAAGTGAAGTACAAAGTAAATTGCTGACAATTTTGCTCTTCCATCTCATTCCTCTTTGCCACAAGATTTTTTGTGCAAGCTGAGAGATAGTGAAAGTAAAGGAGGAGAAACATTGACTGTGATTTCCCAGCCTACAGTATTTTAGGGAGGATGAGAACTGGATTGAAGCAGGAAAGAAGGATGCAAAGATGTTAACCCTAGATAGTGACATCTGACTGGGGACCCAAAAGTGCTGTGGGTGTTCAGATTTTGTATAAGTTACGTGCGTATGTGGGAGGGAGGAATGTTATATCGGGAAAAATTATCTGTACATAATTCCTTCTCAAAGAAACTGTTGCTTGTCCCTTCACTGTACCAGAACTATTACCTCTCAGCTCCTCTGCATATCCTTTAATTTAAGTAGCAACCTAATTCCCTTCTTCTAGCATTGCCACTTCTTACATCCTGAAACACTGAATTTTGTATTTTGGTGCAACTCAAAGCTCAGTCCAATCTGTCACATATCAGAAAAGGAAACATGTCAGGGACTTGTATGAGGATTTTTGAAAAATCATTTTCTTATAACCCTTGGAAATTTGATGCAGTGGACCCTCTCTACTCGCTCGCAGTGCTTGGTACCTGTCCCATTGTAATCACTCATGACCCGATGCTTTTGCCAAAAAATTACTTGAAGAAGAAGGGAGAGGAAAGAAATGTCAGGATTTTCTCTAGTGAATTCCTGTGACTCTGTCCTTCAGGCAAGGACACTGCAAGGTTTTGTTCCTTACAGCCTGAAAAGTGGAGAAAAGGTTTCAATCTGTCTTTTTCACATTGATTTGTGAAGTTGCTAATCAGTTAGGAAATATCAGTGACACAGGATTCACAGACACTGCGTTTTTTTTTTTTTCTTTTTTTTTTTTTTTTTTTTTGCCTGCACAACTGTTTCCTTTAAATGCCTAGGGGAAAATTCCAATTTTAGTAGGTTCTAGACCAAATCATATCAAGCACTTGCTAATAATGTACCGTTTCTTTAATCTGTTTCAGATGCTGACATACAAATATGATATACTGCACAGATTTTGAAAACAGGTGGCCTCCTTCAGCTTGTGATAAATCCTGTTTGGAAACAGCGTATAGATAGCTTTAAAGGGAAACTTGAAGAATGGGAAAAGGCAAGCACTCCTCCATAGCTTGTACAGCCCAAGAGAGGAAGCTCTGACCACTTGCAGCACCAGAACAAAGAACACCATGCAGACATGATTGTGGGCCTGCAAGGGATCAGCTGAAGTATGCACAGGCCTCAGAAAAAGATGCTTCTGTAGTGTTTTATATGAGCAACTACACCCTGGCAGCTTGCTGCAGAGCACAGCACAGAGACTGGAATGCATCAGCTGTGTCAAATGTGAGCTCTGTGGATGCGAGGTGCTCTGCACAACTCGTCAGTGTGTCAGCTCATCCTCCTGTGCCTCTGCTGTCAGGATTTTTCTACCACCCTAAGCACCTGAGCTCCATATTTCAGCTACAAGATGATCGTGTCCCTTTTCTTGTAATTTGCAGCTCTTGCCAGCACGTGGCACAAGAGACTGAGTGGGCAGCTTCCTCTGCCCAGACTGAAATGGACTGCCTTCCTAAAATCTCCGTACAACTGCTGCCAAGTCCGTGCTTCAACACCATCAGGGTTGTATTCCATAAGGAGGGGAGGTTCTCCAGATTACTTATGGCAAAGTAGTGATGTTTCTTTACATGCACACACAAAATGATTGCATATGGATCAGACTGTGTTTGGGTAATAGAAGGTGCAAGGAAAAGGGTACTGAAAAGCCACTTTTGCAAGCAAAAGGGTGATAAGAGCTCATGCTGGTGTCAAAAAGAGTAATTATCAAAAATCAGAATCTCATGCACAGAAATGGCACCTTTCCTGCAATTAAACAAGAGCAGTTGGTGACATATGAATAAGGGTTAATAAATGCATAAATACATTAGTACAGTCAGGCATACAACTGAGAGACTGGAGGAGATTGCTGACTCAAAACATTCTGGATGTGTGTGTGTGAGGGAAAGGGGCAGGTCGGGCTCTGGTGAGGTGATACCCTGCCTCACACACCCTGTGTCCCTGGGCCTTATCCCACCCTGGCAGTGGCCACCAATCCCTTGCACACCAGAGGCAATGCTCCACATCTGCCTCTGGAGCCCCAGTCTAACTCTGGAGGGATCAAGACAAGGAGGAAGACAAGGAAAAGGAGGAAAGAAAGCAAAATGAGAGCTTGAATAAGAAAAAAAGGTGAAGAGGAGGCTGTAAGAGTGTTCTGATATGGACAGAGTTTTGGAGCTAGATTTGGTGGTTAGTGGTAAGACAGCCCACATCAAGAACTTATGCTAGAGAGGGAGGAAGAGAAGTCATGAAAAGCCAAGAAGCTGAGATGCTGTCTAATGAAGAAGACAAACCAACGACATACTGCCGTCTCATATTGCCTCCAGTACTATTCTTCAATTTTTTTGGTTGTACTTTAATATTTGTTTTATATACATTTTATTGTATATTTTTACTTCATTATTTATTATTTACTAAATGTATTAACTATTATATGAAATGTGTAAACATCAAAATAAAGTTTACAAAATGCTATTTCTGAACATTTACAAAAAGTTTTCTAGCTATTCATGGGTTTTTTGCTGTTATGTGAAATCTGAGAAAGTATAGAAAAATATATATTTCAATTTTAGTAATAATCCAAGTATTATTTTACTAACTTCTAAATTAGAAGATATTTTGAAAGTGTAGACAAATATTTTTTTCTCTTCAATTAGAGGTATTCTGTACTTTTAGAATGTTCACCTCCTTGGTATTTACCTTATATCAAATGGTTAAGATTACAATCTTAATCAAATGGTTAAAGTCACAATCAAGAACTGCTGTCAAAGACATGTTAAGCAGAACAATAATCTAAATAAATATTACTCAAGTAGCTTTTCACATGTATCAGACATGTGAACAAAGGGGAAAGGAGGGTATGTACTTTAATTTGAAAGTGGTAAGTGCACATTTGTGAACAAATACTTCTTGTGTTGTTATATTTTTATGCAGTTTTATAACTATGTGTCACCTACAGAAGTGTTTGTCTTCATGTGTAATACCAGTATTATCACAAACAAGGTTATCAGTAATTGCATCATTCGCTATTGAACATTTTAATAGAAATGTGCAGATTTATGCTGCTGTAAGTGTTTATAGCAGTCCTTTTTATTTTTTTCACTACAAGAATAAGCTATACTGATATGCAGTATCTTCCCATAATAATTTTATCTATGATAATGGGTTTGTACCACTAGAACTGTGTCAGTACCTAGGTCTGTGCCATAACATGAACTAATGAGAAACACATTTGTCATATATCATAATTAAATTCAAAGTAGTGATAAACTTGTAGTGAGATAAATTCATGTGTAATTAGAAGAACAGATAATTGTGCATGATTTGGTACACTTTGGGGATTTTTTTATGTGCTTTGCATAAGATTTCTTTCAGGTTTTGCAAGGCTCAACACAAAGTACAATCTGAATTAAAAGCATAATTTTTAAGGCATTAATACTGCTGACACTGGCAGTAGGATTTGCTTGGTCTCGCATTAATACTTCACCTTTCTATATAAACCTAGTTTTTAAAACAGTTTGAAATTCTCACTAGAGGGTTTCTTGGTTTGGGGTTGTTTTGGGTTTTTTTATTTTTGTTTTTTTGGTTTGTTTTTTTTTTTTTGTCTTGGGTATATGTGTGTGTATATTGAAGATCAAATTTTTTCTGAACTTTTCTTAAACATTTTTTTTTCATGTATTTTTATATACATTCCTTTTATTACAGAGACACCTGGTGGTCTTTGGGTGTATTTACAAAAATAGTGTTTTCCTTCTTTATGGCTGGATTTGTTTTAAAGTTTGCTTTATCATTTATAAGATATCACTTATTTAGACTGTCCTAAATTATGGGACTATGTAATTTGATAATCAGACTGAGAACACTTACACATTATCCAGCATGCACTGGGTATTGATTCTCATGGCTGATCATGGGCATTTTTCTTGAATCTTTCCTATTAGAGCTATAAGGAAGAGAGATTTGAGCATATTATTGACTAAGTGGTGTAAAAATATATTTCTTCTAAAATTTAATTTTTAGAATAGTAGGTATTTGGGTTTCATGTTTTCAGCCTTGTTTATGTGATTTAATTTTGATTTGTCTCTTCTAAGAGATTGAAATGGTGACCAAAAGTTTACGTCAGAACAAGTTTAATGTTCAGATCAGTGTGTTAGTACATAAAGGAAATGCTTTCTACACTAGAAACACTGGCAAGAACAGGACTATGCTACTATAGAAAAGTTTTAATAATATTCTCGCATACAGCATTTTCTAAGTAATAGGCAATTACAGGTAATTACTCAGTATAATGGGTAATTACATGGGATGCTGATGTTAGATCTCTTCTCACACTACTCCCAGACTGTCAGGCAGACAGCATCAATCAGTTCCTGGAGCAATGCCTCTAGTGTTACAGCAGCTTCTCCCAGTTTCCATGGCTGTAGGTGTCCTGCCACACTTGGACACCCACCCACAGCAGGGCTCTGCTTGCACAGCACCAGCAGATTCATGACCTCCTTGTGATGCAGCTTGGCATAGCCAAAGGCAGCTGCACTCAGGTGGGCATCTGCTGTTGTCCAGCCATGGCATTCTTAACCAGCAGCTAGGTTTGAATATTAGGTTAAAAAAAAATCTTTCATCCACTCTTTCCTCATAGGCGTGTTCTGCAAAGTTTAAATTGCTAGGTATCTTTGTTTTAGTCATGGTGGTGGTGGGAGTCAAATGAATTTTTTGCTGCTAAAATGAAAACTATTCACTTCAAAAAGTACAAGTAACATAGGAACATTCTTATCCAAATTTCAAATGTGCTTTTACAGCTTTTACCTTAGTGAAACAAAATTCCTGTTGTATTTTTTTGGTAATTATCCTTGTTTTTTTCATTCAAGAGTTATCAGATCTCTGCCCATGATGTCATTTAATTAATGCAGGTTTTCTTTTTCTTTTTTTTAAGAAAAGTTTACAGACACTTTGAAGTCATTTTTTGCTGTGCTTACATTTACACTTCAGTTGAGGAGTGGTTTTCACATCTGAATTTCTGTTATGCTTAGTGCAGTGATTTTCTGTATGTTGCCACACTGATATCTTATAATATGAAACTCCAAGAGAATAATTAATGCAAAAGAAACGTATGAAACTCTAGGGAGCTGTCCTCTGCAAGATTTGCATTTAGCTTTACTATACTTTAATTTTCACTCTTCTGCTGACTCCCAGAATGCTTGCCCATCACTATAAGAACCAGAACATATAGTATTTTTGGGAGATACAGAGGAAATGTAAAGATGTATTCAACAGTATTTTCTTTCTAACTAAGCCACATCTTTTTATAGCAAAAATATTCAGCATATAGGGGGCAAGAACAAGAAAAAAAAAGAAAATATTAAATTAATGTTAATTAACATAGCTGCTGGTGTAATTTAAGTCAAAACGCATTAGTAACAGTGTGGTCAGATAAATTTAGAAATATTCTTGGTGTGCAGCAGATGTTACCTGGCAAATAAAAACCTGGCAGCTTGAGTCAGTACACAGACAAAATCTTTAAATTACACATGGAGAAAATAATTAGTGAATTCTTGAGGACCTGATTCACAGTGATTTACACAAAGATTATTTGGTGATTTTTAGACCAGCCCTGGAAAACTGAATGCATGTATTTGCTAGTATTGCTTTTCTTTGACAGATAAAAATGATTGCAGACAAAGAAATAATGCATTTGGAATTTACGTCAAATTGTTTGGCAAGTTCTTCTTTAACTAATGGAACTGTGCAGAATCCAGGATCTAAGCAAGCTTCCATTTCTGTCAATCACGTAATAAGGGATTGTCTCTCCATGCTAAGAAATTAATAACCTACGTGCCTCATACAACTCTGGACCCACACCAAATGCCCAGTTACATTAAAATACACTTTCTCATTAGGTTTTTCAATTAAAAAAACGTTTCATTGTTTCTTAGCACTAGTGGAGTTATCTTCCCCCTTTCAGACTTTTCAGTTGTGACTGTATTTGACATGATAGTGTTCCAAGAGCAAAGGTTCCCTGCTGATAACAATGTTACACAGCTTTTCTCTGATACCTTGCTGACTGGTGGGGTGGTGTCCTATAAATGATGGCACTTGCATGCCAGAAAGGTGGAAATCTAAAAGTGGAGCAGTAGCCATCCTCTGAGTGCCAGAAGTAGCCAGCTTCATGGAAGGCTCCATTTTCACCCCTGATAAGCACAGAGTCTACCTGCACCTCCTTCATTACTGTTAGGTTCTCAAAGCTGCAGGTCTTCAACATGATCCAGGTGTTATGGAATATAAGTAACCATCACGTCCATCAGTTCCCAGCACAGGGGCACCTCCTGCCTGGCTACTGAGGAACATCCCAGTGTGCCAAAACAGACAAGGTTCTCTGTCCCAGGCTGGTTCTTGGCACTGTTTCTATTGAGCTTTTTTTGTGACCAGGTTTGTGTCTCTGTGGGCTCTTGTTTATGGTTTTCCCTTTTAGTCATAATTGACTAAAGAATAGTCAATGTATTGAAAGGGTTTTTCATCAGATGATGATCTTAGTGAAGAAGACACTCTCCCTTTTCATGTGACCTTACACCAAACTATTTCTCATTATCTCTGATGCTGCACAATCTGTTGACACTTTGCTTGGTCACAAAAACAGGCAGGCAAGGAGCCCAGCTCCCCTTGTTCCAGTCTCAACCAGAAGCCCAAGGCATCCCTGAAGCCAAATCCCTGCAGAACTGGAGCTCCTTTGGGAGCTCACTCTGGGTCAAGGCCTCTGCTGTGCAGGATCAGTTCCTCCAGTGGAGTTTGGGAACTGTGCCATGTGGGGTGTCACCCCCACTGCTGAGCACAGGAAGGCTCTTCTTTGCAGGGCATCTGTCTGCTCCTTTCAGTGCACCCTTCTGTGCCAGCTGGTGCCTCCCTGGACAGTGCTTTGTGTCTGATGGTGCTGCTTGCCAGTCACACCAGAACAGATCTGTAACAGCTGCTCATGAGGCCAGGAAGCAAACGCACTGTGGGTTACATAAAGATTCCAGTCATGGCCTAGGTACAAATGAGGTTGGTGGAGAGGGACTAGTGCCATTAAGGGGACTAAAATGGACATCAAGGGGCTTCTGGGATAAATCATATTCTAGTCAGCTGATATATGGTAATACAGTCAGAAGCAGGTACTCTTGAGGTACAGCCTTTACAGAAGAGGAATTCTCTCTGCACAAATGGTCTGGACAAACTGAAGACCATCTTTCTTTGTTTTAGGACATCCACATAAAGTTTTAATTAATCAAAGCAGAGCTGCTCTCTGATGATAAAGTATACATGTTTACCCAATTCTTTAGTTGCAGGAAATATTTCAGATTTTTAAGTCTCTTGATTTTCTTCCTTGTCCCTGTAGAGATAACAATATGTAGATTTCATAAAGAAAAATTTCTTAGAAAATCTTAAAACATTTTTCTGATTTAGAGATGGAAAGTGTGAGGCACATAAGAAAAAGTCAGGTGTCTATGCACTACAGCTTTAAGAGATAACCCAGAGCCCTGTAACAAAACCATGTCAAAAGCCAGAACTAGCAGCTGGGGTGCAAAATAACTAATTGTAAGACGTAGCCATTTGGCTAAATGTTTGGGAAATACACTGCATTGGTATCTGTGGCGGTCATGGAGGCTCCGCCTGAGCCTCAGGAAGAAACCCCAAAAGGATGGCAAGGACCTGGAGAATCCAAATGGCCAGAAAAGACCTTGGTGAAGGGTGTCCAGGGTCTAAGGAATCCTCCCCTGGGGTGTGGACACTGTTGGTTTGCCCGCTAGGATTGATGGATTCTTCTGGGCAGGTTAATTCCTCACATTTGGCCGGTAGTTGTGCCACTCTCCTGTCTATCAGGGACCTGGTTCTAGAAAGTTCTGTTACATTCGGTCCCCAATTGGCTGTTCCTTCTTCTCTCCTCCCCTTCCCTCTCGCTATTGACTATGTACCCTTATCCCCCACCCTTGCTCCTCCCTGAACCCTCTTGTGATTGGTCGGTTGCTCTCCCTTAAAAATGTGATGCATCCATCCCCCCCCAGGTTCCTGGTCTTTGGTCCTTGGATGCCCTTGTGTATGGTTGCTCTCAGGAAACCTGCACAAATTACTCCATACCAAGGATCCCTCTCTCGTTCTTCCAAACCCAGCTACAAGCTGCTGCTGCATCTCTTCTGTGCACTGTCCGCAGCAGGAGCCTCTGAGGCACCGCCTGAGCGACCATCCGAAGGGCGCTTCTCAGGAACGGCGCTGGTGGACAGCTGTCTGTAGACAGACAGCGGCTGCGACAGGTAGTAAGAACATAGGGTGTCTTACAGGAAAGACATAAATCTACAAAAACTATACCAAAGGCTTTTTCTGTGATGACTACACTGCCTTGAAAATAGTCACAGCATATGTTTAGAGCTTACCTATATCGTATCTCAAAATTAATGACAAACACATTTGAAATATGAAAACTGTATTTTCTACTTTGAAATACTGCATTTTGCTGTATATGACTTCATTCTAATTTTACTTATGCTGGGACATGGACATTTTGTTTGTGCTGAGTCCAGCTAATAATAATAATATTCTTTTATAATAACATTATTGTTTTCATTTGAAAACAATTATTCATGCCTGTTCAATCAAGCAGATAGCTGTAGTACCTAAGGAGCTAGTAGATTCTGATTATTTATTTATTAAATATTACATTCAGTGTAGGGTGAATAATGAGATATCCTAATAGCTTTCTGTTTTAATCAATTTGCTTAAAATATACTTTTAACAATTTTGAAGTATTTTATGTGCCAAATTTAACTTTCATAATTAGTCTTCAGTAAGCAAATCTACATAAATGTCTGAGTTATTGACATAAAATGTAACAAACAAGCACTTCTATTAGAACCTAGGTCTTAATTTTATTTGATGTTACCAGCCAAAGCAGTCAGTTATTGTTCACAATTAACTGTATGCTCAGAATGTAAACTAGAAAGTGCATAGATGCGATTTGCCAGTTATGTGAAGCATAAATGGACTGAAATATTTTTTAAGGAAACAACTGTAAGTAAAAGCAAAGATAAAAAAGGTCACATTTCTTTTATTTAAACAATTTGCTATTTATTGTTATCCTGATACTGTGAAAAATCTGATTGTGTCCCTCACATATGCAGAAAATATTGTCATTGAGACACTATGCAACATCTGCAGGAAGAATTGGGGCAAAATGTAATTACAGCTGTTCCGTAGCTTCCTTAGTCTTTCTTTGGCAATTCCACGGTTAAAATTTTCATCAGTTAAAATGGAAAATGATTTTGCAGTTTCAGGGTAAGGTACTGTATCAGATTAAATGTGAGTAAAAATAACTCTATTATAATGACAATTGTAACTTTAGCACCTATAGATCTCATCAACGACACAAGAATAAACCCACTTAGTTCATGCAGGTCTAGGTATCACTAAGCATATCATGGCCACTACCCTTCTTGAATTCAATAGGTTAATTTGTTACACTTGGTCTGCACCAAATACCTCTGTGCTTGCTTTCTTCTTCTGATGGAGGGGGTTTATACCCATGTAGGGTTAGGATTAGTGCATTCCCAGCTGCGGATGTAGTGTGGGCTGTAATATGCTTGCAGGGTAAAAAAAAAAGAAAGAAAACATTTATTTTAATAAAAACAATACTGTATTTGTTTAGATGGACATCCAAACACATTTTTATTTCTTTGCTATGGTTCTGACATTTTTGCCTCTTCTAGAGCCCTTTGACAAAGAGGGTGATTAATTCCCAGGGTTCTTTTTGTCTTTGGTGAAATAGTTTCTAAATTGTGGATAATAGCAAACATCTGCAGAGCTCTGTTTGTAGAGCCAACAGGATGCAAGTAGATTGTGGGGTGCTAATGTAATAGCTGTGATAAAAAACAGACACTGTATTAAAGAAAACCAACCTCTTGGGCTGGTAACCATTATGATTTTTTGTATTACATCTCTCTCTATACTTTCCACTTGAGAAGGGTTGTCCTCTTTTAAAAGAGAGTCACTGCATTATGTTATGCAGAGCTTAAACCATATCCCACTCACCGTCTTAGCTGCAGGACATCTTTCTCTGATTGCAGATGGGCCAGAGAGCTGAAGAATGAGCTGCCAGGGCATCCAGCGACAACCCAAGCCTCTGAGACTGTGAAACACCAAGGGAGACACCCTTATGCCACTGTTAGGGCTGGTGGCCCTGAGGGGCCAGCAGGGCAGGGGGTGCTCCCTGTGGGGATCTGTCAGAGCATGGCATGTCAGCCAGTGCCCATCCCACTGCTGTAGCACTGGGCACTTTCTTGGACTCATGGGTGGGCTGAGCAGGGCTGTGGGAAGTGGGGAGCAGCCCTGTTGCTGCAAGTGGGATTGTTCTGTGTGAACAGAAGGATGCAGCAGAACCCACAGAGATCATTCTCTGTTTTTGAAACATAACAGTACCATGGATTTTCTGTGTCTAAGCATCCAGTGCTGTACTGTGATGGCATTTACTCTGTCCTAGCTTGTCTTCTTCTGTTGGCCTGAGTTTAGAGGCTTAGATTTAGGTTTTTTGTTTTCCCATGGTTCAAAAAGTATGACTTTTTTTCTTCAATGTAATCTGAAGGTATTAACATATTTTCTATCTCTTTCGGGGTTTGAGACACAATTAAACATGAAAAAATTCAGCATTTGGTAGACAAGAGTTTCAACAGCAATCTGGAGAGATTTTTAGGTTTCCAATCTCATGTAATTGACAAAAAAGCAATTACAGATGAATTTTCTAAATGCTATCTCAAACTATCAAAAGTAACATACTCATCAGAAAAACACCTGCACAAGGTGCAGAATTAGATAGACCATGGACATGAATAACATATTACTGTTTTACATAACTGGTAGTGCACAAAAACCACACACAGCTGGACACCAGGCTGAGGCCCATAAGAAAAGCTTTCTCAGCCTATTTTTTTACAGCCTGTGTAGAAAACAGCCCTGTTGCCAGATGTTTTGTTGAGGTTAGATCTGTGATATCCCCTCCGGAATGATGGCCAGCATCTTTGTAATGAACAGTGTAGCTTATGCCTTAGCTTTCCAGCATCCCACTGATTTTCACAGAACTGTATGTCCTCCTTCCAGGCTTTGAAGCTGCAAAAGAAAGTAATGTTTTGTTGGCTGGTGAACCAATCTGTCAACATCTTGGGACTGTAAATTACAGCATGCTTTCTATGGTTTGCTTGGATTGGCAGAAAGTAGTTGTACACATGTCGGCATCCTGTGATTATTAGCAGCAGCAGAAACTGGAAGAGCTAACATAATATGGCAGTAAATGAGATAGCTGGTAAAAATATTTTTGAGGGTTGCTGTTATCATGTTCTGATTCTTCCGTTCATGTGAGAAATTATTCTGCTTTTATTGACCTGAAAACATTATGTTCTGGCAGGCAATCATACAGTCTTGATTGAATTTCAAGAATACAAAGACCCTCCCAGCATTTTTACTTATAGTCTTTCAAATTTATTTGCTTGTTTTGGCACTCTCTTTTTCTCCTATATCTGAGGTTTGGGTTTCTGCACATATTTTAAAGATTCTAATCTGACAGCGCCTAGGAGTCTGAATTCCATATCATCTGTCTTTTACTTCCTGTGTGACATAGATTATATGCATTTACTTCATCTGCAAAAGCACAGAAAATATTATTATCATAAGGCTGTTATGGGATCTAATATTTATAAAGGCTGCTCTAATCCCTTCCACTGAGAAATCTCATGAGAGAAAATTTATGCTGTTCAGAACATTAGCCCTGAAGAATATGAACATATAAACCAAACATCTAATTAAAAATCTCGCCATGAGAAGATTTGCATTGGCTTTGAGTTAAATAAATCAGTATTGTGTATGATCTATAGATACTCTGTGCATTAGACCAATATCAATATGACAAACAGTATTAAGAAGTTTAAGTATTTACATAGTGAAAGGGGAGTATGGAAAAATTGACACGTTATATGAAAAAAAGATTATTGTAATTTGTCATTCTTTTATCCCAGATATTACATTTTCCCTGATAACACTGTTTATGAAGTACAGTTTAACTTTTTTTTGGTATTCATAATAACATGTGTCTTTATAAGTATAGTTCTGTCATTAAACATCATAATACAATATGGATGAATTTGAAATATTCATGAACATCAAGGAAAATTTGAGAGATGGATGCCCCATGTAAAATCTGGAGAAGGATTTAAAGGACAGACTTTAATAACCTGCTATGCCAGAGACTTTCCTTGTGAGAAGTCACAGTCACTGTGTTTTATGGTCTTAGTTTCAAGAAAGGGAAACAGTGTGCTAACATTAATTTGCAAGAATGTAGATGTTCTGAGAATCTTATGTTTTTACCTACCTGCTGGAATTTCTTAACAGGATTTCATCAGAATGGTGTGAATCACTTCATGCTGGTTTACGGGTACTTTTATTAGCTGCTTACATTGAGAACATAGGTGTCAGTAGCTGAAAATTAGCTTCTGTGTTGATTCTTCCATAGTGTTGTTAAGTGGCTTTTAAAAACTTCAGTGTTCTATGGAGAGCATGCCTTGGTCTTCCTTATTTTAATGGAACGCCCACACCAAATCTAAACAGATTTCAGCAAAATGATTTTTCACTGAGAATGCGTGTCAGCAGCAAAATTGTTGATGCAAAAGTTTTGTCTTCAGTTAATATGTCATAGGTGCAGAGAAAAGAGGGCTTAAATTCTAAAAATCATATTACTTTTAATATTAATAAAATATCTTTGCTTTTTCAGTCATCAGCTTAGAATTTTGAGATGGCTACATAAGGACATTGAGTGCTTTCATCTTATCCTTTCTAAATTTCTGCTCTATATTTTTCCATCTGATTGTTAGAAATTTCCAGATAATAATTGCTTTATAGTTCAATTTCTCATAGGACAGGAAAAAGTTTTGCTGACTGTGCAATAGCCACAACATCCTTTCTTAGATAACATAAAACCCTCTTTCGTCACTTCACAGTTGGGCAGCTTTCGCCATGAGACTCCAGCAAGATACAGCTGGGGGTGTGAAGGGGTTTTTTGTTGGAGAATACATGTGACAGCAGGCTAGAAGCAGTAAGCTCCTAGGTTAGGTGTTTGCAACCCCTCTGCGAACAGCTGAGTCCTCTTGGACCAGATAAGTTGTTTTTTGGGGAAGGGTCAGGCTTCTCCAAATGGGCAGACCTGCCCTGCTGCTACTTCTGTTGTGGCTGCTGGGTTTTTGTCTTCCAGTTCCCTGGAGCTGGCAGGAGGGGAAGGTCTCACAGTTTTACTCAGTACTTTAGAGTCCTGGAGCTGTTAGCTGTTGCTGCTCCAACAGTTGCACTTCCATCTGTTTTTACTTTCCATATCTTACTTATTTTAGCTCGCCTGCTTTCTCACACCTCAACAAGAATTTTCTCAGTGAACCAGAGCCAAGGTCAGGCAGAGGGGCTGTGCAAACCAGGGATAGCTGAACCCCAGAGCAGAGAGTCACACAGCTACTAATGAGAAAAGTTACTGTGAGAAAAGTACTGGTACAGAAGCCAAGAAGGCACTGAAACAAAAAAATCAGTCAGAGAGAGGAGAAAAAAGGGCAAAAGAATGTAGCATATTTTTTTAAGACATTGGATTCATCATATGAGTATAATCTATTCAAAGTCTAGCTTGGAATTTCATGTCCCTGAATGCAGGTATGAAATCATGACCAAGTATCAAGATAATGAAAGGTAACTGTCAAAAGTAACAAAAGGCCAAGGATATATTTTTAAATTCCTGTATGCAAGTAAGATGATTTATATAATACAGTTTTGGTTTATTTTAATTAGATTTAAAATATCCAATATTAACTGAAAAAATTACAATATTGTCCCAGTCTCATGGCAGGTTCAGGCTGGGTGTAATGTCACGAACAATTTTGTTCGTCTTCACACTTCAATGCCTGGTCACAGTGTTCATTTCTGGAAATGAACTAGGCAAGATTTCTGGCTTATTCATTGTATTGTATTTGACTTTTAAACTTATTTTGACAGCACAAATGTTTTATATGATCATACAGTAACGGTGAATTTGGATACCATAGTCTGACTCACAGAACATAAAGTACATTGTGTTCCACAGAACAGAAAAACATTGTTTGTTACTAATTTTTGTCTGGTAAACATAATTATGGATAAATAATTTATCAAGTGACTTAAATGTTTATCAAAATTTCCTTGGTATCCTCCATTTAAGAAAGGTTATTCTTAAGACCAAGTGCCCGTACCATTGTCTCTGCTTCACTGGTCAGCTCCAATCAGGACTGTTAACTAAACCATAAAAATTGTTAATATAACTGATATAGGAGCTGATGTAATCTTTTCCCATGCAGGAGCCACATAGATTCAATTTGAAACACAATTTGTTTCTAACTACATGGAAATATTCATGAACATCCCTCCCAAAACATAGCCATATAATTGAGCAACAAACATCTGAAAATGTCAATATGTTCAAGTCCAGCCTTCAGAAGGTGACAGAACAGATGTTTTTCACATGGCAGGAAATGATAGCACATGTCCTGATTTGTGCAAGAACATTTTTTCTGCTGAGTCAGTTTTATTGAGAAATAAAAAACATTTCCATTTAGAACATTTTCTCTTTGTATTTTGCCATGGTGACAAAAGCCATCATTTTAGTGTAACTATAGCCAAGATTTCTTGTCAGAATCCAAAGCTGTAGTTTCATACCCTATTGGATTTCTAAAAAATTGTGTCAGCAGCACGATTATTGTTCCATAAGCAAGTATTTCCTAGAGAATGTTTGGTCACATTAGAACAAACAAATAAAGATAAATGGATAGGAAAATAGTTATTTTAAATATTAAATAAACAACAATGTAAATACAAAATTATTCTCAAAAATTCTAGTTGTTTCCATAACTCAATGCAATTCAGTTTTACAACCTTGAAAATTCTTTGTATTGTAGTATATATAGAAGATTTTATTGAAATAAAGACTGTCTTGATTTCAGCAAAATTTTACATAGATAACATAAATACCTGTTAAACTGCTTTATTAGCTATGTCTATTAAAGTTCTCCATTACTCCTATTTTAGAATATTAATATTATTTGAAGAAACAAATTTGAGCTACCTCTGGTTGTGTGCTCAGAGAAAAAAAAAAAAAAGACATAACAGAATAGCTTTTAACTTTTGTTGTAGTCCACTTCAGGAAACATATACAGAAAGCCTGACTGTAATCTTATCATACTTAATATTAAGATAACCTATTTTCTTTCTTAGTTGTATTCTGTTGAATTTTATGATCCTCAGTTTGTTTGCTATGTTAGTATGGCAACTGACACATCATATATATGTTAAGAGATTTATAAAATCCATAAATGTATAAATTTTGAGTAAGAAACTGTTTGCACAGGTAGTTAATATTTTGTGATAGACATTTTTATATTGCTGGAAAAAAGAGTAATTTTTTTGGGAAAGCTTTTTGAAGATATGTTGCTGCTTCCAAAAATCTTCTTTCATGTATTTAAATGATAATACATTTAACAAGGCTTTGATGAGCACTTGAACAGAACATCTAATCAGAGTATGTATTAAAGATACCAAATTTTTCAGTGTCTTCAAATTTTAAAAATACTATACTTAGGTTAAATAGGAACAAGCCATCATCATTTCTTTTCTAGTTGCAGTTGCTGGCACTGGTTGACAGTAATTCCTTTGTAGCATAAAACATTAGCATGATCATAATACTTCCTGCTTTTTAGCCTCAGTTAGGAGTTCTATGTTCTTTCTGATTTGGTTTACTCTAGTCTTCCTCTGGCACAGAAAATACATTGTTTTAATCAAACATATCTCCGATGAAATACTACATGCTAGTAAATGACACTAGTACAAATTAACTGTGTGCTCAGCCCTTTATGAAAAAAGCATGGAATGGACTTCAGGAGAGGAAATTCTGTCATGTACCTCCTTGGTTTCATCTAAACATTGCACAAGTCAGAGAGAACAAAGGGGATGTATTAAGTAACTGGAAGAGAATTGGAAGGAAGTAATTTTCTACCCTTGTAGAGAAATCTAGAGCTCTAGTGCACGGCATTCAAGCCAGGCACCTTTGGCATTTTTACCCTGACAGAAAGGATCTTCAGTTGGCTGAGTGTCCTTGCAGCTGCCCAGAGAGACCCACAGCAGGAAATGCAGTAGAAGCTAATACTAAAGCAGGTGTTCTCACTCAACATGACAATCAGACCACCACAGCATTATGATCTGCTGAAAGCAGTTTTTCCCAGTTTCTCTATCCTGCTTGCTAATTAAACCAGTATTTTCACATATTGCTCAGAATTTCAAGCTGTGGAAGATAATAATCTTCCCAATCTGATAAAATTAGAATTTATGAAGTTGGAAAAGACCTCTCAGATCATCAAGTCCAACCAATAACCTGGCACCACCGTGTTCACCATTAACCCATACCCTCAGGTGCAACGTAGAATGACAGAATATCCTGAGTTGGAAAGAACCCACAAGGATTATTGATACACTGACATATCCATACACCTTTTGAATGCATCCAGTGGTGGTGATTGCACTACTTTATTGGCAGCCTGTTCCAATGCCTGACCACCCTTTCAGTGAAGAAATTTTCTTAATTCCCGATCTAAACCTCCCCTGGTGCAACTTGAGCTCATTTCCTCTGGTCCTGTCACTTGTTTGCTGGGAGAAGCAACCAACCCCCACCTCCTCTCAGGCAGTTGTAGAGAGGGATGAGGTCTCCCCCGAGCCTCCTTTTCTTCAACAAACAGCCTCAGCTCCCTCAGCCACATCTCATAGGACTTACTTACCCTTCACAAACTTCATTGCCCTTCTTTGTTCTAGTTATATATGATGTTGAAACTGGAAAAATCAATAACTAAAGACAATAGTAATTAATAACAATTTAATTTACATTTATAAAGAAGAATTCATTATTTATTAACCAGATCTCAGTTTACATAAAGAACAGTTTAAAGCCAAAAGCATTTAGGGGATTTTAAATAACCTGAGGTAATACGTCTCCTCTTGAAATCTAGCATTTGCTAAAGCCAATAAGGAAGGAAAAAATCATGTAAAAAATGACATGATTTTGTTATTTCCTGAGTGTTTTCTTGACAATGAAAGCAAATAGGCTCAGGTTTCAGGTTTATGAGTCTTTTTTATTCATTTGTGTTATCTCTGCCTTATAGTCTTCTGTATTCTCCTTTTGTTTTCACACACAGCTTTCAGGAATGGTAATCAGTAGGCAGTAGGTTTCACCTCCGTTTTCAGTGAAGATCACCTTGCTCTCTAATATATATTTTCAGATAAATTAAAAAACTTTGTAGCCAGAGTATAACATTAATTTTACCAGAAATATGCCCACACCCACAGTCATATACATGAGGGTGGGGTTTTTTTCCTACAGTGAAGAGATAATTTTGTCTCTAAATACATGGCAGAACCCTGCATTCAATTGTGAAAAAAGACCAGGTCAAAATCACACCTAAGGTAAATGAACAAGTTTAACTTCTTCAGACTCAGTGGTTCGAATCAGCCCCAGATACAAAACAAAAAGGAAACATAGAAAACATGTGCATATTAAAAAAAGTGGACAAAGAAGTGGTCTATCTCTTAAATCTGTTCTTTTAGTCATGGGACTGTTGACAACTAGATCACTCACATTCAGGGTTGCCAGCAGATATACTTAGCCAAAGGCAAACTTTTACCAGTTACATTCATCAGCAGTCATTCTTACTGCCAGATGAATAAAAGCAAATACTGACAAATTTAACTAAAAGCAGCATTGTTTTTTATCTTAAGAAAAATGTTATTATATCTGATGTTTTGAAAGCAGAATTATAATTGCTTTGCTAAACACCATATGCATTAGACAAAATTATCACTACTTGGAAAGTTTCTTGTTTTGCTTATTTGAAAAGTCAAAAGACAATTTCCATCTCACTTGGTCCTGTCATTCCTTCACAGTACTGTCTACATTTCCATTTGTCTGCTTTAGCATTAAAAAGATAAATAAGATAAATTGTCACTAAATATTTTCATTGTAGTAAACAAAATTGTTACAATATGATAATATATATCAAAATACTAGAAAAGTATAAATTTGGGATTTTTTGGTTTAAAACTGCTTGTATTTTCCTTTCTTACCACCTTTCTGTCTTTATTAGCTCTCTCAGAGGGCAGACAGAGAGAAAAACAAACAATGGAGCAGGAAAGTGCAATATAGAAGCTGTATATTGAATATTTCTTAGTCTTTAGAGATGTATCACAAGTGACCATTTTATACAGAGTCTTCGATCTTTCTAGATAAAAATCTCTAGAAGTACAGATATGATTATAAATCTCCTTTATTATTTCTGTAAGACTTTTTGTAATTAATTTTAATTACTAACATTTTTCAAGACTGTGCTGTAGAACAGTAGAAGTCAAGGCACTAAGAGATTCAAGGCTTATCACTGTGATAGGCTGATGGTAGCACCACCCATATATAAAGTTGAATTTATCAGTAATCTAAGTATACTTAATATTATATTAGTTTACAGATAGTTCCTGTTTCTAGTTTGATACCTAAATCTGCCTGCGTATTTCTTCTCTTTGCAAATTCATTTTTTTTAAGTATGTTTTTCATTAACAACAACATAGTTTTTACTGATTATTAAAGCTGGGTCTTCATAGCTAAATTAAGAGGGGTGAAGAACAGAACAGAACTCCTTTTGTGTTAGAAAATTGTCTCTCAAATCTAGGCAAGGAATGAAGTGGAGATTTAACAGAACAAGGAATGAATGGAAAAGTCTCACCAAAGAACAATTTCTTACTGGATACTTACACTGTAAGACAAAACTATTTTTCTTAGATTACATGTAAAGATGCTGCTTTAAGGGTGAAGGGCACCTTACTTACTATATCTGTAGTTATTGTATCTATACATACACTAATCTATACTTATAGGTGTTTTCATACATAAATGTGTTTAGTTTGCTTTAGTTTCCCCTCCTGCACACAAAGTTTCCATATATTATTCCCGTCTTATTTGTAACAAATATTTGAGTGAGGGATAAAGTTACTAATATTTTATATTTTTAAAACGAACCTTGTAACTGCTCACATTATCTGTCTGAATTGCATTAATGAATGGAGTTTCCACAGAATGGTTTTTATTCTGTGTCTCTTTGCTCTGCCCTTCTCATTCGAAAGAAATGCTGGCTATCAACTTAGGTCAAGTAAAACAGTACAGATTGTATTTCTCTGGCTTATCTATGACAGGATCTTGGATATTGGGAAAGTTCATCCTTTCATTTCTGCTGGGCATTCCTGTGCGTGTATGATGGAAAGTCGCTAAGAATAGAATAAGAGAATTAGATTAAGCAGAATACATTAGAGAGAGGATAATCTGAAGCAGTACAAAATTGTGCTGAGCAGTTTGTTAAATTGCTGAAAAGTGTGAAGAAGTTAAACTAAAAGAAGGTGTTAAAAGAGAGAGTAAATGTTTTTTAATGTGTAGACATCAGCCTTGGTGTTTCTTTAGAAACGATGAAGATACTTAAGTCCCTGACAAAACCAGAGCACAGGTAATAAGGAATGTCCTGTTCCATTTCTGTAAAAAAGTCATACAACAACACAGCCAAAGCTTTAGTCACAATATGAAAAGCAAAGTTTAAACTGGAGTCTGGCTTCTCATTGATACATTCCCATTGAACATAATCTCTCAAAATTCAGTCAATTCAGTAGTAATCTTTCCTGTGAAATGGATATACTTTTCAGGCTAACTCATAGCAGTCCCTTGCATATGTGTTAATTTTAGGGCTCTCAAGGGTACAGTTAGAATAGATTTGTTTACCAAGGGGATCCTCAGTACTGAGGAATTATGTGGAAGAGTTTTTTTAGAATAGATCTACTACAAGAAGTGTGGATTATCTTAGGGGCATGACATTTGTGACAATCTTCACCCTCGGATGTGTCCTTTGTCTTCATGGGCCTTGATCTGTTCAGACCATTGCTGACAGGTAAATTTTGAAATATTATTAAGGCAGTGAGACTCTATGGAAAGAACCAGAAAAATTGTGCATTGTACTTTTAATAATAGGGTATTTTAAATTATAAAGGAAACTGGGGTCTTTAGATGAACGTCAGCTCTCTTTTACAACCTCCTCTAGTTCATGCAGCCTATTAGCAACATACGAGTACATCCACAAATACTGTTCCTGCTGTCATAACTGAAAGTGATTTGCACCACAACTTTAATTCAAGACATCTGCCTGACACTTTGCCCAGAACAATCCTTTTTTTTTTTTCCCCCAATGCTCTTCAGTAATACTGTTCGAAGTAGATGTCTATCTCTTTTTGGTACTCTCCTATGTTGTATATAGTAGTCTGAGGCGATTAATAGTGTTTGGTTTGAAGCTGTGACTAATTTTTCTGACAATAAAATGTAGGATAACAAAAAACAGAGTAAAAGTTTGCAAGAAGATTCTTGCAAACCAAACCAACCAAAATTATACCAATCCTATCCAAAACAAAAAAGCAGGCAGATGCTTGACTTCCTACATATAAATGTGTTCTGAGTTCCAATTTCCATTTAATCCTGGGTAAGGACAACTGTCCTAATCAAGACAATCACAGGAATCTACAGGAAGATCTTAAATATGTTCTTGCTTTTTATGGCCTCTTTAACTGCTGTTGACCTATAAGTAGTACTAAGACACTAATTGTCAACATCTGTATGCTGATGATGTTCATCTTCGTTTTGGACTACAGGAAAAAATCAGGAACACATCTTTCTTCGGGTGTTATTTATAATCTGATGATTCAAAGACCTAATTATTATAGCTTATTTTCTGAAATAGATACAGATGAAGTCCAGATATTTAAACTTAAATAAAAACATTCTTTTTTATTAATAACATGGAAGCTTCCATCTTGCCAAATTTTGACACTTAAATTGCTGAAGATACAAGATGTTTTTGTTATTGAGAATGGCAGCCTTAAAGACAGAGAGGTAGTGTTTAATGTAAAAGTGAGTAGAGGAGTACTTTTTGAGTGAATTAACTGTTTTTAGAGTGATTAAAGTTTTTCTGGCAGTCACTGTTGCTGTTTGAATATTGAGTGCCAGCAGTAATGCTATCCTAGTAAAAGAAATGACTACTTTTAGATCAGGAAAGAAAATGATAAATGTTCATTCACTGTGAAAAATTCCAATTTTTTTTTCCCAGAACGGGATAGGCAGTGTTTGTAGTACTAATTTAGACATCTTTCCTGTTTCAGGTATGGTCAGATGACACACTAGTTACATCCTGCTGCTGTTACAATCTCTTCTGTGGAGCAGGGGTATTCTTGTGGAAGGCAGTGTTATTCTTTGGATATAGGAGTTGGGGAAATGAAAAGGTTGTTTCTAATGCTGTACTTATTATTATTATTACTCACATTCTAAGGATACAAAGTAGCATCTCATCCTGCAGCCTTACCAACAAGATGCTGGAAGATACATGTGGTTCTTGTACACCTCATTGCAGTATTTGTCAACTTTTTCTGAAAAAATCCCCATTTATTTTATAATTTATATCTGAGGAGGAAAAATTGCAAAACCTAAGCATATGAAAGATTCATCAAGAAATATATTTCCTCTAAAATTATGAGGCTTCAGAATTTTTATTTTAGTGTGGGACATTTTGCATTTTTCATCAGAAATATATGTAGAAATTACTTTATTTCTTTTATAGGAATGTGTTGTTTACTATGGTTATTATTCAAATAAACATTTATGTAGGCATTCAGTAGAAAATAATATGTATATCACAAAAGGAGATCAGTTGTTCTTGCCTTTTTATTTCTATTTCTCATCTTGAAACTGCTGGAGTGTCATACTCTTCCAAGTTCCTTAACTTCTTCTAAAAGTCATAGAATAGGTTGAGTTGGAAGGGACATTTAAAGGCCATCTAGTCTAACCTCCCCCTCACAATGAGAAGGGATATCTTCAACTAGATCAGGTGACTCAGAGCTGACCTTGAATGTTTCCAATGGGAAGGCATCCACTACCTCTCCAGGCACTCAGTTCCAGTGTTTCATCACTCTCAATATTAAAAAAAAACAAACATTTTTCTTATATCTAATCTAAATGGACCTTCTTCAGTTTCAAACCATTGCCTCTTGCCATATCCCTACATGCCCTTGTAAAAACAACCATCAGCTGATCAGGAGACACCTGTAATAAAATCAGGAGCAGACAAAATAACTGAAGTGGCTAGTCTTGATTTTATTTTATTTTTTCTTAACCAGAAAACACTGAAATTCTTGTATCATGTGGAAATAACTTCCAGTGAAGAGGAGTCTTCGAATTTAGAACTTATTTTATGACCTGCTCTGCTAATATTTCTTGTTGAGAATCAGTGGTAATTCTGCCAAGTTGAGGCTTTTTGAAGTATACTTATATATAATGAGTAATCCATTTTCAGGTGTTATATGTTAATTTTTCACTGAAGAGTGTAATGAACAACAGAAAGTGAAGCTTGTATTTACTAAGAATCTTTAAGCATGTAAGTAATTTTACAACTTTGCTTACCACATATTTGCTACCACAAAATGTGCTGAAAAGTATTAATAGCCCAACGCGTCAAATATAATACGGAGTTATTTCCTGTTTCTCTTCTAATAAGCAAAGAAATTTAATCAGCAGCATAGATCTGTACAAGATAAATCATCTACATTTATCTGCTATCACTGTTTGCACTTGCAAATCAAATTAACTTGCACAGGCGAAGTCAGAACTGAAACTAATACAAGCTGAGCAATGTATTAGTCCTAGATAAACTTCTTCCTGTTATGCTTCATCACTGTGCTAGAATAAAACTAAGATTTTTTTTTTTTTTTAAGTCATTGCTGTTTGATGTTGCTTTTAAGTTTTATGATCTGTTTTAAAGTTACTTATCTAGGAGTGAGGTGTTACATGCATAAATAGTTTTATTTATGAAATCCTGCCTGCATGTAGCCTATCCAGGTGGATTGACTCTGGCAGGACACTAGGTGCCTACCAAAGCCAATGTATCACTTCCTTTTCAGCTGGACAGGGGACAGGAGATACAATGAAAGGCTCATGAGTTTAGGACTGGAAGAGATCACTCAGCAATTGTCATCAGGGTAAAAGAGTCTCAGGGAAATTATTTTAATTTCTTACCAACCAAATCAGAATAGAGTAATAAGAAGAGAAACTAAAATTTAAAAACACCTTCTCCCCCATCCCTCTCTTCTTCTCAGGATTAACTTTATTCTTGAATTCTTCCCCCAGGCAGCGCAGAGGGACATGAAATGAGGGCTGTGGTCAGTTCATCACACATTCTCTCTCCCACTCCTTCCCTCTCAGGAGGAGGACTCTTCACACTCTTCTCAGTCTCCAGTATGGGATCCCTGCCATGGGAGACTGACCTCCATGAAGTTCTCCAAGATGAGTCCTTCCCATGGCCTGCAGTTCTTGACCAATTGCTCCAGTGTCAGTCCTTTCTACAGGGTGCAGTCCTTCAGGAACAGGCTGCTCCAGTGTGGGTCCCCTAGGGCCTCACAAGTGCTGCCAGCAAACCTGGTCCAGCATGAGCTCCTCTCTCCACAGGGCCACAGGTTGTGCCAGAAACCTGCTCCAGTGCAGGCTTTACACAGTGCCCCAGCCTCCCTCGCACATCCACCTACTCCAGCGCTGGGTCCTCCAAAGTTTAGAGTTGGATCTGTGGTCCACCATGGACCTTGGAGAGCTGCTGGGGCACAGCTTGCTCAACATGGTCTGCACCACAGGCTTCAGGGGAGACTGATTTAGTGATTGGAGCACCTTCTCTCCCTCCTTCTACTGACCTTGGTGTTTGCAGGGCTGTTTCTCTCATATATTCTCACTCCTCTCTTCAGGTACAGTTGCTATTGTGCAGGGTGGGGTTTTTTCCCCTTAATCACATTACCCCAGAAGCACTACAACCATCACAGATGGGCTTGGCCTTAACCAGCATTGGGTCCATCTTGGCTCTGGGTGAAGTTTCTAGCAGCTTCTCAAAGAAGCCATCCCTATAGGGCTCCCCTCCATGCATACACTATCTAAACCTTGTGAAAGCAAAGCTTGGCTAAGATCACTTGTTTAGTATGTGTTAGAACTGAAAAGAAAATGGGAGGGGAATGTTATCCCTTTCTTGAATTTCTAATTTTAGAGAAATAGTCTAGAAAATAATTACCCTGTGCCTTTTCCCTGGACTGCCTGTCAAACAAAACCACACAATGTTTTCTCCCACTGAGTAGTCTGTGCATGAGATTTGGTGGAGTCTCAGTTTTGGTCATTTTGTTTAATTGATTTATCTCTTCTGTAACTTTATATGTTCACAGGTTTGTTTTTTTGTTATATAAGTTTGGGCTTTGTTAATGCTGCTGTAGAGATGGAATTCAAAATTGTATTACTCTTTTGCCTCTATTTTCTCCTTCTTCATGCCTTGAAGGTACCTTCTACATCAAGTTGTCTTCTATGTGTCTTCATCACCTAAGGGAGCATGTCTGGGTTGAGGTACAGTTAAGGATGAACTCGTATTCTTTTATATTCAACTGAAATGTCATGTTTATTTTTTCACTAGTATGAAATTTTGTGGAATAGTATGAAACAGTAAGATTAAAAATTACTTCCATAAAAAAAAAAGAACTGGCAGAAAAGAACTGGTTTTTTAGAATACTTGAAGCCCAGTTTCAAAAGACTGCAATTTTAGTGCTTCGTACCCCTCTCCATTTTCCAATTTCAATAGTAGGAATGTTCTGTTTTATTGCCATTTGTATTTGAAGTGCTTTATTGTTTTTGGCTTGAATGATAATTTCTTATATCTGCTAAGGAAATTACATCAATACAGTAAATACTGTAAACTTCCATGTTTTGAGAAAGACTTGATCTAACTTTCCTCTGAGACAAATTATTTAATCTTCTTCATTGGCTCAGTGATTCTGAAAAGGATCAGGTCTCTTCCTTTGTGACCCCAAAGGGATGAGTCTTGATATTTAAAAATTCAAAATTTGGCTTTCATGTTCTCTTAATGTTTCTCTATGGGTCTTGGAAAAAGCAGGTCAGGCATGCTGCCAAAGTTCAAATGTACTCAAAGTGACGGGAGTCTATCCCACCCTAATCAAGAGTGCAACAGCACAATTGACAACTAAGGCCATACATGAAAACATAAGTTCTAGGTTATTGATGCTGTCTATAGGCTTTATCATATTTTCTCAGTAAAATTTTCTTACAAAAATAATAACCAGAGTTGCTCATCATTCTCTTGATGAACATATATGAATGTTCTTCGTATGAACTAAGAATTGTTTACATACATGGAGACTCCTAGGAAGACAATTCAGCTCCTTATGTGAAGGTCATGTGTTAGCAAACTTGCATGTTGGCAACATCCGTTCTGCAGTTATTACAGTGACACAGCATCAAGGTAAATGGTCAAATGCGACTAAAAACCGCCAATATTTTTGCAGATAAAGATACAAAAATAACATGGTAACTTCCCAAATTTACAGTAACTTTTTTAGTTCAATTTGGAGGCTTTTTTAACGATGGTATAAAATCCAGATTCCTCCAAGAATTGCTGATTAAAACAGAATGCAACAGAATAGAAGCTGAGATTTTTTATAGCGTTACTATTTACTATTGGTCTATTATACATAACTCTTTTTTGTGCATTTTCTTCTTGAAGTGTACAGTTTTTCTTCCCAAAAGGTTCTTAAGTGACACTTCCAGGAGTACTAGTTCCTTCACATGCTGTACTGACACTTTTTCTTTGTGTTTATTTATTTTTGAATGATAAATTCTCTGTCACAGATCTTCACTTGGGAAGACATTTTCAGTTGCGATCAAAGTTACTTCCCTTCCTTTCAGACAAAATAAATGTGCACCAATTTCTTTAGAAACTGTGAATTTGTTTGAATATGGGCAATGGAACTACCTTCTTGGATGCACTCAAAGATTGTAGCAAGTGAAGAATGGTGGAAAATGAATGGGAAATTTCATGAATGGGTTGAAATGTGAGTAGTTAGAAGCTTAAGTTATGATGTGTATATAACTTGATTTTTTAAAATGTGAAGCGATTTCCTTCAGCAGTGGTAATGGAATGTAGCCAGAGAGTATTCTAGTGGGAGATGGGATCTATTTAGTTGCTAAAGAAGCCATACAAGATGCATAAAGTAGCTGTTGCCTTATTTTATTGTTTGGATTTTGGTTTTGTTGGGCTGGGGTTTTTTTTGTGTGTGTTTGTTTTTAATTTGATGCAGACTTGTGGTTTTGTTTTGTTGTGGTATTAGTTTGGTTTGGGTTTTTTTTGCTTCAGTTTGGAGTTGTTTTGTGTGGAGTCATATTTTTTCCTTTGGATTTTGCAATTTTTTTGCTTGAGTTTGTGGCTTTTTTAATTTGGTTTGGTTTAGGTTGGGTTTTTAACAGAAATGTATACAGAGATTTTTTTTTTCACCTATTTTACTTATGTTTTTTGGGAGACAGTGTCTTTTGTCTCCTGGCAGTGGAATAGATTTTGTGAGTCATGGAAGAGTGGGAGGATTTGCTAGTTCATTTCCCTAAAATAATTTTTTAAAAAATTGTAAAAGTCCTAGTGTCAGACAAGAGAAGAGTCATACAGCTGTAGCTACTATTTATGATGAAAAGACTACCTGCTATAGTGCTGCTAAAAGTGTGGGATATTAGTAGGGAAGTAGAGATATGTCCCCTAAAGCTAAAGGAAATCTGGTTTCTAAGTCTGAGATTGTGACACAGGAGTTGTCAATATTCTGTACATTATGAAGGATCTTTTTTAATGAGAAATCTTTGGCTTTTCACAGCTATGGCAAATCATTCCAGCTGTGTCTAACTATATCAGTTTTATGCCTTGAGGACCTGTCAATTAGGTAGCCTGTGATATCAGGCTTGGGACAGTGGTGTCATGCTTTGTCATGTGGGTTACAAAAATGTTGGAATTTGTATTCTGGAAAGAAATATTTCTTACCTTATATTGTAATATGTAACTGCAAATTTTAATGAAAAAAGAGCTTTTCAAAGTTTTGGAGTTGTTTCTCCAACCTTCCTTGCCTTGGTCTTCTCACCTCTCTGATAATCTAGAATACTATTGTTTTTGTGATGACTTCCAAGAGCCCCTGGCTAATTACTGAGCAAATTATGAAAATCCATGTATTTTCAAGGTTATATCATCCATGAGTGAAAAACTAGTCTTGTTTTAGGCTATTTAAAAGTCAGGAGGGATAGCAGGAGCAAGTAGTGGCATAAGAATCTACCCAGTTTGGTTGAGTATTAGGACTTGTGCTTAAGTACTGTGATTCAAATCACTACTTTCATCTTATACATAATATTTGGGGCACTGGGGTCACAGTCTTCAGTTTAGAAAGGGAGAAATAAAAACTGAGCAAATAGTTGAATAACTTATGACAAATAAGTGAATAAATGTAAGACAAAAAATTTTTATTTTGCATAAATGACTTGTACTTAAAAGAAAAATGTGGTTTTAGTTTTGATAATGCCTGACCAATAGGAATCTTTTTCAAGTTACTGTGGAGCGGCCTTAATGCTGTAAATAATCCAATTGGCCAAGTCCCAGTACAGTGCAGATGAGAAAAGGATGCAGGAAATTCTGTTGTTTACACATGTGTCTGTTACACTGAGAAGCAAGAGAAGCCCAGCAAACTCAGAGGGTAAGGGGTCTTAAAGCTTGTGGGTTTAATGTTTAATTTCTGTAAGTCTCTTCAGGGACAAAGTATGAGTTACTATCATGCTGATGGTAAGGAGGGAAACAGTCTCAAATGCCCAGCAAAAGTACTGAAGATTAGAAAACAGTATTTGAAGTATGTGGCTAAGTTATATCTAGATAGATTTTTCTCTTCTATGTTTTTTGCTACTATCCTGTAATATTTCTTCTAACCTTCCATTAAACATAACTTGTTTTTCAAATGTAGTAGAATCCTTACTTACCATAATCAGGTAAGTTTTTAGAATTTTCTAAGTGACATTTTATTAAAAAGTTAGTTTTGATTAGAAATTAGTATAAATGCAGAGATTTCACAGATTATACAGTTTTACTACTGAAAACCTTTTTAAAATTACTTTGTGAAATGCATATGTAATGGCATAAACTGGTAAAACTTTGGTACATTTTAATGGGTGTGGTATTATGGACATAAGTGTCATAAAATATTGTTATGAGTTTGCAGAAGTTCATACTGCTTTTTTTTTTGTTGGAAAGCAGTGTTTTCACAGTGTTTCTATTTTCGTAAGTTATGCAACTCAATAATGAGTTGTATAATCCTAACTTCCTTCAGAAAATATCTGAAAATGGGATAAGAAAAATGCATTCTTAGCTGTATGATACAACTCTAATGCAATGAAATATATTTTTTTGATGCTATGATTTGTTGATGCTGGACAAAGATATTCAGTCTGTCATTACTTGAAAGGCAAGTATCAGAGATAGTGTGAGACACTGGATGATCCTTCAGCAATGAGAACCAAGGGTAAAATTTCAAAAGCAATATTTATGAATTTAATAAGCAGATATAGCATATAGTACTAATGGGCTTCCTACTGACTATCCAGATAGTTGCATTTTGTTTGTATTAGTTCTCACTGATTCTTACAAACATTTTATGAAGCAGACTCTGCTATAAATCATCATATAGCTAGACTCCTAGTTTTTGGTTTAGGTTTCCTGTGTTGTTAGAAAAGTTACTTTTGTGTTTCTGAATGCAGTTCTCTGCATAATAAAATGAAGATAAATTAATTTCCAAAATATATTAGGTATAATTAATAGAACTAGTCATATCACTTCCAGATACATCTACAAAAAATTGGTGAAAAACATTGAATTAGATGTCTGGGGGTGTTTTTTGTGTATTTACATGTAGCCAGCTTTGAATTGAGGCCACTCTTCCATCTTAAGTATGAAATACTAATGTTAACCTTGGGTAAATCCAAAAAATAAATCACTTGAAAATGAGTATGCTAAAGGAGGTGTTAATGAGCAAGCTTAAATCACTTTCATTTACTTCAACACAAGAGGGGTAGATGTTGGAACCATTTGAAGAGTAAAAATTTGGTATTCATGGAATCAGATTCATAGAAATGTTTGGGTTGGAAGGGACCTTAAAGATCATCTAGTTCCAGTCCCACTACCACAGACAGGGAAGCCCCTCAGGTCAGCAGGTTGCTTAAGGCCCCATCCAACCTGGCCTTGAACACTTCTGGGGATGGGACATCTGCAGCTTCTTGGAGAAGCCTGTTCCAATGGCTCACCTAATCTCTTCACTCCTCTTTCTAGTCCATACAATGATCTTTAATTGACTGGATAATTATGAAAATGATCCTTCCTGAACAGCTGGATTCTCTGCTCATGCTGATTAAGTAATCTAGGTCTGATTTATACTGGTTTAAATAAGACTGGGTTTTTTACCAAGCCCATTCTTACTTAATGTCAATCATATTATTGGAGGAACACCAGGGAGAAATGTTCATGAAAGCTCCTATTGTTTTGATTATTTTTTAAATGTATTGATTTGAATGAAATTGACTTGAATATTTCTCCATAACTTTCGTAGGTATCCTTTTTTGTAAAAGGGTACCAACTTCCCTTCTGCCACACTGAGTAGTCACCACTTATTCAAATAATTTCTTCTCTTTTAGTGGCACTACATATTGGCCTACACTTAGTGGGCACTGAGAGAATAAATAGACATGCTTATCTATACATTTAAGTGGCATCTAGGATACAACAGATCATACTTTGTGATTTATTTTATTTGACCACTGTAGTAACTGTGAAATCCTGGTTAAAGTCACAATGTGGATTATCCCTTTGCTCATTTCCCTCAAGGATGATTTAGTGGAGTGGGGATCATCACAGAATAGTATCTTGCAACATTAAATCATAGTTCTTGAAGTATTGAAAGACACAAGATGATGTTAAAATACTAGACTGGTTAGAGAAAACTAAGAATAATTGCATATAAATGTCCAAGTAGCAAAGTTTTTGTAAGGAACATTCTTAAAAGAATTAATTATAAAAGATATGGTTTCTAAAACTGTTCTGATAAAACCAAAAACATCTCCATACAACAGAATTGTAAATTCTGATACAACTCTATCAGAGTAGTTAAACCAGCCAAAGGGATATGCTCTGACCCAGAGAAAACAAAATATTCATGAGTGTTCTTACTTGTCTACTTATTTGGGTGGGAAAATGACTTGTTTCTAGGGTCTGAGTAGTGTTTTGAAGAAAAATTAGTTTCTGTCCTAATAAGAATTGAAATGTTTTATGTCTTGGTCTGAATCAAATCATCAGATATTTGTGATTAATTTTCTCTACTCCCAATGTTGTGAAATTTCTTTTAAAAGTAGGTCATGCTTTGAATAGGAAAACATCATAAATTTTTTCAGCTCTAACAAGACAATTCTTGATCTCTCATATCATAAAGCATATGGTTTTAAGATACTGTCATGAGTTTTAAAAACCTGAAGAATTTCTCAGAGTAAGCAGGGATTAGAAACTTAACTTTTTCAGGGATATGCCATTACATCTTCTCACTTTACTGAAAACAAAATAAAGAAAGAAACAAAAAAGACATGCCAAAAAGAAAGAGAACAAAACAAACCACAATGCCCCCAACTCAGTGGGTTTTTTTAGTAAAGAAAAAACCCTGTAAATGAAAGTGAAGTTATCCAGTTCAAGGTCACTTTCCAAATGAGTAACACAGAAGTTAGAATTGAGATACAAACTCTAGAAAATAAACTTATGATGATTTTGTCTAAATAATGAAACTTCTCTATACATTTAAGTGACCTCTCCTGTTTGGATGAACATGTTTTAACATTGCATCTGACCTAATTCTTGTTCGGTAAAGTGCTTTTTGGAATGGTTAGTCTGTCTTCAGTTTCCTTTTTTAACTTCCTTTTGAGGCTGAAAGAAGCCCAGCTGACCTGACCAGTAGCCTAATATGAAAAATGTGGTAAAAATCCCACAAATCTGTGAAGTCCTCAGTTGTGTTTGGGGGTAGTTGAGCCTCCTCAACGATATTTAATGAGAAGTTACAGTGGCTGTCAGAAAGAGGCGAATTTGGCTTTTGAACATAAGTAAATGAAACATTAAATAGTAGAACGCTAATATTATCAATAGCTGGGAAAGAAATTTAACCCTTGAGAACTTGACATGATACAATAATCTTCAGTCTGAATAGTGTGCTATAAGCTTATTTGTAACTTACTAGCAAATATTTATGTTTCATATATCTGAAATTGTTTAACTAATATCCTGGATGAAAATCAGTAGCTGAATGAGGTGTTTTTAGTTTCCTTGTCTTCTTTGACTTTTAACTTAGAGCTGACTTTAATGCTTGTAAACACAAAAGACTTCTAAGACCAATTATGAATTACGTACTCAAAGGCAGATCTAACCTTGTGGATGATGTATACCTTGGGTATTATTTCCCTACATTTCTGTAGTCTTCCCTGTTTCTGAAAAGTTCAGAGGGAATCCATGCAAGATACTCTTCTGTGTCATGTTGAAGGGCTGCCTGTCAGTGTAAGCAAGACAGTGCTTGTGTGCACTGGCTGAGCTCATATCCTGTAATAATACACTGACAACTCAGATTGAGCTGAGTCTGTTGAGATTCTCTCTTGTGACTGACTATTGGTTCTCTTGTAACTAAGCTGAATGGTGTAAAAAGCTACCTGCTTATCCTCCTTTTTCCCAGTAAAGAGGGTTATGACCCTGTTATCTCTGCAGCTCATTTCAATGTGGGTTAAAAAATGTTTGTCACACTAAAAGCTCACTGAAACTAAATTTGCTTTTTGCAGAAACAGAGGAGGAAGAGTCATGCACTTGGTTATTCTTAGTCTTGGCTGTGGAACTACTGAAAAAAAATCAAACAAACGAACCAGATACCATTTTAATGTGGTTAAGAGAAAATTTCATTTGTATAATGGACTAATATTAACTAATGTGAACCCTATTCTTCTGAAGCAGTTAGCTGTTGCAAGTTTGAACAACAGATTATTATTGTTCTTAACAAATCTATGCTGTTCAGAAGATACCTATTGGACCAGATGTTTAACTGATATGAATTGTTTTGTATGAATTAGTCCTTGTCTCATTTTAAATACACTCTCAATCTGTTCTCTATTGAAGTTATAATTAATATTCTGATTCATAACCTGTTTTTTCTAATGATAATTCAGGCAATATATTCCATGGATATTACCAATCTTCACATAGAATCAATGAGATTAGAGTAGTGTTTAGGGGACCTGGCTAATCATTTAACTCAGAAGTTTATATTAGATTTTTTTAAACCTGTGTGTAAGTTATTTACTCTGAAAGGATCTAAAACTTTGGCAGTTCATACTTATCCTAACTACCTGGGAAGTTTAATTTGCCTCTTTTTTTCACTGATCATATCCTAAATAAAGTGATAATCAAATCTCAAAGGGAAGCTAGCCAAGCAAACCATCTCAAAAGCCACAGCTACCGAATTTAGTTGGGTTATGCTTGGTTTGGCTTCTTCTTAACACATAGTTCTTTTTGAGGCTGCCTGGAAAAGTGGTTGGTTTCACACACACTCCCTTCCCTCGCTGCATAATCTGATTATACAATATGTTTTTTCAAGTGTAGTGGCTGAGGAATGAGTAACAATACTGCAGACTTGAATGTATAAAAAATATGGGTGAAATATTTTGAAAGTTTGTAATCAAGCAAAACATTCTTGGGGAAATGAAGTTACTGTAAATTATATTTAAAACAGTGCTTCAGAGCTTCTTTTGGCCTTATGGGTAGTAAATGACAACATCTCTATGTACAAATATTTATGTTACCCATATTTAACCCTAAAGACTTGAATACAACTTCAAAGATGTGAAGAAACATAAGCTTGTTGCTGTAAAAGACTTTGAAAGATGTTGCAGTGATATATAATCACTTGTATTAACCAGTAGACCTAAATCAGAGTAAGTATGTCATTCTGGTTCTCATCTGAAGAAATAGTATCCAAACAGTTTAGAGTTTATTAAAAGTGGCAGCCAAAAAAAAAAAAAAAGGGAAAGAAAGAGTAACATTTGTTTAGTCTTTACATTTATTGTAATCTGTGACTACATTCCAAGTTGTCTTTTTATGAATGCATATGTTTACAGTATGTATATATTGTACATACAGTATGTATATAGTCTGTGTAATATTATAAAAGATATATGCATGTGTTTTAAAAACAGTTGAAACACTGAAGAAGATTTTACTTTAAAATGGAGAGAAAATGGTAAAAGGAAAAAAGGAAAAACAGAAAATAGGACCACAGTGAAATGGATCCTGTCTTTTTTCTGGTGCATCCTTTTTCAGAGTGAATTACACTATTTCAATTCGAGCAAGAATCTTTAAGACCACCCCCTACCTTCCCCCACTGACAACAATAATGTAAAATACGCTGTGAAAGAATTCTTGTCCTAAATTACTGCTTTTAATTACTGGAACCTTGGTGTAACTTAATAAAACAAATTCACTTTACCTAGGGGTGGTTTTTTTATTCCGTAGAAAGAAATAACCACTCAGTTTATTAAAAGCTTTTAACCTTGCCAGCTTTACCAGTCCTGTGGTCAAATTCTATTGGCATAGAAAGTTTAACTATATTTTACAGAAGCAATTCACACACTGAGAGAAATATATAATAACTCATAGTTATATGAATTGTGGTATAGGTAATAATTTCAATAAAAGCATCAGTCCAAATGTTAAATTTTGTCAAGCTTTATGAAGAAGTATATGTTTCCTGCAAGACACTAATTGTTGCTGTTACAGGCATATTTTTTCTGAATTGTTTCCAGCTGTGCTTAGAACTGACCTTCAGCCTGGAAGTATCTGGGAATGCTTGATTATCTTGTTCACCCCTTTCCTTCGTACACAGTGTTCTCATATTTGCAGTTTCTGTTGGCAAAATAGATTTGGGGGATAAAGCCTTTTTTCTTCTTTTTCCTTGTTCCTTACAGCTGATTCTTGACAACAGTGCAGAATTGCTGCGTTTAAGGTAGTTCATTGTTGTCACAAAATGGGCTTATTTCTTGTGGCTCTTCCTTACTTACATGGTGTTTTGTGACCCATTTGACTAAAAGTTACATATTCTGAGATTCACAATTTGTGATCTTAACTTTGTCTCATCTCCTGGATGTCATGGCAACAGTGTTAAAATTGGGAGAAATAGGCTTGTGGAGCTCCTCAGAAATCACATTGCTCAGAGAATCATGTTGGGGAGACCTGTGAGATCATCTAATCCATCCCCCTTGCTCAGAGCATCATATTTAGGACTTCTATATGGCATGCCTTTATTTTGCATGAATTTCTGTCACACTAGAGGCTCTATTTTCTCTAAAATGAGTGGGACGACTTACAGCTGGAATTGCAAGTCTTATTTCAAGGGGTTGAAATAGGTTGTAGAAAAGGATAGCAAATGAGGACAAACTGCCAACGTGACTGCCATGGTCAGCCTGAGGGCCACTTAGGGCTACTTCGTGTTGCTTTTTTGAAGATATAAATTATATATATGCAATTTTACCCTGCATGCCTTCATGTGAATTATTAAAACCTTCAGGAGAAGCAAACTACTATTAATAATAGAAAGGATTCCTCCTCTGGAGTCAGAGAATTCTGGTTATTGCAATGAAAACTGAAATGTCAAGAAGCAGTCTACTTAATCCTATTGTATAGTGTAAAATGCTTATTTCAGCAATATGGTGATTGCTTTATTTTCCTGTGGTTTCTGGATAGTCTACTAAAATAGAAAAAAGATTAAGCCATTTCTGAGTTCTACTTTTACTTCCTCTGTGGTTTATTGTCTTTCAGTCACCATCTTTACTGCTCATCCTTTACCTCTTCTCTGGGACAGCTATACGTGGACACCTAATAAAACAATGCACTTTCTGGGGGTACTTCAGAAATGCCTTGTCTATCACAATGTTTTGTATCATAGTAAAATGCAATATTCCCTGCAGAACTACCATTTTCCTGAAGTTGCTTTCTAGTTTTTGACTTTTTAGGCCTGATAGAGTAGCTGTTTATGGATTTTTTTGATGGAAGGCCAAGTTGAAACTTGGGTCTGTGCTTTTGCCTTCACTCTCTGTCATGTTATTCCATCTCATCATCTAGTTCTGATCAACTCAGAAGTGGGATCAGACTCCAGTTTTGCATAGATTCTACTATCAAGGGCTTACTTACATTTGGTCCTACACCTTTTCTGCCTCTGGAGATTTTTAGTGTCACCTGAGATTAAATTTATTAATTTGTGTTCAAGGCAAAAGGTGTTTATACCATAAAGAAATAATGAGGATAAGTGATATTTTGTGTTCCTGAGGTTACAAATTTGGTCAGACCTATAAGAAATGTAGGACACTACTTAGTACTTCTCTCTTTACTGTTTCCTCTCAAACCTCTCAAATATTTTAGGTTTATGTTCTTCAGTTCTATCTTTTATTTTGGCAAAACATTTGAGTTTTTATCCTCCCCTTTAGGAACTTTGAAAATTAATGAACTTGGAAACTATGATTTAGGCCTGACATTGTCTCTTGCACTTTATAATGTTCAGGCTGATCATATTGTATAGAAGGAAGATGAGATTGCATAATTTTATTCTTATGTGTCATGACATTAATGAATTGCCATTGTGATTTCATTTTATCTCAAAAAGACACTTAAAACATCATAGTGTCCAAATTGATGTGTTAAGAAAACCAGGTTTTATTAGGCACTTTTAAGATTTCCTAATTGGATGAAAAAGCACAAAACAACAAAACATCACCACCTCACTAAAACAAAACGTGACAAACCCATAAACACTTCTCTTTGTGAAGTTAAAAACATAACTTTACACTTTATCATTTTCATACCATAACTGTTTTTAGTTACTGGACATGAGAAGAAAATAAAACAGGTTATGGAAATAAATTAGATCTTTATTGACATTTTTATGTTAAAAGGGAACTACTGAAGTATAAATAGGAGGGGAAAATTATCACTTAACTCTTAATAGGAAGTAAACAATTGGCATTATTTATCTCTTCAGGCCATTTTTTGGCTGATATTTACTTATGACACATATAAAGAATACAATGTTTGGAAACAACGTAGCTTAAAATATAGCATATGGTTTATATTGTCAATACTGTTTTATAACTGTGGAAAAAAAATAAACAGAATCATTTTTGGCTGTGCATTAAAAGTCTTAAAGCACTATCTTCTAATTTTCATGAAGTATGATAATCTGCATATGATGTCATGATCTGTTTGGATCTCTCAAATTTACAGCACACTGTACTTTGTAAATTAAATTTTATTTTATGAGCTTATGACCTCATTAAAAAAAAACCAAAAACATAAAAAACATATAAATCCTCTGCCTCAAACAACACCACCAAAACATCAAACAATAGTGGAATCATCTTTGTACAGACTAGTCCAACACATGAACTAACTAATTCATTATTTCCCTAATTCACAAGCTCCCTTATTTACAAGTTCTCTAAATCATATTTTCTCTGTGAACAAACTAGTTACCAAGCTGCCGATGCCAGCGCTCATTCTTTCTCCTCTGTTGAGTAGTGAATGTCCCCCATACTACACTGACAAGCACAAAAGTCTCATCAGCCAGCCTGCTGTTGAATCTGCTACAAAAACCTTGGGGGTAAGCTTAGGCATTTACACTTTCCAGCTCAGAAGTTTGGTCTGTAGCACTTCCATAAGTTAGCATAACATAAAGAAACTGCCAGGTGTTTTTTGAAGATGCAGGAGTTGTTGGCTGCAGGTCATATCAGACCTTATCTCTTCATATCCATTGAGTTCTAGGTACAGGCTGCTTTGACACTGACCACTCACATCAGCACTGCTCTCAGCATATGTCAGACTTTAAGATCAGCTGCATGTTCATTATTATCATATTTTTACTTTTTTTCCTCTAAGAATTTTCCAAGTCAGTCTGGTTATCCTAGCTTCAGTGTCTTGTAATATCAAGAAATTTATTTGGTAGGATTTCAGTATCAAATTAATTCAGTTCATATACCAACTTCACCCAATAGAGTCTGAATAATACCTCTTTTACCTCCATGTCCTATTGGCCAATGACTTTGTAGCCACCATCATAGAGGTGGTCAATATAATCAGTACTAGTTACATTCTGTGCAGGAATGTTTAATGTATGTTCATTGTCATTAATTTTGGAGCCATAATCGTGGGCTCTTGTACATAATGCAATTGCATTAAGTGAAGGGCATTTTTATTAAGAAGTAGGCCAGATTGTTTTTATAAGATACACAATCATGAGCAAATGGTAGCTTTATTTTGTCCATCTACATTGATTTGCAGTGATTATTAGGAATGTTTATGAAATAATTGCTGTGTATTTTCTCATTGTGTACATATGCTGTAGTTATTCTGGGCCAATAGTATGTGATTAGTTTTCTTACATGCCTATGGTACCCCTTTCACTCTATTGTTACCACCACCACATCCAGCTTCATGTCCAGTGTTAACTACATATAGGTAATTTCAGGTTAACTTTAGTTCTTAGTGTAAATGTAATATTATCACCTACTGTCAATACTTGTCCTTGTGATGTTGCAGATGGTATTCCTTCTGTAACTAGTATAAGGTGGTTTATCATGGATCTGCAATACCTGAGTTGTTCCAAAATGTAGGATCCATTATAGATAAATTCTGGGTATATGTTCCTATTATCAGTGTTGCCATAGTGATGCTGTAGAGTCACACTTTCTGCAAGAGAAGACACTCAGGTCCTGGACATAATCCAAACCTCAGCTGTTGTTAACTTGTTCCCTTTTTTATTGTAAAAGGAGAGGCACACAGATAACTCCTGAGTTGTATGTTTAACTGCAGTCTCAATTTACAGATTTTAGAAGGGTTTTATTTTTATTTGAACAGGATTTTGGACAGCTACTGATGTGAATGCCTTATCTGTGGTTCTTCTTGTGGGGGTTTGTCACTTGTGTAGCCAGCTTACAAGTTCTCACAGATATGATTCCCACACACGGTATTAATCAATCCATTCTTGTGTATTTGCTGGTTTAGTAGTTTATTCCACCAATCTACTGTCCCACTGTTTTGAGGTTGATGCAGTAGCTGGAAAATCCATTGTATAAGATTTTAACTAAACCATGCTTGTCCTACTCTATTCTTAAAATCTTATCGATGCTAAGACTGTATTTCTCTGGATAAGGAAGAAGTAGCAAACCACTGGCTAAAAGCAGTTGTGAGACCAGTGATAGCTTAGGCAGGGAATATATTCTGAATACCACTATATCTGCTCCTGTAAGAATTTCTTTCCGCCCTCCAGGTGTTTGTTACAATACACTAGAGGTTTCCCAGATCAGCTTACCTTCCACGAAGCTGGTGGGATGTCGGTGATGTGCTGTACCATTGTTTAACAAAAATGGCACGAATATACAATTTCTTTCACCAGAGCCTTCACCATTCTTCTTTTTTGACATCCTCTCTCATTGCCTGTTGAAATAAATCCTATTTCCCTGCATGTCTAAACCACTCCTGTAACCAGCTATTTGTTCTGCCTCAGAGTTTTGTCCTGTATTTTTTCTAACAAAATGTTCAGCCACCTGGCTACACATTGCCAAAGTTTTTAAGATTTTGGTAACTAGTTACATTTTTTCATGGATATTTTTAGACTGAGCTGTATTATGACTCACTTTCCAATGTGATGGGTTTTTTTGCCATACATTTCAATCATTTACTTAGCAATATTTTTTCATCTAGCCACTGGGTGGGACCCCTAAGGGTTGTTAATTAAAACCAACATTAAAACATGAACAGACACACAAAATTTGATCTCCTTTTCTTGAGTTCATAGCTTGGTAGTTAGCAAGTAAACAGCCAAGTTTTCAGGGAGTGAGTTAAATCACTTCCTATATTCTTCCCATAATGACTACGTCATCCCCACCCATTTTCTTTAAGCCTTTTCAATTTGTCAGAGTTTGCTGATTGGTGAACTGCAGCAATACCATGGAAAGTTCTGACTTTCCAGTAGCACTTACAAAAGAACGTGTACAGTTCTATGATTCACTTTGTCCTATTAAATTTATAGATTAGACAAAATTAACTGGTTTAATCTAAAGCAGGCATTTTCTCTAAAGACAGAATACCTTAAAAAAAGTTTGGCTAAGGTCTTAATAATTAAGAGACATGTAACTAAGGATTAAATCATGCAGCTAGTAAAAGGCTGTTGAAATTGTATCCTCAAGCACTGCCCTAGCTACTGAACTGACTGAAAAAGCTGAGTTCAGTGAGCAGGTATTAACATGAGGAAAGTGCAGTATTTCTTTTCTCTCCTGGTGATTTTGTTAACGGTGCCACCAAGGGTGAATATACTGCTGTTTACCTAAAACAATAGCTGGCAAAAACAAATCAAAAACTCTTCTCTTTCTTACTGGTGTTCAGGATCATTAGGTAAATAGGAAAGGTTGCAATATAATGAAATGTGGTTGAGACCTACATTCCTTGTCATGTTCACCAAATGTCTGTGTCTTTTTTTCCTCTGAGAACTATCATCACTCTGTTCTCACTCTATCATCACACCCCACTTATATGACACAGTGAATGTTGCTTCTTGTATTTTGTTCATCTTTAAATTATTCCATTAAGAAAAACAACTTTAAAAGGGGTGTTGTGTTCCTTCTTATCACTCAGTTGTTAAAAGTGAACCCATCCGAAGGCTTCACTGATCAGAAAACCGCCATTTCCAACCAATTCTCTAAGTTTATTTTATCTTTCCATCCAATTATCTTTTATCAAGTAATTATGCTCACTGAGCTCCATATGCTGTGCTAGCTAGTCTGTTGCTGAAAACTCATACAGTGACTTTAAAATTAGCTCCATACAGTATTGTTTTGTCAATTTGTGAAATTTCTGATGTTAAGAGATCTGTGTCTAACAACATTAACACAGACCTTTCATCTTTTAATTATCTTTAATATACAAGTTAAACATTATTCTTGTTCCCCATAGAACATATATAATATATAGATATTTTATAGATGACAGTTTTCAGAGTTCAGTGTAGATATGTGATGTTTTCTATGAGGTGGTCATATACCACAGGTGAGAATTATTAATTTTTTAATATACCACTATAACTATAGGGATGATTAAAGATTCACTATCAACAGATTCAATACTACGACAGTCTTCATGTGGACTGTTGGACTTGTTTTAATTATTTTTGCATCAGTGCAGTATTTTTGAGAACATGAAAGAGTAGATTGATATGTACTATAAACAACGTAAAATAAGTCCATCCTAATCATCCTTCTGGAACTGTGAGATTTTTTACAGTTTCAGAACTTTTACAATAATCAACACATTTTTCTAATTTTTAAATCTTTACTTTGTTTCAAATGAATATTTTAGTCCACTCTTTAAAAATAGATACAAGCACAAATCTTCATAATTCATACATTTAATAAAATTCCTGTTACCTGTTTCCCTTATCCAGCAAATATTTCTATTATTTTTTTATCCTGAGTCAGCCAGCCACTGAAATGGATTGTGTTGAGATCTGTCTCTTTTAATAAAAAAGTAATAATTTATTCTGCCTCTTGCAATCTTAAAGGGGGTATCTAAAAAACCTGTTTTGATTAGATTTTTTTGAAAAGGACATAGGGAAGTCAATACAAATAGAAGCACCTCCTTTTCCTTATCACCTTGGAGTGAGACAGCACTTCTGTTTTCTGGAGGAGGAATGACTTAGTTTAATTCTTAATTTTTTTGAATTTTAGGAACAGAGTTGGGACCATCTATCCATGCTGAAAAGTGCAGGCAAAATTCAGCCTATCATAAAACAATTAGAAGCCTAAGAGACCACTAGCTTATTGTACAAGCCTACTTCATTTATTAGAGTAGCAAGTTTGATCTGACTGGCAGTGTCCCAGCCTCAAGAACATTTGAGCCATCACAGTGGAGGGGAGCAAGAATTCATGACAAATGACTCTTTTTTCTGTATCCTGTGATCTGTGAGCTTAACATTTCTCCAGCTTTGGAAATATTACTGAATGTCAAATGTCAAAGTCACCTCAAACCTGTAATGAAACATCAGCAACAGTCTATTCTGATTCATGAGTATCTCCCCAGTCTTTCAAATTTTCAGTGAAAGAAAAATATTACCATTCTTATTTCTCCAACTTTTAAGATTTGTAAACTGTGCATTCCCCAAGTTCTCCCTTCTTTTAATGAATATGCAAAGAAGCTAGCAAAATGCACTGAAAAAATCTACCGATTATGAAAAGTGTAATAAAAATTCCTGTAGATATCTAACAGATTGGGATGGACACAACAATGTAAGAAAAAGTTACTGTACTATTTAAAAGTCCAAAAGTTTCAACATTTTCATTATATATTTATTACATTATATCTTATATGTATTATTATGTATCTAAAATTTACTGTGGTTTTGGTTGGTTGGTTTTTAATTAAATCTTTAGGAAACAAAGGCATTACTACAACCCAGTTAAATAAACAACTTACTGCAGGAGATTAATATTTAGTTACTTCAGCTCTACTGGGCCTCATACAGGTTTGTGGGTGGCAATATCTTTATATTTTGGATAAGGCTTATTCAAATTAAATTGCTGGAAGCAGGTCAAGAAACAAGACTCAACCTTGATGAAGCTTTGGCAGCAGCTCTGCTACATCTGTGTAGTGTTGTTGTGGGGCTTGATGGTACTACACCAGACAGTGATAATGAAGGGAACTGGGAGTCCTTCATTGTCCTTTTCCTCCTCTCACATCCATACTCCACTACAACAGTTCTCCATAAGCTTCTAACAAATGGCAAATAAATGTCCTGAAAGTCATGGAAAAGTTGAAAACAGCTGGAAAAATGGAACAAAACCTGCAAAAACTCCTATTCAGTTGAAATGAGACATAACTGAGTCATAATGCCAAAACTATCTATTCAGTGTTTTGTTTGCAGCATTAGCCTTCTGCATTTCAAATGCAGGTGTTAGCACTAATTGCTGCAACATATAAACATTTTTTTACAGATGGATATGAAAATATAAAAGTAATTTCATTTTTATTTCAAACAACTTAGTCTTCTACTGAAGTAGCAAGATTTTTAAGTTTGTTTATTTTTCTGTATTTTGTTTTTTTGGTTGATCTGGTTTGTTTTTAACATAACCAAGAGGAAAAAAACCAAGGAGGTATAACTGGCTAGTCTTAACAAATTGTCCACATCAGCATTTTCTCAACACTGGGATAGGGAAGCAATTTCTGAGAAACTGGTTTTCTTCTGGGACAAAAAAGTAATAAATAATGAAAAGACAAATAATGAAAAAGAATGTAACAAGATTTGCTATCTGAGTCATATCACTATGAGGTAGGTTGTACAGTACAGTAGGATAGTGCTACACTTTCAAGAATAATATAAGAATATACAACCTGGAAATCTTCTGGAATGCAGACAGCCAAATAAAGCCCCCTGTAAAAAATGCTTGTTTCTTCTCTTGAAAAATAGAAAATCCAAACGTCGCGGGGGGTTTTTGATAATATTTTTTTCTTAGGTATGCAAATTATAAGGCAAGCTTTGCCTAGTATGAATTTCCACAGTTTGGGAAAGAAGGCAAGTGATTTGTGATTATAGTTCTAGACAAATTACTTCATCTTACTAGATATTTAAAATATATATTGATTCAATTCAATCTTGTGTTGAAGGAAGAAAGCTTGTGTCTGTTTTCTTTAGAGTCAGACATTTTTGAGAGCATTATGATTATTTAATGACTCTTCCTTTGCAAGCAAATCCTAGCCAAGTAATAGGTATGTCTGTTTATGCTGTACTCAAAATGTATTAAATAAAAGTTATTTGAATAGCTATTTCTTGTTGATAAAGCACATTTCTAAAGCATGGGCAGCATCATTAACTTACTATTACAGCAGTAAAAAACCCAACTGTTGAAGGTTATTCATATGGTATAATTAATTAAAACTAAATTTTTGTCTTTCTCTTTTTTAGGAGTGAAATTAGATGATGAATCAAAACATGAATTTAGACTCCATTCAGAAACAAATGGAAGACATAGAGGTTTTTGGAACCCAACCAACACAACCTGATAAATTAGATAGACGTTGGCAACCAGCTGACTGTCTGTGTCATTCATATCTTCCATCTCAAAGTTTCTACCCATATTCACCTCATTATGCTCATATGCATACAAATTACAGCAGTGATTGGGAAATTTTTGAAGCAGTAAAAGTTCAAGAACTGGAAGAAGTCAAAGCCAGAGCTGCCCAAATGGAGAAGACCATGCGCTGGTGGTCAGATTGCACCGCCAATTGGAGGGAGAAGTGGAGCAAAGTTAGAGGAGAAAGAAATAAAGCACGAGAGGAAGCAAGACAATTGAGAATCAAATTAGATGGCGTCATAAAAGAACTAAGTATGCTTAAAAAAATAAATCAGGATTTAGTAAGCAAGAAGGAAAACTTAGAAAATGGAACTGCTTGGAAAACAGACTGCAGTTGCTCAGAAATATCTTACATTAAAAAAGACCAAAATCTGTTAGCATTTCTGGAACAAGAACCTCTGAAAGACCTAAACAAAATCACCAAAATTCCTGGGGCAGAATGCACAAACAAGGTAAAGAATGGGGTATCTTTTTTCTGGTTTGTGAAGAAGTGGCAAAGTATGGGTGTGTATGTAAAAATTAGATTTTTCAAGCATTGTGACCAATATGCTGCCTTATCCATTCACTCACAAAACCCCTTATTTTATGGCCCCCATCTAAATATTCCTAATACATAAAAACACAGAAAGCAATTCATACCATTGCACTATGACTAGACAACTAACAGTGGCAGACACTTCTATCTAATAATTTACAGTATTGTTTTTATTCTTTATCATATTTTACAGTAACAGATTACCTCTCTTATCTGAATTAACCATGTTTTGTATCCTCACATTTTTTTTCCCCTCCAAAAAACTAAATTAGGTTCTTGGCTTCTAAAATAAAGTAATTTGATTGTCCCTGAATTCAAAAGCATGGGAAGAGGTGAGGCGAAATCTTTTGCAAATTTGAAAGACTTTTTGCTTGATAAGGAGAGCAATTAAGTTATGACATAGAATTAAAAAATCAAATATCAAGATTGTTTAAACAGCATCTAGTTCTATACAAAAGATCCACTTATAGTCATCAAAAACTGAAGTATGTGTTCACATTTAACTGCCTTAATTCTGTGTCTTAGAATGTTCTGTATAGTCTTCATAGACAGCACCATGTAAAAACTGTATTTGTTGTCTGATAGATGGCAGTCATTGTAGATACAGGAATTTTTTTCATACATTGCAGGAAAATGTTTTTCCCTGCATTGTAGAAAGTAGGAAATGTTTTGCTTCTATTCAAGGGAAAGTGCCATGATCTTAGATCTGAATGTATTCTGATCAGAAATTTCACTCTCTAATGCATATTAACAATATTATATTCCTGTGAAATCTGGGGGGAAAAAAAGTAGTGTTAGTAGCAAGAGTAAATTTTGCCAAAAAAAGCATGCTTCTCATATTTTGAGGCAGACAAATGTGCCATTGTAAGGAAATACTACAAAATATACTTTAATTATTTCACCTTAGTATAAAAGATTTTCTACTTGAAACCGAAACTTTATATTTGAATGGGAAACATCCTTATCTTTTCAGTGTTTTAGTATTTTCTGATGTAAATTTTGGGCATTCGTCTGAAAACTCAAAAGAACAGGGTGATGTGAAGGACAATTGTCAGTAAACTGCTAAAATGAGATTAGCTTTTAAACAAAATTCCTCAGATGTGGTAAAGCAAATACATTTCTAAGGGAAATTTGTTTATCAGATACATTCAGTCTTCCTCAAAAATGTGTATTTTATTTTTAATTTTTTTTCCTAATTTGATATTAGTTTTGTTTATTTTGTATGCAAAACTTGTATCTTCAAAATAGATATCTATATATGCTTTTCCTTATGAAAGAATTGTGTAAGCCTGCTTCAACACACTTTACATAAAAAGTTTAAGAGTTGATAGTTTAGAGTTTCTCAATACATTATTTGTATGGATAAATTGCATTGCTGGTTTCATTAGTTCCAGGATTGTGTCTTCGCCGTAGTTATAGCCAACAAAAGATAAATGCTATATATTTCCTTAGTAAAGACAAATTAGAAATATTTTGGATATGAAGCTTGTCAAAATAGAAGGTGTGAGATATCACAAATTGACAGTGATTCAAATATAGTGACATTTTTTGCATGTTCTACCCATATACAGTCCAACTGTCTAAGATGTTGCCTATTTCCTTTTTTAATCCTGTGTTCCTTAAATGTCTAGAAGAGCCTTGGCAGGCCCTGCTGGAACTATGTTGGACTTTTTCCTTTGTTTATGTATTTCTCAGGTGTCATATTTTTGTTTTCTCAGGATGTAAACAAAGACCAAAGCAATGACAATAAAAAATTCATCCCAAATCCTCCAGATGTCTTCCCCAATGGACTTCCCAGCATCTATTTGGAGGAACCTAAAATAAGTTTGGGCACTACAGCTAAGACAACAGAGAATGACTTAATACACATAACGCCAGCCTTAAATTTGCACTTGGCTGAAATGAGGAAAATCTTACAGAAGGAAAGAGAGTAAGTGCAAAAAATACCCTACTCGTGGAATTCTCATAGAAGGGTTGAAGACAGTTTCTAAAATAGATATGGTGATGTTTCCATTTATAGCTCATATGTTCTAAGGTTTATTCATTGCTATTTGCAAGGCTTTAGTAAGAATTTGGAGAAACATTTCAGCATAGTGTGTTTATTGTTTTCCTTGGCTTGTCTGTCATTCAAATAAGAGATGTTCCATATAAATGTACACTTATTAGCAATTTGGTATCATTGCAGTGATATCTAATAGATGTTATACCCAGTTATTGCAGTGCTTTGTGCATAATAACAAATTTTCATATTCTCTACCAGCAGACTTTGAAAGAGTCTAACTGCAGAATGACAAAGGCTAGTTTTGAATTCAAAATATATGAATCAGCTGCAAAATGCTGTTAATCTTAACCTCCTCACTTCTAGCAAGTCTCTGTTAAAAGCAGGTAATGAAGAGGGAGTAACACATTTATTGTACATTTGTGTAGCATATCGAATTTGCCCCACATAAATATTAAATGTACCTTTTGGTGGCCCAAAAGAAGTGTTACATCATATAAATGGTCAATATTGAGAAAGATTGAATCTCACCAGAAAAGCCTTTCAAGGAGACATGCAGCATGTGATGTATGATGATGCACTAGCAGACTTCAGGCTGTAATTACAGGTGACTGTAATTTCAAAATTAATGGAAGTTAATTAGAAAATTTAAAGGAAGAAAATTCCCTGCCTATTGCAAATATATTCAACACTTTCAGTTCAGAGTCTGCAATGGTAAACTGTGTTGAAGATTTTCCTTTCTGTCAGTTTATTTCACATTTCCCACCTGTCAGTTTACTTCATAGTTGTCGTGTAGATAGTACAAGTCGGGGGTAAAAAATCCTTTCAATTCCTAATTAATATTTAATATGTTCTGTTATATGAATTAGATAGCTGTAGAAAGAATACAATAATTCTCTAGTTGAACCATATAGCAGAAGATGACCATGCTCTCTCTCTTTAAAAAGTATTTTGTTTGTCTGTTGAAGCAAATATATATGTGAGCTAGGGGACTGATGCCTCATACACCCATTTTCCTGGAGTTGAAATATTTAGGGGCCTAGGTACTTCATCTTCCAACAGCATTCACAGTATACATGCATATATAATAATTTTCTTTTAGAAAATGGATAATTTTTCAACTCATCTTTAGTCACTTCTCAGGCAAAACTTTCATAGGTTTTGGTTTGTCTGTTTGTTCACATGCGTCTCAAACCAAATTTTAGCTGTACTTCAGAGAGACAGATTTTTCTGCTTGTATACTGACTGTGGTATAAGGCAATAAATTTACTGGCACATGGTAAGAATTGGGGCACATCTATGACATGCAACGTGTGGTAATGCCAACCTCAGGCAGCAAATGCTCACAGAGCAGTGATTTCCACATAACAGCAGGGATTGGTACAACAACTCCCTCTCTAGGAGGGCAACATTTCCTGCACGCAGAGGTGTTGCATAAGCAGAAGGTATGCAACTTCTTAGTATGAAGCAACTGTATTTTGGCAATGCACACAGTAAATAGCTAGGAATAATGTTACTAGGATAAGTATTATCATAGTCACCAGTCTCTTGTGATAGTGATGAATCTTTATTGGTCAGGCTGTCACCTGCTAGTTCAGAAAGGGTTGCTCTCCACTGCTTAGTGGAATTGACTGATTTTGCCAAATTTCCATCTTCAGATTTCCAGTTTTTCTCTTAGGTTTTATTCTTACTTGTGTCAATATTTTTGCTCCTGTATTCTGGACTTGCTAGCAATGACTATCTCAACAATCTCACCCCAGCTTGCATTTTTACTTCCCTTATCTTGTGTGGCTCTAGCTTAAGTACTTTCTCACAGCTTCTTTCTCACAACTTAGCAATTTTCTCAGTGAACTTGAGCCAAGGACACACAGCTGTGCTGCATCAAAAGCAAACAGATCATAGGAAGCTTGAACCCAAAGGCCAAAGGTTATTTTAGCAGTCAGTATGATCTTAGTCATACAGCAGAGAACTTCTCAGCAGTTTTCTGGTTCACATGCAGCACTCTGAACTCTGACTGCATTTTTTTCCAGAGTTGAGTTAGCTTATACAGACCCAGTGTTTTGACTTGCCCCTAACTAAATTACCCAACAGTTACCTAACCAGTAACCTTCTTGGTTTCTTAACTAATCTCTCCATAAGATGTTTTGCTTTTTGCTTCTTCACCCTGAGAGAACTTCTGCTTATTGCATTCTGCTTAGAACTATCATCAGTAATGTTGACATAGCCCTATGCACACAGATCAGGCTTTGCAAAGGACAAAAAGGAAGAAGGTCTAAAAAAAATAGAAAAAGTAAAGAGATGAAAATTTATGTTTTGACTTTCAAAAAATATCAGGGTTGGGTTTGCAATGTAAAATCACACACCAACATCCTCTACTAGGTACTAATGGCTCATATCAATTACATTTGAGGTCCCATTGGCATGAATGGAAGTTGCAAACCTTATGAGTTGCTCAGCATATTGCATAATGATTTGCTTAAAATAGCTATCTTTTGTCATCTTTTGGATCAGTGTTCTCAACTAAATGTCTTCTAGTTTTAAGATCGTAATTTAGTGTTTTGAACTTCAAAGTGTTTATTTCCTCTAAAACCAAAAGCCCACAAACTAGCCCACTGCTAGCTGATAATATCAAAGAGTAACTGCTTAAGACTGGCTGAGTAACAGACAATGGATACAAAAGGCTCTGCCTGAACAACAAGAAATCCTTTTTTTTCTGTGAGGATCACTGAACACTGGCACTGATTTCCCAGAAAGGTTGCTGGGTCTGCATCCTTAGAGACATTCAAAAGCCATCTGGACATGGTCCTGAGCAATCAGTTCTAGGCAGCCCTGCTAGAACATGGGATTTGCACCAGATGACTCTCAGAGGTCCCTCTCAACCATTCTGTGTAATTCTGTGATTTAATTAGGTAATGAGTTCAAATGTCTCATTACAAGATCCACAAAAAATGCTCTGAACTTCATTCTTCTTCCTAGTAGTAAACTGCATCTGATCTCTTCTATATTCTTTCTTCCACTCTTTATTTATATAAATAGTAAACCTTATGTAATCAGGATCATCTCTTTCATTTAGTAATACTGGAGGAACCTGATCTCACTTAAATGCCATAGCACAAAACAAAACTAGTGTCTTCTAAATAAGCACTATATACTGGACATTCCTCTTTTACTTTTCAGATTAGACCATTTCTGAAGACTTCGACTGCATTCAGTAGTCAATAGACTATTATTCAAAGTATTAGGATGTCATTTTTCATGCTTCCACTTTCTGCTGTATTAATTGTCCCACTTAATAATTCTCTTAGTTCCCTAATGAAGTCATGATATCATTCCAATGAGATATTCCTGATATGGCTTGAGCCACTAACTGAAGTCAAATGTTCTTCAGTTTATCCCAAAATTTTATTTCATTTAAAGTTTTAATTCTGTACTACTGGATTTCTGCTGTCTCTTTAACTATTATTTTTGGTGAATCTTTTGGAATAATTATGTGATGATAATACAGCTTTTTAGAAAGTCAATATATACTATTGACAAAGGCAGCAGAATATAACTTAAGCTATAAGAAGAAAATTCAAAATAATTTGTCTTCTATCAGCTTCAAAATCAATGCTACATTTTAAAATACTTTTTCAGAATGAATGTATTTCTGGAGAAAGAAATGGAAAAGATGGAAAACGAATTATTTCTTTGGAAATGGAAATACGAAGAACTGAGACAAACCAAGCTAGAAAGCCTGAAACAGGTATGTCAGCAGTACATTGGTTATCACATGGAGTAAGAAACTAAATTTAGACTTCTGATTTCCTGTATTGTAACTAAGAGTAAAATTGTGTCCAGAGTTCATGAATGTGATAAATCCACCATTTATCAATTGTTTTCTGTGTAGCGTGATGCCTTTTTCTGGTCTTAGGAAATAAAGGCTCAGACATGGTTAGAGGGTTGGGGGTTGTTTACCTCGGTATTTTAATAGGATCCCGTTCGATGGCTTCTGCCGTCCAGGTAGAACACGCCGCAAAAGCCCCTCCCCCCAGTTGAGTATACAATTAAAGACTCTACACATTAGCATATCTACCAGGAGGCCCAATAAGGGCCTGGGTGCGGCTAACTTCTAGTTTACAAAATCTTGTCCTACTAGGAGACCTTGAGGGCTCATGAAAACAGTGAGTTTGGTCTTCTAACTCTACGTGGTTTCAGGGCGTTTAGTCTACTGGCTCTAACACCCATAAACCAGGCTAAACTATCACCTAAGGCATCACAAGTATGCATGCTAATACTTGTGAATGTAGGGAACAGTGTAAGAAATATTCAGGAGAAAAGCAGAAAAATCCTTCAGGCATCAAGCCAGATGGGAGGGACCTGATGAGAGCATGGGCGGAAGCCCAGGCCTGGAAGCTGCCATGGCAGCACTGGTGCAGGGGAGCTGTGGGAGTGACACTGGGGTAACTCCACAGGCTTCCAGAAAGGGACCAGCCAGAGGAGGCACATTCTGGTGCTCCATCCCCATGTGTGGTGAGGCTGGTGGTCCTGTACGGCAATCTGTGATCAGGGTCCAGCAAGGCTTGTGTTCAAAGAGAAGGGACCCATGGAGGTAAGGGAATGTTCGGGAAAGCTCTGCCACCCTTCCTGTGAGGCTGGGGCAATAGAATTATATCCCTGTCTATAAGAGGTGTAGAAATTGGCTGAAAAAAATGGGTTGTCCCCATCGACCTGGACAAGGAAGTAATGCTGGGCAGGACCAGAGAAGGAAAAGAGATTAACAGGATCTTAACAGGGACCCGGAGATAAGAAAGTCTGAACCACACAGGAGAGGCAGCCAGAGACTGTGAGTTTCACAGTGAATAGAGTCCCACAGTAGGAGGCCTGGAAAGGTATGTTCTCCAGCAACTGCAGGATGGCTCTTTTTCCAAATTTGCAGTTCAAAAGGTTCAAACACCTGATAGTGAAGTAAGAGAAGAAAGCCATGCCTTTTGAGGCATCAGAGCCAGCTTTAACCCAAACCATGCATTAACATCAGAAGGAAGTAGTAAGTGGCAGTAGTAGGAGGCTTGTTCCTGTGGGGATAGAAACCCCTGTGCTCCCTGCTTGCTTTTTTGAGGGCTTTGTGGCTTTCTGTGGGCCAGGATCCAGAACATTGCAGAGAGATTGCCAAGGTCTGTCCAGTCCATAGGCTGCTATGCTACTACTCATCCCTATGGGCACGAGCTAGGGGCATATTGGGAATGATCACATAGCTCTGTGGTTGAGGTAATGGGGACCCAGGTCTTGTCTCCTTCATCCTACTAGCTGGGTAATGTAATCAGGAGAGCTTTGAACTAGGGAAGGAGGCAGTGAGAAATTACAGACCACAGTGAAATGAAGAAGTGGTGGTCGTCTGGAAAGATCAGGGCACAGGTTGATAAGAGCAAGAAAGACTTCAGGAATGATAAAAAAAAAGTGAAGGGACACCTGTCTCAAGTGTTGGTAAAGAAATGCACACATCCTGGGAAACAAGCAGGGAGAATTAGGGCTGCACGTGGTTACAAAACTATCTTGTTGGAACAATTCAAATACTGTGCCAAGTCCATGCAACTGGAGTACTGTGAAGGACCTCCAGAAACACTGGCAAGGAAGGGCTGAAAGGATGGAAGTTGCCCTTAGATCTGTAAGCAGCTCAGATCTTTTGAGATCTCCAGCAGGATGGGGGTTAATCAGACTTCTGACTCTAGGATCAGAGGAGAGGCCAGTAAGGGTGTCATTGTGTAGGAGTTTGTTACAGACCACCAAATGAGGAAACAAAAAAAGGTGTTTAAAGAACTCAGATCTCTGAGTTGTAAATTCCAGCTCCTGTGGGTGACTACAGCTGCTAGAAAGGTAGAATGGCAGCTGCAATCAAAGAGATTTCGGTGGGATTTCAGGAGTAAATTCTTGCTAAAGGTATTCAAAGGGCCAACAAGGGGTGATGAGTAGCGGGATCTGCTATTGACTGATATGAAGGAAACTAGCTGAGGATATGATGATGAATAATTTCCTCATCTGCGGTAACTTTGAAATAGCAGTGTTGGTAGTCCTGAAAGAAGAAAGGCAAGCAGCAGAGACGAGACCCTGAACCTAAGGAGAGCAGGACATTGGCTTAGCCAGGGAACTGCCTCCCATGGGAGGCAGCTCTGATAGTTAAACAAAGGAGTCAACCAAAGCTGTCAGGCCTTGGAGTACAGCAAAGGTTTCTCCTAATACTAAAGAGAACAGATAGATGTGTCAGCTCAGCAGGGCACTCTTGGTGGAGTTCTGATGCCAGAAACCAATGTACATTTACAAAGATCAGCCTTGAAGGAGTAATTTAAGAACATTGCCTGGTTGTGTAGGATTGGTGTTAGGAAATACATGTTCATTTCCATCTGCTTTCATGACTAGACGAATAAGAAATATTTGTGTTGCAGTTTACAGATTTAGCTTTCAGCACAGTGGATTAAGGACCACTTTGATCCAACTAAACTCAAAATGTGTGTCTATATAACTAAACATAGACAGTGAATTTAAAATGTTCTATGAATTTAACATCTCAGATATGGGATAATGGAGGGAATTTCATTAGTTTTCTTTCATGTTCTGGAAAGAATTGCAAGCAGTCTATTAAATCTCAAGTTCTTGTTAATAGGTGATGCATATGTAAAAGGAGTTTCCTTCATAGATGAACATACACAGCAACAAATTAACATCTATCTCTTATATTTTAGTTCTTTATTTTCTGTTTGCTCATTGAGTAGGATTTTAGCTTGTTATGCTTGTGCAAAACAGAGGAAGTCTAGATTTAGTTAATGGTTTTGCTTAAGAAATGTAATCTTTATGAAATGCTTTATGGCACTGCCATCAGGAATAAAACAACAGGAAGTCAAAATTTGCTGAGAATTCATTGGAAATAGATAACAGTATTTATACATGTACATGCTTACATATATGTGTTGCTGCTTTTCTCTTGGGAACATGTTCAATTGCTTTAATTATAAACAGGAGGATTCTGTTCATCTTCTGAGATTTATGACATAAATCTCACTTTTAAATTATGAAAAAACAATTATCTGGATTAATCTGCCTAATGTGAATGAAATTATTTACAATAGTGGGGACAGGGGGTGGGGGTTCTGCAAGTGGAAACTCTCCCTCTACTGAAGTAAACTGAACCTTGTGTGTTGGCAACATGTATGTGAATTTCACTATATATTACTGTTGAGAAGAGAATGCTGGAACAACAGACAAGATTTTTGATGGTGAAAAATTAGCAAGTAAAATAAAGGAATGTGCAGGCATCTACTAGGCTAAGCATAGAATCTGATTCCAATATGCACTTGCAATATTAAATCACAAAGGAATTTCAAGATTAACAGCAGATCACTCATTACATCTAGATTATTTTCATGTCCTTGACTAAATTAATCTGCTATTTCCTTTGGTAGATTGCCTAACAGTCCCACTGTGAATGTGAAAAAAAAGTGCTTGGTTTGCAAGTGACAGTGTCATTGCAAATTAAAGCATTTTTAGGAATGGATCGCTCTTCTAGCCTTTTGGAGAGATTTTGGGGAATGTTAGAAACTTCACAGCTGCAAAGACTTGATTATTAGTGCTCCCAGTAACTAATCACTTTCTTTAATTACTTTCATTAAAAGACAAGTATTTACTTACCTTGAAATAAAATGAGTATGGAAAGCCTTGGTGATCTTGCTGATCATAATATTAAAAAATTATCCATTCAGCATCAATTTGGAAGTTGTAAATAAGTTTTCAATGTATTGAGTTAATTTAAAAAAGTAGTGAAGTGACAATTTATGATTACAGTAACCATGAGCATTATAGGTAGCTTTGTGTAACACTAGAATTGATCTTGTCCTCTTTGGGGTCATAAATCAGACCATTTTAACAGACGCAACAGAAAGTTGCATTTGGTGTTGTAATTGACAATTTCCTTCTCTGTTCTAACCATTCTGTTCTGCCATTAAAAAATGTAAAACACTTTGTTATTTTAAAAACAGAAAAGCAATTACTCACTATAAAATTACACTTATTGTTGTGTTTGCATGAGACTCCACAGAATGGAAAAGATTGTATGTAAGGCTAATCCATAAATAAAGGGTGTTGACATTAAATATACTTAGATTTAAAGTAAACTTTGTTGGAATGAATAGGAATCTCTAACAAGCGCTAAAATTTTGAAATACGTGACTTTGCTTGTTGAATGTCCCCAGGAATGGGGTATCCAATTCTGTGTGTTACAGAAGTTTAGTTTACAGATCAATTAACCATCAGTCTGAGAAACAAAAAAACTGTGTCTGAATTTGATTAGGTAGGTCTTTGGACTCTGGAACACAGAGCAAATCCTTGGTGTTGCCATGGGGTTTGTAAACACAGAATTGGAGTCAGCAAGACTGTTGAAGTTTTAGGTTTTAGAATGATCATTTTATCTTATGCACACTAAAACATTCTTGTTTATACTCATTGCAAATCTTCTTTAAAATTTTATACCTGTCATTATAATTCCTGAAGGATGTGCTTCTCTGGTGATTTAAGAGTTAAATAAGATGGAATATTTACAGACCAATTTTACATTATACTGAAAATAGTGGGAAAATGCACGTACTACTATATTCCACTGGTGTGCACTGTAGACTTACAAATGCCACTATTGGCCGTGACTTCTGTGTTGTTTAAAAGAATTTTCAGCTAGCTGAAGTACAGAATGTGCTTCTACTGTACTGTTTTGGTAGTTAATGAGCGAAATTCCTATCCCATTTTGTGGGATTGAGGCAAAAATTACTCTAATTGGTACTTTAATCTTTTTGAAACATCAATGATAAAAATAGTATACCTAGATAAGAAGGAAAACAGGCTAAATGAGCATTTTGTATATTTGGCAGAGACATTTCTGTTCTTCCTCTTTTTTTTTTTTTTTTTTTGCAATTGAAAGTAAATCATCAGCTATTGATTTTGAGATAGAACCAAAAAACCCCATCTTTAAACATCTTTTAAAACAAATGTTTTCTGTTGTCTCACTCAGTATATAGATGTTTTACACTATATTACAGCAATCTATGTATTGTTACTTGGGAGCTTTACTTTCTTTAAGAGATTGTGAATGGTTCCCTACCTGTTGTTCCCAGGTGAAGGAAGTTCCACTGATGTGAGTGAGGCTTCTGGATAAATCAAGTCTTCTGCTATTACTGTAAACATTTAAATGCTCTTTAAAATGGAACGGTGTGTTTGGAGGATCAGGTTGTTAACAGATCAATCTTATTAAAGACTGCTTAATTTCTACCTTCTCCAGAAATTTGTACTCTGAAATTACCTTATAGCGTGAAGGTGTTACACTGTTATTTACCTGAAATTGCTTTTTTCTTTCTCTTAGTACCTATATGAAATAGAAAAAGTTGTACTCTTATAATCTCATAGAAAATTTAGATACATATAGTAAGATCATCCATTCTGTCCCATATTCTTCACCTGACTTAAAAAATGAGTCCTGAATCCTGCAGAAAACATAATAATTATCAGCTGTAAACCAGTAGCCTGAATGGCTATACTGGCTACTAAAAATTTCTCACCTGTGCCCAGAAATGTTGATTACTTTGCATGGCTATCATACGAAAAAAATTATGTACAAAGAAGTAATTTTATGGTGCTTTTATACACTAGAGACTAGCCAGTAGTCTATTTTAGTGTGCTAAAGGAGTTTTTATAAAGTTTGATATCAGAAGCCTCAAGGCTGAGATTTAAAATATCATTAGGCAATTTTCTGTAAACAACATCTGAATTATTTGAGCATGCAAATGACTTTATAGAATGAAATCTTGGTGCAGTTAATTTTCCTGTAATAAAATCTCATTATTTTTAGACTACGTCTAGAATTTTGAGTGTTCCTTACTACTCTCAATGCTTCATTTGTTTGGGAGGCTGGTGTGATTTTCAGACTGAGTGAAATGGGATGAAAATGGTGCTACACATCTGACTCATTGTTTGATAAAAGTACTTTTAAAATTACTTTCGATATACACATTCTTTTTCCTGTGTAAATTAAAATAACTGACAGGTGATTTGAGAATAAGGAAAGAATTCTGTATTGTTGCTTCAGCAGCAATTCTTGCAAAGAGCTAACTATACTTTCTACTGTTTTCATAAATCAGATCTCCTTTCATATTTAGTATTATCTCTGGAAATTGCATACTTAATGCTCTTAGTGTCCAACATAAAGTATAATTTGTCATGCTGCATAACACTAAGGTTCCATTTGATGTTTATTTTCCCACAAATCTAATTTAAAAAGTGCAGGATAAATCTACAATTTCATTGACTTTTTTGCCCATACTGGCTTCTGACAAGATATTAAACTCTATTGAGTCATACTTGCCAATATTTTCTCTGTCTTCATTACACATTTTGCAATGAAAATACCAAGCAAGATGAGGATTTTTTTTTTTGTTTAGTTTTTATTTAAGGACAACTGAGAGATGAAAAGTTATTTTTGTGAGAAAGTTTGTTCAGAAGACACATGTGTGTGCAAACTGAAACTTACCTCTGCACATAGATTCTCTGTGAAAGGAACACCATGCCAAAATGGCATCATTTGAGGAGGTTTGTTTAGCCTGTTTTTCTACTACTGGCAGAAAGTGTAACTTGGTGATGAAATAAAGAAGATGAGGGAGGAATGTGCAGATGCACACACTTTTAGATATGTGTATATGTGTGTATGTGGATGTTTGTGTACATGAAGCAGTCTTGGTCCTAGGGATTAGACAATCCCAGGGCAGTGGGATTGAATCTAGATGATCTTCGAGGTTCCTTCCAGTTCAGGTCATTCTGTGATTCTATGATTGCATCTTCAACGAAAAGAATTTTTCATAGTTCAGATTGACAGGCCCAAAATTATAACAAAGTTGCTTCTTAATAATGTATTATTGTGGTCAGTTGACCATACGGTTTTCTATCAGAAATTAGTTCTTTGCAGTGTATAGTAAAAAAAAAAAACCAAAACAGAAAAAAAAGGCTTTTTAATATCTAATTTTTAATATATGTTTAAATATCCCAAATTTGCCTTTCAGTATTATATTTTAGCATTTATTTAGTTGTTAAAGTAAATATTTCTGCTAGTGTGCTTACTTGTTACTCATCCACATAAAATCAGCTTGGGCTGAAATTACTTGAAAAAAGTAACAAACCATTGAAGAATTAAATGTAACAACAGGTAGAGTGTTGAAAATTGAATTTAATGTGTGACGTTAAAGGAATTGAATTAAAGATGCAAGAATTTTGCTCTTAGTGATTCAGTTCTTTTTTTCTATCCTTACCTGGATAAGGAGAGCAACATATTTTGTAAAAATTAACAGTCTAATTTGGGGAGGAGGCTTGATTGGGAAAACAGCCTTAGATCATTTTCTTCCGTTGTTTTTGAAACAAAACTTTCCATGCTTACATCAGTAAAGTACTGCATATTTGAGTAACATTATGAGTGATACTTGAAGTCAATGAGAAATCTGCTGATGTCAATGAACTTTGGATCAGTTCCTAAACACTGTAGAACAGGTGATTAGGAATTGTAACAGAAGATTATTCAGGGATACTTGTAATTTAAGAATAGCAGTATGATGTTCTATGGTCGGTATGGCTCAGACAAAACAGAAGACATGTCATGTGAACTCTAATTGCTACCAGCACTTGCCACCAGACCACCGCTCCATAGAAATTATCTTGCGTGTTTTCTTATCTAGATGAAGTGACTAAAGCTTTATATTTCAGGTTCTTACTCAGAGCTGCATGGAGAAATGTTCTATACTATATTTACCTGAAGTCTAGGCAATACAACACTTTGAAATTTCTTTAAACAAAGTAATCTCCTCTATTTCTTGTATCCTGTTGAACTTACAGTTCAGAAGAGAAAACAAGCTTGAGTACTGGTTTAATCTGTCCCTTTTAGTTGTTAATGCTTAAGGATAAAGCTCACTGCATCATAACATGGCAACTTTTGGAGTCTGGTGTCTTAGAGTGCAATTTAGCTGCACTTTAAGTAACATTGGTATAATAGTCTGGTACTCATCAAGGAACCTTGATGCCATTTTGATTTTCCTGAATATTTCACATTATGTCTAATCAGACTTGCAGATTTTAATTAAATATGTTGGTATGGATGCTTTTCCTATAGGAAAGGAATGATTACAAATTCTAGTGTGGTTTCAGACTATTTAGTATTCCAGTAATCTGACATGTATTTATTTGTAGAGATCTACAGAAAATATCGTATTCCCAGCATTCCTTGACCATTAATCTGAAAAGTCAACAGTCCTCATCTGTAAGATAAGTGAACTTGTGTAGTCCCTAAGTTAAATGTAGAGGCTTTGACTGTTGCTGCCATTTTGATGTATATTTATTATGATTCATTAGAAGCTACATTAAAAATGTACTGTAAGCTAAGTTTAGTTAGTATTTTATTTTCCGATCTATCCATTAGCATTCTTGTTATATCTTCAATGTTATTAGTTTAACAATTTCTCAGTTGGGTTGAACAGTATTCTGATCTGCAACATGTAATACTCATACAGTCTAGGAAATTCTTGAGACTGAGGACAGTTTGAACTTCTTTTGACTGTTTCCTAATCATGCTGACCATTATTAATTTTTCTGTTTCCTTATAGTTCCTTATTTAGTTATAAATTTGTCTAAATTCAACAATATAAAGGATGGAAAGTTGGCTAAGAAATTGGTTGTAAACAAAAATTACTGACCTTCTGTACAACAAATAAAACTTCATAAATAAGTAAATAAATAAATAAATAATTACCCATTATACTATTTACTCTTCCAGATGATTTTCTGCATGTCTGCATTCATCTTCTTATGACAAATCCCTGTGTTTTTTGAGGAAGGGTTATCATCTTCCTTTTACTGTACTTATGAGAATGGCTTATGGTGTATTCTAGTTCCTAAATTAATTACTAGTAGCAACTAGCTAAACACAGAGCAGTAGATAACTGTTTGAAGTAACAGGAGACAAGCTTTTATAGTCTGGACTGCAATTAAATTTGTATGCTGTTTATCTGTAAAAACACCAAATATAAAAAATTATCTTCTGTAAATGATATAAAAATTGCTATTGCTCTGAAAGTTAGGAATTAAAATTTAATTGATCTGATCATTTCTTTCCATAGAATAGAAGCTCATTGTTGCTTCCAGTAAAGTCTGTGCATGTATTTCTACTCATAGGCATACAAACTGACTGGTTTTTATCTTGCTGTAAAAAAAAGGTTGTTCATTAGTCAGCCTCTCAGCTCTCTCAGGGCTTAGTCTGCATCCTTTATTTTGGGAAGAAGTTTGTTGTATTAAGTTTGAGTAGGAAAAACAACAAAAAGCCACATACACACATGTCTCCTCCCCCTGATAAGAACACTAGAAACAGAAGTAAGCTAAATACAGGTCATAAAATCTCTTAAAATGTGTGACTTCAGTCTTGCAACCATATTTGGATGAAAAGGAAATTAAGCAGAGTTTAATAAGAGGTTTCAGGTGTCATTAAAAAATATATTCTCAGCAGGGGCCTATTCTACTTTCTTTTGAAATATAAAGTAGAATGTCTGGAATTGAACTTTTCAGCATGCAGTGAGGAATCGTTTCCCTCCCCAACAAAGCCAAGATGTCAGTGAGGAAAATTAAGGGATGAAAGTTCATGCTTTGCTTTGGATTTTTTTGCTTAAGGATGCCAAAAATCAGCTGCCCTTTGAGATTTCAAATTACATTAGGAAAGATGTCTACTGTAATCCCTATTCCTAAAGCAATCTTTGCCATTTACTTAGGATTTTTAACACAGTTTGTTTATTCTATTACCTCTGTCACCCCTGCTGTGTTCTGTCATAATCCAATCAACTGCAAGAAAAGCATGCTACTGTTTGTAAAGCAAACAAATCGAACCCTTTGGTGTAAATGTCAAGAGCTCAAGTTTTCCCTTGCTTGTTAGTGAAACATAAAGTGTGATTTTTTCTTGTTTTTATTGTTTTTAATTGGCTTGAGCTGCAGTTATTATATCAGTTGATTATTAGTTAATACAGGAATTTTTACTTGTTTATTCCCTGGATTAAAAATTTGACCTCTTTGTACATAGTAGCAAAAGGAAATAGTCATTCTTAGTACATTGGGATTATCATTCTCCATGAGTGATGGCATGTCAGGCTTTCAGAGTTTTGGTTGACATGTGTCCCTTGTAAATTTCAAGCAGTATTCTCCAAGGGATTAGCTGAAATCTGAATTATTTCCTTGACCAATATTAGACAACATTTAAATTCACCAAAACCACTCTGTAATGTTCATTTAGATTAATTTTGGTCAGAACTCTAATTACCATGTTCATCTCTAGTCAAAAAAGGAAAAGTAGTTTGATAATTTAGTCATGTTAGTCCCATCTCAAATAGCATTTCCATTTAGGAATATAGCAAACAGCATCTTGTACATGCCATTTTTATGTAAGGTCATGATTATCTAAGCACCAGTATTTTGCTAAACACAACAACAACAATAGCAACAAGATAATTTGAAGAGCCTGCAGGAAAAGTTACGCTGCAAAAAGATGCCCAGTGCATTCAAATTACTTTAGATTCAGTCTCTGTTTCTAACTGCGGGAAGTACAGAAACCACTTGAATCGGACTGGTTTTAAAAAATAGCTTTCAAGTCAAAGACTACTTAAGGGTGCCTAATATTAAAGTTATGAGTAAATAGTACTTGAATTATGTTGGAACCAACTTTTGTTTCTGCAGTCAGAAATTACTCTGAGAGCCACTCTCTTCATATTTGTGCAGGGAAGAATGTAAAGTATTTGACTTATGGGCAATTTCTAGGAAGTGGGAAAACTTTTGGAAGTGGTTAGTATGAACTAGGCAAGAAAAGAAGCCACATAGAAAGCTGATGTTTGATAATCTGAAGGACCTTAGCAAAGGAGGACATTTAGTAAATTTGTAGAGTCAAATTACTAAATCAGCCAGTGAAGCATCTTTTTGGTGCACCTGAGTGACATTTGATGTAGTTGTTGGTACACTTTTTACCACAAGCATTACTTTTGAAATACAGAAAGCCATAGAAGTAGGAGGAGTATATAGCTAACAATTGCTAAAATGAGAAATACACAGCAGGAGAAGTTGTGAGTGATGCTGACAGAAATTGTGGTGGTGAGGTTCTTTGCCCCAGACAGAGGCAAAAGTTTGGGTTAGCGTTGAGCAAAAGAGAATGCTTAGCGGTGGTGTTGGAGTGGGACAGTTGGATTGGGGTGGTCCAGGGAAGGTTAGGACAGCCAAGTGGTCTGTACTGTGAGGGTCTTAGTGGTGTGAGCCAAAGGTGAGGGTCTTAGTCCCAGCCAGAGATGAAAAACAAAATCCTTCTACTGTTGCCCATATTATAATAAAGGTATAAGGTCTGCATGAGATTATCTATGGCTTGGATAGATACAAAATAAGAGAATACGAGTATTTTTTTCTAAACAACAGTAAAGATTTTAAAGGAAGAATGACTTGATGGACCATTAATTATTGGTAATTTAATTGTAATGATATTTTTTTCAGTGAGTTAATAGCTCTCAGTTATCACACTCAACCTATGGAGGAAGAGAGGAAAATTTCAGGGAAATTCTGGAAAATTCCCAGTATCTTTATAAATAGGTTATTTGCAAAAAAAAAAAAAAAAAATGCACTAGTTATTATGGCAAATTTGTCAAAATATAGGAGGAGCAAATTACAGATTTCATATCTTTTTCCCTAATTTAGAAATCTAGGTTTTCATTTTCCCTGCAGGGGCATTTATTCTGTCTAAACAAGATTCTGGTGGTGAAGGGGCAGTTACTTCAATGGCTTCTTATGTGACAGCAGCAGATACCCACAAGTGTCTCAGAGGGCTCCCATGAGTCCCTCAATGGTCTCTGAGAGGATGCATTACTGCTCATAATTACCAAGTTTACATTTTCCAGTGAAAAAAGAGGGAATAATTTTTCTTCTGTGCTTTTCTTAGCTGAAACCCCCTTTACTGATAACAAAAATAACAGGTATTTGTATGGACTGGTAATGTAGGAGGTTGCAGTTTGAACTACAGGTTGTTGAATTCAGTTCTGGAAGATAATAAAGTACATGGTTCATCCTTCATGTGCATTAGTGATTTGGCTGATCAGGACATGTGGAAGTGCTTAATATATTGCCTGGCTATAAAAATGAAAACAGCATTTTTGTATTTGTTTGTTTTAAACAATGGGTGAAAGTCCCTTAGTTTCCAAGACAGCCTACAAATGGTTTAACATTTTACTTATATCTCAGTAGAACACTGAGAATAGTAGAACAGCACAAAATGTATCAGAAAAAATAATCACACTCTTATTTGTTTTTAAATATTCATGCAAACATTCATTCTTTTCTGGCAAGCCTACAAGAATGTCTACTTGATAAAATTGTCCTTACGTCTTATGGCTATCAGATACTTTATAGCTTGTGTTTTTATATCTTCATTATAACATTCCTTTCTAGTTTTAAATTTTTTCCTATATAATTTTCAAAATTATTTTTGGTGCATGAAAATGTTGGCTAAATGAGCAGCACTGTACAGTTTGGTAGACACTGATAGTTTGGACATTCCTCTAGTCTCAATCTTGTTATGAATTGGGATTACAATGAAAAAGGCTAACATACCTTACTTGAGCAGGGATGTTGGCCCAGATGGCCAGCTCTGGTCCCTTCCAACCACATCCGTTCTGTGATACTGCAAGAAACTTCCAGTATTTGTTTAGTCATCTTGCTTAGGTTTTCCACATGAAAAATGTAAATATCTCCTGTTTAAAATGAGATCAAACGCAAAAATCCTTCATAATTTTGAAGTAGAAATGAGTGCATGATGTGTTGATATTTTCTTTACTGATCTCAAATGTGAAAGTAGAATTTCGGATAGGCATTATGCATAATTTTCTATAGTAGCCATAGTTAGAAAATGTGTTTTCCTTGAATGAACAGTAGATTCTCCTGAACATGAGGTGGTAATTTTAATTTAATACACAGTCTATATGAAATAGAACTTACAAGAAACTGATAAAAGCAGTGGCAGATTCAAATGGAAAGAAACATCTGTAAGATTAAAGGTAATTTTCTCCACCTGACTATGTTCCTATTTTTGAACTTATTTGTGCCTCTGTGCATATATTACTTCTGATTTTTGTAAAGTTTCATTCTTAAAGCTTTTTATATATCTATAGACAACTTATATTCCTGCATAAATCACCTCTCTTAAATTAATCATGGACACAAAAGAATTTTCTCTGTGTGCAGACAAGGGGAGAGGAAAAAAAAGTATTGGTAAATCAGCAACTTTGCATTTAATGTCAGCATAGTGCAACGATATCAGCTTACAGCAGACGTAAGCATTTGAGTAGAACCAGAAGGAAGAAATATTTGATTACTAAATATGCTGGTGCTAGGCATTGTTATGAATATAAGCATTCATTAAAAAGTTCAATTTGTTGCAGGGCTTGGTGTCTCAAGATATTGTCAGGCACAATAACATTTATCATGCTTTCAGGATAGCTGCTGATGGACTAAATGGTGTTCTTGGCAGACTTGCATACGATAAGAAAAAAAAACAGAGTACATTTTTTTTCCTGTATTGAAGCATTTGTCAAATAAAAAGGTAGCCAACATTTGTCTTCCCTTTCCTGTGGAAGGAGTGCTATGGAGTCTGGTAGTCTTTGATTGCACCTTTTAGATGAAAACAGAAAAGAATTCTAGAAAATGTCAGACATAATGTAAATAACCATTGCAAAACTGCCCAGTGTCACACATGCTAAGTAATAATTTTGCTTGCCAGCAAACATCACACCTGCATACAGCAGTGCTGATCTTGGAAGGAGGAAAGTTGATGAGTTTTTTTTCAGATCTTAGGAGCTTTGGTGTTTTTCCTCATGTTCTAGCAGTAGAAATCTCAAAACAAAAAAAAATGAACAGAAAATTATTTTTTAAAAACCCAAAAAAACAGACTCCCTCCCCTATACCCCAGCAAAATAGGGGCTACTTGGCAAGTAACAAAGATTCTTGGAAATTTTTTCTATCCACTTGCATATGATTGTGTTGCTTATGTGAAATCTGTTTTCCTCTTACACCTTTCTCAAGGGGAGATGTGCAGTGGAGTGGAACCACTGTCACCTTCTGAGTTCTGTAGATACAGCTGAACTAAAACTGGAAGTGATTTAAGAGAACCAGATTAACAACTGTAACTATTTTCTTCTCTTGTGTATCTCTTTGAAGATGCTTCTGCCTGTATGAATTTTTTCCTAATCCTCCGACACAGAAAATTTTTCTCCCAATTGTGCTGAGAGACTGTCTTTAAGCATTTGATATTATTATAATTTAGACTACTGATAAAATATCTTCAGACCCAGTATAGCTATGTTATGAATTGTAATGATGTTTCACAATGAATTCAATGAAGAAACGTGGTGTTTTTGCATGTTTGCTTGCTCCTCAGGCAGAGATTGGTTTTCAATTCATTTGATCCAATCTACATAGGTGCCATATTTAAAGGAAGCTGCATGTTTGCCATTCCTTCTAGCAGCTGAAGCACATTCCATACTTTAGAACTTGATGACATCTCATAAACTACCACTGTGAAAGGGCAGATTCTCTGTCCTTGAATTTCTTGTCAATGTGCAATAATTTGAGAGATGGTTGGCAAAACTGCACAGCTGTTGAGTTCTTGGCTCTGGCTTTGAAAAGACTGTTGGATATAACATTTTTTGAGAGACAGTATTCCTGTCTGAGTTACAGAAAAGGAAAATTTGCTTCTTGTGCTGAGTTTTCTGAGTAACTGGGGAAGAAATCTGTAAGAATCACATTCACTTGTGACTTTATGAAGATTTGTGGTTATTTCAATAGGTTTTCTTTATTAGGAGGGTGCCATGGTCCTTTATTCATAATCAACTTGTGGCCTATTAAATTTTGAGTTTAATATACCTCTTCCTTAAATTTTGTAGAATAATTTGAAGCATAGATTAATGGAAATTACCTCCATGACAATATAGTGGGGATATCAAGAATCTTGAAAATTTGTGTTCATTTATCTTGCTCTGGAACACGAAAAAAGCCCCGCATAGTCATTTTAAGGACAAAAAAAGCATATTGATTTAAAATTTTCATTTTTGATCTGCACAAACTGAAGCAGATCTTTTGCAATTGTACTTAAGTGAGGCTGCCAGAGGTCACTGATTTAAACAGGAATTCTTGCCTCTCTGGGTCACAAGTCTGTAGGCGTCATTTGGCTTGCCTGCAGATTCTGAGTGTAAAGACAGCATTAGAAGATAATAATTTGCTGTGGTTGTGTAAGGTTCAGATTAGAAATGAAAAAAAACCAAAAAAACCAAAAAACAGCTCTTATATTTTCAGTCAAATCAGCTTTTATTTGAGATTTATAGATCATCTTTCACAGAACATGCTTTTGGTAAAGAAAATGCCAGTTTTGTAGACAAAAAATTTTACAGGGAGAATTTTTGGTTGGATTGGCAGTTTTTATTTCTGACATCATTGTCAAGTCAGATCAGATCAAAACTACAGGGTTTTATTTAACATAATGCTTGTGTTCTGTCCGACTCAATTTTAAATACTTACTTTAAAAAAACTGAAGGTCATAATTGTCTAAATACACTTGCCCACCTTTCTCATGTTTTATAGGAAGCTAACAAATATTTGCACTATAAAAAAAAGCTGAAGGGTGTGTGGAGTTTTCTGTCTGAAATCATGTTGACTGCTGTATTTCATCATCATCATCTTTCTTTTTGCATTCATTACAACTTAATTGTTGTCCTTCAACCTACTCTATCTTTTCTGGACTATGGGGAAGGAGAAAAATCTTGTTCCAATAAAACTTTTGGAGCCTTAACCACTGTTATATTGCCTTAAACGGAACAAGAGCATTAAGATTTTCCTGCTAATGAACTCTACAAGGTGGAGTTCCTTTTTCTGTGTCTGTTTTTTCAGAGTTCTGCCTTTCATGTTAGTCATGAAATGGTGTAGGTTAACTCTAAAATGTAATTATCCAGTTCCAAAAGGTCAGGACACTATACTTCATTTCCACCATTCACCTTTGCAATTATCCACTTCATTGACACTACCCTGACCTCATTCTATTCTTCCACCATTATTCTGATCTTCCTATTGAAAAGTAAAATTCAATGCAAGTCTGGGCAGATGTTTTATAGAGAGAAAATATTCACATTTTAAGGGAAAATTAAAGATCTCAAGGTTTTTTCACATGTTGTAGATTTGTTCCCAAGCTTCCACTTTCCTTTATAAATCAGAATCTAGAGTTCCAGACAAGAGCATCATATAGAATGGAATATCCCTGTGGCTGCTTTGGGTTAGCTGCCCACTCCCAGCTTCTTGTGCAGCCCGAGCTTCTTTTCTGGCAGGGCAGTATGAGAAGCTGAAAACACTTGACTCGGTGTAAGCACTGCTCAGTAACAATGAAAACTTCCCTCTGTTATCAACATTATTCTCATACGAAATTCAAAACATAGCATTGTACCAGCTACTAGGAAGAAGATGAACTCCTATCCCAGCTGAAATAAGGATAGTTAAATATGTAAATTTATCATAATTGAATCTTGGTTGCAATGAATTTAAATTTTACAGAGGTAAATAAATCTATCTTTGACATCAGATCTTCCTGTGATAGTCATCTTCTGCTTAATTTCATAGCTGAAATTCAGTCTTGGATGGTTTTGTGATTTCTTTCTATTTGATGTCTGAAAAAAATGAATTTGTATTGGTTAGTGTCAACACTGTGAAAAGGTGAACTTTCAGGCTTATAATTTCACCTGTGTATTTTGGCAGGTGCTTTGCAAGAAGACAGAGTTTCTCATGTTCCAGAACTTTCATGGATACTTGTAATAATAAATATACTTGCATATTTATTTAGGAAAAAATATGGCATTTGTGATGGTAGTCCAGTATTCAAACAACTTGCATAATTTTGGTGGGGAAGAAATAATATTTGCTGCTAAATAAGGGTATGTGATTCCTAATTTCCAACTATTGTACAGAAATTCAGTGGATGGATTTTAAAGATCTCATAAGGAACATGTGAGCATCAAATATTTACTTGTGTGTTGTCACTCTGGACCCACTCTAATAGTTTTATGACCTGTGCCTAAAACTGCAGACAGTGCACAAGGTGAGGCCACACCAATACAGAGTAGAGTAGAACAATCACTTTTACTGTGCTCTGAAAATCTGAATGAGCCTCTTTAACTGTATTAGTTTTTTAATTGTTTTTATTTACTCAGAAATAAAGTGGGAACAGACAAGTTTACAATTTGATTTAGATAGATATTCACATTGTTACTATTCACAGGGTCAGAATTATGTTTTTCTTATGCTGTAACAGCTCATTCTCTTTGTTCCACAGTACCCTTTCATAATTTGCCAGAAATTGATTTTAGAATAAAAGTAACTAAAATAACTGAAAAAGTACACTTCTATGGCTCTTTCTAAAGCCTTGTTGGCACAGATATCCTGTTTCTTCAATGAAAAAGTGTCTCACGATATTTTCAATCTCTATTTTTATCAAACCATGGATTTTAGTTCTCACAGAACTGAAAATTGTAAAATGTTCTTAAAATTTTGACCTTTTAAAAAATATATTAGCAATTTTCTTTTCTTCGCCTCAGTTAAAAGGACTGAAGCCTTTTATTTTCACAGTTTTAAATCTGTGTTAATCTCTTTTAATCTCCCGTTAAGAAACAGTTAATAATAACTTGTTAATAGTAAGTACTTGTCAATAAAAATCCTCTTATAAATATCCATTAGTACCTGGTAAGTACCTTGTTTGTCTTATAAATTCACCTTACCATTTTTTCATTTGAAGTCTGAGAAGTATTTAGTGAAGCCTTGACAAAAACCTCTATGTAGTTGTCTCTGAAGAATAAATCAGTTCTTTGATAATTACTCTATATGACCTGGTAATGTGTCTTTTTGTCAATATATTTAATTCCCCCAATATGAGGATGAATTTGATGAGCAAATTCATAAAGTTATCTGAAAGTAAGGTTACAGCATTGGCCATAAAAGATAATATTTCTCTTGAGATTATTAATTGTGACCATAAGAAAAAGATTAGTATGAAAACATAAAAATCTTTCCAGTGATTATGAAAATAGCAGTATGTAGTACTGAAGAAATACTTTAGAACTTCTTCACTTGAATGACCATTTATTGCAACCCTTCTAAATTGTAAACAGGGTAAAAACACGCTGATTTTTCATCTTTAGGAGAATAAAAAGCAAACTTCGACATTGTCAAGCCAAAATCAGTCTCAGTGTTATTTAAAACATTTTATTATTATTTTATTCCTTTTTTTCCGTAAATAGAGGTAAAATAGTAAGATTTTCTTACTAGTTACTGTACAAAAAATTATCTATGCCTTATTTTTTAGAGGTAAATTTGATGAAATTTTGGCTGTCTTATTTTCTTTTCAAATTCAAATATTTAACTATGAAAAATGGAAAATTTACACCTTGGGCTGATTTATAAGGTGCCCACCTTACTGTGAGGTGGGCCATTAGCCTCACCCAGTGGAAACCAGGGGGTTTTAATCAGATTATTCCTCTTTTTTTTTTTTCTGTTTTGTTTATTCTTCCTCCTACCCTGAACTTCCCAGCTGGAAAGAATGCAGGGCGAGAATGCCTCTGAATGGGGGAAGAGAGAACTACTAGAAGCAGAAAAACAAAGTTTGGAAGAAGGGACCAGAAAACTAAAAATTCAGGTAAAAGAAATTCAGGAATTTCTGGAGATGAAAAAAATAAAGCAACACTAACTAAATTGACTTGTGATCATTAAAATGCACAAAGTAAGCTTTTGGTTATAAATAAAGTATATGTATTACTTAGTTGCATTATTTGGGGAGTATATTCACACCCAAAATTACTATTTCTTAATGTCAAAATGTGTCCCTAAAATGAGGATTATACAAGACAAAGCAGCCCTTACTGCATTCCAGACCTAATTGGCTTAGAATTTCTGCAGGGTATGGAAAAAGAAGATAATATCTGTTCATTTTTAAAAGGAGCGGGGAGAAATGACAAGTATAACAAGACTAGGAAGCAAAAGTGAAGACTGGGAGGAACAGAAGAGATTAAGTAAGCTTTGTGAGCTACAGAGTCCTGATGAAGGTCAGAGCAAAAAAAAACTGTGAGACAAATCATTTCCCTGTCTTGTTGAACATCGAATCTCTTCTTAGGAGAGGGAGAACTGAAGGAAGAGTCTATTCCTTATTTTTTTGTTCCTCCAAAGTTCTGTTCATGTCTTGTCCTGCTAAAAATGACGTGATAATTTATTCACAGACTCTTAGCTGAGCATATTTCATTTATTTTATGGTTTTCTATGCTGATAACTAAATAGTAATCCAGAAGGCTCCCACTTTCATTGAGACTCTGAAGGTTCAAAAAAGAAAAAATAAGAAAGCCCCCAAACCCACCAACCAATCACTAAATGTATATATCCGATGCAATGAGTTGGGTAGTGAGAAAGAGTAACTTTTTTATTTTCCTAAATAACAAACAATTTAATCGAATTTATGTGTATTTGCTGTTGAATAATGACATTCTAAGTAACTAGATTAATGGTTTAGTAACAGTAGGTAATTCTCTTGGGAAAGACTGAGAGAGGTTTTATACTTGATGTCTGCTGTTAAATGTAATCATAAGATTTTTCTGTTTCCATCATGACTCATAACAAATGGAAGCTCATGCCTATAAGCCTACCTTTCTAACATATCTTACATAACAAACACTGGGTTTTAACTTTTCTTTACTACTATTTATTTTATGATAAAATATACATATCACATCGTGCCATATCACATCAATATTTTCTTGATTTATTTGTAATACAAGTAATTTGAGGTTGGAGATACGGCCAGAAAGATGCTCATCTGCTTAGGCATATTACTGTATTTTAAATCTCTTTTGCTTATATGTCTGTGCTGTTTTGTTTATTTGTTTGGTTTTCTTTTAAAAAACAGTTGCATAGACTGTTAGATATCTGTGATCAACTCTGTCTGTTAGTATCAGCTCTCTCCGTTAGTAACGCACCCCTATATTGGTTTACAATTACTGCAAAACATGAGATCAGAGGACAAGTCAGGCTGGAATGGACCTCATGAGATCTTCACTCCTACTTTCTGCTCAAAGCAAGACCAGCTCCAAAGTCAGGTTGAGATATTCAAGGTTTTGTTCAGTGAGGTCTCAAAAACATCCAGGACTTCACGACCTATTCTGGGCAGCAGGTTTATGATGGCTTGTCCCCAGCTGGCTGTTAAGCTCCCACCCAGCCTCACTCACACTCCAGCAGTGGGTTGGGGGGCAGAATTGGAGGGGCAAAATTGAGACAAAACTTGTGGAATGAGATAAAGACACATTAATAACTGGGAAGGGGGAGAAGGGAAAAAAAGAAGTGATGAAGAAGTAATCAACATCACCAGCAGACTGTTTACCTAGCCAGTCTCTAAGCAACACCTGCTTTGGAAAAACCATCACCCCTCTGTCATTGCAAGCAGCTCTTTCTTCCCAGGTGTAGGGCTTTGTCACTGCTTAATTTCACAAGGTTCTTGTTGGCCCCTTCTTTCAGCTTAATGACAGAGCTTCTTGATCCCACCTGCAGGCAAGAATACTGCCTCTACCTGCCCCAGCCTCAGAGGGAGAGAGCAAGACCTTGATGGGAGCATTTTCCCTCCAGAGCTGTGAATTGAGGCACCTGCTGTGTTTCTCCATTTTAGGCTGGGAACCATGCCCTGTGGTGCATCATCCCCAAGGCTGAGCTGTCTTGTAGTCTACAGCAGCGTTTCCAGCCAGGTCTCCTTGCCAGGGCCTGCCACAGTATCCTAAGCACACTTCTCACTGTGTGCAGGACTCCTGGCCTCTGGCTGCAAAGAGTGAGTGGTACCACCATAAACAGTCTGCTGTGACACCAAACATCCACTGACAATAGGAGCAAAATTAAAAATCAACAGGATAAAATGCTGTGGCAAACTCTTAATGAGAAAATGAACTCTTTACAGCTGGAAAAAGTATGGAAACAGTCTTATGAGGAAAATTACTCTTTCAATTAGGTCATCCCCAAGTCAGTCATGGCACTGGAGACCTGGTCAGCCATATGTGGAGAAGGCAGTGATTTGGAGAGTTAGTTGGTATGTTTTCTAACCTTGCTGCTGCCATTTAATGCCAAACAAGGGTTAAGAAAGGAAAGAGTTTCTTTTTCAAGGATTCCAGCCTTACTCAGTTTAGATGTAACCTGCCTTTTTCTTTATAGACACGTCCTAATGTCACTGTTGAACCTTTCTAAATTCTGAAACTGTTTCTGATTTTCTCTAATACTATAAATAACCTGAAAACAATTACTTTGACTTCTGGTTCAGGACCCTTTTATTTCTGGAATGGTAGCTTCAGGTTCAAATAAAATAGCATTATAAGCAGGGTTAGAGGAGTAAAAAGGAATGACTCCTTTAATGTGGGTGGTGGTTAGATGTCTAGGTTAGCAAAAATTGAAACTACAGCTATGCAAAGGTCTTTGTGCATCTTCATTAGGGCTTTATTTAGCAAGTAGACTCAAGAGATATAGGTAATTTTTTATAGAATGAATCCCAGATCAAGCCTACTTTTTTCCAAAACCTCTCTTTGTGAGATTATTTGGAGCATCCACTGTAGTTGTTTAAAACAATAGACAATGTTATTAATTGATATATGGCTGCTTCATACTTGTAGATGGTATAAGCAAACAATGGCAACATTTTTTGTTGAAATATTAGAAACATGGTATCAATAAACAGAAATTAAATCCTTACATCCTTGCCTAAATTTTTTCATGTTGACAGTTATTTTACCCTTTAATATGTATTCATACCTCCATAGGACATAGAATTTGTGCAATCTCTTGCCACTCATAGTAGCAAACCATATAGATTGAAGTTCTGAACATAAAATTTAACATTAATTATGTCTTGCAAAAAATGTGAGTCCTTAATATTATTCTTAGCTGGCGGTATGCTGGTTTAAAATATTTCCACATGCAGTTTTTAAAATCTTCTGTTGCACAAGATGAGCAGAATTGATGAAACAATTGAGACTGATCTATTGAGACTGCACATTGTTACTGTGCAGTTTTATTGATTGTACTTCTTGAAATAGAAAATACCACTTAAATTAATAGATGCATTACTTGACAAATATCATGGCAATAAATATTAAATTGATCTAACTGATTCATCTAGGAAGGGATAACATGAAGAAGAAAACACCTTGTTGATGGTATAAATCAATACCCAAAACATGATGTTTATGGAAAAATATTTTCTCTTTCATATGTGAATATGAGCTTGAAACAAACTTATAAATTAATCTTGAAGAATAATAACTATTATTTTGTATTGTCTCTAATGATTATGGTAAATAGATGGCTATGAAATATTGAATTAATTCAATATGTTTTGTAGTGGACCTGAACATTGAACTGTGGAGCTTGTGGATGCATAAACCAATTTTTTTTCTTTTAAGTTTGATTTCTATCTTTAATATGATAAGATTAACATGTTATTAGCAAAAAATCCATACATACATGGGCTTTGTGATGTTGAGCCTGAGAGGAAGGGTGAGAAGGAAGGAAGGAAGATTATTTTAGTTTTATCTTTGTATTTAACCATCCTATTCTATTTTTAAGTGGCAATATATTTAATTTTCCCCTAGTTAAGTCTATTTATTCTTGTGAGGTTAGTTTATCTCAATCCGTGAAACCTTCTGTCTTCCTTTCCACTCCTGTCCTGTAGAGAGGAGGTGTGAGAGAGCAGCTGGGTGGGCATCCGAAATGTAGCCAAAGTCATCCCATCACATTATCAGAGGTTGTGTAAACTCTAATTTTTATGGATACAAAGTTTTGGTGTGGAAACAGGTACAATGTGAATGACATTCTTCCTTACTTTAACTAAAAAACCAAAACAAAACTAATATAATTCTAAATTGCTGCTCCCTACATACATCTTTTTTAGTTGAATACGAAATCAAAGTTCAAACATTCCCTTTTTTTTAAGATCTAGAAAAATCAAATTAACAAAAATTCCAAAATAAAAATCCTCTGTCTCTGCACATCTCTAAAGCAGATGTTATAACACAACTGCACTCACTTCCAAATTCATTTTTTAATAAAGGCTAGACCACTACAGTAGCTCACTTTTGATAAGAGACAGTGTTATTACCCTGAGCTCCACAGAAATGTATCAGAAGTTATTAATTAGATCATTTTTTTCAAGGGTAGTTGAGAAATCAAATTTAAGAAGTGGTAGAGAAAAATAAATAGAGCAAGATAAGATGAAAACTGCTGCAGCTGCATAAACATACCTTTACATTTTGGTTAAAAGACATAATGTGGCTTTAAGGCAAATTCCTTCATCATCCCCACTTGAATTGGTATTGCTTTAATTCAGGGTGATTTTGTGCACATTAATTCTTTCTGAAGGAAAACATGTGGGAAATTCTGCTTCAGGTATTTACAACCCTTGTTCCAAGCCCTGAGAGTGTGGATATGACTGGAGCATAGACAGTTTTTGGGATGGCATAATGTCACATGTGGATTAAGGGCCACAGGGTCAGGAAAAATCTTGACTCCTGAGTTTGTGTGTGGGGTTCAGCATTTGCTGCTCTGTTCTGTTTAAAAACTTGTGCTCTGCTGACTTAGGGGTGTGAGCAGGGCCAAATGCAAAAGGAGTTGCAGACTGCTTTCCTTGTCAACAAGCACAGTAGACAGTGACCTGCCTGCCCACTCTCTGAATGCCTGTGGAGTGCCAGATGTGTTTTGAGAAGGCACCGTGGTACAGAGGAGGAGCTTTATAATTTGCCTGGATGACTGGAGAGGAATTTGAATACTAGGGGCTTATATTAATTGCCATGTTCACTGCTGATTTTATGTCACAGATCTCTTGGACTGAGTTTTTAATATATTTTTTACTCTTCATCAGAACAAAACTCGAGAGCAGACCTAATTATGGTATTATTGTTAAACCCTTTGATACTCATCTGACAGTGTTCATTCAGTGGAGGAAATATATTTGTTTCAACAAAAAACCACTGGGGCTGGTTGTTGCAATGATAAAACAGTACAGGCTGCTCAATTTGCTCCCATAATGGATTTCTAAAACACAATATGTTTTGTCAGAATTACAACATAGAGTACAGTTCTTTTTATATGATTTTTTCTAATTACTTTCTGGTGAAATGCTCATTTCAATTCCTTAGAAAATCGACTAAATTGTAGAGCTAAAACTAAATAAAAAGAGAGTTTTACGGATGTGTTTCCACTAGAAAATTATGTTGCTGTTCAATAAAAGCACAGGGAAAAAATCCTGTATTGCAAACTGTTATGGGTCAACACTCAGCAATGTACTTTTCCCATCAATTTGTTTCCAGTTTCAGAGATATTTAATTCAGAATTCCCGACAAGAAAAGCTGAAAATTTAAAAATTAATCGCTCATTTGCATCTGGCTAGTGGTATAACTTTAAGAGCATTAATATGCTTCAAATTTTTCATTTACCTTTATTATTTCATTCCTATTTCCTAACTTCTTGAATGGGCCTGTAAATTGTCATGATAGATTTTTCAAAGTCTGTATAAAAACGTTTTCATTACCCATTTTATAGTGATGATGGAAACCAGAAAAGCTATAAGTTTTGTTGATGTATGTGTATAATCAGCTATTCTATATTACATTCTTTATTTTTAGAGGAATATTTCACTTAAGGTTATATATTTAGTATTGTTCTGCAGTTTCCCAACTCTATTGCACCACCTCCTTCCCTGTTTTTCCAGTCAGTTGGGAAAGTTTGCTTTAAAAAAGCCAGTGACCTCTTTCTTTTTGGCAGAGTAGCATGAGCATATTTGCATGCCATCAGAATAAAAGTTTGTCTAGTCCTAAATCCCATTTCTGACATTGACCAAAAATGGGTATGAATGGAATACTTACTTAGAGCAGCACAGGAATACTGTCTCAGAGAACTGTCATAGCTTCTTAGCAATTCATGTCTTAAAATTTCCCAGAATGAGATGAGTGTTTTTCAACTCTAATACTTCTTACTGAATATTTTTTGGTAACTTTTAAAAATTATTTTTGAACACATGTAAATTTTTAACATCCACTATGCCCTGCCATGAAAAATTATAAATTTAGCTGTACATTAGGTAAAATATTTACACTGTTTGCTTTACATCTATTTTTACATTTTCATGATACTGAAACAGAAAATTAATTCAGTTCCCTCTTTCTTCACACCTTCACTGATATGATCTTCCAATGCCATGGAAACTGCTCAGTTATTCCCCTCTTCTTTCCCTTCTCACTTTTTTTTCCTGCCATTTGAAGGCCTGCCTAGACCTCTGATCTAGCAGAGTCAATTTATTGACTCATTCAGAAAACTGACATAAATTAGTAAGATCTAAGACTTTTTGAATAAAAATTGTTTTGATTCTTCTTCAATAAATCATACTTGCCCATGCCTCATCTTATTTGTAATTAAGAATGTCAATATTAATTCTTCCTGGGCTTTTTCATACTCTCCTGAAGAATTCTAAAACTTGTTCTTATGTTAGCTGTTTTCTAGGCCCTTTGAATTCTTTAATGTATGGTATCTAGTCCCAGGACCTTTTAGCTACCCATTTTGTCTGTTTGATTTATGACAATGTTCAGTTTGAGACAGATCTTCTGATGTAACCCATATATATTTAAAATATGGATCAAGAATTATTTATTTCCATGCTTCTCCCATGGGAATACAGAGGAAATTCAAGTAGCTTTCTTGTTTCCTTAATTTTTGGTATTGTTTAGGTAATGGTCAGTAGACTATGAGGTTTCTTGCTGTTGATTTATTAGAAAAAGGATTAGTAATAGCATTTATAATTTCTGCAAGTTGTTCCTCATATCCTATTTGGCCTCTCTTAGCTATCTTTACAAAAATACTGCCAGATTTTAAGATCTTATTTTCCCCTTTGTAAAAAGATAGTTCCACTCTTCATATGATACAATATTTCATCTAATTCCTTTATGAAATAACCACAGTAGACCCTACCCCAGAATATATGTTTGAGAAATTGATTTAACTTTCTTCTGCTCTATTGACTTGAATGTGTTTTCAGACTGTTCCCAAAATCTGTAATAACATAAAATTCTGACCTTTAATTCTGTTTTTTCCCCTTTTTATTAATTCCTAAAATATTTTCTTAATATTATTTCTGTTGATAGAAGGTCAGGAATTTTACTTGGTTTTTTTCCTTTTATCTCATGATTAAGTTGTCAGTTGGTAAAGGGGAAGTGTGCGTCCAAGTGTGCTGATGTTCTGTTCAAGTTTCATTCCTTTAAATTCAGCCTGTCAAATCTGATTAATCAGTGATTAATCTTTTCAGTTATGCAGAAATTTCAGCCCTGAGTGGAATATCTGAAAGCTTGTCTCAGTTGGAAAGGTACTTCCTACAGTTACTGAATATTTGAAAATTGTTCCTCTAATTAAATTTCGAGTTCTTTGAAGTAGCAGACTTTCAAATCCACTTGTTGCAGGAAAAGTAGTTGGACTTATCTTTGTGGGGGCTTTCTAACTCAGGATATTCTGCAATTCAAATTCCTTTTAAGGAAAACTTTTTTAAAAATTTTAAAAAGTAAGGAGAGGCTAATTCAGCCTTCAATTTGGGGCATCTCTTAACAGTCTTGGAAAAAGAACAAGAAATTGTTCCTCAGCAGTATCTCTTAAAAATGCATGTTCATGGATTTGAACGTTTTTGACATTTGGAAATTTCAGTTCTTTAAACCGTCAGTGGTAGATGTTTGGAATATCTTGTGCTTTGCCTTGCTGTGCTATGCATAGCCATTGCTTTCAGAACAGCTGCCTTGGGTTATTCATTGAAGAGATCATGGCTCAGTTGTCCCTGATCTGCCCTCTCACTTTCTAATCCTTTTAGCCAAGTTTGTGTAAAGATACATCTCTATGTAAACCTTCATTATGTTTCTTATTCCTTCTTTCTTTCCTTTTCCTTCTTTTCATCCCTCCCTTCCTCCCTCTCTTCCTCCCTTCTTCTCTTTCTCTTTTACTTATTTATCCCAGTATATGCAGCTCAAGAAATGGGAGAATGCAAATGTCATGAGGTTTAACAAGACCAAGTGCAAGGGGTGGCACCTGGGTCAGGGCAACCTCCAGTATCAACACAGGCTGGAGAAAAGACGGAGAGGGACTTTTTACAAGGATGTGAAGTGATAGAAAAAAGAAGAATGGCTTTAAACTGGAAAAGAGTAGGTTTGGATTAGATATTAGGAAGTAATTCTTTATTATGAGGGTGGAAAGGCCCTGGAACAGGTTGCCCAGAGAAATTGTGGTTGCCCCATCCCTGGAAGTGCTCAAGGCTGGGTTGGATGGGGCTCTGAGCAACCTGGTCTAGTGAAACATGTCTCTATCTATGGCAGGGGTTTAGAACCACATGATGTTTAAGATCCCTTCCTACCCAAACCATTCTATGATTCTATGACTATATGGAAAGACTAATCTAAATCTTATTGGAAATAGTCTGGTATTTCTTCATTAGACCTTATCAAAAAAATAAAAAAGGGAGCACAATACATGGAGGCTTAAGAATTTCATAAAAATTTAGTCCTGTGCCAAAGAAGAGAACAGAAATAACTGCTTTCATTTTGTTATTATTTAAGGTAATTTTGTCAAGATTCAGTTTCTTAAAAACAACACTTGTTTGTGCACACTGGAGACAGTCCCCTAATAGCATAAATATTTATCTATAGATCTGAACACCTCTTGTCTGACCTTATCTCTTCCCATATGCTTTGGTTTTCTCAATTTAGGAATATTGACCTCTCTGTCTTTCTCTGTTCCAGAAAATTTGTGATGAAGGAATTAGTTTATGTAAGATAACCAAAGTTATTTCTCTACCTAAAGTCAAAATCCCTTTGTTTTATTTTTTTTTTATTGTTTTTTTTTTTAAGATTCTTTGGCCAGAATTTTATTTGTACTTGATGATGCTAAAGGTGTTCTTTTGTCATAGTCTAAAACTGCACTTCTTTTTGCAAAAACATTGTGAAAGAAATTCCTTTATTTTCTGGTAAGGGAATAACATCTAATATTTCTAGTCTCTTTGCTTAATTGTAGTTGGGAAGTGAATGTTTAAAAACAATTTCAAGACATTCTCAAGCTGTGTTGACATATAACAATTTGCACAGGAAAATAAATAATCTTCAACATTATTTTACCTATTATCTACAAGTAGAAATATCAATCATGAAGTCATTTAGCAGGAACTCTTAGATACCATAATAAATGCTTACTTCCAGCCATACATCTTACCAAGGATATTTATTTTCACATTACCAAACGTGTAGTACAAATGAGGTGCAACCATGTTGGAAGACACAATTTCTTCAGTGCCAGATAGCATACTGTATTTAATACACTGTTGTACACCTTGCTTAAGCAGGTTGTAGAAAACCTTACAAATGTTATCTCAGAAAATACTTTTCTATCCTGAAGTTTGCAAGAGATCTTTGTAATTCTGCAGGTTATTAGTCTGTGGAGACTGCTTTTTTGCCAGTGTTGTATAGACATGTAATGGCTGTAAGTATTTGGAATCCAGAATTCCTCTTATGTTGCACTACTGTAATTTTGGTGTCAACCAAAATCAAAACCAGTATGTTAACCTCGATCCCCATATGTCAAAGGGCCACCCATTCCCCAGGGGAAGCAAAGCCAGGAGCTGAGCAGCACTTACTTTTGGTTTCCAGCAGAGCTTTTTGTCCAAGCTTTATTTAAGGTCCTTTCTAAAAGGGGAGCAGGGGCATGCCCTCAGCTGTACTGTCTCTAAATTGGCCCAAAGCCCAGGCAGCCCAATCTCTGCCCTTAGAGCCCCACTGTTTATCACTTAGCATCAAATAACTGTGTCTGAATTAGAGCTTGGCTAAGAGGCTATAAAACAGTTGAACAGGGATAGTTTCAGCCCAGCCTAATTCACAAAAATATTAAGTTCCTTCTGTTCAGATTGATTAAATGTGAGCTGGGGGGGGGGGGTGGTTTTGTTTTTTATGTTTTTTTTTTTCTTTTGTGGGTTTATCTGTGGGTGGTTTTTTGTTTGATTTGTTTTGGTGGTTTTTTTTTTTTTGTGTGTTTTGGTTTTTTATTATTGTTTTGTGGTTGTTCGTTGCTCTGGTAAGCTGATCAATTAATAACTTTTATGCCATATTGAAGGTCAACACTGGTGATTGCTGACCTTCAAATGGAAATGCCTGTAATGGGCTCCTGTATAGTTGAGTGGAAATACCTTTTACCAAGTCTAATGGCCTAGAACTGATAAGTTTAAATCAATTACTCTACATTCACACTCTTGTGGTTTTATGATTACTAGGTGTAAAGGTATCTGCAGTTCTGAATAGTCTTAGGCATTTACAACTCATCACACGACACACCATGATTGAAGAAGGTGCTTTTTCGTGAGAAGTAATATTTCCAGCTAACTAAGTGGAAGTGAATGCTTTTGGCAGTTCTGCATCCCTGGCTCCCATGGTATAAGGCAGATCAATTTACATGAAGAATATTGTTGGTAAAATCTGAAAGGTCATGCTACTCAGACATACATAATAGTCTGCCTTCTGAAAAATCAATCTGTCTACATTGATTAGGTGAAGAAAGCTATTGATGTTTCTGTTTGTTTCAGAAACTGATGGTTGTGCTGAGAGTAAACTTTATTCCCATTGACCTTACTGGGACTTCTTAAGTCTAACAAATAAATTACTTTATTTTATACACAAGAGTAATCTTTATGATTTAGAAAATATTGACTCCATAAATTCAAAAATTTTAGGAAAAATGTGCTATAAAGAGAAAGAACATGAGTTCCTAGAGTAAAATAATGAGACATTTCTAAATGTGAGAAAAAATTCCCACAATTCTCAACAAAACTAGATTTGACTATACTCTTTTCTGTTCTCACAACACTCCAGAAAAAACCTGTAGCTTATAAACTCTTTGGTTTGTTTTCATCAAGATGTAATGAGTGCTTAAATAATGTAAAAAAAATTGTGGTGTTCACATTAAAAGGTGAAGGATAGTGAAGGTAATAAAATGCTTTGAATGCTTATGGGGTTTTTTGATTAATGCACGCATTCTCTGAAATAGGAAGACAGAAATGTTAGTCACCATTGTGACTACAATTTAGTATTCTGTTACTAACTGATTAGGTAACATAAGATTAGAAAAGATATTTTCTGAATTTCCAGTCATTTTTTCTCTATATTAGTTAGTTCTTATGCAAGAACAAATTATTTTCTTTCAAGTGCTTATTTTTCTGGAATATTTCACGTCATGAAATTTAGCCTCTATTTATAAAGAATTTATTACTAGTGACCCAAATACATGATGACAAGTCACAAGAGGTTTTCAAGGAGACCTTTCTGAGTGTGTGGTGCTTACTAGCTTCTAAATGCAGATAGGTTAATTTCACTGAACAGTGGATGCAACTTGCACAGAAATGTTAAATCAAATGCTTCAGGATATGCCAATATCAAATTTCATAAGAACCAATCAGAATCATGTGCATGAAGCAGAAGTTTTAGACTTTGGAATGCTGAAGGTCATATGCCAATTAAACAGAAGTTGTGAAAACTGCAGTTTATGAGGAGAAATTACCAGAAATAGTTTCAAATTCCTCTTATTCCTCATATGGGAAAAAAAACCTGTTTTTGTAAGGAAAACAAGGTTTTGTCACTAAATCTTGGACATGATTCTCTAACTTGCATAGAGTACTTTGGAATAATAAAGTATGTTCTATAACATCTTCTACAATTTTCTGAACCGGTGTATTTATACCATACAATTGTGTTTTGTCCATTATAAAGATGTGTTCACACACTGAGAACATAAAATAGAATCAATTGATGAAAAAACCCAAAATTTCTATAATCAAAACAATGTAATATCTGAAAACAAGTTGTAAAAAATATTGGTGTTCAATGTTGTTAGCCAAGATGTCACTTGTCCTGTATATTCTCCAAATTATTGAATGTTTAAATACAGGACATTAATGTATTTTCCTTATCCTGAAAAGGATATAAAAATTAAACTAATTATGTTAGGGTCACTTGTAATTATTTTTATAAATGGTCGTACAAAGCTAGACACAGTAAAAATGTTTACTTTTTTGGGTTTTCTTGCTTTGAGCCAAGAAGAAGAAAATGGAATTATACTTTACAATCACACAGCCCTAAAAAAAAGATTGGTTGGATTTCAAGCATATTCCACTTCCATTGGGTTGTTTTATGAAAATGAGAGTTGTTAGCTGGTGTGTTGGAAATGTACATTGTATTTTAAATAAACTTATTTGGGGTTAGAATTATTCCTGCCTAGAAGGTAAAAAATAACTTTTCTGAAGAGGGGTGAGACATAGAGAGTACAAAATTTAGGGATTTCTTTTTAACCTGAAACATGAATGACAAAACAATTAAAAAAATATAGCTACATTACATATACCCAAGTAGCATATATGGAATAATAGAGTCAGAGAATCTAGAATGGTTTACAGTGGAAGGGACCTTAAAGACAATTTAGTTCCAACCCCACTGCCACGTGGTGGGAGAATTTCCACTAGACCAGATTGTTTAGAGCTCCATCTGTCCTGGCTTTGAGCACTCCCAGGGATGGGACCTGCACAACTTCTCTGGGCAACCGGTTCCAGTGCCTCATCACTGCCACAATAAAGAAATTATTCCTAATATCTAATCTAAACCTGCCCTCTTTCAGTTTGAAGCCATTCCCCCTTGTCCTGTCACTACATAGCCTTGTGAAAAGTTCCTCTCCATCTTTCTTGTAGGCTCCCTTCAGGTACTGAAAGGACACAATTAGGTCACCCCAAAGCCTTCTCTCTTCCAGTCTGAACAAACCCAATTCTCTCAGCTTTTCCTCATAGGAGAGGTGCTCCAACCCTCTAATCAACTTGGTGACCTCCTCTGGTCTCATGCTAGCACGTGGATATCTTTCTTGTCCTGAGGACCGCCGAGCTGGATGCAGGGTTCCAGGTGAGGTCTCACTAGAGCAGAGCAGAGGGACAGAATCCCCTCCTTTGCACTGCTGCCCACATTGCTTTAGATGCAGCCCAGGACACATTTGGCTTTCTGGCTCCAGACACACACTGCTGGCTCATGTACAGCCTCTCCTCCACCAGCACCCCTGAGTCCTTCTCCTCAGGGCTGCTCTCAATCTGTTCATCCTCCAGCCTGTGTTGGTACCGGGGATTGAACTTGATCTTATCAAATCTCACAAGATTTGCATTGTCCCACTTTCTGAGTTTGTCCACGTCCCTCTGGATGGCATCCTGTCCTTCAGGTAGGTTAACTGTACCACTCAGCTTGGTGTCATCTGCAAATTTGCTGAGGGTGCACTCAATTCCTTCATCTTTGCCATGAATGAAGAAATTAAATTACTCTCATCCCAATACAGACCAGTACAGAAATTATAGTTTTGTTTTATGAATATAAATAATAGAAATGGAAACAAGAATGTTTTTTAGTGGTGGAGAATCATACGCAAATTGTCAACCATCCATTTTATGGCATGTTCCAAAACTCAGGCACCTTGATGTGGACTCAACTTTCTTACACCTTCTAGCAGTAAATCAGCATAATAGCAGAATCAGAAGTGCTTTATAGATGCTATTTATGAATGCTAAAACAGATACTGTGCAATCACTTGTCTGCCTGTTGTGATCTCTTACTTACCTGATGTATTTTTCTTTTAACACAATAATTACTATAAATTAAGATATTCAGTATCTTAAATTGAATGAGTGGTCTGTGTATAAACAACTGAGCTGTAGATTTGGACTAGTAAAAGCAGGGTGATAGAGTCCAGTTTGGATGTGCATGTAGGCTGCAGTATTTCCTATCCACCTTTGAACTGTGGACAAAAGATATGAATTTGTGTTTTTCTTATTTTTAAACAGTGCTGCTGGGCTAAGGAACTTGCACTGGAGTATTTGTTCAGTTTGACTCCAGAGAAAGAGGAGCTGTTTCATAAGATCAGCTAAATTGATATTTAGAAATGTCATCTGTGATATGGTGGCCTTTTCTAATATATCCCAAGGTAAATATAACCTTTCACTCAAAAATTTTCGTTGTTGAAATCATGTGGTCGTATGGTCTGTTTCTTATTTGGAGTCTTTACTACTTAAATTATTCTACAGAAAAAAATCATTGGGTTTTTAAGCAGGTCTACCTTTTTTTGCCTCTCAACATCATTGATTTCTATTTATATATACGGTAGAAAGTATGCCATTAATATGGTAGGAAATGGTTGAGCAGAATTTGAATGTTTGATTGAACAATTCCCACTGAGAAGGGGAAAAATAGACCTTGTTAGATTTGGCAAAAAGGAATTTTTGGTGTGAGAAACATATAGGAAATGGTGGAAAGCATACATACTATATAAAAATTTTTATGATATGGTGCTGTCTGTCTATGCATGGTCCTCACAAGCCAAGAGGAATGCTCTAATAGTTTCATCTTTAAACTTTTTTACTTTTTCTGTGTATTGTGTTCTCTTACCTTTTGCCCCAGCCTGCTGCAAAACCATGCATAACTCCCCTGATGACACCAACAAATGTTGACAGGAAAATTATGCTGCTTTGGAATAGTCCTCAGGTGAATTGCTCAGGAGACCTGTCAAAAATGCCTTACAGTTCTCATAGCACACATATTAGAGTTACCTTCTGGGTGATCTGAGGGAAGAATGGTGCTACATACTTTCTTTTCAAGATCAGAAATAGAAATATTACCCTGACTTTAGATGTGCTCTGAAAATTGCTTATTGTGAATTCTTTCCACCACACTGTACTAACTCAATGGCTTTTAGGAACATATCAAAGTTATACAGTTTTGGGGTGGTTGTTTTAACCCTTTGTACCAGGTAGCATTTCCATGTAGTTACTGCAGAGATCTATTATTCACAAAAAACTCTCTAGTGGACCAGGGAGACAGAAAAATTTAGCTATAAGATATGAATATATTAATATATTGCGCTAATATGGTGTGCTAATGTGTATTTAGGACAACTGTATGAAATTGCTTACACAAGTCAGTAAGATAGTCTAGATGGGGATATTGCTTTTAACTTTTCCATATGTACTAGATATACAGCAGCTGCATGGAATTGGTAAACAGAGCTAGATTCATGTATGTGTTAGATATATATGATGACATATGAAGGACTGTATTTACAGAAGAATTTTAACTGGCAAAACTATGGTTTTTACATGGCTGCAATAAAATCAAGCGAACAAAAACCATACTGATGTTTTATGTTAAGGTGTACATATCTCTTCTCTCAGCCACACACAGAAATTACATTCAAGTGACATTCAGAGGTCTTGTTCGTAGATGTTGGGAGTGGTCTTGTTCAAAATACAAATCTTGTACGGATTACAAATTTCCCAACTGAAAACCTGAGGATCCGGGGCAAGTCCATTATGCAAATCAGCTTCATGAGACTTGGGCAGTGGTGACCTGATTTTGGGAAAAGCAGAAGTGGTGGTGCAGTGCTCTGCATTGTTGGTTTGACTACACACTTCAAATCTGACATGAGAAAAAATCTATTGCCTATCCTGAATGTGCTCACACCATCTGTACACATCATATCCAATAGATCTGACTTGGAAATTTTGACCTGTTATCCTTATTTGCTAAGTAGGACATCTGCCCGTTTTGCTGAACACTAGAGCAGTGTGTCTACCTGAGAAAGGTAAATGGTGACAAAACCAGATTTTTGCTATGTAGCTTTCCTGCTCTGAATGCCCTGCCCTCCCTTCTTCTTCCTCCAGCTTTATATGCTCAGCATGACATGCAATGGATATCTCTTTGGCCAGTTGGGTTCAGCTGTTCCAGCTGTGTCCCCTCATAGCCCCTCGCCCACTCCCAGTCCTCTCACTGTCAGGGCACCATGAGAAACAGAAAAGGCAGGGATGTTGTGCAGGCACTGCTCAGCAATATCTGAAACAGCTAATGTTACAACACTCTTTTATTCAGTAATTCAAAATACAACATTGTAGGAGCTCCTGTGGAGAAAATTGACTCTGTCCCAACAAAATAAGTGCAACTATGAAAGATTCCTTCAGGTTACACTGATCTCTTTTTTAAGGGTGATTTAATGCAGTATTAGTTTGCTTAAAATGTGACATCACTTATCTGTCTAAAGCATCTCTTTCAATAATTTGTTTTACTTATGTTGATAGAATGTAGGCAATAAACAGAAAGAGTGGATGAAACTAAACTGTGTGAGTGACATATACTTATTTAATTATGTTTATGGAAAAACTACCATTAAACATTCCTAATTGGACATTTGCTTCTAATAGTTTTGTCAGATATAGATTCACACCCTTTAGAACAACACCTTGTAGCTATATTCTGGAGGTGGACCAGGATTCCTGTACTCATCTTTATTAAAAAATAAATGCTCCATCTGCTTTTTTTTTGTATATAACATATGGTGACAATAACAAAGTAATAATACCTAGGGGAAAAAGTACCATCACTCTATGTAGCTAAGGCTGGCTGCATAATAGTGTGAGATTCTGTTACTATCATTCCATTACAAGATGTTACAGACGCAAAAATACATTTTATTGGTCTGTATCTATGATGTTTGTGGTAATATCATGATCACATAGTAGTAACATGAGAAATTTTGTGGTTTGAACAGTATTGCATTAGGAAATGGCTGGTATAATAATTCTAGTTGATCCAATCTTAGAAAGGCCAAGCTAAAGTAAACAGAGACCAGTAAATTAATATTTTACTATTTAAATAGCAAAACGCATCTTTTTTTGACAAATTTATTTTAATCTATTTGAAGAATAATTCTATCATGGGGCTCCTGATTTACCCAAGAATGCCTTTCCACCACATCAAAAGTTCCATACTCCTAATAAATAATTATATGGAGCATCTCCATTGACACTTCAGTTTAAATAAAATTTATATTCAGGGTATAGCACAATAAGAGTTGAAAATACTGATTAATGCTTTAATATCAGTAAAAATTACAGATTTTTGTTTTCTGTCTAAAGTTTGTATTTTGAAAGTCTAACAAATTTGAGAGTGGTAAAAACAGAATTTACAAAAAAGTTAAAATTAGCTTCTTGGTTAGCTTTTAATTGGCTTCCCTTCCTGTGTAGCAATTCATCTGTCATACAATTTGACTTTTTAAAATTATCATTGTGTCTAATTACTTGACCATATTTGAAGATGCACTTTTGCAACATAATTCCTTCTTTGCTTGCCATAGTTCTGTCATAGTTGCAATGTCAGCGTTTCCTTACAGGCACTTGCGTCTAAAAGTAAGATTGTTTATTCCATTGTCAGGATTAAGAAGAAAAAAAGAAAACCACTGCCAGTAATTGTCTTTTTGTGGTATTTTAGATTGTTCTTTAAAATATTTTGATTCTTTGCTTGTCTACCATCAACATAAACAGATTCTATGAAATACCAGTAGAGTTCAGCTCTGTTATTTCAGTTGCTACTTCACTATGTATCAAGAACATTCAGAAAACTTAATGGGATTCTTTTTCTTAACAACTGAGTTCTGAAAAGGCATTAAATCCCATCTCTTTCTGTTTTTTGAGGGACATGCAGTTGTCATGCAATGCACTTTTCAGTACGTTTGCAAAATTCTATTTAACATCTCAAAATCAGTAGACTGGAATAAAGCAGAAAACATCTGTTTGGGGCTGCAGTATCTGCCAGTTTGCCAAATTATTAGTTTAATAACAAAGTATATCCATCAAAAGTAAAGAAAGAAGGAGTGTTGGGGTTTTTTTTGTTTCTGCACCATAAGTGGATATTTATGTTAAAACCAGTGAGGACATTAATTTTCAAACTTCATTAACTTCTTGATCCACAGCAATAAATGCTTCATATAAATTTTTCTGGGTTCCCTGACTTTCCTTTTCATCTAAGAGGGATTAGAAGCGGAATAAAAAATAGTCTCTTCACAATGCTGATCCTTTCTGGTTTTTGTTTTACTAGAATAGTAATACACATTAGAGAGGAAATCATTAATTAAATGCTGTTTAATCATACTCTTCATTGAAAATTAATTGTCACTCTGTCTAAGATTTGGACTTCACCACTGTGAGTAAACCACAGTTTGTGGGCATTGTTATAAGCATAGAAAACTTCAAAGTTGTTCCTGGTTTATTGCTATTTCTTTTTGAGTGATTGATGAATGTTGTGATGTGGTGCCAGTATCAGACTCATACAAAGAAAGAAAACAAGAAATAAATAAGGAGTTCATAATGAGGATATCTTGAAAATAGGAGGAGCATATGAAGTCGGTATGAATTCAGGAAGCACCTCCACACTTTGGATTATGTTATAGTACCAATGGAAATTAAGTTTAGTCTAATTAAAGTCTAATTGTGTGATCCAAATAGGCAGCTACTATCTCAGTTACAATGACACTGATATTTACACTGAAATAACTGGGAAATAAAGAAAAGCTTCAGTAGAAATACAGTCAAGTTTGTGGTACATAAATTTCTCAAGTTTTCCATTTCCCTGATGTTTTGTTCATCTTTCTGGTGTTAGCCTAGTATTTTAGGTCAGTACACATCCTCAGGAGGGATGGAGTAAGGGAGAGGATTGCAGGAAGTTTTCTGTCCTGATTTTTTTTAAAAAAGAATTTTGATTGGTGGTGACCATTTATTTCTTCTCAGATTTGAGTCTGTCATGGGATTCATTTTAATGTTTTCAAACACTACGCTATTGTTTGACTTCTGTTTGTTGGGTGCTACCTAAACTGTGTTTGCCCCTTTGTGAAGGCAGTTTGCAATTATTAGTTTAGATTCTGTGACAGCCTCCTCCAACCTCAGTTCAACATATAGGGAAAATGTTTGCTACTTATCAGCTTTATAGATTTGTCAGACCTTTTCCATAAATCATATTCACACTGCTAAACTCAGTTTTGGTCAAGACAGGACATGAGATGTTGCACTGCCAAGTCAATAGAAATTCTGTGGCTTTCCATGGGTAAGGTCAAATCACTACATGGGCTGGCATTGCCACCTAACTCTGTAAAAACTTTGAAATCTATTCCATGTAGACAGCCTTTACTGTATGGATATTTTAATCTGGCGTTTGATCTCTTGTTTGGCTTAGAGTTTTTAGTGTGGTTTTGGAGGGGGTTCTGCTTTTAAGGCTAATTAATGAATTTGTTGGAAAGCTACATGTTGATCCTCTGGCAGGTAGCTATAGCAAAGATACACTATAATTTTTAGTGTATTTAGCTGAATGTTCCAAATCAAGTTCCATCAGGTATCAGATTTGCTGTCAATATATTAAAAGTATGTGGGAGAAAAAATACTAATAAAAATCTAATCTTTGAACGATTGAAAGTGAAATATAAGTCAATGTAGAATACCAGAAGGAACCCTATGAGCTTATCCATGCTCCTGTTCTTTAGAATATGAAAGGTTTGATGTTCTACAGCCTTACTCAATGACCATTTTTCTTTTTTTAACTTTTCACTCAAGGAGAGTGATGGAAAGTGATGTCTCCAGAGATACATTATGAAACTAAACAGCTTCAGTCGAACAGCTTGCCTTTCTCACATTTTGCTTTTCTAGCTCCTACCTAATAACAAAACATACAAAAATAATTATCTCTTCCTTCCGTCTAAAATGCTTTCTTTCAGAGTGTGGTAACATTTAGTTGTTTTTATGTACCTTGTCCTACACTCCTGTTTCTCAAAATTCTTCTGCCTGAGGAACATGGAGTCTTAAGCAGAAAACTTCTGCTACAGTGCTGTAAATCTCTTTAATTGAATGGCCTGAGGTCCATTTTTGGATACTTCTGAAGGTAGCTTGTTTAAACCCATACTTAGCTATTTATACTACATCCCAGTACAGTTTGATCACATAGTGACCTATAAAGGCTGTGAAGTGGTTCAGTTGATACCCATAAGAGAAAGTAATTGATTTGGGAGTGCAAGCGAAGGTTCATCTGGCTGCAAATAACTAATTTTCTAAGATATTGCAAAGATAATCTAAGATATTGGTTGTAAAGGAATTTGCTGAGACTGAGGTTGGAGAAAAAAGTCAAAAGGACAAGTTTGTATTGAAAGTTTAAAAGTGGTCATTGATAAATGCGGAAAACAAATAAAAAATTTTTAGCAAGAAGTCTTGCCTACTAATTTTGACTCTATTCTTACGGATTTGAATGGATTTAAACCTTTGAGCAATATTTACTGTTTTTAAGAGATAAATATGAGAAAAGAAAAGAAGGATATCATTTCAGAGTAAATGCACTATTAGGTGTAAAATTTGTCTTTGAATTGCCTTTTCACATTTTTTGTAGAGAACAGTTGTAGAAATTGCAATTTCTTTTCCCAGTTTCTCTTTCCAATTCATTAAAATTCAAGAATTTTTTTGATTCAGTAAACTGACAGTTATTTATGTCCTTTGAGCAGAGAGGACAATAAATCTTTTACATTTAAAATCTTGATGCTTGATGCGTCAAACTGCTGTGGGTAGAAAAACTTAGGCGATGCTGTGACTTAGGTCACATATGATAGATTCTGTCTCTTCAAATTTGCAGGTGTGGACCACTGTACACCAAAAATGTCTGTACTGCAGTCTTAAAAGCTACATTTGCTCTTGAGTCTTATTTTCTATTTCTGTGTATCGGAGGATTGTATAAGAAATTTTGCTGTTTCTTCCTCTGACAATTGTTGCCAACAGACCCGAAGAAGTTAGATGAAACATAAAATGAAACAAAATGAAACATAGCTGTCAGTTCTGTAACATCTAAAAGGAAAAAAATCTCATAATTGTACAATATTTGCATCAGTAAATGTGGTAGAAGTATAATGCTATTGTCAGGGTATACTTTGCACTTGCTAAGCAGAATTTCTTATTTGGCATTTTAAATCTGTGGAGAACTGCCCTTGTTTACTAAAAGTCACATGTAAAGCCAGGAACATCTTATCTTGAATTCAATCGCCATGTGGATGTATTTGCTAAAACAAAAGTAATACAGGCAACTGCCTTTTGACCCAGATTAAAGGTATGTGGATCTGCTCAGAGATTTTATTTTATGCAAAGGGTGGTAACATCCATTTCTTACACTCCTTTGTGGATGATCATGCTGAGTAATTTCCCTATTTACTGATTTTTGTTGGTCTTTTTGGCATATCTGTTAAGGATGTTGAAAACACTTCTGGGAATTATGAGAAGTAATTATTAGAATTAATTAATAATACCTTAAAGAAAATTTTCAGTGCCTTAAGAGCAGTAAATTATTTGTTGATATGAGATTTTTATTTACTGCATTTACCAAACTGACAGTCGATAAGGATGGAAGGTTTGGATGTACACTGTATTTTATGCCTTTTATACCCGCCCTGGAGAATTTTCAATCTTTGTGAGAGGAGTGCACATAAATTATGTCAATAAATAGACTATTTTCAATGCTTTTATCTTTTTTAAATTTTTTTTACAGTGCTCTAAAAATTTACCATTGTTTTTTTGCTCCTGATCAAGTAAGAAAACAATGACAATCCTCAACAGGGGGCATTAGAAGGAAGTCAGAACAGTATTTGCTGTTGTCTGCATGGCATGAATGTGACAGAATATATTGTGTATAATTTTGAAAGACATAACCATATTGCAGAGATTTTTCCAAACTCCTGAAACTATGAGAAGTTAAAGAGGAGATCTTCTAGATGAGCTTTATAAAGGTACATTTCATTTGCCTTCCCTACGTAATGGTCTTATTGCGGGAATTGCTCCTTAAAGCGCCTGTCTGTTGAATATCATTCCTTTTAAATCGTTAATGAGGTGGTCATTTAGGGGAAAGTGCTGGATTAAGCCTGAACAACATGTAAGTCCTAATGCACATATTTCTGTGAAAGTTCATGAATGGCCTGAAGGATCAACACAGACTGTTTGCTCTATCCCCAGCACGGCATTCTTCAGCACAACTTCGTATTTTGTGTTACCTCAAATTCTGGTGATTGGATATTTGTATCTCATAAAATTGACTGCAAAGTCAAAAATTTCGGTCTTCCCAAATTTGTGTATGAATGCAATATGCCTAAGAGAAACATGTAGAAGATAAAATATTTGGTTAATTGTTACTCAGCAGTTGATCTTAATTAGCAATTATAATAGCCAACATTAGTATATTAGATGAGTAGTGCTAAATAATTTGAACAGGATGTTTCCTGTATCTACCATAACTCATTGGTAAATATGTGAATAAAGATTTAAAACCATATCCATACAACTGAAGCTTAACTGAGATTATGCTTAGTTCACTGTGCTCTAGGGGTGTTAATTTTGATTTATACTTACACAGTCTGTCAACTGTATCTGAGAAATCATTCAAAGGTAAAAAATTACAAAGAAGAGATGACTATGAATGAAATATGAATAAAAGTGAAAGAAAGATTTTTGGCTTGCTTTAGTGTTGATATACTGTACTGTCAGTAACTGCAATAAACAGCAGGTCTCCACAAGGTAGTAATTTTTCAGGCATTAAACTTCTGGTTGTGTAGATAGTTTTAGGTACTGCTACAATCACTTTAATGATGGGGAAATTTTTTAATCTCTGTGATTGTTTTGTGAGTGCTGCTGTAAAAACTCAAAGACAAATAGGATAAAAGAAGAGGATTTTTTGTGTGAGCAACTTCCATGGGTATGTATATATTTATGTTCTACCTAAGTAAAAAGGGAAGAATTTTCACTTTAAGAACTTCAATCATGCTGAGTTATATTCAGTAAAACTTAAATTTAGCTTGTTGTATTTCAGTAGAGGAAACTTATATTTAGAGTTTCTAGATCTTCAATGACTTTTTTTCCCTTAAGACATCAAACTGTCCCTGAATAATATTATAACAAGAGTGAGCAGGAAATCCCCCACTATCCAAATAGAATAGGTTCTGAAACTACTATAGCTTCCACTGATGGTTCTCCTAGGCAGAGAGACAATTTTTAATATCTTTATTCTTGAAGTAATCTATTTTGCAAAGATGTCTCTTTATTTCATTGTTTAGATTTGAAAACAATATTTACATCGAGTTATAAAAATAATTGAAGTATTGATAAAGCTGCAAATCCGTAGATTTTAAATTGTAAGAAATACATGGTTCATTTGGTTTCTGCATATTGATCATGCTGAGGATATAAAAACCTTGATAAAGTGGCAAAGATTGCAATTTAAACAAAAGGAAATGAAGCTGAAAAATTAAGCAAGTCTTTGAATTAACATCAGCAAATAAAGTCTTAAAATTTTTCCACATTTTGGATATTTGGTTTTTTTCATATAAACTGTGAAACACCAAAGTTAGAAATTTATCTAATCTATTGTGAATATTAAGAATATGTTGTTCATATTTAAGAATATTCCAGACCAAAGCACAGCTGCTAAAATCAAAGAACATGTAGAGTCTATCAATTTGAATATAACAATAATATAAAAAGAAATGTAGAGAGAGGAGTGACAACATCTTCCTGTGGTATTTAGCTTGCATGCAGTTCAGATGGTGCAGACATTTTCAGGTGCCATTCAGAGCAGTCCTACAACAAACTGTTGGTTAGCAAAGTGCAAGATAAAATTTTTAGAGTTATGGGAACTTGAAGTACTGCGCTACTAACAGGTGTCTCAGGCAGTTTGGTCACAACTAGGTTTTGGTGACCAAACAGGTCTACTGTAGCAGGGCCACTGCTGCTTAGCTAACAGTGGCCATCCTGCAAGAAGATAAATGGTTCCATACTGCTCTACCACCACCAATTCCATGATTACCATAGAAACAAATATGAGACGTTGCTGACAAAACTGCCAACTGCAGCAGCAATCAGCTTCAGAAAGGCTGAGCTTTGTGCTTGATCAACATCAAACTTAGCAGTGGGTATTTTTCCTTGTACTTGGTGATCTGACCATTTTCAATGGAGTAAGCAAGGGCTAAAAAAAGGCTTGAAGTGTGGATTGTTGGATATTCAGGCTCTGGTTATTGGTTTATATCTTGCATTTTTCTGCTGGTACATTTATGTTCCCACATGGTCAAGTTTACTTGGCAGAAGCTCAATGGAATATAATGGTGTAGTATTTTTTATGTGAGAAGAAATGAAAATGTGATTTCATCATGGTTCTCATGATTGATGAGATTTGTAAAATAAGAGGGAGTCCAATTACTAAACGGTGTTTCAGGCAAAAAGATCACTGACTTTCTCAGTCTCTCCAGACTGCTAATCAATTTGTTGAGTGATGATTAAAATGTTTTGCTTTGACCTAAAATGACTTAGCTGTTTGAGTCCTAGCTAAATGGTTCTTTTTGATAAGGAACTGCATTCCTATTCTGTAGATAAGTTACAGTTCCCTGTTTTAAAATGAAAAATTATTAGTAGCTCTTTTAGAGTTTTATAATTCCCTCCATTTTTTACTTGTTCAGACCAGGAATTTGTCATCTTCACAATACTTAAATAACTTTTTTCATGAAGGTGGGAAAAGAAGATGAAATATGTCACAGATAAAGAAGATATTAGTGTTTTCAGAATGTTTTTTTCAAGATCTTCCTCCTTGACATTTTGCAATATTCATTTTCTCTTTTTTAAAAAGTTGTTGAGACAATGGTGCCAAAAATACATTTGTAAATGTAGATGACATCATGTTTTATTCCAGATAGTAAACACATCTTCCTTAGAAAAGTAAAAAAAATTAAAAATCCCTAAATTTTTATGCAAAATATTTTGGATTTTTTTTTCTGGAAGAAAGATTTCATGCAAGAATGCCAGCATATTTCTGGTTTTTTGCCTGAATTTCTGAAGTTTTTTTAAAAAAAATATTGTTGTATATCGATTGTATTACTGTGTTACCAATGAAGAACTTCAACTTCAAGAAAAAAAAGAAAATTCTAATAGACTGTATCCCATTTACAGGTAGACCAGATTTCATTGCAAGCTCTTCTGATGCATAAAGGTGATGCTTGGGTACAATCCAGATAAAATTTTGTAGAACAGAGGCATCATTCCTAATAGCCTTGGTAATCCTTTTGCAAGATTTGTCTACCGGTCAGATAAGAACATAAAAAAGTTTAATTTGTTTGGTCTGGGAAAAAAAATGCTGGTACATCAAAATGCCAAAGTAACTGATAACATCAAAGTAAGTAAGCCTTTTCCTCATAGTAACATATGAAACTCCTGAATCCATCATTTTCCAAAGTAGATTTACGATATAAAAGCTTTGTCAGAAATCAGGTATGATTCAAACACACAATTCTGGCCAAAATCCCAGATTAGATACTGTGCATTAAATCTGTTGCTAGCCTAAAATCCAGACTTCTTGTTAGTGTCTGTATAGTTTGTGAAGTGATTCAAACCCAAAGAGATCTTAAAACTCTTAAGCACGTTTATTTAGGCAAAAGCTAAACTTGCATTAATTTTTATTTTATCCTAGCTTAAACAAACTAGGATATATGCTAATTAGATATTTAATAAATGCTATTTTAGAGAGTTGCAATGTCTTTGGAGAGCTCTAAACAAACTTCTGTAATTTTTTACTAATTTGTATTTTGCTACTGAATTGCAGAGAATACAATTGTAAATGTGTAGAATTATTTTTGAGTTGATTTTCTTCTCTATTGAACTGATGTAAAAGACTAAGTACTCTAGTCCAGGGCATATGGAAATCTATGAGTTTTGCTTTTGTAAGTTATGAGGAAAAATTCATATTCCATATGTAGGGTTGTTTAAATTCACTCTTTCTGAATTTAACTGAATTCTTTAAGCGCCATAAGAAAACACATAAAATCAAATGTAGAAAGCAGTATTGTGTCTTTAAATGCATGGGGCCATATATTGGAGCATATACACAGACTTTCTTGAAAGTGCAAAGGTGGGGGAAAAGCTGGATTAGCTTAACCACCGCCTAGTAGCAGAGTCAAGCTGTTCTTTGGAATGCTTTGTTTTGCCCCCAGGCACAAGTAGTGCCAGTGCTCCCTCTCCACATTTACTCTGGACAGCAGAGCTTTTTAGGAAACCACTCTAAGCAATGCTAAGCAGAAAGCTGGAAATGCAGAGCAAGCAGACTGTTTGCTTGTGGGGAAAAGACAATCTGTCTGTGCTCAGAGGAGTAACATCTCACTTTAGCAAGATTTATTGCAGCTTCAATCTGAAACAAGTTTCTTGATACATGTAAAAAAAGAGGATGTGGTTGTCTTGATCAAAGCACTGTCCTAAAGATTAATTGATCTGTGCTGTATGTTCAGTTTTGTACAGACTTGAAGAAGACAGCTAGTAGTTCCCAGCTTCAAATTTCTCATCAATCAAAACAGATGATACTTTCCAACTTTTTTAGCTTGCTATAAGCAAAAATAATTCCTTATAAGGGCTCTAGTATTGGGCCATTGTTCTGGAGAGAAACTTAAAGTACCAATACTCAGTAAAATACTAATACCTTTACATACTTTCATACTAATATTTCTTCATTGTGTTGTGACCTCTGCTGAGTGGTTGTCCCCTGGTTTGTTTGGATTTAGAGCAATTCATCTGTGTCACATAATTGCCTGTGAGTATCTTTGCCTTTCATCTCTATGTACATAGATGGAAATAAAGTTTTCAGCCTAATTTTATCTATACATCATTCACATATGTAATCATATGAAAGCTGGTGCCTTTTTGAAACTTCAAGTTATTAAAAAAATCAGAAAAATGTACATAGACCTAGTTGACAACAGATAAATAATAAACATTATGAATGTTTCTGTATTATATGATCATAGGAGACACATAAAAGTTCTCTATATTCACTACATGATAAGGCATGTCTCCTGCGTAGTACCAAATATTCATAATGTTTCAATTTTCCATGCTAACCTTTTTGCAGAGAAATGCTGTAGCATGAATATGTTGAGAAAAAACCCAGGTGATCTACCAGCAGAGAAGAATTTCTTTAATGAATAAGCCCTTTAATTATGTTCTCGTTCTGCTATATGCTCAAGATTGTAAAATTGCTGGAGAGAAGAGTAAGTAATTGAATAGCAATTTAAGTGTGAATTTATTAAATCAATTAGATTTACAAAAGTAATTTGAGACACAGTGCTGCTATGTTGGGCACACCAAGTATATAAAAATTTAAAATAGATGCTTGTAAGTGCAGCACAGTTTCTAATGGGAATTTGTCTTGGTTATAATAGTAAAAATGATTGATTCTACGTGTCTTGTAAAGCTTATTCTGTAAGTTATTCTTATCCTAATAGCACCTCAGAGGTAGGCCATTTCATTTCAGATTGCTAGGGAATCTCTAGGCATAATAAAAGATTTAATAAACTGATGAAAATTTATAACAGTGATGGAAATATTTCTGTGCTTTTATTTTCCTCTAAAACAAACATATCTTCTGTATTAACTAGTTTGATAAAGCTATTAATTCCTCTACACTTGGAACTGCCATGAACATTATGTTAAATTTTACATGTAATGTACTATGTAATACTTTATGTGGTACTTTAGAAAACTAAAGGAAAATTAATTTGTGCAATTTGGTGGGTGTGTGTACTGTAACTAGCTCAACATAAGGACAGAAAATGGTTACAAAGCCTTTTGTGATCAATTGCTACATTAGCTTTCCTAAAGACCTGGCATCATACCATGGTGTTCCCTGCTGGGAGAAGTTACCGTGTATCACAAACCACAAAGAATCTAACATGAGCTGTGTGACTGCTACTCATTTCTTACCTTTCCTGCCGTCCAAATAGTGGGAAAGGACATGCATGTTCAAGCTTTCCTTAGTGTGATAAAATAAGACTTAATACGTGCAGAATTTATTGTCTCCAATGGAAGCAAGATCTCATGATACAATTTCATTGTCCCTCCGGTTTAGTGACGATCTACTTCCTCTTCTACCTCCCATAATCCTTCAGATCACCTCCTTCAGATCATCACATTTCCTATCCCCTGAGACTGTTTCCCTGCTTGCTATCCAGAGATACACTGTGCTGTGAAATACAGCTTTATTCTTAGGGTGTTTTTTTCTTTGCTTTCAAATAGCCTTTGACATCTGATAATCAGAACTACAGTCACTGGTTTTATGTTCTTTTTTCTTACTCTTACTTTACTTCCACCAAGTTGCTTGGATATTCAAGATCTTCTCCCTCTCCTCTTACCAATCAGCATTTTAGTTTCCAGATTCTGTATATTAATTTTTTACTGCTCTCCTCAGTCTTCTTCATTCAGGAAATTTTCAGTCTAAACAGGAAAATTTCATGCTTGATGAACATTTATTATTATAAGAATTTTTTCCTGGTTAGTCCACTGTACAAAGTCAATGTTGAGGCTGCATGTTAGTATCAACATCAAAAGGGGGTAGGAGAGTGAATTAAAAAATATTATTTGCTAAAGAGTATATACATATTCCCATGATATTGAGTGAAATATCATAAAGATCAAAGGAGTAAACTAAACTGTTCAAGATTAAATAGATTGATCATTTATTTAACTCAAAGTGAGACTTTAAAAACATTTATTTTACAAGTACGAAAGTGAGTAGTTGAAGTATTATTATCAACAGTTAATTTTGTCCACAGAGGGTGGTCTCAGGATACTAATATAGGAAAATCCATTTACTATCTGTTTTTAAGGCAATAAAAGAGAAGTGTTTGTAGACTACCACTATATTATCTTGGGTACTTTCCGTACGGCCTGTTTGGGTATTAGGCAATCATTTATGGAAGTAAAGTAATAAACCCCTGGTCTTAAAATATTACAGCTCAATGAACATTGAAATATTCTAAAAGTCAGATCCCTATTTTGTGAGATATGAAGTGTTAGAGAAGCTAATGAAAAAAAGTAAGCTTGAACTGCTTGGCTTTATTAAATTTTCTGTATGTATTGGATTTATAACCACAAAGAACAGTGAAATGTGGAGAATAGAAAACTTATAATTAAAAACTTCTTCCTGTCTAATTGGTAGCTGGAACAGCCAATAGGAAAGCTGATTGGGCATTTCCTATTAAACAGATAACAGAATCTCAGAATGGGTAAGGTTGGAAGGGAGCACAGCTGGGTCATCTGGACAAATTTCCCTTCTCAATCACGATCATCGTAGACCACATGGCACAGAATTGGATCCAGATGTGTCTCAATGAGGGAGACTCCACAACCTCTCTGGACAATCTGTTCCAGAGCTTGACCAACAATAAAGTTCTTCCTCTTGTTTAGGTGGAACTTCGTGTTCATTAGATATTTATATTCAGCCATCAATGGGTGGCTGGGTAAAACTTTCCGTACTTGGGAAACATTAGCAGCAGTGACATTTAGGAAATTCAGCAATACCTAAGTCTTTGGCAGATTGGGGAATCAATAGGCAGAGATTTGTCTCCAATATCCACAATCCCTACTCTCTGCTATCATATTACCTGTGAGAGTAAAATGAGTTATATTCCAAATCCCACAGGACCTTCTAGGCCTGACCTCACTATCTTAAGCTAGCAATGAGTTGCCTCATCTTTCCCTACCCAACTCCTTTCAGCACCTTGTGTGCTCTCACATGCTACACCTACCCCAGCTCCTGCCCCTCAATAATTATTGGAAAGAGCCATTGCCCAGCAAACTGGGCAGGGTGTTACCTGCTAAAGCATATGAGCCCGTCAGATCAGCCACAAAGCCCTGATGGCTTAAGTACACACTGCTGCAGACTCTTTCCCTAAGGAACCTTGTTTAAAGATTCAGAAGTTGCAGAAGAAATATGAATTCTAAGGCTAGTAGATACTGGATTTAAACTAAAATTCTTGTGAGGGCAGATTGTATCCTCTATACACAAAATATTTAACAGCAGGCTTTTAAATTAACATCACCCTGATGGCATGCTTGAAGCCAGGCAAGGTATTGTGGTAGTATTGATGCAATAAAAATCCTGTCACTCTTGGGGCTGGTCTAGTAAGGAATTCCAGAAATAAGGTTGAGATACTGCACATTTCTCAAGGGAATGACAAATAAGAAGACACTTCCTTTCAATTGACCTCAGCAGTCATGGCTCAAATCTTTCTGAGAGCAGTGCTGGGCCACACCAGATGTGGTAAATATCACAGGGATCCTGGGAAAAATGTGTGAAAATCACACTAATGTGCTATGAAAATGTGCCAGCAGAACCATTTCAAGTGGACTAACTACCTTTTTAGTTTTCCTCTTACCAGACTTCTTGAGGTCTTCCAAATAGTTATGGAGTATAGCAAAAGAAAAAGCATTACACTTATGGTCAGATGTCACTTAAAGAAAAGGTCTTAATGAATATTCTGACCATTGCAAAGGTCAGACAGACTGAGACAGACAGCTGGATCTCAACTGTAACAGGGATGGTGGATGCTATATAGGGTTAGGAAGTGTGCCCGTGTTCTTCCATGAAGCTCTGTTGGCTCAATATCCCAGTGTTCTTATCTGTAGTACAAGTAGCCTGAGAGAAATTAGCACTTTTGCCTCAATACATTAAGTTCATGAACTAGCATAAAAGTTCAAATTCTCACCAACTTTATTGACAATTATATTTTGGAGTCAAATGTCTGTCTTTGAATTCTGTCATACAGAAGATGGGAAAGTCAGGAGTAGTAGAAACCTTTTCAAATATAATGTCTAAATACACCAGGGCTGAGCTATTGATCCTGATTTTTGACAGGTTTTAATGATTGATTTCAATTTCAAGAGAATGTATCTCTGTACAGACTTGCATTTACAAAGAATTGCAGGGTTCAAAATGAAATTACCATATTCTGGTGTGTGAATACTGTAATACAGACTGTGCTGGTTTACTCCCACATAGCTTCTGCTCTTGCTCACTGTGGGGACAGACATACATACAAAGAAATTTTTGCATTTGTGCATTCCCAGACAGAGTTCTTTGTGAGCCTGAGGTGTTACAGGAAGAGTTTTGATAGAGAGAAATGCAAATAGCTGTCAAATTTTGTTGCTGCTGTCCTGTTGGTTTTGTTGTTGTTGTTTTAATTTTTCTTTTTTCCGTGCAAAGGCAACTTCTAAGGCTTTTAATTTTTTACATATTGACACTGAGCATTTCATGACTTATCTGTAGTCAGATTCCTTTTGTGCTGGTTCCTCTAGTAGGTAAAAAGGATAAAATTCTGAGTATTTTTCACTGTTTTACCACTTTATGTGAAAAGACAGCTTGCTTTGACAGAAGTTTTTTAGAAATGTTAGGACTAACAGATCTAAGGCTTTCATGAGGCTCATTATCACAATCCAGATTGATGTAATTGAATCCCATACCTGTGAAACAAAAGAATGCAGTAAAAGAGCGTTTCTCCAGTTACTTGATGTGCCTGGACCATGCAGTGTACTTAGCATTTCATGAAACATTGGCAAAACTTGTGGCATTGAACAGATCAAAAGCTGTTCTTGCTGTAATTTCCAGATTGAAAGTTAGATAGATAAATCATTTCTCTTTCCTCCTTCAGCTATGACTTTTAAGATTAGGTTGCCATGTGTTTGTAGGACTGAAAAACTGTGGATAAAGAGTGTCACTGCACGCCAATATTAAACTTCACCCATTTCTTCACTAATCAACTTGACTTACAAAGGAGAGGTCACAATCAGAAAAATACAATTTTATTCAGCCACCCCAAAAGTAAAACCTGTGTTCCAGATAATAAGGAAATTCTTCTTTGTCTCTGGTACACATTTTTCTGCTTTTCTGAGAATCAGTGATCTTCTGGGATTAATATTTAGCTGATTCCTGGTGACTCTTTAAGGTCTCAAGGCATTCAAAGTAACCATGTAACATTAGTTTCTGGGTCCCTATGTAAACAAAGACAGCCATCCTCATCTAGACAATATTCTTGCATCAATTGCTATGGAATGATAAACAGAATCCGATAAACTATTTCAGACATATTAATGCAGGTGTTTATAGCAGCTGAAGAAATTTGCAGCGGGTAAAATATAGACATGTAGAGGAATTAAAGCAATTTTTAAAATCGTATTTCAGCATTCAGAATTCACAGACTGAAACTTTGTATACTAGCTTTTTGCTTAATTTATCTTTAAACTTTGCTTTTACCTAATCATAGTTTTTTACAGACATTGGTATCTCTAAAGTGCTCTGGTTGTGTCAGAGAATCAGATTATTTTCATGTATTTGGAGGAAATCTTGTCAAATTTGAGAGTCATAGATTCAGTAAACTATTTCATGATTCTTAGATCATTCCAGGCCACTTCTCCTGACAGTATTGTCCATATATATTTGTCTGTGTGAGGGAAGGGAGAGAATTAAGCACTGTAAATACTAAATTGCAGTAGAATTCTAACTGATGTTTGTAGATAATAAGTATTACTGATAGAGGGTTAATATTTTTACATATCTGTACATATTTTTATTTTACACTTTAGCTTAAAAAGGGAGTGGGTTGTGTAACCTTGGTCATCTGGATGTGAGTTGGTAACAGCAATTAGCTGGAAAACAGACTATATTTTAAAAAGCCATTTACTATGAAATAACTATTTACTATAATGATACTAATTATCAGTTACTTTTAATTGAATAGAAATATGCATTTTGTCTTTCTTTCAGTCTCCAACTTTCCTGCCCGCATGAGTGCAGCTCAGACTTCAAATGTAACTTTGGATACAAATAATGAAACTCATTTAACTTAATTTAGCAGAATGGGCTATTTTAAGATACAGTTCATTTCATCTTGAAGTGGATGTCTCTCTGAAAATTTCTGTTATCTAGCAAGTCACACATGCAACATCAATACAGTGGATGAGGTATGAGTGTTCAAGGTCTAGAAATTATTAGTTCATTGCACTTAAAAGCTCAAAACAAATTTTATTCAGTTCAGTCATTACAAATGTCATTCTGACGCATTGTTGACCATTTGCGAATTACAGGAGCTGAAAATTACAGTAATAGATGGTGGAGATGGGAAATATGGACCATTTCTTTCAAATAATCACTAATACAGATTTTTCAATACTAAGAAAAATTAACACTATGGCAGTCAATAATACTTGTTCAACTTTGCAACTGATGGGGCAGTTTTCTTCAAATTTTACTATCGGTCAAGTTTCATTTTATTTGTGTTCTAAGTTATTTAGGATAATGATCACTTTTTCTGTTTGCTCTTACCAGAGTGTAATGGTACTACGCATTTTTAGTCTAACAGCACCAAACGCCAATGGGATTAAAAACACTGTGTTTGTTCTAAAGTCACTTTCACACATTTATAGGCTCTGTTGTTTTTTTATTGTTATTTTAAAAGTTGGTTCTAGTATCTGCCTCTACAAACTAAAAACATTAAATAGACCATACTGTCATTTCTCCACGTACAACAAAACTATTATTTCTCACTAAGTGCCAACAACTATGACAAGGGAAGGATGGTATTGTCTCAATGTACAAATATAATGTAAATGTTCAGGAGGAAATAGCAGATTATGCACAGGATTGGTAGGACAGCACAGTATAATAGTGATAGTGTGACAGTGGGGGTTTTTATTAAATACAGGGGTTTTTTTCCAAACAGCCTCTGCCATTGCTAAATTTCAAATATAAAAACATACTTGTAAACATAAATATATTTTATTAACATAAAAAACAGGTAATTTTTTTAAATAATTCTTTTAAAAAGTCTCTATCTCTGAAAGTCTTACCCTAGATATAGCAAATGTGGACAGATGCAGATCAAAAAGAAAAACAAGTACCAATGTATCATTATACAATGTCTTTCTCCACACATACTGGGAAATATTATAATGCTTTTTTTTCCTCAGCAGTAGTCAGATTCCTGAGCATAACTCCAGATAAGATCTTGGAGTCCCAATTATGTTTGTTTTCTGTTCTTGGTGAAAGTAACTCCAAAATCTACAGCATGCTTAGACCAAGCTAAAAATGGAGGATCAAGAAAAGCTAGGAAAACTGATATATGCAAAGAAAGTAGCAGAATGGCTTGAAACTGAAGCTAAAACACTGATAAGTCTCAGGAAATCTTAGTGAGCAAAAATATTCAAAAGCTGAAATTACTAGTAGAAATTACTAGTTGTATACAATTTTATCAGAAGCTGTTGACTAGCAGGGTTTGGAAAATTTATATATTTATTGGAAATTAATCAAGACTTATATCTGAATTTAGACAAGGGTCAGGCTAATCCATTGCTGATACTGTTCTTTCTATATCTTTCCTCTATACACATATTTGCTTTCCTGCCTCTGTGTGTATGTATAAAACTTGAAATGTCTGTATTTGTAAAAGTCATTGAGACCATGACAGGCTAATCTGTAAAACATGGTTTTAAGGTAAAATCTTAATGCTTTCAAAAAATATTTAAGTAAGTTTCAGCAGTAATGTTACTATAAATCAAAAGAATCTGATTTCCTCAACTCTCAGGATTACTTACTTTGAGAAGAACTGAAGAAGTTATAAATTAAAATTGTTGTCAAGCAGGGAATTAAACTACACTTAGTTATCTAGAAAATGGTATTGGGCTGAAGCAATGCGCTTTTGTTAATTAATTTTAATTGTAAACCATTATTTAAAAGGTTATTTTTAATTCAGGTATAAGATACTCATGAATACTTCATTTTATACATCTTTATACAAAAGAGACATTATGTGAAAGAAATTAATCTTTGCCTTTAAATCTGTATGTGCAAGGTATTTATTCTTCCTGCTTCTCCATCTGTCCTCTTTCTGAAAATAATCTGGCTTAATAAATGCTCTCACACCAGTCTCATAGTAAAAGTTTCTTGTTGCTGTTGTCGTGAGTAAAGCGTCCTTAGTAAGACCATGAAAGCAGCTGCCTTTCATTCTCTGCAAAATGGCTAGACTTTCATTATTGCACCTCATTTCAAGGATCCCTCTTTGTCTAGAAGTGTGTGGAAGTTCTGTGTTTGCTCTCTGAATTCATGGAAAGGGCCAGGGAGAGGTGAATCACAAGCTGTATTTTGAAACCTCTAATAGTCCTTCGTGTAATCATAGTCAGGATACAGTGTAAATAAAGCCTCTCCCTACCATTAATCTTTGAGTTTTTCTTTCTTGTATAGAAGTGTGTGAGGACAAACATATTCTTATCAAACAATATGACCCTTATAAAAAACTACTGTGCATAAAAACTCAGGTGGAGATGAAGTAAAAAAATAAAGTTCTTCGTTTATCCTGAAGAATAAGTGTCATTTTTCCTTGAGTTTTGTTAGGTTTTTCATTTCCTGTGATTGAATCGCTGACGGTCAAATCCACACAAAGACCAGACCCAAGCAAACAGTTTTCAAAGAAAAGATATGAAATGGTAGGAAGAATTGGAAAATATGGGATGGTGGGCACCGATAGAATTTTTAGGCTTGTTTGAGTATTTTGGATTTGGGTGTTTTGTTTGGTTTAGTCTGGTTTTTTGTTTCTCTGTTTTAAGATTAAATTCTTACCATATATATTTGTGTGTAAAACCTTCAATTGTCTCACTTAAGCTGGAAGAACTAAACTTTGTCTCATAGCTTGCTTTGTCACAATCTTCCTTGGCCTTAATGTGCACCTCACCACTGCTTTAGCAGGTGACCCAAACAGATTGCTCGTAGTTTAGGTACACACATGCAACTGCTCATAAGTTTAGCTGTCACAGGTTCTAAGTTCTTTAAAACTCTGAGTAGCAGATCAGGGATCCCTACAGTCAGTAGGGTTATCTTTCCAGGGAGAAGACTCCAATTGCAGAGTGCATGAGGAACCCTGTCTTTATACTTTTTATCAAGTGTCTGTACAGTATCAGTAAAGTACAGTAGTGTATTATGAATGAATACACACATATTTGGGGTGCCTGCTCAAACATTTTTTAGTTATTAGGGTATCTAATCAAAAGTGTTTGGAGGCCTCTGTTGTAGACCTTCTCCAGAGTACCTTCTAACCTCAGCACTTCTATGACTTTTTGATTCTGAACTCAGTTGGCACATTTGCTAGAAGTGTCAGGAAAGGGTTTATATAAGGAATTGCTACAAAATAATTTAACTTCCTTTTCTAAAATATATATGTTGTGGTACTGTGCTTTTTTAATAAAGCTATACTCATTTGGAACCTTTTTTGTTGTGTGAAAAGACAGGTTTGAAGTTTATACTATTGTTTACCTATTGAATTCCCTCATACTGAGTAAAAACCTTTTCTCTGATCTTTCTGGACTAATAAATAAAGCGCAGGAAAAATGCCTGCAGTACTGGAAGAATATATTTTCCTTTATTGCTTTTAAAAAGCCCTGTATAAAGGGAGAAGGAATTTGCATTTTTAAAGTATCACATTTATTTATGTTCTTTCCCCTAACACAGCAGTTTATCAGAAATTTAGCAAAAAAACATGAAGATCCTGTTTTCACTTTAAATCTGAGTGGAAAGAAAAAAGGGATGAGACTAAATGCTAATGTCATTTTCTTTAGATAGGACTTAACCATAACATATTCACTGTTAATATATGTTGCAAAAAAGAATTTTACTTAATGGTACAGGCAATGTATCTTTAACACACCACAAAAGTAGTTTGTTGTTTTCTTTGTTTCATTGTCAGGAAATTGTCTTGTGCATTCAGATGAAATGTGAAATGTGATTATTTGTACTCTGAGACTCATAGGAAAATGAAAAGTTCTTAGTTTCTCTGACTCTTCTACTTTTCCTTTTACTATATGATACACACTAATTTTCACTGCTCCTTTTAGGAGGACATTTATATAGCCTTACCCTAACCTAGCAGGTTTTGAAGGGATATTTGACATGCAGTTAATATTCAACCTGATTTATGCAGATTAATGCCACAATCTGATGTGCTGTCACACACATTCTCTTTATTTTGCACACTGCTTAGGATATGAATCATTGGAGTGATCAAGGCAAGTATGTGTGACTCCAAACACTATTGACAGTGAGTTGATGATAAAGTCTACAATTTCAAGGATAAAGGGGTTCATTTCTTCTTTAGATTTGCAATTCTCAAGTGAAATAAATTTTACATTGCACGTTAAAAATATGTAGCATTCACATTTTGTATGTGAAATTATGTTTATGTACGGCTCTAGATATTGCTGCAAATAGTAACATTACCTTGTTTCCAATGAGGTAATAGCTCATTATTATAGTATATTCCTGTGCAATGGAGTGTGTTTTCTTTTTTTCCTATGGCTGTAAATGTTTAAATCCTATCATGTGGTTTTAGATTAAATTCTTTGTGATGAGTTAGGGAAACTAAATTTTTCTCTTGAGAGACAATAAAAAGATACTCCTTTAAAGATTTGCATCAAAAGTTTTTTGCTGTATAAAAACACATACAGCTGGAGTATGCATGCTGAACAAGGTGTAAGCAATACCAGTTATTTATAAAGAAACAGTGTTTTATCCCCAAAACAACATAATGATCATAATGTCACTAGAAGCAAAAAGAACTTTGCTTCAGAATTTTTTTCTCTCAATAAATGAAATCAGAAACACTTCTATTTTTCTAACACTGTTAGGCCATTGTAGGGTACTACTCCATTGACTTATTTCTTTTGTAAGCAGGGATTTCCATTTAGGCTCTAGTCTCTGAAGTGTCTTGTAGTCTGTTTTCTGAGTGAGTAAATAATTAGGGTATTTTATTCACATAGTCACTTTAGAACTGTATTTAGTTTTCCAAAACTCCTTGTGTTACTAGGTTGTGTTTTCACTTTAACCAAAAAAAGCCAACCAAACACAAAAAAAAATTAAGAATGGAAATGTCAAGAGTAACGTTAAGCCTATCTCCTGTACTTTCTGACAGTAATTTGCATTCACAGATGCAGTGAGATTTGTGCTTCACAGAAATAATTGAACAGATTTAATTTTTTCAAATACTGGAAATATTCTTATCCATCACCTTTACTGTGTTTAATCCCAGTGAAAAATGAGACTCTTTACACTTGAAAACTGGAGGAATGGTAGAGAATAGAGAAGAAAGAAGTGAGTACTCTATGAACTAAGAAGCAACAGAACAGGAGCATTAAATCCATGGATGGAAAATGAGATTGGCTAAAATCTCGCTTTAGGGATACTAGATGAACAACTGGATAATGAATTCTACATATATTAGAAGCAGTCTCACATTCACAGATCCTGATCTTTACAGGGACTTCAATCACCCCAATATCTGCTGGTTAATTAATATTCAGTGATTTTCTCTGAGGTCTAGAGTGGTCCTCCCCATTGAGCAGGAAATTGTGTAAAAATCCTAGGAGTCCTGCATAGGTGAACAAGGAGCTGCTGTACACACTCAAATGCAAAATGGAATTCTACAGATGGTGGAAGTAAGGACAGGTAATTTGGGAGGAATACAGAGGCATTGCCTGAGCATGAGGAGATACAGCTAGAAAAGCCAAGATCCAAGTGGAATTTAATCAGGGATGTTAAGGGCAGCAAGAAGGGCTTCCATAAGTACATAGGTGACAATACAAAAACTAGGTAGAATTTGAGCCTTCTACTAAATGGGGCAGGGACCTCTGTGACAGAGGATATGGAAAAGGCTGTGGTCTTGAATGATGTCTTCACCTCAGACTTTACTACCAAGATCAGCTTTCAGGAATACCAGGGCAAAAGCCTGGAGCAATAAAAATGTACACTTGTTGGAAGTGGATCAGCTCTGGGAATTCATAAGAAAACTAGACATACATAAGTCTCTGGGCTCTGATGGGATGCACCCACAAGTGCAGAGGGAGCTGGTTATTCTCATTGCCAAGGCCACTTGATTGTCTTTGTAAAACAACAGTGGTTGAGAAAGATGCTCGAGGACTGGAGGAATGCCAGTGGCACTCTTATCTTCAGGAAGGCCACGAAAGAGGACACAGACAATTATAGGCCAGTCAGTCTGTAATTCATTGTGTGTAGTCAGCTCTATAAGAGGAACACACACTTGGTAGCAGGGATAACCTGTCAAACCTATTGGGTTAATTTTGCGAATACTAGGATCTGAACTGGAGGGATATGCAATACATATGCATATGCAAATGAAGTGATCATATTAAAAATATTTGAGAAAAGAGAGTGGGTTGCATGAAAAATATTTATTTGTAAGTTTTCTTTCATTCAGGATTTTTTTAGATGGTATATGCACTACAGTTTGGTTTTTTTTTCTGGGAAGTCATTCAAGGTGAAGCCTTGAAGCATCCAATTCCAAATGACGTAATGAAACTCTTATTAGGCAGAGTCAAGAATCCTTATTTTCAGGTTTTGGTCTTGATTACAATTTGGTTACTAGATTTTGTGGCTCTAAATGAGGGAAAGACATAGTAAAAATGAATAATTTTGGCCTGCATCAGAGGAAAAATGCAGATGGCTAGCTAACTAAATAATCACTGCAAGCAAATGCTGTTTTTCACAGCTTTTAAGGGAGAAAGTCTATGAAAGAAATAAAATTAAATAAATTAATTTTTAAAAATTAAATAAATATTTTATATAATATTAAAATATTAAATATTAAAAATAAAATAAATATTTTCCTTAATAATTTCTATTAGGACTCTGAAGTGCACTAATATACCATATAAATGTGTGAAAATTGTCCCAAATTATTGCATAGTTTCAATCCATCAGGTTTATAAGATTGTGAGCTGTGCTCATGAAAAACAGACATGATAACAGCCCCATGTCTTTCAAAAAAACAGACATGATAACAGCTCCATGTCTTTCCTTCTAGTTAGGAAAGTTGAAGAATTCTGAGGACAAGTTAAATGTGCAGTGTCATGCTGGCATTTATTTTAAAGGAAACAAAGTTCTCAGCCCAACAGATCTGAATTTTTTTCTACAGGGTTGTAGTTGACATAGTCTGCATGACAAGTTCAGCAGGAGCTTCTCTGCACATACATGATTATAATAGAGTGAAAATAATTTAAAAGATTATATCTAAACATAAGAAATGATCGAGTGATCTTAGACATTACTAAGAAAATTTCATTTTTAAAAATAATTGTTAGCTGAATATCTGGTCTTTCACAAAGCTCCTAAGAGCAATATTATTCCTGCAAAATAAGAAAAAAATAAAGGATCTCTATACCTGAAATAGTACCAATAAATTTTCTGCATTCTAGAGTCATGTTTTGTTATAAGTGAAAAGATAAACTGGCACTGTTTCTGTTTTTAACTCCTTTCCCTGAAAATAAGTAAAATTGTCTTTCATACCTCAAGATATAGTACCCCTCAAATTTAGATCAATATTGTCTGAGTAAGCCTACTAGGATCAAATAGCAAAATTCGTACAGATTTACATTTTTATCTTTCACCTAACTGAAGGCCATTACAGCTTTATATCCTGTACATTTTAAGAAAAATATTAGAAAAAAAAAGAAAAAAAAGGTCTCAGTGTATTTATTTTCTGTTTAACACTGCCATAAGGTAGATAGTTTGAAGGTATGGTCAGTGTGGCATACAGTTTATCAAGTTTCTTTATTTCAATAACAAACAATATTCAGATGTGTGTAAAAATACTGCGCTGTTATACATATACAATTTAGGTTGTGTTTTTATGGAAAGGTTGATGAAGATTTAAAACAAAGCAGTTTTTATATGGGTAAAGCAGGGCCATCCTCTTTGTGAAACTCCTTCCCATAAAAAGAACCACTTCTGTTGAACCATCAGTCCTTCCAAACAGTATGAATTCACTTGAGAGAGTGATAGACAAATAATTTAAGAGGGAAAAAAAACTTTAGAGAGACATTATAAGGAAGATTAATCAAATATTTTATTAAATTTTGTTTTAGATACATGTAAAAACTTCTAAGAGATATTTGAGGTCATGGAGGTCACTGTCATGTAACAGATGATAATACGCTGAATTAAGACTCAGAAACCTTGAATTCTCATTCCAGTTCTGCCATTGAGGCATCCTGATGTCAAGAGAGTCACTTATCTATGCTTCAAACTGACAGCCTTGAAAACAGAGATAATTGCATGTCTTGAGTCAGATCTCTTCTGATATACTCATGTTTTACAATGTACCTTTTCAACTGACTACAAACCATGGGAAAAAACAAACTTAGAAATAACTGATTAGTTTTCTTTCAGAATTTTAATTCTCCAAGTAACTATTATTATATAAAATATAGTCTATTTCAGATGTGATACTAGGTTCTACTCTCCAACCTCTCCTGCCTGGCAGGTCATGCTTTAAGTAATTTTGGTGGCAATTCAAGATTCTTACTGTTTAGAAGACGGGGAGGATTTCTATGAGAGTCAATTGTTTAAAGATAATCTATTGAATGTCTAATCCTCCAGAAGAGGCACAGGGCCAAGGTACTGCCCACTTGCAGTGATTAGATCCCGTGGCTCAAAGGGTTTAATCAGTGTTGAGCCAAACTCTGCCCATTGATTTTACTGAGATGATATGACTGCAACAGATGGCAGAATTTGTCATGTGTTTCTCTGGCTTCTTTCCAAATTGGGTAATTACATTCTACATAACTACAGTTATGTACAGTTTCAGTTCAGTTCAGTATTTTTCATCCTCTTCATTGCTAAGCAGTTTTCATACTTGAGGAACCTGTTTGGGGTTTTTTATGAGTTCATAGATGATACTTTTCTACAGTTAAACCAGTATTTTTTATTTATAGCAAAGCAGCATGCTAGGAATCTCTCTACACAGAAAGAAACACAATACAGGTTTTGAAAATCTTAGAGTCCATTTAGATTGTTACAGTTCTAATATAATTAAATATGCCTGGCAACTGTGTTTATATAATGTGAAATGCATTGCCACTGTAACAGCCACCACTTCCAGTCCTGCAAGCAAACTGAATTAAGGATGGTGTGCTTTGTAGCATAATATAAATAAATCATTTTGCCATCAAACAACATTTATTTCATCTGAACCCCCCCAAACAAAACCTCTCAAACAAACAAGCAAACAAATTAAACAAAGCAAAAGAAAACAACCCAAAACACCTTTTAATAACAAAGTACTATTATGTTCCAAAATGCATTACTAGTGACTTGCTTCACTCTTTTCATAATTGTTGTTAAGAACAACAGATGCAAAACAAGAAAATTCTGCTGCAATTAGCCTAAAGATAGGAAAACAATAACTAGAATATATCATGTACAGGAAATTAATATCTCTGTGTGAGGAAAAATTTATGCATGTAAGCATAGGCTAGCAAAATATTTTCAAAAGTAGGTACAATGATTGCAAATCTTACTAGAACTAATTCTAGATTTAGTGAGAGCCTTGTTCTCATACCTGTTAATGTTACATTAGAAACATCCTTTTCAGGGTCCTTGAAGAGTTCCCACTCTTTCTACTTCTCTACTCTCTGTCATAAGTATCAAAAAAGAACCTTCTCTTAAAAGTACAGATTTGTGCCAGATATTAGGTTAATTATACTGTATTGAGGTGTTTACTGTTTAAACTTGATTATTCAACTGTGGACATAACCTTAGTTTTTAGTTAAATTCAGCAGTAGTGAGAATCCTGTGTTCTCATCCCTTTGTGTTCTTATAAAAGTACACTGAAATTTTTGGATTTAAATGCTTATAGTTCCAATAAACATTTCAAGAGATTTGAAATCTGTTAAATTGGAATACTTAACAGCTTTTCCAGTTTCTTTGTATTTAGATGTTTGTTTATTACTTAACCTCTTAATATCATCCATAATTGCAAACTGTGAAGTATGTACCCACCTAAAGTCCTCTGGTTTAGCATTTACGTTTAGTTGAAGCAAACTATATAAATTTGTGGGGCTATACACATGATCTCATGAAGATATTAAGAATGACTACATTCCTTTCCTTCCAGATGAAGATTCACTATAGTAAGGAATTAAGTTTTATGTTTTATACCCATTGAACCTATTTATCTGAAACTGCTTAGAAATTCACAGGATATCTTCAGGGATTCCAGAGGTCATGATTAAGAAAGACAGTTACATATCTGTAGCTTTCTTAATTACTTCTCTTTAAAAGAGTCCTATTCTCTTGACTCTTTTACTGTGACCAAACCATCTGGCTGGGACATGTTTTTTTATTTCTTAGGGACTATGCTAACATGGCTCAATTTGTGGCTTTTGTTCACAATAAGCCACATGTAATGATTTTTAGATCCAGATAAGTTCTTCATGTTATCCTGGTGTGAATAGGGCTTGTAGTAAATGAATGAGGCATCCTTTGGATGAAATAAGGTATTTGGTCTATATTGTATAAAATGAAACTCCCTTCATCCATTATGTGTTGGAGGAACTCTCTTGTACACTGAAAACTCACAAAGAGAAGGCAATATTTGGTTTCTCCCTCCACCAGCATAGTAGTCATTGCCACTTGTGTCACCAGTTATTGCCAATAACATTCATGCATGGCTGGAGAGGCAGGTGAATCATGCTTCTACTTATTGGGAAATAATTTAAGAAATGAAGAGCATTTGAACTTTTAAACTGAAAACTTGTTCATTACATCTAGACAAGAAGTTGGAGGCTGTCAAACTGATGACTTCCCCAACACTGTTGTGAATGGTTCTTAAAAGAACCTTTTATTTTCTTTAAAGTCTAGGTTGTCCATGCTTACTTAATTTGCTTTCCTTTTAAATAGGTTTCACTCCTCTGAGAACACTATAAAATAGCACTAGTCTTTCCTTTCTCTCTCCCATTCAGAACCTGCCTGTTTATTGGCTTTGATTCTTGAGAACAAGAAGTATTCTTTTATTATTATTGTTATCAGTGAGCATCATCAGTTTTCTTGTCTCTTGTGGAAAATTGCTTTCTTCATACAGTTTCTGAGATGGCTATCATGGCTGTTAATTCTGTCAAGCTCTGACAATGAATAATATTATCAAGATTTAGTTCCCTTGTGAAAACAATGAGTAACATATTAGCTCTAGGATACGTACAAGTGACATGACAAGAAAAAGTTATTAATACTTGCATACAGAAACGATCCATTTAATTATTGAATATTCATGATCTTTTATTTTGTACTCTGTTTCTAGGGACCTATTCATGTCCAGTCAAAACATAAAAGTGAGGCTGGTTTTACTTGGAAATGAAGTCAGGCAAAACTGCTACCTCCAGTGAAAAACTTATTGAGTTCTGTTTGTTTTTTATTTGTAGACAGAATAGTTTAAAGAGATCATCCAAATGAATATTTTATATTTTCCTCATGCTCCAAGTTGGCTGAAGATGTAGTATTCCTTATACTGAAATATATATATGAAGCAGAGCTGTCAGTCTCTTCCCACGTGCACTTTTAAGCAGCCTGGTAAATTCAGTCAATGTCATTGACCTGTCAAAGGATGGTAGACTATTTTATCCATTTTTTCCAGGATAATAAAGCAATAGTGTCTGTAGAACAGCAGTTTCTACCATGACTGATTACAGTCAGAAATACAATACAATCATGGAAACAAAAAAATTGTGTCATGTTTATACAGAGCCATAAGAATAAAAGAATAGATCTGTAAGTACTGAAGAACTGAAGTTTGTACAATAGCATTTCTTTTTTTTACATGTTCTTTGTTTTAGTTAAATTATTGTATACGAATTATTTCTCTTTAGCAACTAGTGGAATGAAAGTTGAACAGAAATGTAAGTGTTTTTTCCATTTTAAATTTGTATTTCAAGTCACATTTTCAATATGGGACATTGTGCATATCTGTATCATATTTCCTGTGACATAAATTTGTCTTATTTAATACACATATAGTCTGATTAATGAGAATACACTAAATTAGGATTGAGTACCATTTCATAAAATCAATATTTTTTAAACTAATTTAGTATCTGTAATATCATGTCAGTTTATATAACCAAACCAAATTTTTTTTTTTATTATATTGGTATATCAAGAATTTTAGTTTCAATTTCAGTAGAACATATTTTCAAGAATTGCAGTTTATGGCATTTTATGTAGTATGACAAACTATGAAAGGCTTTGGAATTATATTGGAAAAAATGACATATTGTTAACCAACAAAAAATAATTCAGTATGCCGATCACCATCTTTGTCTACTGCCTTTGTCTAGAAAAGAATCAGAATACTTTACAAGAAACTTGATACTAGTTGCAAAGAATCTTCTAAATCAGAACGGTTTCTGAGCCATAATATCAAGCCTCTCATTAAAAGATTTTCCTTTATTTCATGAAACGCTATTATGTGCATGTATACCTATGAATATACTCAGAATTATTTTCAGAAGTATAAATGCAAGAATTTGACCCCCCAGATTATGCGTTTGAGAAACTTGACACATTACAGTCACTTCTCCTTCAAGATTCAATTTTGTTCTAGAGGCTAAGAATACCTATCTTAATCCATCAACAGTATCTGAAAGAACACAAGGCCATGGAGCATGAAAAGCAGCTCAAGCCCAGTTAGAACTTTTTTGATGACTCCTTTAAAAAAAATGATGGTTACACATTGGTTGTTAATGTATCAAAACAACAACAACAACAAAAGTTTCATCAATGTACCAGTTTTCATTGCAGAGATTTCACAGGATTCAAATTACAGTCCTGTAATAAAAGTTATATGTGACCTATTTCTATACCATCTCTGCATTATATTGCATTTCCAGCCTTGTGAATGTTTTGTTGTCAGTGGTACAGAAACAGAAGAAATACATTAAGATAAAGAACTGTTCTTGTCTGTCATTAAAAGGAAAAACGTGTGCAAAGTCCTGCTGTCCATAAACTGTCATGTAACATTTTAATGGAAGAATTTCAAGGTAGTGAAGACAACAGGATTTCTATGTATAGCCTGGAACATACTGCAGCAGTAAAATATGCCATAGGATCTGACAGCTTTTAATTCAAGCATTAGAAGCAGAACACTACTCTTTGAAGTTAAGCATTTCTAAAAGTGAAACATGTACATATATAGAGAACAGCTTCGAATATTCTTGGATATTACTTTGCTATTTACTATAACAAACATCAAAGTAAAAATGTGCTTAGGATATTTGAAAATCAGTCTATTTATTTTGAGCTTAGTGTTTTGATAAATTAGATTCAAAAGCTACAACAGTGCCTGGATTAAACAGAAAGAAGCAAAAGAAAACCTGCAAATTCAGTTTAGGCACTTGAAAAGTATTTAGATGACTTTAACAGTTGGGTCTCAATGGTGATATTCAAGGGAAGATGCACTGTATATTGATTTGCTTTCACAAAATTGATTTGCTGTTCACAACAACAGTTAAGGTGATTCTTTTTTCTTTTAATTTTCTGTTCTGCATCTGTGTTTCAAATCTAAAATGTTGGGTTTAAGGTCAGACAGATGTAGTAATGTTAAGACAAAGTACAGGGAAGCAGTGGTGCTCCTGAAAGGAAAAAAAATCTCATGCTCCTGCAGAAGGATTTTCATGAGCGACAGCTAATTATGCATATTCATATTGTGCCTTTATAGTCTGTTCTGAATTGCTTTTGGAGAAAGAAGGAGACAATTAGCAATGTATTAAATCCAAAAGATTTAGCATTTACTCCATTTCTAAATATTCTTTCAGTTACTTGACCCACTTTATGAAACAGCAGATCAGGTGGCTATCTAAGGGTTTTTTAATGTCAGCTCTGGCAGCTCCATTACAAAAAGTGCTTACCACAAGCCAAGAGTTAAGCTCTCAATTGCAATATTCTTCCTGCTTTTGTGGTGTTACCTTCTCAGGATAGTTGAAGGCTTATGTATTTAATAAACCAAGAAAGTGTTAATTAATATACAAAAATTGGCTGACAATTAGTGGGATCTGAGTGTACTTTTGAAAGAATCTGCAGATATTGGAAAAGCTCCAAACCACACAGGAGACCTCTAAATTCATGTCAGCAGATGGGATTTTGTTTGAAAATGCAGGGTTGCAATAAAAATTTGGGCTACTGCTGGAGTTGTTCAGTTCCATGAGCTTTTAATGACCAGCTGTTTTCTGTATCCATGGTTACCCTGAATGTTAAAACATCCTTTTAAAAAAATTTAGTTGTATATTGCTCTTTATCTATTTTATACGCTACATCTAACTATGGAAAAATATTAAACAAAGGTGTGTAATAGTACAGTACTGGTTTTGCCTAAGTAAATACACCTAGGTAAAACCATCTAGATACCTCTAAATGAAAAAGTCTTATTTCTTTGTATTTCTTTTCTGTTTGTAATTAATAGTCATAAAGAAATAAGAAACTGTATGGAATAATAAAGGTCTTGCATAAAAAACAAATGTGATTATTGAAGAGAAATTCACCATTACAAGGAAAGGAATACGTATCAATGTCACAGATTGCCCTGTCTTGGCATTTTTGTTAAAGTGCTGATGTCAGGTTGCATAAGGTATAAGTTATAGAGTTATGAAGTCCCAATAGACAGTAATTAAATTTATAGGATTGTCACAGAACATTATGTAACTAGTAAGACACACAGAGACTTTTGTCTATGACTATACTATTTATGACTATGGTCTATGTCTTTGTACACAGCTTCAACATATATAATTTCATCAGAATTAAGGATCTTTTTAATCTAAAGAAGTATTTTTGAAGAAAAAATAATAAAAGAATACAAAATATTTGTAGGATACCAGTTATGCTGTATTATGCACTTGAATTATTGCAGTTAAGCACTGTTTAACACTTGCCTGCATCTTACTGTATACTCAATTTTTTAAAATATATTCCTACACTCCCAACCAGTCAAAGACATTTTCCACAGTTTTCCTGCTGCAAATATCCTGTTGTTGCCCTGCAGTTAAGTAAAAGTTACTTAGCATCTTAAATGAATAGTGAGAAGATAATTTATCAAGAAGCAATCCAGATGCCTAAGTGTGATACGGTTCTTAATAAAAGAGAACATCATGCTTAATTTGCTTCTCTCTGAGTCTTAAGGGGAGCCAAGTCACCCGCCTCCATGCATTTCAGAAGCAGAATCTTCACACCTTCAGAAGACTGTTTTATGACAACATAAATATTTTTTTTGTCTTTTGAAAATGATTCTACCTCATATCATAAAAGTGCTTTACAGTATGTCAGAAATACAGATATTATTTAGATTAAATGCAATTATTCATTTTTATGCAAATCAAAATCCTTTGTGTACGTTACTTCAGCGATATTTCCAACTTTCACAGATATTTTTAATATTTTTTTGTGATTTATGTTTAAAATAAAAAGAATATTTTCAAAAAGATATCTTTTAATGCCCACTAGATTTAGTAGAATAATATCTTCAGTTCAAGGAACTAGTTTTAAATAAATGTTCGCTGTTTTAATTTGAAGGAATTTTCAATTTCAATTGAAGTAAGTTTGTATTGACACAAGGTGTTAACATTTTAGACATTGCACAGTCAGAATCTTGGCTCTGTAACTGTCTAACTTAGTGTCTGTCAATATTTTAAGATTGATTCACTCCTTAGTGTTACTCAGAAAAACAGATTTTTGTTGCCAGTAAAGATTCAAAACAGCATACCTGTGATAGGTTTGATGGGTGACATATTTATTTTGGGAACGGTACTGAAAGTGTCTGAACTCAAAAAAATCTACATAAAACTAAAAAGCCACCCTTAGAATTGCTCCGACTTTTTGGCAAAGGCAGGTCCCAGCTAAATAGCTCTGAAAGATTCAGCTAAAATGGAGTGATGTCTAAAAGAAAAACAGAAGAGTCTATATGAAAGAAAAAGAAAATGAGTCTATAATATTCTTCCCATTTCTCATTAGGTGTAATTATATACGTCTAGTGGATAAGATATATTCATTATGTTATGAAAGCACCATTTACTGTTGGTGACATGAATGCTGCTGCTCTGGGTTATCAGCTGTCTGATTAGACAAGAATTTGGGACATGCTGTTCTCTGACGGTGACTCTGCAGTAGATCTTGGATCAATCACTTCTCTGGTGATTCTCACTTCTTGAATCAATCACTTCTTCCCTCTTCTGCACCCTCTCTTTGTCTCTTAATTTTAATTTCTTGTCTTTTTAGACTGTGAAATACTCCCTATTATGCACTTCTCTGACATCTAGAACAGTTGGGATCTAAATTCCACTGTAATTTTAGCACTTCAGCACATAAATATTCCTGAAGGACTTTTAAAATCACTGAGGTTGTGATAATTACAATTATATGAAGTGTTTAAGATAACTTTCCTGAGTCAATGCTGTAAAAATTAAACCTGCTGAGTTCTAAAATATTTAGTATGACGTTTGTCTCAGAACATCTCTTCATTTTATTGTTGAAGGGTGCTCCAAATCTGCTTTTATTATTTGTGATCTTGGGGAGGAAAAAAAATATTGCAGCCAACTACTGTTTCAACCTCTTTTTTCTTTCTCCCCTTCTCCCTCACTGTTAACCCTGTCTTGGGTTTCTTTTTTGTCTTTTTTCAAATGCAAATTTCTATTAGAGAGGAGAAAGACTACTGTTAATATTTCTCTTTGTTTTGCATAGTAGCTTACATATTCCTCTACGTCTTCACGGATGGTGTTTTGGCAACTATCTTTCAGTCTCATTTTTTTGGCAATCTTGTTTTGTGGGGTTTGTTGTTATTTTTTATTTTTAAGACAGGAAGCTATCAGATGTCTTTTGATATCAATGCAGTTGTTCAATGGAATTTTTACTTTGGTGGAAGTTAGATAATGTAAAATTGATGTTTTCTTAAGTACAGATTACCACAATGCTCCATTCAGATATCAGGACTTTAACAGCTGTGCCCGTGTGTACAATAAATGCATAAAACCGAGCTCCATCCAGTCAGATGTTGTTGCCTGTTTTGTGAGTTCCAGATCAATTAAATGGGAACAGAATGCAAACAAAATATCCATATATTTCACTCTGCACTTGTTTAGACATGGTGGAAATGAGAATCTGTCTCTCAGGTAACAATGTGCACTGATAGTGTACTCTGAGAAGAAAGCTGTTTAGTTATTGATTTGGAGAAGTAGCGTTAAGCATAAAGAAAGGTCCTGATTTTTGATCTTCGATGTTTTATCTAAACTAGAGTTTTGATATTTAAATGAAAACTACAAAAACCAGTTAGAAATTCCTCATGAAAAAAAGGAACCTACACAAAAAATACCCAAACACTAGTAAAATTTGAAGTATTTTGTGCAAATCTTGCTATGGGTCTCAGCGATTACACTATTACAGCACAATAGTTCCTATATATTCAATCTTCTGGGCAGTCACAAATGATACTTTTTGCAAGATGTCTTATGCTTATTTTATGATTGTATCTTCATTTCAACATCCTGAAGTAATCTAATCTGGCTACATATAAGTATATATGGTACCAAGAAACAAAAATATTTTGACTTATTCATTTCAGTGTGAGTTGTATTTATCTGTAACTAATAGTAACTTTGCTGTAGCAAAGAGTCTCAACCTTGCACTATAGAATAAATTCTAATAATAATTATTAATTATTAATATACTTGCAAAATAAAATTCAAGAATAGTACTGTATTTTGTTTCCAAATTCAGAATGAGTCTAGGAAGGACAGCTGAGTTAGATGATATTGAAAATTGATCATGGCTCAGTTTCTCCATGTATAAATTTTCTGTGTGCACTTTCTTTGCTATATCTCTGTTCATTAGAGTAAAAGTTAGAGAAATAAATATTTTCAAAGTTTACCTTCACTTTTCCCTGACTTGATGTAGAGGTCTTCTTTGTAATACAAACTCACATATGAATTACATGTGTCAATAATACTCAATATGTTATGGTTTTACTAACTTTACTAAGTACTTTACTCACAGGGTAGGATGATAACCTAGAAGCCATGTTTCTATTAAATAAAGTCAAATAAATCATAAATATGTTATGTGTCTCCTTAGAGAATGGGCTTTGAGGTTCTGCTGTTCATATGACGTATCACAGCAAGGTCAGGGAGTAGACTGTGTATCTCTCCAGGCATTTTATCTCATTTTAGAAAGGATGCTGATAATAAATCCTCCAGAAACACTTTTATTCCCATTTTCTCATTACAGCACTGTTCTGCCAACTAGTCCTTTTTTTAATAGCAAACCATTTATTTATTTTTACATGTATACTAAAATATTTTCCTTCCTTGAGCTCAGGGTCAGAGTCCATGAAAATGTATCTGTGAGCACTGGCTAAGCTGCTCCCTCTGTGGTAATTCTGAACTTCATTATAATTTAATGTTTACATTTGCTGTACTCTGACTCTCTCAGTAGCTTGTTGCCCCTGTATCTTCATATATTTTGAGTCTGACTTTAGAAATCCTGCCATTGCAGCCATTTGAACTGTGTAATATTTTTAAGCAAATCGTACAAAAATGGTTCAATTTGCTGTATTTCACAGTCACTTATATGTAACAAATGTTGTGACCAAGTTTATTGTTCTGTTTGCAAAGGTGGCAGTTGTGCCTTGGAGTCAGACTTTGGAAATAGTATTCATGTCTTCATGGACAGAAATTTTGAGAAGAAAAAATTAAGAAACTATTGTTTACAGGTTTGGTTTGGTGTGTTTTCAAGAGATTACTCAGTAGATATGACAAACTTTTAATGTTTCCAGGCCGCTTATAGTGGAGCCAGATAAGATGGAGTTGTTTGTATGTTGACCTTTTATGTACTGCTTTGCTTTTAAATAATTTTATAGAAAATCTGTAACAATTTAGATAGAAACCACTAAAAATACTCTTTTGCTAGTTGAAAATGAAATCTTACCAAAATTCTCCATGAAAATATGAAGTGTCTCAGTGCAAAAAACCACATTTTACTTCAAATTAATGATTTTTCCATTTATCTCTGACTATCTTATTCTTCCCATCTCCTTGAGTAACATTTATGCAACATTTGCAGCCAAGGAAAAAATTGCTGAGACTCAAATACATTTCAATAAACATGTTTGTTTATTTGCATACACTGAATAGAAATCTACTACTATAGAACAGTAATATGTATTGTAATACTAAAAAGGCCTGAGCATTCCTGTTTTCTTTAGATTCTGTGCTCAATCTCAACATTATGCTCAGGTAAAATTTTAGGAAAGAAATTTGGCTTAACAGAAAAAATGTTATTAATTTACTGTAAGTTTTATAAAATATTGTATTTAGAATCTAGAACTGGTATCCAATTGTAAGTAATGTTCTGGTGAGAAATGGGGACATGCTGCTGTGCATTGGTGATATTACAAGGAAAAATCATAGACACAGTGAGATTTTTCATAAATAAGTCAGATAATAGAGAACTGGAGTACAATAATTAAAAGCAAAATATTCTGAAAATTAATCAGATAAATTTCTCTCTGCACAGTCAGTAGGCTGTTACAAATCTGTGGATGTTTATTTAAAGTGAGGACTAAGTATAGACTATTTTGTCTGGCAAAGTTCTTTGTCATTAATACTTGTAAAATAGAGCAGATTTTCACTGAATATGCTTGATCTTCAAAGTGTGGCTGGGCTGAGTAGATGAGCATAGATTTAGATGTGTGCATGGAAATTCTGTTTAGTGTTTATTACAAACAAAATTTTCAGACAAAGATGTGTTACTAACAGAGGCTTTGAAACACAAATGACAAGAAAGAAACTTTTCTTTCTATAATTTTTTAGTTGTATTCAGGATGGGGTTTTCTTTGTTTTCTTTTTTTTTAAATAAACTTTTTTCTGGCTTTATCACATGAGTTAGCTGGGGAGAGTGCATAAAGAAAAACCCCATGGTCTGGTTATGTTCTTTGTGACACAAAGATATTGAAATAAAATCAAACTTAATCAAGTCTCATGACTGAATAATCAACTTGTCCATTACATCTTAATTGCTTTTTCTAAAATACAACAAAGCTATTTGAATAAATTTTTTCAATGAGGCAGCGTTTACATTGACACTTCTCAATCTGATAATGTTTCATGTTCCCTAATATGGGTAATGAGTTGCCTTCTTAATTCCTTTCAATATTTTATTATCTTTCATATATCAAAATGTTTACTGGGTTTTTTTTAGAATTACATGGAGAAAAAAGAATTTATGACCTTTTGGATTTAGGCTCTCTGATACATTTTCATGAACTATACAACAACATGATAATTAAGCTGAATTATCTCAGTATTTTTTAAATTTATTTTCACTGGTCTTCTACATTTGAAAGAATTTATTTTGTCTGATCCTGCAAATGCTGCATCTTCTTTGCAATTGATCAAAAAGCATTTTAGAGCTTTGGAAAAGTAGCATACTTCTAATGAGGTATGAATGTTATTGAGGTGTTTTGCCTTGAAAAAAGTAAATTTACATATGATTTTCTAAAACCCTCAGATTTAAAATTTAGTTTGTGAAATTTAAGGAAAACTAAAAGTTCATGTATGCCCTGTAAATAGAACACATAGATAATGAAAGAAGATAACTGATGTGGTGCTTGTAAATGACAGAAAATGCCAGTTTAAAACAAATAAAAATAATAATATAGATGTTTGATAACAGAAGTTCAAGCTTATTTGTGGTAATTAATGTGTATTTAATTACAAGTGACACTTGTTTGGCATAAAAGGATAATATTGAGTATTATCAGTAGTATAAGTATATTCAGAATAATTCAGGGTGCTTTTAAACTCCAATTCAAGTCTTTAGGACAAAGAATTCTTTAGACATCAGTAACCATTGTTATTTCTTCATATTGTGCATTTACCACATTATGTCATATAATTAATGAAATTATGGTGGGTGGGGGGGTTTCCTCTTCCTTATGGTGAGTTCTGCTTTAGGATTGTTTGTTTTCTATCACATCCCTCATAAAGCACTAAATACTGTGGCTGTAGTTGCCAAGACTCAGCTGTAGTTCTCATTGCCCAAGACTTCCAACCTCAGTTTTTGTAGATCATTAGTTTCATGTAAATCTGCTCATTGCACATAAAACCAATGTTGCTTTTCAGGTTATGGCATAGCAATTGAAACATAATTTATTCAAACTGCTGCAAGTTCACACTTCTCTTACTTTTGTGTTCAAGGTTTCCAAGTTCAGTATTTGTTGTGGACAGTACAGCTTGATTATTCACATTTTCTTCTTGTCTTGGTCATATGAAACAGTGTTTCCAAGGAATGAATTTTAGTCTCTCTGCTCTAACACATCAGTTCACTGATAGTTTTCTTTTGCTGTTCATATCTATTGTGAAGATAAAATTGTTACAAGCACTAAGTGCTTTAAGAGCCTTGTCTATTTCAATACATTTTTTTCATGACTCTGCAAGCCCAAATTTTGGCAATAGGAACCTGTAGATATAGGGCTTGCCTAGAGTATTAGAAATTTTAATTACTTCCCTTTGATAGAATATCTGTATTTTGCTATTATATAAAATAGTACTGGTTATTGATACTTCTTTTTTCCTGAGAGCCTACTTCATCACTTCAAAACACACTCGCTTTATCGTCAATTAATTAAACCCAGTCCACTTCCAACAATTCCAGCCTGGAACAAAATCAGAAAGTCTTTTTTTGGGGTGCAGATTCAAGGCTAGGCTGGTGCATGAAATCACTGACAGGACAAACTTAAATCTTATCAGTCTTTTCCCTTGGTTTTGTGCTATCTTGCAGCCTTCCTGTATACCACTCCATCCAGAAATAAGCATCATTCCCGGAGCCTGTGTTTATTCCCATTATTTCATAGTTAGTGAAAATAAAGGACTCCAGTTCCTTTGTTCATTTCATTTGAGTATTACTATTTTCCATTAGCATTTTTTGGCTTTATTTTTATTGCAGGAAACAAAAGGGACTCTATCATAGCAAAGATAACACCAGAAAAAATGTTTGCATTGTAATGTAAAATGTATAGGATTGGAATTGGAATTGTTTACTTTATTTTATGGGGGTGACAGTGGTGTTGTCTTTTGTTGTCTGTTGAGGAGTTTTTTGGTAGTTTCATCAGTGAGCCTGGGGCTAATGCTCTTAGCAGAAGATTTGATGTATAGAGAAATGGCAGCAGAAGAATTTTGACAAAATACTCTTACTGCTGCCATTATATGGATAGGTGAAGGATATTAAATGCAATTCTATTCTACAAGGGATAATTAAAATGGGACACTGTCGAATACTGTAACTGTTGCTGCTCTGGGAAGAATCCTACTTGTTGGATGGCATCTTTTTTTGTGAGTAGTCCCTGTCACTTAGTCATCCACTGATCAAGATGAGCCATCAGTATTTCTTCATTTTTATTTTTTTAGTAAACACCAAAAGATTTTAAAATTTATTCATTTGCTTAATTAGTTGTGGGTTTTTCTCCTTCAGATTTCTTCCTTATTGGACTGAAATTGCTTAGGTAAAAGTGGGCATGTTTAGTATTTCAGGCTGTACTTGTTAGAAGGTTTCACTGCTCCCTGAGTCTCCAAAAACTGTGGAACTTTATGTCTGCAGTAGAAGTTGAAGCATATTGTGTCTTATCACTCTTTCTTTGTTGTTACTCCCAGAAATTACCAAAGTCTGCGAGACTTCTTGGTAAACATAAAAATTCGTCTATTTAAAGAAGGCATCTCTGTGAACACATTTCCCCAAAAAGGAAAATAAACTGTTGCAGAAAAGCAAATTCAGTTCAGAATATTCCGGAGAAGAGACTAAGAATTAAATGGCAATTCTAGCCTAAGTTTTGAGGAGGGAAAAAAAGGAAAAGTCATTATTTTTATAGATTGTCTTTATACTTTAAATTGCATCTCACACTTTTCTTTTAAAATTCTCTTTATATTGCCATTTTTCCTTAATATTAAGTAACCTTCGTAGCATATAATTAGATACATAAAATAATTTATTTTCAGTTTGTACAACAGAAGATCTGATTATTCATAGTAAATTATATCTGTTGCATAAGCAAATCTACATTCACGTCTTGTGTCTTTGGAAATTTAGATCCTCTCTCTGTCAGAAATTAGTAAGGAAGATAATTGAAGTTCTGGAACTCATGTAGATTTTAGATAACGAAATTATGTTTCCAGGATTTTTCAAACCAAATAATTTGCAACTGATACAAATCTCAGCTTCAATCTGATAGTGCTTAATCTTCAATCTACAAATATTGTACTTAGGCCAAAGTCTTGAGCAGTAACTAATCTGTCAATTATTTACTATCTACATTTATTCTATTTTATTGTGAATCCAATATATTTCTTTAAATCAGGCTATTAAATGTATACTATTTGAACTTATTATGCTTAGCAACACACTGGAAAATAATCAGTGTACCAAAATTATCTCCTAAGAGTCTCTGTTGTAGAATCCAGTATAATCTCTTATTTCTCATTAAAATATTTGGTAACCAAGATCAAACAACATGTTGTGTTTTACAGACTTTTCAAAGTCCTTAACAACCATCACATTTTCATCAGCAGAAAAACTGAGAAATTAAGTTCTACATTTTATTCAGAAAATATTTCAGTTTCAGTAGCATTTTGGAATTAGAGAATAATTTTGATTGGGAAGGATCTAAGAAAAGAGTTGACTTTGAGGATAAATGTGGTTGCTCAGAGACAGTCTTCTTTGGATGTTTCCAGCAGCAGAGATTCCACAACTTCTCCAGACAACCTCTGTTTTTGGAACTTAATGTGAGTGCATTTAACAAGAGTCACCATCCTAAATACAATATATGATTTCACTACTGATTAATAAATTATTAGTAAATATTGTCTGAGGAAACAAGCAATGTGCTTCTGAGATACCACCTATCTGTATATTTGCAATAATTCTATGGTAACAAAGGAAAGTTTTTGAGAGGATTCTCAAAGATTGGAAGAGAGTAAATGAAATGGCTAAATTTGTATCTATTTTAAGCAAGCATAATGCCATTGATTTAGTCAAAGCAAGGCATTTTTATGCCAGCCCTGGAGCTTCTTTAAACTTTGTTAGTTGTAATCATGCAGTAAGTTTATTTTTTTTTTATGTTCTGTGTTTTTTGATCTACTTATTTCTTCATTTAATATTACTTTTTATTTAGTCAAGATCTCAACTCTCATATAAATAATTTAGATTTTTTTTTTCACACTGGTTTCACATTGGTTATGACAACTGCTGTTTATTAAATGTACCAAAAATATGAATCACAGTAAGGCTTCTAAGCCCAGTGATATAAAATAAGAAGGAAAATCCTTGACAAAGTGAATGAGGTGATTCCATTATTTCCACAAGATGCAAGAAATATAAGTTCCCTTTTTTTAAGAAACCCTCAGAAACTGATTCCCGATACCACATAATGAGATTAGAGCTAATACAGTTTCTGTTACAGTCAGGAAGAAGCTTTGTCTCTAGCATTGAAGGAAAGGTCAAGATATATTTGTTTGTATCAGGACTAGGGCTGGAACAAGAGGCTAGATATACAATATTTTTGTTTAGACTTTTCTATGTTCAACAGATATTCTCAGTTCCAAAGTGAATTTTTCTCTCAAGAGGACAAAAGAATAAAATTCTGAAATTTGTGTTCTGAACAAAACAATTACATTGCAGTTAAAATAAACAGACAACATTTCTGCAGCTGTCTGAATCATGGATGTTTACTGTATCATTTTTCCCCTGTGGTCCAAGAATAAATGTTCCATCTGCAAAATGATTAAATGGATTTCATAGGTAAACTCATTTACGATTCCATTTTAATGGAGTTACCCTTCATTAGAGGCTGTCATTCAAAATTAATATGGGGAGCTATTACTGAGATACCAGAAGTGAAGAGCTGAATGTCATAGTACTCATTTTTCATAAGTATAGATGCTCTTGAAATGAGAATTGAGCACTGAGAGCAGATTGATCAAATACTTAGTTACATTTTTATGTCAATTGCTCCTGTCAGTCAAAGAGTAGCAAACTAAAGGAGAAAATAGAACAAATATTCAAAGCAACAAGCACAAACACAAGAATGTCCTTCCCTTGCCCTTTTTACTTATAACACTTCCACAACCATGGAGGAAGGGAGAAGGGTTTGGGTTCATTGTTTGTTGGGTTTTTGTTGTTGTTGTTGTTTTTTTTATAGTAACTCAAATTGACTATTGACTATTAAATGAATTCATATTTCAAAAGAAACAAATGGGCACTGAGCCTGTATGAGCTTTGTGAGCTAGAAGACAATTTGTAGATCACCATTGGACTTATATTTCTGTCTAGAAGTTTACCTGACAATGGAAAGAAAAACAAAAGAGCAAAGGACAAACATCAAGTACATTTGTGTTTTTGGTAAATACAGTGTACAAAATATCTCTGTTAGCCTTTCTAACTTATTTGCTGTGTAACATACATCCCCAGAATGATGTGATCTTATATATTACTTCCTAATGTAATTAATTTAATTTTCTACTCTTGTTTCCTAGTAGATATTTATATTTCTGTTCCCTTTAATAAAAGTCTGTATTGTCCTTCATATGTAACCATAACTTTTAGAGTGTGACAATATATAGTCTTACTTGATGTGGAGCTTTTTTTAAGGTATGCATTTTTGTGTCCTTTTGAAGCATATAGCATCTTTTGCTGTCAGCTAGTCAAGGAGAGGAAATATTTCTTTGTAGCTACTATTCTATCAATTTAGCTTATATTTTGTCAATAGTAATGCTATTAAAATTTACATGTAATAATTAGTATTGTTTAGTTGATTAGAGCATGCACCTGCTCCTGAAAGTTATGATGCTTCAATTTTATTTTACTGTTTGCTCTTATTACAATGACAAACCATTGTCAGTAATTAGACTATTGTTTACTTCAAGACCTGGAAATGGAGTAGTCATCTGCCTTCAGCAGCATCCGTGTGCAGCTACCATCTGTTCTTCTCAGGAGGTAGTGAAATACTTGTCTGTAAATTTTCTCCCTTTCACCCTGTGAATGGTGGCTAAATTTTCTTAATATTTGCTGCTAAGCAAAAAGCAAATTTTTGTGTATAAAGTTAATAAGACATAGTATAATATTATTTAAGAAAATACAAGGCACTATATCTCAGGATATAGTCTTCTTTTGGAGAAGACAAAAGTCCACAAAGACAGCAGCCATCCAGTACCTAAAGAGAGCCTACTGGAAAGCTGGAGAGGGACTTTTTACAAAAGCCATATAGTGATAGGACAAGGGAGAATATCTTCAAGCTGGAAGAGGATAGATTTAGATTAGATATTAGGAAGAAATCCTTTACTGTGAGGATGGTGACACATTGGAAAAGGCTGCCCAGAGAAGTTGTGGATGCCCCATCCAAGGCAACGTTTAAAGCTAGGCTGGATGGAGTTTTGAGCAATCTGGTCTTGTGGAAGGTGTCTCTGCCCAATGCAGTGAGGTCAGAACTAGATGAACTTTTAGATTCCTTTAAGTTTGCAACTCAAACCATTTCATGTTTCTATATATATTATTATACAATTATCTGCATAGACTATGATTCTATTATTAGAAGTACTAGTTTTCACTACTGTTTTAGCATTTTGTAGTAATTTGCACAAGAAAATGTGCTGTAAAAGTGAAATGGCAATAAACTGAAGCCTTCTGTAAGCTTAGAATTTATTTAATTATCAGTAAATTTAGTAAATTTTTTCATCATGACAACTTGTTGTTAGGTTTATAAGGTTGTATTTAGAGTACTGATGATTAGGTCAACGTATTTTTTTCTCTTGAGGAAGTAAAAAATTGAAATAAGGCCAGTTTAACGTGTACATCTCATTTATATTTTTACAGAAGTCACATATATATATGCTGAGAGAAACTCTATTAATCCTGGGACATGGTTAATAGACATGGTAGAGAGGAATGATCCACATTTAAACCATTTTAAATTATTTGATTTCATCATTGCTCTAAAATTCCTTTAAAACAATAGTAAATTGGTTTTTATCAGTGTTGAATTCCTTGCTATTGTCACAAAAATGCAAGGCAGAATTCTGTATAACTTCTGTACTGCAGTTTAGGACTTTTTCTGTGACTGTGACCTAATTAGTAATGAGGTTAGGGATGGAGGGCTTCATAAACCTACATTTATTGCAAACCTCTTTGACAAAAATAACTTCCTAAATTCATTTGAACTGGCAATATTTTGCATTTTATGTCTACATTCTATGGCAAAATATTCCTGTGGGTTTTTTGTACCATTGTTTGTCAACAAGTGGATGTAGACATCCTTGTTGAAAATGTAGAACACAGAAAATAATTTTAAAAAATAAGAGTAAAATTTTGGAATTAAAATTCTAAAATTTCTTTCCTGAAATTAAAGAAGACAAGGGCAGGTACTTGCTGTAATTACTATCTGTGGTTTATACTTTGCCTTAATCCTTTTCTTCCCTCCACCCCCAGATTCTGAATATTGAAGTGGAAATATAGAGAATATAGGGCTATAGACAGGGAAAAGTTTGGTTGTGTAAATGGGATATACATTTTATTACTTGATAATGGTTTCTAGATTCAACCAAACATAAAATTGACATCAGCTATTCATAGGTAATCTTCAGTTCTTAATCTAAATGCAATGTTACTGGTAAAACAAATTCTGGTCAAAGGGATATGGCTACGGTGGCCATTCTAGTTAGTCTTAATGTATTGCCAGTGTTTTCCTTCCAGTACTTTATTTTTTAATAATACACATACAAAAAAACCTGTGTAAACTTAAGTGATGAGAAAGGGAAACACTCAGAAGTAATTTAATTGAAATTTAAATATGCATTATTAAAATGTCAGTACTTCCTAATTCTTGACAATACGTATCAGAATAAGTGAAGATTGATCTAATGCCCAATATAAGTGTGTTTCAGGAAACTGGAAAGATGAAAAATGCCCACTTAATACATGCATTGAAGTGTTAATTTTAGTCAAATTCTGCTGATTTCATAAAGCTGAAGTCACATTTTCACATCAGCATTCAATGAACATACATAACTAATGAGTCAAAATCTTATTTCTATTAAAGATGCTTAATAAACCATAAAGAGTAGATTGGAAAAATGATGGTTGTTCAATTTTAGCATAAATAAAGAAAAGGCACAAGAAAATTAATCTAATAATCTTTATAGTGACAAATCAATTTTTTTAAAATAAATTTGTGGAAAGAAAAGCCAGTATTTTGCCGATAAGCTGCAATTTTCTGCTTAATAATTATCTTTTAGGGACCAGTCACATTTTATTAAAATGACTAATTAACTCACTGTACTGTTGTGCTAATAGTGAAGGAAGCACAATAAATGAATATTGATAGTATGAGTTTTTAATAAGAAAAAAAAATTAAATACTAGCAGGTTCCCCTTATTCCATTGCAGCAATTTAAATGCAAATGTACAACACAAAAATTACCCCCATTCTCCCCCTAAACAGAAGGAATATGTGTTCTGGCAAAGGACATTTTTATTCAGGAACAAGCCTGAGAAAAGGGAAAAGCTAATAGGGAGATATCAGTTGTTAAAATGCAGTTGATCAGTTCAGCAGGGGGAGATTTCGAGCAGGGTTATCCTCCTTGAACTGAGATTTCAAAAGCAGTAATATCCAACAATCTAATTTCCTGAGGTTTATGCTTCTCGACAATTGCAAAACCCACTTGTCATTTGGAACAAAACTGGGAGAACAGATTTTTGGAGAACAAAACTCTTTTCTCTAGGAATGTAATAGATGGATATGGTATAGGACTAATCAAAGTCTCATTGCTACCAGCTGCAATTTTCATCAGTCAGTATTTTTCCATGTCTAGTCAGACTTTGGTTAATCATGTACATAGACCAATATGAATTTTGTAGTTAAATAAGAGCTCACACTAAAGAGGAAGGTTAGAGTTATGCAGTGATTCAAGGCATATGTTAATGACAAATTAGAACAGGTTTATTCATTGTTTCAAGCAAGCAATATTCTGTTTTGGAACAGCCCTTACCTTCTACAGAGAAAGACCTGTCATCCAAATTTTACATCCAGCTAGATATTTGAACACTACTATCATATTTATAGCTTGATAACCTTACTTTGCTTTGGCATTTCTTATTTATAACTATGCAGTCCTCTAAATAATTCATACTGAATATTTGCACTTGCAAAGTGGAGAAAATTGGAAGACTACAAAAGAAAAACTTTCTTCTAGTACCTTCCCACTATGCTTCCAGAATGATGAAGGGAAAAACAGATACCAAACTGACATTTGGACATATGAGTAGGTGCAGTGCTACACTGTGTATCAATAGGAGATTTAATCCCACAGTGTCAGTTGTGTCATTGCAAAGGTTGCTAACAAATAGCTTCCTACTACAGAAATCTGGTGTGGAAGCACTTGCCACGGAAGGTGAGCAAAATACAAAGAATTATTGTCCATGGAATTTTTCAGATGATGCTTTAAGTTTCCACTATTATTATTAATTATAATAATAATAATAATATTTCTACTATTATGCTGATTTTTTTAAATTAAAAAATGTCCTGAATTCACTTTCATTCTCACATTGTGTCATCTCTCTAGTTTAGAGGAACTTTTCCTTTTCTTTTGTGTCTTGTTTTATTTCTCTTGCTCTTGCTTGTCTCTGATTAGAGTCACCACGAACCTGAAAACTGGTTTCTCTATGTGAATTGAAGCAAGAACTGATGAAGGGACTTTCAGCCTGAATTTATAATGGGAGTTATCACAACCAATTTCTTCACAATGTTGCTTTTTACTATAGCAGTTATAGCTAAAAGTACTGAGAAATTATTCATGTCAAACTTGGAATAAAAAATTAAGCTTAAAACTGCAGAAAGCAAAGAAAGCAAGAATTGGGTTTTCAAAAGAAACTGTAAGCCAAGACAAAGTCTTTTAGAAAACTGGGAGCTGATAAGGGTGGAAATTAATACTGGAACTTGAAAGGTGTTATGAGTGGTTCCCAGGGCTGGAGGTAAATATGATGTCATGCAACATTTCAGAAAAAAGAACACTGATAATCAAATGTAATCTGTTAATGACAGCCTTAGACAGGATCAAACTAAACATAATGTGCTACTATATACTGTATTCCTGCCATTTACCTCCACATCATTAGTTAAGTAAGATTTGCATCTTTATAAACATATCTGGAAAGAAGCTTTTCAATGGAATTTTGATTTCAATTGCATCCAATTAAGAGCTACCCATGTTCTTAAACAATACCTGTTCCTTTAAAAGGTATTGTACTCTGGAATTTCCTGTGCTCCTATCACCTTATAATAGCTCAGTAATGCGAATCACCAACAGGAAATGATGGGTTGAGTTCCTACTTTGCTCTACTCCGATTAACAATTGGCTGTTCCAGCTATAAAACTCATAAAACCCCCCAAATATTTGAGCTCCTACTTCAGTGCATTTCTCCAGTCTCAGTAGGGTAACATTGTCTGTCAAATCATATTCTGCAGGAGTATTCAAGTACAGAATATCTTTTATTTTGCAATTAGTAATTGTAATAATATATCAGATATAGAAATATGCTCACTTCTACAGCCATTTGTGATATTTTTCTATCACAAAACAGTATACATTTATTTTGAATTTATCTCTACTGCAATGGAGTTATTTGCCAACAAATTAATTGAATAAATAAACAGAGACTTTTTCATATACTAGTGCTTCATGACAAGCATTCATCAGAGGTTTGGCTGTAGTTCATAATTTAACTAGCTTTAACTACAGACATGTTTAAGAGGTCTTGCGGTGACTAAGAGAAAAACAAAAAATACACAGTCTGCCAGTCTGTAGCCTTTCTTCAGTGAAAGATTAAATTGTTGTGTCCCTTTTGGTTTTGCACTTTTCTTGCAGCAGGTCATCTTCAAACCTACTTAATTTTAGCCTTTAGAAAAATACTGATGAAGAAACTCATTTGAGATAAAATAATAGATTATACGTGAAAATACTCACTATTCATTTCAAATGCTTTCAAATAATGTAAATGGTCAAATCCATCAGCATTCTTTTCACTTTTCTTTTGATGAACACATAGGCAAAAACGAATTCTTCTCAGCTTTTTGGATTCAGAGTTAGTATTTGGAAAAACAAGCTGAACGTTTTCTGTCATATCATCTGTAGGAATTAATTATGAAGGAAAACAGACTTGCATAAGACATTCTTACTACAAAGTATAGCATGGCCCCATAGCCCGCCTGAGCTGTGTTGCAAAAGGCAGTTTAGAAAACATTAAGTTTTCACAACAATGGGAGACTGTGTCCTTACTCACTACAGACCTTCTTGTCATAAGCTGATACCTTTGGCAACACATCTTTATGTAACACTTGTCAAATGTTTGGAAATTTGACGCAATTTGAGGTTGAAATTATTCAGTTGTAAAGGAATTATCTACAACATCCATTAACTCTCTCATAATTCCAATTCCTTTTCAAAAGCTAAAGACCTTTTTTAACCATTCACAGCACTAACAGGAAGTTAATCGACTGCTCTGATTTAAAGGATTTTTTTCTTTTTTTTATATAAGAGGTATGTGGAAATCTTATCAGAATACAGCAATGATTTTTTCTACTAGTGTTGAGAAATCCTCAAGTGTAATATATAGGCAACTGTATGGACACATTAAGAAAAATCCATGGTACTGTTTCATAAAGGTATATCTTCCATGTGAATAGTCAAAATCTTAGCTCTCTTAGATTGTGATATTTTGTTGACTTACTAAAGACTCTCAGATAGTGAGCTGTAGGCAGCCTTATGTGGCTTGCAAAATCAGTTATGCCTCTTTAATTTCAAGTCAGCACTGGCCTAAATCCTTGACTTCCCACTATATAAGCTCCAGAGTGATATTCTTTTATATGATGGAGCTCATCATCAAACACTGAAAAAAAAAAAAAAAAAGCTAAAAAAAATGCAAAGTTACTTTTTTAATTAAGCATTTGTTGACTAGGAATATAGTGTACATGAGTTGTTTAAAATTAATATGAGCTGAAATTCTTGCAATAAACAATGATTAAAATGTATGACTCTAAACTATAGCTGCTGGGTTGGCTTTTCTGTAATTCCCAAATATTAACTAAACATAAAATGATGTGCTGTATGTAACAGAGCACCGTATAATTACTGTCAGGAGTGACACCACTCAGCCTGCTGAGTGAGAAGACTGAGCTTTGGGTTGTTGTTTTTTCCTTCTTCTTGTGTTCATGTGTTAAGCTGCCAGACTGTCTGATTAAGTTATTATTCTTGAGATTGCCTTCTTTAGAGCCAAATGGTTTTGGAATAACTGGGGCGCAGACTTTTATTTGGTTTTTTTTTCCTTTTTTTTTTTTTTTGTGTCAGTGTTGTTAGGTTTTTCTGTAACACCAAAAACAACAAACCTCCAGCTCACTTCACTTCTGATGTTGTGGAAATATACTTACAACCCATCATGAGAAAAGGTTTTCTCGCTTTGGTGTATTTTTTGGTCTTAAAAAGCCATGAGAGAACATATTGCAGGCTGCTTGACAAACTTCCACTATTGCCATCCTCTAGTGACATCTTATGATCCTCAAAACATTCAAAGTTCTTATTTAAATTTTTAACCTGATGTGACCACTAAAGTGACTTGTGAAAAATGTTCCTAGAACAAAGATTAAACTTAGATATAAACCATTTTAAGACAGGCCATTGAAGAAAGATTTTATTCAAGGTTTTGTAGAAATACAAAGGAAATCTCTTAAAAAGCTCATCATATTCAAGATTTCAAATATTTTGAATAAACTTCATTGTAATATACACACAAAATATAACATAGGAGAAACTAAAAGCACAAAAATAGTTAAAACCACTCTACAAAAGAAATAAGCACTACAATTAAGTAACTCATGAGGTTAATTACAGAGTAAGTTACTTAAAGGGTTTAGGTTGATATTACTGTGTAGACAACACCCACCACCCGCCCTACATCAACCAAACAGATCACTTTGTTGCAGCAGGAGATCAGGTTTAACAAGAACAATTTGCCCTTGTGAGCCTATGCAGGTTTTTCAAATCCCCTGCCCATCTGACTTTTGAGAACCTCCAGGAGCATTCATTCCATAACTGTCCCTGGGATGAAGTAAGCCTAATGGGCCTGTAATTTCTTGGATCCGCTATCACCTGCACGGGGACTGTCCCGGTGGGCAGAGACCGGCAGCGTGTCCCAGAAGCGTCCCCCTTGGAGCCGCTCTGGTGGTGCTGCTTTAGCTCCTGCTGCGGACCCTGCTACCCTGCTGGTGCGTGCAGAGACAAGTCCTAGCAGGTCCAGGGGTAAAGAACAAAGGACGGATCTTCTGTGTGGGTATCCGAGGAGTTTATTAACAGTTCCTCGCTCGAATGGGTCCAGGGGACAGAAGACCCAGGACAAAGGAGAGCACAGACTTTTATACAGCAGTAACTAACCAATCAGCTCAGGGTCCAGGGGAGGAGAGAAGGTGGGACAACCTTACACAGTCCAGTGAGGAGAGGGAAGGGGAGGAGAGAGAGAACCACAACCAATGGGGTATCGATTAACATAGAACTTTCTAGATACTGATACATATGCATAAGGGGTGGAGAAAAAACAGTCCAATCATGGGGGAACAATTAACATAGCAAGAACACATCAATCATGTGGGAGAAACTGTCTTCCTCCAGAGGGAAGGGGAGGATTTTCAAACCTGAGCAACCCTCCACCATGGCCCCTTAGATCCCTTGGGACCTTCCATATCTTCCTGGGCCTCAGTGGTAGCGTCAAGGCCACCATAATCCTCTTTCAGGACATTCTTGGTGATGGGGGTGACATTTGCCTTCTTCTGTTCTTCTAGGACGTCCCCTGACCTCCATGACCTTCAAAGGTTGTGGAGAGTGGCCTGGCAATTGTGTCAGCCAGCTCCCTCCACACCCTTGGATAGATAATGTCAGGGCTCATCAGTTTTTAGGGGTCATGCTTGTGTAATCATTCACACACAACTCTTCCTTCACTGACAGTGGTTCTGTGTTTTCATCAACCTGGATTTTTGTTCCCAAGGTCAGGAGCCCAACGGCAGAGGTAAAGAGACTATTGAGGACATCTACCTTTCTAGAGCTCCTTTTTAACATCAGGCTAATATTTTCTGTCTGATTCTGATTGTTATTTAGGTACCTGAAGAACCCTTCTTGTATTTTTTGACATCTGTGGCCAATATTCAATTTGAGCTGAGTTTTTCCATTTCTAACTCCGTCTCTGCATACCCTGGCAGTGCCCTTGTAGTTCTTAACATGTGTTTGTCCACTTTTCCAACTCTGGCATGATTATTTTTTGCATTTGAGCAGACTCAGACGCTTGCAGTTAAGCCAAGGGAGTCTCTTGCTCTGCTTGATGTCCCTTGCCTTAAAGAGGATGAACTGCTTTTGTGCTTCCAGAAGAGTGCCCCTGAAAAGCTTCTAGTACACAGTAGGTCCTTTATCCTCCACGGAAGCTTCCTGCAGAATCCCTCCCAACTGAGCTCTGTGCAAGCTGAAGTTTTCTCTACTAAACTCAGAAATTTTGTCTTAGAGATAACCTTCAGTGTGCTCAGCAGGATCTCAAAGTCCACAATCTTGTGATCACTGCAGCCAAGGCTATCAATAAGAGAGAAAATACAAAGCAGATTTTCTTGGTTTGTGATCAAATTTTGATTGAACTCGTGAGACTTAGTGGCTGTAGTCTATTTCCATAAAAACAGCAAGTGAACAATAATAAAAGCAAACTGATTTATCCATAATGTCTGGTTGTTGGAGTTTTTTGCTGTTTTTTAAAAATAAATATATTTTTGTATAAAGAGCAATTAGTGACACAACTATAGCATATTAAATTTATTTTAAAAAATAATATTTAAAAGGCTTTCTGTCTCAAGTTTATTGGGCAGTCCCAGTGTAGTTTCTTGAAGTGCATTTCTTAGTAGCTTAAAAATTGATTTAACAGTCCATTTCCTGAAATATGAGAGCAAACTGGGGTTGAAATTTCACAACGATACAAAAATCTAGGGCATGATACCACATTAGATTGTGGAATAGCTCTCAAAGTTTTCTAAAACTAATATTCTCCAAGTTTCCTAAAACTAATATATCTCCTGTGTCCTTACATAAATAATATTCAGTGGTAGACAAGAAGTCATTTGAATATACAAGGAACTGATTTATGTATATGACCGTGAAGGATAGATATTCACAAAAACTAATATAAGTCAATGACAATACCATCCCCAACCTTCCTTGATGTAAACTGAGTGGTCAGGAGAGAACAGAAGGCTGACTTTGGTTGTCACTTTGGTACAATATTTTTTTTCTCTCATTTTGCTTTTAAGTGATTCCCTTTGACCAAGCTTGTCTTGCTGGAATAAAGGTACAATCTGTTACTGAGTGTCAGTTCCCTGAGCAAGCTGGTCTTACTGGAAGGTGTCTCTGCACAGGGCAGGGAAGTTGAAACTGGATGATCTTTAAGATTTCTTCTACTCCAAACCATTCTGTGGTTCTATGATGTATCTTTTTCTCTCTCAGATTTGAATGACAGCCTTTCCTTAGGTAAGGGCCATGTTAGTGAACTTTATTAGCTAGAGATTGCAAACCATCTTTCAAGTATTTAGGAAATCTGCAGGTCCTTAGCAAATCAGTTTAACTTTAAAAAAACCCTTGACAAACTTATAAATATAATTTGGTCTTTAACCTAACAGCAGTCTTCTAACATATTTTCTAGGAACATTTTGGTGGCAATATAGTGTACCGAAAGAATTTGTGTAATTGATCAGTGCGCAATCATGTAGAAAAAAGTATTTGCCTGTTTACACTTTAAAATATTATTAGTTTTAAAAATTAAGTAATGATGCAGTAGGTTTCACACCAGCCGTACAAATTCAGAACAGAGCTGCCATGGCTGAACTTTTAGGGGAAATTTTCAGTGTGTCCTGAAAGTTGAAAAATCGCAGTTCAGCCAGACCAAGGCAAGAATGCAAAAACAGAGGGCTGCTAAGAGAGAAGTATTATTAGCTCGTTACTATCTCTCAAACTCTCCTCCCCTCGAGCGCTCTTCCCTCCCATCACTCTCCTCCCCTCACTCACTCTTTCTTTACCCCACTCTGTCTTTTCCTCTTTTCCTATTTTTTTAAAAAATGGATTACCAGGTTCAGCACTGGTTGTTTTTCAACTATGGTGTCAACAGAGAAATCAGATTATAGACCACAGAGCACCTAATTCAGCTGAGTTATCCCTGTTTCTGTAAAGCTCATGCAGACCTCAGAACAGTGACCCATGCTGTCTGGGTCGAATGGTTGGTCATTTAAATTTATTACACCTTATTTGGGCCTTATAAGTGCCATGTGTCTTGCTCATAAAAGCCAAAGAATGTATATTTTTTGTTAAACATAAATGCAAAAGGGACACATTTTCTGTTATTTAATCCCTGAAATTCCAGTGAAGCTTTCAAATATAAATTTGAGATCCATTAGATGAACATTTAGTACTATGCTGTGACCATGACTAAGACATATATTTAAGAAAAACACTCTGTGTACAAATAATGATTTTGACTCTCGTATATGAAACTAGACTGGAGAGGGTGATTTTTTAAAATAACTTATTTAAAAGTGTACAAAAAAATTTGGCGTATTATGAACAACATAAGTTAGAAGTTTTAAAGAATCTTAAAAAATTAAGATGAAAGAATTCGTAGGAATAAGATTTTCATTTCTGGAGGAAATAATTTAAATAGGTTATTCCACTTTTAGTAGTACCAAATGGTATACTTCTTTTTGGTATGAATAATGTCCAAAGCTACTAACATAATTTCTACCAGAATTTTTCAAAAACTGTTAACTAAAAATATTTTTCTGTACAATATAATAGTATTTATTAAAAAATTATGGGGTTTGTAAGTAAGAGCTCTTTCATTCCAGCATCTAGAAAGGTTTTTCTTAAGAGACTAATCAAATTCTATCATTTAGATCATATATATTTTTCTTGGATAAATTATTCTTAGCCAAAACTTCTAGAAGCTTGGGACTAATAACAGATACATAAATATTGAAAATAGTCCAAAGAATAGCATGTAGTACTTATGTCTATCTTACCTATTTAGATCTTGCCCCTTGTAATTCTGCATGAGATCTGGATTTGTCTCAGGAGCTAATGAAGGGCAAAATACTTTGGCAGGAATGTGTCTGTATGACAAGTGCTGCTTATTTTTATTACAAAGAATTGAAGTACCATTTTTATTTCTTGCCTGCAGTATTTTCCACAGCACTGTTGACTACTCCTGATTATCCTAGATTGTCTGGCTGAAATGAGATATTTATTTGCTCGTTGGCTCAGAACCTTCAGCAGTATTTTGCATCTCTGAAATTGGCATTAATATTGCCCATTGGCTTTGATAATTAAATTGTACACCTGTTCAAAAATAAGCACCAGATTGTTAATGATTCTTGGCCATCACACTGCCGGTTGTTTTCCAGCAATATTTCTCTTCAAATTATCAGAACGTTTTTATATTCCTCTAATTGTGACATTAACTATTCCAAGTCTTCCATGGCAATGCATGGGTAAAACCATAACATCAGTATTCTAAATCAATAACACTCTAGCTAAAGTGGAGAACCTGATGAAATGAGGGTCATTATTATCAATGGTTTCTTTAATTAATCAGCTCGTAATTTCTCTTAATAAGACATTTCATTTTGGTTATTTCTACAGAGATGTAACAACTCTATATATAACTAAATCACTGGAGGTTAAGTAGTTTCAGCAAACTGAAATCCATCATGTCAAATTCTCTGAAAAAATTGCTTATTGTATTTAAAATTGCATGTTACTGAGTAACTTTGAGGAGAATAACAGAGGCATAGAATAATGAAGAATAAACCATCCCACCTATAAATGTTATTAATTGGTATCTTTTTTTAGGTAATAAATGTGGTGATACACATATGTTTACAAGTTAGCGTTTTATGAATAACCCTTTCTTGCAAATTCCTTTTCTCAATATGTTATGACTAGAGTTATGAGCTTTGTGTTTCACTTAGAACCTTTCCAACAGATCAAGGCTTAATTTCACAAAGTGATTGCTGAAAAACAAAGTGCAAAATGGGCCAATATAGTGTATTAAAGCCTTTCCTTATAATATCATTATAGACTGATTCATACATTTCTAGAGACCAGAAAGAAGAACCATTGGGTACTTCCTGAGTACTAATAAAAAAAAAAGTGCTGTCTTTTGTTGTCATTCTTTGCAAAATCTAAATTCCTTGTACAATTGAAGTTTAGCTTCTCAAGGATTGCTCTGTTTGTAATTTTTTTTTATGGCATATAATAGAATTAATCTTTGCTTACTTGTAAACACAATTTCAGCTTTCCTTCACAGCTGATATTTTACCTGATTACTGGTGGTCTGTACAATCACTAGAACATGAACTATTTTGCTCTCCATAGCATCTCATCCTGCTCAGCTGGGTCTCTATTGCTGAACTTCCCAGACCTAGAAGCAAAGATATGGCATCGTGTAAGCATCTGTTCCAAAGTGCCATCTGCCTGGTGCTCTGAAGTTGGTTTACTGCATCTGGCAGCACTTCTGCTCTTCCTGGGCTGTGCCTTACTCTCACCTTGTAGAGCTGGAATCTCAATAGCTGGCTCTGCAGACAGAAAAGCATTACACTCACTAGGGTCATCTCCATGATATATTTTAACAGCTCCTGCTCAGACTGCACATCTGCTGTATGGTCAAAGGCAGATGAAACAGTCCATGCAAAGCATCCTAACCGGTAACTCCTTCTCCATCTCCTATCCCCTTTTGATAGGCACTGGTTGACTCCTGCTGTAATACAGAGTACCAAGGAGCATTGACCTGCTCCAGGGGTGGTCTTACCCCTGGATGATTTCTTTGTACATTGAAGACCCTGATTTTTTTATCTCTTGTTCTGATTCGGTTTCTATTACCTTTCTCAAGGTTCTGTAAGCTTCAAATTAACGTGAATGAAGAAAAGAAAGTTACTGTTCAGACCATACGCATCATTAGACTTCTGTAGTGAAGATTTACACCGTAACTGATAGATAACTTAGGCACCTCTCTATAATCTTCCCAGAGGTCAGTGTTCCAAAGGAAGACTTATTTGATTGTATGGTGCACTAATCCAAACCTTGTATTGTCCGAACTTTCTTCTTGGTTTGGAAATCTTTAAAAGCACTCTGAGGTGCCCTCACATTGTTTCTTATATGCTTTGTTAGTTTTCCTTTCTTCTTGGTTTTGGCTTTCCCTAGAGTGACCACTGACTCCAAGTTTCATGTCCCGCTGTGTAATAGCATGAATATTTTTTGTTTGTAAAACTGAATGAGTTCAGTTTTTTAGGACAAGACCAGTTTGAATAGATATATGAATACAACTAGCATTTCATAAAAACTTTCTTACATCTCCTTCAGTAATTTCCCTTCTGTAGTATGGGATCCTCTGGTCTTTTATTTAATCTACAGGTAGATTGGTGTCATCTGTGACAGCAAAATAATGTCCACATCATCTCCTCAGATCTAGCCAGAAGAAAAACTGAGAGAGTAGTCCTTCCATCCTCCCATTAGAGGCAAAAGAAAAGAAAGTATGTAAGGGAAAATGAGTTTTCCTAATCTTTTAATTGGAAAAGCCAAGTTCAAATAAATATCAGAATATTAGTTCAATGTAGTGAGGACATAAAAAAAATCTCTGACACACCTTATAAAGTAATTTAAACCCGTATTCTCAAACAGTAATATGTCATTTTAATGATCTTAGTTTTAGAAGCTAATGCATTCCTATCCAGAGAAAAAAACAAAAAGGTGAAGTCTGGTACTATATGGAATTTTATCTGCCTGTGTGTTAGCTGTCGTCATTTACAGCACAGCAACCATGAATGACAGTAGCCTAGAGCTGTTGAAGTATCTGCATTACAAGAACTGCCAGAAGCAGCTGGAGAAATATGATGGACTGGCAGCACATTTCAACATGTGTTTATTCAACAGAGGATAAAATGAATAAGAAGAAAATAGTCACCAAGAACATGGAGAATCTTCTCAGAAACAAAGCACCAATATTAGGAATTGAGTTACCTAGCATCTTTACCCCAGCTAACCTCTGTTGTAAATCATCAGGAAGTGCCTTTCAAGCCTGTGGCACCACTGATACTAATGAGCACAATTTCAAATGCATTCACAAGACTAAAAAGGGATTGGAACCACACATAAAAACACAGAGTCAACATATGAAAAACAAATCATAGAAAGGATGTATAAAACTCTTAGATCCAGGATTAAGGCAAAAAATAAATATCTTTTATTAAACAAGTAGATTATTCAATTATTTCCAATCAGACTTTAGTAGAATTCATACATATATGTGTGTGTGTGTGTGTGCATGTGTGTATGTCTATATATAAAATGCCTGATACTCTCTGAGAATTATGAGGAATCTTCACACTACAATTATACCGGGTTGATCAACATAGACATCTGGTATAGGTATTGTAGTGTCCAAAGAAGGCTGCGTTTTCAAACACAAAATCATTTTGGAGGAAAACAAGTGACATGGCTACATCTCCTTTTTACTGATACTGCAGCTCCTTTTGCTTACACAATGTATACACTGAGTAATACACTAAGTAATGAAAAATTGAAAAATTTAAAAGAAGTTTCACAAAATCTGTAAAATACTCATTCTGTTTTGGATATTACTGAAATTCGATTAAGGTTTTCAAAATTTTAAAAAAATATCTTTATCAAAAGTAAAACTTTTTCAAGTATTTCAGTCATACCTGCATTTGTAGTGAAAACCTCAAATAACAAGAGAGGTGACATTTTAAAGTTCATTTAGTCTTCAGGGAACTTGAAGCTTTTATTTGAATTCTCGAATAGGAGAGTTTATTCAGTGTATTTACTTTTGGTTCATTTTTAACTTGGTGTTGTTTCTAATGTGTTAGCTGGTGAGCATCCCACTTCTCCCTCCCTCCCTGCCACTCCAGGGGCTCCTGAGCTCTGGCACAGGATCCTGCCTGTGCTATCATGTCTTTGTTCTTTCTGTGTGCACAGGGGACAGAATTACTACCAGTGCATTCAGCCTAACAAGGAATTAAGTCTGGGAAAGGGTCAGCAGGTTGCAGAGTTCACAGTGACAGCAGACCCCACTGATCCTAGTGGTAAAAGCCCTCCTCTTTTAATTGATTAAAATTTAATCTTGGATAAATCAAGTGAAACACAGTACAGTCCATGCCAATTGATAATTCATTCTACAGACATGGTGCTGGTGTTAAACCTGAGAAATGGAATTTTAATGCAGGGATAATGTTAATCTTTTTAATATATATATAAAGATAATGGGAAAATACCTAATATTATAAGACATATAATTTTAGAAGAATGTAAAATACTACAAATTTTATAAAAATTAAAAAAAAATTGCCATTGTATAATGAACCTCAAAATAATGGCAGAATAACCCATGTAATTTTCCTGGAAAAAAGATTTATGTACCTACAGATTTGTATAATTTCTCCAAGTCAATTCTCTAGTTTGAGAGATTAAGCTGATATCTACTCTATTAATTGTGTTAATTTTAGTTGTTACAAAAGCATAATTACCAGCAAATAAAACTTAATGAAAAAAGAAACACAACCATGCTACACTTATTCTCCTACACTATTTGCTTTTCTTCAAATGCAGAATGTCATTTTTAGTGAACTAGTTTTGATTTAGAGCAAGAGTACAGCAGGTAGTTAACAAATTAATACTACAGAGCTGTATGAGCAAATTTTTCAGTCCCATCTGGTTTAGACTTCAAGTTCTTTACTCACTTGTCTTTTGAAATTTCTTTTGTAAAGCTATTCATCTACTGCATCTCCCATTTACTTAAAGATATAAGACAATGACTAAAAAGATGGCAAACAAATAAACAGCAGCAAAATATTTCCAAATTAATTGGAGTGGTAACCAGAGGCATATTATGATACAATAAAAAATACATTTTGTTTCTTTTTAATATTATATTTCAGAATATAATATACATTTGCTTTTTGAATTTGCTCTAAAAGGAAATTTTGGTCTTTACCCTTCAAAGTCAATTAATCTCTTTTGAAATACATGAACCAACATTTCTGTTGTCTCGATTCTTTTCATTGTAATTTTAACAGTGTAGCACATAAGTGTGGGGTTTTTACACACTGGAAAGAACGTGATAGTTTCGTGTCCTGTCCTGTGTATTGCAATGGAAGGATGATAAGATTTTAGGTCCTGTATTCACTTTAGATTTAAAGCCAGAGAAGGACTTGGTGGCTTGTTGGCTACAAAGACATCTGCAGCTCTCTGAAATTAATGAAAAACGCAGCTGTGCAATGAATACAATTTTACTTGTGTGTTTAGAAGGTTAGAAAGAAACAGTGGACATCAGTAAACCAGCACCCATAAATGTTGAAAAGCTCTGCTCCAGCCTAGTAGCATGCAGGTACAGCTTGTAAACAACAGGAGACACCAATCTTGATATTCAGAATACTGGGTGGATCAGAATCTCATAAAAGTAGACTCTTCTATTTACACAGTCTCCTATAGTTGCTCACATAAAAAAAAAGAAAAATCAACAAGATAAAAAAAGAAGAAATCTTGTATGACTTTGCTTAAAAACAGCTGATATTTATAGCAATCTTTCTACCTGGATATGATAATGGTGATGATGATGATGATGATGACGATGATGATGATGATGATAATAGCAATCTCATCTCGTTATATTGTACATTTGACAAAGTTACCTGGCAGAGCATTCCACTGTCTGAGAATGCCTGAAGGGATGTGTGTATGTATCTCTGTGAGTGTATATAGTTGTGTGAAGCCCTTTTAGGGACTTTGCAGCCTCCATGAAAACACGTTTAGTTGCTTACATTAAAATTATACTTGAGTTTAAATGTTTTGACCCACAGTGCTTTAGAATAGAGACTTTAAATCAGGTAAATGGACTGTTCTGCTGTCGGATACACGCCTTTTGCCTTCCCTGTGAAAACGTGGAATATTCTGATGAAGCCTGCAGCAATCTATTTCCTGCATTGGAGACTTTTTAAGAGTTTTGAAGCAAAATACTTCATAGCTTTTCAGTCTACCTGGTGTACATCAATCCTGAATCACAAGATAATAAAATACTGCTTAGAACCTCTTCTTCCAACTGTAGAGAACGTGGAATCTGCAGTGTTTTGGGCCAGGTTCTCTTCTGTGTGTTCAGCACTTCCCCTCTGACATCCATACCCTGAGGAAGAGCAGTGTGGCTGAGATGGGCAAAGGTCAGCAGGACTGATGCACAGTGGAGGAACTGGGGATAGACATAAAATAGGAAGGGCAAGCAAAAGAGTATGAGATAGTAGGGGAAGGGATAGAAGGAGATTAGGAGCAGAAAGGGTGATTAACAGGGCAGATGTGAATAGGGATGCAATTCTTAACCATGCATGTAAGACTGTATTTTAAATAAAATCTAGGTCCACCAAAAAGTTGTGGGTCGCAGCTCTTCAACTTTTAGCTTATGAGATATTTGATTTTGCAACCATACTCTTGTATGGATTTTGTAGCAAGAGGCAAGAGGAGAGCCTACCCATATGTCTTACCTTTCCATCATACAATTCCTCCACAATTTGATTTTCTCACTTTTTCCCTGTTCTCAGTGGAGAATAAATTCTGAAGTTCTGTACCACATCTATCCACCAAAATGGCTGTCCTTCTGTCAGTAACAATACGTTTTGCAAGAGTAAGGGAGGAGAAAAAGGCAGACTTAATGTTTCAGAATGATGTATCTGACTAAACTGATCAATATCTCCATCTTTACTGAATGAAATTAACTTTTTTTATATATAGGATTGAAAGAAATAAAGTCAGTGGTTTGCCTGTATCAAGGGACTTTCTAACCTCCAATCTGTGATCTTACAAGGCAGCTATACAGTGTAACTCAGTTCTGTGTTGAAAGTATATGAGTTATCTCCATGGAAGAACAGTTTGAAAAGAAAACATAAAATTTTCATTTCTTAAAATGAAATTTGGCATCTGGGAATAAGGTTCCAGGTTTCAGACTATATGAAAAATGAATTATTCAGATGCTTACGGGGCAGTAGTCTTATTTGATCTAGTTTAACCTTCTTTCACTGAGAACTTGCCTTCCCAAATAGCCATCAAATATTCAGCCAATATTCAGATATTAATTACACTGAGCTTGCTTTATTTTCTATTTTTTGTGTTTACTGCATAAAAGCTTTCAATTAGGGTTTCATCATATTTAGATATTTACACACACAGAGGAATTAAAAGAAAATTAATTAAAAATGGTATAATTTATTAGCTCACCAACATCATTAAACAACAAACCTTTAGAATAAGCATTCTAGTAATAATTTAATTAACTCTTTCTTCTAAAAGTAAAAACGTATTTAAGCAGATTCAGTGAATGAAAAATTATGAAGGTTTCAGTTACATACAGTTAGATACTTGGGACTTGGAACAAGCAAAGCTGAAAGATGTAAAATATGATTGGAGTTCACGCTACAGTATTATATCCTGCAGGAGCAGTAAATTATGGCTACAAATGAATACATTGTAACATCAGCAAAGTTGCTAAACTTTTATGCTTGTATAAAATTCAAAGTGGAAATTTTATTTTAAAGTTGGATCTCAAAGAGAATTTTTTCCCCTTAGCAAAAGAGTGTGAAAAATTGCATTTGATGTTGTTGCCTATGCAGTGGAAATATTAAGTACCTTGAAATGATACGAAGTTGGGGTTTTTTTAGTTTGTTTGTTTGTTTTTAGTGGATATACTCATTTTTCATAGTGGAGGTGACAATTGAAAGAACTGTGAACCAGTGGGTCATGGGAAATGAGTCACTTCATTGGGATTGATTCATCTAAACTTCTAGCACCATAGCAAACCTTCCTCTAATCTAGAGCTTGAATTATTCAAATTTTTGATATACCAAATTGGCAGCCAGGAATCACAAGGATACTGTTTCAATGAACATGAGCTATTACATTTTCTTGTGCAAAATGAATGTGGGAAAAGAATATTGAGTGATATAGAGCAGTTTTGTAAAGACAAGATCTTGCATACTTCTTTTACAGTTTAAAAATTCCAGGCAGAGGACAAATTGTACAGCATCCTGATGATATTAGCTTCTGTAAAGTGAGGGAATACGAATATTGTTTCTAATATTGTTTCTCTATAGCTGTAGAACCAGTCTTCCAGATAATTCAAACTCATAATTACATATGTTTTCTATGTCCTTCATTCTTAAATGGAATATGTTTTCTAAACTGATATCAGCAATGAATCTATCTCATGACATGTTTATTAAGACCTTGAATGACTTATTTTCATTCATTAAGTCTATGAGAAATTTTCTGTCAGATGCAGATGGAAAAACCCATTTTCCCAGGTCTTTAATTCAATTAAGAAACCAACTAAAGAAATTCAGTGGCAACTTCTGATTATTTTTAACTTTTTCTGTATTTTTAATTAAATTAGAAAGTTTCTTAGCAAACTGATCTCTTTGAATGCTTTCACCTATAGGTTTTTCAAACTGAGAAATAGATTTGTGAAAAATTTAGTCTGGACTAAATATCCACACCCATGAGCACTGGCATTTTGATATCATTCTATAAATGTTCCAAACAGAAAAACCTAATATATGACTTCATGAGCAAGATGCATCCTTTCTATTTCAATCTATTATTTAGAAATTATTAAGTCACTAGTGGAGCAAGAGTTTGGCTAAATCAGTAACATTTTTTAAGGCAACAAACAATTAGATTTCAATGTGTGAATATACACTCTTTTTTGTTAATCTTGCTAGTAATTGCTATAACTCATTTTCTTTTAATAGCTTTGAATTCATATATCCAGTGGAGATACCCAGTGTATTAGTCTGAAACCTTACCTGAAGTATAGGATGATTTTCTTAAATATAGACTGTCACCTTGAATGTTCTTGAAATGAGTCGCTGATCTTTCCTGAAATTGTCCTGTCACTAAACATAAATACCATTTGTAGAATGATTAATATGATTATTAACTTGTAATTAAACAACAAAGTGTTTTACTGGAGATAGTAAATATCATAGTCTTGAAATATGATTTTACAGAAGTTTTTTAAAGAACCATACAAATTGTGAAGCATTTATAAAAGAAATGCACTTCTATTTACATATCATTTCAAATTTCACCTTTTCTGAATGCATGACTTTATGCTGAACAGCATAAATGTGTATCATGGCCAAGATCAGCTAATGGTCTTCAGCAAGAATTTTAGAACATTTTCTGTAGTCAACTGTGCATTTTCTGGTTCTTAAAGATTGCTCAAAAGATAATTTGTCATGACAGTTTCTTTGTCAGCAGCTCTTTTCTTTATTCCTGAGAGCTTTAATTAAATCTTTTAGCTGTGCTTATCACTTCTTAGCACATATTTCAGTTATGTTTTATTCTGGAGACCAGAAGAATCATTTTCTTCTAGTTTTCACATTGCAATGTGAAGAATTTTTATGATATAGCTTCTTTCAACAACATTTCCAAAAAGTTGAAGCTTACATTCTATGCAATTTTTTTTAGGGTGGCACGTTTCTCATCCGTTCCATACTTGAAAGCCTCCTACTGTGGTTTGCATTTACCGTCACTTGTAAAAAAATACTGGTGTACGTTACTGATTTTTCTGCAAAGAAGCTCCTGACATGCTTTTAAGGAAAGGATTTTGTCTGCTTGCCCACGCTGGAGGTGTGTTTAAAGACATGGAACCAAACAAAAAACATGGATGATTTTTGAAGCATCACTACAGATCTGTAATGATCACCATTACAATTCTTCAATAAGTCTCGCACAACACAACCTACAACTTTTGAGAAAATTCCCCAGGGTGCAGCATCATCCCATCACAGCAGTAGCCGGACTGAAGTTACTTTTAAGTAAAACTTCTTTGTTTGCAATCACTAGACTAAACATAAGCAAATCATACAATCAATATTTAGAATTTAAGTAAGTGCAGATTTTCAACATTTAAGCAAAACTATTTACTTGACACACAGAGATAATTTTTTAATTATATGGTATTTCACTTTAAAAACCTATTCATAAATATACATATTGCACTGTAGTTTTAAATAGACAAATTTGATGTCTTCAGAAGCACTAAAACTTTTGTGATTTGATATCTAAATGAAAAGTTAATGCTTCTACCCAGAACTGATCTACCAAAAAGCTCGCAATTTGTTGCAAAATATATGCCTTCAGAAAAATTACGAAATTAACTTGTATATTCAAAACAAATAGATGAAATAGAAAAAAGAGAATGTGGAAAGTGGTATAAAAGAGGAACATTAATTAGAAAGTGGTGTATGACCAAGCACTGGGATTTATAAGCAGTAATGCACTTCGTAGAAAGTCCTGGAAACCTGTCATTTGAATGATTAATTATTTTCATAAGTGTTTCAATGATTTACTTCCATATTCTAGAGTCATGTCCCTTTTAAGGAGGCCAGCTAAAGCTGGTCTCATAAGACATGAAAAATTAAATGTCTTTGGATGAGATGATGGGAAAGTGTGGAGTGAGAGAAGCAATATTGCAAAATGGATGCCAAATGGGCTAAATTGTGTGGAACTGAAGCACACAGCAAAAATTACAAGAGTTGTGATGCTTCCAGTTTTATATATTTTAACAAGGCACAGTTTTGTTGAAGCCCAGTGCTACTCTAATCAATTTTAATTCTGAAGTGACAATTACAGAGATGTTATTTCAACATTTTTTAATGTCATGTTTGATCTCAAAAAAAAAAGAAATAAAATACATTACAATTATCTGAAATCCTTACATTCATCAGAATTAATAGGAAATTTATTATCAGTTGCAATGAGTTATAAGAGTGATAATAGCCCAGAGTCTTTTAAAGGAGAAATTGTAATTTCACCTTATCCTTGAAATCAAAATACAGGCAAAATACCGCTGGGTTTTACTCGACAGAGAGAAATCGTAATCTGAAATCAAAAAGACTGAACTTTGTTCTCTTTTGCTGCATTTTGAGACATTGGTAGTGCTTTAACGTAAAAGATAAGCCCATCCTTATAAATCTGAATGCTTCTCCTTGGTCAGTGAGGATACGTGTCGTAAATTCAGTTGGACGAAAAAACCAGCAGAAACAAAAAGTCCTCCAAGTTCTAACAGAGTTCATTTCACATTTACAATTCTTCTGATGCCACTTCAAGTATGGCTCTGAAAAAAACCCTTAGTTTCAGAGGTTGTTCTGTATGCTCAGCAGTGCCTAATGAGTGCAACAGAATAATATCACACAAAATTCCATCTAAACTCATCCTCTTCCTGGGGTGGACAAAAGTAGGTCTGTGCAACACCTTAAGAATCCCAGGATAACCATGCAAGATTCTGGGAAAATCAAAATCAAGGACTCATCAGTCAGAGATGGTATCTTTTATGCCTTTCCTTCCACTAATTTGTTCAGCTACTTTCTGGTCCTCTATAAAGCTTTTATAACAGTCTACTACAAGCAGTCTCAAGACTCATGTTCTGTTAAAATTTATTCAATATTGATAGATTTTGAACTGTTTCTATTCACTCCATCATATGCATCCCAGAGTTTGCTTAGTCACCTCTGCTGTTCAAGCCAGACTAGATGTGTGTTTGCATGTTTATGGTTCTGCGAATCTTTTAATATTTTGGCATGATTTCTTGTCAGCTACAGAAAATACTGTATTCAATATTCAGGGTGTGGTAATTTTATTAGATTAATACAGTAGCATAACTATTCTGTGCCCCAGGTTTTTTTTTTCTTTTTTTTCTTTTTTTTTTTGGGTACTCTTTAATGTTTTATTTTAAATTTAGCATAGCTCTTGTATGTGCCTCTGAATTCTGCATATTCTATGGATCTTCTGGATCTTCTATAAAATGCTGCAAGAGTTCCTAAAATCTAAGAAAATCCACCATGCAGACAATATTCTCAAACTGCTTTTGGTGTTTCTGATCCCAGTAGAATGATGCTCCTTCTGGAAAGCATTGTTAGAGTATCCTATCGCTTTCCAAATTCTGCATAATGAACGACGTTTTTTCTTTCAAAGAAGAGATCAACATGTTCTCACTGAAAAAGTAATAGGATAATTAAAAAAGGCTATTCGTTTTGTAAGTGGAATATTTCAAAAGTTTTCAACTTCAACTCCTGCTAATTAAGATTGTTTAAAATCTACTATATATGAATAATCAGAAGTTAGCTATTTCCATATGACTTTTTTCTTCTTTTTTGAAGCCTGACAGTCTGATGATGCCTTTCACTGAGTTGATCTCACTGTCACTTCACTGATCTCAAACTATCATCCTTAGAGATCCTGAATGATGATGCGCAAAATTGTTTCTTGAGCCTCTCCAAATACCGCATTTTTTGCTTTTATCTTTTTAAGCAGAAAAATAGTAATGTATTTTTCTATATCCATCATGGTGTGCCCTAAAAAAACAAAACCAAAAAGAAACAAAACCAAAAGACTATTTTTCTACCAAAATAAACAGAAGCAAGCAAGGATGATCTGTCAACATGGTTCTGTCAGCATTTGTGGGGCTTATAGGCTTGTGCTTCTTTACTATTGACTGTAAAATAGTTGACATTTATTTTTTCATTGTTGTTGCCATTTTTCAGCTCTGTTCCAAAATTTAGAAAATTAATAGAAAAAAAGAAGATAAAGCATATTCTAGCAGTTTTAGATTCATAGGTGAAGCCTGTTTTCCCCCCAGACATAAGATTTTTTTAAGTAAAACAGCATCTCACACTTAGAGAATGCAAATGTATTCCTCTTTTAGAGGCTCTTTAAATGCTTCATTCTGAAGATGACACTGCCACTAAAGAGCTTCTTTCCCTTCCCAGTACAGTTGCACTTGTCATAAAAAGGTTCCCAAGTGATAGTTGTGCCAAACTGAAAGACGGCAAAGTTAAAGTTGAGCAAGATTATTCATATTCTTGGTATGTTGTTTCTAAATTTCTAGGTTATAAGGAGGGAAGACTTAAGAAAAATTAGGAATTCCTACACTAAGCTCAACAGAAATTATTTGTGCATGCTCAGAATTTGTATTAGTTGTGTGAACATAGCTCTATAAATGTTAGAGATACATATGTATTGAGCTGTCAGTGATGCTTCTTTCACAATTTTTAGAGAAAAAAAATATTTCTCTCCTCACGTTTAAGAATAATTAAATGTTGTGTTCATCCCTCTTCTTATTCAGACTTAAGCTAACTCATACACATACGAGTGTTTGTAACAAACATGTTTCTATTTTCGTATATGATTATATTACGCTCAATTTTCTGTCTAATATAACTTGAAAGAGATGAGCTCATTTACTTTACCAAAATGGCAAGGCCACTCATTATTGCAATCTCACAGTGAATAATTCTAATACTCTTTGTGCACCAGCTTATGCAGTTAATGTAATTATACTAGCTGATCAAAACTGATCAAATCCAGCAAAACAACACAAGATATAAGCAGAATTCAGAACCACATGATGAAACAAACAGCTTATTTGGCTTAATTTTTTGTGGTTTTTGAATTTAGCATAGATCATGTACATGCCTCTGAATTCTGCTTCTTCTATGGATCTTCTGGATCTTCCATAAAATGCTGTAAAAGTTTCAAAAATCTAAGAAAATCTAACATGCAGACAGTATTCTCAAACTGCTTTTGATATTTCTGATCCCAGTAGAATGATGCTCACTCTAAGTCCCCTGCTGTGATTAATAATTTTCGGGGAATAAAGAGAATACACTGAATCAGCTATGCCTGGTTTAAAAACATAGCAAAAAGCTGGATTCTGTTTCTGGTCACAGAAGAGTTTCATAGCATGTCAGTCCAATATTCTATTGATTTTAATTACATAAATAGAACTGTAACTTTTTAAAAAATTATTTATTATTGCATCAGTAATTTTGAAAAGTAGCAATTTAAAGGCATCGAAAGAATAGTTTGAAAAATTTAATCTTTGGAAGTAGCAAAAAATTTAGATATCTGAATAAACAAGGAATTGCAAAGCAACAGACAAAATAGTAACAGTAACAAAATTAATCTATCCAAAAAAAGGGAAGAAAAAAATACCAGATTTCTGTATTGTTACTGAAAGAAAGAATGTTCAGATATAAGACCTTTTCTATCATCACCAGAAGTTACAAGTAGAATTGCAGAGGATGTGAAAATAAACTCAATTACTTACAATTGGAGCTACTAATATTCCATCTTAATATATGTATATATGTTTGGGGGTTTTTTGACTTTTAAGCATAAATGTGCAAAAAACCAACACTTGTGCACGTTCCAGCTCCTGAATGGGTCAAGTGGATGTATTGGCTGCTTTGCAAGGAAAGAATCTTGGAGTCTTCCACTCACACAGGGAGCTGAGAGGGGTGAGAATGAGATTTACAGAATCATGAAGGCAAGAGATGAGCTGAACATCTGGCACTGTTGTTGGCCAAACATGCGAAATAGGGGGCACCGAAGCCTGGGTGAGAGCAAGGGTAACAGAGGCAGCAAACAGAGGCAGCAGTTTCCACAGCCTTTTGCACAGAAAGGGACTGAAGGTGGAGATGGGAAACCACACTACTGTCAGACTCACCTCCATCCCCAAAAAGGTAGCAGCTAAACCTGGAAACCATTTCCAAGCATACTGAGGACAGTAAGTGCATTGTCTGGTTATCTAAATTGCTGGCAACAGGCCAATAAGAGAACCCTGAAAGTACTGAGCAGGAATCAGTTATTTCTGATGCAATGGTTCTGGATGCTGGAGAAGTACCAGAAAAATAGACGGTAGAAATGCAGTCATTTCTTTATGAATTTTGTCCTGCCACTAAACACTAAAATTAGACATTTTGAGACACTAAAATTAGACTATTCAAAGGAGTGTGTAGGTAATAGGTCAATTTATCCTAAACTGTATTGAGAATTAGGTGCATCATGAATGCAACTGAGATATGTGAAGTTTCAGACATCTTTTCTTATCCAAAAACCTCCCAAACTTTGAAAAGCATTATTGTTAATTTTTGCTAGATCTGTGAATAGAATTTGGCAAATACCAATTTGTTTTCCTAACACACTGGTAAATAGATAGAACAATGTTACAAAAAATAGACAACGAAAAGAAATAAGCGTGCTCTATATTTTATCTACTCGTGTTTTCCCTCATCTTTAACTGCTTTACTCTTTCTCTGCTTTTGTCTTTGTCAGCTTTACTGCCACTTTGGCATCAGAGCTTTCCCCCTGCTCTTTGCATACATAAGATAATTTTACTGGTCCTGAGAGTCCTTGTACTTTTTTATCAGACATGGTAGGTCCTAAGATAGCGAAACCTTCATGTCGCCAGATTACCATCACCATTTGTTGCTTTTCACTACAGCTCCCACATGATTTCATCCGTCAAAAGCTTACCAGCCACAGAACTGAAGACTGTGATATTTGAAAGCTGAGGTTCCAACTTCTAGTTAGATGATTTTCTAGCTGTATGCTATCTTTAACTGCTGGTGAGATAGTAGCTGCTATCATGGCAGAATTTGAAGCTGGGAGGAATGGAAGGGAGCAGAATGACTAATTGCAATGTGCACATTCACCTTCTATCTCTAGCTTTGCAAGTCTTAAAAGAAATGCTTTCACTGTTGCAAAGCTTGTAATCACAGCACAGCAGTTGCGCACAGCATTTGTTCCTTCTCCAGCCGGTTCAAGAGATACCAGACTTTAATACTGTCAAAGATGAGCAGTGTTTTGGGCAATGATCCAAGGCAGAACATGGTCTGTGGCATAACTCTCTTGTGCTTCCCAGAACTCTCATACAATTTTCATTCAATGACTAGAACTAGGAGGCATAATTTTGAATGATACCACAATACAGTAAGCAATTTTTTCAGGAATTAATTTATGTATTTTATTGAGTGTACATGCATTTTTTTCCTTATTTTGAGGAGAACTTGATTTTCAGTCTAGATATTAGCACGGTGTAGTGTTTTCCTTGTGAAAAGTACAAAGAACCTCCCCAGTATAATTCTGAAAATTCCTCATTTAGTTTCATTACATATTTGGATGGAAAACAGAAAGTGAATAAGGGACATGGGAAGGAAACTTAATGTCTGCTACAGAGTTTTATATCTTTCATACCTGGAAGAAGTAAGAGGAAAGGAATGAAGATGCATGCTGAGCAACTGTTAAAAGTTAAGAATTCTGAAACGGTAAAAGGAACTAAATTGAAGCTGGCAACCACGTAATTGCTGGGAAAGAAAATTATCTTGATTTTTATTGGCCTGCAGATTATGTAGGGGAAGATATTATTGTGGCAAATGAATCTTAATGTATTAAAAAAGGAATGAGAAAAGGGCTTGGGTCAAGTTTACTTTCTAAGCCTTTTCTCTGTTATTAAAAAATTGCCCAAAAAATTTGATGCAAATCACGCTTTTTAAAACAGAAAATGATATACATATTATTTATATCCTCTTCTTTGTAGGACCAGAATTATTCCTATGTTCAAAATCAGAAAGAATTTTGTGAAGAAATATTAAAGCAGGTTATATAAGCGAGACTTCTTGTATCTACTTGCAAGTCCTAAAACAACCACCTTCAATATTTCTGATACCACTTTTTCAATTTTTATTTTCAAGTGTATTTCAATTTTGAGTGCTTGAAACACTGTTGCTGTTACAGGTTTGGGAAACTGGGTGGCAACACCAATTCGGGTAGTGGTTTCAGTTCGCCTATTCTAGTTTTTGGCCAAATGCCAGCACACTTACCAAAATTTACCTGACTTTTGCTGTGGGACAAGGATTAGGAGTAGGCAAAGCAGGCTCAAACATTAAGACTATAAGGAAAGTTCATTAATAAACCTAAGACAAAGGGAAAAACGAGAAGAACCAGAACAAAACTCCTCAGACCCCACCTCCTCCTCCCACCTCTCCATTTCTTTCCCTCTAGCAATACACAAAAAGACAACACTTCGACTTTCAGTCAGTTTACCACCTCTGAAAGAGTCTTTGTCTCAGTTCATTTAGGGAGAGAAGTCTCTTTTGCTTATACCATGGATTTTTTGTAAGAAAATACAGTTTTTTATAGGTCTTCAGCCTCACAACCTGCAACCATCCGGGAGGAAAAATCTGCTTGTGGTGGATCCCTCCCGCACCAGTAGCCTTCCCACAGCCACTACGGTGGGTCATGAACAGTCCACAGGATACCTTTATAAGGATGAAGAATTCTACTGCAGCAGCAAAGAAAATCCCTTCTTCTGTGTCTAGCAAGACAGGTTCTCCTGACAACACAAGGTCTCTGGCACTCCCCAGGGTGAGGGACAGCTTAACAGCCTTTTCTCTGTTCAAGCTTCTCATCAGGCTGTACTTACTTCAGCACCTACTTGTCTCTACCCAGGTGTTTTGGTTCACTGGCTGCAGTTAGAACCTCACATCCCCCCTTTTGGACTATTTCTTCATATATTACAGGGAATTTATTAGCTTAGTCCCAACCATGGTTTCACAAAAGTGTTTTCAGCTTCACTATTGAAGCACTGCTCATGCACCTCCCTCTAGGTATCAGTTCTGCTTCCTTCACTGACTGTAAAAATGTCCTCACTCGTCCCTCTCTCTGTGCAGGGAAGGATGGGTGTCTGTAAGTTTAGTCCGGGCATGGATAGAGTTAATCTCTCTCTCTCTCTCTCTCAGGCCTTGCCATGGTCACAGGGTCCCTGCTGGGCTGTTTGAAAAGTCCGAGCTGGATGGCAGAAGCTCTCGGAGTCTCAGTGGCTTTTCTTTGTGAAGCTGGTTTGGCCCGGTGGGCCCAGCCTGGCGTGACAGAGTAGGGCCTGGCCCAAGTCGGATGGAGCTGGCCAGGCACTGCCCACTGTAGCTGACATGGTGGCTCTGCTGAACTGTGTCTGATGAGAGTTTGGGCTGGGTCCTCCCCCACGCCCAACTGTATGGCCACTCCAAACCTCCCTTCACACCACGCCCCTCTGGGGGAGGTGGGGAAGAAGACCCAGTCTTACTGGAGACCTAATCTTACTGAAGAGAGCAGGGAGCTGCTTCTCTCTGAAGAGCAGGAAGGCCAAAGAGGCAGAGACCCAGAGGTCCTCTGCTTATATATGATTTTTTCCTCAAAGGCGGATCAACTTTTAATTGGTCGGCATATATATCCATACTCAAAACTACCTGGTATTCATTCTCTTTCCCAGAAAGGAAGTTGTATTACTTCCTGCAGCATGGGTCACTTCCAAGATTTTGACCCCCTTGGGCCAACCTAGGAAAAATATGAATGTAAAACACAATCCTTTAAATAATGACAAAAAAGGCAAAGTCAGTTTATATTTAGTCTGAATGTATGCTTACCAACAGCAAAAATGCCGAAACATGCTTTGTTTTCAAATATAAGGAAATTTTCCGATATTTTAATATGCAAGGAATTAAATATTTATTGGCACAAATGCATGAGTGATAAATAGAGATGGACATGGGAGAAAAAAGGCATTTTCAGACAAATTTTGAAAAATGTATTTTTTTCTGAATCCTTTCACAGCAGATGATATTGATATTCTTGTTCATTCCAGGAGGTTCAAAGTATAAAAGTAGAAAGGCCATTACTCCCCTGTTACCATCACTCCCTTAAAGGCTGAATTTTTTCTTTATGTTCATTTTGTTGGGAAGAATGGATTGAATTTTTCTTCTATCATGTAGTTGAAAGGAAAAGTCATCTTATTTGGTCATCCCATAGCCTGCCATGATCATATTCTAAAAGAGTATAATTGAAAAAAGATGTTATTATGCAAAGCTGTTATGAGCAAAAATATGTGAATATCTGAGAATTAACAATCTAAGAAAATGAGAGCTTTTTAAAGGTCATTTTAGTTCTTTTTTATGTCAGAACACTGAAACAATTATGTTATAAATGGGAATGATTCTTCTTTTGGAAAACCACAGTTAAAAAGACCTGAGTTTATGGAAGACTGTTCAAAGAAGTCCTATCCTATTAAGCAGCCATTGAGTTGTATTTATCCACTACCATTCTAAAAGTTCTTACAGCGGGTAACTTATTCAAAATTTCAGGACAGCTACAGTGATACAGAAGCAAAGGGTTTGGTTTAGTAGCAAAAGTTTTATCAAAATATTCATTTTGTCATATTCTGTTTTAGGGAAAATATTACATGTAATTGTGTAGTGAATTTCAGCAGTACCTGTTGCCATACACTGCACCCAGAAATGTACTTGGGAAATTTATTGTAACATAAATTTTGAAGTCAAAAGGGGTTATAATTATATAGGAAAGCAAAAACATATTCTTGAAAGGAAAATCAAAGCATAATTTTTGATCAGTTCAATAAGAAATAATAATTTAATGAGAAATATAGGAAAAGATGGCTTATGGTCTTGTGAATCTCAAAGTAAATTAACATTTCAAGAAAAAGTCATGCTGTTTGAGAGCCCATATCGTATTTTTAGAAACTGGAATGGAATAGTGGGTGAGTTTACTGTGGGTTTGAATAATTTCTGCAGTGTAAAATATGAACTCTAATTCAATATCCATATGTTCACTCATGCTCTTTCACAGTCCTCTAATGCTAAATGGCAAATATGTTTTAATTAAAGCAGAAGCTGACATAAATCCATGTTCTATAACTTGGGCATTAGCCTGTAATTCCACTCAGAATATTAATTATTTTATTCACAAATAAATATCTAAAATTGCAGTTTAGTTTATACCAGTTGATGTTAGCTCAACCTTATAATGATTTCCTTTCTTAACCCTGATTTTGTTTCATGCCAGCGACCCCTTCCTTCTATATCCACACATGAAAATAGTTCAGCATAGCACCACTGCTGAGACAGTAAATGAAAAATTAAAGTGGGTCTGAACTGAAATTTATTATTGATTATTACTAAGTGAATTCTCATCTTTTATATTTAAAAATGACACATACAGGATATTAATTATTTGCTGTAAATTATTTGATCAAAATGTTTCTGATGCAAGTATTTGAGATTTTAGTGGCAAGGACTTATTTTCACTCTTATTTAATTTTCTATATCAAGATCATGACACAGTATATGAATCTTTTAGAAAGGCATAAAAAATTGTTAACTATTCCTTTGAGAAGAGAACTGGTTTTTAGTTTCTGTAGGAGACCTGAATTCAAGTAGAAACCTTGGCAGGATTGAGCAAGTTTGGCAAAATTCAGGTCTACTGAGAGGCATGTGGAATGTGTAAGCATCAAAAAGAGAGATAATGTGTTTGGAAAGTAACTTTCATCTTGTGTTTGGAAATCTGGAAATTCCTTAAACTTTAGTTTTTCAGGAATAAATGTCCTTGAAGGAGAAAAAACTTTCAGATATCTTCATCTCCCTCTCTTCTCCACATGTACAGGTGGATATTTATCAGAATATAGTCACCTTATATTTTTGGCGGTACTTTCTTTAACAGTGCTACACTAGTCCCTTACTATTTTGCCTATAATCTATACTCTTGAGAAATACACACATCTGTCCTTGGGAAGTCATCATTGATTAAAACAAACAACAACCTTGTAATGTCTCTGTAGAATCATTACAGCAAATTGTGTGAGGATTAAATAAGACAACAATAATAATTTAAATATCATGTGTAGCCACCTTAAAATAGTTCTACCTAGCTCTTCCATTTAATTAAGGCTTGGAAAGAATCCCACCTTCCATTAATACTTACTGTGCACTTGCACTAAAAAAAGAGATTAATTTAAACAGCAGTGAAAATTTTTAAAATATTCTTTGGAGAAATGCATGCACAAACTACATTAATTGAGCTCTAAATTAGTGATGCTAAACAACAAAAGCAAGGAAATGCACAGTGAAGCAGGAAATGTACCATATGTTATTGTATACCTGGGCACAATGGGGACACTGTCTTAATGGCTTTCTTAATGTTTCTGTTGTACCAGATATTGGTGGACATATGGTATGCTGCCTTTTTATATGCTTGTGTCTTTTCACGATTTTGTTAGCTGACTTTGACAGCATTTGCTATTTGTCTGCTGTTAGGAAAAGGGCTTTAAAATGTTTTGCTCGTTTATCTGGAGTTTGAAACTCATGCACTTTATTTTGCTTATCAATTTATACCCCATTTTTAAAATTTTTCAAGAGCACTTGCCTATTACTTTTATTTTTAAGCTTTCCATAGTCTTAGTTCCTGTCTGGCAATAATTTGGAATACAGTTGAGTAGCCCTTCCACATGCAGATGGGTTTTGACTCACTGTCAGTGCTGGCCAAACAGATGGCTAAAGCAACAGCAACAGCTGCAGAGCTCACCAGGTTTTGCACAACTAGGATCAAACAGCCATAGAATCACAGAATTATAGAATCCTTTAGGTTGGAAAAGACCTTCAAGATCATTAAGTTCACCAGTTAACCTAGCACCACTAAACCATGTCTCTAAGCGTCGTATCTACACATCTTTTGGATACCTCCAGGAATAGTGACAGAACCACTTCCCTGGGTAGCTGGTTTCAGTGCTTTACAGACCTTTTAGTGAAGAAATTTTTCCTAATATTCAATCAAAACCTCTGCTGGTTTAACTTGATGCCATTTTCTCTTGTCCTTATTTTTGTTACCTGAGCACTTATGCTACCAGCTTCTTCCCTGTCTGCCCCAAGGAACCTCGATCAGCTCCAGCTGGTAGCAGAGAATTTCATTTGGCTCCAAGTGCCCTTCCAGCTCAGGGACAAAATACAACTTCTTACGACATCACTTCCTGGATATCACATGTTTTCAAGGTTGGCGGATGCAGAATACCAAAGCAAAAGGTTTCCTTATTTTTTTATATGGACCAGTCCTCATAAATGCTCACATTTAAATAGGTTGTTCATTGCTTCCATCACATGGAGTACACACACTGAAGTCATAGAAGTCCAGAACTAGTCCGAGGAAATATATCATGTAGCAGAGAAGAGCAGCTAGGCCATATCCTTTTGACAGACATATGACTTACTCCAGTTATACCCTGGAAAAAGTTTCCTTCATCAAGGCAGTGAACTTGGCTTCTTACTGCAGGTGTTTGAAGACCAGTGTTGCAATAAAAGGACATTGTTGTATGTTAACTTGTCAATAGGCAAATGTCCTTCAAGTCTTGTAAGTCATCATAGATCAGGGCTAGTCTTTTAACTAAGATTTAGTGATTTCTGGCAATTTTGTCCGAACATTCAAAGCTTACCATTCTAATACTCATATAGCAGTTTTGGTAGCAGCTCATTATGTGCGTACCTTCATTAGTTTAAATATGAAATAGAGGTCATAATGAAAGCCTCCAAACTTTTTACAGATGTCAGTAGCATTACATGATATCTAGCAACACCAGACTAATTTTTTCTGAAATGTTTAAATAAGAAATATTTTAAAAACAAATAACTTGATTTGTCCTGAAAATGTACCATGTGTATTCCCAGGAGAGCAAGAAGTAATTTAAGTCCACAACCATTAGTTACACCTAATATTTTTTCATATATTTTAGTTTGTTTTCTTTAAATTTAATTTGAAACTTTTTCAGTTGCTAGTTTTAGGAATTCTATTTTTGATTTTTATTACAATATCTTTGGTTTAAAAATGAATGGGAAGGGATAGAACTATGAGTAATTTTGATAAGGAGTTGTTCATAGAACTTACCTAGAATTTTTTATAAGACAAAGACATTATTGGAGATCATTAAATGAAAGTAATTAAAAAGGAAACAGCCATCTCTTTCAAAAGGATTCCAGTAAAATTCAGCAACAGCAACCAAGTTGCTGGACAGCCTAGTTTTGTGTATCCTGCAGGCTGAAGAACTTGTCTTCTTATTGATTCTTACTGATGTAGGGCTTGGCAATCAGTCGGTATCTGGAATAATTAGTGGGGATGTTCAACAGTAGACAGGAGCATCGCAACGCTATAAACAATCACACTGCTATGCCAGCTCAAAGGCTTTTACACTTTGGCAGCTTAAATGCTTTTGACATGTGACGCTGTTTTTCCTAAGAACATTGTTGTTTTATAAATAGAAGGCAGATTAGATTAGATATGTGTGCACAATGGCATGACTGACCTGTCCACACTGCCAGGGAATGGATTATAATTACAAAGTAACTGGGTACCATCACAGTGGTAAAAAGTCTCCACACTTTGGTAAAACATCTCCACACTTTGGTAAATGTCTCATGTTCCTTGACATGTTATTCAGACTTTGTTCACAAGACTTGGGGTCCCAGAATGAAGATTCAACCAATGTGTTCATGAATTCCCTTTTCTAAAAACCTGTTCAAGACACATAAAGAAGAAAAGAAACACAGTAATTGCACCATTGCTTTTGGTAGGATTTGAATGAAAGTGCAAAGATGACATGGAGGGAATTGGAGATGTATGTACCTAAGCTTAAAGCACAATAAATTAATCATGGACGAGATAAAAACTATTGACATACAGAAATAGTTTAGACCTGACATGATTTCCTCACTCTTACATGTAGTCTTCTTGAGTAAGTTTGTTGTGTAGCTACTTTGGGTGCACTTAAGATCCTAAATTTTGATAAATCACTTTTGTTCTGTGCAAGGCTACTGTCTATTCACTGTGCTCTAAATTCCCCAGAGTGCAATAGCCTGTTTCTGGTACCCAGTTTGACTGGATGTTCTTGGTCTACTGCACATTGTTATTAGGAATGTGATTTATCAACTCAAAAAATATAAAAACTAGTATACTTTTATCATAGTTATGTTTCAATGATAAACTTTATAGTGCTTATAGTGTCTCCTTAATGTTAGTAATTTAATATGAAGACATTATGCTGAAAGAGTGGCTAGAATTCTGTCAAATGAATGGTTTGAAATATCTTTGATCTTTTTCACTATTCCCCACTTTCCCTTCTTGCCATAAAAAGACTCATGAGTTGCAAGTAAGTACTTTAAATGTAGCTTGAATAGCAATAGGACTAAAGTTCAGAACTGCCAATCAATCAATAAAGGCTTCTAGTCATCAAAAGTGTAGCTTACTTCTCACTGTGAAAGACAATTCCAAGTAATTGCTCTGAAACTCTGTACTTTTTCATTTCTTATTAAGGAATCAGCTGAAAAAGTATCCAGTGTGTACTATAAAGTTAACAATACAGAAATACTTTCTCATCTAAATTCTAATGCCTCCTATTGAATTTTTTTTCTAAGAAATTTCATCAGCAATTGTTTAATCTTGAACTGACTTTTCTGTTTTGTGTTGTGGTCACACCTTTATAAAAATTTCATTTCAGAGTAAAAAGGAGGAAGAAAGTGGACACAGGATTTGGGACCAGACAAAGCTCCTTGTCTGCTGTTGGAGATTCTACCATGACAGTGAGTGAAGATACAGGAGATCACCAGAAAGCCCTGCAGCACCAAGGCTAAGAGCAAAGAGGAGGGACAAACATTGTTCATAAAGATATACAAGAAAATTTCCCTGAAGAAGTGCATGTCAGATATATATATAAGAATACTGCATACATTGATTCCATGCATTCCTGATTTTTTGTAAGAACCAAGGAAAATATGGTAGAGTCAGTGCACCTCTGTTTAGAATTTTTGTTGGCCATTGTCATTCCTTTCCAGTTGTTCTAACTGTTCTCTTCTAAAGCAAAAGGAGGACTTTAATTAAACTGTCCATTATTATACCTTTGGGAAAAAGGACTTTTGAATGTGCATGGCACATGAGAGAGGTTCCCATTCTGTCCTGGGAAGACGTTGAGTCTAAAATGGAAGTCAGTGGTTTGTTTCTTGCTTTGCTCGTATGTTTTACTTTCGTATAACAGTAAGCAAACATATCTGTATCTCAGGACCACCATTTCTACCAGGGTGACATATGTATTACACCTTACTTTCATTAAAAAAAAAGAAGGAAAAAATATTTTATTTTAAATACTCAAACATTATCATATACACATTTAGATTAAAGAAATATCCTTTCTTTATGAGTTTCTTATACTCATCACATAATAGAAATAATGCATCTCAAATTTGCCTTATTGTCTACGTATCACATTTTTATTTTAATTTTATTTTATTAATTGTCCATGCAAAAGATGGTGAATATCACATAGGAAACAACATAAATATGTCAAGATAAACTGGAAAAGCAGATTTTGAGAATTTTAGAAAATTCACATTTATAAAAACAACAGCAACTTTCAGCCATCAAGTCAGACATAAATTATAATTTTGTTTTCCATGTGCAATTCATAATGAGTATGTGCAGATTCTGTTTCACAAGGATTTCTGTTATTGATCAGCAATATGTTTGTTTCATTCCTTATATCCCTATAGACTGAAAACTTACCTGAGGGTTCTGCTTGTATTTAAAGCTATGTCCTTTCTAAGAGGGAATTGTGAGATCTCTTTTGTAACCTAGGACCATACAAAAAGCAAAAAGTGTTAAAGATTATTGATTACACAGAAATCACATTTTCCCCGGGAATTCTCTGTGCTGCAGATGCTTGGAAGCTGGGAATTAAATGTTCTTATGACCCTCTCTGAGCTTTAGGCTGCTGCTGGAGATGGGATGCTAGAGCAGATCTATCTGTGCCTTGACTACCTCTGCACATTCTTAACCCTCTTTCATGTTTGTGACGCTGAACTAATCCCAGCCATTATCTCTCAGGACACGATCAGGGACATACAATGAGGGAATTCTGTCTTTGTTCCCAATAGCTGATTCACAAGTCCATCAACAAGGTAGAGAGATACTGTGAGACAGTTTAATTTTAAATGGAGGTTAAACATTTAAAACTTACAAAAATTGACAATAAGATTCAGAATTCTTTTTTTCATAATTCAGATTTCCTCCCTTTATTAGCTCAGTGGTTCAAGGTTTTATATTAGAAAAAAGATCTCTGGTCTTGTTCCATGCATTGTGAAATGGCACACTGACTTTCTCTAAAACTCCATCTGCTTTTCTTATGCCAGCATCTTTGTGACACCACAGTGTGTTAAATGGCTGTATTGAAAATGTTGATGGGCACAATAGAAATGGAAAGTGCATAGTTATTGTTTTCAAATGCTGTAACAGCCAAATGTACTTCTATGGTTACACTGAAGCACTTTGAAAATATGGCAATACCACACAACAGCTTACTGATAAAAGTTTGTATCATTTAGATAAGCTTTAGAGATAAGATTTTTCTTTTTTTTTTCCCTCTGACAAGCCATTAGAAATACAGTTCTTTTAGAGATAAAGCATGGTTTCAGCACTGGCCAAAACATCAATAAGCTCCAGAATATCTTTTCAGCCCACAGTAATAACTTAACTGTCTAAAAATCAAGTCAAATGATATCATGAGTTATTGGGGAAGTTGGGATTCTGTCTTTCCTGTCTGTATTTCTAAATCTGTAGAAAAAAAAATAACATTTAATTGGTGCTGGAGAATATTTCTGTGCTAGCAGCTTGGTAGAGTAACATGGATACTGAGGGAAATCAAACCAGAAGTTACTTTCTGTTGCCCTAACTCTACCATAAACCCTTTTGTATGTGTTCACTGTATTGCACTACCCAGCATGTGGGATGCACCTGGCTGGTCTAAAAGTCATGGTGGCAATAAAATATCATCACATGGTGCTGGTTTTAAAATTTATATTTCAGAATGTCAGTACAGTATCTTTCTCATGAGGAAATTTTACTTTATTTTGGAGTAGTTAATATTCACATTTATCCCACACATATCTTTCTAATCACTTATTGATCATATTTTACTTTCAGGCACCTTCTGAATAGAACTTTTTAAGTTTTTTTTCTTATATCTTTAGATCACACAAGATGCCTTAATTTTTCATAATTTCTCCCTATTCCCTGAGACAGAGAAAACTCAGTTGCTTCCATTATCTAAATAAAATATTTATTTCATTTTTACGTTCACAGAGAACTTCAGAAGTCTCTCTGGTGAAGTAAACCCATAAATTAGTCACTTGAAAGTGAGTAAAAACAAGATGATGCATGATTACCCTGGCTGCAGTTGAGAATGCTTGAGAATGCTAATTTATGACCTTTCCATAATAATACTAGAATGTTTCCTGATCTTAAATATACACCTATGATATTTGCTATATACCAGTGTTCCCACCATTCCTCTTCCCATTTGACATGTGGGAAGTGAAGATACAGAGATTTGTGCAGGAGTGATTGGCTCAAAGTCACCAAGCATAATTATGGGAAAGCCAAGAAAACTAACCTTAAATCTGGTTGCAAACTATTGAGCTGTTCATCTTTTGAGATGAGTGGTGCCTAAAACAATGGTTTGCCACTAGAAACAATAGTCTTTCCAATTTTCCAATTTTCCTTTTTAAGGTACTAAATAGCATTAAGCTTTCATGTGGACCAGTTTTACAAACTGATTGTAAACAATGATAGAAAGACCAGCAAATAAATTTCACAACTCTCAATTAAACCTTGTTTAATACCATAAATGTGCAAATTATTTAATATTGTTACATGTGCAGAAATATAGGAAAGAATTATTTATGTGGTCTTGTGGTCCCCTACTAGTTGATACGGAAACAGTGGGTAACACTGTGTTTGGAATAAAATAGATAGATTAGTTCAGCTGGAAGAGACCTACAGTGACCATCTACTCCAAATTCCTGACCATTTCAAAGCTGACCAAAAGCTAAAGCATGTTGTTAAGGATGTTGTCTAAATGCCTCTTAAACACCGACAGTCTTGGGACATTGATCACCTCTCCAGGAAGCCTGTTCCACTGTTTGACCACATTCTTAGTAAAGAAGTGCTCCCTCATGTCCGGTCTAAACGTCCATTGGCACAACTTTGAACCATTGCTATGCATGCAGTCACTGGACACTGGGGAGAAGAGTTCACCACTTCCCTCTCCACTTTTCCTCCTCAGGAAGCTGCAGAGCAATGAGGCTGCCCTTCAACCTCTTTTCCTCCAAACTAGGCAAGCCTAAATTCCCTAGCCGCTCATCCAAGGACATTCCTTCCAGCCCTTTCACCTGCTTTGTTCTCCCTCTCTGGATTCCTTCAAGTACCTTTATATCCTTCCTAAATTTTGGGGTGCAGAATTGAGCCCCAAAAGTGCTCAAGGTGAGGCCACAACAACACTGCATAAACTGGAACAATCACTTCTTTTGACTGGCTGATTACACTGTTTCAGGCATCCCAGGATGGGATTTGCCCTCAGGACTTCGAGGGCACTCTGCTGACTCACACTGAGCCTGCTGCAGACCAGCGCTCCCAGGTTCTTTCCTGCAAAACTGCTCTCCAGTCATTCCTCCCCCGATTTATTACTGTGCCCAAAATTACTCCACCCTAGGAGCAGAATATGGCATTTGTTCTTGTTAAATTTCATCCCATTAATCATTACCTAATGCTCCAATCTATCCAGATCCTCCTGCAAGGCATCCTTGAGTCAATAGCAGCTCCCAGTTTGGTATCATTAGCAATTCTGATAATGATGTATCCAGCTCCTGCGTCCAGAAAAATATAAATATATTGATATTTATTGATAAATATATTGAACAGGACTGGCCCTAAAATTGAACCCTGAGAAGCACTACTGGTGGTCAGTTGACAGACAGATATAGTCCCATTCAGTACAACCCTTTGAGTTCTGCTCTTCAGGCAGTTCTTCACCAGCACACCCTAAACACACTCATCCCATAGCTGGGCAACTTGTCCAGAAGGATGCTGTGAGGCACAGTATCAACAGCCTTAGTAAAATCCAGAAAAAATACATCTACCACCTTGCCTTCACACACAGGCAGATGACTTTGTCATAGAAATATATCAAATTAGTCATATAGGACTTTCCCTTTGTGAACCCATCTTGTCTGTGCCAAGTTGATTTCCTCCTTCCTGAATGAAGTGCTGCTTTTCTGAGGGATGTCTCAATCTCTCTCTAGAGTACTTTGAAACACTTTTCAAGATACATGCCAAAATAATGTGCACTTATTCCACTGCTAACTTGATTAACAGTAGAGAATAACTATGAAGGGCCTATGACCAGTCCAGAGCTATATCTCCAGTAGGGTGGGAGCTGTCAGTTTCATTAACAACTGGTGACTTCTCCCTACTGAAATCTCTGCCCTTGTATTCCTCAATCCACTTATCTCCATGACTTTCTCAATTGAAAAGTTTTATTTCTCAGAAACCATGAAGGTTCTTGGATGCCTTTTACCATTACAGACCTTTTATCACGTGACTTCAGGAAGAAGACAGGCAATTTTAGTCAATTGAAATCAAAAAGGTCCATTCATAATTTTGTACTGTCTAAATCAAAATTACCTGAAATCCAACACTAATTTTAAAGAATATTCTAAATACATTCAACAAATATAACTATGTAAGACTGCAAATGTGATTCAATTGCCTCCTTTAATCATGAATAGAATATTTTCCAGGCAATGCCATTTCAGGAATCTATTGATCATAATTAGAAAAGGACCATGAATGACTGCTTATGCTAAGATTGGATAAAATTATTCTTAAGGCTATTAACATTTGAAAGGAAGAAAATGTAGATAAGAAAAGGACAAACAAAACCCTGTTATTTACCATTTAAGCTTTGGGGTTTATCTTTGTAAAAGAGTTTAAAATGAAATTTTAGCGTACCATCAATCAGTGAACGCATCAGAAGATAAAAGTGGATTTGCTAATCATCTTAATTCAACAAAATGCTATGGTAAACATACAATAGACTCTATTTCTGTTAACAAATTAATGCTTATCTTCTGGTCAGATAATCAATAAAAATACAAATGGATTTAGCAGCCAGCATATTACCAAGCTTCTCATTACACATTGCACGATTTTATTGGCATCCACAAATAGAATTTAGGAAGCACAGTTTTGAGAGTTTTGAAATGGCAGCATATTTCTGGAGACCCTTAGTTGTTTCTTAATGTCCTATAGGCATTGACTACAGCTCAATGAAATCATGCATCTCTTAGAAAAAAACAAAACAAAACAAAAAGACCCCTGTGTGGAGTAAGTAGTGGCATGGTAATTTTCTAAGAAAATAATTCAGAATCGGGAAAAATATTAAGTTTTTAGGTGTTTGCACTTAAAAATAAAAAAGAGACACTATTTTTAAAGTATGTTGAAGTATGTTAGGCATATATTTTGTAAAGTCCCCCCTTATAAAGAGCAAAGTAGTAAATCCAAATTTTTTTTACATAAGAATAAAAACTTATATGATTAATCTCATATTTTCTGCTTTCCTTAGCGTGTACTAATTCTGCACCATTATTCCTATTATATATTGTCAGGTATCTTGTTAAAAATCATATTGAGGAATAAGAAGTTTAAATGCTTTTACTACAGCTAATGGAACAATAATTTGTTTTCCAACTTAAATGCCCTATGAAAGCTTGCAGGTAATTATGTACAAATAATCATCGATCATATTCTCTTTTGGCAGTGTTGTGGGTGAGCCATGGCTGGCTGCCAGGTGCCTGCCGAGATGCTCCTCCACAGGGGAGAGGGAGAAAATAAAATTAAAGAACTTGAGAATCAAGCTAAGAACACAGTGATTTCTTACCAGTTATTTTCATAGGCAAAACAGATTTGACTTGGGGGAGTTCAGCTTATTGCTAATTAATAACAACGTAAGAGGATGAGAAATACAAAACTAAGCTAAAAGCACTTTCCTCTTCCTCTTCTACCCAGGTTAAGCTTCAGTCCTTCGACCCTGACTTCTGTATCTCTTTCACTGAAGTGGCACAGCAGGATGGGGAATGGGGTGTGTACCAGCCCATAACAGCTCCTTCCTTCCACTCCTTCCTTCTCACACTGTTCCCCTCCTGCAATGTGCAGTCCTTCCACAGGATACAGTCCTTCATGGACTGTTCCAATAAGGCTCCTCTCCTTGGGGCACGGTCCTTCAGGAAGAGACTGCTTGAGCTGCAGCTCCTGCCAGAATATCTGCTCCTGCACAGTTTCTCCACGAGCTGCACTTTCCTTCTGACATGTCCACCTGCTTCAGCATGGAGCCCCCCATAGATCTGTGCTCCACCATGGAGCTCCATGGCTGCAGGAGGACAGCCTGTCTCACCACAGTCCTCTCTAAGGGGCTGCAGGGCAACTTCTGTTCTAGTGTCTGGAGCACCTTCTCCCTTCCCTTTTCTGTGGCAGTGATGTCTCCAGAGCTGTTGGTTTCACTTTTTCTTATTCTTCTTTGTCACAGCTGCTGAGCAGCATTTTTACCTATTCTTAAATATGATACCAGAGAGGAGCTAGCAGCTGGTGGGCACAACTTTGGCCAACGACATCTCTTAGGAGCTGTCTGCAACTGGCTTTGTCTGAAATGGGGTCAGTTTCTGTTTCTTCTCAGGGAGGCCACCTCTATAGCCCCCTCCCTGTTACCAAAACCTTGCCAAAAAAACCCAGTAGAAGGGTTTTTATCCTAATAGTAAAACACTTCCTTCTGGAGTAATTTGAACAATGGAAAGAACATAACTTAGAGTCAATTTATCCCTTTGTCTTATTTAACCAGATTTAATCTACCATTATTCTGTTGTGATCTCATATAAAGCAGAGTACCAGGGCTACATAAATTATTCAATACAACCCTGGCCATGCAGCTGTACATTAACTGTTCCAAAGAGGTCAAATTTGATATACTTCTCCATGGTGATAAGCTGTTTCCAATACTGTCATTCATTACATTAATCAGCAATGAAAAAGAAAGAGTACAAGTATGACACAGTTTGATTAATAACCATAGGAAATTTTACCTAGTTTATTGTTAACAAAGTAAAATTGTTTTCAAAAAACCATCCCGCGTGCTTCTGTTCTGTTAATAAAAATACATCCACTCCTATGAGTTTATAGAATCACAGACCAGTTTGGTTTGGAAGGCACTTTAAAAATAATCTGGTTCCAACCCCCTGACATTCCCTGCCATGCCTTATACTAGACCAGAGTGCTCGGAGCCCCATACAACCTGGCCTTGAACACTTCCAGGGATGGGGCAGCCAAAACTTCCTCTGGTCAACGTGTTCCAGTGCCTTACCAACCTCACACCAAGGAACTTCTTTTTAATATCCAATCTAAGCCTATTCTCTTTCAATTTTAAGCCAATTATCCCTGTTCTATCACTACATGCCTTTGTAAACCCTCCCTCTTCAGATTTCGTCTAGGTTCCCCTCATGTCCTGAAAGGCCACAGTAAGGTCACACCAGAGCCTCCTTTTCTCCAGGCCAAAGAATCCCAGTCCTAGCCATCTTTGTGTGTCTCGAGTTACCATGTATAAGCTGATGGAAGGGTTATATCATAGAATCACAGAATTACAGAATCTGTGCAAAGAAGCACCTGAGAATGATGTAACCAGTGAACATAAATTCCTTTGTTTGCTAAAATGTATAAAGAGTGAAAAGTTTTGAATGACCTCCAGACCCTCACCACCAAGAAGGCCAGGGTGAAGAAGGATCAACAGGATGTCACTGAATCCATGGGTGGTGACTGTCTTCTGCTTGATCTCTCTCCCCTCTCTTTTCTATTTCTTTCTAATCTCTCAACATCACATTTACTGTTAAATAAAATCCATATTATTGACTTCAGCATATGGTTTCCTTTGCACCTCAGTTCAGGCAGAGGCACCTCAGTAGTCAGATCTTAACTGTGTTTTTAACAGACATGAATTTTATGCATGTTCTGGGTTAAATTTTAAAAAAATGTTCAAATGTATGAGAAAATGAAGGAGTGTTTTTGGAATATAACCAGGACTTCGATGAGAACGAGGACTAGACATATAACTTGGCAGATTCGAGATAGCTCAGAGCTAAAAATCACCATGACCTTCAACGATAATGGAGTAAACATTCCATTTTTATTGATTCAACTAATTTAAAATCTCACAGCTTGCATCAATCTGCATTCCAGCCTACATGGAAAGGAAAATAGAAAATACTATCTATATGTTCAACAAAAGTGTTTTAATGCATTCAGGGAAAAAGGGAACCTTTCAAGCTGGATGGCTATTTGAAGGCTATTTAAAATTTGATTTAAAATATCTTTCATTAAGAAATACAAACAGAAACGATAAATGTGACTGTTCTGTAATTATTTATCTATAAAAATATTGCTCATAGAACTGAAATATGTTCTTAAAGAGACTTCACTTTGATAGTGCTTTTTAACAGACGATAGTGCTTTTTAACCCAAGACTTTTCAGGGAAAAAATGCAGAGATCCTTGGGTACAACACTGGCAAAAAAGGAATAATAAAAGTATATTTTATTCATGAATTTTCTTTCCATTCTTAAGTTTGTTCACAGTTTTTGTATATATGGAAGCATGAACTTCACGTTTCAGTTCTGCCAACTCTCTCAGGAAGATGTAGTTTAATCCTTCAAAACTTAGCACTGTAGTTTTTCTTTGTGTCCACACAAGTTATAGAAAAGTCAGATTCAGTTTTCCATGTATTTTTTTCTTAGAAGCTTGAAAAATTTCTGTGTCTGTATTGTATTACTAGGTATTTCTTTACAAACTGATCTGACTCATGTAGAAACAATTTCTTTTGTGTTTAAAGTCAGCAATTCAGGATGGTAGAGAAAAAAAACCAACTCCTGGCCAAGTCAGTTACATTTTCTTACATATCTACAAGAAGTTGTTTCTAAATGTGAGCATTGGGTACGGGTCACATTAAAAGGGCTGACTAAAGACTACTATCACTTCTTTGTGAAAAAAAGCTGTTACTCTTACTGGTATCCCCCTCTTGAAGCTGATCCTAAAGGGAAAAAAATTGCTTCATTTTCCTTTAGAACTAATGCACAGTATAACTCAAAGTCCTCCTTAATTGCCATTTCTTCAGGCTTGACTTCCCGTAATAAAACATTTCACCCATAGGTAAAGATATATTTGGCTGCTGAAGATTTAGCCATTTTCCTTAGATGGTGCCCTGTGGGAGAGACGAGGCAATGAAAGACTTATTTTTTTCTCCTAACTAATTTTCAGGCAGTAAAAAGGAGATGCTAGGGCTCAAAAATAGTCTTTCCTTGTTAAATATTTTTATTTTTACAGCACAATTTTCTGAAGCACTGTTTAATTGGAATATTTGTTTGATTTGGCCAAAAATATAGTGACCCTCTAATATTTTCAGATGATAGATTCTTCTCAAGGTTAGTTTCCAATTAAGGTCTTGATGCAGTAACCATCTCAGCTATTAGTTTAAGAATATCAAACTAATACAGTGTATTGATTTGGTGGGTGTATAATGTGTGTACAGCATGAGCATACATTTGGAAAGCTTTTGTGCCCATTACAAAATAAAACCAGAAAAGCTGCGGAGTTTTAATATGAAAATATTCTGATAATTGCACATTTTATTCAAGCTAGAACAGGTATAATACAAAAGTATTGTGACCAGGAGAAATTGATATGACAGTTTTTTTTGCTGAATGGGAAGGTCATAGGTTGTAGTTCACTGTTTTGCTTTCTTAAGATAGAATTTCCATATTGTCTGTCCTAAATTTTTAGATTTAGGATTATTTTTTTCTTAAATTTATCGCTGAAAATTTTTCTTTTAATATATTTATATTAAATTTTAAAAGCAAGTGTTGTTGCATGCAAGTAGGAAAAAATCATAAGTGATACAGGATTGATCCTGTGCACATCAAAGCCAGCTGACCACAGGCATGACACCAAAACGGAAGACAAGTAGTAAAGAGAAAAATCTGTTAACTCATGGGTCAAAGGACTGTAGCAGTTCAGGGCAGAATAACGGGTTTTTTTTCTAGTGAGGAAGAAAGAATTGAAGGCTTGCTAGAGCCACAAATAAATTTGAAATTTGCATCATCTCCAGCAGCCAGCATGTCCCATGCAATCCCAGATTAAAGGCGTTTAGCATAATTGAAGGCACAGATATCGACAGGCTTGATGAACTGCAGAAGGAAAGTTGAATGCATCTGAACTGAAATGTAACGAAGTATCTATACCTGTTTTCTTCACAAAACTCCTGCTTGCCTCTGTTCGTACTCATGCAAAGATTTCATCAATGAGAAATGTGGTAAAAAGCTTTTAGAACAGCACTATGTGTGTGTGTGTCAGAGTGTGCTTGTGTGTGCATAGAAGCACAAGACCTAAACCACAAGCTTTTTCTTTACCACATGCTTATCTTTAAGCTTGACATCCATTAGCAAAGCAGTATTAAACTACTAGAGGAGACCAAGACACAAAGTTATTTACAAAGTTCTACAGCACAATTTTACAAATATACAGAAAGCCATCAGGAGGCTTCGGAAGTACTTTGCTGTAAGTAGAGGAAGCTATAATGAGAGGCACTAGAGGACACATAATAAAGCTACATAGAATTCTGGTTATTCAGAAAAATAGAATTCAAATTTACACAGTTGCAGTCAAGGCCTACTAAGACGGGTATAGACTACAGTGTGGGTATATTTAACTGGAGGAACTGTCTCATTTTACTATGCAAAGCTGAAGAGGACTCAGAAATACACTAGATATGGGCAAAAGCAACCATATAGGCCATGCAGCAATGGCAGCGTCACACCTTAAGACCATCAATTGACTGTGAAAGATTTGTCTTCACAATTAAAACAAAGTGTCTGCCCTTTTTTTAGGGCCATGGTATGTTACAAGATGAGTGATGCAATGATTTAATCAAATCTTATAAACTTTTCAATCAAAATTTAAGTGTTATATATTACATGGTGTTAGAATAGGGATGAAAATGTGGACTGCAAGACCTTCTGGAGTCTAATGTGTGAGTTTAGTCTGATGTATCAGGAAAGATAGAAAGTGATTGAATGACTGCAGTAATCCATCAACCCGGCTGCATGCTGTAACGCTGTCTTCCTGCCGCAGTAATGTAATGCAAGCATTGATCACGCTGTTCCAAGATTCCTGTTCTCCAAGATGTTTAAGAAATATTGTATCTAAGCTTGTAGAAATAATGATAATAGTGAATTATATCCAAGCAAGGGGAAAGTGTGGTACTATGGTCCTATTAACTGCAAGGATCCTACACCTAGCCTCTCTGAAATTCTGCACCCTTTGGGATATTAGGATAAATTGTTTACTTGAGTTTGTAGAGTGAATGGAAAAGGTTTCCGGACATGTTTGAAATGCCTCTGAATCTCAGATGAGGATTAATCACCAGATGCAGCAAACAGCTGGCTCTGCCACTGTCAGCTCAGCCTGCAGCTGAGCAGTGCTGGCAATGGTGTGCTGTACCACCCCCATTCCCCGTCTGTGGAGGGAGCTATGAAGAAATCCTTTCATTCCGTGGGGACAAAAGAGTCTTGCTGCCTTTCACAATGGGAGAAGGGACTTCATGAGGCTGAAGAGACTTTCTCAACTGTTAAAGAGAAGAAGGTCAATGGCCTTCTCTTTAACCTAGTATAATAACCTAATATTTTATGGTATGGTGTTTCTATGCTTTGAAATAGCCCATGGTTTTAGACTTAACTAAATCCAGAACACAGTCACTCTGTTGACAAATGTTGTGATAATACTTAAATACTTAATATTCAAATATGTTTTTAAGTGACTAGAGATACCAGAGACCTGAATTCTGCCCCGCCAACAACAGTACAGGGCTGATGACAGGAAAGACTTGCATTAATAATTGTGTCTTCTGTATCTTCATTCCAAAGCCATAAAGTACCATCAACCCTATCTTACCCAACAGCAAATTGACATTTTACTTCTTAGACAACAGCAGGAGAATTGATCTCTATGTGGGAACAAACGCTAAAACATTTGGTGCTCTCTGGGAGTTGTTCAGCATATGCTCATCCATTGAAATGTTCTGCATGTTTCCTACATAATCGGGGCTGGACCTCAGCCATCCACAAAGTAGATGACAGCCATAAGCACCAGGCCATGAGCTATATTCTCTGTATGGCCTTTTCTCAGCACACCTTCTGTTCCCTCCACTCCCCAGAAGAGAACTTGTTTTCTAAATGTAAAGGTTTTGATTAAATGGAATTTCCCCTTTTTTGCCAAATCTGGTAATTGTTCATATTATCTTCACTTTAAATGAAGAAAGAAACAGTGTGCTCTTTGGCAGAGTGTTCCTTTCTTAGTTGGCAAACAGGAATTTATCATAATGGAATAAATTACATTATAGCATAACTTTTCAAAGTGTCATTAATACAAATATATATCCTTCCTTTTTGACAGAAGTGCCACTGCTCTATTGAAAATCTAAATTAATTTTCAGACTTTTATTGCTTCAACCATTATCCTTTACATCCAGGACTCTAAAATAATGCATTCATTTTACATGTTAGAGAAGTGCAGCCTGTTCATTTATCTTTTTCAATCTCCACAGCATTATAAAAATACCCAGAAAAAGTAATTTTTTCCCAAATGATCTTTACATGATAGCATTACTGTAACTATGGTCATATTTTATTTTCAGTTTATGGGTCTGTAACATGTAGCTACTAACAGTTGTATTTAAAGCAGAAGGACACGGCATTGAGGCTGGAACTTCTTATGCTGGCTGCAGAAGATCCATGAAACCATAGATGGTTTTATTTTCACTAATCAATTAGAAACTTGAAAGAAAGGCTTTATTAGCATTTGAGGAGCCAACGGATCTCTCCTCTGTGAAGATGGAGATCATTCACTGGTCCCTGGGGCTAAGTGTGTAGAATATCAAGACCTTTTCACTGGCTCTGAGATCAAAATGACATAACCTAGTTCACATTTACATATCTGTGCTCACTTGTCCCCCCAAAAAAGTGGGCAACATCAAAACTGCCAGTGTGGTGTGGTCCTTCTCATGTGCTATTTGGGCCAACCTCTGTTTGGGCCCAGTGCCACCTGACAGCAGCCAGAGCTGTAAAGGACCATGCCAACGACTGAGAAAGCAGCCATAACAGACTGCAGCTATGGTGCAATTACAGACCATAATTGTGGGGCCGTCTCAAAGCTGGACTTGTTTTATTTTTTTGTACAGACAGGACCCGTGAAACCTATGAGATAGTAACAGAAAGATGCTTAATATTTGCAGAATATTAATAAGATAAAAGCTAATGGAAAGATTACAGTGTGCTTTGGAATTAATTTTTTTGTGTTCTTGTTTCTATGAGAACTATAAATTTTAAAATCCTAGACCTTTTTTGATGCATTCTGAGCAATGTGCTTTTATTAGCTATTGAGGCTCTATTTTAAGGAAGCCTCATCATTCCAGATAGTTAAATTCATGGGTAAGTCTCACACAGGTACAAGTGGAGTACAATCCCCGCATGGGTTACTATTTCCTGCAGAAGGATTCCTGCGTATCACCAGCCCTGCTTTGATTTCCAGCTCTAAGCTCCCCTTTCTATCTATTTAGCAACTTGGGGTTTTTTATGTCTTTCTTACAGATTGACACAACAGGAGTAAATTCTCCTCCAGAAAGGTATAAATAGTAGTCTCAACTCATCATTAAAAGCCTATTTTAATCTTTGGAAACAGAAGCAATTTGGAGAATAGAATGGGAAGCACAGAAGCAGAATGTATAGATTACCATAAATAACACATAGTAGAGGTGCAATAGAGTGAGTATGTATCTCAAGCCCAAATCAATACCAGCAAACTAGCCACACAATAGATCTTTTACTCTGTACTGTGTAGTTAAAGTTTTGAACTGACTTTTAATTCATAAAGTTATTCCTTGTGGAAATAATAACTTACTAGCCAGATTTTACTTTTATTAGTATGTTTACAGGAAGTGCAAATGATCACTGAAGAAACTTGCCGACATATTAATGTTTTCATTCACAGCAAATAGAGTTGCCAAGTCCATGTCTTGTAAAACTTAACAACTTGGATCCAGCTGGTATATCAAACCAAGCTATGGCCTATCAGGTTTTGGAACATGACCAAGAAAACACAAAGAATTGCAGCGTAAGGAAAACATTTTTTACTTTCAAAAAATATAGGTGGTTAATTTTTTTTTCTCCAACAGCAATCCAGATGGGAACTTCAATGCCAGTCAAAATTTGAGTCTTAAAACACCCTGTGTGATTTACTCAAAGTTCACTAAAAGAGATGGTAAGGATTTTTGTTCTAAGTGCATGAACAATGCAAAATCATTGTAGATCCTTTTTTTCTTAGAGTTTTCTTTGGACTCAGTTTCGCTCTCATTGTAACAATTACAATACCTGAAAATCTCTGTATGTAGTTAGTCATAACTTTTTTCTAAAAACATTATTGCTGTGTGTCAGTGCTTACAGTGTGTTCTAAAATCTTCTTATATTTGTACGCTTTTTTTTTTGTTGTAGGATCACTTTTTTGACATTAAAAGAATACAGTTTTAAATACTTTAACGGTATTGCAGAGCTGATTATGCATGATGAGAAAACTCAGAAAATGTTTTCAGACTTAGTCCCAGACAATAGTGATAATCAGACATTTCTGTTGTCTTGTACATGAAACATTGCAGAATTATGATCTCCCATGTAAATTTGGTATAGTCAAAGTTCAGTTTGAGCTTCAGCCAAGTTTTATTTTTGAAAGCTAGTGCTAAAGGTACCAAATGGGCAATAGAAATGCTAAAAGAACTTTATTTTCTCCTGTTACTCCTGAATGTATAACCTTGAAGAAAAGAACTTCAGATGGAATTTTTGTTCTTTTTTGAGAATTATTCCTTATAAATTATGAAATTCTCTGATTTGTTATCTCTCTACATTTATGAAATTCTTCACTGCTTTATTTTATTGAATTATCTATAAAATTATACTAAAGACCTGAATATTTGGCTTCAGTTTCTCATAGTATTAAAAAATTTCTTATATTACTCTGTATTCATTATGAAAACAATACTTCTATTACATATAGGACAAGTTAGGCTCCTAAATATCACAGCAGGTGTCTTTAAAATGAGATGTAAAATACTCTGTGAAAACAGGGAGCTTTGTAAATGTACCACTGTTATTTTTTTTATATCTTCTTGGTGTTTCTTTTTCTTAATTATGTCTATCATAAATCAAAAAACCTTCCGTTTATATTACCAAAAACGATTATGTTTATTTCAAATATGAGTGCATTTATTTATTTTGCATTACATGGTGAAAATGTGTTTAACAGTCAGAACCGTCTGCTTTTAAAATCCGGACGATTACTTATAAGAATGAAAAATTGTGCAGAGCACATATCCTTTAAGAGTTAATATTACATGTATTATAAATATTTGGACAGTTTTCATTTATAAAAATTGCTACTTTTCCTGAGTACAGAACCTCTAAGTTTCTAAACATGGCATGACACACATCATAACAGGCTTGAGCACAGTTTTCATAGAATCATAGAGGCATAGAATGGCTCGGGTCAGAAGGGACCTTAAAGATCTTCTAGCTCCAACCCTCCTCTCACAGGCAGGGACACCTTCCACTAGACCATGTTCCTCAAAGCCCCATTTAACCTGGCCTTGAACACTTCCAGGGATGGGGCATCCACACCTTCTTTGGGCAACCTGTTCCAGTGTCTCACCATCGTCACAGTAAAGAATGTCTTCCTAAGAGCCAATCTATACCCGTTCCTGTGTCATTTGAAGCCATTCCCATCATTTAATACCATTAGTGCTCTGCAGGTTTGGGCAGCCTGTGGGGTGTTTACTGCAGCCATAGGGTGAGGATGCAGATATGACAGGCTGCAAAACAGCTTGCAGTTACACATTTCCTAGGCGCTGTTAGTCTGCAATACAATGTCTCCCTAAATATATCAGGTCAGGGGCAACTTGTACAGGGTTTTGTGGATAATGGGATGGTAGCACGTGCAGCCAGAGGCCTACACTACCCCTCAGATCTGTATTCAGTTTACTTCCAGTCAGGGTCAGGGCAACTCCACAGGGCTGCCTGAGCATCCCTCTGGCCAAGCCCCTCCTGGTAGCATGCTGAAAACTGCAATATAGAAGTGCCAGTAATCTTACACTGTTGTCTGTTTTATTTAATGATAAAACCATAAATCAGGGAGAATGACAGTATTATATCCTTTTCACCTTCTATTAGAGTTCAGTCTTCCCCTCATAGGAAATAAGTCTCTCCAGAGAGAAAGAGCTGATCCTAGATTGATTTCTGAAATACTCTCAAGCTTCTAGGATTTAAGGGGAGATGGAAAATTGATTTGTATTTCACATGCTGCATTCATTTGTGGAACATGTCTTCAGCTGCTGTAATATAGTATTTCTCCATTACAGTAATCTGTATGAAGCCTGATTTACATTAGGGTTTTGTAATATAATTCTCTTTTAACTCCCAAGACCTGAGGAGACAATATTGATATTCCTCACTTACTTTTGGCATGAACATGCAAAATGTTTGAAACCTTTTTCTTGAGTCAGAACTTAATGCTTCCCTCTCTGCCCTGTAAATGAACTCTTTTCTGAATATCACAATGAAGAGGGATAGCATTTTCAAGGCAGGAAGTAGGAGACATTGCTCTGTCTCTGCTACATGAATTAAATACCATTAAACTGCTGGCAAGGTATAACTGTTAAATGATAATTCCTGAGAGAAACAATATGATGAGGGTTTCTTTTAGAAAATATTCAGGTGAAGCCTGTATATTCATGAAGAATCTTATAGAATGCATAAAACAAGTATCTGTAATATTTGCCAGTTTATTCTACTCCCCCTGGTAAGCATCAGTTTATTGTTTCTTAACTAGAAATTGTACTGATTGTGAACACTGCTTCAGTCCCTTGAAACTATTACAATTGTCAAATAAATTTCAATTAAAAACCTGACCTTTCGCAAACGTGTAATGGCAGATCTGTTTCATTTATTTAAGTCATAGTCTTGCTTATTTCTGTTATGACTACATAGAAATATAAAACTAGTTTTGGTTAGGCCAAGTAAATGGAACAATCTGATTTCCACAGCTCTAAAACTCATTGAACAACAAGAGATAAGGAGATAAAAAATCAGACCTTGCTCAGTGTCAGGAGGGTATGGATTCACATATGGATTCCCATTTATGACAATTGACTTTGTGCAGCATGAAATAGATGTCTCAGTACCAAAATGATGACATATTGCTTTCATAAAGTCTCTTAAAATTGACAGAGACTCTGCAGGTAATCCTCCAAGGATTTTCAGCTTTTTATTGGCATAAACAAATGGGAACATTTTACATCCTCTACCTTTATTTCAATGGGTTTTAAAATGCAGTAAATTGTAGTATTTGTTTTTTGTTTTGGTGTTTTTTTTCTAGCATGCAATAAATACTTCCTTGATTGAGAAATACCTTGGAGGCACCCAGACTGATCTGTTACTCTGTTGTTGCACCGTGATTAAATTATTCTAAGGATCTAGACATCTGAGATTCTGCTGTGAGAAACCTGGGGTAGAACTGATGAGGAAAGCCAGTCTGACTCTGTGTGTGTATAAGGAGTCAAGTGAGGTTGGCTCAGTGGAGCTGCCCACTGTGAAGGTGCCTCAGTCCCAGTTCAGGTGGTGTGAGTGTGACCAATAGAGTCACTCCTGGACAGTCAGACAGGAAAGTTTCCTTAACAATCTTCTAGGAAGTTGCCACCAGCCTGTTGGGTGTTTAATGCAAAGGACTCTGAATTCTGTGTTAAACGTGCTAGCTACTTAGAGTAAAAATTTACATACATTTTTTCAGGAACAAAGGGAATTAACTATCAAACCAGAGAGTCAAACCAGAATATATGCCTAAATTGTGCTTTAATTTCATCAAGCTGTCAGTTTGTGACCTAGATGTTGTAAGGTAGGACGTTAGATTTTTATTGCTATTCCTTGCTTTAAAGAATGATCAATAGCATGATGGATAGTGCTAGGCAGAGAAAGAGTGGTCCTGGTTATATAAAAGATGCCAATTACATTTGCCCCGTGAAGCAAACTTTCATTTTTCAAAAGTGTTGATACAAAACAACTCTTTCTCTCAATCAGCACTTATTTGAATACTTCTGTACTCTGACTTGTTGTTCAAGAAAATATGGCACAGAAACTTTCCAGTTACATCACTGTCAGGAACATAACATTTCTGGCTTCAAAACTGTTTGCAGCAATGCTGTGTCGAAGAAGGCTGTTCTCACATGTCTTTAGCCATTAGCTCAGCTTAGTCTCCTGAAAGAAATTTCCTTGTTTTCATTTCTGCTAGCTGTTTCTCTGTTGTCTACTCTCTCTTTCCTCTAGTTCAACATATGGACTCAGTACAGTTCCCTAATCTTCAACCTGCTTGTCTAAAAACTGGCTATTGTCTATCTATGTGTTGCTGTTAACCGAGATGTAAGTCAGAATACTGTGTATCATTATTTATTAAATTAATATGATTATTACTTCATCTTACCACCAAAAAAGGAAATATGCCTGTGACATCTCTCTCTCAAATATTTCTATATCACTGTGATATCTGAGAAAAAAGGACGATAAAATTGCTTTTTCTTCCTTTGTCTCAGAATTAATTTAATATACCGTTAGGAAAAATTGTCTTTGTCACAGGAAAGCTTTCAATGGTTCACTGCCCTAGCATTATTCAACATGCATTGAATGCTGTTTTGAAGAGATGAAGTGACAAATATATGTGAAAAATCTGTAGTTTTGCCTGAAACACAGCATCTTCTTATATTCTCCCTCCGTTCTTTCCAAATCCAAAATTGGGTAGGAAAGACCAGGGTCAAAATTGAAATTAAAAAAAAATAACAAGAAAGAAAAGAAGCAAACATTTGAGAGATAAGTATTTTAGATCTGAACCCTGGTTTTGATAATTTAGAATTCATTTATTTATCATATTCTTACTTACAGATGCATATTTATAAAAATACTCATAGGGGTACTCTCTTCAATACCAAATTTTTTAAAAGAGACAAACTGAAAAGCTTGCAAATCTAAAACATCGTATTGTTTAATAATTAACATTTTAAAATTGAGTTGTCTTACTTCAGTATACCAGAATTGCACCTTTAAGAACTTCTGCAGCTCACATAATTTCTGACTGTGTGGAAATCAGATTAAAATATCGCTGAATTTCAATGTTTGCAGGTGTAATTTTTTCTTATATAATCCTACCTCCAGTATAACTTAGAAAAATAAAAGTTGTGAAAAGGTATTTCAGCATAAGATTTCTTTTTTTTTCAAATCTCTTAAAATTGTAATTGCATTGTTGACTATGTCAAAGCTCCGGTGTGGGAAGTTAATCATTAAAGTGCCCTATATTTTATGGTCTCTATTTCATACAGCTTACCCTGGCCAGCAGCATAGGCCAGATAGGCATATAATGAGGAATTAAACCTTTCATATTCAACATTTTTATCCTCTAATCTTTCTTGAAATCTACCACCATCCTCGCTTTCACATGATGTCCTTACACATTTGCTTTCTGAAATTATTAGTGATTATTTCTCTCCTCATTATGCATATGGCTATGTCTTTTCATTTCACAGAATGAGAAAAAATCAACCTTGGAGCCTAAATGCCCCCATAGTTTCCAATTGCTAATACTTCAGCTGAAAAAGAAGACTGTTTAAAGTCCTAACATCACCATGTGAATTTTATACTAAGGCCTTTGGAGGAAGAGTCACTGATAAGTGAATCCAGGTTCTGCTGCTGCTTTTTGAAGTATTCTTGGTAGCACAACACACCAACATTTCACAGTTGTGAGTGTTGCTTGTAGTAATGCCGTGTTTGGGTCTGTCATTTTCTCTAGGAAAGTAACAAGCAACAGCACAGTGCCATGCTGACAGCAAAATACTTGACAGTTTTGACCTGCAGTAGACAGGACATTGACAAACAGCAGCAACAGGATCTAGCTGAGGACATTTCATGGGTGCTGTGCTGCTTTGGTTCTCCTGATTTCTGCCCCTTTCCTTCTTCTCTTGGTGAGCTCAGATGATGCTCCTTCTTCAGAAGATGAAGTTCTTTTACAATAAGAAGCTTATAAACTGAGACTGTGCAGGCATAAAGTGTGAGAAATCCCTGTAGAGTGCGGCATAGGACAACAATTCTAGCAAAGAAACATTTGTTGTGATATTTTATGGCTCCTGGCAGTGAAATGATGATTGCTATTTTGAAAAGAGGAAAAAGAAAAGCAAAGCAAGTCTTACTTAAAATATAGGATGTAAATGTTGTAAATGACAGAAACCACAATGTTTCTCCACAGTTTTCTATAACAGGTTCCTTTAGCATTTGCTAATGTGCCCAAGGAGATTTTATGAGCTTGGCCAGTTGTTCTGCTGCTGAAACAAGCGAATAGGTGAGGGGAGAATCTCACAGAGATTGAGATTCCTTGAAGCCCTGAAGTCTAGATGCCAGACAACTTTTTGCTGAATCACACAGTCTAATTAATGCTCAATATTGTTGATGTATTCTCATAGAGCAGACTTACACTATGACAATTTTGTTTAAATATCAGGAAAAATCCCACAGAGAAGTCAACACAATTATTTCTTTCATAGAACCCATTGTTATATCATGTATAACAGGTTTGACATCATCTTAGCAATAGTTACCACATGATTTCATCTGAGATGAGCAGGGTCTGCTTTACAATTATAATATCTAGACTGCGTAAGAAGGTTCACGTTAACATATCATTTAATATGCTTTAAACAGGATATGAGTAAAGAAGAAAAGTCTCATTGCTATGATACACTTTGGTTCATACCATAATATTTATAGCCATAATTAATAAGTCTAAGTTCAAAATATAGCCAAAATTCCATAATTTCCAAATGTCATGAAAATACAGTTTTCCTCAGATAAAAACTTATTTGTGCACATGAGTAAAATAATTTTAATTTTTAGCACATTCCTAATGTTAGTAATCTTTGTTAAAGCACCTAAGACTGCCAGCTTCTCTCTTCCATTTAAGGGTCTCAGAGCTCATTACTAGTTAAAGAACCCAGACATATTTATAAGGTGTACAAATGTTATCTTCATTTTGCAATAGGAATAGTGACAGAAAATTATCTTCCAGGAAAGTCACTGAAATCTGTTTCAGGCTTCCTTCATCCCTTTCCTAGTCTAGGTTTGTGCATATTCTAACTATCCCAGCACTGTTGCTTCAAAATTGGAAATGTTTCAGCCAGTAAGAATCTAGGAGTGCTGTTACAGTTTTGACTGATCCACCCTTGCAGCTTAGTATGTACACTTATTTCTTAGTCAGTCATTTTCTTGCACTTATATTTGCCTAATGATAGAACAGTTCTACCTTAGTAATTTAGCATAGTGTGCAAATTTCCATACTCTGACATGCAGGCAGCTATTATTAGTCAGGCAAAGTACAGGGATTTACATTAATCAATATATTGCTCTTTCTCAGTTACTTTATTGCAATTATCTAAATCTCATAGCCCTGATCATTAAGAAAGAAAGGCCTTTGAGAAAATTGAGATGAAGAGAACAGAAGTTTTGAAATTGCAAAGTTTTTCATTGATAATGACTTTGTGGACCATGTGTTCTCATCATAAAGGTGGGAAAACTTCTAATAGGTAAAGACATCAAAAATCTGGGTGAGGACACCATTTTATAAATATCTATAAGATAAAATGTATTGCATAAATCTGTAACTCACCTTAATCTGTTATGTAAAGCAAGCTTTTTCCCCTATATCTAGTTTGTTGATAACTATATCCTATGAAATACTTAACACTTAAAATATAAGAAGATAAAATATTCTCAGCAAAGCACAGACACTTATAGATACCCTAATAATTATGCCATTAGAAAAATTAGAAACATAGGGTCAAATTTCTCAGTATTATGGATTATCAATACTCTTTTGACTCTGAAAGAAAGATGGTCTAAAGAAAATTGTCCAAGATATGTAAGTGACTTAGAAGTTCAACTGTAGAGAATTCCATCCTACTTTGTGTAGGCACATTTTCAACACTTTGGCTTATTTCTTCTGGGGAAGATTTAAGAATAAAACATCTTAGATGATTCATCCTTCTCTTCAGGAGCACTCAGGGTGATAAAACTGAGAGAAAATATTTCCCATAAAATAACAAGCACAATTTTTCTTCATAAGAAGACAAATCCTCTCCTTCACCTTGCCTTCAATATGCTATGGTCTAGTGGCTGGGACACTCCTGGGGAATTGAGATACCCTTGACAGTGGAAGATTACAGCCAGTTTATATCACGAGTTGATTTGGCCATTAGGCTGCCAAATTTTTTTGAGGGGTAGCTCTTGCTTTAGACATAGAATCATATAGAATGGTTAAGATTGGAAGGAACTTTTAAAGATCACCTTGTTCCAACCTTTCTGCCGCGGGCAGGGATGCCATTCACCGGATCAGGTTGGTTGTTCCTCATCCAATCTGGATGAGGATGGAACATCCACATCTTCTCTGGGCAACCTATTCCAGTGCCTTTCCACCCTCTGAGTACAGAATTTCTACCTAACATTTAATCTAAACCTCTTCTCTTTTGGTTTAAAACCATTGTCCCTTGTCCTGTCTCCACTATCTGGCAATGTAAAAAGTCCCTCTCCCCCCTTTCCATAAGCCCCCTTAAGGTACTGAAGTGCTTCAGTGAGGTCTCCCCAAAGCTTTTCCTTCTCCAGACTGAACAAGCCGTTCATAGCAGAGGTGCTCCAGCCCTCTGATCATCTTCATGGCCTCCTCTGGACCTGCTCTAACAGGTCCATGTCTTGTGTTGAGGATTCCAGAGCTGACTGCAGCACTCCAGGTGGGGTCTCGTAAGAGCAGAGTAGAAGGGCAGAATCTCTGGACCTGCTGGTCACTCTGCTTTTGATATAGCCTAGGAAGTGGTTGGATTTCTGGATCATGAGTGCACACTGTTGACTCATGTCCATATCTTTGTCCACAAGAAGCCCCAAGTGCTTCTCCACAGGGCTGATCTTAGTGAGTTCTCCCCTGTCTGGGATTGCCCCAACCCAGGTGCAGCACCTTGCACTTGGATCTATCAAACTTCATGAGAGGTTTGTGTGGGCTGACTTCTCAAGACAGCTAGAGTCATATACACAAACTTCTATAGCTCCTTGGGCCTTATTTCCCTCCTGCTAAGCACAGAGTGTGCACAAGCTGCTGTCTGTCAACAAGTCCCTCACCCTCTTACACAGTTGCATTTTAAGAGCAGGAGGGTGTGTTCTGGTTACACCCAAAGTTAGAGAGGAGGACATGAGATAACCTGGCATGAAGATGAAAACAGAATGGAGGGGAAAGTTAGAAGATTCCAGCATCCCAGCTGTACTGTGATTTTATACATGGGATGAGTGGTGTCAGCCTATTACATAACTATATGCTACAGCCCTCCTTATGACAACCATGAACAGCTTGGTTTTTCAGACTTAAAAACCAAGATTAGTAAATGTATTGCAAAGTTCTTCAATTTGTGTGCCTGCACAGTAGCCATCACTCAGGAGTTTTCTGGTTATGGCCAAGGTGTCAAGGATTAACATATGACAGTTTAGGCTAAGCCAAAAAAGGCGCATGGGAGAAAACAGAAAAGAAATTGTGATATAGTTTTTTGATTTCCAAAGTATTAAAACCTAGATTTCTTATATTGCTGGTATTGTCTTTAATGATTTCAACTACTGTTTTGTGCAATCATTTTTCTTTAAATAGTCTCCTTGCTGCATGCATGCTAATACAAACACATCCACTGTAAAAATTCCTAATTTCTATTAGTTGCAAAATATTAGAGCTGCCACTGCCTCTTGAATTAAAGGTCTGTACAGGATAATTGTATACCCTAGAATGGGTTTTTAGGGCAACTTTCTACCAGCTGTTTTTAAGCCATGCAAAGCAGCTAGATCTGGGACCCAGTCCTGTTCTCAGTGGTTTAAGTTTAGTATACCATTCCCCAAACTAGGAGCTGTAAATATTTGTACTTCCCAGCAACTTTGCAGCAGCTGACATAAGGTACTCATTAAACTGCATCTTCCACTCCAGTTATCTTTGCTTTTTTATTTCCCTCATGAGTTTTTGCTCTTGACTAATGCCAATAGTGCTGAGTTTTTGCAAAACAATTGCTATATAAAATGTACTTACATTTGATATTCATTTCCTAGTTTCTCCACAACCTATCAGGAGTGGTATAGAAGTATTGCCTATATTCCTAGAAAAGATAACTTTATAGGATTGATATATATTAATATGAAGCAATAGACACCTATATTTGGAATGGCACATGCATGTGTTTATTTTTTGTGAGTGGAACCCTGGAACTCAAATATAAGCACATATAGAAACATGGTAAGGTTTTGTTCTGAAATTGAAGGCTCTGAAAATACAACAGCGCAATTATAAAAAGAGTGTACCACATCAAGAAACATATCCTCAATCTCAAATTTACAGAGATGAAAACACTTAATCATGTCTGAAAATCAACTGAGAAGGGCCTAAAGTAGTAGCATATATTGTGTCAAGAGGAGGAGTGCTTAAATAATTTCCTGCTTTTTCAATCCAGAATGTTAGTTTGGCATCTCATCTATTATTTATATACACATATGTATAAAATGTATATGTATGTATGTATTTATATGTGTGTGTCTGTGTGTGTATAATGGGTGCTTAAGAAAGAAAAAGAAAAGCACCAGTAAGCTGTTACCTGCTGAAAGAAATCCTGATCTAGCAATATCTTGAACACAGGGAGGCCCTTCTTTCCAACTTCTATGGACATCATTCAAAACTTAATTTTCAGATCTAAATTCCTGAACATGGCTCTGGCTGACATGACAGATTGTTCAGTCTGCAGTACAATTTCTTTCTTCATAACAGGAAAAGACAAAATGCAAGGTTTACTGCATGGTAAAACTTAGTTAGGTCTAAAGTTATCCGTAAGTCTCCCAAGTTCGGTAGCAACTGATACGGAGTTTTAAACCCCCAGTTTTAAAGTACCTGAAATCCATTCTCAACTTTTGTGTATTTTATTGCTCTTTATCCTCACCAGGATCTCGATTGAGATTTTCTTTAAAAGCTTTTCTAAATTAGATTCTTATTACTAAGGAGAAAAGTAGTATCTCTGTTTACCCTTACAAATGGGAAAATGTTTGACTGAATTTGTAGTCACATTACTTTGGTATAGAATGAAAGACAATTAAATCTAAGTGGGAAATCTGATAAATAATTCACTGCAAGAGCTGAGAGATTTACAATAGTTTTTCTTGTAAGAAATCCAGAAAGATATTTTGTCTTCTGAAGCTGAACAAGTCTAGAATAAAAGTGAGCACCTGAAAGGAACTATTGCTTCTAATGTTAGCCAGTTTCTCAGAGTCAAGTTTTTGCCAAGAGCATCAGTTAGCTTTTTTTTTCCTGGGATCCTGAAAGATTTCATGTATTTTCTTTTGAGGCCTTTAAACAGAAGCTTATGAAATCTTCAATATAAAACTTGGGTTGATTTTCAGACTCAAAGAATACAGTGATCAGTCACAGAATTACTGATTGAGGCTGAGTCTATGGTAGATGTATGGTTTTTATGTCTGTCAGCTAATACTGAGATTTGTGTGCAAGTATATCATTATTCCTAAAGAAATATGAACCTAGGGGGTACAAACTGAACCTAAATAAAACAAAAATCCATAAACTTAATAAAATCCTTTCCCACATGAAGGAAAAGAAAAATATTCTGCCATAATAGAAGACAGCAAAATCACAGGTTTTTACAAATATCTGTGAAAGAAATAACAGGCTAGCATTTAATGAAAATTTGCTTTGAGATTTAATGAAAAAAACATGCTGTTGCTGATGAAGTTGAAATTATAGTGAACTATATTGTTTGCTGAATAAAATTAGGATGTAAAGAGACAGATTGCTAGGAGAGAAGCAAAAGTGAATTCTGGGGATAATAAGGCTTTCATCAGGGAAATAATCCAAAATGTCTCTGGGTCTATAGGGCTTTTTCTTGTCTTTGCTGAATGTTTTATGGACATATTAACACCAAAAAAAAAAGGATATAGTGTTTTGTAGAAACTATGTGTTTTTTCTTCAGCTTCCTTGCCTAATGGCAAATATTTGCAGTTTCATGATGCTACTCAAAGACTCATATTCCTTTGAGTTTTCATGTCTGACATAAATGAGAAACATTCTGAAATATGTAGCAATTACAAAGAATATGTAGGCTTGATAGTTTGTCTTTTTGGATTTTTAGACACACAAATCAGAATGAGATTACTGTTATTTTAAAACAAAAAAAAAAAGTTTTTCTCTAAAAACCTGCAGTTAAATTAATATCATTTAAGACTGTCCATGGACTTCATAACTTGATCTGATATCACTTAAAGGTGAACACCCACCCACTGTTTTCAACAGAGACAGGGCATAAAAGAGATGGAAAACAGAGAGCTGGGCTTGTAGTTTATTAAGGCAGAATAGGATTAGCCACAGCAAAACTGTTAATGCATTATTACATAGGAATTTAAATATTGCATGTGAGCCCAATTGCTTATACAATAGTATTAAATTTATTCAAATGACAACACTAATATGCACAGAATGGTGATGAGATTCTTCTTTCAGTCTTTGATAGATATATTGTCCTGATTTGTCAGGTAGCTACATATATGTCTTTTGACATGCAGAACTAACAGTCTGCTGTAAATTGTTTCAAATTTGATATGACATTTCTAGATAATTTAAAAATACCAGTGCTATTATTCTCCCTGTTTAGCTAGACCTTTTTCTGCTAGAGATATTGGGCTTTAAGTCATTTTGATAACTTTTCAGGGAGACAGATTTTATTAAAAGTATGCCATAGATATTTTCCCATCCTGCACCTGCTCAGAATGCTGCCCTCTGTCCTATTATCCCAATTAATTACATAACTGAGAATTTGGGGTTCAAATTTGTATGCGAACCTCATTGTTGATTTTGATTTCTATGTTCTTTATTTGAGCTTTCAATGAGATATGTTTTGATTTGCATTTTGGTTTTAACTTTTTCTTTTATCTTGATGTCATTTCAAGGCCCATAAATTTCAGGCAGGACATCTTTTATGTCTGATTTCTAAAGCTCTTTAAGGATTGCTTTGTGGTTTCAGATAAATTATCTTGTTTTGGCCTGTATTTTTGCTTGTTAGCCGTTACATATTGCAGTTGGCAATACTTCTTCCACAAGATTTTTGCTGGGTTTGATGTGATCCATACTCTATTGGGTTATGTTTCCCAACCCAGGGACCATTAGCCTAGTTATGTGGATGTTAGCAGAGACATTCTCATTAGCTTCCATAAAAGCAGCCAAAGCAGAAAACTTTTGCAAAATCAGCAAATTGCTGTTTATAATCTCCAACAATGCTCTAGCTCCCTAAATCAGCAGAATTGCTGCAACTTGTTTCACAGGGAGTCTGGCCAGCGTGCATGTCATCAGAAAGGTTTTTTTCAGAACCCAGCATATTTAGACCAGCCTCTAGGATGTAACAAACCCAAAAGTCTTGTTAAGAGCACCTGTGATAAGATCTTTGATATAATTTCTGATTAAAAGCTCTTCCTTGAACAGGACAAACTGCAATGAATTAGAAACTAATTCCAATTGATCACATACAAGTGTTTGCCAATGAGGAAGAACTGAAAGGAGATAGGGGAAAATTGTATTAAAATGAATTCATCTTTCATAAAAAAGAATAAAACAGTTAGACATATTTATACCACTGAAGATAGGTTTCAGATGCTTTTGCTTACTCTGAGAAATCTCTTCTTATATAATGAAACACAGTGATGTCACAATCAATCTGACGGATGGGGAAGAAAAAAAAGTTACATTTTTCTTTTCATGACAGCAAATATTAACACATTATACACATCAATGCATACAAAAATCACATCATTTAGAAGACATTCTCTGCATGAAATATTCTTCAGCACACAGCATTCTAGTTGCGAAAGAAAAAAAAAAAAGGGTTGGAAAAAACCTCCAATGTTCTTTTAATACAATATGATTTTCTGGTGTTTGTACTTAATAATCTTAGTTTGTTCTCAGTTATTGCTCTTATATATTGTTGCCTTGTATATAAAAGATAGATCTTACCAATTCCTTTCATCAAGTATCCACTCCCTATACTTCTTTTCCTATCCTTAATTGATTGGTTTGTTTAAATTTTACACAAACCTTTATCCTTCCAAACTACACTTTTTTATAGAATATCAATCTTCTGTAAGAAAAAAAAAAGCTTCCCTTTTGCTGAAGAGACTTAAAATGTGCACAGCACACAAAAAAAAAAAAAAAAAAAAAAAAAAAAAAAAAAAAAAAAGAAAAAAAGAGGAAAATATATTGTGTATTTATTTGCCTTATCAATTTTGAACATACATCAGTTAAGTATTCACACATTATTTATCTTCTTTTCTTTTTCTCTACGGTGTGGAACCAAAGGACAGTGTTTCAGAAAGGCAGTACTCACAGTTCAAAGAAATAATGTTTAAGGTCATTATTGCAGCACTGAAGCATTTGCTTTCTCTTTGTGCATCAAACTGACAGTTTTGATGAAAGATAGAGCTGCTGTTTCTTCCAACTTCTTTCTCAAAATAATATTTTTTTTATCTTTTAAGCAATTGTCTTTCATGTTTACTTAATTTAATTGTGCAAACTGCAGAATTGGACAGGAAAGCAGATGTGGCCTAAAGTTGCAATTACACACAAAAATCTTCAAAGACTTAGTGAAGAGAAACCATTTGATGAACATGATCGATGTAGCTGTCATTTGACAAACAAATGTAATCATAACAGATGCCTCTGCATATTGCTGGTTAGTTTGCTTCAGTTAAAGATAAGCAGACTATTTAGTATTCAGGTTTTTTCTATAATTTATGAGTTTGAAACTTAAAATTATTGTAATGCTCTTCAACAAACTAGTCTATTTCAGAAAGCCATAAATTCTCTCTGACCTGAAATAATGCAAAAGTCCTAATATTGAACTTGGAAGAAAATAAAATAAGGCAGCAAAAAGAGTGGAAATAAAATATCAGAAACTCATTTTCAAACATAAAGGGCAATTTCTCACATACAGCCATGAAAATAAGAAATATGGTACATAGGAAAGAATTAGAAAGCAAAACCTTTCTGAACATAATCATTGTATATAAAAATTCCAAATTCCAAAGCTGCAGCATATGGAAACAGCAGGGGTTTTTACACTTAATTGTGTGATGCAAAAACCTAAATGCTTTAATTTGGCTTGTATTGATCTAATTCCAAGGTCACTGAAAGGTCTGCAAAGTGTTGAGGATGAAAGAGCAGAGGACTTAAACAAGCATAAACCTTTCCAGAAGTAAAGGATCTGGCATCAGAGTAGCTCTTGTAAAAAAATAACTAACCACACAAACCAAAATCAGGGACATGCACAACACAGGCATGTTCAAGCATGTACACACAGTGGCAGCTACAGCTGTGGCACACGAAATGGATTTTGGAGAATAATTCCCATGACTCTCATTTCTAGTTTTCATAAGTAATTTAAGCATCTTTCGCCTCATTTCAGAAAAAGTAATCTCTGATTTTAGCAATGATATGTGGTTGAAACGAGGGACACCTACTTCACACTTTTGCTGCCACAGGCAATCTGGAAGACATTCATGCAACTGAATATCTACTGGCACAATAAATGGCCACTAAACTATTTGCTACCCTTAATATTTTGCTCTCCTAGGTGACTACCTAATCTGCCAGTCTGGTAGGGCCTGTTCTATGGATCGCTGATGCCTCATATATTTCTTATCTACCTTTTCATGTTTGACTGCACTAGAGCTCACTGATCAGCTAAAATAGCATTGGTTAGCTGGCCATCCAGCTCCAATGGTGAATCTCTTCCCAAATGTTTTGAGTAGCACAATGTCTCTTGGTTTCTAATAACTAAGTTTCATTTTATTGCCTAGCTTGCTACTGGATTTCATTTTTTGGTAGTGAGCTCACTGTTTAGCATCTTGACTTGATTTCTGACACTGTGCTGAACCTACATTAACCTTTCTAACCATTTTTTCTCCCATCATACATTCTTTAATTCACTATCTTCTTAGTGTCTCCTTCCTTTCCTTTCACCCTCTGGCAGGCTACCACATTCTTGTCACTTTGACTGCCCTGCATTAGATGGTGTGTACTCTCATAGCTCTCAAGCTACTGATAGCTACCATATTTCTTTTCTTCATGTGGCAGGAAGCCAGACTTAAACATAAAACAAATAAATAGCATCAAGTATTAGAAAACTCCAAGCACTAACATTTTTTCTTTCTTGCTTTCAGCTCTACCCTAATGCCTTGAGCAAGACTGTTACACTACTGCTTAAGAAAAATGATGTAATCATTAAACCCTCAATGTCCACTTTAAAGTGTTAACTTCTCCAAGCCCAGTGCAGTTAATTTTGCAAAGGAATATAATTTTGTTTCATTAATATTGACATTTTGTCCCAGTGGTCAGAGAACAGTCTCTCCTGAAAGACCTTTATTCCCTTTTATCCTTTTAACCTGATCATCTGTAATCTTATTCTAGCCTAGAAAACAATAGTAAGAATTCTTTTCTTCAGTCAGTATATGTTAAATTTTAAAGAAAAAGCTAAAATACTCATTACTAGAAAAAAATTAGTATTGTACATAGTATTACCATATGTCTCATGTTGTTTCTTCCTACCTAATGACCGACATTTGATTTTTCAGATTTTTAAATTTTAGGATTTAAAAAATATTATATTCCTATGCATGTTATGTTCTAGATTTCCTGAGCAATGTTCAATGCAAGTAAAATATAATCTCAAGAATGAAATGTTTTAGTACCTTTGTTTGCTTTTCTGTAAGCCACTTGCCATCCTGGAATATCAGAACCTTTCATCCAAACCAGAATGAATCATTTCACTGCAGGAAGGCTATTTTTTATATAAACACAAAGGGGCACATAATGGTTTTCCTGTAAGTACTTTTGATTCCTTAATTTGAAGTACCCAAAGTAATTGCTGTTTCTGAATATTTCTGGGGCCTTCTTCATATTATACACATGCTGTGATACTAACTAGAGGAAGAACAGGGAGAGGGGCAAAGATACTGATGGTTCTTGGAACAAGAATATGGCTAGAAAGATGGGGTAGGGGAGATAAAAAAAATTTAAAACTTTTTTTTGAGAATCACAGATTCATGAAAATTCGTAAGGTATGGGCTGACTAAACTAAAGTCAGCTGGAATTTTGGGATGAATCTGTTTTAACTTCTTCCTCATACTGAGAACCCCAAGATGAAATGAAGTAAGTAAGAAAGAAATACAATCTCTATTAGACTATAAATTAAAACATGAAAATTCAAAATAAAAGAAAGAATAGAAAGTTTTGAAGAACTTTACTAGTACAAACTTCAACAAATATTTTAGAAAGCCCCTGCTGTCACTTAAGAGAGTTTCCTAGCTGCTGTGTGTTCTCCTCAGCAATTTCACTTTGTACTGCAAACTTCCAACTCCTTGCATTAGATCTTCCTGTCTCAAAATCTGCTGTCTGAAAGACTGAATTTAATTAATTTCTTCCACGATAGGATAAAAGGCTCCTTCTTTTCAGGGAGTTTCACCAAAACTAGTTTCTCCCATTTTAAAGGAATGTAGAGTAAATGTTCTGTTGAGTCCTGTGTACAGTTTTGGGCACCACAGTATTAGAAAGACATGAAGCTATTAGAGGGCATCCAAAGAAGGGCCATGAGGGTGGTGAAGGTTCTGGAGGGGAAGCAACATTAGGAGCTGCTGAGATCCCTTGATCTGTTTGGTCTGGAGGAGACTGAGGACAGACCTCATTGCATGTACAACTTCCTTGTGAGGGGAAGAGGAGAAGCATGTACTCATCTATTCACTCTCATGATTGGTGACAGGACTTGAGAAAATGGCATGAAGGTGATTTGGGGGAGAATTAGGTTTGATATCAGGGAAAAGTTTTCCACCCAGAGGGTGGTTGGGCACTGGAACAGGCTCCCCAGGGAAGTGGTCACAGCACTAGCCTGACAGAGTTCAAGAAGAGGCTGGACAGTGCTCTCAGGCACACGGTGGGACTCTTGGATGTCCTGTGCAGTGCCAGGAGTTGGACACGATGATCATGATGAGTCCCTTCCAACTCAGCATATTCTATGAACTACAGAGCTATCATCCACAAGAGATTATAAAAGTACAATTCTGTACATTGAAGCTCTGCAGAAACTCTCAAAATCTGGTGTGCCATGACCTGTGCACTATAGAACCATCATTTATCTCTTTGTGATTACCATGAGGGAGTTCCTTGCATTTACCCTTTGGGTAAGTCTAATTCATACAGAAAAATCTGCATGTATTTTTCTTAATCATCCATATTTCAGAATCAGATTACTTTCTTTCTTCCTTACAGTAAGTAATCTCAATAAGTGTTGCTGGGTTGTTAATTTTTAAAGCACTATATATGCATATACATGTAAGTATGTATACATATATATAAACATATAAAAATAAGTACACACAAATATATTCCAGTCATCTGCCTTTGCATCCCCTAGCACCAGTATCTTTTTGAACTCCCAACCCCATGCTGAACACTGACTGAACATCCTGCAGTTCATCTCAGTGCTACTGTGCAGTGTCAGAACACTTGGCTGCAAATCAAACTCTTTTTTTTTTTTTTAAGTACTCAAAGAAAGTTTAAAAAGGCTGAAGGTGACATTTTGGCCTTGAGGCTTACTTCACGTTGTTGAAATACAGAATTTTCTTCCTTATGCCCTGAAGAAAAATTTCTGAATGGGAAGAACAAAAATAACACTTCCTTGTATACTGATCTCTGTAAAGGAACAGACTGTCTTGATTCACAGCAGGCACCAATATTGCCTACAGCCAGTGCTCAGGATATGATTTAGCAGGGTTTTGCCCCTTGTTTGGAACGTTCCTAATGTTTTTCATTTGAAAGAACAGCAGGTAAAGCCCCTTATCCCCATGAATTACTGTCAGGTATATAAGTTTGGCTGCAGTTGTATTCCTCCCCTTTCCCTCTCCCCTCCCCTTCCCTCTCCACCCCACCCCTCCCTCACATTTGTTAGCACCCAAAAAGTAGTTGTTACTCCAAGACTGGAAATTTTAAATTTAAGTTGGAACTGAAAGAAGGGAAACACTGAAACAGAAATCAAGGAAGAGATCTATAGCCACTTACAACACTTTTTGCACTGACATAATTTCCCAAGGGCTTCAATTTTTTTCAGCAGAACTAGAAAAAAATCATTATTTTGTCAGTCAGATACTGCAACTAACTTTCACAAAAACAGCCAGTTCTAAAGAGCTGATGTAAATGCAGATAGACAAATTCCCCTGATCTACTTCCTCTTTATGCACTGTCTTGACACAACTGCTGAGCTTTCACTTCTAGGACCAAGTTGAAGTTTGCCTTTCCTGTCCAGCGTTTTGTGTGGTTTGCACAATGCCTTGAAGAAATCAGGGTTGGGGTTTTTTTTCCCCTTTGAGTTACTACTTTTTATACTGTGTTTCTTTTTGTAGATATTTTCACTTTTGTGATGTGATAAATTGTTGGCCGAGAAAGATTTAATAAATGCATTCATATAAATACATTTCTATTTCTTTTAGCTTATAAAGCACTGATGAAAAAAGAATTAACCAGAAGAATTATGCTGTGGCATGAAAACGAATCTTAAAGAGACAATCAACACTGCGCGCCTGTTTAGTAGGTATCTGCAAATTGGTTTTCAGCCTGAATTCCAACAGGATTTTGGATGAATAGGCAGGAAATTTAGTTTCCTAAAAGGTTATATTGCTTCATTTGGAATGTCTTCTGGATTTGTAGCATTAGAAGACAACATTCCATAAAACAGGTTAGTGTTGCTGCCTTTTACTTCATCAAATTGCTTCCTGATAGACTTAAGATGGTCTTGTCTGAACTACAAAGACATATAAGAGTGCAATTTAGATTCCAGTTCTACTGTCTATGGACAACATGAAATACATATGACAACACTAATGACAGTAATAGCAGTGGTCCCTACATCACTGTTCAAAACTTTTTAAAACACTACCTTTGCTCACAAGAAAAGAATTGCTCTGACTGTTCAAAAGTTGATAGCAAAGGACAAGACACAAGCTGCAGATGACTAGCTGTATATTTTTGTCTTTAACAGGTCTCACGCTCCTTCAAATGTATCTTAAGCCTGCATACTGTAAATCTGACTGCCTTCGTTTCCCTTAAACCTTGAACTGCACAGCTTTACACTAAGTAAATGAGGACATGCAGTGGAGTCTCTTTGCACAAACATGTTAAATTTTTTCTCCCCTTCAGTATCTTGTGAACAACAGAGTGATTAAAATTACAAGGAGACAGGTTCTGAATAGACTACTAATGTATTGTTTTCACAATAAATATCCCACAGCATGAAAGCACAAAACAATAAGCTCTCCTCTTTACTTTTCCCAAAAAAGCTTTCTTGCATTCCCTTTAGCCCTCTTATTTGCATCTTTATACTGAAGTGAGCAGATTGCGCATTGCAATATCTGTCTACATTCTCTCTCATCAGTTATATTGAGTGTCTTTCTTCCCACTTGATACCTAGAAATTTACATTCCAATTCACTTGTTCTTGAATCCCAAGCTTAGTTTGGAAAAATCAAAGTTTGCTAGCCTAGGGCATACTAGTGTACAGTTCAGCATCCTAATACTCCCAAAAAGCCTTGGCACTGCTGTTTCCTGCAGATTTCCTTGGCCCTGTTTCTGTTAGTCTAACTTTAGACATGCAGCAGGATGTTACCATTACCTTAGCCTAAAGAGCACATAGATGTTGTATCACAGTGTGTCAATCTTGCGGTGCGTGACACATGGATCCACATTTATCTAGGACTGAAGCAAATTTTGACACCTAGTATACATGTGTAGTTATATGCATCTGTTCACATGCATATTTTAAGCCTTTTTTAAAAAATATGTTTGATTTTTATTTTTTGATACTTAGAAAGTAATTGTTTTCTAAACCACTTCTTTTCCTGTAAAAATGCCTTTGAATATATATTCAGCAGTGAAAAAGATAAGAGTACTTCTACTGCATAGAATTTATCATGAAATGCCACATAAAATCACATAGTAAAACACTGGAAATAAAATAATTGTAGCCTTTGAAAAGTTTTCGACAAAATATATTTTCATTGAAGGATACTGTCTTGTTGAATAGTTCTTAAAAAGATCATTTGTTTTGATTTCTCTGGATTTTTTTTCTTGCATCTGAATGAGACCAAAAAAATTGATCAATGTTTTCTTTTCACTCTTTTTTTTTGGTTTTTTCCTCCTTGTAGTTGAGAGCAAATGGCTGAAATCTGGATTCAAATTTCAGACCTTGGCTGCATCTTAGATGAAGACAGGCTTTACATTGGCTGTCCCAGAGAAAATAATTTTCTCCAAGGGTGAGATATTTCTTTCTTAGGGGGTGAAGGTTGTAAAGGTCTCCTTGACTTCAAAGAGACCTCCAAACTCCAGAAAGATTGCCCACTGTAAACAAGACACAATTGCTCTTTTCCAGCCAGCAGCTCACAGGAAATTGGCAGTGTTGTGCTTTCCTATCAATATAATAGAAGTGGTTGCTCCATGCACCAGACTGTGATAAGGATAAATTAAACATTGCAGAGCTGAATATAATAGAGAAGTCTAAATTTAGTTATTCTTTTCCAAGTTGTTGCTAGAAGGCTGTGCTTGAAAAACAATACTGAATTGACAGCATTCCCTCAGGATAGAGCTGCCAAACTACTATCAAACCTGGAAACACAACACCCACTATTCCAAACACCTCTGTAAGTGTGATTCAGGTGCAGTCCCTGCTGATGCTAATGCCACTGCCTTCCCTGATCTTCCAACTGAACCCTGCTGGGAGATATGAATGAAAATTTGTCACAACTTCATGATAAACTGTGCAGTCTCAGAAATAATTTTTTGACTCAGTGTTCACTAAAGGCATGTCACAGACAGCAATGTGTATAGCTCCTAGTGCTAAATACTAGGAGATTACAATGATTGACCTAGAAAGGAGGTCAATAAATGAGCAGTACAGTGATGGTAGAGTTGAAAATGGCAATAATTATTTCATAGAAAGAGTAGATGTATACCCAGTTCTCAGATTTACAACCTTCCTAGGGTTGTGTCTATACATCCAAAGTACTAAGGTAATTTCCATTTTTTCTTGTTCAATTATCGTTATGGTAGTTTTGCTCATATTCATACCAAGTGGCTCAGCGGAGCTAGTAATGTTTTGCAGTAGTGTTCTTAGCAAAAAATCTACATCCATTTACACAGCTCAGGAAGAAATCTCATTTTCTATCAAAATTTTTGAAGCATCCAGCTACCTTTTCTAAGCTTTCCCAAGCCCAGCTCCCTCAGCTGCTCGTTATAGGACTTACCCTCTAGACCTTCCTCCAGCTTCGTTGCCCTTCTCAAGGCTTGCTCCAGCCATTCCTGAATTGAGTGGCCCAAAACTGAACACAGGATTTGAGGTGTGGCCTCACCAGTGCTGAGTACAGGGGAACAATCATTTCCCCAGATCTGCTGGCCACATTGTTGCTGATCCAAGCCAGGATGCCATTGGCCTTCTGGGCCACATGAGTACACACTGGTTTATGCTCAGACAGCTGTCAACCATCACTCCCAGGTCTTTTTCTACCTGGACACTTTCCATACTTAGCTACAGACCAGCTAATCTAGATAGATTCATGATCTTGATTTTAACCATAGCAGTATGATATCTAAAACTTGCTAAAATTGAGTAAACTCTAAAATTTCTTTAAAATCCCCAAACTTATTTTATGTTTTTAACCACTAAAGGTTAGAAAGATATCTTCTTTCTTCTATCCTCATAAAGTTGGTTTTGGTTTTTTTATGCAGGCAAGAATTAAAAAGAAAGTAAATAAAATTGATTACCATTGAAATTATTTTTCTCCTTACCAGGATTAAAATTCTATTAAATCCATTTTAGATCTGATTTACAATGGCAAGTCAAATTTCAAATTTAGCACAATGTTAATATTAACTGGCTTTTTCAAAAGAGGTGAAAAAGTCCTAGTCTTCTAGTACCACACACTATAAACATATTTAACCTCAGCTGCTGCTCTTGCAGTAATAAAGTACAAAAAAAATTATATGATTAACTGTTAAAGAGTAGTCACTTACCTTTTTAGTTATAAAGAAGGTCCTAGTTTTTCTTTCGGATTTTCAACTCTAATTTTCCATATGTCCTTTTAGCGGAGTTCGGTTTAGAACTGATAATTGAATTTGTCTCAAAGTATTAGTCACTGACATTGCATCAGTGATGGGAAAATTAGCACTCTTTCTCAACATTGTATTCATCCCATTGTTAACAGCCTTTCTGATCTAAATGCTGCTCACTCCAGCTACGTGACAATATATTAAAACACTTGAAGCTCAATTTGCACTGTTGCTAACACTGGGATAGACAAGCTGTGACAGGAAAATAGTTATTAAAATCAGAACAACAAATAAACCCACGGCTTCAAAATTAATGACATATCACCATAAATCTAATCCTATTGTAAAAATTCATACACATCTTTTCCAATTCTGGATGGTGTTATGCTTCTTTGAACATTTCCTGATATAAGGGTTTATTTCTTCACAGATGCACCTGTAGTTCTTCTATTGTTCGAGAAACAGCCACACAGGAGGCAACTACTTCTATTGCCACTGTATGGACAGCATAAGACTTTGTTCAACAAGCAGTCAAGTAATTGCAGTTAAGAAATGGCAGCATTGTGTACTGTAAGTTGAAAGATAAATACAGTATATGTTTATACTATTCATTCATCAGATTATTTACTTCTTACACCAGATCCTACAGATAGGTGACTAACAGTCTCTGTCCACAGTCATATGTACACATTAGACATTCTCTAGAGTACAGAAAGAAGCTTTGGAGGACAGAGAATTATTCTCCTGTCCCTTTAACAGCTGCACATCTTGCCTAGCCCTTCTGAGAAGACTCTCATTTCCTTCTAAAGTCAAAGGATTAAGATTTTGTTTCTGCCTTTTCCTTTCCAGGCTGAATAGTTTTAATGTAGCCATTAATTAAAAGTTGTAATAATGCCCATTTTACAGGCCAGCTTGTAGGAAAACATAAATTCCCCAACGAGAACATTTGACCTGTGTACTTGCACACATCCTTGTTCCAAATAGAAAGAATATACATACATATATACCTGCATGCATATATGGAAAAGCAAATGATACCACGGACGTTTTGATCAGTGTCTGGTATCACTGGGGAATTTGAGATGACTTTCAAGGTGCCATAAATGCTGGAGAAACAAAGAGTGAAAATTAATTCAGCCTGTTGGACTCGGTAGCCTAATGCACATTTTGTGCCTCAGTCCTTTTATGTCACCACAGTTTATACTACAGCAATGACTGCAACAGGATCTTTACCATTGCTGAACATCTGCGCTGTTATTCCCTCACAAGAGATTCAAACTTTCAATTTTTTCTCACTAAAAGGAGTATCCTTAAGTAGAGTAGCATTGTTTGCACTTAATTGGTTGCCATTTGAACATTTTCCATCCTTCAAATGTTATCTCTCTTTATCTGTAATGGAAAATTGTCACAGTAGAGATGGACACACGACACACGAGTACTCCAAGGACAAAGAAAAATCTCCTTTATTAGTCAGTGCTAGCATCTTTATACCCTTTTTCCCAGCTACTGTGATATGCTATTATTGGCTACGTGACAAACAACACCAAAGCTGTCTACATAACAAGAATCTTTCCCAGCACATCGTAACAAGCTACACAAGCAGTTAACTATACACTATAAGTCCTCTGCCACATTCCTGATGCTCCTCAGCAAGGCCATCTCTTGGTCAGATGCAAAACATCCCCCTTGATTGTCTTCTTGGCTGTCCCTCACTGTGGCTGCAGGTGTTCATACCATCACTGTCTCACGGTGCTTTCTCAGGGGTAAACTCTGATCACTTCTAAGTCCATGTCCAAGAGGCTTTCAGGCCTGCTGTAAGCCTCATCCATCTCCACAGAAAATCAGAACTTTTCTATTAGCAAGTAAATACTGGAATTCAGTTCACTTTCAGACTTTTGATTCTTCTGTCTTAAACAAAACAAACAAACAAAAAAGAATTATTGTGCTGGGTATGTTGGAGCATTTTTAATGACTGTACTTAATGAAATATGCCTCTTATCAACATGTGCATATTAGTTCCTAATTGAAAATTTATACACAGTAATCTTTACAATATGATAGTTATCATTCAAATAGATAGTGCAGGTATTTGGGGTTTTTTTTTTAAGGATTTATTTTTTCTATTTGTATAATAATAAAATCTAAATGTGACATTTAAACACAGGAAGGCCTGATGGTCTAATGATGCCATTTATCCATATCACAGTGCATTTATATCAGTTGTTACATGTTACAGAAATATCATACAGAGCCCCAAAAAGACAAACTTATCAGGAAATTACTGTGCTATATTTTCATCAGGCCAAAAATAATTTGACCTGAATTATACTTGATTTAAATATTTAGTTTAGCAGAAATGAACTATTTTCTGCTGAATATACAGTTTAGGATAGCTACTTAAACATCTGGCTATGAATAACACAGAGTGGTACTTTAAAACATGCTTCTTAGTATTCATAAAATTTTACTCCTACCATTCAGAGCCAACCTGTCATTATTTTACTTGCTATTAACAGACTATTTCAGCTTGTTTATTTTGAAGGATAATGACTTTTAAGAATATGTATTCATCCCATTGCATGAGAATCATTCTTGTAATTCCTAATAACATTCTTGGGAGCTACTCATACAAATCCTTACTGAATTAAGAATAAAGGCCAGCAAAAATGAAAAGAACATTGAAGGCAATGAAAACATTTGTTACAGAAGATTAAAAGTCAGATTTTGGTGCTCAGTGACCAATTAGCTAATTTAACAACATCTCAATATGCACATATAAAATAGTTGTGATTTTCACTGGCATTTCATCTTGTAGGCAAGACTATAGGATTGTTAAAAAATATAATTAAAATAGATTTAGAATACTGTGAGAAAGCTATCACCTAAAGGCCGCTAGGAAAGTTTATTTGTTATTTATATTTTAAACATTTCTTATTTTCTCATCTCTAGAAAAAACATTCCCTCATAATTCTACATTTTTCTCTCCAAAATACAAAAAGAAATCAAATGACCTTTTAGCTACTGTAAATGTCATTATGACATGTGATGTGAACAAGAAGGAAATGAAAGTTTATTGATTAAATCCTATAAATGTCTAGCAGACACCCAATGCAAATACGAGAGCAGTGGAATTTCAGAGCTCTTCACAGTGACCTGACTTTTACTCCTGTCAAAAAGACACACATATGACCAGCCTAGAATAATTAGCAGACACAGTATGTCACTTGTCTTAAAAATGACCTTAAATTTTATTAAACATTTATACTCTTACTGGTATATTAGTAAGAAATAAGCTTCCATACATAATATCCACAACAACGCTACACCAGAACTCTTCCAGTTTAAGGTGTGTGTTCTTTGCAGTTGTGTTTTGCCATCAGTAATTGATAAATAAAAATGCTACAAGATTTATTACCTCAAGGAAGAAAAAAAGGGAAAAAAGAGCAGACTGGGATTTATTACCCTGTCGAATAATCTGTGTACTCGGTGGGAAACAGCCGGACTTTGAAAAAAAAGCCTTGTCCTCTGCTGTTTATGCAATCTTTGTATATGTTATAAATTGGTGAAATTATGCCAATAACTAGCAAAATAATCATTTTCTTGGAATTAAAATATGTTTGAATGAAAAAGAGAGGAACTGGGAATTTTCTTTAACATTTTCAGACTGGCATATATCATTTTGTTCCATGAATTGCCTGTGACAAGCAGTTTCATTCCATCGGGATCACTACACATCTTTTTCACTTAATTGTTGTTAAATGCTAATTGGCCTATAGAGAAAATCCATTATCATTTGTCAAGGACAGAAATGAAATCTATGTATTAACACTATCAAATCCAAGAAGAGGAAGTTATTAATGTTTTATCATAATTAAAACATTATTTCAGTGCTTTAGAATTCAGTATTCACCTTTTATATCAGTGATATTACAGACTGTGTAGCATCTTCTTGTTTCCCATTTGCTGTGCAATCTGAGATGAAGATTGACTATGAAAGGTACAGGATGCCACAGGCTTTATGTGGTTATAAATCTAATTAATGTCAAAATGGTTAAAGTGTTGGATAATGACTTTGGAATATTAATGAATACCTCATTAGAAATATTAACAGCATACAAACTAGATTATCATTTTGGTCCTAGCATTGATACAGAGAGCTGCAGTGAAAGCACACAGAGACGTGCTCAATTATACCTCTCTTAATTATAAAATCAATTGCATGGGGAAAAAAGGGAAGTGCTGTTAAAGTACAGTGGGTAACTCATCTGGGTTAAACATCATCTGAAGTACAAAAGGGAAGCTATTGAACTCAGTAAAAATGAAGTTAAGAGAGAAGATAAATAGGAATGGCAGGTTTGACTGGTTAATTTGTAGATTTGGGTCTTACTAAAATTATCTTGCACTGAGAGCTGTCCCTAGGAGTACTATTTTCAATATGCTTTGTTGCTGGTACTCCAGATATACACATAATCGGACAGTGTAACACTTGCGTCCCACACTTAGGACTTCATCCCTTAGCTTGGCTGGGAACTAGTTTTCAGAATTACAAGGAATGACTGACCAAATTTAATGAGGAGGACAAAAATTAGAATGCTAGTCAGAACATGGTGTCATCTTCTAGATGGCAGTCTTGAGCTCAATGGACTTTAAGATGCCTTAATAGGGTAAAACAAAGCTGAAAATAAGAAGAGGAGATAATGATACTGAATCCTTTGTTTTCTAATATTGCTCTTAATGTTACGATATCTGTCATGGCAAGGAGAAGAAGAAAAAAGGCCACCCAGAAAAAATAATTTATAACAGTAGGAAAAGGATGACAGAGTAACAGGTAGAAATGCAACGTAAGAAGTGTGACATGATTGTGGAATAGTAAGAACAGAGAATGGAAAAATTTTGTTTGAATGTGTGGACATTAAATGGAATTTAATTAAATGGTATGGAAATGACAGGATTATGTGATATGATGACTTCATTGGAGCAAGATAATTTAGTGAAGGCAATTTAGATACCTAGCAAACGTATGACTGAAAAGTTCAAAGGTATCAAATTATGAAGGAACCAAAGCTGTGAATGTGAATCCAACTTGCACCAACTCATCAGGGATGGCAGAGCTCACCCCCCCGCTACTACCTTCAAAAGAGGGGAGAGAAGGTAAATGAGATTGGGCAGGTCCCCTGCCTCAGGCAGAGATCACAAGCCCACTTCAAGCTGAGAAATGGAGAGGAAATTCCAGTAATGAGTCATTCTGGCAATGAAGTGGGTGATGAAACTCAGCTACACTCTTCCTTCATTCTCCAAAATGAGACAAACTCACAGGTTATGTATTAATGACTGCCAAAAGGACACAGGTAGGTAAGTGATGATGTTGAGACAGAGGAACACTGTTCCCACCATTTTTTACTCAGTTTAGAGACCTTTCATAACACTGATTCTCCCCACTGCTTTAAGGAGGTGTCAATGAAACTCTAATTTTTCTACTTGAGGCAAACATTTTTTGCATCCTAATCATTCAATTTTGCTTTCCTTTCTTGATGGAGTCTTGAAAATAAAACAAGCAAATATCCCATGAAAACAGGTATCGAATAGACAATGCAAGACTGAATGTGAGTGAATTGAAAAGTTTATATAATAATTAAATTTTTCTAAAATTTTTTTCCTGGAGAAGAGAGTGTTGTGTGATTCTCCCCCTCTACTCTGCTCTTGTGATACCCCACCTGGAATACTGGGTACAGTTCTGGTGTCCCCAACATAAGAAGAACATGGAACCCTTGGAGCAACTTCACAGGAGGGCCAGAAAGTTGATAAAAGGATGAGAGCACCTTACTTAAGAACACAGGCTGAGAAAGCTGGGGCTGGTCAGTCTGGAGAAGAGAAGGCTGCATGGAGAGCTCACAGCAACCTTCTAATATCTGAAGGGGTTTGCAGGTCAGCCAGAGAGGGACTGTTCATCAGGAATTGTAGTGCTAGGACAAGGAGTAATGGGTACAAATTGGAAGTGGGGAAATTTAGATATGATGTTAGGAATAAATTTTTTACTGTGAGGGTGGTGAGGTACTGGAACAGCTTGCCCAGAAAAGTTGTGGATTCTCCATCCCTGTCAGTGTTCAATGCCAGGTTCAATGGGATATTGAGAAAGTGGTCTAACGGGAGATGTTGCTTCCCATGGATGTTCTTTAAGGTCCCTTCCAACCCAAACAATTCTATCATTCTATGAAATTAGAAACTAACAATGAAAATCTTACATAGAAATGAAAATTATTTTGTTATTTAATTGAAAAGTATTGAAAAGGAAAATGAAAATTAAAAGGGTTTTAGAGACTGGTTTGATGCTAATGAAATACACACCAAATAAGACAGAAATTAACAGAAGTGAAAAAACATGAGGATTTCTTTTAAAGTGGCATAAAAATGTATTTGGTTTGAGTTGTTTGGGAGGTTTTATTTAGCTTTTTTTATTTATTTTTATTTTTTTTTTTTATTTAGCTCCATCTCTGAAAGGCTCAGAGATGGAGAAGAAATCACTTAGTTGAAATACTGTGACCCTGAAGACCAGAGAAGACAAACAACACTGGAAATAAAGTAAAGATAAAGAAATGCTCCAGGAAAAAACAGTAGATGCTTGATAAAATGTAGCTCTCTGGGCAGTTATGATTTTAATTGGAGAAGAAATCACTTAGAAGAGATGTTGCATAGACTAGAGAAGATGAAAAATTAAAAGATTCTCCCTTTCAAATCTATATTACTGGAGTGAGAGTTCTAACTTTAGGAGAGAATTTAAATCCAGTAATCCCAATCCAACTACAAGAAGATAAGTGGATCCAATTCAAAAGCAGATGCTTCACAAAACAGCATTTTCACAGACTGAGAGTACCTTGCTCATGATGTCAAATTATAAGATAATCCTCTTGAAAGGAAGGGATGGAAATGAATGTTGTTAACAAATTACATTCATATTCAATTGCTGTTCATCTAAGTCACCTTTAAGTATGTGAGGTAATTAATGAGTTTGGGAAAATACCAAACCCAAATCATACCATCAATGCAAGTAAATGATGATTTGTGCATACAAAAAAGATAATTCCTTGTAATGTGCAGTAATGAATACATAGAATGCTTTTGAAACCTCTTTTCACATAGATAAGAACCATGTCATTCTGTTCCTTTTTGCTGGCTCCTGAGCTTTAGTCTTGAAAGTACTCAGTATGTCTGTATCTTGCTCCTTCCTCCCAGGAGGGCATTTCATTGCTTTCATTCCAGCTCTGAGCAGAATAGTACTTTTTGAAATCTAACACCACCTCTTTATGTGTGTATAAGCAGGATAACATACAATGGAGGTGGCATCCATCGCTTTGAAGTCTGAGGTTACAATTCAGAGCCCCCAGTGTACAATGACAGTATCAGCAAGATTGGAGCATTTCCTCCACGCAAATATTGTGGGCGCTTCTCTGACCCCACGAAGTTGCTCAGCAGATCAAATTGCTCATTTTCAAGGTTTAATTCTAACCTAACTCTTTTCTATGGCAATTATTTTCCTTATCACAACTCACAATTTCTGTGAAAACATACTCCTGAAATTGATTTCTGTGCTGCAAAATAAGCAAAACTGCTCAATTGTTTTGAATAACAGAAACGTTTTTTGAGGAAATCTTCCCACCATTTGTAAAAACATTTAAATCTGTAAATTTTCCAAATTACCTGAATGAATTTGAAATGGAATTATTCTAAATGCATTATGAAAATGTGATATGCTTGTTTTATCTTGTTAAGCAGCAAGTTTTACTTTTCAATGTCATTTATATTACTCATCAAAATGGAAGTCAACTGGAGTATAGTTTAAAAAGTCTATCAAGCATTTTCAAAATGGCCAGTCTTCCATGAAGAATCAGATTTTTCTTCTGAGCAATAAAGGTTATTAATATACAACTTGGGTGTGCTTATTAGTCAAGGAGTCATGAAAGTTTTAGATTGTCATTAGAAAGACAGTCCAGTCCAGAAATATCTGTACCTTGCCTGCCCTTTCTCCTTCACTAACAGAACTGAGATCTTTTCCTAGTTAAACAGCAGCTAGAGCTCAGAACAGGCTACATGTTCATCCTGGCCCACTGATATTTATTTCTGAGGTCTTATGCAGTGTTCTCTATTGCTGTGAAAATATTCATTCCTCCAGCATAATTTCTGAAACTTTATTTCTTTAACAGTTTGCCTCATCACTATACTTACACAAATACACACATGTGTACTAAAAATTTTTTGATCTGTTTCCTTAGAAAACCTGTATCTTCAAAATACATCAATATTAAATACTGCAATGAAATAGTCTTCTTCTGTTGAACACTTTTCATTATTCATATATATGGTTGAATATGGCATAAATCCTTGAACAATCATTGCATGTCTTAGTCCAGCATGTTTCTTCAGATGTGGTGAAAATAGTACATCCTAAGTTTGCAAAACTATTAAAGGGAGTCATCGACTTTTACTTGCAGTTAATTTGATTTCTTGTAAAAGAGTATAAGTTCCAATGACATTTGTCTTTGTTATTTCAGGGAAAAATCTTTCAAAATGTGACTACTGTTGTTTATTCTTTTTGGCTCCTAACTTGTGACTCCTTGTCCATACAGATGTCTTTCTCCTACGAAGTGATGCCAGACTGAAAGCTACCTGGATGATGGACTTGTAAGCAGTCATGGCTTTCCTCATTCATATCTCATGTCACAGCACCACTGGACTCTCAGAATCAACTGTTGCAGTCATTTGCATGCACAGTTCCATCTTCATTCCAATGGCTTACACCTGTGTGTCTGGAGTGCATGTACCTTGTGATTGTAATTATGATTAGGTTATCAGGCATTGCAGAGAGTGCAGAAACGAATTCCTTTTTCACTATATGCATTGCTCCTCTTGAAAGCTGATGCCATTGTATCATTCACACATGAATTGTCTTTCAAGGCACCACATTACAAACTTGAATTATTACTGATCATCTTTTTTTCCCTTGCACTGAGGATATTCTGACCCTGTATGACAATTAAATATTGTCTTACTACTCAGCACTGTGTGGTACTGCTGTGTGTTAATTGCTACACAAAGGGATAACATCTCTTGTTTCCTGTCTTTCTTACTGACAAACTACATGCACCCAGTTGGAATAACAACAGTATTGAATGAATGGCAGCTTACTTTCCTTGAAAGTTATGAGTCCTTTACCTTCCTTGAGGATCATGAGGGAGATTGAAAACAGACTACAAATATCTTCCCTTTCACTGGAAATTTCTGCCTCCTCCATCTCTGCATGTATTGAGTCTCTCTAGATCTTCCTGCTGTACTTTCAGCATAAGGAAATAAGTATTCCCATTTCTTAAAACTTTTCCTCTAGGTCATCATTTGGTGTGTCTTTTCCTGTATTCCAATTCCTTCAGTTCTACTCTGATTATTTGTACTGAATCATTGATACTCAATTTTCATTGCCTTTTATAGAGACATCAGCTGCTCTCTTTAACCTGGATGCATGACACCTGAGTTAAGTCTCTGTCTTTCAATTAAAAATTTAATTTAAATTTTTTAATTTATCTTTAATTACACAATTTTTTCACTATCCACAAAGTTAAGGAGTTCCCAACTCTAGCAAAAACGTTTTTCTGATTCTTAGTATCAGACAAAAAAATCTTTGTATTGTTTCATTTTCTAAGGGCGAAGTATTTGTCTAATTTTATTAGTTGTGCCCATGTTTCAGATGCAATTTCTGACAGTATTTTCACAGACATGTCAATTCTTATGTTTCAGACATGGTAGTGATTCATGACTTATGGTATTGAGTCATGATTCTGAGTTACTTCAAGGCCCAATCTTAAGTCTTCGTAACATGCACATGTGTGACCCTCTTCTATGTCTTTGTACCAGCTGACTTATATCTACTAATGCATACAAATACATTTTTATCTGGAAGTCCAGAATTCTGTTCTATTTCAATAATTCCCTGATGCCCTTTTCCCTGTGTTTTAAATTACTGCAACACTTGCTTGTTAATCAAGATCTCTTGTTCTGAATGTTCTTTAACTGGTAACTTCCATTTTATTTCATTAATTTATTGCTAGAAAAGAAGTAAACATGAGATGTTCATGAAAATTTGTGATCTTTGTTAAGACAGCCATTTATCCAAATGTTAAAAGCAGATCCAACTGCACACCCCATAGCACTATTCTCTGGAGCATTAACCAAATGCCTCCCTTTATGATCTCTATTCCTTCATCCAATTGTTTTCATTTTAATAAAATCATTGAAGCAGGCTGGATTTGCCAGCAATGGAGAGGTCATAGAGATGGGAAGAAAGAAAACAGTATCTGAAGTGTGTCTGAAAAGTTTAGGGTATCTTAGTGAGCAGTCCGTGTTTCAGAAAGAATTAAGTGGGAGTCAGAAACCATGGGAAGATGTGTATATTTGAGGGAAGGGGACTTCATAAACATAAACAAACATAAACATAAACATTCCTCCCTCTGCTCTGATCTCAGTGGAAGGATTTTACAGCCCTCTGCTCAGGCTTTCCCTTCCTTCACATAATACCCTGTGATGATCCATCTCTCCTCCCCATGTGTTTGTTCACCTTTCTGCAACTGTGTTTGTATTTTCTCACACAGACTGGTTTTCCAATTATTCATTACTAACTGCTGTGTCTGCAAATGCTAGGCTTTAAGATGCAGCAAAGTAATATGCATAAGAATATGGATTTCTGTAAAAATAGATTTTGAAAATGGGGCAAGGAAGTTTTTGAGAAACAAGTGCTGACCGAGAAACAAGTGCTGACCAAGACACCCACAAAAAAATGTCAGATTTCTAATTTCTCCTCACTTCTCAATTGGACAATAACCTTTTCCTCCCTTGGAAGTTGTAGTGTGAAGTCTTAATGCAAACCTAACCATAATTGTCTTTGCTGTACACTAAATCATGGGAAATGTGAAAGATAGAGTACCAGCAGGAAGATCATTTGTTGGGCAGATTATGTTAGAGGTAAGTCAATTCTAACTGTATTCTCTGTTATTGCAACTAGTGTATAAATAGAGCTGTGTGACCTAAGAATGTATGTCTGATTTTGTTACTGCAGAATAACAGTAAAGACAGAATGTCTGTAAGAAAATGAAATTTATATCTCAGTTGGAAAAGACAAGAAGAAGATCCCATCTTGTTGCCGTTGCCACAGCTAATGCGATATAAAAAATCCCGCTGTCTCCTCAGCCAGGAGGCACATTCCTTCAACAAATTTGCTTGAGAGTGCTGAAAAGCACTACCAGAAGCACTGGTGAGAATGGCAGCTAAGTTTCAATAGAAATAATTTTTAGTTGGAAAAGAGAGTTGAGGAAAGAAAAAAAAAGCTCTAAATAGATATAGAAGTTGATAAAATGAAAACTTCAAACCTGTTGACAGGACACTGGCTTCACCTAGGGGTATTAATTGCAGCAACTCTGAGTTTGTAAAATGATCTAGGTCCTTTCTTCTCCAGCATATAAACATGTACTTGCCAATTCATTAGGTAAAAGTCCTAATACTGCCTGCTTGAAGTGCAAACCATTTTGAATTAAAGACAAATTACTTCCATTGACATCAATGAAAAATCAGATCATAGATAAAATTAAGACTAAAACCCCAGACAACTCTATTCATTGTAAAGATTGCAGCTATAATTTCCATTCCTAAATTATTTTTGTATTTGCTATTTGACACTTATTAAATTGCTGACTTTCCTAGAAAATTGTGTTTTCTACAAGAAATAAACGTTATGGTTACATTCTTTGGGATTAAAACCATTTTGAAGTATAAAATATTCACAAGAAGCCAAACATTTAGGCCATTTTTTCAAAACTGAAACTTTTGCATTAGGGTCAGACTTGCAGTAGTGAGTGGAAATATTAGTCCCCTCAGCAGAGTTCCTAGTTTAGGACAGTAAAATGGCCTATTCATTAAAGATCAGCTACATAACTCCTGACAATTCAAATCCAGTAAGGTGTTTCAAATAAGTCATGAATTAACCAAGGCGATAAAAATAGCTACTTTTAACAATTGGACACAGACTCATGAATTTAAAATCAAGTTTCAGTTTTACAACACCCTAGCCTCTTCATTACATTCTCTGTCGCTCCATCTGACATATTTATGAAAGACAGCATTTATAGAAGCACTGGAAAAAATTAAGGACAGCCTTCTCAGTGTATCTACTACAATCATGCTAAATTTTAGTGTGTAATAATGATTAAAAAATTGTGCTTCAAATACCAGATTATATGCCACTGTTAAATGGGCAGAGATTCCTGATGGAAAATGAAGCAGTGTTTCTGTGGTTAGATTAGATTTTATCTGTATAATTTATAAGATGAATAAAATATTTTAAAATTAACATACTTTAAAGTGCAGGCTTGTTTACCTGGCTGGGGTTTTTTCTTTCCAATATATACATGCAAGCTGAGGTAAGTAATTTTTTTATGTACCCATCTGGAACCAAAGCCCTTAATGATTCAAGAACAAAGCAGATTTGATGCACTATTGATTTTCTACCTCAGCAATAGAAAAACAATTGCTCCATGCAAAGATCTGTTTTTCTGGGTTTCTGCCATCAGTCTTTTTAATGTTTATGTAATGTAGCATTTACACAGAAAAAGAATTTCACACAAGGTTAAAAAGGAAAAAAAAATACTCCTTCATATGAACTTTAGGCAAGTCTTCATATTGCAAAATGACTTCTGAAAGGTATTTAATGCATTTTCCAGTATTAAGTATGTGCACTGCTCTGGAGTACATAAATGCATGTGCTCTCACTTCCACATGCCGGTCAGCTACCTGCAGAGGTGCACTGACAGGAGAGACTCTGTGTGCTGAGTTTCCTTTTGTAGAAGCCTTGAATACAAGGGGTTTGCCTTAAGCTTTCCTGAATCAAACTGTGGTTTATGTGAGAGGTATCAGTCAGACAGCAGTTTGGAAAATCGTTCCTGATGCCCCTAAGGAAACATAACAGAAGCTGCACAAAGGCAACTCCTGGCTGCAATCCACCTGAGCACAAAACGAGTTCGTCTCTGTTCTAGGATTCCTTTGCCTGTGATCTGCAGATCTGCAGTTTGGAGCTCTTCAGAAGTGGAGAACAAATCACAGAAGCAGTTACAGTGTAACCTTCCTGTGATATATTGTGCTATGAGGGCTATTTTACAGCAGCATTCACAAGTCACTAAAAAGTCCGAGACAAAGCAGTAATTTAGGTGTTTATGGGTGCAGACAACAGAGCATTTAAGGCAACAATCCCATCAGTTCATAAATCATTAAAGGTGAAACTGCCTCCAGTTCATTATAAAGTTCAAGAGTAATACTCTGTAGGAATAGTATATGACATCTATACAGAAACCTGAAGCATTTATGCATGCTGAAAATAATAACTACCTTCTTTCAAAAGGTTGCAAAAACCCCTAGAAGATATGTCATTGCATTCCACTGTCAGGCCTAATACTATCTCATTCATTATGGATTGCAAACAGGAATGTGTTCCTTTACAAGCCTGATCAAAATTCATACTGAACATTTTCTAAAATGAGTGTTTTATGGAAATATTAATAGGATTCAACCGCCTTTGGAGCCCTGAGGCAGTGTGAGAGAATGAAAGCCTGAAAGAGTTAATGTAAACCTGAAACCCTTAATGTCTCAAACACTGGCAGAAGAGAATAGGAATGTTACCATGCCAACGAGATAAGGTGCGGTTAGAAAAGAGTGTCTTGTGGAGGCAGGATGGCACTTTTCTGGGACCCCAACTTCCTTATCTTGGGTAACTATAGCTAAAAACAGCATTGGTAACTAAAGCTTGAGACAGCATTGCATTTGAGTCTCTTTTCAGGAGAGGAGCTGAAATCATGAAAACCCCCAAGTCCTTTCTGAAGAGTTTGAGAATAAGAAAATTCCCCTGCATGAGGACAAGTCTGTAAATAGCACAGCTGAGAAGCGCTGTGGAAGTACCCACCATCGAGAGGAACTGGACCACGGATAGCACTGGAACCCTGGATGGTGACCTGGATATTTATTCTATTGCCATTTTCCTATCTTTCCTTCTTTCTTTCTTCCTCTTCTTAAAAGTTTAATTTGCTTCTTCCAAGAGCAGTACAGAAATCCCCATTACCATATGCTGTTCAGGAGGTTTACTCCACGTGCTGTTCAGAAATGTTTAAATTGCTGCTGCCACAGGTTGTTTGACCTATCAAAAGGTTTCAACCATTGTGCCATAAATAAAAACTTTAAAATGATTGTTTGGTGTAGTTTTGCCTTAATTTCGCCCAAGGAGATCTGGAACATCAGTTACCTCTGAGTAGGCAGTCCAGGACAGCCCTCAAGTTGACAAGGTGGTGTTTGGCTGGACTTGGTGATCTCAAAGGTCTTTCCCAACCTAACTGATTCTGTGATTCTGTGATCACAATTCTGATTCATTCCTTCAGCAGTGGTATCATCTACCTGAAGAGTGTTCCCATCCTATAGTCTAAAATTATTCTATAATGACTTTTTATTCCTCTTTTTCTTCTTTTTGCATTTTCTCACATTACATGTCTGATATTCATGATATTTTTCTTTGCCCAGCCTCATCTCTACCTCTGCTCTCCAATCTCATTTAACTCTGTCTCTTCTCCATACCTTCTGTCTGATGATGCAAGACCATTTGGTAACCTCATCAGGATTTCAACAATTTTGTCTATAATTCTTCTTCAGAAGTACTTTATCTACAGTACCAAGCAAAACTAAAACACCAGTATATGTGTCCCTATGGAAAAGTATACTTATGAATTTTTTTCTCCTTTAATCTTGGATTTCTTTCAAAGACAATGAATGTCATTGACAGTCTTTCTGTTTTCTTCCATATGCTTGGATTTCAACATTCATGGGTCTGATGAACAAAATCTGTGTTTTATACATTCAACATGCAGAAACCCATAGAAACAAATAAGATTAGGGAGAGGCAGATTATGAAAATCAGCATTATTCTATTGATTTCTGTGGAACTATACTGATTTATACATTTTGAAAATGGCTTGTCCTAGAAACAAATTCAATTAACTTACACAAAAATCCCACAGAAGAAATTTGCCACCTGTTGCACTCGCCTTATGGACCAGATGGTTTTGAGGAAGAAGTGATCAGTAGAGTAATATAAGAGCCAGTAGTCAAAATTATACTGAGGAACCAAATAATTGGTTCTCTCCAACCAATTTTATAATTTCAAATTTACCATTCCACTCGGACAATTGACAGTAGATTCTGAACCACAAAATTAGATAATAGCTGCTGCTAAGTCTTTCCTGTGTTCCATATTCAGATGCTTTTTAATTTTCTCTCCTTCCAGTTAATTCTGTTTTGCAGAACTGTGAATGTGTCCTAAAAGTGCCTCATTATAAGATTTGCCTCAAAGGACTAAGATAATAAGAAATATAACCCGAAAATATTAAACTGATGGGATGACCTGGAGAGAATGTTATTGTCTGGTTTTACCTAGTATCATTGGCATCATTGTAAACCTTATTTGAAGACTGATTTTCATATTTACTTTATTCAAAGAGTGATTCTCATATTCTGGATGATGTTTATGATACTGATAGATTGTATCCATTGTCAAGAAAACACAGCTTTGGAAAGCACAGAAACAGTCAAATAATAAAAGAAGTCTGAAGTATGTTCATGCAAAGTGTGCCAGAGACAGAGGGACTGATTGACTGAAAAGACAAAATGTTACTGCTAAGTGTTCATTTTTTTCTAATTTAATGAAGAAAAGAGAACATTTTGTTATTTTAAAACTACTGAGCTTCAGTCAGATTCCAAGAATAAACAATTCTCATTTCTCACCTAAAAGAAGTTGAGTAAGATTATGTCAAGGAGAGCAAAAACTGTGAATGAACCACAAGAATTGTCTGTCAGTCTGTAGTTCACAGTTTAGGTGTTATAAGAGCTTACTGATAGGTTTCTTAGTATGAAACAAACTGACTTCTTTTCTCCCTGTATTTTTGAGACATGCCACTTTTGTAGAGTTCTCCAAGGTTTCAGCAATGTTTTGGCAAGGCTGTGGTGGTTCATGTCTTTATAAGTAAGTGAAGCAACAGTAAACCAGAAGAATTAGCTGAAACTTCCTTGAGCCTTAATAAACAGAAAGTTATCCACAGATCAACTATAATGAATCTGTATTTGCTGCATAGTAATTTGTTGGATCAGGCAATGACATCCACTAGTGTAAAAAAAGCAAGAACTGCACCCATTAGACATAAGGTAATCAGGAATCATTCTTAGTTGAGTGTGAGCAATAAAGAAATAGAAATCCATGTATGCCATATAAATTATAATAAACTTTCAAATTCCTGTATGCACATTTTCTCCCATCCCCTTCTTTTTTTTTTTTTCATTTCAGGAGTAGAAGCAAGAAAGAAAGAGGGGCGAGAATTTGGTCTTTGCATGCTTCCTTTCTCAATAGGGAGCAATAGCTATAAAGAAAATACTCAAAGGTTTTTGAAGTTGCAATTATTTGATCAACTTCTGTGCTGAAGTTTCTGTGCTGAGTTAGCTTTTTAATTCATTATCAAATCCAAAACAAATATAGAAAATACAGACCTCATTGCAGAACACAGGTTTATAAACTTCAAGCATGAATAAAAATGTCTAATATATTTGTGCAATTCTAACAGATTTACACAAAGTGATTAGTCATCAGAATATCTGATACCCTTTCTTACATCTTCACAAAACCAATCTAAGTTTGAAGTTTTCCTGTTGCTGGATTTTTTGTGAGTCAGTCAAGTTTGATTATGACTATACATTGCCTTGAAAAACATATGACAAACACATATTTGTCATAGCAGAAAAGCCATACACTGAACTCTGGTAAAAATCTACCTCAAAACTTTTAATGCAAATTTTTGCAGTCTGAACAGCTTTGTTTATTTGGTGTTACGAAGTCAAACCTGCATGCCTGCATTTTTTAGCAGCCATTAATTGCTGTCTCACACTGTTCTCTCTGCCTTCCACTTCATTAATCACAGGACAGTGGTAGGCCAGGGGCTGCGTGGTGGGAGCATCTAAACTATAAGGAGGAAATTTTCTGCTTCTGCTCAAAATTGTGCAGTAAGCTGAGCTTCCAACATTCTATTTTTTATAGAATTTATTATTTGAAAACCTCTTGTGGAAACAGAGCTTTCTCAAAGTCATAGTGAAAGGCACTATATTATGTCTTGTATCTATCCACCTTGGCTGTGGATAACCCATTCTGGGACAGAAACAACCCTGAATGACTGGATCCTGGAGGGGCTCAAGTATAAAATGCAGCAAAAACAATGTGAGCTGAACCTGGGGAAATGGGGATGAAAGAGGCTTCCTAAAAGTTTATTGAACAGACTACGTCTTTTTATATTTGAATCAATAAAGAAAGATTGTATTAATTGTCAGTAAGTTAAATTAAGCAAATTTACCCATGTTAAGGCCGTTTTGCCCAAAGCAATGTGCTAACATGACCAGTTTTCCCTGGTGTTTCAAGATATATTGTGGTCAGAGATATTTTGATTTAAATTATCCTTAGTTCCTCTCTCAGTAATTTGACAGTTTATTTTGCTGAATATGTGACTATAACTAGAACCATAATCTATTGTATCTTAACTGAGGAACAAAGACAAATGATAACAGAGTAATTCATTTTTCATCTCTGCTATTCCCTGCAGGAATATTTTGCATAATGAAAACAACATTCTAAATTAAAATGGTTGCTTTTCACAGATCAAGATTGTCCTATTCAGGAGATTTTCTAAACATATTCAATGTTTTTTTAATGTTATAAATTTATATTCATTTTCATTTAATGCTAAATTTCTAGTAGACATTGAATTCCTGGGGTCAGAAAAGGGGAAAAAATGCTGAGTTCCTGCTTTCTCTGGTCAAACTTCTGATTAAACATTCTGTGCAAAGTGTGTAAAGAAGCATTGGATTTTCAGCACTTAATTACTTTAGCCAGTTGCCATCTGTTCTTTGAATTCTGACCTTTCTTTCCAAGTTGTGGCTACATGGAGTGCCTGCAGTCAAGCCAATTAGATCATGGATGTTTCATGCTGACATTACAAGAGATTTAATGTCCACCTGCAGAACCCTGGTTGATAAATTTAATAGTGATGACACAGTGGCCTTCTGCAACCTTCATCCAGCAAGAGAATAATAGTTTATTACACTTGGCATTCTTCGTTTAAAGTGTGGCACAACAAGCAGTGGCAAAATCACATTTTGATTTGTTTCTTCAGCCCATGACATTAATCATACACCGTCAAAACCTTTTCATGCTAGTTTCTCACAAAGATGATGCAGGTTAACTCTAAAAAGCAACCCCATAAAATTACCCTTTTCTGGCCTAAGAGGAATAGTCCCAGACGTAAATAGCTTTAAGCCACCTATTCTCCCATAAAATTCTCAGACAGTCAAGGTTGAACTTTGTAGGAAGCCTGCCACTCTGATATGGCTTGTCATCTGCTTATGAAAATGATGGACTGTCTAAAGAGTTTTTATATACAATAATATTACAATCAATATTGTTTACTAGTAAATGGTACCAAAGTTTCAAGTCTATCTCAGCATTTAATGGGGACCAACCACATCTGTTAACCTCAAAAATGTCACAATTTGTGAATGTAATATTATCATTGAAGAGTACGTTTTTATAGGACTTATAATGTAACAGTTTATTCACAAAGAAGCTTCTGGAAAAACATATAGCTTCAGTACCTGTCTGAAAACACAAGAAGAAAAATTCTTCCTTGAGGAACATTTTGAAGCTGATTAAAAGTACAAAGATGAGCTGTGAAGCCTATCAATGTCAGTGAGAGTCAGCCCTTGTATTGATTTTAATGGTCTTTAAATCAGGTCTTAAGTGTGAGATTTTGATAATCAATTATAGCATCCGTATTTTAAAACTGAACTTCTTGTTTTGAACCATCAATTTTAAGACAGAAAATAAATTCTACATGAAGAAGCACAACTCCCTATCTTTGTATGGGAACACACTACTTCAGTGCTTCCTGTGCTTACAGTGCTGAGCCAGATGGCAGTATATGTAAAGCACTGTGTTGCAGAGTTTCAGAGCAATTTTGCTGAGTTTCAAGGAGTCTAATCCCTTAATAGAACTGCAGATTATCTGTGTGCTCTTAATAGGAATCTTTTGTTCCTCTCTCCGCTTCCTCAATGCTGAAAAGTGCAATAAAACCAACTGCATTTCCACTGAATAAAATTCACTCTATTTTGCTGCTAGGTGGTGACAAAAATTCTAATGAGCCACTTTGCTCATTATGTTTATTTGGCAGCATCAAACAGAAAACTCATACATCACAGAAAAAAAGTCTGGTGGTTATGTCATCTTGCTGAATTTATACTGCTAAATGGAACACTTTCAGAACTCTGGATAAAGAACTAGGTGTTATTTCATCTTAAAAATTGAGTCACAATACTGAATTTCTTCTGTAAAGATTCTGAGATGCTTCAACCATTTCACAATAACATCTGAATAAAGAGAAAATTAAACTGAGTTAAACAGCATAAAACATCTTTCTCAAAAGTAAACACATTACATTCAAAGTGTCACACAGAAATTAACTGTATTTTTAAACTGATCTGTGATGCATACATGTAAATATCAAATTTTTCATTTGAAATGATTAATCACAATAATGTACTTCTTTTCAGTGAAGACTACAAATCACAAAAGTAGAAAATGTGTCATTCCTTAATTTACTAGAGCATAACTGCCACCTCTATGATCCTTCTTCATTAGTATTTAACCACGTCTGTGGCAAGGCAATCTGGAGACCAGGCATGATATCCTTTTGATGCTTTCAACCATTACTTCCCACACATTTCTTTTTCAATTAAATTTGGGCTAAGAAAGAGTAGCATTCTCCATGTGTTGTGACTTTTTTTGTCCTTTGTGACAATTAATACTTAAACTTAGTTTTATATTTTTGTTCTATCAACATAGTTATCATATGTGTGTGCATACACACTGTCACACAAGCTTAGTATCAGGCTTGTTCAGACCTTCTACTGTCCAGAATTCAGCAGACAATATTGAAGCAAACAGAAGTCCTATTTCTTTTTGTGATCCCTACATATACTTATTTTATGTGCTTATTCTGCTTATTCTCACCTGTCTGGCATTTTAAGACTACTTCAAAGAGCAGACTTTCCAACAGTATGGTTGCTATGGGCTGCCCATGTAATCTACTCAAGCTCTTTATCTGCTATTACCTGCCATTTTTGGGTTGCAGTCATCTCTTCCCCAAAGAGAGGCTGAGACCACCTCTAACCTTTTCTTTTCTCTGAATTTCTGCAGGGGGTGTTTGCACCTACTACAAGGTTGTACTCACAACTGTTGCAAAGCTGTAGACTTTGGGTGAATTTTCTCCAACAAATCTGTTGCCCCTTTCCCTTCTCTCTTTCCCCTCACTTCCTTCAGTGCTGTCTTTCCCTTCTTCTGCATCACCACGAATTCCATAACTCACTACCACCCTGTAACCCTATAACAAAATCTATACCAGCCCTCTCCTGTATTTTTCTAGGCACCCCAATTGTCCTTCACCTTACCTGCACTCTTGGCTGTTCACCTGTGCCTTCCTGCATTTATAGTGTCTAATATTGTGCCCACTTTAACTCCTAATCCTTGTGTCCAAAGATGTGATTTATATTAATGACTCCCTACATCTGTTTCTGCTCCCTCTTGGTGAGGTTGAGCAGCAAGGTCATCATGCTTTATAAGGTACTCTCCAAGCCTTGTTCTCAGTTCTGGATCCTCAGCATCTCTAGATGAGGTCTACTTCAATGTCAAATGCAAAGAAAGTCTACCTAACTCCTGCACTTAGAATCCATGTATTCAAGCCCAGATGTTTTTCCTTTTTGTTTTCTTTTGTTGTTTTCATTGTTTCAAATTACTTAACAAAAAATAAAAAACAAAAAAAAAAAAAACAAAAAACCAAAGAAAAAAAAACCCACAAAAAAACCCCACAAAAAAACCCACCAAAAAACCCACCAAAAACCAAAACAAAACAAATCCTTCCCTCCCCAAAACAAACAAACAAACAAAAAAAAAAAACAAAACACATTTATAACCTAACTTTTAAGTGCAGAAGATGAAAACCTAACTATCTAACAACATTTCTGTCAATTCAGTATATCAGCTCACAACAGAAGAAAGAAAATGTGTTGTATGGAAAGTTACCCCGTGCTGCTTATTCCTTGTGCCATCACATGTGTTCTGCCCTCTCACTCATGCCATCACTTGTTAGTCTGCTGTGGGACAGGCATTAGTGTGATGCAATGACCAGATGTGCCCAGGTCCCTAAACTTTCAACGCCTATTTTTACAGACTGTGCCAGCTTGTTTTTGTCTGTTTACTTGCCATTTTTGGAAGAAATTATTTAAGTTCAATTAGAAGACTACAAAGAAGCATTTGACCACCATGGATAAGGCCAGATTCGTGCCATGTTTATAAATTTTTTATTACTGTGCTCTTGAATTCACAGTAATACTACAAAGTGAATTGCCTCTAAGCAATTATAGATCCATCCAAACTAATGTTCTTGCTATTTTTATCTTTTACAAACAAGAAATAAGTACCAGGGAGCATGTAGAACAGACCATCTTTAGGAATAGATTATTACCTCATTAGAAAGCAGTTTGTGCTGTAGAGTATTAAAACATTCTTGCTCCTCATTCAGATTAGGCAATCATGGAGTTAATTGCTTGCTGGCTAGATGAGCTCTTTCATTAGTTCTGAAGTCAGCTCATCAGTTACAGTAGTGATGACAGTGGAAATCACTGAAGGGAAAAAATACTGCTTCATCATTTAAAAAAATTAAAACAAATCAAAGCATCAAACCCCAATCTGTATTCTAGCAGTAGCTATGCAACTCATGTCAATAAATGATGATTTACTGAGCTACACTGGTAATAGTCATAACACCTAAGAATAACGGGAGATACTGAGAGAAAAGAAAGAGGCCACTGTTCCAAGAAATAATGTCAAGAAATAAGAAAAAACACTTTGCTGATGTTATAAATTACATATTTTGACATAAAGTGGTTTGATAAAAATAAAGGAGATAGCTTTCATGTTGCTGCATTAAAGAGCTAACAGAATGTTATGCTCAGTGAAGACTAGGAGGATTATTGATTATATGTACAACAACTGAACTGTTAGTAAAATTCCAAAGGTGTCTCTCAGTCTCAGTCCTAAAACCAGAAGTTGACATAGGCATATCTATCCTATTCCTGTAAATCATCCATCATTGTTATAGCCAGCCAGAGAAGAACTTGAGTGCTACCCACAGTCATTCCAGCTGAGCAGTGGATTTAAGGCCTGTATACTTTATATACAGTACATAAATGTTATCAGTGACTCCTGGGATTTAAAAAGAAACTGAGCACTCTGCAGGAACAAAGCCCTAAATAATCATTCGTATTCTATTTGAGTAGAACCTGAAGCTGAAAGCTGATTCACATTTGCTCATTGATTTCATTACAATGCACAAAAAGAAGCCAGTCAAAAATAGCAGAAATATTTCTTTTCACAGCTTTTTGGTTTAACCAGGAAATTAAACAAGAATAGCAAAGCAAATTTCCTTATTTTTAATGTCTGTGATCCTTTCAAATTTTTGAAGAAATTGATTTCACTTCCTTGAATTAAAGATTATTTTTGTCCTTGTGAAAGCAGTTAATGTTGCCAATTATTTCTTTCCAGGCATGCCTGAAACATTTTAATGGGAAAAATTAATCCTGGTGACATTTTTAAGAAGTGGATTCATACATTCTTAGTATAAAACTATTCTTTATATAGATTAAAGAAGCTGGGAAGTTGTTAATATTGCAAGATATTTAAGACATTTACTACAATTTAAGGCATTAAAGCTAACTATTTAAGAGAAAAGATTAAGCAGATAAATTTTAGTCTCTTAAAATTTGTAAATTATCCACCCAGCAATAAATTACATGCAGCATTTGTTGAAACAATGGAAATAGAGATAAAGTTTTTTTACATAAAATTACTTTAAATACTATTTTAATTTAAAGAATTTTGGGTATTAATTAAGTTTCAGGAGATAATTTTTTTCAACTCAAAAACTAGAATGGAATTAATCTGAAGCCATCAGAATTAAAGTTTTCCATTATTTTTTTTTCAAATTTGCTGGATGACAGCAGTGTTCTCCTATCACAGAATTTGATTGTGAAAAATTGACTTTTTCTGGGAAAAGTGATCTGACAAATTTTTCATCACAAACCCAAAAGCTGGTGTTTAACAGAGTATGGGCAAAAGTTTGCTATTCATGATCCTTGAGGACAATCAATTCCCAGCAATGAATAACTAGAGCAGCAATATTATTCCATTTGGTCTCAGAAAACTGGAGTAAATTCTCCTAATATTTATCTCTACAAAGTCTTTTTTTGTACTTAGACATGGATCAAAGTAGCTAACAAAATGAAAGTTGTCTCCAGAGTGAACAAATTTATTAGAATTTGTACAATGCTGAGAGAAAATGGATGTTTTTTACAATAGAACTGGGACAAACTTCTACGCTTGGTTAGTATAATATGAGCTATCTTACAACAGGAGAGTGTTGGTATAGGTTTTCTGGTAACCAGGATATGAGCTAACAACCTGTATCATCAAAAAGAACATACAGTGATAAGAAATTTAATTGCTCATAGTTAATTTATATGAGTCCAGCTTCAAATGTCTGGAACAATCTGTAAACTATCTGAAACATCTTCAAAAGCTTCAATGATTGAACAGCATAAATTTCACATTAATACTTCTGTTTCTAAATTACGAGTTCATTTAACTGTGAACCAATCTTTATCTGTGAATTAAATATTCCAAAGCCCAGTCTAAATTACTCAGATCTTTTCCATGTAATGATAATCATAGAATCACAGAATGGTACGAGCTGAAAGAAACCTTAAAGATCATCTAGTTCTAAGCCCCGGCTATTGGCAGGGACACATTCCACTAGACCAGATTGCTCAATCTATTTTAACATCCGCAAAGAGCAGAAGAAAAATCTATTCTAGACTTCCTGAAAGGAGATGGTGGTGAGACAGGGGCTGGTCTCTTCTGCCATGTTTCAAGTGAAAGAATGAGGGGAAATGTCTCTAAGCTGCATAAGGGGAGGTTCGGATTAGATACTAGAATTATTTTTTTTTCCCTGAAAAGTGGTCAGGCATTGGAAAAAGTTGGCCGACATGGTGGTGGGGTCATCATCTCTGAAGTATTGAAGAGGTGTGCAGATGTTCAGAGAAGGGCAACAAGGCTGGTGAAGGGTCTGGAACACAAGTCCTATGAGGAGTGGCAGAGGGAGATGGAGTTGTTTAGCCTGGAGAAAAGGAGGCTCAGAGAAGACCTTACCACTCTCTAGAGCTGCCTGGAAGGAGGCTGTGGACTTGTGGGTATCAGCCTCTTCTCCCAGGCAATCAGCAACAGGATGAAAAGACATAGGCTTGAGCTGCACCAGGGGAGGTTCATGCTGGACATTAGGAGGAATTTCTTCACAGAAAGGGTGTTTAGATATTGGAATGGGCTGCCCAGGGAGGTGGTGGAGCCACCATCCCTGGGGGTGTCCAAGAAAAGGCTGGATGTGTCTCTCAATGCCATGGTCTATTTGTCCTGCTGCTGTTCTGTCAAAGGTTGGACATTTTGATCTCAGAGATCCTTTCCAGCCTAATTGTTTCTGTCTGCAACCCCAAACAAACAGCAGTCTGGGCCTAATTTCTACCTCATATTTCAGAGATGAAATTTTATTATCAGAATTACTTACATAAATGGTTCCTCCAAAGACACTCAGGAAAAGCTTCACAGAATCTTGCTGAAACATGAATCGTTAAGCTTGCTAAATTGTTTAATCATGGATCGGTAGAAAGATTTAGGTTGAAAGAGACCTCTGAGACCCTCTAGCCCAGAACATGACCAATTTGGATAATGGATTTACTTAGAAAGTTAGATGTGGTTTTTCAGGACCTCAACCAACAGAATTTTGAGGCACTTCATGGAGATAGTAAAACTGTCATGTTCTCCTGACGTTGTCAGTCAGCTTCCTATCTTGTTCCAGCAAGTCCACTTGGTGAGGCTCCTTAGGTTTGAAGGATTTGGATGGTGCTTCAGAAGTATTTATTTCAAGAATGGACATATTTTTGAAAATTCTTTAGTGTCAGGTTCACATATACGCCCTTGTCCTTAGGCTGGCTATGACAGAACAGTGCTGGAATTTCCAAACCTTGTCAGTGTTACTTTAAGCAAAATAAGTGGCTCCTAGCCTGCTCTGAATGAGAGCAGTGCTCTCTCATGTCTGTCTGTAAAACTGACTTTATAGAATGGATATCCCTAGTATGGTGTATCTTATTTGCCTAAGGAGCCTGAAAGAACCATCTGGTCGGTTTTGATGCTCGTAGTTATTGTGATGAGAAACTCATTCAGGCAATTCTTCCACAGCTGCAAAAAAAGTGGTGAGACAGGCTGTATTTGTAAGAGAGAGGAAAAAAAAGATCTCAAATGCTGCTAAATATGTTTCAGGATAATGGCATCAATAGCACATCTGATGAGTATGTAGAATAAGTGAATGCTGAATGCCTTATCAGTGATAACACAGACAAAGGCTATCACCATGTGCCACACATCAAACATTGATCCCACTGCAATTAATTTAAGTGAAAAATTGTCTCCATCAGCAAATGCTTTTACACAACATCAAAGCCTGTTACTTTGTTGTTCCTCTTCTTTTTAGTGGGAAACTTCGACCTGTCCAACTAAGTTAGAAATCTCTGTTTCTTTTATTAGTTTCCCATGCTTTGTAATTAACCTCCCAACCTTGTATCCTGAATGGTGAAGAAATTTTCACTGATGTTTTGATAAATGAAGGGCTTTTTCACCTCCTGGGGTTATTTTTACAGGATTGTAAGATACATGTGATCCAAATCACCTTCAGCCAGTTTTAGACATGTTAAGAGACCTTCTACTGATTCTACTTTTTACTATTAAAAAAATCACTCAAAGCCCATTTTAATGAATGTTTATACTCACTGGAATTTTGATTATATGTTGTTGTTGCTATTAGAAGGTATTAGTAGCAAGGTAAACTTCAAACAAGCAACAAAAACCTGTTGAAACATGATGGCAACTTAGATACCACACACTGGTAGAGTCAGTGTGTCTGCAAAGACACTGAAGAAAAACCCTTGTAATGGGAGAGAGGCAAAATTCTGACAGCAGTTTCTTGAACACAAATAGAAGCAATGGGCCACCTTAGATATTTGTTGAAAATACCAAGTACAAAATGTGCAAAAAAGAAACAGTAATTAGAGCACAGGGTAACTGCATTGTGCTCAAAAGAGATCTGGGGCAAACTGTTTAAGCAACAATTATGGGCATAATAAATCAGTTCTAGAGGTCACTAGAGGCACTGAAGAGTGTGAACACAAAGCCACATTTTTCATTTTACTCTGCCCAAGTCACATTGTGGAACTGATTAATTGGCCATAGTCAATGCCACAGGATTGACTACAGAAGGACTAAGGCAAAAAGTAGAGTAAGCAACTTTGCTGAGCAGAGCACAACCAGACAGACCGGTTTGTTTCTAGCTTACTATGTTATTATCTTTATTTTCTTTTTAAATCATGGCAAAAGAATTATTATTATAAATGAAAGTCTGGCAGACTTGTCAAAAGGACAACACAAAAAATATGAATAGAGGACCAACAGTAGAATTATTATAGGGCATTGGCAAATTATGAGTATCATATATAAAAATACAGCATTTCTGTAATTATTCTGATTACTTAAATATTTAATTTGCAAAAGAAAAATGTTGCTCCCTTTGAAGAAAAAAGATTCAATTGATTTTTCAATATCTAACTGTTCAATACCTACATATGCATTATATTTTTAATACATTAAATTTCTTTATGCACTTTGCATGAAGATTGATTATATTACAGTGTTGTGAACTAATATTCTATTTTCATAACATTCACCAGAATAAGGGATATTTCATTTAAGTTTACTTGACTTTGCCCTAATTGGTAAGCAAACATGCAGAACCAATGAGATATGTGGAGTAATAAATACTCAACTATAATTTACGAAGTTGACACACCATCATTCAAAGCTATAAAATTATAGTTTGGCACATAAATGGATCCAAAACAAATTTCAGCAAGATGATGATGTGACTGCTGGCTGACAAGGACCCACGTAAGTGGCTGAAATAGGTATCCTGCTGAAAAGCAACTCAGCTTGCTTTTGGAGATACATGTCAAAGCCTTTGGGCAACCAGAGCACCCTACAGTGAGAACAGTACAGTTCTTGTGGGACAATTTCTGACTGATTATTTGAAGAATTATAATTTCATTGAGAAAAAGTAGTTCTTATGGTCTGCAACACTGTAGCTCTCGCATTCACAGCAGATACAGGAAGAGGATCAAGCTATATAGAGACCAAGGAAAGAGGTGAACAAGGCAAATTGGAGGAGTGACTAAAATACAGGCAGACACCTTAGTCCACTAGGCACCTGGCAAGAAGAAAAAGAACTGATGTTTCCTCTGTACTTGGATAGTTCTGTAAACTTAGAAAGCAATATCACTGTATTACTTTTTTCCCCTTGTCTAATTTTTCCCTATAACAAGTTTCGGAAGTCCTACATAAGGAACAGAGGTTATATATACTTGCCTGGTGACTTTATATCTTTCACTAGTTCTCTGCCTGCTATAGAAATATTATCAGATCATTCACTACCTATGTGGCACTTAGGACAAAAGTTACACATTTCTAGTGTTTCTTGCTAGTATAACTCATAGAAACTTGAGAGATAGTGTCTGCTGTGTAGTTAAACCACCGCTTTCTAAATTTATGAATCACAAATAAAAGCCAGAATTGAAAGATTTACAGTAAGATTTACAAGGCAAACCTAAATAACGGAGCAATAGTTATCCAGATTTATATCAGAGCCTACAAATTGTAGAGCTACTAAAATCCTTCTAGTTCCTGACATCCAAGTTATATGCTTTGCATAAAATTAAAGCATGTAACTAATTTTCATAATGGCCTACAGCTTTTCTCTACATCAAGTTTATATATCTTTAGAAGGCAAAATAGTTTTACACCTCTACCAAAGCATTAAAACATTTATTTATTACCATATGTGAGAGAAAGATCTGCTGCCTTTAAAAGCAGCTGCATTGGATTAATAATAGCAACATACCGTAATCTTAATATGATACAAAAAAACCAAAGTAAATCATCTGGTGTTGTTTTTGCAAATGCACATTTCCATGGAGATACAGAAACTGGATTTATTTGGAGCAATATATGACATTAATTCACCTAGAAACAGAGCTAGGAGGAAATATGTATTTTAAATATTAGATATGAAAAAGGAAAAACATTTAAGGGTCTAGCAGTCTCATGGAGAAGTTTCCTTTGTTAAAGGAAAATATTCTCCAGTTGTATCATTAATGAGCTATGTCCATAGAGTAGAGTAGTAGCGTCCTTAAATTATTTTCCTGAGTTTAGATACACTGCAGTGCTATGTAGAACTAGCTTGAAAGTCCAATATAGTATAATGTTGGCCGACAGAACACAAAAGAAGAGCAATATTTAAAGTGGATTGAATCCAAGTCCATAAGCACTAGTGGCTGGTGACTCCTCCCGGTCTACAAAAATAAAAAATATTTAATATTTCCAATTATGAAAGCATTGACAAATATAGAATATGTCTGTAATATTCTAGGGTATCATGTAAAATATAACGACCACCCAACTCAGAATTCATTCGCAGCACATTTTTTTTAAACCATTTTTTAACTGATTGGGAAAAGATTTTTGTCCTTTTTAGTGTGACGGTATCGTGCCATCCAGAGGCCAACTGTGCTCATTACAACGTTTGCTTCCCAGGGTTATACAAAAGACAGCCATCTTTTGGTCATCATAATGTTTGGTCCCTACCTCATCATCACAAAATATATTTTTTGCTGTAAGAAGACCTGAATTTGGACTAAAATAACATAAATGTTATTTTATGTCTTACATGATTCTCAACATCTTCAGAGTTGTCTTTATGCGGCACCGTTTAGTTGGTGGCAAACAGGAAGCTTGAGAGGAATGACTAATGTGAAGAGCACATCAGCAGAATAAAAGTTAAGCACTAGATAACTAATAAATTAAAGCATTTATCTTCCTAAAGTTCCCACTTCCTTCACCTCCATTCTGTCCTGCAAATCAGTCAGTGAATGTCATAAAGCAGGAGCATAATGTCCTCTCAGTTTTCAATACCAATATCAGAAAGTTTATGTTTCTATTTGAAAATCCTTAAGAGTTCATTCTCAAACAGAATTCTGCTCACTTACTGAATATTTAACAGTAAAAACAAACCAAAACAAACACACAAAACCTTTAATGCCGTTGTCCCAGACTGTTTATCTTTAGATCTAATATCAAGACAAAGTAAAGCATATAATTCTGGTAAGTTATTTTCCAGCCTGCAGTATATATTCATTATAATTAGACCAAAATATTTTCCTCTTCTATCTACAAAAAAAACCCAAAAAGATTAAATAATAAGTATTTTCTATGTACACAAGAGATTAATTACAGTTTAAAAATTGTATTTAAAATAACTTCTTTCCATTTTTCCTCCAAAAAGGTATGTTAACAAGATTTATGTTGCTTTACACTGTGACAAAATCATTGCTTGTGTGTTATATAATTATTTTTCATATGAAAAAAAAAAAATGCTTTAATACAAGGGCACATTAAAATAATAAATTTTCGTATCAAAGATTAGAGAAAGGAACTCAGGAACTGAAAATAATCAATAATTAAATGGGAAAAGGAAAATAAAATTATAGCAACATTTTACTTCTCAGAGTGACAATATTAGACTTGGTTCACTTTGTTGATAAACCCTAAGCAAAGATTAAAAACTTGACCTCTGTTATTAATTAGTTATGCTCCAAAAATTGGAAAAGTTATCCCCAAGGATTTTTCAAGATATGAGAGAAATTGACAGGAAAAGTTATGATCATGCACCAGTCAACTCCTACTCACAGATTTTCCGGGAATCATCAGGTTGATTCTTTAATTATAGATTATGAAGTAGGTAATGAGTAGCAATAAAAGCACAGAAGTGAGCAGCGCTGTAGGGCGTGCATTCAGGGGGAGGAACTCTCCCACTTAGTGAGAGAGTTAAGGGAGTGGGTGGGTACAATGAGGACTATCAAGGAATAAGAGAGAGAGACTTCTGAAAACACACCATGCTTTCCCTGGGACAGATCACAGAGGCAGACAGAATGCATGACATGGAGGATTCCATTTTCCCACTGCCTGACTGAACACAGTGAGTGACTGAAGGGACAGGGAACAACAGTGACAAGTTCCTTCCCATTGCAGCTCCTTGGTGACTGCTCAGATGTCCTCACATTGAAAGTGTGTGGCTCTGCAAGTGGAACCAAATAATTGTTGGTTCATTTAGCATGAAAGTGTCACTGAGATTAAACTGGCCTATGCATTGTGTCAAAACTGCTCCCATAAAGAAAATTAAATGGGTCACTCTCATAAGAAACTTCCTTCTGAAGAGAACAGAAAGCCCAATATGCAGCCTGAACCCACTTAGGGAAGTCTGCCTCCTCCTTGAGCCCTGCATTAAATTGTACTCTCAATCAGTTTGCTGATGACATCAAGTTGAGTGAGAGTCTTGACTTGCTGGAGAGCAGGAAGGGTCTACAGAGGGATCTGACAGGCGGGATTGATGGGCTGAGGCCAACTGTATGATGGTGAACAAGAAGTGCTGGGTTCTGCACGTGGGTCACAACAACCCCAGGCAACACTACAGGCTGGGGGCAGGACAGCTGAAAAGTGGCCTGGCAGAGAAGGACCTGGGAGTGCTGGTTGGCAGCAACTGACCACAAGCCAGCAGTGTGTCAGGTGGCCAAGAAAGACAATGGCATCCTGGCTTGTATCAGAAATAAAGTGACCAGCAGGACTGGGGAAGTGATCAACCTCTGTACTCAGCACTGGTGAAGTACTTGAGTACTGAGTTCAGTTTTGGACTCCTGACTACAAGAAAGACATTGAAGTGCTGAATTTTGTCCAGAGAAGGGCAGTGAAGTGGTAAAAGGTCTGGAGCACAAATTTTGTGAGAAGTGGCTGAGGATGCTGTTTAGCCTGAAGAAAAGAAGGACTGGGGAAGACCTTATCCCTCCCTACAATTACATGAAAGGAGGCTGCAGAGAGGTCTCTTCTTCCAGATAACAAGTGACAGGACAAGAGACAATGGCCTTAGGTTGTTCCAGGAGAGGTTTAGATTGGATATTAGGAAAAATATCAGAAAAAGAGTGTTATCAAGCACTGGAACCAGCTGTCTAGTGAAGTGGTAGAGACAGCATCCCTGGAGGTATTTAAAAGATGTGTAGACCCAGTGCTTAGGGACATGATTTAGTGGTGGATATGGCAGTGCTGGGTTAATATTTAGAATCAATGCCCTTGGAGGTCTTTTCCAACTTAATTCCATGATCATCACAGACTCCAGAAATGTGTACAGAGTATTGATGGCTTTCACAAAATCATGTCCCTAATAATATAAAGATAAAATGTGTACTAACAGTTGCCACATAGCATGTGGTTTCCTCATGCTACAAGGAGCAAGGACCTATATTATTTACTCCTCCTTGAACAAGTTGTGAATACCCTTGTAATAATAAGCAATTAAAGAATTTACAAGCTATTTTCTTTACAACAGTTGAAGTTCTCCACTCTCTAGTATAGGAAGTTTTAAGCAGTGAGGTCAAAGGGGTTTACTCTTACTTACATTAAAATTTTCAAATGAGAATTTTTTTTAAATGTTAATTTGAAGAGAGAAAATATTTTTTGTGGTTTGGATAGGTAGCACTAATCTTCATAGAAAATCTGTGGAGACTTACATGATTTGTTATGCTCTAATAAATTCATGAGCAAACAGAAGAAAAAAATTTGAAGTTAATAGATTATCATTATTGCAAAGTATGTTCAGTCATTGCATTTTTTCCTTTGTGTTATTCTATGAACTGAAAGACTGTAATATGAAAATGCCGCTAAATTAAGCATAAATTATAACTTCATTAAGCTGGTCTTCTGTAACTAAGACAAAATTAGAATTCAAGATCTGTTATGATAAATTTATAACACCAGTGATGATTAATCTCAGTCAATCATGATGCATTGTAATTTAAGTACTAGGTAAATACTGGAGCTGTTTTTGTAAAAGTACAAAAAACCTTTACCCCAGTCTTCAAATAGAAAAATTCATATTATAAAAATTCAATGTTGTCCTCTTCTCTTTGAATACAATCAGTGATTTTGTTATAGTTCATTAGCACTCTTGCTGTCCCTTGCTGTATTCTTGTCAACTTGCCTGTGTTGGAAAGAGAAAACTATTACTTAACAAAAAAAAAAAAAAAAAAAAAAAAAAAAAAAAAAAAAAAAATTTTCTAAAGGAAATTCATCCTCTCCAAAGTGTCCATGTGAAGAACAAATCCAAAGAAATATTGTTTTGGTACTATTTTAATAAAAAAGTGGAATTTACAGCTGCAAATACTTTAGAAGGGCAGAGATATGTTCATCTGTTTAGCAGTTTCTGGGTTATTGTGGTTATTAAATTCAAATCATGCTTACTTCAGCACTCCTGCAGTCTTGCGCCTGCAAAGGTTTATTCACCTGCTTAATTGCCTATAACACAAGTAATCATCAACAGAAGTCATCAATACAAAAGTAGTTTTGATGGAATTATACATTACATGTAGGGGTACTGTTTTGGCCATCTACTTGAAAATTAGAATAAAAATGTATCAAATGAGCAGTAGAACAAAAGCACTCTGGACTTTTGTCATGGGGAAATTGCTGTTAAAAATTCCCGGTGTAGGAAGAGGAGGTGGAGTCGGAAATGAGGTAGCCAGCATAAACTCCACCTACCTAAAAAAACTCATAAAACCAGGACTGCACCTGAAGAAGCTCTCTTTGAGGCTTCTGGTTCACAGGGGAAGGATGCTGCTCTCCTCCCCTCCGCACCAACTGGGTAAGGTCTCTCCCAGACCACATGGTCTGGGGGCTGCTAGCCTGCATGGTGTGGGGGGGAGGGGGAGAGGAGAGAGAGAGAGAAAACTCAAGCTGCTTCATCTTGCTGTCCTTTGGCTAAAGAACTTCGCCAGCTCTGTCTGCCTAGCCTGGGCCAGGCTGGTTTCCTCCCCTCTCCGCGGCAGGGCCCAGCAGGAAGAGGGCTTGGGGTCGGGCCCCGTGGACCTCGGGAGCGCCCCGCCCGGTTACCCCGCAGCAAACTCAGCACAGGAGAGAGACAGAGGGAGCTCAGACTGAGCCCCTCCCGCAGCTCGGGTGCAGCTTCTGCCGGGCGGCCCCCAAGCACACTTCGGCATGGAAGGGGACTTGAACCAGCCCCCTGCAGCACGGACGCGGCCCCGCCGGGCCCCTGCGATTCAAACGCGGCTTGGATGGGAGCCAGCACAGACGGGCTCCTTTCCTTCAGTTCAGGCACGGACTTAACAACACTCAAACCACGCGGGCAAGAGCCACATGACCAGCACCCAGCCGAAAGATGAATTAACTGTTTCTTTCTAATATCAGAATAAGACTTTAAAAACATTCATTTCTCCTTCTCACACAGAAAGAGCATAAAAATAAAAGCACCTACAAAAGGTGCAACATAGAGACTTTAAGTTAATGACTATAACTAAGCTTATTTTTTAAAGAAGGAAGAGATGAGGAGTGCTTCACTGCTGAAAGTTCTTTTGTAAAAACATGTTGATAAAGTTAGTTGTAATACACCCTGTAATATATGAATAATGGTCTAAAAGATGTGAGAAAAAGGGAATATAATGTTCTAAGTTATAAGCAGTAAACTGAGACTTTTGTGTATTAAGATTTTTCTTTCCTCGCCCCAGGAAACAGTAGAAGAAGACTTGTGTTGCTGATGATGAAGTAAGGGGATGTCATTGTCACTGTAATAGAAACATTTGCTCTCAAAAAGAACACCTCAATGACCATCATATATCCATTGGTGCAGCCCTGGGAAAGCTACTGAAATAAGAAGGAGTCTAGAAAAGCAAATGCCTCCCTTCAAAGAGAGAATTGCTTATTAGAAAGCTAATAACCATAGAAACTGTGTTTCCTATAGGAGTCAACAGGATAAAACAAAAGAAAGCTTCTCTCTCTATATAAATTAAGAAAACTGTTTTGTTCCAGAGGTGGTGGATTAACTATAAATTGAAATGTTACCTTTTTATGGTCATCAAGAAAGAAAATAAGAAAGGTGGGGAGAGGAAAAGAGTGTTCTAAAGAGTTTGGTGTTAATGCCTAATTATTATTCCTGTTTTAAGTCTGTTAATAAAATTCCTTTTTGTATTCCTTAAAGTATAAGCCTGCTTTTGCCTACTATTAATCCTTATCTCACAACAAAATCAAATAATCTAGACTACAAAAATTAATCTTCATACCTAATTTTGAACCCCAAACCTCTAAACCGCAACAACTTCAAATCACCATATCTGTAAATTCTGTATTTACAGTTTCATCTGGAATTGAAGGCTGGTCAGATGGTCAAATTCAGAACCTTTTGTATTGAAACGAGAAGAAGGCATGGGAAAATTTGGGGCAGAGACGAAAACATGAACAGAATCACTTTTTAGGCATGGACTACAGCTATCTCCAAAAATTGTTATGGATAATAGGGCAAACCATGTGGTATGCGACATGCAGTACAAAAATTGAATTTGGATGCATTCTACATCAGTTTGTACTTCTTATACAGTGCAAATGATGTATCAGTCTTCATTTTTTAGTGACCAGTATTTGGGGTGGGGGATGTTCTATATTCCTACTTGTATTGTTGATTACTTTAAACAATATTAAGAAAACTGTAAGTTGCTTTCTGTGTGAGAACTGAACTGCTTCCAATTATGCAGAGAATGTCAGTTTTCCTTAAAAGGGTAATCAGTCTATAATGTTGCATTGAAATGTTGACTTCACTTGCAATAAGATACAGTTAATTAACTTGAAGCAGTATGAAGTTCATGTTAAAGAGTCATTTGAACTGAGTGAAAAAGTAAACTCATTTGAAAACCAAAAGGTAAAATTATCTTTTTATCCTATGTTTTGACTTGCTCCAAAGTCTTAGAAAATAACTTCTAAATGCTTTATTACCTTCTTCTAATGCTTTTTCTGCCCCTCTTCAGTCTTTTACTTTCTCTAATTTTTGATAAGGTTAACTTTGTTTAAGACATTTTATTTGTTAATTTGAATCTGCTAGAGTTGATCAAATGGAAATCTGTCAGTGAATCCCTGAATGCCACAGCACCCCAGTTTCTGTCTCATGTTTCCAGCCTCTTCTCTGAGCCAATATTTGCATTTGAAATGTATTTTCTGTGACACACCAGTCTCCCCTTTGGTTGATCTAAATGTTAATTTGTGGCATTTTCATCAGGTAGCCTCATCTCCTGAGGAAAAAGAAACATAAAAAATGACATCCCTGAATTTATCTTACCATTGATAGAAAAAGTTCAGTGCATTAAATAAAGTCAATCATTTTTTTATCCTAGAAATTAAAGAAAATATATATCTGGCTTTTTATGCTTATGTAAAAATGTACATCTCAATATTTGATGCTTATATTTTTGGAATTTTGTGGACAATGACAAAATTCAATACTATTTAGGACAAAAATAAATGTTGAAGAGTTTTAATTTATTTCAGAGCAGAAAAATCCAAATTTTTAATCAGATTAATTCATAAGAGATGGTCCAGATTTCCCTTTTTTTACTAGAATAATATCTGTCTTCTAAGTATGAGCTGAAAAGACCAGCCTTAATTTATTCTAACAAACCATTTCTATGGGACAAAATTGGTCCTTGTCTCATTAGCTTTCACTATTCAGTGGACTTGAACATATTTCAAGATTAATTTGAAGGATGCAATTTGTTTGGAGAAACTTGCAGCCTGGAAATTAGTTCTGTTTCTCCATGTTCCTTCTTCTCAAACTGGAACTTCATTAGAAATGGTGATTTGGTCTAACAAACGATTTCGATTTCTCATAGTTCAATTTGAAAGTTTTACAGTCCAAAGGGAAGTTCAGGCACATGTATCATCAGATTATGAACTTTGAAGTGTTTTTTCCACACCATTTCTTATTCCCTGAGTAGAAAATGGAAGGAGCATAAAGGACATTTTTTTCTATTTTTTGCCTATAGCTGTGATTCTGATCTACTTAGATGAAGTCAAATTTTAAAGCAGGAGCAAATCTAGTGCCAGAGCACAGTATCAAAAAGGTATGCATGGTACAACCATGGAGTGGTTGATGGTGGAAGGGACCTCTGGAGACCCTGTGGTTCAAATCTGCTGTTAAAGCACAGTCATCTACACACACGATCTCCTGAATTTCAGTATTGCCCCTGATCCTGTCACTGGGCACCACTGAAAAGAACCTGGCTCCATCTTTTTTGCACCCTCCCTTCAGCTGTTTATGCACCTTGTAAACAGCACTCCAGGTGTGGTTTCACCAGTCTGGAGTACAGGGGAAGGATCACTTACCTCGACCTGCTGGCTGCACACTTCTTAGTGCATCCCAGAATACCATTAGCCTTTTCTTACCACAAGCACACATTGCAGGCTTCTGCTTCTGCTGAGCACCAAGAACTCCAGTATCCTTTTCTGGAAAGCTTCTTTCCAGACAGTTTCCTACATGTACTGGTGCCTGGGGTCATTCTTCCCCAGCAGCAGAACTTTGTACTCGCCCTTGTTGAGCTGCATAAGGTTCCAGTCAGCCCATTTCTTCAGCCTGTTGACAACCCTCTGGATGGCAGCACAACTGTCTGGTGTATCAGGGGCTCCCCCCAGTTTTGTGTCATCAGCAAATTTTCAGAGGGTACCCATCACCCAGGTCATTAATGAAGGAGTTGAACAGGACTGGACCCCGTACTGATCCCTGGGACACACCACTGGCCTATAACTAGATTTCATGCCACTGATCACCATGGGCTCAGAGCATCTTCTTAGCCATATTTCAGAGTGCTTCACTGGGCTGCTCCTCCAGCCCATGCTTCACCAGCTTTTCTGTGACAATCAGATGAGTGGCAGTGTCAAAAGCCTTCATGAAGCTGAAATAGATAATATCCACTGCTCTCCCCTCATCTACCAAGCCAGTCATAGTACACAGTTGGCCAGAGAACATTGAATTTGGTAGCCCCTAATAACTACAATGAGAGAACAGCTTCTACTATGTTTTTACTTAACGAATAAATAATTTTTATTTAATGAATAAATAATTATTTCAGTAATAAGTTCACAACAACTGCAGCAGCAGAGAGAAATAAAGATACCATAAATGCAAAACCAGTATCATGATAAGTAGGTAGCTTCTAAAAATTACCACTTAAGCCCTTCAGAAAGATCACTTCAGAACAAATAGCTCCAAAGTAATAACTGGAAGACCATAAATAGTTAAAGGCAAAGCAGACCATATAACTGGGTTTTTTTTCTGTGAGCCAATAATCAATGGATGCATTAGTTAATATGTTCACTGTCTGTAGAATTTGGAGAAGCTCATCATCACCAGTCCTACATAATATTTGATTCTGTCATAAATTTTTTCATTAATTTAATTAAATTTATAAATTAATAAAGACTCAAACAAATAGATGTAATGCTAGTCTCCCTAAAACCTTTTTGAATTGTCAAAAGCTGTTTATGGAATAGTAAATTTTAGCCCAAGACCTATACATATAGGTCACCACTGTGTGTAATATACATATGCATAAATATATATATTTATCTCACATCTAAGTGCAATGCAGTGGTTTCTGAAGGCTGCTGCTGAAGATGAAATGCATTATTAATTGCATCTCTGAAACTAAGGCTATACGTCATATTTGTTAGTGTACATGCACCAGTGGAATTGATAAATATATTGAATTGTCAGGTATGATTTTATGGAATACATTAAATGAGTTAATAGTGCAGTTAATATCACTGTAGAAGTCAAAGACAATAAATCAATCACTGTTATGCAAATAAAGCATCTGAAATAATACCAGCACTTAAAAATAAACCTGTGCTTTAAACCTGGAATATTAATGCTAATATTCAGAATACAATGTAAATCTCTTTTTATTTTAAATGCATTGTCTAGTTCTGAAAATTTCATATTATTAAGTCTCCTCTAAAGGAGATAGTTCATAAAATTCAAGAGTATCCAAGGTAATTAGTTCTCTGGTGGGTGACTAGTTTTACCATAAAAATCTATTCTCTAAATACTGCAAGATAAAGTAAAACAATAGATGAAATGTTAGTATCGATATGCTCATGCTGAAATGCCAATTGATTCTCATGTTACAGTGAGAGGAAACATGCAGTGTCCTCGTTTAAGCCCACATCTGCTTACATTCCTGGCGACACATTGGATTATGAATTCTTTTGTGACCTGCTTTGCTGAGTGATTTCTGCAGATAGTTTAAAATTAAAAAGTAATGCAAAGCCTCTAGCACCTATTTCTTCCTTGTTTATAGAAAAGCAAGTTTGTGACTGTTTTCATCGAATTGGAGGGAGTGTTCATGTGAAAGGTTCAGTGAAGTTTCTACTTCATTTATAAAAGAGATAAGATTTCACAAAACTAAAACTGTACAAATATTGATAAAATCTTCCCAAAGGAGAGAAACCTAAAGGAGTATGTGAAACCATCTTAGAGAAATTATGAAGAGAACTGAGGAAGAATTTAAAATGAGATTTAAACTAGTCAAATGCCTGAGGAGTGGCTTATAGACAGATTCCAGAGCCACAGAGCTGGACTCAAAATATTTTTACTCACTCAGAAAAGCTGCAAAGCATCTGACAGATCCTGAAATTCAGTTCTGTGTACACATCAGATTGAAGAAACACCAGAAATTTCATTGTCATAGATAAGGCAGAGACAGAAAGAAAAAAATTTCAGTAAGTGGAAAGCTTTGGCCATTGAAGAATGGCTTCCTTGGAGTAAGCTGAGTAAAGAATGCAGGAAAAAACTTGTCAGGAGGGACAAACGACTGTGGAAACTATCTGTCTGAATAAAAAGTGAGGGAAGCCAGAGAATTTAAGACAAGAGATGTCTAAAACTTCCATTTTTCAGCTCAGATGAAGAAAATAAAACTAAATCAATGGAAAAATTTGCTTTTAATGGAAAGCAAAACTCATCAGATTTTCTTTAAACTCAATATCATATTTCTACTGAATAATTTGAGAAATTAATAGGAACAAATATTTCTAGCAAGAGCTTTGAGAAGTGCACTAAACAATATTATGTCTATAAAGAAAAATCTTAGTTAAACAGATCTGGCACAAATGTTCAATATGTGGCTTGGATCCATAAAACATCTTCTGTAACTGGTTCTTCTAATAGAAATGAACAGGTGTCTGGGGAAAGAAATCTTTCTTGAACTGCCAAAAGATTTGAAAAAAACACAGAATCACAGAATTGTTAATGCTGGAAGGGACCTCTGGAGATCATCTAGTGCAATTCCCCTGCCAAGGCATGATCACCTGTTGCACTTCACACAGGAACATGCCCAGGTGGGTTTTGAATGTCTCCAGAGGGGAGACTCCATGATCTTCCTGCTCAGTCCCAAACAGCCCAGCTCTGCCACCCTAAATGTAAAGAAGTTCTTCCTTGTGATGAGGTGTAACTTCTTGTGTTTCAATTTATGGCCATTTGCTCCTCGTCCTGTTGCTGGGCACCACTGAAAAGAGTCTAGCATTCTTGGATTTAAATAGAAATTAACATTTTTGCTATTTATCTGCAAAGAGAAACAATAAAATGCAAACAGACTGAGGACTAGATGAAAATTATTGCCATCATGTCCTGCAACAAAACTGGGAGGAACTGTGGACTCCCTTCAAGGCAGAGAGATCCTCCAGAGAAATCTCAACAAAACAGAGGGCTGGGCAATCACCAACTGTATGAAGTTTAACGAGAGCAAGTGCCTGATTCTGCACCCGGGATGGGGAAACCTTGGATGTATGTACAGACTGAGGAACATGACACTGGAGAGCAGCACTGTGGAAAGTGTCCTGGGGGCCCTGATTGATAGCAAGTTGAATGTGAGTCAGCAGTGCCCTGGCAGCCAGGAGGGCCAAGCGTGTCCTGGGGTGCATCAGGCACAGCATCGCCAGCTGGGCAAGGGAGGGGATTGTCCTGCTCTGCTCTGCACTAGGGCAGACACACCTTGAGTGCTGGGGGCAGCTTTGGGTGCCACTGTATGTGAAAGATATTAAAGTACTAGACAGTGTCCAAAGAATGGCAACAAAGATGGTGAAGGGCCTTGAGAGGAAACTGTATAAGGAGTGGCTGAGGTCACTTGGTCTGTTCAACCTGGAGAAGAGGAGAACTGAGGGGAGACCTTGTTGTCTATAATTTCCTCATGAGGGGAAGAGGAGGGGCAGACACTGATCTTTTCTCTGTGGTGAGCAATGACAGGACTTGAGGGAATGGCTTGAAGTTGTGTCAAGGGAAGTTTAGGTTGGATATCAGGAAAAGGTTCTTCACCCTGAGGGTGGTTGGATGTTGGAACAGGCTCCCCTGTTCCCAGGGAAGTGATCACAGCACCAAGCCTGACAGAGTTCAAGAAGCATTTGGACAAAACTCTCAGGCGTATGGTATGACTCCTGGGGGCGGTCCTGTGCAGGGCGAGGAGTTGGACTTTTTAATCTTTGTGACTCCTTTACAACTCAGTTTATTCTGTGATTCTGTGGTTCTGTGATGAAAAAGCATTGGAACTTGTTACTAATTTCAGTCTTGGAAGTATCAGTGTCTTGATCTAAAATAAAATGAGAGGGGACTGTAGGGCTCTGACATGTAGGGTGCTCTGGTGCACCTGCATCATGGGGCAATCAGAGCACAAGCATCCTGCAGCCAGCACCAGGCTGGTTCCCAGAGATAGCAGCTGCTCTGAGCTTGTACAGCATCCTGAGGGAGCAGCGTGTGGCAGCACACTGGGGATGGGTGCATGAACAGACCCCAGGCATTAACCTCTTCTGAGGGCATCATACTGCCAGAATACCCTGGCCTGTGTCTGACTGAGATCAGCCAATTATTCACCATGGACACTGTCAATAAAGTATGCCGGTTTTCCAAAGGCATTTGTTTGTACCTGGTCCACTGGGAGAAAGAAATTTCTGGGTACCGCCCAGAAAGGCAACTGTATCCTGGGCTGCATCAAAAGCAGTATGATCAGCAGGTCGAAGAAGGTGATTCTGCCCCTCTGCTCTTATGAATCCCCACCTGGAGTACTGTTCCAGCTCTGAGGTCCTCAGCACAAGAAAGACTTGAACATGCTGGAGGGATTCCAGAAAAGAAGCACCAAGATGATCACAGGTCTGGAGAAGGCTTCGGTGAGATGACATTGCAGCATTTCAGTGCCTAAGAGGGTAGATTCGAGTGCAATTTCTTGCAAGGGCATGCAAAGGAATGATTCTTTGATTCTATGGAGTAGTAGAATACCAGCTGCTGAAATCCCTTACCAATTAAGCAAACAAAAAGTGATTCAAAGACAAATGAAAGGCTAAACCAAAATAAGAGGATTATAATTCCAAGTCAAATTGGGAGAAGTATCACATATGTGTAGTGCAGTATCTTAGCCTGTTAAAAAACTGTCAGAAGTACTGCTCAGTAGAGACAAGACCAAACAAATATATTTTTTAATCTTATACCTGCTTATCTGGTACTAAAAGCAACATAACACCGACTGTCTTTAAGGGATGATTTTTCACATCATTTGGCAAGAAATAGCCAAACTCTCGTATATATCTGTGTGCCTTTGAGTGCGTGTGTGAGCATCTACATATGTGTGTGTGTGCACTTGCACATACTTGTTTGATGGAGAGGATGGGTACAACAGCCATGTCAACTACAGCAGCTGCTTTGGAAAGAAAAGCTGCTGCTGCTGTCTCAGAACGTGAAACACATCTACTGCACCAGAAGGTGCTAATATTCCTTTAGCCGTGTCAGACACTTCTCTCAATAGTTAATCTGGGGCTCCACATCTACCACCAAAGATGCAGTGTTGTCACAATATAAAGGGTGCAATTACCTGGGCATTAGAGTTTTAAAGTATTTAACCACTTTAAGTGGATAATTATCCATTAATCTGAAGATAACATCTGATTGCCTACTGCTGAATTCTGCAGTAATTATATGTTTATCCATATTATAAAGTAAAATAAACCTTTTAAGATAATAGCTTGTTTCTTAATAAGTTTACAAATGCATCATCCACTGTAATTTCTCAGACAAGTTTTTAGTTTTTTCTTTGTAGAACTGGATTGGTTTAAATGAGCCAAAAAATTAGTGCTAATGTCAGTTTTAGCACATTGCAATAGAAAAAAATCATGGAGAAGCCACATTCATTCATATTTTGATACACCAGGGATATTGAAAATGGCAGACAGCGTAATGGATCTTATGGGAAATCTGCTCCTTGCTTTTCTGCTTGTTCATTTTGTCAACTAGCCTGTAAGTTCCAAGGTCAGTGAGAAGTTAATGTCCTATCACAACTTTGTCATGTTTTAATAAGAGACATCATAGCTCTGTGATGTAAGAATACATTTCCTGATTCTCTTTATGAAGCTTTAGCCATTATTGAGACAGAACTTATAAAAATTTACAACTGCAGGAAATTTCACTAGTACCAGGAAAGATCTCTCACGACTCCCATTTGGCATTTTTACCTGCTTCAGCGTGAGAGAAAGGGTAGTTGGACACAAAGTAGATATGACATTGAACAATTCAAAAGTATAATACAAAATACAGATTATGCAAAATCATTGCTCTTATTTAACACAGCTGCATGAACACACAAGTAATGGCAGAACTAATGCTAAAAGTTTCAAGAATTTTGTTATTTATGCTGCACTCAGGACAAAGAAGAAACATAGGAGAGGAAAAACGATGGGACAAAAAAATGTTATTAATATTTCTGAATAACTTTTCTCTTTGAAATTAAGAAAAGCTTTAGGGGAAAAGTTCATTCCATCTGTTTAATTAAAATATGTGCTTTCTTAAAATAGAAAAAAAATCCTGAAATAATTTTTTTCCAAAAGCAACAATATCGATGTCTACAGACCGAGTGTACAGAGAGCTTTGGGGTCTTAGCAATTAGATTTCATTATTTTTATTAATTTACTGAATTGTAATTATGAAATTCAAAGCTGTCGTCAAGATAAGTTGGACTAAAAGAAAAATAAAGAGAGTTAACAAAAATGCCAAGTGGTCCTGACCAATAGAAAGAAAAGACAGTATGAAGTAGGGACAAGCACAGTCCCTTTATGACGAGCACTAAGCAGCTGCACAAAGATACCATGGGGATTACTGGTAAAAATCTGGCAACAGGGATCACAAGCCTCTATGAACCAGTAATATCATGCTGATGCAAAAAAGGATGAGTATGTATATATCTTTCTTGGAAGCATAAAGAATAATATGCCCACAGAGAAAGGAAAATATTCTTTACGTCTGAGGACGGTGATGGAGAAGATTTACCTATATCCTAACGTCAGAATTCCAGTTCCAGGAACGAGGTGCCTGAGAAAGTAGATCAGAGGAAGTAATGGTTATGTGTTATAGACCTCTGAGTATGCTCTGTAAAGCAGGCTTTTCAATTAACTAGAGATATTTAGCCTGAAAAATAATCTAATGGAGATACAAGAATCTTGTCATGCATAAAATGTTGCTGAAAAGATTCCTGCTCTCAGTAGTCACAGGGCAAGAAATAAGAAGCTTAAATTCCAGTAAGAGAGGTTCCAGATGGATGTGAGGGACAGGAATAACTAAGTACGAAAATGGGTTATTTAGAGAAATTATGGACCTTCTTCATAAAAATCTCATTAGAACTGGCTCTCCTGGATTCCTAAGGCATTTAGTCTTATGTGGCAGATCTGTTTACATGTCTCTGATCCATCAAACAGATATGGCTGAAGAGTATAGGCCTCAAAGATATTTCATTTAGTTGCAGGAAGATACATTATGGGCAAAGGTGAAAGACTTCACTAGAATTCCCTACATTGTGGGGCATTGAGTGTTTTGAACTCAACCTTTGCTAGAACAAAGACAATCTCTGTGAGATCAGCTGTGACATGGCTGTATACAAAACCTAGTATCATTTTCACTGATTCTAACATATCATGGATAGACAAAAGATTTTTTAAGGCATATGGAGTTTCAGCTCTGTGTGCTTCAGTTTTCTCTGTTTACAGTTGTCCCAGCTGATATTCAGATCAATCAGAATAAAAAAATTAAACTAAAATTATATTTAAAAATTTTTTCTCATCCAAATTAACTTTCTTCATGTGCTTGCTCTGTGATGACCTTTCCCCTAAATTCTGATTCCCTTCCCTTCCCTTCCCTTCCCTTCCCTTCCCTTCCCTTCCCTTCCCTTCCCTTCCCTTCCCTTCCCTTCCCTTCCCTCTTTCTTGATTTAGTTGTCAGCTATAGCTGGCTATATATATATAGAAAGCTTCTCATGCTAATGTGATACATTTCGTTTTATTTCTAAATCAATAGACTGAAATCAGAACAGGCTGAATTAGCAGTATTTTGCTCCCAAAATGTAACAGTTAATGACTGCATTACAGAAATTTTGTATTATACCAACTGAATTCTTTATCACTTACTGTTTTATAGGACAAGAAAAACATAAAAAATGTTGGAGACAAAATGGGAAATAACTAAGTTTATGTTATTTAACTAGTTTTCGTCTGTGTAGTATTAAAAATGTTTGTTCTCACAGGAAAAAAATTTCCTTTTTATTTGGTGCAGGTAAGAATAACCCTGTGCTGTACATGTGAGCATGACAGGCCATTTCTTTGAACTTCTTATGGCTATTGAAAATTTCCCTTAAACAGAAGATGTGGTGTCAAAATGAGAAATGGCCACTGGCAGTTCAGAAGAGAACACATGAGCTCCAGGTCCTTCAGCCAATAGTCCCAAAGCCCTGAGGTCCCTCTTGATTGTCCAAAGCCTTATTGATGCTGCCCACCTGGAAAACCAGTAGCAGGTAATAATCAGTGGGCCATAACAGGCTGAGAAATTTCTTGGTGATGTCCCTTACCCAGACCCCAGGAAGGTAACACACCTCCCCATGGGCTGGATCTGGTTGGCATACTGGGACCTCTGTTCAGTCACCAACGACTACTCCCTTCTTTTTGCCTTAACTGAGGAGGTTGTGATAAAGTGGGTGGGCTGTTCTGCTGTAGGTGACCCTTCCAAACCAAATGGACTTTCACCCACATTCCCATTTCCCTGGTCTTCAGACTCCAGAGCCTGACACCTACTACTTAAACTCACTTGTGAATGTGAGGTAGGTTTGAAAGGGATGCACTAGGTAACCTGAACAGATACCAATTTTCATTCCCCCCAATCTCTCAAGATCCCCTCCTTCTGCCTGGTGGTGAAAGGGTAGAGGATCTATTGCTTCTTGAAAAGCAGATGACGAATGTGTTTCTCTAAGGCATGGTAGAGTGTGGCTCCACCATCTCTTCCTCAGAGTCCATAATTCCTTCTTAGCCTTTCTACTTCATCTCTCAGCTCCTCCACTAGGCTGAGCTGATTGTGGACCTGATTGCACATCACACAGCTGTTGTCCCTGCTGTCCTCAGAGAGCAGCACCAGGCTCTGGCACTGTCTGCAGCCTGAGATGTGGACAGCTGCTTCAAAGCTGCCTCTGAGTCATGACTCCACCACTTCCCATTTGGGAGCAGGGGAGCTGAGACATCTCTCTCTGCTCTAGTCTCAAGGTCTTGCCATGTGGGAAAGCTTACCTCACTTCTTCAGCATAGTTTGTTACTTGAGAGAACTTCTGTCAGTGCAGTTCACTTCAGACTCCTCACTGAAATGCTCTCTTCTGTTTCCCAATGAGGAAAAAAAGAGAGTCTTTGAGCAGGAGGGAGACAGGCTTTCCACACAGGATGAACTCATCGGTTCTGTAGCCATGGCCACAGCAGTTATCTGCTGAAATGCTCATTACAGCATCAGGCCTTTGGAAGAACCAGGTAACCTCAGCTTCACTGACAGGGATGTGTGCTGATGCACAGGTGGGTTATCAGCCCTGAGAAGTCTGGACCTTCACATGCAAAAGGACGTCAAAATCTTTCCCTATTGTGTTTGCAAACATAAATATGTGATTGAGAGTTTCAAGCATACTGCCTTAATTCTTGTACAGACAGGCAGAGGAACAGAAGTGATAGACAAGTTCAATTTACTTAAATACAAATAATGCCGATCACTCACACTGTATGGCCTCAAAATTTGTTTTGTTTGTAGCAAAGGATTTCAGGCCAAAAAATTATTACTAACCCTGCCTAAATTGCTTAGAGAGCTCTGAAAAACAGCTTCCTTCCTGTTTAACATTTTAACAGTCTGACTTTTTCTTTCATAAGATTAATATATACCCACAGGGAGAAAAAAAAAAAAAAACAACAAAACCTTTTCATGGAAAATAAGAGTTAATTTATAGTTCTGCATTTAGTTCAAAGCATGCCTGAGATTAATGACTCAAATATTTCATTGTACTGAAATAAACTTGATTATATTAAGTTCTCTTAATTTACAAAACAGAAAATACATTTTCAAGCATCCTGCACTATTTGTTCATAGAACTATAAGAAACATGAGAAAAATAAGGATTTCTACATATTAGGTTTCAAGAACATTATACAACTCCTTGTGATGTTGTTTCTCTAAAATCCCAATTCTTCCAATATTAAATGCCTGCCAGTTGACACCTGAAATACAATATTGCCATTGGGGATACTGATAGGTGAAGCTACCAACAAACACAGTGGAGTAACTATTGTAGTTTCAACTGTGACAAAATTTCTGCTATCACCATTACTTTTTGGCAAAGCAAAGAAATCCCTTGCTTGCCAAAGTACTTTCAAGGTCAATGACAAAGCATTCACTGTGAATTCCAGAAGCTGTTTTTATTTCAACAAAATTTCTGAGAAAAAATAGCCTAGTTGCTAAGCTTAAAAAACTCACAGAGCCTCTCAGCAGGTGGAAAAGTACAGGACTAATAGTTTGGAGTAAAAAAAAAGCAAAATAAATATTAAGAAACAATGCAAATTTATAGAAGTATTTATGACTTCACTTGTCATTTGCTCCCTCTACAATTCTCTCTATTCCGTTCAAAAGATATAATTTATATATTTTTCCAAAATTTAAGTGACACCAAAGAAAAGATCTGTTTATAACAGTATGAGAATGCAAGGGAAGGTTTACTTAGGGCTTAATACATTTTCAGGACCAAGTCTTGAACCTACGAATGCCCTAGAGGCTTATGTTAACAATTTTGTAAAGCAGACATTATTGTGTCTTAGCATTGCAGTTAGATATATAACAGAGTACATGTGCTTCTCAGAAAGTGATTTATAATTTTCTGACCTTTGAAACAGTACTAATTAGTGCTATTGTTTTTACACAGAAAAATTTAAGAATTTCTTTAGCCTGCTAGTTTGGAGACTAAAGTCTATGAGGAAGTACTTGGATATGGCTATGCTTGAAAGGCAGCTATACATTTAAATTCTTTACAATTAAAAGAAAAAGTAATTTTTGAAAGCAGAATACACCTCACAGAATACTTAGGGGGCCAATGTAACCACCTCTCCTAACTCTGCTTTTAGTAGATTCCTGCATCAGAAAATGGTGGAATTTTAGGGGCTTGACTTAATTTTGCATGACCGTAACTAACCCTTCTCGGCCTCCTCACTGACATTATCTGTCTTTAGAGAGATCATTTTACTGAAGGACATGCATGCAATTGCAAGAGACAGCCTTTTCTTTAGTGGTGATCAGGGATCAATGTATAGTAACTACTCTCAGTTGTTTTGTGGAAAATTTTTTATAAGCTCTGAGATAGTTCTGAAAGGCACAGTACTAGGAGGCTACAATAGTTTAAGTGTGAGGGTTATGCCCTATTTAGAGAAACATTTCTTTTGGTTTTACGGTGTTTATGAAGCTATCTATGAAGAACAACCTGATACGAGTTCTGCTCATTCAGAGACTAGAGGAGAAGGTAAGCTATATCGGTTTTCTGAGTCTCCTGCAGGTTTGACTGAGTTTTCTTAATGGCAAAAAAAAAAAGGGAGCCCTGTATGAGATCTTTAAGATGTGCTAGCAATGGAGAATGAGACAGGTGATAGGGCTCCCTATCATAAGCATGAAGAGTACAGAGGTGAATGCAGACCACAGAGACTGCCCAGAATGAACACTGCAGGAAGCTAGAAAGCAAAAAGTACAATATCCCTAAAGGACTTTTAGAGTAGTTAGTTATTCAGAGCTGTTGGTACAACATCAATATCATTGATGTTCAAAATAAAGCCAGCTAGCATATACAATGTCAAAAATCCCTTCATTTGCAAGATCTCACATGATCAAACAGAATTGTATTTATACAATAAGACTGAATCTTGTTGGTTCACAGTATGCTTTATGTTTTTCTTAATTAGGAATTATTTACTTCAGCTTCTAATAAAAGGCTGTGAATCTGAATAAAAGACCACATATTAATCTTGGAATGGAATAGACCTTGCAGGTGAGTATGATGTCAAAATGAAAATACTAATTAATTCATTTTCCAACATGGAAATTGTGAGTAACTTTATAGGCTTGACTTCCTACAGGGAGGGAGTTACAAATGTTCTTGATGGAGTCTTGTGGCATGAATGATGCTGTAGGAAGCACCCTTGAAATAGGTGGTGTTCCTTTGCTCTCAGTAGTGGAGAGGGAAGACAGTGTTCAAGGCTTGTCCATACAAAAGCTAGCACACTCTTGCTTTTTCACTTTTGAAAGCCTTCAGCATTACAGTGGTAGCTCAGTGTACTGTTCTCATTTTACATCACCTTTGTGAGCTGATAAAAGTTGAACATGCAATGAGTTTTAATAAAAAGAGCAGGCACGGATGTGAATGAGATAATTTCAGAGACTGCCATTGTGACTTTTTAACATCAGGATAATATATTTCTGAATTGTGTAAGAAAATGCTGCCTAAAACTTTCTTCTGAAAGAAGAAAATAACTACTTCCTCTAATGGAAAATGAAATTTTATTTTTACCATAAAATACCCCCAAACCTCATCACCAACAACAAAACAAACCATGTTCAGGACTTGCAAAGTGTGGTAACTGTCAGATGTTTCTCCTCTAACTTGTTGTTTTGTTTTTTTTTATATTTTCTGTACTGCTTCTTCATGAAAAGGCAGGATTCATTATATATTTAATTTTGGAATGGTGTGAGAAGTCAGTATGTAACATGTCTGCCTTCAGTCTAGCCATCCAGCTGGGCAATTCCATCCCTTTGACTGCAATTTCCTACTTCATTTCACTCAAAGCAGATTTCGTCATACTCCCTTTCTTTTTGCTTGCATTTGGCCTCTGAAATGAAAAAAAACCCCATCAATTATTTTTTTAAGTCTATATTTTACCCATGTACAATTGTCTTCAAGGTTCTCCTAGAAAGTGTCTTGTGGGTAATCTTGCTGTCTAAAAGATTCAGATTTCTTGTGCAATGCACTTGGAATAGACAATACATAAACAGAGAATCACAGATGTGATATGCTAGGTGGTGTCAAAGTCTTATTGGTCAAAACAGAACCAGGAAAAAAATGGAGAAAAAAATTTAATGAAGAAAAGGCATTCTCAGCTTTCCCTGCCAATCACTCAACACCCTCTCCTCTCCCCCCACTCCTCTTTCACAGGAAAAAAATTATTCGTATGTATTCTTTTTAAGCAATTATATTCTCTAATGTGCTGGTCAGCCTGCCATCACATAGGCTCTCTCACAACCTGCCACTGCTCTTATCCTATAGGCACACACTAAATCCCTTTCTCCCGGACAGTTTGTCTATGGCCGAATTGCATGAACAAATTTACAGAAGATGGTCCAATGAGAAAGAGAGAATTACTTTTCAATGCTTATCAACTTCTCTCAGAAATACACTTGGCTTTCAAAAGCAGCTTTAGTCAGTACTCCCAGTAAACCTCTTCCTCCAAGAAATTTATTTTTGTTCTTGTGTCTTTGTCATCACATTATGGGCAAAGTCCCATTCCTCTTGTCATAGAGACCTCTGGCATCATGGACTGTGCTTGAAACAAAACCAAATCACCATACAAATAAATGCAGCACTAAAAATGTCCATCCAGCCTAGTAGATAATGGTATATTTACTACATGCTTCTGCTGAAGTCTGTGCAAAACCATTAATATTATTAAAATTTCTACTTAATTCTCATTCCATGTTGGTTTGTTGAGAGTCTCTGGTTACCATGGCACTCACTGCTTGGGTGAATGTCTGGTGAATCTGAATATCGTCACAGAGAGCACACCTCCACTGCAGCAGTTCCATGTGTCTTGTCTGCTGTAGATGGACTTCATGCTCACTGACAGTTAACTCTCATTATTTTTTTACAGATTTGGAATGTGGGGCTCTGTGAAGGCATGGTGAGATGATTTTTACTTCTAATGTTATATTCTGAATACTTCATAGACAATATGCCTCTATTGCAGCTTGTATATATCTTCTTTTCCCATCTACTTGCTCTAAACTTTTCTGTTTTTATTCTGTTCAGTTCCACCACAACTTATGCCTAAGTGGCATTAACAGTGAGCTTTTCAGGTCTACTTTCACCATTTCAGATTTAAGCCATTGAAAGATCCCTTCCACCTCCAAATGAATAATTAATACCCTTCATCATTTATGCAGTTTACTTGGGGATGTTAAAAAGGTGCTGCAATCTCAAAGAGACCAATACAGTTATATTATCTACACGCAGTCATTTAAATAAAAAAGCGACAGTTTATTTTTATTAAGAAAATAAACACTCTTATTTTTGTATTACAAATGCTTATTCCTGCAGTTCTTGGCAGGCTGTTATGAATATAAGGTATGCCAGACAAAAATAAGAATGAATTCTTATCCAAGTTGCTCAATTAACTGAATGAATCAATTTGATGTTATTTCACTCATTGTTCTCTTTTTTCTCCCCCCCAAAAATTAAATAACCATTCTTGATTTATCCAACAGACTGAAAAGGTTGTGCTCTTGGATCCAAAAAGACTGAATCTAATGTTGTTTTTGTTGGTTAGGGTCTACTCAGTTTACATATCAAATTCTCGCTGCAATCTTCCTTACTATGAAGAGCACATCAGGTTTAACCACTGGGGTTAAACCTGAAAGATTGGAAAACAAAGTGGGTTTTTTGTTGGTTGGTTGGTTGGTTTGTTGTTTTTTTTCCCAGCTTGTTATTGGTGGAGCTGACTGAAAGTAAAAAATATCAAAATTTTACAAGATTAGTTGTTTTGAAAATTTTTTTATTTTGGCTAGGAATGGTCATGACTCTTTTGTTACAACTTCTTGTGTTGTAAAAAGCACAGTAGTTATTCTTCAGAAACTTTTCCCACCAAAGTGTTATTTCTATATTTAAAATAAATAATCAGAAAATATGCTTGTTTTTATCAAAACTTCTAATAACACTTCTTTGCATTACTCTCTCTGCTAGCAAATAATACTGAATTATCATAGTAAATGGATATTGCACCTGAATACAAGCCTTAAAATCAGGTACTCATAATGAACAGAGAGCAAAGATGTCTGTCAAATTTGCATTAAAAAAGTTCTTAAATTTTGTTATAAATTTTTTATAAACTCATAAAAAGGTGAATTGTTCTGTTCTGACTATTCACCTTGAGAAATGAAAAGTTTCAGGCCTTGAACATGTAAGTCCATGGTAATTTTTCTGATTTATTATACTATTGTGTAGCTAATATTAACCTACACAGTCATGCAAGCATCACTTTGTTCAAGGTTAGTACAGTATTAAAGTCAAAACATGTAACATGCAGGAGACACAAAAGAAGTCAAATTAAGGAATCTTCTATTTTTACATTCCTTCATGTTACTTCAGGAAGTCTTCTTCTATGTTTAAACTGACCAATGACATATTTAAATTTGGATTTGAGGTCACTTCTTTCATATTAGTAAGTTCAGTACATGCTAAAAAGCTTCCAAAGTAATGCTCAATTGAATTATGCAGTAGGGTAACTAATGTTCATGCTTTGATCTTCTTGAAAGTAGGCAGAGGCTAAAGGAAATGCAATCTAGAATGGATGCAGTAGAGAATGAACAGAAGCTCTTAAAAACTCCACTTTTTCCCCAAATCCCTAGGTCTCAGAAGAATTTTTTCTATTTCTTATGCATGCTTTAATATCCTGTTGACTTCCTTTGCCTATGGATTTTTGGAAGAATAATAGTGGGCTTTTGTTCTCACATCACACTGGGGGAAAAAACTGGAAACAGAAGTTTTTGGAATGTTTTCTCATGGAAAATATGACTGAAAAACTCTTAGAGAGCAGTAAAACTATAAACAGAAGCAGGGGAAATGCAGAAATTTCTAGATCATTATTAAATCATTTTCCACCAGCATCTCATGCACTGGTTCTGAGTTCCTTTTCAAAGGCTTGCTAAAAATGTGAGCATAAGCCAATGCTTGTATTCATTTGCTCTTTATCAGCCCTGTGTTTTACAGGTTACAGAGTGAAATGTTTGAAAGTTAATGCAAAGTATAACTCCCTGTCATTGCACATAGTCCAAGGACAATCAGCAACCCCCTATGAAAATTCATAGTACGCCAAGTAACTAAAGGCTGCACTACCAAGAGCTTTGGAAAAGAGGTGGTTTGAGGACTGTGCAATCAATCTGAATTCTGACGTCTCCAAATCCATCTCTCAATTCTCTTCCCTCTCCTGCTTTTGTCGTAATGTGGTACTTCCAGGCAGCTTGGTGTGGCTGTTTTATACATTGCTGAGCAGTAGTATCAACCCAGTCTGGGAATGTGCCAGAGTGAATTTGGCATGCAGCCAGGATTTTTTTCCTGAAGAACAGAAGTTAAGAAAAGAGACATTTCATTTCTTTGTACCTTCAGTCAAATGTGAATGTGATTCCGCGAAAAGAGAAAACTCAGTCTTGTCAGCTTCACAGACTTCCTCCCTTCATGCTCCGCAGTCTGCGGCAAATAGTGAAAATGTGGACATTTTGAAAAACTTCAAATTGCAAAGCATCAGACATTTTGAATACATAAGCTCTAATAAGCTACTATTATACCATTCAGGAAAAGATTTTCTGAACTCAGGTCTTGACACAAGAAAGAATGTGTCATTCACTATTAAAAATCAACTAACAAGCAAAAAAACATTGAAAAGCTGAAAAAAATAGAAAAAAATAGTGCCAATAGATTAAAAGAAATACTGTTTGGTCCCTCTTTCCTGAAGTATCTCTGTAAAATAGGTTTATTTCTTATTCAAGCATGCAAGGCAAAAAAAATCCCATAACCCAAAGGGAAATTTTATGAGGTAAAAATCCTCAGTAGCTCCCTACATAGGACATAAATGAAGGACTGTACATTTTTCAGCATGTAAGTGGAATTATCTTTTTGTAAGTTATACATTAGACCCACTCAAAACCCAAATGCATTCATACACACTGGTGATAGCAGAATAGGCCTCCAGCTGCACAGCTTTATTAGAAAGAGATATGGTAGAGCACTACAGGGCTTTGTAACTGCTGTGGAATAGAGAGAGAGATTTTCACCTGCTGCTGCATGGCTGAGCTGTAGTTAGACATGATACTTAGGAAGGTATTAATACATATAAATATACACACACATATAAATCTATACTTAAGTGCATCGATTGTTTAAAATGCATCAGGAATATGATTGTGAAAGCATTACATAATTGTTAAATAGAAGGAAAAAACTTGAAGAAAGCATAAAATTAAATGCAATAAAAAGAAGAAAGCCAGCTTATACCATTTCGAAGTTTTTTTACAAGATCAGAGAAAAATTAGTAAGAAAAACTAGTTCATAGGTTGGACCTGCTCATTCAATCCTTTGCAAAACCCACTGTGACTACATCCTAGCAAAGGTTCAATTTTTTTTGTCCCTTTTAGGTTTTCTGACTACCTGACTAGTTACATGTCAATGATCTTAAGCAATTTTCAGTAGTATTCAGAGGAGATCCTCTGTTACCTTTTATAGGGCTTTGATCCAATGCCACAGCAGCCATTGAATACTTGTTCGACATTGCCTGATTTAGAAAGTCTAGAATGAAAAATGCCAGAAATTAAAACTTTTGGTCAGTCTCTCCTCAAAGAACAAATGTCTCTCCAGGGAGATTTTGAAACGGCAAGATTTTCTTCTTAGCTTCATGTAGCACCGTACATCTTTTTGATCATACCTAAGTAGGCTTTATATTTTCATGGTTTTCAGCTGGCATTCCTATGTCACAGGATAATGTATACTTTCTTCTCTATGAAAATCTAATGACATTGGTTTTGCAAGGAAATTGTGATGAACAGACTGTGTATTTCTCACTTCTGCAGTGACCCATCTCTGTGTGGAGACATGAAGTTTCCTGGGGCTGTCGTTGACTTCATCTCTGGCTGCTTCTATTGGGCTCAGTCAAGATAACATCTTCCAGCTTTCTTCATTAAAAAAAAACCACCAAAAAACAGTACTTCTAATAGCAGGCAGTAAATGAAATTATTTACTGAGTTTCCTTTAAACAGGGTAGGAGTGAAAAAGAGGCTTTGTTTTCCTTTTCACTGGTTGGGATGGTGTGATGACAATACAAGCATGGTGTTGTGGTGAAGAAATTGTGTCAAACATGCCTTTATCAATTACCTACTGTGGACCTAAGTTCGAAGTTTTCATATTTCAGAGGAGGGAAGATTTAATTTCAGATGTCTACGATGTTCTGTTGCTAGAAGGTATTTTTCTGTATTTATCTATAGAAACTATTCAGAGTACTACTCCGTAGTAATCAATAGTAATGAATTTGTTGGTTATGTTTAAAATTTTAAAAATCCCACAACATAGTATTTTGGCAAAAGTAGAATGTTATTGGTTGTGAGATATGTTTTTAATTGGAAGTAAAATGCAAGACTTAACTGTAATAATAGCAAAGGCATTACAATCAAAACTGATCTATAGTTAATATTTTTGTGCATGTGTGCAACAAGTAAAATTGTTAGATTAATGTGTTGATAGCTCAAATAATACTCTTACAAAATGAATATTAAATAAGATATAAAGGATACACTGAATGAGTTTTAAGGTTTTTCTTCAAAGGTTTCACCAAAATTATATTTCTAGGGGTTATATGACCCTCTTTTCTGATCTCTGTTAAAGCACAGAAGGTACACATGCTACTTTTCTGATTCCAGTGAAAGTGACTGTTGAATTTTCCATTTGATTTCTGCTTAGGTGGCTTTCTGCTGTGACTTTCCTTAATAATCTTAACGTGAGCAGTCAGGAATGGAATCAGCAAAACTATGAAGAATTAATTAGGATCTTTTCAATGTAGTGTCATCTAGTTGTTAAGGTTATTATGTCACCCACATTTAGGGTTCTGCTGCCCACCAGGCTCTGAAAACATCACCTACAATCTCATACCCACTATTAATATCTATTTATTGAACTCTGGGAAAAGATTAAGAGTGATGTAATTTGAAGCCCTTCTTTTTAATCTTGGCAGATGTCTAACCTTCACCACCATGCTGGTTGTCATTTCAAACAGCCATGGCCTTCGCAGAGGATGAAAGAAAAATGCTGTTTGTAGGAAACTTCTATAGTACGTTTAAAATTAAAAAGCTGGGGACTATAAAAGAGTATCAAATTTTTAATTAAGAAACGTTTTTTAGCTAAAAATGCCTTCCAGAAAAGGAGTAATTCCAGAAAGTGCTGGTCTTAGAATAGGAATTTCAGATTCATAGGAGGAAGAAAAAAAATCTCAGTTTTCAATAAAGATAATAGCTACTGGAAACTGTGTAACAGTTGCAATTATCTCAGCTTTAAAATGAATAATAATGCTGGTTCCTGATTAAAATAGTCTGTCATATTTAATAGGTAAAACTTGGATCATCTGTGGTAAAAAAAAAAAGAAAGAAAAATACAGGCAGCAAAGATCAAACATTAAAATCTCCTAATAAAAGATGATAGGTAAGTAATAGCATATCTGACAGTCACAAATGGTCAACTCAGAAACTCCTATCAAATTATTACAGTTGCCGGAAAATACATTTAGTGCTTCAAACTGTTAGGTTTGTGGAGAGTACTTCTTTAAAATTACTGTCTTTGGAACAAAAGAACGAGTTAGGTGCCCAGGTCTGTATAACTAAATTGAAGCCATAAAAAAAACCAAAAAAAATTGCGGTCAAATAAGTCAGACGCTGATGGATTCCTGGATGATATTTAAACATTCATAAAATGTTTAACTCCATTTTACAGACGTACACAAGAGCTTTATTGCACTGTTAGGGCAGGAGAGCAGATAACAGTTCTATTCTAAGTTACACTTTGGACCCTACATTTATTTGTGCATGAACACATCCTAACGTGCACATTTAGAGGCAAATGAATGCATGCTAGAGAAGATTTTCTCATTCAGCCTAAAATGTCACAATTTTTTTCAAATGTGATAAGAGAGCAATTTTTCAGAGAAAAATTATCTCACCTGAAAAGCCTTTTTTGAACTATTTGACCTAGAAAAAATTCATAAATTCCATTTTTTCAAAATAATGTCCATCCATTTTCTATTTTCTCAAGCTGCAGCCTAAACTGCTCTATACAGGGAAAAAATACATTAATTACAAAAAAATAGTAATAAATATTAACCTTAAGGGATAAAGGTTTGGCAATTAGCCATGTACACAATGCCCTAATACATCTAAAGAATTACATAAAGTCTGTAATGTTAATATTGAACCATTCTGCAAAGGTATACAGGTAAGACTAAGCTGTGAAATCATACACATATGTGATTGAAGATAAGTAGGAAAATACTTATGTTTTACACTGTGCATTCCCCGAAGGGGTGCCTACCGCCTACTCTACCTGATATTGCAAGCAATGGAGGGTGAGGAATGATGATTTGGTAACACATTAAAAACAGCTCCACTTCCAGTGGAAAAGCACATGGCTGTGAAGACTGAAATAGATTTTCTCTCCTGCCACTCCCCACCTACCCACACAAAGGACCCAAGCTGGAATTGCTGGAGTTGAGCAGAGTAGAACAAGCCAATGTCAGGCCAGGGAAAATGCAGACTGAAACCATGATTTCTGCAGACTTCAGAAGACTGATGCTTTATTTCTCTCTGGATTTGAAGGCATGTTCAGGGTTATGAAAAGGCAGTATAATCCCTCGATCTTGGGCCATTCCCAAAAGATCATGAAAGTTAGACCACCCTAAGAGTTCATACTTCTGAATCCCAGTCTTGTCCTGTGAAAGTTACAGGTACTGGCAGCAACCATGAAATGTCTCTGCAAATCTGACGTCTATTTCCCAGAGTCAGTCCATATACACCCACACAACAGTGGAATATGCACAGGCTTGGGGTATGGTTACCCATGATATTCTCAGACAAACAAAGATTTATAAACAGTGGGTTTGTACACTCACCTGAAGGAGGCGACTCATCCTGCTCTCAAAAGCTCCAGTACGTTTTGTGGTAAAGTAAATAATGTGAGGTGTGATGGTGACGCAGTGGGTTTGTGAGAGTTGCCTCCTCCACTGTCACTAATACTGCTTTATTCTGAAATAGGCGATATCCATCAGGACCACTCTTTGAACTAGTGAAGGCTGTGAATACCTGGAAAAGTTGTGCATCCAGACATCTTTCTCAGCTGCAGGGGCTGCTTGCAGTGTTAGAGGCTGGTGCACTATCAGTGCAGCTGGATTTTAAATAAGCCATTTTGTGAACAAAACCAGTGAACTTTAGACTGCTAGGAATTAGTGATTTTTCTCCTCTATTGGAGATCCTGACCCCAGTAATTACATCTTACTCACTGTCTCCTGCAACACCTGGACATAAGAAACTCATGCTGTGTATAGTCCAGACTCATAATCCTTATGTGATCATAAGGATTGACTAAAAGATAACAGCAATGCTGAATATGTTATAGTTGAACTTTTATTTGCCTTCCCTTACTGATAGGACAAGTCACAGTCTGTGTTCTTTGCCTGACATCAGTTTTCACAGAATTTCTAAGCTACTACCCACTTTTCAGTTTTTCTTACTCCTACCAGACTGGTCAGCCTGCTAGGCTGTGCCAAGTTGCACAAGGATCTGGTACATGTTCTCAAGGATGGTCTCTACTTAGACATGTTCCTGGTACCTTCCTGCATATCCAAAGCTTTCCTACATAACTCTGGTTAGTTTCTTCCTCTCAGATCTCCTCACTGGTCTAGATTTACAAGTGAATGTACATGTTTGGATATTCTGGACCACTATGGGTAGAAGCTGGATATTAAAGTATTTGAAGTCCTGTATCTTAACAAAAGACTCATCATAGCTGTCATAAAGAAATACATTAGTTTGCATATCACCACCATGAGTCAGCTTTCCCAACAGACAAAAGTAAAGGCTTAAAAGAACACAGTTTCCTTAAAACATGGAGTTGCAACAATACAACAAAAATACAGAAAAAGAATAATGCAACATAATTTGTGATGAAGGCTATATTTAACATCAGTCACATTTTGTTCCTCAGCATTTTGGCAAGATTCCACTCCACTTTTTGTTCGGTCAAGCGGAAGTCTCCTTTGAATTTAAGGCAGGTATCTCTTCCTCCTATTTTCTTAGGCTCTTGCTGCCTTCACTCACAGAAATAGGTAAGAAGGGGAAAGGATGGGTCAACTCTAAGACAAAAATATGCTAAGATATACTGTCCTAGCTTTCACTTGTGTTTTGGAAGACTTTGCTTGTGAAATCTGGCACTGAGACACTTCCTTGTGTCACTCCCTTTTTTACTTGTTCTTAAGGTTTTCCCATTAACATTTCTATCCTACTTCTTCATTTCCACATTCTTTGGTGTAGGCTGTTTTTTTTCTCTTGTGCATATTTCTGTACACACATTCATAAAACCTTGTTCTTTCTATTAAAAGAAATACAAAGTGACTAGACCTCTTTTCTACATTCATTCTCTTTCTCAATATCACATGGTTTAGCTTGCAATGAAATTTATCATTTTGAAGACTCCATCACAAGACCAGATTGAAATGCTACCTGAGAGGATAGAATTGGTGGAAAACCAGATAGATCAATCAAATGTAATAATTTCCCTGTAAGACAGGAGGGATGGTAGGAAGAGAATATGTTTAGAATGCATTTGGTAGCCTTTGACTTACTGCAGTTCTTTCCATTAACAGACTAAAATTCTGAAAATTTATAGAGTAGAAAACCATACAAAATACAAAGAAAGGCAGTAAATAGGTGGAATATTTTTTAATATTCCCATGGTAGACACGCTAGAAAACTTGGATGAATTAGAATTCAAGTTTGTCTTAAATCTTAAGTGCACTTAGCTAAGTTTTAACCTTCAAGTCTTTAAAGCTCGTTATAATGGAAAATAATACTTTCTACACAAAATGGGATTTCACTCCCTAAAAGTTTTCATGCAGCTGTTTCTGAAGATTATTGGAGTATTTTAGGTAAAATGCCAAATATATTATTTTAAATAGAAAGCTTATGTGCTATTCACCATGTTTCATGTTTAGAAATTGGCAGAAGCCAGTCAGAAAATGAATGTTTTTATAACTATATTTGTTTGCAAGGGGATTAGGTCTAATGGGTTGCCTAAGATTTAGCTGCCTTAATTTGAACCATTATTTCCCCACAAGCAGAAGCACAGTACTTTAATCTTGGATATTACACTTAATGGTCAAATATATCAGCCTAAGCCCTTTATGATACAGTCAGTATACAAATTCTTCTAATATCATTGCTGCAGGGTGTTGCTCTCCAAAACCAGACCAAGGCAGATATCTGGGGAAAGTAATGTCTCTGTCTGGTGTAGTTACCTCTGACAGAGCCAAGACAAAGATAGTTACAGGGGCTCCAATCACACCCACAGTACTTCTTGGGTTAGGGCAAAGTGCTAAAAGCATAAATTATGATTTGGGTCCAAAGTCAGAGTTTTGGAGGAGCAGAGATTTTGACTCTCACTGGACCTCTGACAGAAAAGCAGAAATAAAAACATTCCCTTTTCTGATCTCCAAGACCAGACTAATCAGCTATAATATATCACTCCATAAACCAGATGACACTTTTTAAAAATTACTTTTCTGACACAGATTGGGAGCAACAGGGTAAGACATAAGCCTACATGTCTACCCTATAGTTGGGGGATAAAAAAATAGGTACTGTTGGTCTGGATAGACAGCCAGTAATAAATATGCATGTGGTTTCATGCAGGAACTAATGGCTTTGCTTTTTACAATGCCCATGGAAAACAATAGTTTTTTAATATTGTCTATCTATGTGATTTATATTTCATGCTAGTTCACAAAGGAGTCTGGTTAGTATGTGATTTATGGTTGGAGCAAAATAATTGTCTGAAGCCTAGCTGAAGGTAGGCTTTCAACACATTAATAATACATTAGCTAATGTTTCTTTCTTGGCATTGCCCATGCAAATTTCTATTATCATAATAAAAATGACTGTTTATTTTAGATTGGAAACAGCTTTAGGTGAGAACATGTTTTTTATCAGGTGTTTTGAATAAATACTAACTGCCAGTTGCCTGATAAACTTTTAACCAGAGCTTTTCCTTTAGTCTCAGCTGGTATTTGGTCAGCAAAGTAGAGGAAAAAACAGCTAGAAATTGAGAGGAGCTGTCTGTGCTCCTCTTTGGCAAATGTGGTAAAAGTCCACTCTGGCTCGAAACTTCTATCACTGATAACCATCACTGGAAAATGATTCATAAACGTGAATCATTCACAAAGAGTGGACATAAAATTTCAGATTTAAAATATATACTGCCTAAATTTGTTCACTTTATCAAGTAAGCACAGGTGAAGATAATTTCATTCAAATTAATTACTTGCTGACAGAGGCAAACAGCAATACATATTGTCTGTCCAAAATAGTATTAGATTTGATTGCACTTATGTTGGGTAGATCAGAAATTAACTTCTCTGCTTGAAATAATTTGTGACTTGATTACCTGCTGAATCATTTCCCTTTCCAAATTATGATTTCACACAAGCAGGCATATTAAAAAAATCATATTTTTGCAAATATATAAGCATTAATTCATGGCGGTATGTTCTTCAGAAGGAATGATACTCTGTCTTCCCTGCTTCTGCCCATTGAGTTTGTACCTGTCGAGCTTCTGAGACTATTTGACTTCCTGAGATTTCTGAAGACAGAGCATTTGGGGGTGACTGCTTTGTGGAGTCTTCCTTTGTAAGTTGTGACTTTCTCAGCAAATACAATGTATGCATGTCATGAGAACACAGGAGTATTTTTGTGGGGAAGTAACAAGACAGTTTGTCTGTATTCCTGTGATTCAGAGTGGCCTTGCTATGCATTTGTGCCCCAAGCTGCGCATGGGACTCATATGCAAATGAATATTTGATTATTCTGTCTGGTCCTATCCAAAGCACCGAAAATAAATACCAGACCGATCATTTTATAAGCTCAGGCTGGCTAATTTACACTCTGGAGACTGTAGAATGAAAATGCTTTGTATTTTACACATATTTTGCTTATCTTTATTGTATTTTTGTTGTATTTTGTTGTAATAAAACAAGTAACAACAACACAACTCATACATGGATTTTAAAGAAAAATATAGAAACAATAATAAATAATTGGAGAAAAATCGGTTGAAATTACTGAAAGCTATATGATTATTATAAATCAATACAATTTTCCATGCATTTTATATGATAAAACAATACACTTAAGAATAAGTGGATGATTAGCTTTGGAAATATAGCACTGTCTTCAACTTCATTGGCAAGAAATTTTCCACTGTAGAGTTCTGACAAGACGTGCATTTTAGGGACGTGACACAAATTCTGCTGTATTCTTACGTCTTACTGCAGAAACTGGAAAACTAAACAGTGCCTAGGAATGTTGTGTGTTCTGAAACTGCTGCTCTTTTTGAATGATAAACAGAGCAATCTTTAAAAAAATGCATTAGTTCTATCTCAATTTGAGAACACATAATTTTTCTCAGATCTTATAAGTCCATTTATGTGTAGCTGAGAAGTGGTGAAGAGGGGGCAGGGACTGCATGTGAAACCAATTCTACAAACTTACAAATCATTCAGGGTTAATCTGGAAGGAAAATGTCTTTTTGTCAGTTAATTGAATAGGATTATGTACTTTTCTGGTTGGAAATTGAAAGGAAATGTTCCTCTCTTTTTTGATCCTTCAAGAGCTTTCTGTACTTTAAATAATCACTAGTCTCATTTTGAACAAAGCTTTTGTTTAATATGTTGTAAGGTGTCTTGAAAGAATTCTCTTGTAGGCATATCCCAGTTTTCTCCCTAAAATCATTGAATATTCTGATTTGACATATCTTTAAAATAAAAATTAAAGAGGAAGTAATATTCTGCCCAAAAATAGGAGTTCAAACTTATCCTTTTGACATTTCTCTAGAAATACCAAGGAAGCCACAATTATATATAGGCTAAGTATTTTTGTCTATTCCTTCAGATAGCCATATATTTTATTAAAAAGTGTGTAATTATATAGAAGTTTTTGCTTGGATAAAAATAATGCAGAATCTCTACTCCTAGCAGTTGTTCCAAAATTTGCATAATGAGAACTGATTTGCTAGAAAATAAACAGATAGGTAAACCTTCATGTGCTTCACTAATTGCTATTCAATTAAGGAAAAAAGATTGGGAACAAATAATAAGGGTTATTCTCAGGAAAGGGAATTCTCTTGGCATAGTCTTGTAATTTTCACACTCATTGGACTTGAAAGCAAAGCTAAAAGCAGTCAATGAAGATGCAAGATCATAATGTTAAGATTATGGTTTGTTTTGTTATTTTTAAATGAGATACCCTACCCAGTTGATGGTGTACTAGTAAAAATAATTTTGTACCCAGTGGTACCCTCTAGGTACTGGACGACTGCTACAAGGTCACCCTGAAGTCTTCTCTTCTCCAGGCTGAACAACCCCAACTGTCTCAGCGCTTCCTCATAGGAGAGATTTTCCATCCCTCTGATCATGTTTGTGGCCCTCCTCTGGACCCTCTCCAACAGGTCCATGTCTTTCCTGTGCTAAGGGCTCCAGAGCTGGATGCAGTGCTCCAGATAGTTTTATAAAGTTAAAAAGCTTTTAGTTATAATTCCATCACCCACGCATTGTAAACATTTTTCTAGACTGTATCTTTCCTATTTGATGCAAGGCTAATTTCTAATGTAGCCTATTGATTTGAAAATCAGAAATAAATCTAACAAACTTTCAACTATAGAATTATGTTTCATCTTCCCAGCCTGCAGCACATCATGTACTGCAAATTCCTGTTTCAGAAAACTTCAGGGCAATGGTGCAGTGAACGTAGATACCTAGCAAAAGAGCACATGAAGCTTTCATTAAGCTTCTCACACCAATCAAACTTTTTCTGCTGAAAGCGTTTATTGAGTACAATTTTATTTAAGAGTAGTCATGCACTATCTCGTCAATCCCATATATCTGTAGTTTTTTTTCTCAAGTAGCTTAGGTCCATTCTTTTCCATTCCTATTTTACATGTAACTAAAGCAAACACGATTTCCTGGGGTTTTTTCCCTTCCTAATCTCTCCTAAACATTATGTTTTCTTCAGAAGTCATTCTTCTGCGAGGTCCACCTCAGTGAAGAGTACGTAAACGTGGTCATCACTGCGGAGAGCACAGAAAGCCTGTGCGTGACAACTAATTTTTCAACTTCAGATGGACTTGTGCCTTTTTTATTTCTTTTTTCTTTTTTTCTTCCCTCACTTCTGTAGCTGAGATATTTGTTTCATTAAGTTTGTTGCACTGACACAACAGTTTCGCGTTTGCTGCTGGGCGTCTACGCGGCTTCCTGAACGCACGAGGCTGAAAGATGCCTTCCCGGGCCGTGTTTCCGAAGGGATCTGCCACCGGAGACGGGGACGCCGCGGCCGCAATCATCCGCCAGCCTGAGGAAAAGGGGGCAGAACCGGCGCGGCCGAGGAGAGCACTCGAGTCCTGCCCGGGCTGTGCCGGGCCGCGGGGCCCCGCGCCCCCTCCCCGGGCCCCGGCGGCGGGCGGAGGGCAGCGCCGGCGCTGGGGGCGGCTCCGCGGCCGCGGCGCCGGGGGCGGTGTCCCCGCTCCGCCCCGCCCCGCCCCGCCCGCTCCCGCCCGTAGGCGCGGGCAGCAGCGAAGCCAGCGCCGGGCGGAGAGGTTCGGTTCGGTTCGGTGCGGAGCGGGGCCGGGCCGGGCGTGGGGCGGCGGCGGAGCGGGGCAGGGCAGCGAGGCGCCGGCGAGGAGCGGAGCGGGGCGGAGCGGCCGCCACCCGCCCGGCGGGGCGGTGCGGAGCGGGGCGCGGGCGGAGCGGAGCGGAGAGCGGCGGCTGCCGCTGCCTGGATGCCAGAAGCGCCTCTGGAGCCAGCGGCCGGCGGCACCCGGGAGGGCCCGGGAGAGGAGGAGGAGGAGGAGGCGACGGCGGCGGCGGCGGAGGAGGAGGACTCCGGGCGCGGAGGGGAGGAAGCAGGCAGCGCTTGCCATGGCCTCCAACTTTAACGATATAGTCAAGCAGGGCTACGTAAAAATCCGCAGCAGGAAGCTGGGGGTGAGTTCTTTCTCCCTTCGCCGGCCCTGCCCTGGGTGGGGGTGAGGCGCTGGGTGTCGCCTTCTCGGCCTGGGGGGCGGTGGTGCCCCGGACCGGGGCCGCCAGCGTGGGGCGCGGCGACCTGCTGCTGCTGGGGCTGCTGCTGGGGCTGCTGCTGGGGCTGCTGCTACCGCTGGTGCTGCTGCCGCTGGTGCTGATGCCGCTGCTGCTGGTGCTGCTGCCGGGGCTTGGACTTTGCTCCCAGCTCCGAAGAGGTCGGTGGGGATGCGCTGCCATTGCGCCTCGGAGAGAGCCGGCTGCTCCCCTCCCCGGAGGGCGCCGCTCCTCCCTTCTGTCTCAGCGATCGCCAGCCAGGGTCACTGTCCGCGAAAAGCTGCGCCCCGCGCCCCCGTCCTCCTCGAGTTCCCCAGCCCAGGCCGGGGCTGACACTCCCCTTTGGCCGTCCCTGTGCTCCCCTGTCCCTCGCCTTGCTGCCTCCGGCTAGGGCTTGGGTGGGCAAAGCGCAGGCAGGATCTGTAAACTTTGTGTTCTCCGTCTCTCTCTCCCTCCCATTTCGGAGAGGGATGTTTTCAATCAGGGCAGGGTCAGAAAACGCTCTGCTAGTACCGGAGTAACAGAGTAACAGAGAAAAGCGGGCGTGGAGGTGTGGTGATGCTCTGCCCTAGGGCACCGGGGACTGGGGAATGGGAGCCTCGGACGAGGAGGTAACGGGGTGACAGCCTCATCAGCCTAAAGGCAGATGCAAAAGCTGACAGTGATAAAAACTAGGCGCAATCTCTTAGGTGAGGGTGGCTGTTCGCAGTGCCCACCGGGATGCTCAGCGACACCGTGTTACCAGATTGGCCATGGGCACTTTCCTTGAAGGGGTGCAGCAAATTTTGAAAAGGCAGTGAAGTTGGAGCAGAGTGTGTGCAGAGGTCAGGCATTTCTAAACTTCAGTCGGTCCCGGGAATCATCGGTTTGAGCTGTCTCCTACCCTTTGTGCGAGAGCAGGAATGCTTGCTTGCACAGCTACTGATGTTGCCAGTAATCCCGAAAGGTCCAAGTCCCTGCTGGCCTGAGGCTGGGAAGAGGTCTGAGGTTCTTTATGTTCACTCTGTTTTTTTTCAGGTGTGCAGAAAAGTGCAGGGTCTCTACCAACTCTCCCTTCCAGGGGGGTGGTCCCTGCTTCCCCTGAAACCTGACAACAGGGACCATGTGAAATCTGCCCTCCTCCAAGTCGTTCTGTGGGCTTATCACAGTGCTAATATTTATCTCCTCCTCCTTCACCCCCTCTCTCCCTTCCCCCCCAGATGCTGTGCTTTGCTCGCAGACACAGTGTGCTGGATGGTGGGACACTAATCACAAATTGACCTTTGGAGCACTTTGGTGACTTGGCAGGGCTGTTAATTCCAAAAGAGCAGAGGAAAGTTTGGTCCAAACCCTTAATAGCCTCAACTACAAATGTTTGAGAGATGGTGTAAATCCAAAGAGAATGGATGCTCTTATTAATGATTTTGCAACCCCAAAGTCACTCTGTGCATCAGTCAAGCATTAATCTTATCTGAAAAAGCAATTTCTAAGCCTTAGTTTGTTTCTGGCAGTCCTCTGCTTAACCTTTGCTCATCAGTTTTTCCCCTGCTCAGCAGTGTTATTGGATGGGCCCAACACAAAGCAGAGAGATGATGGTATCCCAGCACCTTGATGTTAGCAGATGAAAGCAGAGTTAATCAATTTGGTTTGCAAATCTGGATTTGAAGCTATCTCAGTATCTTTTAAGTGTGAAATTATGTATATGCATATCTCTATGTATGCAAATACTTTTATATACCTATGTCTATGGCGTATGTGCAACAAATGTAGAGTTCATAATCTTGGATGATACTTGCTGACCTGTGTAAAAAAAATTGTGAAGAGAGTGATATTTCATTGCAGAATATCTTATGTAGCTTGAATATTTTGTTTTGAGGATGTTAATCTGATTCTTTAAGAGGGACACATAAAACTTTTTCTTTCATGGATATTTTCCATAGTTGTAATGATTATTGTACCTCTACACTAAACAGAAGGGAAACAGTTCATACAGTGTCTGTGGAGGATTTTCTCCTTCTGAAGTGTGTGAGGGTGACAATTCAGACTATGCAGCCTCAGGCAGGTGGTAGTATAAGCTTAAATATGACATATGGAACTGCACATCTGAATAAATCTATTAAATACAGTTTAAAAGGGATTATATTTTATAGAAAATAGCATCAAAATTCAAATGAATGTGATGGTTGAAAGGTATGACTGTGTATATATCCATAGCTAATTGGATTCTTGTGACTGGATATCTAAATTAATGCAATTTTTATTCACCAAGTGAAACATTAAAGGTTTGTCTTTTGTTCCTTTATGTCTGTCTCCAAGTCCAGACCTTAATGACTTACACTGGAGCCGTCATAATGTAGGTGAATACATCAGTTTTCAGGGATGTAAATGTCTGCTAGCAAATGAGTATTTTTAACCTCCCAAAATACAAAAATACTGAAAAGAGGGAAGAGAACTAAGGGTTCTGGAAACTAAAGCTAAAATAATTTTTAAATATGGCAGTAGAATTTTATCTTCTGCTAGTTACGTTTCATTCTTACATACTGGAAGTTACTGGGGTAGGTTTTTTTGGTCATAATAGTCTACATTCTTTGAATATTTCAAAGTCTCCTGAAAAGCAGATTGATTAAAACTTGGAGAGCTGAGGTGTCTAATACCAGTTTTAGTACTAGACTTGGGCAATAAAACTAATTCTAACCTTTAGGCTGGTAGCCAATTCATTACGGAAATTCTTCCAATTCAGCTTTTATCTGTCTTGTTTTGTGACTGAGGGAGCCCTGGCTAGGAATCAAATGGAAGATACTTCAATAGTATATTTTCATTTTATTGAAAAAACCCCCACAACAACAAGCTTTCATTTGGGGAGAACTTTCTGGTAGAATTTTGTTTTTCAATAATTTAATTTACAAAAACCCAAGTAGTAAGTCTTCATCTAATTGTAAAATAGAAATCTTTATGATGCTTTTTAAACAAGGTATAATGTTTACTTCTAGCGTTTTACGTCTATGCCTTGCTTTAAGTACTTGTTACCTTGTCTGCCTACTCCCCACATGCCTTCAAATTCTGTCCACAGTATGCATGAAGTCAGGATTCGAACTGTTTTCCCATCAATAATTGGTTCTGTTCAGACAAATGATTTGAAGACCAAAATGATGCCTAAATCTTGATGGAAATACGTTGCAAGAAGAACTGCAAGAATTTGTCCTTACTTTTTTGTTTAGTGATACTTGATCATTAAATTTTCTTTTGCCTGCTTTTCACTGTAATCCTTAAGTGCCTGTTTGCAGAAATTCATTACTAAGTAAATTGAATAGTATATTCTTCTGACAGCGCAGTTTTTTCAAGCAGACCTCATTATTCTGATACCTTTATGATGTTAAAGTTGCTTTTGTTGTAAGGTTGGATAGGCAGCTGAGGAGGTTTACCAGCCTCTCTGTTGTTGTATTCTGACTCTGGGAATATCATGGTTTCTGCCATGGAGATATCAGGCCATGGAGAGACATCCAGCCAGTCTGACCACTTAGCCTGTCTCCTTACTTTTGTTAGGCATGAACTGTGCATGCAACTTCCTTCTGGTGCCTTGAAATGTCAGATACATGTTAAATGCTATGTAGTAGGCAAGCTCATGTGTATACATCACATCTTTGTCAAGGTTTCACAGCGTCTTTGAAACTTAGAAACTGTAGTCAGTGAGGATGACTGTAATTAAAACATCTTTATGAAATCTGTTTCCCTGCAGCCTAAATATGCCTTTCTTTTCAGTGCCCTGGCATTCCTGCATTGTTTGATATTTTGCTTTTCTCTAATACTACATAAAGGAAATGCTTATTCTTGCAGCCATTACATTTGACCTGTGTGACCCTTCTTTGAAATAAATTTGATTGTAATATGGTGTGCTGTTCAGATCAGAATAGGTTATTTGTGTAGTGTGGAACAGGACTGTGCTGCCTTTGTTCTTTTGGAATCTTTCATACTTGTGTCACATTAAAATTCATATGACACAATTTTGTACTGCACTGGCTGTGCTTACAGGCTGAAACTTCCTTGTAGCAGATTGGAATCCCTTTGTTGCCTCCTAATAAACTAAGCTGTGAGGATTTCATGCCTTGCTGAAGTGCTGTTTCTTAGAAGAAAACCAATTTGATGTCAATTTGATGTCACATTAGGAAGTCTAATTAAAAATGAACATTGTGTCACTTTGATAGTCTTGTTTTGACCCGTATCAACCTTCGAAGTCATAATCTTATTGTTTGTTTGTTTTTGTCCTTTTTTTGTCATGCCTCGGCCAAAGAACGGAAGAATCCCATCTGGAAATTTTCACTCCATTTGTTAATAATTACTAATTTTTCCATGTTTCCACATACTAAATGGAACTATTTTCTGGATGCTTTGGTTTATACTCTAATACACCTATCTGAAGAGAAAATTGTACCTGCCAGTCAGTCTTGATTGAGGAATAAATAGTAGGTTGCTCTTAGTCACCAAATTAGAAGTTTTAACATATAACCTCCCCCTATTTTTAACCATACTTTTAGATCATTGCAGGTACCTTTTCTGTAAATGAACAGAGTGTTTCTTCTTCTGCAGTTAACCCCATTCTTCCATCAATCAGTAGTAACAATGCTGTGAATACAAACCACTTATTGCAGCGTGGTTCCTCTTGAAATGCAGTATGTGTCTTACAAAATCCTAACATTCAATTGATATTGCGTGTATATTTTGGGTGAAGAAAGCAAAGGGACCTGCAAAATGTCTTGGGTTTGAGATTACATTGATTGATCGCACTGGCTCTGCAAGTCGGTCATGATGAATACAGAGGGCAAAGTAAAGGTTCTTCTATTTCTTTGAGTTGCCACAGCATACACTAAGAAACAAACAAACAAACACATGAAAAAGTACAGGCAAGTAGTGCACCTGCAGTGGATGTCCTTTCCGTAGATTATTTTATATTATTATCTATGGGGTAAGGTACTCGGCCTGATTGTAAGCACCGAGACTGCCTTTTCTATAACTGCATCCTGACCGGTGATATAAATTGTGAGCTACATCTTGGGGCATGAAAATAATTCAAATGAAACTATAAACCCTTAATTCCTATTTATAATAAATTCATTTTAATTTTTATAAAGCTCCAGATGGACGGAATTAAGATTCCAGATTCCTTCCACTTAAAGGAGTTTCTTTTTCTCAATAGTTCAAGGCAACCTGAGATATGGAATTAAAAGGATTTCACTGTAATCCATTAAAGAAGCTAGTCACATTCACTACTTAATACTGAAAGTATCATTTAAAATACCAACAGTTACGGCTTTCAGGCTTCTTGCTACAGTTATGTGGATGGATTTGAAGAATTAAAAGGAAAATACATGGATTTCCAATTCGATCATTATGGAAAGAACAATCATCTTGAGCTTCCGACCAGTTTTTATTGATTAAGCATATTGTACAGGAAATTGAAAGAAATATCTTGCAGCCACAGTAAACAAGGACAAAAAGTCCCACAACTTTTTATGCTGATGTTTGTATTAAAGCAACTTGTGAGTCAGGCTTGTGGTAAGCACTTTGAAGTAGCTGTGCTTCCCAGCTGATTTTCTTGTTGTGCTTTTCCACCTCTTAATTCCCAAGAGGTGTGATAGCCAAAGGTCTAGTAATTTTGTGATGAGTAGCACTTACTTGAAGAGTCAAATAGTTCTCTTTTGTAGATAGCATATCGCATCCATGTTATCAATGGATTATAGATGCTTCTATTTTTACTCTTGTGTGTAATACCATTAGCCTCAGTGAGATTACACCTTAGCTCTGTGAAGATTACACAAAGAAGTGTTTGTACAGACTCTCTCTCTTTCACTTGCATATTGTGAGATAGTAAAATTTTATTGAGAATTTATTTGTATCTCCTGTAAGGCCTTCTGTTTTTTCATTTAGGAGTCTGTCTTTTTGTCCTGTGATGGATGTTGAAACCTGATGAAAAGACCCAGCGAGAAGACCCTTATGTCAGTTTAAGGAACTCATTAACTTGGGTGGCTTTGGTTCAGTGTCCATGTGGGAACATTAGCCACATGCATAGAACAAGAATTTCCTTGTTGTAAAATGCCCTTCAAATTCTACTCAAAGGAATTGTCCTTTCTGAAATTGGTAATTATGGAAGGAACATGCTCTATGAGTCCTTGAAATATACAAGGAATTATTCATGTAATTCCAGTAGTGAGTTTTCTTCCTAGTTTGTTAGAAATATCTCTCTTCGAATCATTCATTCAGATTTTTGCAAGCAGTGCAAAATGCTTTATAGCTGTTGCCTGGCAACAACATATTCAGGCAACAGCATATGTGAGTCAGTTGTTAGTTATACGTTTATATATGTGACTGTGTATAGAGCATATATTTTAGATAGATACTAATGAGACATTTTTTAAAAAGGCATGCTATGAAATGGTCTTTTAAAAATAATAAAATTCAAATAAATGTTTTGGGGTCTATGTTACCCTGGAAAGTTTGTTTTTCGTTTTAGGTTATGTGAAAGATCAGCTAGCTGAACAGCTTTTCACAAATGTCATGATGTAGTTAATATACTTCCATGCAGTCTGAGTGAGCAGTGTAAAATATTCTCTTTGTTGACGGCAAGCAATATTTTATATGTATGGATGCTGAAATATATCCCTCACTGTTCTTCAAATTAATAATGTGTCATTGAACCAAAATGTGGGTGTTTTACTGTGTACTGTGCCTTTCATATATGTTATATTTAAAATAATAATTGTAAATGTTACACAACAATTTTAATCTTTGCTACTTGCAGTGCAACTCTAAGATTCAAAAAGGTTGTGTTGTATTATTGTAGTGAATCATAGTTTGGTTGAATTTTTTTTCCAGAAAAAATACAGACTACAACTCTAAATGCTCTTAAATATCTTGAAGAAAATCAATAAAGAAAAACAAGGAAACCTTTTGCTACTGTGGAGAAAGTTTTTATGTAGTAGGATGAAATTGCAAACTTATAAAAAAGGTTTTAGTTGGAGTGGAGTGTGTGCAGTAACTATCTTGACACTTGCGCACATAAATGCTTACTTTCAATTAATATTTTTTTAGTATTTAGAAATCATGCTCAGACATCATGTCTGAGGAGAAAATCTGTGTGATTGGTAAGTGCAGCTCATAAACCACTATATCTGAAAACTTTGTACAAGTCAAGAGAGTTCCAAACAGTGAGATTTGCATCAGAATTGAATCTACTGTCTCCAGGAGTACTCTTACTGACTAGGATAGGGTAGGATAGCTTTCTTGGAAGGAGTTTTGAAGATGAATGTTAATTTTGAAGTCTACTTAGGGAAAAAAAAGCATCTGTAAGCCAGTAATGAAATATGCTTCTTTTCAAAAGTGATCTCCACTGCAAAATGAGTCTTCCAGATTCTGATGCTTTTTAACAATTGCAACGTGTGAAACATGGCCTTGCTGTCATACTGAGAGGTTACAAGCCCATGCAAATGGAGCCTCACAGGAATTACTGTTCACTTAAGATGCACATAAATTAGGAAGATAATTAAGGGAAGTGTGTAAATCTTTTAAAAGATTGATCTTCTTTCTCTCTGTTGTTCAGTTGCCAAAATGTCCCTCATCATCTCCGGCTTATCTGGGCTGAACTTTGGAAAGGTTGTATTCATTAATATGTCAGTGAGGAATTAGGAGCACACAGCATTGACTAGACCTGAAGAAAAAAGTTACACTGTGTCTGCTGGAGAAAGGGCTCTTTGGCATATTTCCCCTACCTGTTCATTGCAAAAAAAATTAACAGCAAAGTTTAATATCGAAAGGCTGTCACCACTGTAGAACCAAATTACTGCTATCTTTGAGAAAGAAGCCCTTGATACTTCTAACACTCTTTGTTTGTCCCTGGATTTTTTTTTTAATTTGAGACGGTCTTGCTCTGAAGGTACCCTGCCCTCAGAGTGAATTGATATATTTTCATTCCTCATGCAAACACTTTTTTCCTGTAAACAGGAAAGAGTGGATGAAGTCTTACGAAATAAGAATACAAAAGAGTTTTCTGAATGAGTGGTCAAAATTACTGGTTTTGTGCAGTGCCTAAACAGAGGAGAAAGCTTCCATTTTGACTGAAGTTGACATGTTGAATTGTTAATTGCTAGATTAATATGATGATTATAATAATAATAAGGCATATAATATGTATAATATATATAAAATAGTATGACAACACCCTAACAGCCAAGGGTTGATTTTTCATATCTGTAGCATGGTTATTAAAATAAAAGATATTTTACTGAGTTTTATTTTCTGTAGCTGTAGTATCTAAAACTACAGAATGAATTATAGAGCTTTTTGCACTGTTGATGAAATAGCCTCTTTTGAGAAGACAAAAATCTTTGTACTGACATGTTGGACTCAATATTAGAAAAGTTAAATTTTAGTCTTTTGCAGAGATGTAATTTGTAATCTTGAGCACTTTGATTCATTCCAGCCTTATTCTCAATTATTATAAGCCCACTGAACACTACATAAATTAAATTTAAAGCTGTGTTAAGGCCCCTTATACTGCCAGCACAGTGAATGCTGTTAGTGTATATGGGATACAGGCTTTCTGAGCTTAACTTTTCTTTTGTAAAATTAGTATAATCTCTTTTCACCCATCATTATTTTGTCTGTCTCAACTCATGTTAAGTTCTCCTTTAAAATGGGTGGGTTGGCTAATGCTGACTGTGGTCAAAATATTAGGTGCTGCAACTCCATAGAAAACAATGGAATAATTAATATTTTGTTTTAGTAATGTGAATTTCATAACCATGGAATGGCTGAGGTTGAAAGGGACCTCTGGAGGTCACCTGGTCCAACCTCTCTCTCAGGTAGGATCTCTGTTTTAATGTTGTATGAAGTTTTTTGGTTGAAGAAGGTAAACTTTTGGTTGTGTTTCATTGAACTCTTCTATAGATTTTTTTTTTTTTTTTTACAGTCAGGATTTGTTCAGGTATCTAGTTTATTTTAGATTTTTGTATATAAAGAAGGAAAATATTGTCGATTCCCCCCACCCCCTCTCCAAATCTTGCTGATAGAAATGACTGCTCATCAGTTTTCAGTTTTCTTAGAAACAAGTGTCAGGAATAGGAATGTGAGAAGTCTGAAGCTCGTAACTTTGATAGGCCTTATGTCTCTTTTGCCCTGAGACAGAATTATAATACAAAATCTGAAGTGTTGGCGAATTTCACTTTTAAAAGTAGATACTGAAATACTTAAGGTAGAATTGTTCCCATCTTGCTTGGCAGAACAATCCTGAAACCTGGATATGGTGCATGAGACAATTTCATAAGTGCTTTGGTTGCTGCAGTTGTGGGTGTAAATTTCTGACCCCAGTCATGCAGAAAAGCTGTATTTGTCAAATATATGGCACATAAAGTAACAACCTTATTTTAAAGCAGGGGGAAGGGTTAAAGATGTTGCTGCAACACCTTTTTCTTTTCCTAGTGCAGTGTATCACTGGTCATATTTTGAGAAGACATCAGAGTTGTCTCATCTCCAAATTTTATAAAAGTCATTTTCTCCCACAAAAAGTTGGAAACCCCTTACTCTGTAGGTTTATGTGAAGTGTTCTGCTAAGCAATGCTAATACTTAGCCTTAAGTTGTGTGTTTTACCCATATCATCTTGTAGCTCAGCATGGGGAACATGTATTTGCCTTGTCCTATAGAGGAAGGTCTGTGGGATTTGTGCAGGTTGTAGGGTGAATCAGTAGAGTCCTCTTGCAGAGCCTTGAGGTAACAAAATGCATTGTTTCTTGAGGAATTCCACCTCAAGAGCACTATAGAAGCATTTATTGAGAGAAAATATATAAGGTTACAAAAAGAAAAAAAAGAGATAAATCAAATTATGTTTTGCCCATGATAGTAATACTTATGTGAATGCTTCCACAAGATTTGTAGTAATCAATATTGTCGGGGTACTGGTTTGCCTATAACAACAACAACAACAACAACAACAAAAAATTTCTGCAGAAAAGGAATTGTTTTGAGATAACTGAATGATTGGTATCTTCTTCAGTGGGTCATATCTCAAAGAAGAAGGTTGGAGATGTACTGGGCAGCCTTTGCTAATATGAGTATTGGTTGAACCTTTCTCATTATCAACACGCTTAGGTGGTAATGTATTTAATGAAGTTGTGTTCCCTCATCGTGTTACATTTTTCTAATTTTATTGAATAATCTGGACGTGTACTTTTTTTTTATAATGAAAATTCTAATGTAGGACCATCCAAAACAAAAATAAGAGAAAGGGAGCTATTTTTGGCTTTAAGTGTGAGCATGTAGATGAACTAGTTCGTCTTTTTCAGGTGTTGGTAATAGTTAACTTGAGATCTCACTGCTCAGTGTAGGCATATCTTTAATTTCTTCTGACGAGTTGTAAGGTCAAACATTTTTACAGGAAAAGCTGTGCAACAGACAAAAATTTCTCAGCACTAAATCTGCATTTGGACGTAAATTTTAGCTAGTGAGAATTAGTGAAAATTAGATTTGCAAAATGCAGTCAAAAATTCTGATATCTATATTCCCCCGATGGAGCAGAATCTCTGACAGCTGTTATTCTCAATAAAGACATGTGATGTGGCAAATCTATAAATATTAAAAAATGTAGCAAAAGGAATAAGGAGCAAAAGAAAGGAAGCTGACTGCTGGAATCTGATGTTGTTGCAGAAAAACAAGAATGGAATTATTATTATGGTCCCAGAGGTCTTAATAAAGAGGAGCACTGCAGTTTTTTAAAGGTAAAGTAGATACATGAATGCAAAGGCTCTATTTCTAGAATATAAGCTATTACACATTATAGGAGTTGTCCAAGACCCGGGGCCAAACGGAGTATTGCGGAGTCACGGCCATTTCAGAAGGTTCAGGTTATTTTGAAGAATTAGGGCTGAATGCCTGGAGAGTATCATTAGAGATGACTCTTTTCAGACACTTCCTAATCATTTGGGATGAAGATAATGCTTACAAATCGTGAAAGGGAGCTGTAACTAATGGTAACAGCTTAGCAGCTGGCAGAGAATATTGGCTAAACTATCGGAATTAGGAATCTGAGGTACATTGAAAATGGAAACCTCACAGTGAGATGTAAGGAGGAATCTGTGGAGCAGCCATGGAATAGATTTAGATGAGATTTATGGGCAATGAGAGGAAAATTTATAACTGGTGGACCTCATAGTGTATTTATTTGAGGATAAATGTTGCTCTAGCAGCTTTTATACAATAATATACCTATAGTGTTTAGATGTATTGCTTTGGGATTTTTTGAACTGAAGGAGAAAATAGAAAAGTAAATACTACTTGTAAATATTTTTGACATGATTTTGACATGATTATAACATAATGCAGTGCATGTCCCAAGAGAACCCAGAGGTTAAATGCATTTCAAAATGGTTTTGGAGGTGCATTTTCCAGAATTCTTGATGTCAGAAAATAATTTTGCCTGGATTTTTTTTTCCTCTTTTCTCTGAAATGGAAAATCAGTCATTTCTGCTGTGTTTCTGTATAATGTTTTTATGTGGCTTACAGTCATTTCACCTAGAAAAAGTATATTCAAGGTGAATTTATCCTCTGCTGCAATCTAAACTGAAATTCAAAACTGTAGTGAGATGGTGCCTCTTGTTCAGTTCTTAAGAATCTTTCCTTTATTCCGCCCTGACTTATCTGAAACATTTCCTAGACCAGCATAAGTAATAAATAGTTGATCTTCTGGCAGCAAAACAGTTTTCCTTTCTGTAATTTGGAAGTTACTAGAAAGGATATATACCTGTTCTCATTTAAACAAACAATGCTTACTTGATTTACTTGTACTGATTAAAAGAGACTGAATTAATGGGTCAAATATTTGCTTGTGGGTAGAAAAGTATATGAAGGAATACAGTCTCCTTCTGTACATGCCAGGCTTTTAAGTTTACAAGAATGTAAATAGTTGTAAATTATATTGATTTTGTTGACCTGAGCTAACCTGCGATGGTAGCACGGCAGCACTGTCGCTGGTGCTCAGGGCTGAGCCGAATGCACAATAGATGAAATGAGTGAAACAGGAGATCTGAAATGGGGAATGCTGCTAGCCACCCTTTGAAGTCAACTTTAGAGAGCTATAAAACAAAGCAGAGCTGACTGCATAGCCATTAAGATGATCGTGACTGAAATAGAGAAAATGGAAGCTCAACTAGCAATGCATGGTTACCAAGACATTCTTGATTTTTGTCACTAGTGTTTGTTCATTAAGTTAAGCTTGCAATGAGTTTATAAACAAATACAGAGGAAAGACCTCTGATAAAGAGGGACAAATCTGCCCTTGATTATGCAAGTGTCTGTGAAAGTTGTGTGTGTTTGCAGGTATCACACGCCAGCCACAGGGCTCACCATAGCAGTGAATGCTTTGACCAAGTTTCATTCAGTCAGTCCTTTGTTACAGCAATTTCAGAAAATTCTGTCAATCCCAGCAAATGTTCTTAAAACCTAAGCTGGGCAGAGCAGTTCCTCATCTTCTGAAAATCTTTTTCTATGTAGGCAAGTAGTTTTAGAAGTGCATCCCATGTAAATGGGATTTGTTCAGATTTCGTGCTTCAGCTTTTCTTCAGAATCAGGAGGGTTAAAAAACTTAATTTCTAACCCAAAAATTGAAATGCTTGTGTAATATTTTGTCCTTAGGACCAGATGCCTTAGGCACAGGCCTTTAATCCCTGTGCCCTAGTTGGAGCAATTAGGGTTCATGAAATATAAATTTTGTTACATATGCATCTTGGTTTCTTCTTTTTTCTTCAGTTTCAAAATCAGTCTGAAATATTAATGATCATATTAAATGGACTCTGTTATGTGAATTGCTGTTAATACTGCATTCTAGTTATCCTAACAGATGCAGTGAATGACATTTTCTAACATTTAGACTTAAATGCACAGTCTCTTGCTGAAGGAAATCTTGATTTTAATAACACAGTTTCTTGTAGGTCTGCCTCTTTATCTGCATTTAAGTAGAAAAGTTGCTGAAGGTATGCAGCACTTTGGAAAACCACAGCTTATAATTGTTCATGATTTCTAGTGCTGCAGTGCAAATTAATCATTGTTGAACTGTGCTGGGGAGAATAGAAATGCCTAACAGCATTGTGGTCCCTGCCTGGAAGAGCTTATGCTCCAACATCTCAGATGCTAAGACTATCCTTCATAGTCTCATGGTATTTTTTTTTCCACTAAAAGATTTCTCTCCACCTAAATCTATCATCCATTTCTGCCATCATGTCTATGCAAATGGATTTCTGAAGCTTGATTATGACAGTTCCTTTCTCACCCCACACGGATGAAGAAGCAGTCACACGTGTGAATGAAATCCCCATCAGTGCAGGTTTTTTTTTGAATCTAGGAACGCACTGATAGAGGATGAGGGTACAGAGGTGGAAAAACAATTTCATTTAGATGGTTCAATAAAAGAAGTACTGTCTGCATAGCAACAGGTACAGCCATGCTAGATTATATTTCACGTATAGAGATAGTAGTCCCTTCAGTATAGATATGAAAGCTCCCAAATGAAAAATTCACAGCCTTCTGGGGGGTTTGTTTTTGTTTTTGAAAGCAGAGGCGTATGTCACTGTAAAACAACTATATGTACTTTAATGTGGCCAGGAAAGAGGCACTTAGCTGTTCCAGCAAAAAGAATGAGTTAATAAACCCGGCGCACAATCTGTCTCTGCTGTAGCTCTTGACACACAACAGCTCTAATTGGTGGAAGCTATTGAGGCCTTAATTGCTGATTTTGCAGTACTGCCATGTTTACTGATAAGGTTTAATGCAAGCTAAAATTTGTTAACTAGAGAGAAACAGTCACACTTGCGTGAAGAGTGTGAGGACAAACAGCAGGCATTTCTGAAGCACCAAATGACAATGAGGTATTTCAGCACGTGGCATTGTTAGATTTCTCCTTTGAGACTACAGAAAAGCTTTTCTTTGAGCAGAAGAGCAAGAACTTTTCTGTGTCATGCAGCTAGTGCTGAAATCAGCCTATAGTTGAAGTGACAGTGTTCACCTCCCTGATTTACGTGATGTTGCTCTGTGCTGAATGGATGGAGGAGCATTGTATTTAACCATTAAGACCTTGAATTCTTCAACTGAGATATCCCCACACTTTATTTTTAACATAATTATTACACTATACACAATAGCTTTCTGAGCTACTAATCTGCTGTTTCATTTCTGAACTATGAAGATAAAAATCATTGTTACTTGTATATGAGTTTATGTAGTAGTAATACAAATACCAAGTAATGATGCTGTATGGCTGTTTATGTCCCAAAAGCTAAAAGGGAAAATAAATGGAAATGTGTTTTGTACTTAACATAACACTTTGGAAGTGCCATTATTTTGTGTCTTAGCATGTTTTTCATGTACTGCATGCTTAGCTTAGAGCAGAGGAAAATGTAAGATGCTAGCTGAGTGAAAAACATGCTGCTGTGAGCTTTAAATGAGTTTTTAGCTTCATGTTTGAAAAATCTGACAGTATTCAAAGAGATTTTGTGCTTGAATATGATTAAGATCTATTTAATTTTGTTACTGAACTTACTGTATCGAGAGTATATTCTCCAAGCATCTCACACAGTTCATAAAATGTTCATCTGCATGTGTGTAAAAGAGCAGATAGGTGAAATACCTTAACACAGTGGTTTAATCCAATATTTATTAATTATCAGAAGATGAGAAATGTCACGTTCATCAAGTGTACGAAAAAAACTAATAGTAATTAGCATTATCCTAATTTTTTCTGCAGTTTAAATGGAAATTATGTCAAACATACATTAATTAGGATTGTAAATTTTCTATGTTCCTTAGACCAATTTTATTTCAAACCTTATTCAGCTAAGTAAGTTGTGACTCCATGTGGATCTATGACAGTATAAAATATTAAAAGTTGTATTACATAGTGTTTTAGTTACGTAGCAGGACATCTTTTTTAAATACGGACAAGTAGTTGGTTTTGAGTTTCCTCAGGACTCTGCACTTCTGTAGTAGTCCTTACTGTTCAGTAGTTTTAGCCTTGAAAGGCTGATAGACAAAACAAACCTATCATCAGTGAGGCCATGGTTAAAACTTATCTATGTAGATGTGAGAGACACTCCCAAATCCAAGTCAACAAAGGCTGTATCTTTCTGCCTTTAAAAATCTTGGGGGTTTGCAGGTCTGGCTCACAAGAACGACCTTCTTGCCAGGCTGTTTGGCAGACTTGTGTGGATATCCATGGAATGGGTAGCACTTTGTTCTTTAAGCAATCTAATTCATAATCTGTTGTCTGCTGATATTCTGTTACCCACAGATGGGCAAAATTTATCTAAATCCTGTTTCTTTTAATAAAATTTGAACAACAGAGTTCATACATTGAATGTATTTCCAAGAAGAGTTATGGAAAATGCAAAATAATTTGCAGTACCATAGATCCATGGTCTCTAACTCCAAAGCTGTATCCTTTTTGTGGGGTTAAAAAAACCCCACCTAAAACCCGAAGGGAAAGAAAAAATTATGTCACTTACTTTCCTTTCTGTTGCCAAGAAACAGTTACCAAAATCTACCTATCTACTCCCTTAACATAGGAAAGGGTCTTCTGTTAAATAGCAGTGACAGCAAATCATGAACTTTCCTCAGCCTTTTCCTTTCACTTCACTGAAGCGTGAAACAAAAAATACGAGATAATATGTTTTTAATAAGATAAAGTGGGAAATAAATTAATACGTTCTTGAACTAGGTAACATTTTAGAAATACTAACTCTTGCATTTAATCTAGATGTGTTTTAGTTCTATATTTAATTTTATAACAGTAATTTTGAAATCACATTTCCTGCATGAACTTCATAAAGTAAATCACACGTACACTAACTCCTAGTTAGTTAGGAGTATAGTATAGTACAGTGCTTTACTGTTAATGGTCATGGAAGTTTTTGTTTTATCTCCTGTTCCAATTATTTTCTTGGATACCTTCTTCCCCTTATAATTTGTGATGCAGAATTAAAATGTGGAGGACAAAGTTTTAGAAGAACAAAACATGACCTGTTTTTCTTTAGTATATATTAGTATAAACATGATGGTATCTTTTCTGCCTGCTGCTATACTGACAGAGATGGTAATTCCAATATTTTGTGTAAATAGCAAATCAAAGTTATGAAACATAAAGTTTGTATTTTAATGCACGTTAAAATTGTGTGTTAATACATATTATTATTTGCTTTATATTCTACAATAATAATTCTAAATAATAATTCCACAATTTGGTCTGTTATTAGGCTTTAGCTGTCCAGAACTTTTATTTGCTTTACCAGAAGTAAACAAATTTCAAATAGAAAATTGCCTTAGTCAGTAATTATATGATACTTATATATTTGCCTAATCCGAAATCAGTGGTGAAGTAAATAGTTTGTTATTATTACTTTCTTCTCTGTAATCAGTAGAGGGCTCTACCAAGCCAGTCAGGTTCTGGTCATGGTGGTTGCATTTGACTGGGGGCATTTGAGTGATTTGAGTAAGTAGTTAAGATGTGTGAAGATGACGGAGGTTCTTCATACTTTTTTTTTTCTTTTTTTTTAATTATTTTTCCATGTAATTTAGGAAAAAAGCTCATGGATAACACATACAATGTAGATACTTCGGATGCTAATTGCACTTAAGTGTTGCACTCCTGTGATTGACAAAGTCATATCCTGGGGCATCTCATACTCATTTACTTTGAATATGTTTCAGCAAAATACCTTGGACTAAAGAGAATTTCCTACTTTAAAAAGCAGTGGGCTAAACAGTTTAATTTGATAATAATAATAATAATAATAATATTATTATTATTTAGTAAGAATGAAACTATTGATATTTTCATGCCTCAATTCCAGTTGGAGTCCTCAATTCCTTTAAAAAATTTCCTGTGGGTGCTTGTCCAGTATATTCTTTTATTTGCTGTCGTCATTTGTATAAGACAAACAGAATCAATAATAACTTATATTCTTTTCTATCATGTCTGGTTTTAGGGCAGACATCTGATCTGATTTAAGCAAATAGAAGTTCTACTACTCCAAGAGAATTTCTCCAAACTTTCTGTGAACAAAGGCATGCAATCCAGAAAGAAAAAAAAAATTGAAAAAAGAGAAAGAAAAAAAGGCTAAAATGAAGAAACACTTTGTTTCCATAGTTGCATTTTCCCCTTACGACTCTTTGATGCATCATAAATGTAGCAAGCATGGCTATTAACTTGATTCACTCTCTTTCACAATACATTGTCGCTGCTCTGGAGAGAGATTTCAGACAGTGCTGGACAAGCAGAAAATAGACGTGGTGAAACAGAAGTAGGCAGTTGGAATGAGCAAATTAAGGAAACTTTGGAAACAGTCAGTATAATGTATGAAAAACATTTTTTAATGAGGAATAAAGGAATATAAGTTCTGTAGCTAAAATTGCAGTTTATAGTTTCTAGCATTGTTACACTTGTTATAGTGGGACTTTCAATCCGCAATACTTGATAGTCTTGTGTAGGAGGGATTTTGATGCAGGAGAAAAGGTCCTACCTGATTCCTTACCATGGGGCTGTTTTAACTGCACATGAATATAATGGCATGTATAAACATGATAAAATATAAGCTGCACACATGATGCAATACAGTCATTAAATTTTAAATGTTTGGCTGGATCTGCCTTTTGAGTTTACTTTCTTGCAACTGCAGTGGTTAAAAATGTATTGTTAATGTAACCGGAAAAAATCCTGTAAAATTTCAGGCACTTGACTGGTCGCATTTAAAAATGTAGCTTAATACATTATGTCAGATATCATTTTCAAATAAAATAAAACAAGCCTGGGATCATCCAGTTCACTGATGCTAATCATATAGGGCCAGGATAAACATAAAAAGGAAAGATTAGGGAAGATAGGTTCATGTTTTAGTTCCAGGCTTCAGCTCTCCCTTTACTACCTACATTAAGGCAATTCAACAGTCATCTATGATGAATAATAGAAAACAAGCAGTACAATTTGTGTTTTACTCTCTCAAACTCTCTGAACCTTTTTCTTTTATGCATCTGTTGCCAGTGCTGTTGAGTCAGCAGCTTATTTCAATTCCAGTAATCAAAACTCTGAAAAATTTCTTTCCTGCTTTTGTTTGCCCCACAAAAGCAGCTTCTGTCAACATAATCTCCTTTCATTTTATAGAATCATAGAATCATTAAGGTTGGAAAAGATGCACAAGGTCATCAAGTCCAACCTTTTACGAAACACCACAATGTGAACTAAACCATAACAATAAGTGCCATGTCCATTTGGTTCTTTAACACTCCCAGGAATGGTGACTCTGCTACTTCATTGCATAGCCCATTGCAGTGCTTGACGATGCTTTCTGTGGACAAATACTTCCTAATGTCCAACCTGAACCTTTCCAGGCATGGCCTGAGGCCATTTCCTCTTGCCCTGTCCCTAGTTACCTCTGTTCTTCACCCTTTTCCCTGGTGGAAATCTACCTATGTGTCTGCAAAGGTTTAATTTCTGTCCAAGGTCACAGGACTTTGGACTTACCAAGCCTTTCTGGCAGCTGGAAAAATTACATTTGGCAGCATGACCATTTTCTTTGGAGCTCCATGAATGCCAGCACACTGCTCAGGCTTTGCTGTTAGCTAATATCTTCTCTACTGGAGGCCTTGAAAACTGCAGATAATTAAGATAATGTTTCTTTTGGTTTCATCTCTGCAAACAGCCATCATACTACCTCTTTTTCAGCATTGCAAATTCCCTTTTTCCTAGTAGAAGTAGTAGTTGAGGTGATACACAAATCACAACCAGTATTGCTTAGGACACCTTTGATTCAGTAAGCCACTGTGGCTGTGTACTGTCTATCCAGAAGCAGGGGGCTGTGCAGGTGTGCCTGGAGGGGCTTCTAGATAGGTGTTGAGGAAGAGGTTCAGGGGGCTTTTCACTTATCAGGTCTGCAAATGATTCCATAGCTGTTGTCTGTGTGTACCAGAAACTGCTTTCTTGGATGGCAGGAGCTGTACAACATCTTGTTGATGCTTGTGTGTGCCTGTGGCCTTGTCCTTCTGACAAGTGGTCAGTGTTAGCATGAGTGTAGCAGCTCTTGCAATCTCAGTGGGACAGTTGGACTCCAGAGCTTATCAGTCCTTGGGGAGCTTTCACATGCTGCTTTCTCAGCAGTGTTAGAGTTCAAACATGTTTCCTCTCTTGGGACAGTTTTTGCTATCTGGTTTCTCCATTCAAACATTTAAGAGCCTTGATGGCACCAGGAAGTCCCATGGTTTGATTTGCTGCTATGTGATTTGTGTCTCATCAGTGATGAGATTAATCTTTTCCAAGCTCTGTGTTCATATTTCACACTCCCTTTTCTGCCTGTCATCTTGGTAATAATCATCAGTATTAGATTAAATCTGAATAAGGAGCTTCCAGCAAGTGGAACTGATGCAAAACTAAGTGCTGAGTGAGAAGACAGCCCATGCAGAGTGAAAGAATGGCAAAGTCTTTATTTGTAAAGTGCAGAAACATGTGATAAGAGAATCAATGTCCTCTCATGTAGCTAATGCGGCTGCTCAGCAAAATATTCTCTTTTTTTTTTTTTTTTAATTGTGTGTTTATGCAATGATGCTACACTGACGGAAAAGCAAGCAGGAGGTTGATTGAACACAGCATTAAAAGCCCAGCTTGCTTTGAGAGGTATGTAAGTTCAGACTTCCTCAAAACATACACAATTTTTTAAACCAGTTCAAAAACTGTGTAAGTCTGTTCATCCTTGTAGTCCTCCTTCTTAAGTTGCTAGTCAGATTTCATGATACCTTAATTTAGGGTGAATTAGCTGAATATTTCTCTTTACTGGTCACATTGTTGGAAAGGTTTTTCTATAACTGAACGTGCATTTACACTAGTGAATATAAAATCATTTTATCCTTTTACCTTATCATCTGTGGCCTTTCATACCTGAATGAAATTCTGATTTATTAAATTAATACTTCTTTCAATTGTTTTATGTAATTTCTAACAAAAGGATAAATAATTGTAGTAATTAAAAGACAATGTTTGGCATTTACAACTCCTTGTTGCAATTGAGTTAAACAAAAATGATAATTTCTTGTTACAAAAGTAAACAAGAGAAATTACCTGTGTGAATAATAGCATTTCATTAGAAAGAGTTGTTACTTGACATTTTTGTCTAAACTCTGAAGTTGCTTACTGTAATACTATGCATCTAGATCATGAAAAAGATTACAAAGGAGCAGGACTCATGTAAAGGAATATATTTAATTTCACCAAAATTACTTTAGAAAAATTGTTGAATGCAATTAAATTTGATTTAAAAATTCTCTGATGTGTCTCTGCAACTCTGCTTAGAAGGCCATTCATAAGCCACATAGTGAGAACTTCACCTATCTAAAGCATTTTTGAATTGTCAGTCAGTGAATAGCAAAGTGTCATACTGATTTGAAGTTATTATAGAATGTACTATGACAGAAGCTTCTTCCTCCATGCATGTTTCTGCTGTGTTTCTCAGGACTTCTACTGAAAAGTCACCTCTGGAGTGACAGGAATGACAGTATTGGTAGCTTAGAGTCAGATCCCAGTATAAAAGGGAAATCTTGATTGCAGTCTGTGGGATTTCACGCTATTTTTATCTTACATGAGATAGGATTTTCCTTCCTTGTGTTATGCAGTTTTTAATCTTCCCATCCAAAATGGTAGCATGTGTGGTTATCTTCTCACAGAAACCTGAATCTAAGAACTTACTAAATAACACTGTGAGAAATTGAATTTTGTGGGTTTAAAATTGACTGAAGTATGTTAATATGTGCTGTACACTTGTAGGCCTGGGTTCAATATTTTCCTGCATTTACTTGAGGATTATTGAGACCTCAGGCATTTCCTGGCTTTTAGATAAACCAGCTTCACAATTTTATGTCTGAAATGCCTTTGAGCAATTTCTATGCAGAATTGGCATGCCGCTCTCTTGTATTATCAATGCTTTAAATTCTTAGAAGACAAGTGCTCCTGAAGTCTGTCTCTCCTATATGCAATTGTTTTGTGGGTATTTTTCTTGAAGCTTATGAAATGATACCGTACAATTTTATGTCAGGTTCTGGTTTTATGCACTGTTTTTGGTTCCGTATTCTATTTCACTGTCCTTTTCTTATAAATACATCAGTCTAACACACTGAAATTAAAGGAGAGCTCAGCTGACTTCAGTACATATCCAAGCACATAGGTAGAGCAAAGCACTGAGAGGACAAAGGTATCTCATTTTACATATTATGTAATATGAGATTGACTCTCAATGTAGAATTAATTCCAGGCCACTGTTAGTGGTCCTGCAGAAATACGGGAAGGTATGGAGATTGTTCTTCCTGTTCATTGGATTTGGTGACCATGGGGCTGCATGAAGAATTTTGCACAGGATAACTGAAAGTCTCCCTGGTTTGAGAGAGCTTGGCCATCCCTTCTTCTCAAATCCTGATAGACCTTTAAAGGTCTTACAGCAGTGGCATTCAAAGACTGCTTGCACAAACTGTTGCTGAAAAATGTTTTACATATCAGTTATAGGTGTTATGTGTAATTCAGTGTGGCTCAGTGACCAAATCATGCAGTAAATAACCTCTTTGTGTGTCTATAGGTTAAAAGCTTTGCCTTAGCACTGAGCAGGTCATCCTGCAAGGAGCATGACAGTCAGATGGGGAAAGGCTTCTTGGGAAGCATTTTTTTGTTTGTTGTTACATCATCACCTTCACAAAGCTGTTGTGTGCATCGTTTCATATTCCTGCATACCTGAGACTGCAAGGAGTGACGCCCGTTCTCCTCATGGCATCATGCTGTGAATTGGGCACGGAGGCTCAGGGTGCCAGTGGATGCTGGGTGTGATGGTGTGTTTCTCTGCCAGACGTAATTCCTAAGCATGTGCATGTCACGTTTCAGATAACTGACAATCCTCTGCACTGCTTTCAACGAGGGTGGCTGAGCCTAGACATACAAAGCTATGGAGACTTATGTTCTTTTGTGTTAAATCTCAGTTTCTTCAGGTTTTTCAAGAGCATCTAACCCAAATCCTAAGATCTATAGGATGTGTTTGCTCAGAATCTTTTAAAACCTGTTTTTATGTAAAAAGCACAGCTGTATGAAACAAGTCTTCAAGTGCTGCAACTCTTTTCCTTCCTTCACACCCATAATAAAATGCCCTGCCGTTTCCTGAGGCCTTTTAGAGGAGAGAAACTAATTTATATAATATAAATTGGTTTCATTTTGTGATGTCTTTTTACTATTCTATAGCAAGATTAAAATAATTTAGCACCTATTTTTAGCTTGGTTTGCATTCATAGGGCTGTTTTAATCAACCTGACTTCAGAAAGATCCCATTATGTTAAGCTTATCCCTGGCTGCAGATGAAATAATTCTGGATTAATGTCATCAAGGTGTGCTTTGAAGGTGGGAGAGTAGGCCTTACATTGATAGCAACTGTATTAATAGCTGAACGTATAATTTTTCTTGCAAAAATGGGAGAAAGTTTTCTTTGGTTATGCATTCACATGAGACTGAATTTTTTTTGGCATGGGTAAGGTGCCCTGAGAAGACTAAGAATGCTGACAGAGGAATAGGAATCAAACTATCATCTTCACACTAGAGATTCAATTTAATATACTACTATTTCGTATGAAATTAGTTGCCTCAACACTAATACAAGAATGTTATTTTAAGTGGCACTTTTTATGGGAGTGGTGTAAAACTTCTCTAACAAGTCTGACTTACTTCCCACTTTTTTTTCCTTTTGAATTCTCAGTGATGCTTTACCTAATTTCATACCTTCTTTACCAGAACTCGGTGTAATTTTATCTCTCTTTTCCTCTATAATTACTCCAAAAGTTACCCTGAAGCCCATGTGGTCCACTTTATGCCTTGCTCACAGTGTTTAAAATCACCTATTTTACTTTTCATTGTAAAAGGGAGATTATGTCAGCTAAAAAAGACGTAACATGCCTTTTGTCTTTAACAAAATTAGGATCTATACTTACAGTATGAACCTTCTATCAAAAATCTTGAGAGCCTGCCTCCCTTAAACCCTCTGCAGATCTTAGTAAAGTGTAGATTTTCATGTCTAAACTTAAGCACCTAAAATTCAGTGAATAAATGTGCTATAATAGGGCAAACTCAATCCCTTTTAATGAACAGGTGCATATGCTAATCATTAATTTAATATATTGGATTTTTTTTTAATTGTGAAATGAAATTCTTCCATTCATGGCTTCCAAAGAGTCTGGTCCACTAGTCACATTTGGGAATGTACATCTTCTACCAGTCTGTAGGGCTCTTGTAACTACAAATTGTTTTCCATAACTTTTTGTACTGACAAAAAATGTAATTAAAATTTATCCTCCTGGGGAGAAAAATCTTCTTAGGGGATTATGCCACTTATGTCATGGTTAGACAAAGTATTTTAGCCCTGTTTAATGGTTTATTCTAGTCATTATTAGGACAACAGAATTTCAGGTGTGCTAAATACTAAGTTTTTATACCTTTTCACATTACAAATGTGTTTTTCGCTTTAGAAAATTCAATCTAGGTTCTTTACAAAGCTTAGGTTTTAAGTTATACTTTCCTGTAGTATGTAGAAATCCAGCTGTGCGTACAGTGAATAAAGTGTAGAGTTACAGTATTATGACTGTAATTACTTCATTTCAATGATCTAATTATTTCATGGTGTAGTATTTTCTATATAAGCCCAAAGCAGAATTCCAGTTTTAAACTCCTGGAGTTTAGTAATTGCTCATCATTTGCAATTTGTACTTGTTCTGGACAATAGATATGCTACTCAACAAAACAAACTTTTCCGTGTCATTTGCTTCATTGTTGGAGGGCAGCTGAGGAATAGTAGCAGAAATATGTTTGCAGAAGGCAAAGAGATTACAAAAAGACAATAACTGATAGTAACAAAATATTTATTAATAGTATTGATGGAAGATTTCTATGATAGGCTATAAAGTTCACAGTTGAAATATTATGCATATGTAATGAATTTTTCTCTGTAGTGTTTAGGAGCTAGAGTGAATAAGCTACAAGACACTGAATGTGTATAGAAAGGGAAAGTGTTGTTTGCCTAAGGACAGAGAATGCTGCCATTAGTTTTGTTATAAAAAGTTACCAAAAAAAATAAAATCTAACATTGTGCTTGGAAACAGTATGTGCTTCAGTTTCTGCTGAATTCTATGCAGACAGATTGTAAAATTACTTTTGTGGTGGTGTTTTTGTTGTTCCATATCTCTTTTAAGGTAGCCTAAGCATGGAAAGTCTTTGGTGTAGGGAAAAAAACAAACACAAAAATAAGATTTCTAGGATATAATAAGATTAAAAGTAAATTATTTTAGCAGAAATATCTAATGTTGGTTTCATTAACTGCAAAACATCAGAGAAAGTAAAAATTAAAGCTAGAAATAAAAGCATCTGTTAAATATCTAGGCAGAAACTTCAGACAACTCTATCATTTTAAACAGCACAACAGCTATAATTACTTTATTTATGATCTTTGTGTTAGTGGAAGGAGCTTCAGTCAGATTTTTTTGTTCTGCTTTTAACTAAGGACCCATCTTATACTCTGTCTTCAAAAACTCTGCAATTAATTACAGAGTGAAAAAATAAAACAAAAACCCCCAAGCTAACAAATATTTCTTAAGCCCTTATAAGCCTTGATAACAACTGGTTTCTGTGATAATATAACAGTGGTCTACCTCAAATTAATGTTTCCACATAAAGTACTGTGGTCAGAAAACCAAGACCCTTGATTTGAATGTAAATTACAATTAAACACAGTCCTAAAATTCTCGTTATTCTGAATTAGAATGCAAATAAAATATTTTTTTTAAAGTGTATGCTTAACTTTCAAATTTATCAGATGGATATCTATAAAAGTGAAATCCTGAATGAATTGATTTTGAGAGGAAAATACGTTGAAATTGGAGAATATAAACAATGCAGACAAACATTTGAATAATTCTTCAGGATTTGATTCAGAAGTCCACTTGCATGTGCCAGGGAAACATATTATTCAACAAATATTCTTTTTACTCAGACTGCTTTTTAGATAACTGCCTGAAATTCATAAAATAGGGAGGAACGTTTATGAAATATTAAGATATCATCGTGACAGTTGAAATGCAGTGCTACAGGGCTCACTGCATAAAAATTATATCATTCTGCTGGCTTTGAAATGTTTTATGATACTTCTTGAGGGCCTCGCAACATTAATTTTAAATCAAAAAATTATTCAAAAAATAAGTGTAATAGCATGTCTTTGCAAACGGCAAAATGAACTGTTAGAAAAGGGATGGAGCCATAAAAACCCAAATCCATTTCAATTCCCTGGTGTAGTCAATAATGCTTATCAATATACTACTATCAGAGTGTAAGATTCTTTATTTCAGGATTTCCTTTACAGAAGAAATTATAAATGCCATTGCAGCTCAATATTAATAAGTATCTCCCATTCTTAATGATCAATGAAAAGTACTTATACGGAAGTCTTTCAAGATCAAATACTGTCATGTTTCCCAGTTCTTTTTCTCTCTTGTCATTTCTTTTCTTCAAAAGTATCTCTCCTGAGCAAGTTGCTGTGGCAAAGATGTGGCATAGTAACGATGGGTGTCTGAGAGTGCCTTTAAGAAGAACAAAATTGATGGGCTTGTTGTGAATCAGGGGGTGACTGTAAGAAAAACTAGATTTTTTTTTCTGAAGCACAGCTTGCCCTTTCATTATGATTCATAGGTATAAGGGTAATGTCTTCTTTCAGTTGATGGAGGACTTAAATGATACTTCCTGTGTGGTGGACTGGTCTTAATGTGACCATCATGTTCTTGAGAAAGATAGCAGCAGCATTTCTTCTCTCTTAGCAACACCGTGTCAGGGATGGATTGTAGCATTCCTTATCCTTCCTTTGCACTGGTAAGTACAGTGATCATTCATCTCTGATCTTAACTCAGGACTGTAAAGCTGGGCAGAGAAAAAGCAAGCTGTCATCATTAGGAAAGCAGCAGGTTCACAAGTAAAAACAATTCTTTCTGATTTGGAAGCGAGGTAGAATTGTTGTCCCTTAGGTGAGGTTAAAGAGATTGCTTGCCCCTTGGGTGAAGGTGGCACACTCAATTTCAGAAACAAAAAGATTGATCCTAACTCCCCAGAAATCAATGATTTTTACATTTTTTCCTGCCTTAATGGACATTTTCTTGTGTCATAACTTTGCGTCTTGAAAAATTTGATCGATTTTTTAAGCACTTTCAGTAACTCTATAATCCTTCCTTCCTCATTTACCATAATACATCAGGCAGATTTGAGACAGGGGATCTATCTTGGTTTCAATCATAAAATAACTTCTTATTTTGCTTTATGGAAGCCTTATTCTGATATCTGTGTGGAGTAGATCCTACAATTGCTTGCTTCCTGAGTAGCTGGTAGCTGTGCAACCACTTGTGTGGGATTCTGCATAATGGTGCGGGGTGGCCCTAAATCCCACTCTGCTGGCACTGTTTGTTGAGGCTGTGGCCATTGCTTGTTTCACTGAGCCACACAGCAAATGGCACTGGAGGCACTTGCAAACAATTCATACTGGAGGGATACAGTATTTTGAGTTTGGATGCTGTGTCATGGTACTCAGCATTTTTTTGCTACTGACATTTTGTATGAGATTTGGATATATAATTGTGAGGGACACGTAAGTGAGGATTGAGAGCCTCTACTTCTCAAGAACATTTCTATAAAATCAGTGCTCACTTTATTACTTGTTACTTATGCCAAAGATGTTTTTAAAAGTGTTTATTCAGTGTATTAGCTTAAATGATGGAAAGCCTTTCCTCCTCACAGCCTTGTTCAGTCTTGTTTTTTATTAAAACACTCCATGAATTGTCATGCCTATGTTTCAATATATTTGTGGAACATTTTATTCTAGGTATTAAGTGATTAATCCTCAAAGATTATGAAGTCTCAAATCTGTGTATAATTCAACAAATCCAGATTAAAAAGCTTTTAGGCATTGAAAATCATGGATCTCTTGGGAACCTGAACAATTATTTCATTTTTTTCCCAAGGAAACCAAGCCATTAAAAATCATGTGCTATAAGTTCTCTGAAGCCAGAGAGCTGAGTGACACTATTGCCTGTTTTTCATTTGCTTGATCATCTATTTCTTTCCAGCTGGCTCCTTAGAAGCTGATTTTGAAGAGCTCTTCCGAAACCAAACATTCATACGAGAAGTATACAGCCAGTTTGCACAGATACCTAAACTTCATGAACAACAGAATTATTTTTCTTTCATTTGATTACAGCCCTTTCTTTCTCATATCTTTTAAAGAACATCTGTTAGAATTAAAAACGGAGTTAACAAACTTAGCCAATTATTTGGAGCTTAACAGCTGAAGAATGAATTGTAAAAATTATGTTAGGTCTAATCCAGAGATAACCATTTTCTCTTTTGAGATATGAATTCTGAATTATGGTAATTCTGATTACGAAGATCTCCAAAAGGTGGGAAGTTTCTAAAATTCAACTGGTACGTACTGATTTATCTAATTTGATATATGAGTGTTGTACAAATTAGATTCTTGTTACCCAGATACTGACTGGTCCATATTATTTTTTAAATCATTCCATGTGTTCGGTTCTATCTGAGTTTTTAAATTGCTTATTTCTCTCAATTAATCCCTCTCTGTTTTAGAGGAGGCTTTTGGATTTGCTGTTTTGTTTTGTCTTGGTTTTTTTCCTTTTTGAAAGGAGTATCTTCAAAACAGCTTACAGTAATCAAAAAAGTTTACAGTAAGAATTGTGTTCAATACCAGTAGGCCTGGACCATGATTTAGTAATGACTGGGAATGACAAGCTGCTGATTTTTGCAGGCCACATACAAGCCTTCCAAAGGAAGGAAAAGGATAGTTTGATCATTAATCAGTGGTTTATTATAGGTGGTATATCATATGTATATATGATCACTGAAAATACTTGGAATTATATTAACATACTAAAGTGTTTTTTTCTTTTAAGGCGGATACATTTTGGCGGTTTGTTGCCTTAATGAAGTTTCTTGCAAAATGCAAATTTGTAAATTCTATTTATTGCCCCTGGAGAAATGGAATGATACATGGTTGCTCAGGTTTAAGATTAACAGATCTGACTGTTCAGTCCTCTGTTCTTCTCACCGAGCTACTTGCATTTAGTTGAGGTGGGTAAATCACCTGTCAGGAGCTTGAGTAAATTTGGAAATCCTCAATCAAGAACTAGAGATGGATACCTCTAAAGGATGACATTCCAGGTCCCACAGAGATGTGGGTCTCAGTTCTGAGATGCTCCTCTGCAGGCATTGCATAGGAAATCCCTGGCAGAAGTCAAGGGTGCAGAAGATAGTACTGGGTGATCATGAAATATTAGATGAAATATTGTTAATAAGACTGTGAGACAGAAAGTAAACATAATAAGGAAAGAATAAGTATTATTCAAAGCTTCTGGTTTTTAGAACTTTGTGCTTCTCTAACTCACATAGGAATGCCATACTGGGCTGAGTCCTTCTTTACTTCTCTTCTGCATGTTTCTTGTTACAGTAATAATTAAAGGTTGTTCATTCCCCACATTATCAGGAATTCTAATGGTTGTATCAAGGAGAAAATTTGCCAAGAACAATACTCTTTGAATCACTTAAAGATAATTAGCTTTTTTTTCCCCATTCTCTTCTTGAGCCTTTTTTTTTAATACCATAGGCATTTAGAAGAATAAAGGAGTTTTGGCATTAAAGGACTAAAGGACTTTTAGGATAAAGTCAGTAGTGGGCTAAGATAGTGTTTCTTGTGAAATTTTGTACTTAAATCAGTATTGACGTGTATAGAAGTATATGTCCTTCTGTCTGCAGAATTTCAAGCTAAAAATAATTTTAATAATAATAATAATAATAATAATAATAATAATAATAATAATACAAAGTTTATAATTTTTCCACTCAGGTATGATGCCTGACCTCAAGCACATCACTGTTTACTTGTTCATCACCAAAGTATTTCAGTAGCAGAAAGCAACAGAAATGGCAGAAATATTAATTACTCACTTAGAAGACCAAAAAGATATTGGAAACTTTTTTCAGACCATTGTGGAAATTTTCTTGGACCACATGTACTGACTATATTTTCTATATTATCACTTCATATATGCTTTCATCTTGTCCCAGTTGATATGTTCTTACATTTCTTCAAGAAAGAAGATTTATTAAATGGAATTGAAATATGCTTTTAAAAAAGCTAAAATTCTCCTGAGAATTTAGGTTTATACGAGCTTTATATTTTGCGTGGTAATTGTATAAAGAATTTAGAGACTGACTCAGCCCAGGGTTGCTGCTTTGCTTACACAACATATTCTCTCCTGGAACACTCATGAGGATGACAGTACAGGCATGTGAGCGGGTTTAAGTCAGTAGGTTAAGTACTAACAGAGGGATGCTCTCATTACAAGTATTAACTGGTTCCAGGAAGGAGTGTAGTAATTTATACCATAGAAACAAGGCAGCAAACAAAAATACTGATTTTTCTTAAACAATTAAATTTAATTCAATTAAATTGAATTCATAATGAAGGCCATTGTTGATGGCTGAGTGAAAGGCCACTCCAATTCACAATGCAAACTCAGGATGAGAAGAAACTTAATTCAGGAAGATTTGGTGTCTCTTCTTCCTCTAGTATTTCTCTTGGAAAGGAGCTGTGAAAGCTTCTTAGCTTGTATTAAATAGCAGCCAATGGGTACAATCAAGATGGTGTCAATTTTCTGATGTCTGTAGTGTCTTCTGCTTTTTCTCATTTTAGTTCTACTCTCCATGATTTCTGTGCTTTCAAGACAACAGCATAATATGAAAAAGGTTAAAAATTTAGGCTAAACATATTACAAGTCATTCCTGGAAGTTTATTCATAATTTTTTACCTATTTCAAAGCATGATCTGACCCATGGGCAGCATGGAGAACTTTCTCTCTCTGAGTCCCTCAGAATATGCAGCTGCTTTGCATTCAGAGATATTTTAAATCCTTGGGTTTGAAAGGGAACCTTTGATGAGACTACCTACCACATCACACTTTTTTTTTCCTGGGTTTGTCTTCTGTCTGCGTGAAAAGGAGGTGTTTGTACTTTTTGCAAATTCTAGCACCATCTCCACTTATTCTACAAATGCATTGGATTAGTGAATGAAGGGAGGAAATAAGCCAACAACTGTCTCAGTCATTCTTGATCACGTGTCAGACTTAGTCCTGAGGATGAAGTTCATTGCTGTGGAGTTTTGAGGTGCAGCATGCCTCAGAAAACTGCAGCTTCTCTTGCTGTGTGTCTGAATAGCCTCCTTGTGAATTTTCTTTGTCTGAGGCCATTCCCATCCCCAGGTACTTTCATGTATATTCCTTCTTTGGTGGCCTAGCTGGTTTTGCATTGCTATTTATGGTTTGCCTTGGTTCATGGGTTACTAGAAATCTATAGGAATTTTGAACAATACTGATTTCTGTTTACTGTGACTAGTCTATTAATAACAAGTCTACTGACTTCAAACACTCAAATATAGAAATAGTCACTAAAATTTGACCATATAAGGTAAAGTTTTCTGGATTATTAATTTTATTTCTTTAAGGAAAGTGAGATGCCTTTGTTAAGTACTTTAAATACATCTAGCCTTTTCTTTTAAGGGCCTGCATTTTCACAAGGGAACCACTCAGTGCTGTGATTGGATTAATGCAAATTGGATGGGAAGACTGGGCTGGGGTAGGAGCAATTGAATTTGGAAAGTTTATGAGAGCTGCTAGTTCAGGGTGAATAACAAAATAAAGACAGCAGTTTTGCAATTTTGAAAAGCTCTGTGCTATGTAATAGACTATAATTTAATTCTGAGAGACTTTTTTATTAGATTTTTTTCTCAAGTAAAATCACAATTCCTATTGTTCCTTATCATATGTCTCATTACTGCTGCAAGTATTATCCTCTTTATATGATTAGAGTGATTCATACTTAGCTCTCTTCGTTGTTTTGTACACAATTGCAGGTAAATAATTGAAGCAATTTGATGCTTCTGAATCGACCAATAGGTACTTTGGGTTCTTTTCTGAACAGGGATGTATATTTTAGCAAAGGAGTGATGACAAGCCTTACATTGAGATCATCAACAGATGCATAACTCTGATAAAATGTCTCAGCATTGGTCAGAGTAATAAGCCTGTGCCAAGCAGTGGTTCCTGGTTTCACAATAAACATGTATGAAGTTTGTTGTCACTTACACTCATTACCCTTTGTAGATACTTCTGGAAAATATGTTATTTTCATTTGTATATTTGAACATAAAACTGTCATGAGAATGTACTTAACAAACAAAATAATCACTCTTTGAGGGAAGTTGTTTCTGTGAGAGAAGGAACACTTTTCATGCTCTGCTGTATACTTCCAAGTCCAGACAAAGCCAAAGAGAATTGGAACTGTGAGGTTTCAGCCCACTACATTGTGGAATTGAAAGGGCTTCACTGCTTGGGCAGAAAAAAACACTCGGTTCCAGTTCCTGAAGAAGCAATGGTTTAAGAAATCTAAAACCGGGGGAGTGATAACTTAAGAAAAAAAATGTGTTATTGGTGAAACTGTATGATGAATTGAGAGCTCATTCTTCCTCTTGCTCAAAGTTGTGTGTAGCTATAAATTCAGCTGGCTGGCAGTGTCTGAAGTTGTCTTAGTGTTGATTGCCTAGTTATTTTTTACTTCAAAAATTTTAATTAATGCTTACCTGGGATAAGAGATCCTGCATTTTGGCTTCTGGATTTTACCTGTGGATCAGAGCACAGGTTTAAATTCTACTCAAAAAGTATAGTTGAACTTCCACAAAATGGATCAAAGGATTTTGGGTATTACTTTTTGCCTGCCTTAGGGCATCTCAAGAAATTTGGTTTAGTTACTGCATATCCACATTAATTATTGTGTACTACTGCAAGGACATTTTTTATTTATTAGCTTTTCTACCTCTTGAATTTTCAATTTTAAACTGATGATTAAAACTTTACTAAAGCTACTGACTCGTATTTTTACATTTCCCTCCTTATTCTCCTTCCCCTTTTCCCCTTTGGATTCAGATAGTAATTAACATAGTAGATGTCATTCAAACTAAGTGCAGCGGAAAATCAGTTAGAAGTATTATACTGGGAATGTTCTAGACTCAGTCCCAAACTAGGGCAGATATGTAGTCAACCAACAACATGTACAAATACACAACCATGTATGCGTATCATACTTGTTCTGAAAAATTGAGATGCTATTGGTATATTTAAAATCTGAACTACTTTCCAAGGCAGAGGTAGAAAAAAGTAATTTTTTAATGCTTTTTGAAGTGTAAGACTCAGACACTGTTGTTGTTTGTGACAGTTTTTCTCCATATCTGCAAATATAAGCTTTAATATTCAAAACACAAACTATGGTGAAATTTAAGTGTGAATAAAAGGAGACAGTACCAAAGGGAAGGTGATAGTTACAGTGAGAGAAGCAAGAGTTTAAGAATCTGTATATGTATAGGTGCTTTTTTCAGGATGCAAATAATAATGCATGAAAAATGCATTATTCTCTAACTATTATTTTAATTTATTGTATTATGCTAATTCAACTTCATTTCTTATGAAGAGCCTTCCAGGGACATTTTTGAGAATATATTATCATAATTCTTAAGTTTTTGTATTGCTTCATATTAAAATAAATGTTAAAATAAATATTCTTTTTTATTAACCTTGGAAATAAATATTAATAGCAATAATAGGCTCTAATAATGGAAGCAAAACCTGTCAGAAACTTGGGGATCATCCTTTAACATTTGTGTAATGTCAGTTAAATGAATGTGAAAACCATGGATTGGTAAGAGTGGAGTGGCATTTCTCCAAGTGGAAATAATCTTAAAGAGATTGTCCAAAAATGGCATTTAATTTAAGTGGCATTTAATTATTTTAGCAGGTTTTATTGATGTTTCTGTTACGGCTTTATTAGCATTTCCACTTCTGGACTGTGGCTTTTATTCAAACCCAAGATGTCATGATTTCATGATGTCTATGAGACTGCCACATGTTGCTGTGGAAATTAATAGAAAGTCATAAATAGAAGGCCTACTTCTGTATGATGCTTTACTCTCTTTGCTTCTCCTTATTTATAAATTTATTTAACTATACAGCTACTACAAATATTCAGTATTATTCAGGATACTATTATGGAAGTATCAGTGCCAAAAGTGGAAGTAATTGCCAGATGTTTTCAGAGAAGACTGAAATAATGAATAGGAATTTCGTATACCTTTTCTACATAAATCCTGATGTTAAAAACAGTTGGATTAATATATTCATCCCAAATGTCTTTTGATATATAGCAGTTCTATTACTTTTACTTGTAAGTGCTCTTCATCTGACTGTTTCTAAGCTTTCTTTCCCCAAAATGTTAATTCAATTAATGTTCTGATGTACAATAGGTTAATACAATCTTCATTTTACAGATGAAGAAACTATATCTAAAAAGGTCACATCTCATGTCAGTGACAGATGGAGGTACACAGTACTCTTCTGCCTCAGCCACTGAGAAAAAATAAATCTTTCTTCAGTCTGTGCATTTGCAACTACTACCATAACCAAACATAAATGCACAGAAACAGAACTTTTCACTCCAAGACCACATATTTCCATCAGATGAAGGAGGGGAGGAGGGAATGAAAGCTTTAGGAGGTAGCCAAAGCAGAGGAATAGTATCATTCAAGAGGACCAGTCACTAGACATTGGACAAAAATGTGTGCATATGATATGTGTTTATGTGAATAGAAGTGGGCGTATGTGCTTATGAATTTACATATACTTAATGTATTTTTAAGCTAATTTTCAAAGAGCTGTGGAAAAAATTTCAGGAGATTTATGGTCTGATTTTATCTTGAGGGATATATCAGAAAGGGTCATACTTTCCAGAGATGTCTGTTTCCCCAGAGTTTGAAAGGAAAGTGCTGCTCAGTACTCCAATCCAAAATCTAATAGGAAAAAAAAATCTGTAGTGAGAGGAGCAGCTGGCATTTTCTGCAGAATTGAAATTCTAAAACTACAGAAAAAATGTTTCATTTCAAACTTGCAAGTAGGCTTTTGAGACCCTCTCTCTTCTTGAATATCCTACACATTCTTAAATCCAAGCTCCTGGGAGTTTTATCTAAAGAGCATCTTTGTCAGATTAAAGACCTGGTATCTAGGTTTCCCAGAATTTCTAGGTTGTTCCTGAGGTTTTAAGATTTCTGAATGCAATTCTTGGTTGAATTTGAAAGCTGTGATATCTGTATCTCCTCACCAGGCTAGTTCTAGACTGAAAGGATTGGAAGACCTGTTAATGTTGGCTTCAGGATGGTTTTACATGCAGAAAGGATGTTTTTAAGTGACTTGGAACAGTATTCTAAAAGAAAAATGATAATTTTTTATGAAAACTGAAATTTTCCGTTGAAAGTCATGACACTTGTAGAATACACATTTTCTACCCAAGTCATTGGTGAAAGAGTATGTTCCAGATGAGGACCTCAGCCAGTTTCCAGAAGGGTTATTAATGATTACTGAAGACATTTGAGATGTAAGCAAAGAAAACTCACATTTGTAATTGAATATAGCAGGGTATTTTCATATTGTGAGTAATTTGGTTACCTAGAAATGCAGTTAGATACATTAATATTTACCCAAATTTAATTTTTAACAAGACCCTGAGATAACTACCATTGCTTGTAGTTTTTCTCTCTATCCTGAGTGAATGGCATCACAGTACAACATCTGAATAACTTCACCCTTATGAACACATATATTGAAACACTCAGCTTTGGTTGTACTTTGCACTTCCTTGTTCACCTGCATAGATGATCTTCTGTCCCAATCCTATTTTCATTTGTGTTGCCAGGGAAGCCAGTTGTGGGGAACAACTGTTGAGCAACACATGCACAGCACATTACAAGTCTCTCCTCTCCTGTACCTGGTCTTAGACTTTACCTATGCAGTAGATGACCCCAAGAACCTCCATCTCTCCACTTGCAGCTCTTGGAACCATGAGCCCCTGACATTCATGGCCCTACTTGAGTTGCTGGCACTCAGACCTCATTCTGTGCTTGCAGACTTGTCCAACTCAAAGTTCACTGGCTCAGAGTGCGTGCTCAGAGCTGAGTGTCCCCAAACAGGAGATAGGCTTTTGTCAGGAGAGAGGGTGTAGCACAAGGCTCAGGCAGGCAGGCATGCTGAGCAACCTCTTTACATGCAAATAACCTCTCCTTTTTTATCTTCCCGCTTTTATCCCTCCCAGATCCATTTTGACCCCTCTTTTTACATATCTTTAGTCCTTTCCCTAAACATCTCTAGTTAAAGTGTTACAGAGTATCAAATAATTTCTCTGCTTTATTCTCAAATTCTGTCTTAATAAGTCCTACACCCAGATGTCCCTATTTAATGAACATGGCTTTCTGGTGAGAGTTTCCTTGTCTGCCTGCTTCAGTGGGTGTCTTCAACAGGGAAAACCATCTCATTGTTTTCCTTCGATGACCACTGGAGTGGCCACTGGTGGGCTTCATTTTCCTTTCTTAGGTTACTGGTAGTCCTACACCTATCACTGCTCCTCTGTGTTTATGGTTGTCAGCTGTTTTTCAGAAAACCTAGCATTTGCCATAAGAAAAGATCACTGTTAATTATGTCACTCTGGAGGCCACACAAGAAATTACCTCACACACCTGAAGCAGAGATTGTGTAGGACTAAGAGTCCTCATGCAAAACTGTGATTTGCACTACCTCTTTTCACAGCTGCTTTGTGTGAATTCTTATGCCCTCTGTCTTGGTTTGAAGGACAGGTGTCTGTTAAGGAAGGCAGGAGCCTCCTTTGGAATGGGAAACTGTAACCCCTCTCCCTCCAAATTATTATAAATTTGAAATTAAGAGGCTCTCAGGCAAAGATGGGAATAGGAATAACAGTTCTTTACTAATATCTAAAACAAAGCTAACAAACAACAGCTATGGTGTTAACCAACAAACAGAACCAGAAACCCAGTGGCAGCCTGCTCGGCTTCAGGCACCTTTTCCCTTTGGTGCAGTTCCAGTCACAGCCTGCAGGGGCGCTCTGGGTGCGGTGATTCCCCGGTGCCTGCAGGGGGCGCTCCGGCGTGAGCTCAGGTAGCACACGGCAATGGCGGCTGCCCGAGGCCCGGAGGGATGGAGGAGAGCCCTTGCTCCACAGACCCTCGGGAGGGGCAGCTGGTGTCGGTGCCGCAGCAGGATCCCCGGACACAGGGAGCTGGGACGGTAAGAGGTCTCGAGGTGCAGGGGGAGCCCCGCTACAATGTAGCAAAAAACTCAGAGCAGCGAGGAGGAGCGGCAGAGAGACAGGCTGGTGGCAGACAGCTCCCGATGGGGCAGAGGGCAGAGACTCACAGCAGACAGACCGGCAGCTCCGCGCTGGCTTCTCAGGGGCCGTGGGTTCAGCAGAAAGCAGCTCTGACCGTCCAGCTCCGAGGGTCCCGAGCAAGAGGCGTGACCTCCCCCCTGCCCTTGCTTTTCAGTCTCTCCAAATCTCGCGTTGTCAGGCTCTGCTTCCATGAGAGGGATTCTGCCCCACCCTGCCAAGGAGAAAAGCCCTAGCCTTGTGCTTTGTTCTCTTAAGTACTCAGCTATTAGCTCAATCATTAGTCTCTTAGCAGCCCATGGGAGAAAAATTCCTGAGGAAAAAAAAAACTAAATCCAAACTCCAACACCCTCTTATGTCCAGTAGAACTTTAGTCCTAAGGTTTCAGAAATTGCTTCCATTTTTACCTTGGGAAAGCTAGATTTATGAGACATGCTCAGGTCCCTTTTATTAGATTGAAGCAGAAGTTGCCAATTTCTTTTTGTAGCATAGCCACTGCACTAAATATATCCTGCCCTAAAGCAGTACTTCAGGAAATTAGTGCAGTTCAGATCTAGGTGCAAACTGACCTCACCTGAAAGTTGCATAACACACAGAGGGAGTGGATTTAAAGAAAAGTTAATCTCTTGTCTCTCTGCAAGATATGATCTGCATGATGTTTCTGCAAATATGATCAGGTGTCTTTTTGTGGAATAATAACTTGTTTAAGGTTTCTTCCGTACAGAATACATATTTTTAAGAAATAATTTTCTAGATAAATAGGTCTTTTAGTTAGGACAGTTATTTTTTGTGGGATTAAATGTCTGAAAAATAAACAATGACAGAGTCAGAACGTCCAAGGGGTTTATTTCTTTATGGAAATAAGGGTGGAAAGACACAATCTAAGTTATGTTTTTAAATAAACTTAATGGATGACAATTATTATTGTCATCTGGGAAAGAATATAGGTAATCACAGGAAAACAGATTTTCAACAACTACAGTTTTAAAGGCATATATATTTAATATTTGTGTGTCCTTATATAGCTGCAGTTTCATTTGGAGAGTGGTGAACTCCTGGAACTGTTGCTTTTCCTCAGAAATTATTATATTCATTAAAGAAATTGTATTGTTTGGTGAATTTGCTTGATGAAACTTTATTAGAATAAAAGCCTTCATCTGTAATACTCTATTGGTTAAGCTGAACTACATTCAAGGCAATTAGTTCAAGCTCATTTTGGAAAACTACTTCCCTTCAAAGTGACTTTTGTATTTTCTTCATTTAAAAAAATGCAGAAAAGTAGCAGTAGAGAGATTTTTACTGTTAGATGAACAGTTGTTAATGACAGAGATATAAGGGGACATGTGCCTCAGAGTGGTCAGTTATTGAGAGCTTTGTTTTAGTTTAAATATTAATGTTTACTGATTTTCTAGAGTTGGAACTATATCATGCTTCACTGGTTTTTGTGATGTTTCTTCCCTTTGGAGATTAGGGATTAATTTTTCATTTTCTTTTGAATTTTTCTTAGCCAGTTTCTATTGATGTTCTTATTAATATGTTTCTTTCATTTTACATTGTTTCCTTGTATTGTTTTCTTCAGAAGCATTTTGTTCATCAGGGTAAAATGTAACCTGGCGTACTACATTCACTCTTGCAGAGCTCTAATGTCTTGCCTGTGTCCAAATGATTCAGGCACTCCAAATATATGGTAATGAAACCTCTATGTCTTATGATACTGAAATTTTGTCTGTGTTCTCTGAATTCACGTACAAGAATAATTGCAGTGTCAGATGAGATGGTAGGGTAGGAAAAACCCCACACAACAAACAAGCACAAAAGAACAGCTGATAATCATCTGGTTACTGTAAACTTCAATTTTGTGACACTTATTGAACAACTAATGCCATTCACTGATGTGGTTTTTAAATATGTGGTGTTTATCTTGTCCATACAATGTGTTACTCAGAGAAAGAAGGGCTGATATGCTTTAATGGTATTATAGAAGGAAGGAGAGGTGTCAGAGTTCTTAAGAAATGATTTTGCAGTCAAGTTACTAATATCCTTGGATATGAGAAGCACAGTGCTGTTGTTTGCATGGAAATTTGTATTGTGCAATTGTTGTGTGATTTTCAGCTCTGCTCCACAAATAGAATATGGTATGAACTACATAATGTAGTAGAGCTAGTCACTGTGGACTCTGTGGGGTAGCATAAGGTTCTCTTAAAAGAGTTCTGATGTTTTACATTAAGTATATAAATACTATTTGAATTGAAAGCTACATTTACGTGGCCTCGTGTAATGAGTTGACTCTAACCAGCATCCAAGTACCCATGTAGCCACTCACTCACTCTCCCCACCCAACAGGTTGGGGCAAAGAGTAAGAAAGATGAAACTGAAAAATACATTGCTTGGATAAAGATAAACTAATAGATGAAGGAAAGGAGGAGGAAACCAATTCAAAGAAATCACCTCCTACAAGCAGACTGTTGTCCAGCTGTTCACCAAGCATCAGCCGCATTTGGAAGCAATCCCTCAGTGCTCTTCTTCCTCTGTATTACTTCTTATTGCTGAACACTGTGTTACATGGTACGGCTAATTTGGGTCAGCTGTTCCAGGCTGTTTTCCCTCCCAGCTGCTTGCCATCCCATGCTGGGAACAGTCAAAGTAGGAAGAAGAGAAAACCTTGATTCTGTGCAAGCATTGCTCCAAGAATGGCCAAAATATTGCTGTGTTACTAATATGTTTGGCTACAAATCCAGAACACAGCGCCATGCAGGCTGTGGTGGAGAAAATTAACTTCATCCCAGACAGACAAAGCACACCTTGTTAGTGGAACTAATAAATGCAATATCATGAACCATTTTTAGAATAATATCTGAAATGAAGCAAATTTACAGCAGTAGGGAGTAAGTAACATGTTTGGATGGTGTGAATAGAAATGTACATTATGTAGAAGTGATGGTTAATGGTATATGAAAAAGCTGCATCCCTGCTTTATTTCTTCAGATATCTTTGCTCATTCTGCAGTGTTTTCCATTATTTCTGTTTGAAGTATTTGCTATCGTTTGTTCATGGCAGCTTACAATGAATGGTTTCATTTGTTTCCCAGTACAGTCAGGCATTAGATCTTGCTGACCTTCAGCAATGCAGTGTTAGTCAGCACAGCCATGTTTTTAAGTCTGGATTGAGTAAGGCCAAAACTAACTGACTTTATATGTCCTTTTTTTTATTTCTAATTAATGCTTAATCTCTTTGAAAATGTATAATTCACTATATTAGAACTGTTCATTCTTTTGCTTACAAAGGCAGATAAAAATGCAAAGATAAAGGTAAGGAAAACCAAAAGTATGTAGCAAATTTGAAGTAATTGTGTTGTGCAACAGAGAGGGAAGAAATTAATTTTATTGTAAAGATTTGAGCTCTGTATTTTTTTTATTTTATTCCACTCTGCATTGTTATAATAATATTGCTTTTTTGCCCAGTATATTGCTAGAGCAGTATTTAGGCGATAATTATTTTTTACATAAGCATACTTGAGATTTGAAAAATCCATTGTATTCTTGATGTAACGAGTTTTATAAGACATTAAAAATGGAATTTTTTTTATAAATCACCTCCCAAAAACTTCAAGAATACAAAAAATGAAATCTAACACCTAAATTCCATAATTTGCCACAACAGAAAAGAGAACTGCCAATAAATATTCATGTGTAAGAATATGAAGTAAGTGAGGACATACACCGTGTATTTTCAGTATGATTGGTAAGTTGGAAGGAGATTAAGGTAAACTAAATCCTGAGGAATTGGCAAGGCACACTGCAGGTCTGTTTGGATCTTCCTGTGTGTTTGCAAAAATGAGCTTCACCAAAGTATTTGCTTGGTGGTATCTTCAGTTACAGATACTTTGTTAATCCATAAAATGTAGCTTGAAAAATTCCAGTCCTCCTTTTGGATTTTTCTTTTACCTTCCTGCTGGATATTTTCTCTAAACACAGCCTTTTTTCTACCAAAAATCTTACATAAATACACATTTTTAAGAAGATATTCAAATGTCCATCTGTTCTCTGAAACGAATTCTATAAAAAGCTGACAGTAGACACGTTTTAAACAAATTTCAGATTCAATTCAGAATTTATATTTGAAACTGGTTTAATGGGAAGGTTAGAAAAGTCCCCTTGAGAGTTCATATTATTATACATTCTATTCTCTACGAAGTTTTTCTTCAGATAAAAGCCTGCATTTATCTGTTTGTTAATAAGAGAAATGTAGTATTTTCTAATATCTTTGTCTTCTAGGGGGGATTCAGCTCTGTGGAAAATAACTGGTTTTACCAGTGGACAAAAGACCAGTTACCAACTTGTAATGTAAAATCTGAGTAAAAATATATTGACTTCTTTGTGAGACATCTAGTGGGCTTAAACCCAATTTCCGACTCATATGTGTAGTTAATTATTTATGATAACGTATATAGAGAGAGTCTGAATCAGAGTGTAAATTCTAACTTCACAGTTAGGCTTAGCTTTAATCAGTTATTAGATTTCTATCTGGTTATATATGCACGTGTATCAAATTATACTGTTGCTGTATTAGAAATGTACACTGCATTGCACTTGATGCATTCTTAGCATGGAATAACACATACTATGAAGTTCAGTACTAGAAACACTGAAAAAATGTAATTGTTTGAATAGCACAGTGGAGAAAGTGCTGTTTTCTAAGTAACCAGTCTTTTCCAAAACGACAGTCTATTCTTAAAAATGTCTTGGACATATGGACTAAATAGTTGATAGCAATGAAAGAATATTTGTATATGAGTGTGTAGGAGTTTAGGAGAAGTAGGTGTTAAACATGACAGTAAGGTGGGAACAAGTGACAATGGGAGAAATGAGAAATTTAATGCAGAAACGTATCTTGTGCATGTAATCCTTGACACTTACATAATTTTGTGTATGACTGTGTCTGCAAGCTCTATCTGATTCAATACCTCTGCACTCTTACTCTGCTGTAAGTGTGAGGCAGCTTATTCCTATTTATTTTAAGGCAATTTTTATACATATTCTTTCAAAAAAAAAAATCTTTTTTACTGTCTTATGTGTCTTACCAGGATATTGGTAGCCACTGGAATAAGTTGCTTTTCATACAAGACATATAAGACTCTTCAGTTATGGTTTGGAAGTCCTTTAGTACTTATAATGAAATTTTGATGTCATAAAGTGTATCTTTACTTGACAGAATTCATAAATACTGAGAACATGACAGATTTTGTATTTTTAAGGAAAAAACTATATTTATCATGTACCTGATACTTTATCTTTTCAGGTTACATTCCAATCAAGTGTTCATACAACAATTGAAAAGAATAGGTTTTTTTATATTGAAATAAAATAAATTTATTTATAATGCATATAGAATGTGGAATGTAAGAAAGAAATTATTTACTCTACTTAGGTTTGGAGAAAAGTTTTCTAACCTTTAACAGCTAATTAATTTAGTTGCTGAGTGATTAAAAGAGCAGTGGATTATATTAAGAAGTTAACAACTCTCAGTAATGACCTGTTCCCCATTGGTATGCCTCTAACTTTATTACCTCTTGTGATAATTAAATAAAAACAGACCTGTGTAAGCTCCCAGGAAAAACAACAAATGCTAAATTATGATCTATCGTCTTTGTGTCATGCTGATTTTTGTTGCATATTTTATGGTTTTGTTTTCCCTCTGATTGATCACGACAGGCTTTCTTCATTACAAGTGTGTGTTCTAGCATGTGGTACGGGTTTGCACATGGAAGAACTAAAGATGAAAGGTTAGAAAGACTGTCAGAAGCTCATTGTCATAAAATAAACTTGACAAGGGATTAAGTTTATTTTTACCAATGACATGAGATTTAAAAAAATAACTGTTGTGGCTTATCAAGAGTTTGCATTGTTTAGATCAATGGTTTTCTCTCCATCGTATTAACAAAAAAAAGGCAGCTAAAATGATCAAGCTCAAACTTGTGTCTAGATAAGAAAGGATATTTTCAGTGTTTTGTAGGAAATGCAGGTTGTCTTAATCTAAAACATGTCTCTTCTTTAAAACTCTCATTTCTTCAGGGCAGTCTTTAAAATGTGACATTTCCAGTTGCACTGGTACATTCCTTTTGTGGATAACCACATACAGGAATGGCACAGTGAGGGTCTCCACCATCTGACTGATAGAGAGTGACCTCAGAAAGTGAGCTCATAAACCTGAAAGAGCTGGGAGACCCTGCCACCTGCCCTACCAAAGCATCCTGTGTAGGTTCTTAACCTTACATTCAGGGTGTGTGCATCCTCCCGTAACTTGTTCAATTATCTGACAACCACGCAAAAAAAAAAAATTAGACTCGTTAATGTATTTTAATTTTTTTTCAGTTGTTTTTAGGTTCCAGAAGAAGCATGAGTAAAGAATTACAGGCAATGTGTTGAAGAGAAAATGATGACAAGTCCATTCCTTTTTGTGTCCCAGAGCTAATTCCAGGCTTGCATCATACTCCTTCTGATGAACCCCTTCTTTCAGCAATTTATATACGTACATGGAGTATCCATGATGTATGAGAAATAAAACATTTCACCTTGGTCCTTTGTCCCACTGCTTTATATATTCCTTTGGTGTCCAAGACCTACGTATTTGTGATGTTGTAGATGAGAAAAAAGACTTTGTGTCCTGTAAGCAGCCAGTGTGGGGATGTGGTATATTTTCAATTTCTTGTATTTCTGAATATGCTCCTTGCTCTCTTGTGAAAGTGTTATATTTTCATAGGGTTGGTGGCTTCATGCCCAGGTGTGTTGCATTTGTGGAGCTAGGAGGCAGGAAAGTATATATTATATGCTCTCAGTCTATAATCTGCTAGGATGAAAGTCACTGTCTCAGCCAGCTATAGATAATAGAACACCTTCTTTACAGAAAGGATAAACTATCATAGTTCAATATCCTAAATTCAGGAGCAGTTCTATATTGTAGTCCATTTCAAACAGTTTATAAACACAAGTTTTTAAACAAACGAGATGACATTATAGATAAAATTCTCAACATATTTTTCTTTGCCAAATACAAGCATATAAACTTTATCCCAAGCTGTTATCAGCCAAATATTTTTCATCCAGCTAAAATATTTAACTGTAGTGAAGGTTGTTTTGGGTCAATTTGTTTATACAAAGAAGTTCTGCAATCAGGATATATATAACTTGAATATGTAAAGCAATACTTTCTTACCTGATACACGAGAGAGAGATAGGACCTAATGAGCTCTTAGTTTAAGCACTAGTGTGCTCACCACTCCTGTTTTTGCTGACCAGCCAGGCAGCATTTTGGAGAGGAATAGTTGGTATCTGCAACTCCCTGGAAAGGGTCTTTATGGCTCCTGTGTGTCTTTCCTCTACCGTCAGCACTGATGTGGATGATGCAAGGTATAAAAGCCTCCTATGTTGGCATTTACCTCCTTAAGCCCTTGACCTACTAATAATTAATAACCCTATTTCAGTCTATAATTGCAGCTAAATTTAGTCAGCTGTTTCATATCTTGCATCCTTGGTGTACAACCAGGGGTTTGGAGTGAGGGTTGGCTAGGGTGAGGGAGGACTGTAGCTGGGTCTGGAGAAAGACAAGGTGACAAGTTACAGATTGTGGTTTGTTATCCTTTGTGTTTGTGTATATTGTTTTGTACATCATGCAGATGTAATTTTTCAGACCTTACAGTTTACTTCACACCCATCTCTGTATGTGAAATAGAATGAGGGTGGTTGCTTTAGGATTCTGAAGTTGAAGAAATTTTAGCCTTAGGTGATGATCCCTAGCAGAAAATTTCTGGCTTTTTGCTCAGAACATTTATATACATTCAGTAAGTTGTTCTGCCACTGTCACCAGTTGGAGTAAAAGTGTCACAGAGCAGTACAGGACAATTAAAATTAATGGATTCCCACCAACCAATGACAGCAAAGGACCGCTAAAAGTCATCCAGTTCTGCAGAGTGCTCTGAGCCTGCATTATGCCCATCTAAAATTGTGAACAGGCCTGAAGAGCAGGACTTGGTAGATGAGAAGCTGGACATGGCCTGGCAATGTGTGCTCACAGCCCAGAAAGCCAACTGCATCCTGGCTGCATCAACAGGAGCTGGGTAGGGGAGGTGATTCTGTCCCTCTGCTCTGCTCTGCTCTGCTCTGCTCTGCTCTGGTGAGACCCACCTGGAGTGCTGCATCCAGCTCTGAGGCCCCAAATACAAGCCCCAAATACCTGCTGAAGCAGATCCAGAGAAGAGCCAGGATGATGATCAGGGGCTTGGAGCACTTGTCCTATAAAAACAGAGAGAGTTGGGCTTGTCCAGTCTGGAGAAGAGATTTTGGAAGACCTTATAGCGGCCTTTTGATACCTAAAAGGAGCTTGCAGTAGGGATTAATGCAGCATAACATGTTTATTTTAGGTCACATGTCTCTATGTGTATTAGTTTTTCACAAGGCCTAGCAAAGAAAGAGTTAGTCTGTGCTTCCGAGGACTCAGCTGGCCAAAGTGTGTCATAGAAAAATAATTGCTGTTGAGAAAATGGTTGAATGTTTAGGGTGAAGTTCATCTATTTTTGTTTTATGGAATCTAACCCTAAATATTTAGGGAAGAATTTGAAAGTCTGTGAAGAATTGCAGTGTACCTCCAGCAATAAATATGAAATACAGTATTTTAATAGTAAATCTGAAAATGTATATTTTTATATGTCTAAGAAAAATATAGCAGATTTTAGAGGCAATGAAAAGATAACATAAAATAGCATAGCGGCCTTTGGGGATACAGTTTCCTCTGTTATAAGCGTATTAAAATAAACTGGTATCTGCAATTCATCTTTTCTGACTTCAACAAAAAAGGTAAAACTATCATGTTTCTACAATTTTAATGCCTTTTCAATGTCTAAAAACTTTTATTTCTCAATGGTTATTTATGTTGTAAGTTTTCTAGTTTATTAGTCATACAGAAATCAACTTTCAGTAATAGCCTGGTCTTTTCTACTTTTGCAGTCATTACACTGTAGCACTGATTGATTTATGTTACCAATGGCAATGAAGTGGTGTTGCAGCAAACTAGGCTTGAGTTCAATTAGGAAGCGTAATTTTAGCTAAGTCCATATCCCAAACTCAAGTGAAAAGATAAAAGTACTCTCATGTGGATGGGTAGGATATTTTCCTACCCAGAAGAAATGTATCATCTGCTCATTAAGAGCTACTTAAGTAGTCTTTAAGAAGTGTATTAGAATATTGTCTTACCTCAGATATTGCTACAGGAGCATAAATAAACAATATATGTTATTCAGCTTGAGTTTAATACAAGTCTCTGCTCCTTTGTAAAAGGAAAATATAGTATCAGTTTCTGGAAGTTCTGCAGTTTGTGGTCTATGGAAGGTCAAATTAAATGAGATCCTTTTCAAATTCTAAACATTTAAAAAAGGAGTTTCAAGGACAATGCCTAAGATGTTGAACAGAGTTTCTGCTTTTGCGTGGTTATGTTTATACAGTAAGATAATATTTTTTACTTCAAAAGAATCAGTTCCTTTCAAACCTAACTTTATGTTTTCTTTTTTTTTTTCTTTTTTGTTAGAATTTCAGTACCTATAAATGGAAGCTCTTGACATTTTGCATCATTCTCTACCCTTGCTCTTTATATAGAACTCTCATTGATTTCAATTCTGTATATTGAATTAGACTAGGGTGGATAACTTTTCTTTTATAAAAGATGGGGGCTACATTAACCTCTGTGCTCATGGAAGTCTTTTAAATCTCCTTTAATTACAAAATACTTTAAATAACATTTCAGGATTAAATTTTACAATTTCTAGGCCATCACAAATTGAGATGCTGTGAATTTGTGAAGGAGAGTACAATGAGTTCTGGACATCTTCCTTTAAAATTCACTGTTCCAAAAGTTGTGTGAAATTCTGGTTGTTTCTGCAGTGGACATTTGGAGTCATGTTGACATCTGGTGTCCATGTAAGAGTTTTTCAAATTACAAAAGTATTTTAATAATCATCTTCTGTAGACTCAGAAGGAGATATTAGCATTGATTTCCCTCAGAAGCTTTCCCACAGCATTACCTTGGAGAGGAAAAAAAAGTCCATGCCATTTTGTCTGCCACAGAAAGGGTCAATGAATTCTTGTCAATCCAAAATCTCTGTTACTGATCTCTGTTCTAGACTGATTTAAAGATGAGTTGAACTATGAAGTCTTCCTGGGCATTGATGTTCCCTGAGATTTGTCTTAAGAGGAAGGTGACAGTGGAGGAAAAAAAGGCATGGAAATATTTAATTTTTTGAACTATAATATTGTTCGTTTTTTGTTTTCTTTTCTTTAAACAGCTTTTTCATAGTCTAAGTAAAACTGTCTATGATAATGTTGGATTGCTACAAACATGATCCTTGAATATCTGAAAGTTCAAGAGGATGAAATTTTTGACATGGGAAATGAAGGATGAGAGTGGACTGAGTTAATTGTTGAGGAATAAAGGGGAATAATTTCTCTAATACTTGATATTTCTGCGTATACTAAGTCTCAGAAGATATCAAGGCAATATGTTTTATGCCCAAGCTATCAGTGGACAAATACCATGTTTATAACTATGGAGACACTATGGAGGGTAGTTTTTATTTCATATAGAACTTCTGATAACAAAGGTATTAAATTGCTCTTCTGTTGATTGAGTGGATACTGGATGTACCACACGGAGTATACCAGCAGTAAAGAGAATACATGAGTCAAAATAACTTATACACAGACCACAGAAATTGGCATTTCCATTATGTTTGAGTCTCCGAGTTCTGCAAAAGGCAAAGTGACTTGAATACAACCCTTCTCCATTATGGAAAAAACCTGCCCAGCTTTAAAACAAAGCATAACATCCTTTTTACTATTTCACTATTGATTTTCCTGTTTTATAGTTGGCAAGTGGAAAGAAATAGCTAGCATCTCTGAAAGCATTGTCTTGAAAGGAGTGTATGTGGTTTTAAATGTAATGTTTTTCTCTAGTACAAAAAGGAGTGGTTGTGAATATGTTTGAGGGATAATGCACAATACTCCTGAATAGTTATTTCATGTCCCAATACTTGATTTTAAAGCTCTGAGTAGCTACAAAATGCTGAAGACCTCTTCTGCCTTAGGAACCTGTCCTTTAGGCGCAGCTCGGTTTTTAGAAACTGTTCTTTAGCCACAAACCAAACTGTGTTTTCCCTAAAGGAGTAATCAAAAATTTTAAAGGGAGCAAGTCAAAAATGCTGTGAACCAGATACCCAGAAAATGAGGTCCTGTATTTGATGTATCTGTGCTTCCTTTTGAAAGGTTGATTTTTTTTTTAAACTAGAAAACTTTTACAAGTTTCTATATTAGTTCTTTGTTTGAATAGCTTTTTTAAGCATTGCCTTGAGAGCTTAGCATCTTCTAAAATTCCTTTCTTCAGATATTTCTGTAAAGCAAACAGATTTATTCCTTGTTACAAGAAAACCAAATTTATTCCTTGTTACAAGAAAACCAAAGTAATAGAATTTTGCATCAAAATACTAATTGGGATTAGTGTTACAAGGAGGAAATGTAACAAGTATATTGTTTAGTAGAGAGATGTCTTTATTAATTGCACATGCTGTTCAGCTTTTCTTTGATATATTTTTGGAAAAGAGTTTTGCAATTAAAAGTGGGGTGGTAAAAGGTCATATAAAAGGAACACTTTAGGTAGGTGGACTTTTTTCTGTTATTCCTGTGAACAGAAATTATGCAAAAAAGAACAAATAAGGAAATTAATAAAGGTCCTTATTAAAATAATTTAACCTTGTACTCAAAGTGATTTAAACATTTGTGGCAGATACTTAGTATCTAATTCCTTGTGTTTACAGTTTAAGAGATCAGGAACTTTGGGTACACTATTATTTCCTCTGCATTGTGGTTAGACAGATACAGAGTCAGAATAAAATTTGAGGTTTGTATTGGTGGAAAAGGAAAGATGTGTTATATCTTTCCATGCAGGGAGACAGGATGTCAAGATACCATTTAATTTAGAAAAGTAGGAAATACTGATCTCCAGTACAGAATGCTTGAATTCATAAACTTTCATAGTTCATTATTTTATCCAGGCTTTTGCTTCAGGCTTAAGCTATATTTGCTCCATTTTGTCAAGAAAGTATAGACTGACACCTGACTACCTACTATCTGATGTGTGAATATATGTTTTTAGGAAACAGCTGAGCCTGTCTTGAGCATGGGGCCATATGAAACATTGGCCAAGCAAAGCAAAACAATCCAGCATTTTAGGGTCCATCTGTTAAAAATGTATTACAAAGCTGTTTTCTCCACTGCTGAAGGAAAGTAATCTAGCCCAGTATGTAGTTTATATATTTATACTTACTTCAATTTATTACAATTTCATGAATGCTTGCTTTTGCATTGGGAAAGAAGCATAAATTGTTTAGTTTAATCAAAGAGTTACCAAAAATTCAGAAATCCAGAAGAGATTGCATGTGATTGGAATTAAATCTGTGCTGTTAAAGGGCAGATATAAATATTAATTCTTTTTTTTTTTTTTAATTTAGTTAGGTCGATAGTAAGAATTCTCTTTAAAGAGAAATAAACCTTTCAAGCCCCTACAAATACAAATATGCAGACAAGTGATTATGGAATTATGAACAGCAAAGCAGTTGTTATGTTGGCTCTGACTAAGAGAAGCAACACCATTTACCCAACTTTTTTAGCAGAGTCAAAAACTGAGGGCAAATCCTGAGATTTTTTTCTCAAGCAAAGCTTTCCTTGCAGTCAGTGATGGAATACTTTGAAAAGGAACAATTACGTCCAAGTAGCTGGAAAGAGGACACTGAAAAGTAAATAAAGTGTGGATATCAATAAATTGAGGCAATTAGCATCCACAAAGAAGTATCAGAACATTGTATAATATAGACACAATTTTTCATCATTTTTAGCTTACCTTATTAGCACGTCCTAGGTTTTCTGACATTTCTCATTACAAAAATTGGTTTAAAATATTTATAACTTATGGTATTTTTTTTCATATAGTTTTATAATATTGGTCAGTCTAGCATTTAGCCCTTATTTTTAATTACTTTTTTCAACAGTTTCAGTTCAGCCTTTTGGAAAGCATTGGTGAAGATAAAACTTGTTCAGCTCCATTAAAGCAAAGAAACTGTCAGATTACTGAGTTTAAGGAGATGTGTCCAAGGACAATAATTTAGAGAAACTCTTTTGGTTTCATAATTTTAGGTGTGGATTTGCTAGTGGAAGCACTTCTGACAGAAATGCAGAGAGGTCATAGGTAGACAATCTGAAGTCTGTAGAAGACCTTGAAACAAGGAGTTGGAATGATGAAACAGGAGAATGAAGAGGAATGTGAGCAAGAGGGATTCTGGGAAGAAGAAGGGTACCAAACAGAAAGAAATTGCAGAAAAAAAAAAGAAGAGACTGGGATGGTTTCCCAATTGAGAGATTATCATTAGTGTATAGTGAACCTTGCTTTGTACTTTGAAGACTTTAGGAATAGGTTAGATAGACAACAAGAATGGTAGTGAGACAAAAAACAGGGAGGCTGAAAGTTCAGAGTAGAACACAAAGCAGTGTAAATCTTTTTTATAATATGTGTGCACAGAGATGGAAGTTTGAGATTGCACATGCAGTTTTAATTCTATATAATTGCCTAAGTTTTTGTTCGCTTTTTTTTTTGAGGGTAGGGCAGTATGCCTAAAAGAAATATAGGAGTTTAAAGCAAAGTGCGAAAAGGTAATTGTTTTCCACTGCATGGTGTCATACAGATGCCCACTTTGTCAACCAGGTAGATTTAAAATTATGGATTCATGTCATGGGGTACTGCTATTCTAGAAATAACTTCATTAATGACAATAGTTAATTGCCATTTACTCATGATAGAATCACTTTTCTGCCAGAATTTAGAAAGCAAGTGTGGATTTAAGGAGAAGTAAGTTATCTTCTGTATTTTCAAGGCAATGTTTCTCTGAGATTTTGTATCTGAAAAGACCATGTGGTATTTATTTGGATGGCTTTCTTTCTCTATTTGTCTTCTGTTTCCTTTCTTGAGGTTGGAAAATTTCTAGTAGCACAAACATTCTTTGTAGCCTTTTTTATTGAGATAACTATTGCTATGAATGCAGGTATTAAATGACAAAGCAATCTAAAAACATATGGAAGACCTAATACAGCAATACTCATAATTGGCATATATCAATTGTTTAGACAATTTTACCTTAGTAAATGGCAGTCCTGTGGATATGGCATTTTGTGAGAAAAGAAAAAAATTCAAGACCTGTTTAGAAATGTATGGCAAGCTTCATGAAAATCATGGGGGGAAAAGTATATGACTTGAATATTTTTAGAAGATTAACAAGATTTTCTATGCATGGTTATTTTCTAAAGTTTAGATAGTTTCAACAACATGGGGGAATTTTAATCTCCATAAAACTGTCAATCTTAACTGGCTTTTTTGAAAAAGTAATCGTGATACTTATTCCTTCCACCATTCAGTCTGTAGAGGTGAAGGGCCCTTGGTATAGTTTGAGCTGAGTATCCTTTCATTGCTGTGTGAACATTCTTTCAAATAATGTGTATTAAATACAATAACTTGGTTTTATCTGATGTGTTTGAGCTCTTTTGCATAAACATCTATATTTTATTTTAACTCCTGTTATAATCATCTTTGAAAACTGAAACACATTTGAATGATACCTCACAGCCCAGAACTTTCTCTGAATAATAGTTGAAAAATTTGTTTAATAGTGATACTCATCAGAACACACCTTTTTCTTCTTCACTGTAATATGCTACACTTTGTTTATGAAGGACTGAGGTTGTGAGACAAACATTGTTTCATTGGCTCTGCTTTTATCTATTTGAAGCTAAGGTGGTCCTGCTATCAGGCTTTAGGTTGATTTGGTGTACTGTTCTCACTAGCAACTCTGTCAGGATTAATGAGGTATGAGTAAAATAAAATGTGTTTCAAAATGAAATTGGAATTTCCAAAAATGCAACAAGAGAACTGCTGATATGGAAGAAATGCTCAGTTAATTCATATTATTATATAAATAAGTTACACTTTCTGAGAGAAATTTAGCTGTGTTTGCTGCTGTAGTTGTATGATACTGCAAATCCTTAGCATATTTTGAGAAGCATTCTCTCCCTTCACCATTATAAATATTTATGAACGATATTCTGATTTGTTCTAGAATATATTTTTATGAGACATATTTGGATATAACTAAGTGTATTGCATCCAAGTTACAACCAAGGTTGGGGTACCAGACCCAAACAAGCAGATATATGCAGATATATATAATGATAATTGGTTAAAACTAACTGTACCTGTGTATCAATTCAGGATATTGGAGTGTTCAGTTCTCTATAACTGATTCTGAAGGTTCCTTTGTAACTAGATGGGATTTTTTTAGCTTTATGCCATCTAAAAATGTTTCTGTTTAGGCTGTCAATCATGAGCAGTTGCTCTAGTTTGTTACACAGTTCTGTACGTGCTTTAGTTATACCTTAAATAACCTTTCTTTGCACTTCTCAGTAACTCATCTTTTATAATTTTCATTGATGCCATTAGACATTATGCTGTCAAGGTTTCTCTTTTGTTAATATTTTGTATCTTCTGATACAGTTTTTTTTTTTCTTCAGAAGCCTGTGAGATGTGGCTTCTTGATAGCATTACATTTATTATTACTCTGCCATTACGGTGTTTCCTTATTATTCTACAGTTAATCTAGGGTCATTCAATCTACAAATACAATAGGGTCATTAAGAGGTTTCTTATAAATGGAGACAAAGTACATTCATAACTACTTGTTACTAAAATCTGTTTGTTATCACATTTTCTCTAGTACTTTATCAGAATTGTGTTGTTTCAGTGATAGAGTGATACAGTTCTTATGTTCGTGGGTGCTGCTATTGTACAAGAAGTAGCTGATATCTTGTTTAGACTTTCATAATGGTTTTGATACTGTTTCATAAGTGAGGAAAACTTACAGTATCCTACAAGTTTCCAAAATGTCAAGTCCACCTCTAAAACATATCCCTGAGCACCACATCTAGCTGTCTTTTAATTACCTTCAGGGCTGGTGACTCAAGCGCTTCCCTGGGCAGCTGGTTCCAGTGCTTCACAGCCCTTTTGGTGAAGAACTTTTTCCCAATATCCAATTTAAACCTTTCCTGACATGACTTGGGGCCATCTCTTCTTCTCCTATTGCTTATTACTTGGGAAAAGAGACTGATCCCCGCTTTGTTTTCAAGTGGTTGTGGGGCAGTAAGGTCTCCCCTGATCCTCCTTTTCTCCAGGCTAAATAACCCCAACTTCCCCTGCTGTTCTGCAGAGGAATTGTGCTCCAGACCCTTCCCCAGCTCCATTGCCCTCCTCTGGATACACTCCACTACCTCAAATGTCTTTCTTGTAGGAGGGGGCCCAAAACTGAACACGGTATTCAAACTGCAAATGAAGGCAGAATATTTCAGGGAACTAAATTATTAAAACAGTGTTTCAGGGAATATGTAGCAAATGAAAATCCTTGGAATTGTTATGGATCCAAGCTCCCGAAGAAGTTCACTGGTGACCTAAATGAAGTAGAAAACATGCATATTAGACTTGCAATGTGCTACTGCAAATACCTTGAAATGTATGATTAGAATTTGATAAAATTTTGTTAAACTGAAGAGGTATTTTAAACAACTACAAAGAACTGTAATAGGATCATGTATAAAAAAAACCAAAAACAAGTGTGCAAACTTAATTTGAAAGAACTGAAGAAAGCAAATACAATTTGATGGCCCTTAACAAAGGTTTGTAAGGGAGTCTTTTTAAATTACTGTGAAATGTCTGATGTATTGTGAATGTACATTCTGGCATGAACCTGAATGGGAACTTCCTCACTTACCTGGGTTGCTAAGTCATGATAATGACTGAAAAACTTTACAGCAGTAAATTTTGCTGTCAACTCATAGTATCTTAGGGATTTTGGGAGTGAACCGCAGATTTTATAAAGAAATAGTTTTTGACATATTTTATACTATAAAGATTTGATAAAATTTTGAAATTACAGTAATGTAGAGCTGAGGCCAGCACTTTGGAGTGGCACAGCACAAAAAACCTTTAGGTCATTTGGAAAGTGTGTATTGAGGAATGGTGCATCTTTACTAAATTTGACAAAACCTTATTTAAATAGATGTGTGTGAAAGCTAAATTCTAGTTACCCAGAATTAGAATGGTTTGTGATCTTGTGAAATTGCCCATATGGAGGGAGACAGCAGAGGTCTTCAAACAGATAGCTTTTTTGAAGAGGGTGTGACACTTCATGCAATTAAATGTTTAGCTGTTTGCCCCTAGGGCTAGGAATATGGACACTCTGGAAAAATATGTGGCAATATACAAGAGCTGGAAAACCACTTGAAAACAAAGGGAGGAGGGGATTTGTCACTAAATGGATCTATCTTTCTCTACATTTCAGTGATATAATTTGTACCTCAGAAGACATTCAACCAGTGAGCTGAAGTAGGGTGACTCTGAAGTATTAGATGAATACTAGCCAACTTGTCCCAGAACACTTTCAGTCTGGCCTACTGTTCTGGCTTCAAGAGTGTTTTATTTGCCCACTCTTGTTTTGGTGCACAGCACAAAGACAACAACAGTCTAACTTTTCTGTATCATAGAAAACTGTGTACATAGACTACTTTTCAGTAAAGAGTCCAAATTTGGACTGTATTTTTGTCATTTCTAAACAATATAATTCTTCCTTTTTAGCATAAAAATTACTGAATTGAGGAAAAGAGTTTAAGACAGAGAGGCTGATATAGTGCACAGTGCCAGCACATCTGGAAGACAGTTATTCTCTAATTACCCAAGAGACAGAAGAGAAAACTGGCAGCTTTGCTGCTATTATAAATCCCATCACTTCTAAAGGAGTTAATGGCTGCCCAGCTAATCAGTCTTTGTTATCTTGTAACATTCAGAGACAAAATAAAGGCCATAAAAATAAAAACCAAAGAAAACTCACTAGTTTGTCTTTCCAATGCAATCCCAACGTATCTGTCTTACAGTGTTTAATTTGGTTTTAAAATGTGCAAGCATTTAGTTGTTTGGATGGAAATTGTTCTGTAGATAGGATGGCTGTTGTAGCTACTAACTTAGCATCTTTCATCTCATCTTTTGAGCTGTGTGCCTGACCTAGGCTTAAAATGGCTCTATCAATTTTGCCACCAGCTGCAGAGCAGGTTTGCCTGTAACAAGCTTGTTTCTTTTATTCTAAATTTGACTGTAAAAGAAAAGAGAACATCACATGTGAAACCCCAGAGTATTTGTCTCCCTTTTCTTTGAAGGCAAGAGTCACAAATTGCTTACCTGTCAGTACAACTAATGAAAAAAAAATCAAATTCTATTAGTGTACAGTACTCTCACCGGAACAGATAAGCTGAAAGATAAATTTGCTTAATGACGTAAATAACAGCTCAATTTGGAAAGGGTCCTGAATATCATAGGGCACATTTTAACATTGCCAAAATGTTGCCAAAGTTCACTAACAAAGTAAGAAGAGAATTTCATATCCTACAAGAAAATTCTACTTATATCACTTTCTCAGACACAGACTGCTTAGGAAACAAAAAATGTACAGTGCTTATTGCATGTTCCTCTCTTACTGATGAATAGAGTGAAAAATAATATTAGATGGAGATTATCTGTGGGATTCCCTTGTGAAGCTGATAAAACTGAATTATGTCTCACCAGGTATGAGACACATTATATTATCCCACACTTCATAAAAAAGCCACTAGTTCTTCTCTTCAGTGTCCACTGAATAGCGTTCTTCAGGGGTCTCTGTGTCCTGAGCAGTAGTGGGTCACAGTAAAGTTCTGCTCATCTATCTGAATTTTTTTTATGTATGAAAAAGATCTGATGTAAGTAGATGTAGTCACATATCAAGAGTTTAAGGAGAAGCAACTGGTTATGTGTTGGTAAACTTCAGTGCCATACCATAAGCTGCCAGCTCATCTTCCTTGGAGTTTAGGATTTTGGACACCTAGCTCCAAACATGCATTTCCAGTTGTAACGCAACTTTGTAACGTTTTATTATGTATAGAAGCTCCTGCTCTGAATTTCACATTCCCAGAGTTCATGGGTGAGTGCAGACCTGTGCTGAAGCATTCCCAGTCATTTGCTGTAGTTCTTATATTGGGATTTTGTTTTTTTTTTCCCAAACATATTTTAGCTGACATATAGGAGTCACCTGATTTAAGATGACAGCTATACCTGGCTTGGGCTAAGAATTCCCATCCTGCAGCAGGATACTTCTCAGTAACAGATTGTCTCTGCTCAGATACAATAACTGCTTTCTTCTGAGTGGCCTTGCTGCTCTGTTCTGGTGCCTTTGTGGGAAGGTGGGACTGTCAGCACAGTGGAGCAAAGCAGCATGGCTGGGACCATAACAGATCTGCAAGTGCAGCTGAGGTTTGTCTCCCCTGTTTGCTCCTCACAGGAGTGGGATGTGAGTAATAGCCTCATGCTGCTCTGAGTCATAGCAGGAAACTTCATCAAAACAGAAAACTGCCAGGGTGTTTTCTACTGTGTAGCTTGTCATCCCACCTTGTTAGTGTCTCATGGGAAAGCTGGTCTGTGAATAGATGCTTTTTGCTTGTACCCTAAAATGGTAGGAAACAGCTCTACAAGACTCTTCCAAAATAGCTGCCTGATTTTCAGTTGATCATAAACATAAAATCAGTTGATACTACCCATCCCCACTCAAAAATAGCTTGACAAAATAATCCAATTGTATTTCTCTCTGCTTTGCTGTCATGGGATACTTTTTTGTTGAATTGTTTCAGGGAACCACATGGGGAGATTTGTCGAACTGCCATTTAGTGAGTGTGGCCAGACTGATTTTGAATGTTCTGCTTTCCATTTTGCAGCATTTTTGAAGTCCCCAAATCAGATTTTTTAACAAGTATTATTTATGCCCAACACATGACAAAAAGAAAGGCTTATGTTATTTGAGTTTGTAGTAGAAAGCAACTTGAGGAGAAAACAAATGATCTAACATTTATTTTTTGCCTCATGCTTAGATCAGGGACTAGCTAGGTAATTACTTGAAGTCTTAATTCATGCTAAACACTCTCAATGCCAAAAAGACTTAGGGACTTGTCTTTGGGTTGCATTAATTGACTTAGTTCAAGAATGATTTTCCCAGATTTGTATGTCTTAAAAATAAAGAAGTCTCTTCTCACATCCTCATAGCCATTGAATTCTTAATAGTTTACTTTAAATGCCTTCAGGAAGGAGAAACAAAAAGAGTTGCAATTATTTTTTCTTTTTCTTAACCCACACAGTGTTCCTGTAAGGGTTTTATGTGGCAGACAGTGCACAGAAAAAATACTGCAAAAGAATAGGTATTTTTTACATATAATCTGAAATACCCCTGAGAATTTCAGTTTCTCTGTGTCCTATTTCTACTGCTATGGTCATTAAAATCGACATGTCATAACGCTATCCCTGCTTTCCTTAATTATATACTAGTCACAAAATCAGAGGCCAGACTGATCACAGTGAAAGAGGTACCTATGGACTTTACAAAGTTCCTGCTTGTGCATCTGAATCATGTCCTTTCTTCATTTCTAAAAGAATTATTTCTTTACAGTGTCTTGCTTTTGAGCTTTTTCTTTTGTGGCTTAGTATTATGCAAATACACTCTGAACTATTTTCACACATCTCTTCAGAAAAAAAAAAATAGTTCATTTTACCAGTAGTACGTATTTTCTTTTACATGGTCATCCCCATACATATTTTGAATTCTAATACAACCGAATATACATATTTTTAGTAAGACCCCTGTATTATCTACCTATATGAAACAGCCTTCAGTACTATGCAAAAGGAAGGGAGATGACTGGGAGGGAACTGATACAGTTGGTAATTAAATGTCTGTGCAGGATTCTGTGGCTGTGGATTGATGATAGAAATGGGTCAGTGACTCGTTGATTTTGGTCAGAAAGCCTCCCTGATTTTATCCCTTCCCTGTGTTTTCCTCCTCAGAAAGCAGTAGAACAGTCATGTAGTTGTGCCACCTGAGAGAGGGCTGAGGGAACTAATCCTGCTTTAGCAATACATAAATAATAAATAAGTACAGTAGCTCTCCGCTTCCTCCTACCAGCCAAAATGATTTATTATAAGGCTTTAAATCTGGTTCCACAAACAAATATTCTTGTATTCTGGCACCAGCTGTGCACTGAGGTAGAGGGCACAAATAAATGGTTGGAGCCAGGAGCACCTAAAACTAGTTTTGTTGCCAAGGGCATCTTAACATGAAAACACAGCCTTAGAATAATATTAGGAAGAGAAATATTTATACTCCCCGCAGGGAGCTGGATCTGTTTTCTCTTGTGTTTGGTTAAAGTAAATTTAAAAATAGAAAAATATATGAAACCATCAATGATTGTCTCCATTTGAAGCTAATGAGAGAGAGAAGAAAATACAATTTCATCACAGTTCTTGTAGATTTGCAGCTTGAATCCTGAAGCTATTTTTTTTCTCAGTCTTAATGTTTATTAGGGCTTTTCATTTTATTTTAAGATTTTAACAACTGAAGCAACTATTTGCTGTGTTAAGACTTTTGTGCTTTACACCCATTCCAAGGTGACCACTGGTCATACAAGAACTGTGGAGCAAGACCAAGTGAACATACCTTCTTGAAAGTAAATTTCTTTTCCACAAGAAGGTAAGAGCATCCAGTTTTTGTGACACTAAATATTACATATTTTTGGCACCTGCTGTGAGAGTAGAGTAGAACTTTTTGCCAGGTTATTATCAAACTATTAATTATCAAATATTATCAAATCTGACCAGGTTCCCCAAATAAATACCTGAGTATTGATGTAATTTTTTCGTATAGTTTGCTTACAGAAGATTTATTTCTTGCCAGTGTAGATGCTTTAAGGATTCAATATATTTTCCTCAGAGATACCATTTTAATCCACAGATATTTATACTCAGGCTACATAAAAGGAGCATTATTGACCAGTCAAAGGAATCAAATCATGACTTCTTTCTTCATATATTCCATGAGGAAAGGAAAGAGCTTCCAATGAAATGCTAGGTCATGCTTTGTAGAAATGCTTCTCTGTCTCGCTGTCTTTCACCTCATGAAGGCTTCAAACGGGACAGAGAGTGAATCACTCTCAGTACTTGAAAGGAAACTGAAGTTTCTCATCCACATTGTGAGACTGAGTCCTCATTCAGAATTTTTCCTTGCTGGCCATATATTCTGAATTCATGAACCCTTAGTATTACCTCTAGTTTCCAGCACAACACTTGTGAAGGCTAACTGTGATCTCTTTTATTCATATGATCAAACAGTTGTTCATAGGAAAATCCTTAAGGTGTCAGTGAAGACATTTAAAATTAATATAATGTACTAATATATTAGAAATGGCTAAATAAAACCAGAAATGGCAAAGGAAATTGATACTGGGGGGGGGGAGGGGGTTCTTAAATGTGCTTTCTGTAATGGCCATACTGTCTCTAACTCAAGTGTCCAGTGAAATTAGTTCAGGACAGCTATATTATTAGCAGTAAAACATTGGAACAAATTCAGAGTGATACTTCTTTCCTCAGGTTGTGATATTCAGTGTTTTCTGACCTAAGGAATTAATTAGTAGTGTCATAAGTGCTACTCCCTTGTAAGTATTTCCCGTCTGTGTTTGTTTAGCCACATGTGGAACTTATTGCTAGAGCTGTAAGTTCCACAAAACTGTTTTTAAGGTTATGAAGTGTACTTCCTTTATTATTTTATTTACTGAAAAAAAGTTTCCTCTCATGCTGCTAATTTTTTGCATCATGAAACAGTGAGCACTTATTCCCTGTCGATCTTTGCCGTGGCAGTCATAATTTTACATGTTTGCACAATCTCCTCAGGCATGCCTTTTCCAGACTGAGGCATTTCCATTGTTTCAGTCTATCCCATTACAGAATCTGTTACATACTTTAGGTATCTCTTCTTTCCCTTCTCCATACATTTCTATTGCACCATGTCTGTTCTGAGAAGCAGTAACCCTGGTTCCAAAAGCAACGTTGACATTTCACAATTTTACAGTACTTATTCCATTCCTATTCAGTCTGGTTTTTCTTTTGGCTTTGACTAGTTTGAGTGGTCTTGCAACCAGGCTTACTGCTCTGTATTTCCACAGTTCATATCCAGTCTCTTGGAAGAACACTTTTTTGGTCACATTTCCTACCTATTGCACTAGTAATGGAGCCAGTTTAAAGGCTAATTCAGTCACTTTACTTAATCTTTGGAATTTGCATTTGAGTTGTTCAGCTCTTTTATAACTGTTGTTGTGTTGTAGTAATCTTTTATTATTCATTTTATTGATTATTTTCCAAAGCCTCTTTTACTAATGCTTTCACTGAGACAGCTACTGATTTTATGCCAGGGAAAACCCAACCAAAACCAAAACAGTGGTTTGGATGTCACTCAAACTCCTTGGTAGATTGATGCAAAGAATTAATTTAATTGCTTGTTTTATTTTTTCTCTTACAGCCCTATGTTCTTTGAACATTTCTCTTACATGCTGATAATCTTTTGGCCCTGCAGGCCCCTGGCACCAGATATTCTTATTTTTCAAGATCTTAATGTGTCAAAATGTTCTTTGGCCTGACTTTACATTTAACATGTTAAAATTTATGCTCATCTGTGTTTTCTTTAGCTGTATACAGCTTTCACTTTCTAAAGAATGCATTGTAAAATTATTTCTGCCAGTTTCTGATTGTTAAAAAGCCAGCTTTCTTTTGGTCTTTCATGTGTCATACATATTCAGATTTATGTTTTATGATAGTGTTTATGAAAATTTAAATAATGTTTTAAAATACTTTAAACAGCTCCATTTAGTTTCAGTTTACTTATTTAAATACTTACATATATAGCTGATCTCTTTGAAGTGGATGCTACTGTGTTAATATTTTAATTTATTGACCTTAATTATCTTGTTTCTTCATTAAAACACCATAGTATCACCTCCTATGTAGTTTTTTTCATTTTTGTACTAGAATGTATCCAACTAATTATTTTTAACACAATTTCCAAGTTGTCTAACCTGCCAGTGTCCTCATTTTTAATGATTTAATTAACTTGAATTATTTTTGAATGCTGTTACCTCAAAGGTGTCATGTTGAAAGTCTTTGTTTCCTTAAAATAAAAAGTCAGTATTTTTTACTGAGAAGAGAGATTGCCTGTGATAGGTAAATGTGCATATTTTCCTCTTTCCACTGAGACATTGAAAACCCATCAGAGATCATTGCTCAAATACCTCATTTTCAGATAGCTTGTGATACTGTTTGTTCACAGAAAGAGTGCCAGTTCCTTAAAATCCAAACAGATTCATTATCCTTTTTCATATCTTTTTTTTGCTTTTCACTGGAGACCTAGATCCCACATCTATGTTTCTGGTTTTATTTCTATTGCTATTTATGCACCCTTAAAAGAAATATAAATTCCTGCTCATAGGAAATGCAGATTGAATACATGGAGATTTCCTGACCTGGACACACCAAGATCTAAGGAAGAAACCTAGTTCCTGATTTTATTCTGGCTTTTATATATCATCCAATCAATTACCTCAATATCATTCGGCTAAAACTACAGCAAACAGGAGTTTTGGGAAGATGTGAGACTAATTTGGAGCAAGGTATAGCTCCAGAGGCACAAATTCCTTTCTTCAGATGTGGACACAGGTAGAGTAAGAAATCTTTGAAAAATAAAGGTATATAAACGCTAATGAAATAATTTAGCACTAAGTAAGCACGCAGATAGCTGCTTAGTTTCTGAACTATTTCTAAGAATGCCAAAGGACGCTCTGGCACATTTTTGGCATTTAATCTTTCTCCTTTTTACCCTGTGAAAATTAGTAAGACTTGCTGGCCAAGCCAAGCCATCTCCCCCATTGTTGTTGTACTTTGTGTCTCATAAACAGCCAGAACTCGCAACATTTGGTTTACAAACAAATTGTTATGTAGACAGTAACAGGTTGTCTGTACAGTGTCTGCTTGTTTGCTAAAAATAGTCCTAGTTGCAGTGAATTTTGTTATATGAATACATATTCATCTATCTTACTAGATAATTTCAGCAAACTCATCAAAAGGTAATATTTTGCCTTCAATAGCTGAGAGAAACTATACATAGCATCTCTTATATTTTGGAACACTTGTGATATTTTTTCCTCTTTTTTGTTGTTGTTGTTGTTGTTGTTGTTGTTTTTTTTTTTTTGTTCCCCAGGTAAGAGTTTTGTCATTTCTAATCACTTTGTTATTGTGGGTTTTTTCTGTTTGTTTTTGTTTTTGTTTTTGTTTTAGTTTTTGATGGTCACTATTTTTTTTATGCACTCAGTGGTAACATTCTCAACCTAGAAGAAGCAAGTAGCAAAATGTCAGCTTCCTTGCGTGAACATTCCTTCATAATATATGTGTTGTATATAAAACCTCCTTTTTCAAAAGTCTTGAAATTTCAAATTTGCATGAATCAACACAATGTTTTGCTTTCCAGATGACGAAAAGATTGAAAGTGTAATTTTTGCTGGGATTTGTTTTCACTGTGGGTATTTTCTAAGATTAATTTTTGGCAATTAGTATTTTAAGAAGATGCACAATGGTTTTTTTTTCTGTAATTCTCTCCAGAACTTTAAAGTAGTCACATTTCTTGTCACTACTTTAAAATATCAGAACTATCATTGTTCAAGTAATCTACATCAGTTATAATATTATTTATATATATAAATATACACACACACTATCTGCACTTCGGGTGTGAAGTTAGGAAAATATCCATGAAAATTAGGATTCCAGTAAAAAAAAAAAAACCCAAACTTTTTATCTTACAGTTTTCCAATCTGTTTTTTATCACCTTCATGTCACTGGAAAGAGGTTTAAATCATCTATAGGATTCTTTTTCAAGTTATTTTTTATATAACCAGTTTATGAATACCAACTTTCTCCATTGAATACAGTAATAGTAATGAGGTACTGTTTTCTCATGAGCTGTCAGCTCACAACTGTTTTATTCTATGTATTTTATTCTATGTATTTTTCAGGTTGGTATTGTTAATGGAAATTTGTGACTGGTCACACATGCTTGTCCTTAACTTTAGCTGTTAGTAATGAAAACTTTCTCAATCAATTCACAAACTGCAGTTTTGCTGATGCTGCTCATTTCGTGCTATGAATTTCTGCCAACGCTAAGCTTGTGAAGCCCTAAGCTAATTGACTTTCCAATTTCACAATTGAAGTAATATTGTGCCAAATTTCTTGGAACATTATTTTATAGAAGTTCTTGCACGAAATTGACCCACATGAGTTGTTTGCCATCTGTTAAAAAAACCAGAGCAAACAAACCACAAACCAGAAGTAAAAGAAATTTACAATATCCTTCATGCAGAAGTTGACAAGTTGGCGTGCAAGAACACCATAGAAGCTTGCATTCAGAATCATACTTTAAATGACACTGTTTTCTAACAGAGAAAGAAAAATCCCTAGTGATAGTAATAGTATAAAATACGCTGTGGTATTCTTCCTCCTGCACACCTTTTCTTGTCTCCTCATCAAATCAAATATGTTCTGGGGTTTTGTTTTGTGGAAGATGTTGTACACATCCACAAAGGTTACAGTGGGGGTAGCAAAGTTTTACAAACAATATTTCCAGCTGGAATAAAAATAGAGAATGCAGAGAGATAGTATTTTATCTGTCAGAAACATAAATGCCAATTTTGGTGTTTTTTTGGTTTTTTTTTTTATTTAAGTGGTATAGTCTGCTGGAGAAGAGTTTGCCACACAGGCATGCTTACAATTTTAGTGTGCATCGTAACATCTACAATACAGTGACAATTAATAGCAAAAATGAGAATCAGGTTATTTGCTTTGTTTTCCTGTAAAAAATATCCTGTCAATTAATTTTTATTTTGTCCTTCTTCCTGTGACATTTCCAGTAAGCACTTAACACAGTTTTTCTGATTTACAAGAAGATTTTCAAATGTGCCTTGCATCAGATTGTAGCAATTCAGCATATTTGAGTTTGTGAATTAAGGTAAAAACTACTACTGTAGCATGTTTTTAAAAGCTAGGTCGGGAATTTTTCTAAACAATGGAAAAGTAGCATTTCAGCTCTGGCTTCTACAGTGAAATGCCAAATTTTAGTGTATTTCACTGGCTTTCCCTTGAGAGGCTTGGATTGCTCAGACTGGCTTCCAAAATATGCTGACTGAGGAGTGGCCATAAGGGCTCAGAAAAGATAATTGTAGCATAAGAACAGTCCTTGTCAATTGAAGGGTTATTCAGAAACATAGCTTAACAGTTTCTAGTTGGAAAAAGCATTTAAAATCCTTTCAAAACAAAAATCAGCCTTTTCTCTTTAAAAAAAGTCTATAGCTAGGTTTTCTGTTACAGTATCCTGAAGAAACCATTTCTTTGAAGATCCAGGCATGGATCTCCTGTATCATAGGTGTGCCAACATCTGCACAATCAAATATAAGAATAGGAAAGAACAGTTCCTATATTTTGCTCTTCCTTAATTACATGCAAGAAAAAGGTGTAGTTTTGTCCATAGAGTTGTTACTTTTTCCTGTTGGAAACTGGAATGGTCTTTGAGCATTTCTCTTGCCCATGTCCAGTGACTCTGTAGGATCAGGTACTCCAAGGAATTCCCTAATGTTTCTCTAACTTGTTTAGAAACAGGTTTTAGTCACTGTGTTTTAGTACTTTATGATCAATTTATGTCTTTCAGGACTGGGAGGCTTACAGGATTTTTTAGGTCAGAGGTGTGGATGTATGCATTCATTGCACTCGAGTTTTTCTCTTGGAAACTAAGTACTTGGATCTGCTTTTAATAATAGTTTTTTAAAAAGCTGGTATGTTTTTGTTCACTTATTTTGATGTTGCTGATGGCATTTTCTTTTGTTTGTTATGGTGTGATGTTACCTTTTATTTGCTATGCCTCCCAGCTTGTTTTTAAAAGACATATGAATAGATTTGTAAGATGAGACAATGCCAGGAATGGTATTTTATTTTTTGATGTCAGAGGAATTTATAAACAAAGCCATTTACCTACAGGAAATTGATAAAGGGTTGTCACTGACTTGCAGTTCAGAATGCACAGTATGCACAGTGGTATTCCTCAGCAACTTAAAAAAGCCAGGCTAGTTGGTGGAGAAATACACTCCTACGTGTTTGCATTCTCTTCTTTCGATGACATTGCCTTCAGTCTTGTCAAATTGTGCAAAAGGTAACATTTAGCACAAGAAGGCATTTGAATAAAAAAGTAAATGGCTGCAGAAAATGGGATGTTGTTTCTTTTGGATTGCCATGGACAGAAAACTCAGCCACCTTTTTGTCAGAAGTTGTGCTACAAATCTTTACTAAATACAAAGCCTGAAGTTTTCATTTTGTTTTAATGTCCCTTCAAGACTTTCACCAGAAGCAGAGACACAACTGCTTGAGACTGATCCAGTTTATAAACAGAAGGTGTGTTATGGGTCATAAGAATAAAAAGTGCATCTAGCTCAGTGGTTTTTCTCCATCAGTGCCCACAAGCTGATAAGCAGTGAGCAGTAAAAGCAAAAGAAATTCATATGTTTTTCACAACTGGTGTTCCAACTTCCAGCAATTTCTCACCCATGAACTTTTCATGCTTTCTCTGCTTAGTGATTCTTAATAGATCCCTCTACCAGTGCCTCTGTCCAGCATTTCCTTGAATCCACTGCTATATTTGCATCTGCAATACTCTTTGCCAAAAAAACATCCATGGCTTCCTACCCACTGCCAAACAAACCACCTCCTGTGACTGGTTTGTATCTGAATCTTGCTGTCTTCATTTTGTACCCTCAGTTCCTCTATTAGAAGAGCTGGTTAATAATTTACCCCCAGCTCTCTCACACCACTTTGCTTTTTGATCTAAGACATCTGTACTTTGTTCACCTTCTCTGCTGGCCTCTCCACCTCTTCTCCAGGTTGAAGAGGCCTTGTTGCTCCTCTGACATGAGCTGTTTCATACTTTTGTTATAGCTCCTGTTTCCTCTCTGACCCTTCCTGTTCTCCTTCTTTGAGAGGAATGAAAGATGGGGTGAGCTCAAATGTGGGTAAATCATGGTCATACTGGCACAAAAATGCTCTCCATTTTTCTCTGTTGCTTTTGTGACCAATCTTAGCCCTTGATTTACTCTTCTGACATCTACTGAGTAGGTGTTTTTAGAGAACTCTCTATACTGTGCTGAGGCTTGAAGCCCCTCTTTTCCTAAAATAGATGGTCCTGGTTTCCAGGCTTGTGTTAACTGATGTGTTTCTGTGCTGCAATTTCCCTTTTTCCTTAATAACCAACATCAAAAGTCTTTTGGAAACCCAAATATGTATTAAAAATTAATTTAATATGGACAATTTTACTTAGGGAAATGGCCCTTGTATTTTAGTGTGTATGTTATCTTCTCCCTGTGTCATAATGTGAAGTAACAGTATGTGCTCTTTAGTCATTCACCTCGTTTCTTCTGAAATGCAGCTGCATTACAGGGACATTAAAATGCATTAATGACATGAGCTATATACCTGTATCAAAGTTCAAATTTCTTATCTCAATTAGAACTGGAAAAAATCGGCAGAAAACTTTGCTATTCAGATAAATCATTCTATTCTTTTTAAAGAGAATGGATTGCTACTTTCATCCTCCAAAATCAATGAATTAAATATGGGTTCAGTATAAATTTTGTGCCCTCCTAACCAAAAGCTATTCATGTGTTGCATAAGAAATTAATGCAAATTCAGTGTCTCAGGTAAAGATAGTAACTATAAATCTATGATTTAGATAGGTAGAATATTTTTATTTTCTCTAAATAATGATACAGTGTTACAGTTGAGTGTTGTGAGTTTATTTCTGCTAAACAATAGCAAGACTGCTAAAAATTATTTTAAACATTTCAGTGATGATACATGTGTGTGGTTTCTGATGAAGTGTTGACTTTCTTTCATTAAGTTGTTCTTACAAAACTCAGTGTTTGAATTTAGCCTCCCTGCTTTTGGAGCATCCAGATTTACTAATGAGAATCTTGGTCCATAGTAAATTACAGCTGTAGGCAGATAAATTATATAAGGAATTTTTTAACATAAATCTTCTGAAATACATGATGCAGAACTGTTTTTATTCTGTTTTATATTGCAAAAGGATTTGTGATTACATTAAAAAAATGACACCTTTTTTATAAGTTCTTTGGGTTTGTTTTTTTTGAGTAAATATTTAAATGAGGAAATAGTTTAAAAATAAAAAAGTCCTAGATGTTATTGCTGAAAACAGGATTACCTAGGACATTGTAGAAGACTTCACATACAGAATAGATACCTTACCTGAAGAAAATATGGAGGAATGAGTCACTTGGAACACCTCTCTTGGAATTCAGGATGTTTCTTCCTTGTCAGCTCAAAAATTAGCTCAGCAAATATTGCAGTAGTTTTCTTAAATAAAAATCCTTACAAAAAGGATTTTTCTTTGTGGAAGTGTTTACATGACCAGGGTCTGGAATAAAAAAAAGAATAGAGAAAGCCATTCTACACATAGAGGAAACAACAATAGAATAAGATACCAGGGGGTGGCAGGGTAGCTGAAAAAGTTATGTTTGTATATTGGTCTATTGTGTACTCTTTTCTTCAGATGAAATATGTAAGACTTTTTCCCCCAAAAAACAGAAATGGTTTTGATAAGAGAAAAAATATACAGGAATGTTCATATTCAGCCAGCTAGTAATAGTTGTATGGAATATTTATGTTATTACATTAAAAATTCCCTGCGCTCCCAAATTTGCTATTGCAATTCAAAATTCAAATTCAGGTGCTGATGCCTGCATGTGAGAATATATTTTATGTATAAATAAAGCAATTGTAACAGACTGCTCAAAAGACAGGAATTTTGTCCCTATTTCTGTTCAATGAAGCATAAGCAGCAGCAATCATGCTCTCAGGGAAGATAAAAAGAGTAAAATCCTGTGTACCTTTAAAATAATTGGCTTTGTGTTTGTGCATGCACAGCAGCCAAGGACTTAATGAAAACTTTTAAATCCTTCATTCATACAGCCTCATAGAGTGTAAACAACCAGGTAGAAGACTTTGATAGACTGCCTCATTATAGTGGTGCCTGTGCCATTTAATCACAAAGCAAACGGTAAGCCAGTGGCCTCTTACAATGTACAGTGTAATTTTTCTATTTGAAAACTATTTTGCACAAGCCAAACTCAATTGCTTTAAAAATAAAGGCTGAGACACCTATTCCAACCTACTTATATTGACTTGTATATATTTTCCTTACAACTTAGGATGAATATGCCTGGTTGATACTCAGAGCTGTCGAAATATTAGCATGCAACACTAAGTTTATTTATTAAAGAATAGCTTTGACTATGGAAGTTCATAATTCCTCTCTCTTTCCTTTTCTTTTTCATTTTATCATAATGAGCATAAACAAAGCCTACATCTTTGGTGCAGCTGTTGGGATTTCTCTGTAAATTTTCTAGAACACTGTATTTTTTTAAAATAGAGGCCAAAATTCAGGTAAAATATGTTAGAATTAGATACGATTTCAAATTCTGTATTAAAAGTATTTGGGTTTTAATTCCTTACAAGCTATTTTATCATCTGCATTTTAAGAGCAAAGTCTATTTGAAGTTGTTAATCAAATCCATTGTGTAATGCTGTCTTATCATAGATTTAAGTTTTTTCTTTTCAATCTTCATTTAAAAGTACCTCATTTATAGCAATATTTGAGTATTTACTTACTACTAAATAATTTGTGTCTTCTTAATCATGAACGTGATCTATCTTAATTATAATACTTCATCTTACCAGTATAATTAAACTGTAAGAAAATATGTAATTAAATCTTCCCTAATGGAATACAATTTTTAATTGTCCCGGTTTAGCACCAGCAAGCAGCTAAACCATGTGCACAGTTCCCTGGTGGGATGAGGGAGAGAATCAGAAGGGTAAAAGTGCAGAAACCCGTGGATTGAGATAAAAACACTTAAATAGGCACAGTAAAAGTTGTGACGGCAAGTGAACCAAAACAAGGAATTAATTCACAGCATCCCATGGGCAGGCAGGTGTTCAGCCATGCCCAGGAAACCAGGGCCCCGTGACACATAATGGTTACTGGGGAAGACAGAGACACTCAAACATCTCTCGGTTCCTCCTTCTTCCCCCTGCTCTATATGCTGAGCATGACACCATATGGTCTGGAATATCCCTTGGGTCAACTGGGGTAACTTGTTCAGGTTGTGTACTCCCAACTCCTTGTCCACCCCAGCTGCCTCACTGGTGGGTGAGGAGCAGAAGAGGCCATGACTGTGTAAGTGATGCTCAGCAGTAATGAGAACATCCCTGGGTTATCGGCTGTTTGCAGCACAAATCCAAAACACAAATCCATGTGAAGAAACTGTGAAGAAAATTAGTTCTGTCCCAGTCAAAAGCAGCACAGTAATATAATACCCAGCTGATAGAACCTCTCTTTAAGTTACACACAATTTTTTAGTCATATAACTGACTAAAGCCTTCTGCATGCTTTGTTGTCTTTCACTCTTTTTTTAAGAAGGATATAAATACCGGGCTACAAAGACTACAAAGTGCAAATAACTTTATACAAATGTATACGGTTCTTCAGACCATTAGTGGGATTGTGTTCCATGAAGAATTGTAAAGAAAGTGTGCGAGAACTTATATTCCAAATAGACTGTCAAAATAAGACCAAAGAGTCTTGAACTGTCAGCTTTCTGCATAGAGCTGGATTCTGCCCTACAATTACAGCAGGTTGAAGCATGAATTACTTCTGCCATGACATTTTCTTGCATTTTAGGTGAAAGTTTGAATCAGCAGATATTTGTACAGCTCTAGCTGCTTTTGGCAGTCAATCTCACTGAAGCTAAATGGAGCCTGCTTATGTCTGTCAAGAGATTCTGTATGCAAATGTATGTATATGAGAAGAATGAGGTAGCTAGATAGACTGAGTGATGATATCGACAGGGACCTTCTCTATGGCTACCCGAGTTCCATTGTCTGAGGTGAAATAGGGAGTACTGATACTTTTTCAGGTATTGAAACTGTTCAACATTATTAACTTGATATTTAATATGTGACTAACCATGTGTCAAAGGGAAGCAGAAAAATACACGGCAGAAGCCCTTTATGCACTTACAGCAGCAGAAAGAGTGTCTGTGAACACAAAGTGCTGTTGGTGAGATAAACCTTCTGCTGTAGAGGTGACATGTATAATATGCAGAAGCTACCCCAGGTCAGAGTAAATCAAATTGCTAAAGTAATCAGGTTGCAATCTGTACTTTTCATTTTGACTAATTAGATGCCTAACTAAAAGCCACTAGAATTTACATAGTCATTTTTCCTTGATGTTGTCTTTGTTTTGCTGATTCTTTAAAAAAGGTGCCCAGTGAACTATAAATTCTATGTATTCTTCCATAAGGCTTGTCTGTTGTGAATAGGTACTCAATGTTTTTGTTTCATCTGGACTTAAGCTTTACAGGACAGAGTAAGTAATTTCAAATGCAGGAAGTCAGCAGCTCCTTTGCTATATTTTACATTATATGTATATATATCGTTTTTAGTATGTGCATTTTGTATTATTTTTAATTATGTTTTTAAAATATGTAGGAAACATGGTGCCAGTTTTTCGATTGGACTCTCACAGAACTTGGCACAGTCATTCTTTGTCCTGTCCTGAAAAAATCTGCATTTTCCAGTTTTCAGTGAAGAGATTTGTGGTTTGTGTCACAATAAACCAGAGTCCTAACCGTTGCCATTTATCATCCAAAGAGGGACATGGATCTGAAGAACAAGATGATTCCCATTAATGCTTTTGAAAAATGGAGCTTGGCTTTTCCTTCCTTTTCTTTAAGAAAGAAGTCTCAAAACCTCTATGAACTAAAACTGTTAGAGGGTCAACCTTTCTTAGAAGGTTTAATGGAATCTCTGCCTTCAAACAATAAGGTCTTGATGGTGTTCTTCTGGAGTAGATGGAAGGTTTCCCATTGATTTAAATGCAGGTCATGGAAAAATAAAAAGGACATTCTTATGGAAGAGATCAAGAGGAAAACTAATGAGTAGTTTGAATGTTTAAAAACTATATGAAAACCCACGAATGGCTTCAAATTTAATACGTGGAAAAAAATTAGGTTTCAGATCTGGGTGGTTTTGTTTGCTTTTTTACCTTATAAAACACTACTGAAATTAAATGCTTACATTGAGACAGTTATGGAGCTGACAGATACAATTAGAGGTCAGCTGGAAAGCCTCTCTTAATATTAGTTTTAAAGGAGCACAATTCTTATAGAAATTGTGTTTGTATAAGTAATTAAAGAACGGCTGTATATTGATATTTCTAATTAAAAATCTGAATTTTAAAAAAAGTTGGTTTTGTTAGACATGGAAAGAAATACTTAATTTATTTTTTTTCCTTTCCTGTACTTCCTTTCCAAAATTCATTACCCATAATACAAAGTTCAGCTTCACAAATAGATACATGTTTGTGGGGGAGTCATGCAATGGGCAATGTAAGATTCTGGCCTGTAGAGAAAATGGTAGCAGCCTAAAATACAACTTAAATGAGGCAGAAGCAGCTCATCACCACAGGGAATTAATTCTAAATCTCTGTGTTTGGAAAGTGAGATTTCCAGTTGTTTACTTCAAAACTATATAAGTTCAAAAATCTCCAGTTTTTACCTATTTTGAAACTAAAACACTTTGCTAGTTTGCTCTTTGCGTGAGTTAGTGCTTATTTCACAAAACAAGGGTATATCTGCAATAACTGAGATGACCAAAGGAAGAAGGCCTGTTCTCCCAAAGGGTAATAATAAGAGATCTGGATAATTTAATTTGTATCTCTCCTTGTTATTGTCTTCCTTATTATAGTGGTTGCCTGTATAGCTGCTCTAGGCGTTACAGAAACTGAAATAATTTTTTGTACACACCAAAATGGTTCTCTCAGATTCTGAGTACAGCCATGCTAATTATAGTGACTATATCTTAATTGTTAAAATCCCCCTTTAAGATAAGGAAACATAAGCTTTCAGAGTTTAAAAAAAATGATACTGCCATTTTACTTCCTTGGGATTTTTAGATCTAATGAAATTAGAGATTTAAAGTTTTATGCAGGCATGTAAACATCCATATTCGGTGATTTGGCAGAAGCACAGTGAAAAGTAGAGGTAATTCCACCATCCTGTCTCTTCTCAAAGCATGGCTTGGTTGGACGTTTCATACCAAATTATATAAGCGTCTTGGTTGTATTTTTGAAATCTTCTGCATCTTTGCTGACATTGCTTAAAGGTGTGCTAATTACTGTCAGTTGCTGTAATACTGGACACCTGTGAGCTTGGAATTAGGCAAAGACAACCAATTCATTTTATGTAGGACACTGAACAGGGAGCAGCAGATGGTAATAAGCTTCAGTCAACATCAAGCTGGGGAGGATTCACACCACCAAGCTAGTTGTGGAAAACTCAAAATCCCTTGGTTAATCCCATGAGCCAGCCATTCTCCCTAATTGTGTCTTTCCATAAGAAGATGTATTTTACGTGTTCCAGTCTCAGCTGAATGAACAAACATGGCTTAATGTACTGACTGTAGGATTTTACTAATCTATTTATTAGTTCCCCTTTCAAGGGAAGTTATAATGATGTGTTTTCACTTAAAGCAATTAGAATGTATTTTTAACAGGGGAAATTACTTAGATTATAATTACAGTGCATTATGCTACACTTTTAATGATTTTGCTCTTTAGAAAAATGAACAGTGAGAATCATTTTGCATACAGTTATTACCTTGCTGTAACAACCTAATACTAACTTCCTTCTCAGGCTGTTGGGTGACCACAGCTGTTGGATCAGGGGCCTATGTCTTAGACTCAAATAAAAAAGAAGAAAATGAATGAACATTTACAATAGCATCTGTAGCAGCTGACATAAATTTGGGTCTTTGTATAGTTTTGAGGCACAACCAAAACTAATTTGTGAAGGTTTTACTGCTGATTTTTTACATTTATAGTTCCCAGTGTTGAATGTTTTAAAATAGAAAATTAAATCTAGTGCTATAGCAGCAACAAATCTATGAGACAGTAAAAGCAAGCATGCCTTGTCCTATATGTTCAACAGACAGCAAAGATAAAATAAAAGGAAGGACAAATGCAATTCTACCCCTTTGCCAGGAAGAAATTATGTGACTCATGGGCTTGGCAAATAGTTAGTTTAGTCTCATGAGAAAAGTGGACAATCACAAAATGGTAGATACGGGGCATGGCAGGTAGATCTTCATCCTCGTGTATTCACTGGTTTGCATGCATTGTGTGATGGGGGAGGTGGCAACTGCTGTGGGGTCAGCATCAAGAAAATTTCATCCTTTTCCTTCTCAGCTGCAGTGTGGACTCTTCTCAAAGAAGGCTATTTGACTGAGCAGTTTTTGCAGTGTTTTTTCTCAAAGTACATTAAGGAAGATATATACGTTTTCCTAACCCCAAGTCTTTCAGCTGGTATAGAAATTACTGAAATAATTGATAGTCAATAAAAGAGAAGTCTCACATTAGTGAGGTTATCTCAATCAATCCTCTGTGTAGAGTCCTAACTGAAAAATGAAGTATTATTCTTCTCTTTAATTCTCTGAAATTACCTCACATCAAAAAACCTTGCTAGATCCCCTCCTGTGGAAAGTAATTTTCTAAAAGCATGCAAATAAAAAGCAGAAATGGCTCTGTGTTGTAAAAGTGAGACACAATACAAAAAGGTTAGAGATTATGGATTTACAGCCAAATGGTTAGAAACATTAGTCCTTTGACAGTATTATTGTAATCTGTTAGGTAAATACTTGCACTTTTTTTGAAGTTTCACTGCACATTGTATATTAATAAAGGGTACTTTGGTGATTTGGGCAGTCTGAAAGGAGAGAGGGTCTGAGGTCTAGGTATTTCGACTAAGAAAGAGGAGATAGCTGCTTACTGCTTTCCTAGACAGGAAATGCATTGGAAAAAAGTGAGGAAGAGCTGGTAAAATTTGGACCTTGAATGCATTCCTGAAATATGGCCTGAGTGCAATGAAAATAAAAGTAATGGGATTGAACAAGTTCATAGTGCACTGAAACTGGAAGAAACTGTGATGGCTGTGATGGTGGGGAGAAGGTAGGGCTGAACAGGTAAGGGGAATAGGAAGGGTGCAATAAATAAGTAGATTCATAACACAGCTCAGATCTCTTGCAGTCATGTTTCTGATAAGTTAAAAATAAAGTTTAGCTTCATGTATGGTTTTAGTTGATGTTCTGTCACTATCAGATAAAACATGGGTTGTGAATTATGACCTACCTGCATCTCAAAATACTTTCAGCCATCATACCAGTTCTGTTTTTCTCCACACAGATAGATATTTCTCTTTTAAGATGCCAGACACTGTGAATCAAAGAACTAATCAGCAGTTTGTGTGAAACACAATACTGATAGATGATCCATGTTGTTCTTTAACCCTCTTCTGACTGGCAGAAAAATCTTGACTCGGTTATAGACCCATCTTATAACATAGGTCTTTCCTCTAGTCACAGCAGTTTATTAAATCCTCTAGGTGTGGGAGGGTTGTGTGTTTAAGATGAGCTGGCTGGGTGCCACTAGGAGCATTTGGTTCTTGTAAAAGTCTGTCAAGACTCGACATTTTTGTTGAGAATCCCTGAAAGGGTTACAGGATTTGAGAAAAAAACCTGATGCTGGCTCTTGGGGTATGTGGGTGAGCTGGAATTTTAAAGATGTGAGTGAAGAACAAGGAAAGCATGGAGGTTTGATTCAGAGCAGTTCTATCAAAGATAGGGAGACTCTGTGGACGACAGAGAATGTGTTCAATGTGTTATTAATTTTTCCTCCTTTTGCTTTTTACTTTCCTATCACAAGGCTGCTATTGTGTAGGCAGCTTGTCAATGTACAAAATATTTGAAATTCTCTGATAGGAGCAGAGGGACTAATTGGCTTGGCTGTATTGAAGACATGATAGTTTGTAGTCAAATTATTTCTTTTGTCAGCTTTAAGGTCTGTTCTGAGAAATATACTCTATAGGGCACTCTTGGAAAAAAGGTTCTAAAATTTCATCAGAGTTCTGATTTCTTGCTAAAAAAGAGTCTATGAAGTGCTTTTTTGATTGTTTTCTCTTCATGAATTATGGTCATTATTAATGTGGTATCTTTTTTCCAGAGCTTTTTTGCTTGTTAACCAATAATGTAACCTATGCTGTTGTGAATATCAATTTACTATTAGTGTTGTTTAGTAAATAATGAATGGTGGCAGTAGGCAAGAAATTTTAAATTAACTTCATGTCTAAAACATAGTGTACATTGTAACCTCTATCCTCTAAGGGCTTTATATTGAGTACTGCTGTGGTAAGGCATGTGAAGAGCTCACCCTTTATTTAGATAATTTGTGTTTTCATACAAATAGTATAAGGAATGAGAATGGACATTAAAATCAAGGGTCTATTTTGACGTGTACATCCTTTCACTGTTTGAGATTTACTGGAAGTAACTAAGGAACATTTATGTTATGTTTGATTTTTTAAAAAAACCAAAAGAACCAAAGCCCAAACCATAACAAAAAACAAAAGGATTTGTTGGTTTGTTTGTCAGTATTTGTGTTAGTATTCTAGCTGAAGATAGTTTGATCCACTTTAAGAGGATACTTGAAACTAACTCCATGTTTGAATGCCTGACAAACATTTTCTCAGCCTTGCTTTTCTCTCAGCTTTCAGTAAGCGTTGAAGCCATGACGGGGCTTGGGAAATTGGTGTGTTGCTATGGAAATAAATGTGATACCACCAGTTTATGCTTCATTGCCAGATCCAATGTGAAGAATTAAATGAGGGAGAAATCTCTAGGATACTGTTTCTATACAGGGAAAAAATTAAAATACACCAAATATTAATTATGAGTTAAATGAGGTATTTTTAATATGTCATGACATTCAGATTATTTTTTTTTTCTATAGCTGATCTGTAAAGCACTTGTCTAAATTTTGAGAACTTCAGGTTCCGTGCCTGATTCAAACTGGGTGGACACAAACCTATTTCAATGCAGGAATTAGGGCGGTCAACATAGATGTCAAATTACAGCAGACCTTACATAAATACTCTGTCGTTCTACTGTCCTGGTTTCACCTGGGATCATTTTCTTCCTAGTAGCTGGTATAGTGCTGTGTTTTAGATTTAGAATGAGAACAATGTTAATAACACATGGATGTTTTGGGTTTTGCTAAGCAGGTTTCACACAATGTTAAGGCCTTTGCTCCTCACCCCACCCTACTAGCAAGGAGGGAGGGGGTGCACAGGAATTTGTGAGGGGCACAACCAGGACAGCTGACCCCATCTGACCAGAGGAATATTCCATATTTTATGGCATCATGGTCAGTATATAAACCAGGGATAAAGCTGGCTGGGACCACTGCTCAGGAACTGGCTGATGTGAGGTGGGTGAGCAATTGCATTGTGCATCACTTGTTTAGTGTATTCTAACTAATTTCTCAAATTGTTGTTCCTGTTGTTGTTTTCTCTTCCATTTCTATCCTATTAAACTGTTGTTATCTCAAACCACAAATTTTACTTCTTTTCCCCCAATTTTCTCCCCCGTCCTGCTGGCAGGGGACAATGAGTGAGTGAGCAGCTATGGGATATTTAGCTGCCTGCTGGGTTAAACCGTGACACATACATTTTCAGTTCCCATGAAACAGGATGATTGTTCTCTAGTAAGATGTAAGCCAAGTCTCTTTACTAAATTCAAGAAATTAACAAGGTAATTGATGAAGGAGCTGTCAGCAATCATGTTGAAGTTTCTGGTTGGGTGTTTGTGTGTACACGCAGGGGAAAAGGTTCTGTCAGACATTTATTTTGCTTGGTTTGGAAGGATTAAATAAAGAAATTGGCAGGGGAGTGGAGGAGTAGAGAAGGGGAGAGTAATGGTCATTTCTGAGACTTTCACACTCTGCTTGTTTTACTGCAGTACAGGAAATATCTGTCCTGTGAGTCTGAACAGGATTATTCCTGTACGAGATGAGTGATTTTTAGGGGTTGTCCTTTCTTGGACCTCTCTTTCTCTTCCATGTTTTAGTCATTACTGCTTGAATAGGTGCAGAGTTTCAGGTGCAGAGTTGAAATTCTTGCTTATAAATGAGACAACATAGTGCCAACTTTCAAATCACAGCTGCCATTTTCACTGGAAAAATTCCCTTGCTTTCAGATTTTGACTGTCCAGAGTCTTCTCTGGAGACTAAATGCTAATTATGTCATTCTATCTGAAAAATGGTTCTTCAGTGACGTGAGATAGAAATTTAGTTCTGCTTTCTTTCCAATTCTCAGAAATCAGATTATTTTTTCCAGTTTGTATTTAGTTGTGAATAGTTGCTTCCCTGGGGTGTGGTGAATACCACAGCAAGAGAAAAGAAGCAGGGTAACATGAAAAGAAGGATAGTAAATCTCACTTTATTTATCTATTTACCACTATCATATTTTCTTCAAGGCGTCTACTATTGGGATTTGAAAATGGATTTTTTTTTAAACTTTTTTATTGCTTCTGGTGTATCTGACTACATGTCAATAGGTTGAAGCAACTTGTTCTGCTTACCTTCAGCAGTACTTGTAGTTGTTTAGATAAGAAGTGAAAGACATAAAGTCTAGTTGTTCATCCTAGATGTCGTCACAAAGAGGTTTTTGCCCTGTTCATTCAGCCAGCATTAATTGCAGATGACGTGCAGAAAATCAGTTTTTTGGAATGCTTAGAAGTAAATTCTTTTCTATTTAGGCAGTAATTTACATCTGTGGAATTACACCAGTCTCAGATGCTTAGGACTCCTGGACTGGTAATGAAAATGTCTAAAATACAACAAGAAGAACATTTTAAGATCTGTGAAACTTCAACAACGTTCCTTATAGTTTTCAAGGTGTTAAGTATGCTTTTGGAATTGTCAGAAAGCAATTGATTTGAGCCTGTAGTCCCTCTAGCCTAAGTTGTGATATAATTTCATGATGGATGCTGCCATCAAAACCGCTGCTACACCAGTGGCAGGACTTAAAACCTGATGTGGAAAAGAGGAGCCAAATGCCATTACAGAAAAAAACCCACCTTAATATAAAATCCCATATGTTTGCCATATACTGTTTCTTCTCTAAAATTTAACAAAGTGTTCATACTTAATCTGTGCAGGATACTGGTTATGCTAGACTGGTAGTAAAAGGTACAACTGCTGAATTTTCCCAGAGACATCTTGGTACAAATGTCTTGATGATGTGATTAAACCTTCAAAAATTTGTGAACAAAGAGTACACTGTGTAGTGGAAAGTAAAAGCACACATTTTTGTAATAGTATGATCCCAGATAGAGAGTTATTTATATTCCTTCATAATTTCAGAAGAATGGAAACCACCATTCCACTGTTTGCAGTCTAATTGCTATTCAGCTTTTGTTCAGAGCATGACATCTGCATGCATGTTTTGAACTGTGTCAGGTTTCGACTGAAGAGATGAGGGCAGAGAATTATGCAACCCAGAGGCACAAAGCCTGATGGATTAAAAGAAAATGCATATTCTTACTCTAGAACAAGCAACACTAAACTTTTCTGTAGAAAAGTTCTTGATCCTGAGACATTGTAGTGATATTTTTCCTCTATATAGTGGGCCAAAACCATTATTAAAAGGTGCCTACTTTCACTAAAGTTAACAATACATAAGTTTTTTAGGAAATCCTTTATTTGGAAGAGAGAAAGTTGCATTTCAGCTCAGAAGGGGAAAGAGCTGCCATCCTACATTACATTTCAAAAATGTGATGAAAAGTTTTGTTGCTGAGAAGGTAGCAATATAAAAATGGGGGAGGGGAAGTGGGAAGAGAAAACTGAGGAAGTGGAAAGATAAAACTAAGGGAAAAGCACACTGTATTAATGCTTTCTAGTTTCAGAAGTAGTCCTTGATAGACAATTGCCTTTGCTTGAGAATCCTGCTTCCAGGGTGTACAAGTGGAAAAAAACCCTCTTGTAGGCTCTGTGGGCCAATTTTCTTCAGCTCACTGAATTCCAGTTTTAAAGGTAACAGAGGGCAGAACTGAGAAGAATAAAAAGGCTGTCTGTTTAGAGAAAGATATCTCCAGGTTTTTTTCTCTCAGAAATTCCTTGCAGAGAAAATTATAACTCTAAGAGAAAATTCAAGCATTTAAGGTTGAATTTAGTCACTAATTCACTTATTCATAGGATCATGGAGGTCAGCTAGTCCAACACTCCAGAGTGGGACTGTTAACTGCTGGTATGTGATTTTAAAATAATCTCAGCCATCATATCAAGCTTGTGCTGTTCACAGTTTGCAGGAATTCTCTGCAGCAGTAATGAAAAGGACACTAAAATAGATTTCTTAATATAAGCACTCTCTTAAAACACATGCACCATCTCTTCTGACAGTTCTAAGAAATTCTAATCATCTGTAGCAAAATTGGAGAGTACAACTCTAGAAATTAAGACCTTCAACCAGCAATGCTTGCAAGTGCTTATATTTTTTAATAACAAATACTTTGTTTAAATCCTCTGTGCTAATTAATTTTCCTCTTGGAGTACCTATAAATGATTTAAATGAGTTAATTTTTGGCATCTTCTGTACTTTCATTTTGAGGATATCCATTCCCCCCAGTAAAGCTTCTGAGCAAAGGTATACACACACACTGAGACATTTAATCGTGGGTGTATTTTTAGAACAAACACCCACTTATATAATTGACTTGGATCTCTGGAGAGGTGGTGTAGTGTTGTTAAAAAGATTGGTGGCAAATAGAATGACACAACATGCACGACCTTAAAGGAATTAAGTATGTGTTGTATTGTGTTACTGAATTAGCTTATGGTCACTGAGGGATTTTTCTTTATGGTTTGCCTTGCTTTTCCTGGAAAAAAAACATCAAAGACTTATACTTCAATAAATTAAACCATTATTTTCTATTTATAGACATGGGGTAAAGGGAGAGAACTTTTAACTTGTCTTTTAAAATAATCCCATTGTGAATAAGCAGTAAGGCTCTTAAAACAAAGCTGAGAACATAGTCCAAAGTTGGTGCTGGGCAAAAAAATTATTATCTTAATCAATTAAAAATATTTTAATCCTAGGCAAATTTATTTAGTTAGTCCTAGGCGGAATTATATGGCTTCAATTTTAACTAGAAGTGATTTAAAGACTTCTAGAACTAAAGATTAAAATAAAAAATCTGTGGCCTTCTCCCAATTTCTGGATGCTGAAGACCACAGAAAGACAAGCTGAATATAAGTGGACTAGTTGGTGTAAATTCTGTCAGGACAGTTCTAATGCTTCTCAAATATTAATAATATTGTGCCTATAGGAAGACTTTGTCCCAAAGATCAACTCTAGTATTGACCTGTACAGGTATATCTTGTAAAAACACTTTTTTCCTAATTTTTTGCTATGCTTTGATTGTGAATTTTTTGTTAGCAATGATCAAAAAAGAAAATTCTGAAAAGAAACCAGGAAAATATTTACATGGACTTGTTAAGAATAATTCTGACAACCCAACTTAATGACAGTATTTTGAAGCCAAGCTTGGCTCAGTTTTGTGAAACAGAGCATTACTCTCTTTTCTTCTGGTTTCTGCCTGTGGTCAGTGGGAATATTGCTCTCACTCCCTTTTGCGCAAGCCCTTCGTCTGCAAAAGATGTCCGGAAAGGTTTAATATAAATAAGACATGAAAACCACACAGTGAACTCTGCTCTTACTTTCCACAAAGACCAAGTTTTAAAAAAAGGAAAACCCCCATAGACCTCCTGTCTTCCAACGCTTGTATAATTGAAAACTACATTTTAATGATGTTTCTGAAGCCTTCAGAAACAAGGATAGGAGCATCAAAATGGTCTACAAAATATTTTAAGGCACATTACACTAAAGTAAGTATTGTAGGATGATGTTTGGTAATGATTGAGAATAGGAAACTTCAGCTGTGTATGTAGAAAAAAACAGATTCCTCTATGGCATTGCACAGTGTATCTGGTGGAACATATCCTGTGAGACAATTACTAATGCTAATAATATTCTTCAGTTGGTGGGTTACTGATAATAAAAGAATGGGGACAGTTCATAGAAGAAAGGAATTCCTGTTTGTATGCAACAATAGAAATAGCAGCAGAAACGTAATCATAGAGAGAGGTAGAATTCTGTAAATAAGTAAAAAGAAATTCACTGTAAATAGGGCTGATCTTCCATTATAAGCCTTCTCCATTTATGTAATATTTTATTAATTTATGAAGTCTTAGAGTTTAAATCTATCATAAACCAAGAGTGAACCAATTTAAAGTGATTATTGAAAGATATTTAAAAGTCCAGTAGGGCAAACTTAAGGAGACCATAGGGAAAACAATAGGAACCAGGGACTTGTTAATTTGAAAGGCAGACGAGCCGAAGGAGGAATTGCATATTGTGTGCTGAGAAGAATAGAGCTGGATCCTCCAGAAGAAAAATAGAAGAAAAGCCTCTGCCATCAAAAAAGAAGATGGTACAGCATCCTCTACTGCTGTATGTCACGGTGGCTGTCTTGGTGTGACCTGATGCTCTGAGTTCACTGGTGAAAGCTGCATTGAATTCGCATGTCTTCACTTGAACAGCTCTCTGCTGATAGATTCCTTATAACGTATGTTAAAAGTACAAAAGCCAGTAGTGGGATGTACTAAAACAAGTCATTTTGAGTAACAGGCAAAAATCCCTTCATGCAGATGCTAGCTGCAAGCATTGGAATTTGCACTGGGACGAGGCTCATAAATTAAATCACAATAAAAACTGTCTCTCCCAAGCAAGCAAGTGGCTTACTTGCAAGTGGCTATGTATTAGCCACTGAGCACCTATGAAAAAGAACTGTGGGTGTGAAATGTTCAGTATTTTCTCTCCCTGTGACTCCTCAGAAAGGAAATTATTTCGGTCCTAGTTAGCCAGTACCATAAGGACACTTCACATTTCTCCTTAGGTAAAAATTTTGTGATGAGTACAGAAAAAGTAGCAGGCACCTATTGCATGGCTCTCTGAAGCTGAAGGAGACAGGGCTCAGTGACTTGCACATTTTTTCTCATTCATCTATGCCTAACTCTTACCTAACTCTCTTTTGGTTCATATGCAAGCTGGGTCGTTTAAGTGCACACTTTAAAGCAAAAAGGAATATGTAGCAATTGCTGCTCTGCAGTGCTGGACTTAGACCTGGCTCTATCGAGGCAAGTTTTAATGACCACATACAAAGCGTTGCTTGGATTAATTTCTGAGATACTGGAAATAGAACTGTGATTTTAGAAACCTTTTTATGATATATATCTGTTGGGGAATGGCCATAATATGTGTTGATTAACATGCAGGGACAGAATTTATCTGCTACTGTCAGCACGTATCATCTGATATGAAGATAATGTAAATATATGCCTAATATAAAACACCTCTCAAACTCTGAATTGTTCAGTGAGGATGATTGAGATTTCCAGTGCTCTTTTATTCAATTTTACACTGAAAACTCCCTTGTCTCTTCTCTCTACCCTACCTCCAAATCAGAAACTTTAATTTTTAGGTATTGAAAATAATTTGGGAGTTCTCACCATGAAATCAGTCAAGAAGGTGCACTTTCTGTGGACTCTTGATTTGTAAGGCAGCAACTGTGGTGAGTTGGTCAAAAGGCACCATAGTTATAAATTCTTGAAAATGCTAAGGGTTGGGCATAATACTTTGGTATTGTGGTATTATTTAACTGTTCTAATACTAAAAAATATAATAAAGTTGCTAGTCCATTCTCCTACAGTATCTGAATTTACAGAATTCTGTATCATACAGAATTTGGCAATTTTTTTTTTTTTGCAGTTCATGAGTCATAGCATGTTCTTACTCAGAGTGGTTATTAATAAAGGTAATCATTCTATTAAACCTACTGGGTATTTTCCATAAAATATGCATATTTTATTTTGTAACCATAGTTTTCTGCTGACTTTTTGCATGGAAAGGTTGCTTAACAAGAAAGCTGTCTTGCTGTGGTTTGGGAGTTTGCTCATTGCTGTCACTACATAATAAAACTGTATCTGTTTTAAAACAAGCTACCTACATTTTCAGTCCAAAACTCACAACTAAGATACAAGTTAATACTGCAAAGCCAGATGTTGCTTCTGGTGGAATTAATACTAGTGAGCACACAGCATTACCATCCCACTTCTCTTTTATGTGAAACTTCACATTACAGCTTCATTCTGAGACCACCTCAGCAGTGGCCAGAAGTGAGAAGGGAGCAACACAACTTTGTGCTGTTGTCCTCTATGCACTTTTAATACTGCAAGTGAGAAAAGGTACTTGTGTTAGCTACTCCTGAACCAACATGTTAGATGTTTGTACTCTGTTAAATTTGACCAGAAATGCTACAACTTTTTTTGTCTTCTTCCACCCACTCGTGCCCTCAGGTGGTCCCCAGAGCACAGAAAATCAATGTGCTTTCTATTCCAAAGTGGCTGATGAGACTTTAAAAATAAATAGCATCAGTTGAGTAGACTAATAATTTTTTTCTTCCCATGGGAAATAGTTGTAGAAGGACAATCTTGGCTCCTACAAGTTCTGGAATGCTGGTGATAATCAGTGAAAGTGGGGGAGGGGTGGGAAAGTTGTTTTGAGAGGGTTTTTTTCCTCTTAGATAATAACATTAGCTTAGTGGGATGACCGTAATTCCTTTAAGAAAGTAATTCATGTTTGATCTATGAGTCCTTGAGTGTTACCAGTTTGGGTCTGAGCCAAAGCGCACTAAAGCATGGCTTCTGTGGATTCACCTGAATACATTTAGGGTGAATCTCTCATACAGTTCAGGGCAGATTTTTTGGGGACCTGTCATAGGTACAGAGCAGGGAATTCAGAGTGGTCTTTTGGACTTAGGAAGTTTGGGTTTGGAAACCATCTGCTTTTCCTCTGCTTTATTTCCCTAGGGTCATAAGAACGTGGTTCCTAATCCCCTGTAGTAGCTGTTTCCCCACAGGACATCCTGTCTGGGAATGTAACATACCAGCTGCATTTGTATTCTGAGGGAAGCTATTTCATGCTATTTTGCTTTGAGTAAAAGCTGTCTTTATCTGTTAAAAATTCGCTGTTGCAACAAAAGCTGAACGGAATTGGTGTTGGTAGTTACAAGAGCTAAGGGCTATAGCTTTTTCTTCCAAATCCTCTTAGTTATGTGTAAAAGCATTTGTTTTCTCATCCTTTTCTTGCTGTGGATTACGTGTTTATTCGTTACAATATTGATGTGTTGTAATAGCAGACTGGTAACATCTTTAAGCAGAGATTTTCAGGAAATACAGTAAAATAAGAAGTACAAGGGTGGCAGAAAGAAAATCACTTACACAAATGAAGCACTGTTTGAAATAAGTATCTTTCTGTCTGCATTTGCCTGAAAGTTACAACACTCAGAGCAAGTGATGGTTGGGATTTTCTTGAGTGTTTGGTTTAATTTTTGGTTGTTTTTTTTTACTTCAAGGTAATTCTGTGCATAAATATTAAAGAAAATTTCAGTGAATTACTCCATTTTAGTATCCATTTAATTTCTGTGGCAGAGGATTCTTGCTAACTCTAGGGTTTTAACTATTTCTGCCTACCACAAGATGTGAATTCATCTTCCTCCCCTTCAGTTAATTTAAACGTAAGAAGTGATGAACGTCTTTGGGGCATGCTAGTCTCTCTTACAACTATGATTCTTTGTCAGGAGGAGATTTAACCTATAGGTTACGGTACTGCAGGTGATCAAATGTCAGAAAAATAGCACTGAAACTAGACATCCTCCTGAACATTACTATTTGTATGGTTCTCCTCAAACCATTCTGCAGCCTTCATTTTGCAGAACACCTTATTTTCTATGTAAGATTAATTTCTTCATAAAATCTATTGCCCATGTCATAGTATTTAAAGGGGATTCAAAGCAGAATAGCTAACTATATTTAAAAAAAAAAGGGATTAATTTGTTTTGTAGGAAACCAACACAATTGAGTCATGTGACCTGATATTTCAGAGGTTTATTGAATATGCCATAGATAAATGCCATTTTAAAAATATGTTCCTGTTCTGTGGTACAGTGTATCAAAATATGTTTGAAGAGCTTGTCTTCTACACTGGCATTTGTATATTGCTTAGTTTCACTGTAAAAACATGATGCATACCCTTTATGCATGCCTGTGTACTGGGAGAGTGGCTGCATTTAATAGAGTCACTTAGAGGTTACAGTGGGCTTTCACCCATTTGCGTCCATGTGGCTGGGTTTGCAAGGTTTTCTAAATATATGCTGAAATGACAAAATGTGTCAAAGAATAAAAGGCTCTAACTTTCCTGTTCTACTCAGGGGATCGATTGCTGTTAGAAATGATACACCTACATAAATATACAGTGGCACTTACAGTCAGCTCTCATTGTTTTTTCCTTACAAAAAATGCTTTAGACTTAGTGTTGTGCTCAGCTGTGTTCAATCCCATGCAAAACAAACTTTTCCCTTATTTTATCAGTCAAAACAACAGCATCCTGAGGACTATGATGGCTCTGCTAAGATGGGTTTCTGTGTGATAATGTAGAGAAAAGATAGATGATCAGAGGGCTGGAGCACCTTCCTACAAAGACGGGCTGAGAGAGTTCTGGTTATTCAGCCTGAAGGACAGAAGGTTATGGGGAGACTTTAGAGTGCCTTCCAGTACCAAAGGAGGGCAAGAGGGCCTTCAAGAGAGATGGAGGGGGATGTTTTGCAAGGGCATGTGATGATAGGACAAGGGGAAGTGGCTTCAAACTGAAAGAGAGTAGGTTTAGGTAAGATATTAGGAAGAAATTCTTTACTGTGAGGATAGTGAGGCATAGAAACAGAAAAGTTGTGGGTGCCCCATCCCTGGAAGTGTTCAAGGCCAGCTTGGATGGTGTTTTGAGAAAACTGGTCTAGTTGGAGGGGTCCCTGCCCCCCGTGGGGTGTGTGTGGGGAGTGGGCTGGAACTCAATGATCTTTAAGGTCCTTTCCAACCCAAACTGCTCTATGGTTCCATGATGTGTTAGAAAATTTAGCTGAGGAATAATTTTAGGTTCTGAAGATGAATATGAGCTTGTAACCCTCTAAATTTGAGCTGTACAAATTATTTGAGTTTTTTCACCTTGGTAGTATAGAACAGAGGTCTGTGATTACTGTTTTGTTCTGAAGCTCTGCTTCATTTTAAGGTACTCTGTTTGATTTTTTAACACTTACTTTCACAAATCCCTTCCTTCCTAACATAAAGTACTAAGGATCTGAGCTGATAGATACCATCTTTCAATGTAAGTGTGTTATTTTAGCTTGTGTGTAACGGTCTGACTTTTATTGTCTAGACACAAATAAGAATTCTATCTCAATAACTTGTTTGTTTCTCAGCATTAAGTTCCCTTGTAGGTACAATAAATAGCTTTAATTTTTTCAAGAAGTGATGACTGTCTACAAAATATGTGCAAAAGATACCATGTTTCAGCTTAATAAGCTCATCTATGAAAGATATATAGTGATATCTCCATTATTTGTATGTGTATTTATAGTATTAAAAATAAAGGAGTCCTAGCTTTCTTCTCTAAATATTGCTTTCCTTTGCAGTATATCAAAGCATCCTTTGTGGTTTTTAAAATTCAATTGTAACAAGTTTACTTGTAACTAATTAAAATAAAACATTCTTTAAAAAGTGGGAAAAAACCTGGTATTTCCACTAAAAAAAAAAAAACCTTCAGATGAGTTAAGTAAGGTAGCTAATTCAGTTCAGTTTGAGAGCTTTCTCAAATTTAATATTAAAATATTCCAAAACCATATCTTTCTCTGCTGGTATTTTTTTTCTGATTACATTTAGAAAATTACATGTAGGAGGAGATGCCAACATACATGGGTACATAATTGTTCTTAAGTAGGTGCTACACATTCAGCTTAAGCTCAGTGAAATGCTTGAGATTTCTTGAGCATAATAATTTCTTCAAGAAATATTGCAAGCTCTGGGATTTTTCTGCTGGATGTGTGCTAAAACTTTTGAAATCAAATTTTTCTTCTGGTTTCAAGGGGTTTTTTTGTCATCAACTCTGAGGCCAGACATGAAGTGAGCAGTATTAGTTTTCCTCCAAAAGGGTCACTGCAGTTAGTCTTGTCAGAAGTGAGTCAGAGATGCAGAAAGCCAAAAAAAATGGCTACTGGAACTGATTTTTTTAAATAACTATAAGATCAATGTAGATGTAAGTTATAAATTCTTCTGACCTGCAGACTGCTCTGGAGTTGGAGTGTGTTATTTGTGTAGGCTGTCCTTCTGCCCTTGAACTGCCCTGATAGTACTTGAAAACAAAGCAGCAGTGGTGAGGTTTTAAACTATGGGTCCTTAAGGATTGATGAAGTCGTTTAACACTTTTCACAGGAATACAAGGTGCAGATCTGTTCAGACATGTATCCTCCTCTCTCTTTTAAACACATAAAAAAAAGCCTTCAGATTCCATAACTAAAGTGTTTGCATTATGCAGAGTAGTTTAGCTAGTAGAGGAATAGTTGGAAAATTGCTATGGTGTACTTTGATTTCACATAAATCTCTAATAATAAAATAAATCCTTTTATGGATTACATGTATAGCCTGTGACTATAACACCATAAATTATAGCATATTATAAGCATCTATATGACTCTATAATGGCATGTTATGGCAGCAAAAAGATGACGTGTGTATACTATAACTGGGTGAATTGTCCCTAATCATCTCTCTCTAACCATCCTAATTGTCAGACTGCAATCAAGCCCACAAGGATTGATCTAATCTTAGATGAAACAGTTTGTAGCAGATGTTTCTTTATTTCTTCAATTCCAAACTTGAAATGCCAGCAGATTTGCAATGTGCAAATTATTAGTAATAAGAAAATGCTATCAGAAATTCTAGGATTTGAACTATGACACTACAATTATCTAACACCTAATTGTATTGTTGCAGAAGGTTATGCTCCAAGCTCTGTAAACTAGAAGTTTAACCTTGCTCCCTAATTTGGATGATGAAATGAAGCTCAAGGGTACATGCAAGGTTATCATATATGAGGAATGTTTCCCTGCTGGATAGCAGTCATAGTATACCTTCAGTCAGTATTTCTCCTAAAGACACTACTAGTGGTTTTTTTGGTATATATTTGTGGGATTTCTTTAATCCTGATTTTACAGCTTCAACAGCTTTGCTTTTATTGTGGTTGCTTTGTGATAGGTAGTTTCATAACATTTGAAAAAAATATGTTGAAATAGGCAACAGAGCAGGTGGAGAATTAGACTCAATTGAAAAAAAAAAAAATTTGAAAACTACCAAGGCTTATTGTATCTTGTGGTGAAGTCTCAGCTCCACATCCCAGAGCTGCTGACAGGAGCAGGTAAGCTCTTGCTGCTGAGCAGGGCTACGGATTCATTTCACCTCTCCTGTTTCAGTGGTGGATATGAGATGGCTGTGGAGCATCTCTGCCCTGCTGCTGGGAGATAGAGGAGTTCCCAGCAATATGCTGAAGGAGCAGGAGCTGGCCTCAATTCCCTGCCATTCTGCACCCTCTGTGCTAATTTGGGAGCACATTGCTGTGCAGCAGTGCTCCGCCTTTCTTGCTTCTTCATGTGAATCCAAATTTGCCACCCAAAATGCACCCAATTAGCGCAGTGGGAACTGTATTTAATTTCTGTTGTCAAAAAGGTAGCAAAATCAGAGCTGTTCAATTGTTGGTAGCTCAGGTAAATGGATTGCAACGATGAGGTGTTTTGGTTTTCAGTTTGGACTTTTTTTTTTTCCTGTTGAATTCACTCAGCAATAACGTAGATCCTGTAACTTGCTTTTTAGGCTGAGGTATGAATCCCCATTTTCCTCCTGGGCCTTTTTACAGATAATAACTGCATTTCAATTTCTCTTAAGTTTTACTTGATTGTGTGACAAGTGTAGTTTCACTGAAGCAGTAAGGTGTCACCCCTTGTCTCTTCTCCCTTAGCCAAATTATGCACAGAATCAAAAAATGGAGGGTGTCAAAACAATGGTTAAATACAACTTAACTGTGACAACTATTTTTATTTTTCTCACTATGAATGCTATATTTTTAAGTTGCGACTACATTTTTTTTAATCTCACAACAAATTGCATTTCTTTCTCATACCCCACAGAAATATCCATTTTTAATAGAGATAACTAGTGAGGTAAACTTGAACACATTCATATTTTAGTGTTTTTAATGTATATAATGCAGATATTGTCTTGCCAAACAGGAGAGTAATGCATATGGCAAATCAGGGATATCAACTAGCCTCTCCTGCAGATAATGAGATGTAAATGCTGAACTGAATATTATTATGTCGTTGTCTTCCTGGGAGATAATTTGATGGGTTATGCTAGCAAAAAGCCCCATGAGTGAAGCTTCAGTGCCTGTCCTGGTCAGTGATGGTTTCTGTTTGTAATTAGGAGCTGAATCATTGCTGTTTCTCTCAAGAGACAAATGTTTCTACAGCTAGTGGCAGAAAATTAGATGGTTTTCCAATATACCCAAGAAAGCTGTCATTTGTACTGTCTTTTGGATAGGTGCAGGGAGATTTCAGAGCATCTAAAGTGGTTTGGGAAAAAAGCTTATAGTGTTGTAACTTTATTAAAAAAAAAAAAAAGATGGGGGATTTTTTTTTGTTTGTTTGTTTGTTTCTGATTTTGTATTGGGTTTTTTGAGTGTGAAATTTCTGGAGTAATGTGTAGAAACTTGTCAATAAAAATGCCTTCTCTAAATATTAGGAATGATTGGGAAAGCTTTATTGGCTACAGCTGTAGATAAAAAGAAATGTGAATCTCAAAAGCATTTATTGTAAATTACTAGGAAAAGGCCTTAGAAATTTCTGGAAAATGGAAAATCATACATAAGATTTCCACTGTAAACCAATTATTTTAAATTATTTTAGAAAAAGGGAAAATATTTTCTTCTTCTTTCTGAAAAAAAAAATCTAGCCAGTGGATTTCCTGCTATATATATTTAAATGGATTTGTTATGAACAGCCATAGTAACAGTAAAACAGAATTGTATGATGTGAGCATGAGAAGTAATGGCTCATTCAGAGGCTAAATTTTTGCAAATATTAGTCAAGAATATTAAAAAATATGATCATACTGGAAATGTGAGCTGAGCAGTGTACTGTTTTAAGCAGAAGAAAAAGTATGAAAATAAGATTAGCAGAGATTTCATAATTAATTGATCTGTTGCAGTGTTTTATGTAAAATATAAAAGAAAGGATTTCTGAAGATTAATAGAAATGTATCAGCACTGGAAGTCTAATTTCTGGCTGGAAAGATTTCAGAAATAATTTGGGGGGGCATAAAAAATTTATATTGTTCCAGGTTCTGGAATTCTCTCAGTAACAAGATGAGGCTGCTCAGGGTCCATCTGTAGGGAAGAGGCTTCTCTCCCCTGCAAGCTTGTATGCTGTAATCAAAATCATTCCCATATGATATCGCAAGGGGCAACCTAATCAGTTCTCACCAGACCACAAGTGTGCTGAGTTATTGCCATGGCTTACTGATACATAATTGCACAACATCCTGGGTAATAGAATCTGGAGGAATATTTTTTTAGTGCTGTGCCCATCTTGTAAAACTGACATAGGAAGAATGTTGTTTAAAGAGGTTCGGCTGTGCCTAAGGCTCTGCAGGTAATTTCAATAGAATACTTCTCAAGATTGTAATGAACAAGTTTTGTCCTTCTAATTGATACAGTAATAAAAGAAAACTTAAACACAGTATGTACTTAATACCATCTTCCTGAATTTCTCCAGGAGAAAAAGCAATGGAATGGTGTGGACTTTGTGTTGTCTGCCCTTGATACAAAATTCTCAAATCATATTTGTTGAACAGTCAGTGCTCATCCAAGGATGTAGCCCTGATTAAATGATCAAATATTTGGCATTTCTTCAACTAAGTGCATGTGGAAAACAGATACTAAAGTCTCACAGGAAATACTAAGTATTATGGAGACAACACCGTGAGTGGTTCTAATTCTCTCAGTTCTGAAAGGGCTGATGCTGATTTCTCTCACAATGGCTTCCCCAATTATCTGAGGACTTTAGAAGTCTTTCAGAAGTTTTGATTACAGCCAATGGCATCCTAAAGTAGGCCAGGGATAAAAGAGTATCTCACAGTTCGTGAATAATTGAGTAGGCTTCTGTATAACAATGAGGTGCCTTATGAAAGGCAAATGTTTGTTTGCTGTGTGCTCACATCTGCACCTATTTATTCATATTTATAGGTAAATTCATATGCTAATGCTTTTTCAAACACTAAGATACAACGTGTCTGTTGGCATAAAAAGGTAAAATGCTGCTGAAATGCAATGGAACTGTATATGTTTATACCAGCTTTAAAATTAAGTTGCAAAAAATAAAATCCAAATGCGAGGATGTATCTTGGCATATGTACATAGAATATCAGGAGTCCTCTTTGGGTTGTTTCATTCTTTAGATCTCTCCTCTTCTTAAAGGTCTGGAACAAACAGATGCCAATAAATTGAAGCAGTACAGTCTAAAAGACAAACTTATGTTTCCCTCCTCTTGCTATTCAGTTTTATTTAAAAGCAAAAGCTTTTCATTCCTGCAGGCTGTGTGCTGAAGCCTTTGAATTCATTTTAGTTCTGAAATTTTTGAAAAGGTCTGATGAAAAGCATCCTTAAAGATAACTAGCATCTAGCCCTAGTATTTGATGGTAGCTCCCAGTAATAGGGAGGTCAAACCCTTCCTCCAGAATTTCATCAGCTTATCTGCAAACCCTCAAAATCACTTTCACACTGTCCCAAATTGATATCCAGTGAAAAAAAGACTGAAGCCATCATTTAGGAGAACCTGCTCATTTGTCTCTAAAGGAAGTGCTTTGGAGTCTGCATTAGATGACCTTTGATCTAGAAAATGCTCTCATCCTCACAGGGGAGATCTGACTCCTTGACTGTGATGTCTAGTTTGCCTTTTTTTAGGGATGTTTCTGATGTACTGGATCTAACCAATACTTCACATTGCAGCAAAATATAACTGTCCTATATATACATATATATGCATATAAGAAATATATTTAAAAACCCCCAAACAAACAAAAAAACCCGCTCCACCAACCTTTAAAAAACTTCTGTTAATCAACACAAACTATCTGCTTCATTATCACCAGCTGTCAGAAATTCAGGTCATCTGTGAAATGCAGATTCCATGGCTGTGCTAAAACTCACCACCAGAGATGATAACTTGGGTTGGTCTGGTTTTTCTAAACAGACTTTTGAGGACTGTAAGACATTAAAGGCACATAATGAAAATAAGGAAATTGAGAAAGCATTTGAAATTAAGCTAGTGGTTATTCCTTGATAAAGAACTTCATAGAAAAAGACTTTCCTCAGAGAGGAAAACACATAGTCTAAAAAAAACATCCAAGATCCCAGAAGAGCCAGTCGTATTTTTAAAAGTGCTACTTCTTTAAATGAATACATATGTCCCTTTTGGACAATTGGTGCTGCTACTTTTAGTAAAGTCAAAATAGTGTGAACATTCTATATCTTTTTATGTGAAACTTTTCACGCTACAAAATTGTGTAGAGTTAATATGTTTAATCAAGAAATAACTATGGGAGCAGTGATGTAGTTTTGGTAAAGTCAAGTTGCAAGATGTTATTTGAAGAAAGTATTATCTAATAAAGATGGTTTATGATGTCCCAGAGTGTAATGCCATTTTTTTTCAGAAAATATGAGATTGTCTTTACTTTCCCTCAGGACAGGTGAAGTAATTTCTGAGATAGAAAGTATGGTTGTACAGTTGCCACTTCACCACCTTAGTAGAAAAAGCCTAAAAGTTGTATCCTTTGCAAGTATACTTGCAGGGGATTTAATTACATACCATGTTTTCTTCTAAAAGTCTTCATAATTAAACATATTGATACTATAGTCCAGTCTTTAGAAGAAAACACTTATTTTGACTAATACCATTCATCTTAGGTAGTGGCAATAGGATAGTGTCAGTAGTGTTATATCATAATGTGGTTAATTAAGGTTAATTATTTTAATGACACTACATTTTCTGCTTGTACTTACTTTAGACAGAAAACTGAGGGGAAAACTGCCTGCTTGTATTTCCATGTATTTTTAATTATTTGGTTTTTTGGTAATGGGAGATATGATTGATCCAAATTTAATAGTACTGTATTTCTTGTGCTGTGTCATTACATTTTGCAGAATTTATACTGAATTAAGGCTCTTCACTTATGGCCAGTGGAATCATTAACTAGTATTGGGTTTGGGACTTTTTTCAATGTATCCTTGAATTAATAACATAAAATTACATATGGTACTGTTTATAGAGCTGTCCAAGTACTGGAGAGAAGAATGAAGTAAACTGCTGTCGTAGATTATAAAACTAAATTGATATATAATCTCTTACTCACAAAATATAGTGCAGAGGATTATCATTAATCAGCTTCCCTTTGAACTGCAAATGTGAGATTATGTGATAATTCAATTCTTATTTAAAAATTCTGATTATAGCAATGTGATCAGAATGCTTGGTAGGAAGTCTAATAAAGTACCCTTGTTATTTAAAAAAGCTTTTTAAGCAAAATCTAGTGTGTTTCTCATTAAAAATTGCAGGAGGATTTTATTTTTCACTTTATGTTCCCAAAATTTAATAATCTGCATAGTTTTTCCTTAGAAAGTTTGTCACTGAACTGAGACAACTAGATGTTGTTGTCCAGAAATGGTCACATTAGTTCTTCCTTCAACCTTGTGTTTTCTTTTCTGTGTACACAATGATGCTGAAGGTGATTACTGTGTTCTGTTAAAAACTGCAATGAATGTTTCTCAATGGTATTAATCTTCTCCTAGAAAAAGAGGACAGACAGATGTGAAACATAGAAATGCTTAGAGTAATATCTGAAAGAACTTTCTCTAATGACAGTCTTACAATGTTTTTCATATTCAAAGTTCATAGATTTATTTGCAGCAGTAATGGCAGAAATTGAAGCAAAAAAGTTTACAAAGGATTGGAAATCAATTTTATAAATATGTATAAATTTATATATATATTTTATTTATATGTATAAATTGACAAATTGCTATACTTGTGTAGAAATAATTGATGCTCTCAGGATTTTCCAGACACTTAAAGTAAAACACCGTCATTTTAAAATTTCTTCCTAAGTCAGTTCTGTAACTGAATGCATTTGTAATACTGTCCACCTTTAAAGAAAAACTAATAGAATCCATTGATTTTGTTCACAGATTTTTAGGCGTTGTTGGTTGGTTTTCAAGAAGGCTTCCAGTAAAGGACCCAGGAGGCTAGAGAAATTTCCAGATGAGAAGGCAGCATATTTCAGGAACTTTCACAAGGTAAGTCATGCCTTTCTCGTGAACTGAAGCATTGCCTGTTTACCACTCTTCCTGGGAAAAGTGTGTTCTTGCTATGTTTGGTTTGCAAGCAATACAGTGAAAGCCTTGTTGAAAACCTAATCCTGGCAATAAAAGCACAGTAAAACATCCATAAGTCTCAGTGATGCAGGTGAGAGAGATTTCACACTGTTTTTTTCCGGATGAGCACAAGACTCTCAATGTGTGTGAAGCAGCAGAATGATGTTTTTTTTTAGTTAAACACTCGTAGTTTGGAAATGTGTAAAATTGGCTGCCTATTCAAATGTTTAATCAATAGTTCTTAGCCAGGTATTAAACAAATTCTGAAAATGCTAAATACCTCAGTTGTAATGGTGACACTCTTTGAATGTGTAAGGTTTTTCCCAGAACTCAAGATTTACAAGCTCTGTCAACAAAAAGGATTTTTAGCAGCAAAAAATCAGGATTCACTGAATGAGATACTCCCTGTTTTCTCTATCACTCGCCCTTCTGTGATGAGAAACAAGATATTTGAACATGAGTTCTTTCTGTCTCATAAGTTTCTGTTATCAACCCCCCAAGTCTGTCAGTAGACTTTATGTTAGCTATTCCTAAAAGAGGGCAGGGATCTGTGCTTGTACTATTGTCTTCTATTACTATTACTTCTACCACTGCTCTTGTCTACTGTTAACTTTATGACATATCAATATTAGATATTCCATTGAATGTGTCAAGTTGAAACACAAAGGTGGCTTAACCAAGGGCCACGCAGCAAGCAGTGAAAAAGTGTGAATGGAAGCCTAGATCTCTTGAAGGCAGGTGTGATGTTTTTACCATAAAACTACAAATTGATCTTCAAGTTCCAGTAGCCAGAGTGCTCTACTCTGGGTCCACTGTGAGGACACAATTCCTGCCAGCAAACCATCTCCAGCATGAGCTCCTCTCTCCATGGGTCCACAGGCCAGGAGCCTGCTCCAACGCGGGCTTCTGATGTGGCCACAGCTCTTTTGCAAGGCTGTGGGAAAGTTTTTCTGTTGTTTTGTTTTAATTATTTTTTGAGCCTGGTATGCCTGTAGCATACTTGATGTGTAAAAGGACTCAGAAAGACTTTATATGTTGCTTGTCAACTGTCATCATTGTAGAAAAATAATGAAATTCAGGAATTGTTTGAGAAGCTAAGAAAGTAACATAGATACCAATGCAGCTGCATGTTGTAATATTGATGGAAGAGTCACCCTTTGCAAATGGAAAGGAGGGGTGTTATCTGTCATCTGTTTTTTCCCCTCTTATTCCCCTCCGTGATGATAGGAAGGAAAGAGAAATAAATGGATACCCTTTCCTTTTTAAAAGGATAATGTGTTTCTGGCTGTAGAGAAAGGGAAATTGTATCCGTTCACTTGGATTATACCCGTTTTTCAAATAAAGCTGTGAAATCATTTCTGAAGGTATATTATCACAAAATAGAAACCCAGAATCTTATTTTCTGGCTTGATTTTTTTCCAAGGATATTTTATTATTGCAAGGCGATTACTCTCCTCAGTTGCCTCCATTCTGATAAATAAAATAGTGGTGAAGTAGATGTTCATGAGTTGTGAACAGTCATCGAGCATGACAATTGAGGGAACAGTGCAGGTTTTTATAGGATCAAATATAGTTATTTGATTGCTGGTGATGGATGAAAATACCCAGATTTTCTTTATTTTTTCTTTTCTAGAGCTGTCTAGTGGTTTGTTATATCTTGAAGTTGTTCAAAATGCATATTTATTTCTAGTCAGTGCAAATTATTAACCCTGTTTTGAAATTCTCTATTTCCTTTCTTCCTCACAAAATATAAAGAGGGCATAAGGTATGAAAAGTTGAAGATTAACTCTCTGAACACTGAGAATCAATGAAAAAAAGTATTAAATATTGAAGAAATGAGACCTGGTGCTTTTTAAAGAAAGATTAAAATATAAGTTGCAAGCCTGACTCCTTACAAAAGAGCAACATGCATAAAGGGACAAAAGGCTCTGTTCACTCACTAATATTCATATAAGACTTCATACATTGACCCTGAGATCCTTTTTGCTGGACAATTTCTTTGTAAGTAGTAGAAGAGGTTGGTGTAGAGTGGTACTCAGAATGCACTATGTTTCTCTAGGAACTTATGTCCTTCTGTCTTTCAAATAAGTCTAGGTTACCTTGGGAGAAAGCCTAGGCGTAGCACAGAGTTAGGTTGTATTGTGCAATTATTTTAGCTTTCTTATGCAGAGATATAGAAGAAAATTTTACATCTCCAGTGGAAATATAACAAAAATTAGTACCTTTGATTTATCTGCGTTCAAATCAATATTCAGGATCATAAACAATAACCCAATATAAGTAACTCATCAAGGTCTCCACTTTTCCGTGTTTGAGCTTGAAATAAGGTTCCAATGAAATTCCTCTGTATAGTATTTTACCTAGATGACTATATATCTCCTATACTTATGTAATAAACTTGTATCCTGGGCAATGTGATTTATAGAAGGGCTAAACAAAGGAAAAAACCCAGAACTGGTAACACAAAGCTAAGATAATTAAAAATAGAGATTTTCTGATCTGCATATGCTAAATAAATAGTCATTAAGGAACAAAAAAGCTGTCTTCTTTTGAAAATTGATTCTCCTCCCCAGTATCCAGACTATGTATGGGTTTATTTGCTATTCCATAATTCTGTAAATTGCTGTTGTGCATTGCTTTGGTGTTGGTGGTTTTTTTACTAGTAATTTTCTTACTATAAATAACAGTAATGGCGTTAGTCCTAGACAAGTGCCTCCTGACAGCAGCAGTGCATATTACATTCATTAGCCAAAATGTGACCTCATCTGTTCCTTGCAGTTTCTGGTATCAAATTAAAACTTCTCATTACTGTAAATTTAGATCATTGCACTCTTGCTCAGGTAAGTTTATAGCTTAGCTATTCTGTTTTCCCTTGAGCATTCATTGCAGAGGTTGTGCAGAGCAGCTGTGTTGACTCCCATTGCTCCCTCCAAAGAGGGGATAAAATAGCAATAGCTCTGCCAGGGGTGGGTATGTTCTGGGTAGCCACCCCTACACTGTCAGAAAAGACCAAAACCAGACACCACAACTTTACCAACTTAAAAGAGAACATAAATAAATGAGATTCCTTATTTCTGTAATAGAAGATAGGAGGTATATAAAAAGTGAATTTTTCATGCTTTGGAGACATACTGATCAGGCAGTACCAGTGCTTGTAACCCATTAAGAGAGGCTGTCAGGAGCATTACAGAAAGCCAACGTGGTTAAGTGACAGCATGAAGATTACTAGAAATGAGAGCTCAAACGTCCAAACCTGGAGTGTATCCAAATGAACTACAAAAAGCATTACACAGCTGGCCAATTAATTGTTAAAGCAGAATTAGAAAGAGCAAAGTAGAGCTTGAAGAGCAACTAACCAGAATAGATTCTGACCCATCAGGATCAAAAACCTTGCCAAAGACCCCAGAGCATGAAGCAAATGTGCTAGAAAGAGAATAGAAGGAATCACTTCCACTTTGTGGTTTATTTTACAAAAAAGTGACATGCTCGGGTGTGGATATGCAAGAGAGGGTTCTGTAGACATGTCTTTGTGTTATAAACTTGATCATAGGTACTTCAGACCCAGCTACATAGAGAATAGTTACTCAAGAGCCCAAACGCGACCTAAGGATGATACAGCTGAATTATTAATGGTGGTCCATAAATACCAAAATGGGAATCAACAAATAAGGGTTCTTTCATTCCTTGTAAAATTTCTAGTTCCATTCATGTATTCTTCTTCTTCTCTTATAAGCTAAATGGCCTTCACATGAAGTGAAGGTGTTGGGGGTTGAGTCTGTCCCTGACAACATATAGCTGTCTTGGAGCAAGACAAGCTTGAATCTGCCAGTGCTTACCCTTCAAATAAATAAATAGCTGACATCTGGCATAGAGATCAAGACTTACTGATTTAATCCCCCCAATATAAGAGATTGTTTTGTTAAGATTGTGTAAACAACAGCTATCTCTAAGGTTTTGAGTTTTAACGTAGCGAGATTAAAGTAGGATAAGAGTTTTAGATTTAGGTTGTTTTTCCTGTCATTATGTTTGATTATGATGTGCTTTATATAAATCTGCAAATGCAAAAGGAAATAAATTGCAAAATGTTTTAGCAATGACTTCTGATAGTCAAAAATGTATATGGGACAGATGGTGTTAAGCACATTATATAATATGTGTCCACAAAAATAGATAATAATCAAGAAAAAGAACAGCAGTAGCCTTCTAACTGTAATTTACTGGATTAAATTTGTGTCCAGGGCCACACAATGGGAGATACCTCACCATTTTCTTTCATTGCTTGATTGTCCTGACAAAACTTGTGGAATGCAATCCCAGTGATTTATGCAAATTCTTGTATCAGCTACAGCAGCTTCTTGAAAACTTTTTGGCATTAAGGTCTCCTGTGCACATGTGTACACAAGCACACACCCAGATAGTCCTGTCTAGTAAGAGGAAGGAGGGGACAGGTTCTCTTTGTGCTTAAGAACACAGTATGCAGGAAAAATAAGATGTTTATCCTTCTACAGCTCAGTTCCTAATCTCTAATAGAGACCGTAAACCATGTTTACTCAGGATAAGTGAATTCCTGACAACTTTGAAACCCACTGAATTTTGCCACATGTATGTGCTAGCTCATACAATTCTCAAATGTAATTACAACTCTGAAATGAAAAATAAAAATATTCATATATGGCAGCATTATCATAATTCTTATAAGAACTTCTCTCATTGTTTCCTCTTAGTTGCCTTTGGGTTCTTCTGGTTTGCTGTTTTCCTTCGTGTTTGCTACCATTGCCAAATTGCCTAAATATTCTTATTGCTAAAGAAATGTGAACCAGCCTACTGTTTATTCTAGTTTATTCCAAGAGTCCTCCTTTTTTTGCGGTATTTCAGATTCTTTTGTTGTTCATTTTCAGTACATATCAGAAGTTATGCAAGTCTCCTTATGGTCTTCTATTATCTGGCATGTTACTATTATTTCTCATGATATTGCATTGTTTCGCAGCTGCAAAGGTGTTCTTAAAAAGAAAGGTGGACAAACAGCCATCAAAATGTGTTAGGCCTAGTTCTAGTGCTTTTTGTGATAAGATATATTAAAACACTTGATTTTCTTCTAAATTTAAATATTACTGGAATTCCCCTTCTGCAGTTTTTTTTTTCTTGGTATAATTGTTATGCTGTCTGTTTTTCAAAATCTCAAATTCAAACCTCGGGTTTTGTTCTCTTGACCATTCTGCTTCTACTATTTCTTAGTTGATCTGTAGTTCCTCAGTAAGTCTTTATTTTCTCACCTGGTTACATTCCCTTAAAATTTTATATTTGATGAAAGCTAAATAGGAATACCTCATGAAGATCTGGTCATGTTCACAGATGTTATTTGCTTTGAAAACCATCCTGGATTCAGAACACTTCTTCCTTTCCCTCTTCTCCCCTTATCCTTGTTCTTTAAAAGTATGGTAGTTTATTTCTTTTTTCCCCAGAATTTCTTTCAAAAGAATTTAAAATAGTGATCTCAATGTAGTATTTTCTAATGAACCCAATGAATGTGTGTGTGATTAAGTTAGTTTTGAATAAAATATTTCAAGTTTTTATCTGCATAATTACAAATTATTGCTCTTTTTGAGGTGGAAAAATGTGCCCAAATGTACTTTGTGTGGTTTTTACATCCCTATTTTGCTGAGTCTTCCAAAGCAGAGATAACTAAATCCCCCTGAAATGTGTATCCTTGGTTTTTTTTTTCTCATTTTGACATGTAATTATCTTCAAATATTTGTTTACAGCACTTTCAAGTAATATCTTGTAGCAAAATCATGTGGCTGGTATGGGAAGGTTATGAAGGACATTGCTTCCATAGGCTGCTATTACTCAGCCAATGAGATTAAAATGAACGTCATTTAAATGAATAACTGTTAGCAAAATTGCTACAGTTCTGTCACCAAAGAAAAGGATTTGCAGTAATTATCAGATGCCTCTTAAAATACAGAAGTATTTGAACAACATGGTTGTTCAAACCAAGCATTCCGTGTACCAGAAAGCAAATTGCAGGGATAATTGGAGCTGTGCTGGTAATAAAGCTGTTAATAGAGTCTGAGCACATCAAAGGGCAGCACACAAACTAATAAAGCAAAATCTTTTCCGACAAAGATTGTATTAAGGCAATAACATCTTCTTTCCTTAACAACGTAATGAAGAAATCTACAAGCTGAGCATGCTGACAGGACTTCGAAGTCCTACAAATATGGACCTAAAATGTATAAGTGATCCTGTGGGTCCCTTCTTTTATCCATTCATCCATCTAAACCTTTAAGTCACAATGTATTAATTTGAAGTGTAAATTCACAGGTTAAATAATGAAGCAGTGTCAGTGTGTGGTGTTGAATTCCTCAAAAGTGGCATCAGTGGCTGAATCAAAGTATAAAGAAAGGAAATAACGGTAGGAAAATTAAAGATAATCTTTACTTGTAACACAAAGCAACACCAAGACCTGTTAGTGGTGGTTCTTATATGAAGATCCATGTACACTTTAATACAGTAAATTCGTAGTAGTAGTAGTTGAGTGTGTGTGTACAGTTTGGCAGCAAAGGGACACTCTGCCCTTACAAATCAGCTGTTTAAGCCTGTATTCTCGTTATATTAAGTTTTAAGCTGGAAGACCAAAATCTTTTCTTGGAAAAAATAATATTGGATAGGGGAGAAGTATTTAAAATTTCAGCAGAGGAGAAAAAAAAATATAGTGTAAAACTTCCAAAATGTCATTGAACCATAGAACAATTCAGAACCTCTGGAGCCCATCTAGTTCATGCACCTGCTCAAAGCAGCATCAGTCAGATCACATTGCTCATGGTCATGTCCAGTTGTTTTTTTAATATCTCCAGGACTGGAGATTCCATGACCTCTAGAAAGCTAAACAAGAAGTCCTGCACCTGCAGGTGGTAACCAAAGCAGTAAAAGAGGCTGGGAACTGAATGTCTGGAGTGCAGCTCTGCTGGAAAGGGCCTGAGGATCCTGTTGGGCAGTGAGCTGAGCTGAGCCAGCTGTGTGGCAGCAATGAAGGCAAACCATGTCTTGGAAAGCTTCAGGAGAAGTATGGGCAGCAGCGTGAGGACTCTCAGCCTAGAAGGCTTCTCCGTACTGAGCCAGACCTGTAATATTGTGCCTAATTCTGGTCCACTCACTGTTCAAGACAGGAAAAAACTCCAGAGAGTGTCAGTGAGGAAGCTGGAGGTTGGAGAAGCTGAGGCAGGACTGAAGGAGCTCAATTTGCACTAGTGAGGAAAGAAGGCCTCGGGGCAACTAATTACAGCCTTCCAATTTTGATAAGGTGGCTGAGATGTTCTTAAGGATGCTGAGGAGAAGGACAAGAGACAATGGGCAGAGGTTACTTCAGGGGAAATTTGCTTGATATAAGGAATAAAAAGGGAATAGCCAACTAATGTTTAGAACAACTAAACGTGAGAGCAGGCTAAGCAGAGAGGTCACTATTTCTTCACTGGAAATCTTGAAGACCTAGCTTGGCAAGGCCCTTTGTAACCTAATTGAAGAGCGTGCTTTCAAGGTGGATCAGATGATCTCCAAGACTTTCGTCCAACACAGACTGTTCTGTGAACTATGAAGTTTATGTCACTAAAGTTGATACTAGCTTAATTGATATATTCCTGTGCTGCATGTATTGTGTCAAACTGGTCTTGCCCTCTCCTGAGTATATTTTAGTGATGAAAAAAATATACTTAATCTTCCTAGTGTCTCTTAAAACAGTCTCAGGAGAACTTTTCTTTGAACTGCTGTGGTGTTACTGCTTTACAATAGAGGATATGATGGTCTGTGTGTCAGTTATGTATATTCTGCTTTTGCCATGGAAATCTAGCCATGTTTTGGCAAAGTTCGAAGCCTTGCAAACCTGCATTTTGTGCATACTTTTTAGAAACATTTCTGACTTTGACAGCTAAAATGTTTCATGTCATCTGTAAAGCTTTGAATGTGATGGAAATTCAGATAATTTCCTCTCTTGAGTAATGGAATATGTTTCCCCCGAGTTCTTTCAGGGCTAAAGACTGGTAATAATTTTAAGAACTGCTTGTCATTATTTTTATAGACTAGTATAGGGACAGGTGTTTGAGGTGAGATCATGGAGCCATTCTCTGTATGTAAATCCTCTGACACTTGGTCACATGGAAAGGAAAATTATTGAATTAAAACTTAAGAGAAGAAATAGACCAAATGTTAGAGCATGGGAGAAAAATAAAGGAATAAATGTTATGACACTCTATGAAGCACCTTATCCTTTGGATAGCTGTGAGAAACACCAAGGTCAATGGAAAGCTGGCTGCTCAAATAATTGCTATGAGAAAGGCTGAAGCAAAGAACAGGATGGGGAGATTTTGAAGAAAATATATATTACTAAAAGTAATAAATCTATTTTAATTGACTTCAGAAACCCTGGGAGACTGGTGCAGAGATAACAATCCCAACAATGAGAGGGAGGTGAACAAGCAAGCTGAGAGCATGGACACAGTCTGTCACTTCAGCTCAACTATACCTGGTAAAGAAAGTCTGTACAGCAGGACAGGTGTGCATTAACAGAAAGCAAGGAGAGATTGTTCAGGCTTTTACACCCAAGTAAATTGCTCTCGAGTAACACTATCTCATTTGTTCCAGCAGCTGGGAGATGTTCACTTCTCAGACACGGCCCAGGAGAGGCTGGTTCAGAAATAAGAAGAGCATATGTTTGGAAGTGAGGGTTTCAATAGCAGGGACCCTGATGAAGCTGGGTGATAGGCACTTAGGAGGGGAGAGACTGGAATTGAGGTCTCTGAAGCAGGTCCTTATTGGTCCTTGGGGAGAAATCAAGAAGAAAGAATTGAGCTAGAATGTAAAATGGCAGGCCTTGCTGTGGAGATTCGCACTCCCCTTTTTAATGAAAGTGAAAAGGAGAATCTGGATGTCTTAAATTCAAATCAAAAGTTTAAAGGACATATTTTTGACTTTTGTGTGTTTTCACCATGCAGTTCCTGCCAATATAATCTCCACATCTCAGAAGCAAGGAAGGTGTAAAGAAAAAATTGATATTTGTGAAACTGTCTGTGTGAAATATACTTGTGTGATGACCATTACAGAAGAACCTTAAGAAGTCAGGTTGTACCATTAAGTCAGAAAAACATTATGAATTTATGACAGTCAAACAAATTTATAAAGCCTCTACTTAGCAGAATGGTATTCATCATTTATTCTGTAGTGAAAAATAGTTTTGGAAAATCAAATGCAATCATATATTTATAACAATGTGTATCATAACACGTGTAGAATAGGTGCCAATAAACATAAAGGTACTTATTTGTCGTAAGATACAGAGTAGGAAGGCCATAAATCAGACTCACTGGGGCCCACTGCCATAAACAACAAGAGAATGGTAAACTAGGCCTATGGAACTAGCAGTCAAAGTAATATTGAGGTTTTCCTTTCCTAGCCTTCAGCACTTGACTCTGCATTTGTATTTTTTCCAATATTTTGTGCATCTCTTTTCACTATTCAAGTGTAGAAAGTAGGTATACTACATAAATAATAAAAGTTCATAATAAAAGTTAAAGACCTAATTATCTAGACTGCAGTTTATAACACCAGTAAAAAAAAAAAATTATGTGAGGATTTTAATTTTTTTCCTAATGACGACATTTTCCCTTGAAGCTTCTCTGGATTATGTATCTGTGTTGCTGGGGAATGTTTACCATATTGCTGTGGAAATGGGAAGAGGCCTGGACCTTTCTGCAGTAGCTATAAAAGGAAGCAGACAGGTACTAACAGCAGGATATGGTGTATGAGGGAGGGCAAACAGGTTTGTATCTGTGGTTTGCTTTCTCTTAATAAAGGGAGATGAAATATAATAAGTCTTATGAGTACTAAGTTTCATTTAAGGTTTGATTTGCTCAGAGTAAGGGAGGCTTTGCAATGTAAATAAAGAGCAATTTATTATGAAAATTAGCACAAAACTATCTAATTTTTACTTCTTCATAGAAGGAAATTTGAAATTCAAATCACTGGCTGATGAAGGTTATTAAAAATGCATTAGAGTTGAAAATGTAACTGTATGTAATTGTCATAATAGATACTCAAAATTAATTTATCCCCAATGACAATTAAGCTAAAAAGAATTTTCAAATTATCAGCCAACAAATTTCAGTTAATTTTAGAAACAAATAAAATGAAAACATTTCCAAAAGTTTGTAAAAAATTAAAATTGTTTTAAAATAGTCTTAAAAGAAGGGTTACATTTCTCTTTAGAGTCATTCCTTTTCTTCTCTTGCAAATTACTTCACTCTTGCAATTTTCTTTTACCTCAGGTTCTCTCTACTGCATTTTTCTCTCTTTCACCTTTTTGTCCCAGAGAAGTCTGGACCACTTTGAGTGTATGTGTACACACACATGCACAGGCATGGGCTGAATTTAGATTAAACTAAACTAGTTCATTTTCCCTCTATACCTGGTAGTTTTCCATCTAGTTGATGCATTTTTCAGATGAGCATCCAGGGATCTCATAGGTCATCTGGTGCTATTAATAGTTCCTCAAGAATATCTGAAATGGCTATAATATATATGTTTATTTTTAAGAAAAGCACCAAAATGCCAGTTTTGGCGTTATTGGATTGGGATGGGAGTTATTTTTAAAGACACTGAGGCATATTTGCAGCCTTTTTAAATTAATGGGGGGAAAGATTTTCTAAGTAATACTACTTTTGTGGTGGGTGTGTAAGTATTACTGTCTTCTAAAAACAAGACAAACCAGAAACTGTAGGCTAGTGGATATGTCTGTGGTTGTGCTTGTACATGTACACACTTGGGCTTGCACCACTTGCTGATGTCCATGGCCAGCAGGGTGTCTGAGCCCCCAGCTGAGTCCTGTGCTTGTGTGTGTATTCCTCCCCTTATGCCAAAGGTGAGAAAGCCAAGAATAGGGAATGTGAAGATAAAGATGTCTCTTCTCTTTTCCTGGCTAATGTAATTTATTTTTTTCTGAATATACCTGTTGATAGTTCAGCAGATGCTCAGCATCTGAGAGGTTCTTAAAATCTGCATCATGAGTTTGTTCTCAACTGTGACTTTTTCCCCCCTGTGAGTGTTACTTTAGAGGTAAGCCAGACTTTGTCACCTGCTTCTGACGCCAGGCTCCCCCATGGTTTCAAGATCTGGCTAAAGAGAGCTACAGCTGAAATTAAAGGCTTTCACAGATTGAAACAGATAGGAAGGGGAATTACACCTGGGGGTCAGCCACTGGCATCATGTACAGCATAGATACAGGCATAATAATTTCTGTGCGTTGAAAACCTAGGGTTACTTGAATCCTCTAACACTCCTGACCCGGTTTGTCAATGCAGTGAGATTTCATGGTTAGGGTTTTAACTTGCAGTTTAGCAGGAAGAGTTATATATACACATCACTTACTGCATTCAAGCAATTACTGCATGTAAGTGATTTGTTTTCAAATTTAGTCTGTGTTAATAAACACTTATTTTTAACTGAGCTGATCTAACAAGACAATTTTGGAAGCTATTGCAAATCAGCTGATTTAAGTAAACCAAGAGGAAAATTTAAAGGGAGTTTTGGAAAAGGAGGTTTCTCCTTTTCTTTCTACTCAAAGATCAGTAACATATTCCTTTAATTAACCAGTACCTTTGGGTCAAAAATGGAGTAGATCTGGATATAATCATGTGCTTTGTGAATGTTAAAAGTGAAAACTCTGAAAACTGGAGATGGATTCTAACTGTCCAGTATATTTTAGTCGCCTCACAAGGATATTAGCACTCATCTAATGATCTAATGTTCATAGTGAAATATTGCATAAGTATTGTTTGCATGCCTACAAACTCTAGCAGGAAGTTTGATATTGAAAGCATTTTTTTTTAATTGCAGCTGAAATTTGAAAGGATAATTACGAAGCCTATTTTATTTCAGTTGTGAATCATCTTCCCCCTCTGCCATCTCTCTAGCACAATGTTATTTTTCAAGTGTGCACCTGGGTTGCAAGTTAGAAAATGTGTGTTGTTTTGGTATTAAGGCCTTAGTTTAAATTTTGTTAACATTCACTTTTACTAAAGGTGGTATTTTTCCCCTTTTATTTTAATGCACACACGGTAGCCTGGAATTCAGATTTCTCTTCAAAATGAAGGGTTAGATTGGAAAATGTATTTCAAAGGATCTTTAGGATAGCAAGGAAATGGGATTGAGGAGAACTGGGATTTTTGTTCTGTAAATGACTGTACAAATACCCTGTGAAGTGTGAATGGATTTTTTCAGTATGCATTTTAAAATCCTAATTAAGACATTTGTTAAGGGAATAGGTCCATATACACATGAACTGATCAGTTTTTAACTATCACTTCCAAACACCAGGCTACCAGCCAGAACCAGAATAATCCCAGTAGGCTGGTTGATTTTATGGGTTAGGCAGCTGCTCAATCCTGACACTATTACAGCAGCATGACTTGAGAGAAAGTAACTTGGCTTGGAAAAATCCCTACATCTCTGCCTAGTAAAGGCAGCTGATATGACTTTAATATGCTTACTCTGCCCTGCTAGGTTTGATTTACCAAAGCTATCAACTAATTAAGCACTTAAAGTGGCATAGCAAGAGCTACTTGAGGAATATTGTTTTCCATTCTTAATTTTTTTAGATTTCATTGAGACAAAATAAAGAGTTTGTAACTGTTTGTGAGGTAAATGATCAAGTTAGTACAGCATGAAACTGGATACTCAAGTTGTAGCCCATATGAAAGTCAGGTGTTCTAATACTTAGAAATAGTAAGACTTAAAGAATGGAGAGAGTTATAACTAGTGATAATTTCTCTTTCTCTTGCATTTATTTAAATTTTGAGAAATCAAAGTAGTTATTTTATTTTGTATTCAGTCTAAAGTTGCATGATGTCATGTACATTTTCCAAAACTGCTGAAAAATTCAAACATACTAATTTTTTTTTAATCTCATTTTTATCTGGAAGGTAAGAAGGAATTATTCATTGTCCTTCTACTATCAGATCTACACATATTTCTTCCCATCAAAGTTTATTTTTTTTTGCCCTGACATTACTGCTTTATATTTAGCCTGATTTATTTTCAATGTATTAATTAATTCTGCCCCTTTTTAAAATTTTTATTATGTACTTTTTCAGTTAACAGACAAGATTCTTATGGCTTTTATAGGTGTGGTTTCCATTTAGAACTTAGAGGACTGAACATTTACTTGGTAGAAGTTTCTTAAACACTTGCTCCTCTGAAATAACAGCTGGAGACCCGCCCTAGAGACATAATGTGGAGGTTGATATGCCACTCCTTGGCAAAATTCCTGGAGAGTGTTGTTACCATAACAACTCATATTCCAAGGGTAAATCCACATGCAGAGATGGGGAAAACTCTTCTGTTCTCTTTCTGAACTAATTTGCTCTTTTATGATCCATTCTTTCACTTCTCTGATCTTGGGATTTCTCTTCTCCCTTATTATGTTCCTCTTGTAATCTTGTGGTTTAAGATTTGCAGTTCTTTCATGAAATAAGTTTTTTTCTTCTCCTTTTTTTTTTCTGCCTCTTAGTACATTTTTACCTTAAGTCTTTTTCTCCAGTCTCTTGCATCTCCTTGATCTATTGCTGGTTTTGTGCAATATATGCTGATGTCATGGAAATGTGTTTCATCTTAAATACTATGAATGGCCTAATCTCAAAGGGTTTGCCCAAACCCACAAAGGTCCAAATATCCTTGCAGGTCTGTTAGCATCCCTTTCTTAGACTTAGAAGTTATTTCTTGTGAAAGGTTCTCTTGTCCAACCCCTGCTCACAGTAGACCCACCTCTGAGGTCAAAGGTCTGAGCCAACATGTTTGCACAGGGTGATATCCAGTTGACTCTCCGGGGATGGAGATTGCAGGGCCTCCCTGGGCTGCCTGTCCCACTGCTGGAGTGTCTTCTTGGTGGAAGCATTGCTTCTCATATGCAGCCTGGACATCTCTTGTCTCAGTTTATGCCCACTGTCTGTCTTCCTCCCACCAGGCACAGCTGTAAAGAGCCTGGCTCCATCTCCTCGATTGCCTCCCTGCTGGCACTGGGGGGACTGCAGTTTGGTGCCCCCAAAGCCATCCCTGCTGCAGGATGGAGAAGCTACTGCCCTCAACCTCTCCCCCACCTCCCCCACCACAGAGCAAGTGGTCCAGCTCTGGCTGTCCTGGGGACCCTCTGCTGAACTCTCTTTGTCATACCAATTTCATTGGAGTCCCAAAACTGGGCAGAGTATTATAGATGTGATCTAATGAATACTAAGTAAAAAACAAAAGTCACTTCCCTTGATGTATGGCCTGTGCTTCTGTTAATGCAGCCATTTCCCCAGTCCCAAAGGTCTTTATGCTTGTCAGGCAGCACACTGCCTCTTCTTAAGAGCCCAAATCACGTCCAGCTCGATCCAAAGCTGTAACAAAACTTCTACTCTGTGGCAATTGGATTTAGCAATGTTGAAGGAGCCACTGCTAGCTGCAAATAATATGACTGAAAACTGAGCTGGAGGCAGGTGTTTAGGTGCTTTGAGATCCTGTCTGTGGTCCTTTGATCTGTAATGAGCCAACATCTCCTGTTCTCCTTTTGCAGACTGGAAACAGTATGTTGGTGCCTCCTTTGCCCTTTTCTTGCTGTAATAGTTAACATGGCCCTTGCTTTTTACATCACTCTCTTATTGTTGCCATGTTGTTTCTGGTTTGGGGTTTGGTTCTTTACTGTCTGGGCATCACTCACTGGGGTCCCTGCTCCTTGCCCCTGTGTTGGCTTTTGCTCTGTCACATTACTGCTTGCGTGGTATGACACAACAGATGGTCATATGTGGGCCATTATTAAGAAATAAGAGGATAAATGATTGCATTTTATAGCTCTCTCTTCTGCTTCTATTTTTTCTGGTTAGAACTTAAATGACAGGAAGGTAGTGTGCGACGCAAAACAGAAACTCATTTATGTAAATTCAGACCTTTTCCTCTGCCCAGGCAATTTCCAGGACTCTACGCAGTGGAAATAACATTCAGTAGATAGAATTGCAGAATCATTTCCCTTCGAGTTTCATATGGGAGGCACATGTTTCGAAGAATTCAGATGAGATATAGCCCAGAATGGGGCACTTAAGATTTTATTCATGATTTTTGTGGGTTTCATCTCTTTTGGACCTCCTTTCTTATTTACTGTGGAACCATAATTTTTGTAGTGGTGCAAATATAATAAGTGATTTGGAAGTAATATTTCTGTAATTGTGAAAGAGTTATCTCATCTATTTAAATGTACAATTTCAACACCAGACCCCATGATGTGTTATATATGTACAGTCTTTACATGTCCATGTAATACCAAAGGAAATCCTAGATCTTCAGCTGCATGGCTAGAATAGATTTTTAGTACAAGAGGCAAACAAAAAAATGTCCAGTGTATGTCAATAGTGAAGTGTGGTAAATTAAAGAGAAAGTGTATTGAATTGTTCCTAAAATCCTTCCTCTTTGAAAAAAATAAGTGTAGTTCCAAAGAAAGTAATCATAAGAGAAAAATTACATTTACTGTTAAGAAGCAATGCATCACAGTTAATATGAGCCTTTGTTTAAATTAAATGTATTTTGGAATTTAATAGCTTTTCACATCTAAGAATATAACTATGATACTGAAATGATAATGAAACACTGAAACATTTTAAAGGATAGATGTTTGAAGATGCATTGACAGTAACAGTTTCATAATATAAAATGTTTTGCTAGTATAATGAAATTGTGATCTTGTAATTATTTCCTGTTATTTACCTCGGTAACAAATGATCTTTCAAAAAGAGGACTTTAGGTTGATAGATAAGCAAGGGCTAAAGTGTTTTCAGAGAGACCAGAAGTTTGTTTCTAGAAAGCTATAATCTGAACTTTTCTGGCTCGAGAGGTAACTGTCCACTTCAAAACCTGGGTGTGCTTTTCAGAGATCTTATATTCCCTCTAACAATCCTAAATCATTTCCTTGATCGTCAGCCTATACCTGTGTATCCTGCTTGGATTTAGGCTATGCCTACCTGCCACCGAAGGCTTTCTTGTATTAGTAGTTTTCCAGCACTTCAGTTGTTTACTACAAATCTGCAGCATGACTTTACTGAAATTAAACTACAGTTGGTGTAGCTAGAGACAAGTGGAGTAAGACTTCTGAAATCTATCAGGATGTTTTTCGGATGGTTTCCAAGTCTCTTGGCAGAGACATGCACTAAAACTGGTGCAGACCAATCCTTTAGTGTTTCTTGTAACTCAGTCCCCTGGAAGCTGACAGTGCTTGCGCATTCTGGTAGGGAATAGGGAATTGAAGGAATTCCGTATTAACGTCAAAATTAGGATCTTCATGCGGAAAGGTAACTTCAGGTTTCTGTGGACCTCTTAGGTTACAAATTATTATCATAAGACTTCAAGGAAATGAAGATTTTTTTTTTTCAAATTGAGAGCATAAGCTAAGTACTTCCTCTGATCCTCTTGCCTTTTTGACCATATAGCATGAGATTTGTTAACAGTTCCTTCCTTCAAAGGAGTCCTTCTCAGTTTCTGCTCTTGTTTTCAAGGTTGATGTTCTGCTCTATATTTCATTAATTTATTTTTTTTATGGTTGATCCACCCAGATGTGGCTATACAATATTTACAAGGTATTGGTAATTATGGACTTTATTATTCCTATATAACATTTACTAAAAGAAGCAAGTAGAAGTGTGTGTGTTCTTTCAGATGAGATGTTACACTAACACAAAGCAAGTTAAAATTTTGGGCTTATTTGCAGACCAAGATAAAGAAAAACAATGAGGATGAGAAGAAGCGCATTGCATTACTTGAAGCAATATTTGGATGATTCATGAATGATCAAGATATATGAGCAATATTGTCAGAAAGCTTATTATAGGATCTCTCACATTCTCGTCCAGTGCTTGATGTATATCTGTAAAGATATTTTACATTTTGTTGAACAATCCGAACAACCCAAAAAATTATGTCCAGATCAAGTGCATTTCTTTTCAGGTGTGCTTAAAAGGGATTTTTGAGATGATCCAAATTCCTGACTGTGAGAGGAACCAAGTTAAAGTTACCAACACTGATGTGTAGCCTTGAGACCATGATGCAAGCCTAGCCTAATATAATTTTGAAGGGGTGAGATGCTGCCTTTACCAATCCTAGAAGTTATCCTGTCTAGCACCCCTTCAAGGCTATGTCCTTTTATCAAATATTAATGAGAAGTAAAGGACTTGGATGTCTCTGATATGGATAGCTATGCCAAGCCTCATCTCCCCTCCACCAAGAAAGAAAAAAAACTGTTTAATATGAAAAATAAAATCAAAAAGAAAGAAAGAAATCTTGGCAAAGTTTGGTAACATGTAAGTTTAGTAATTCTTCCACATCTTCTCATCAACCTGTGTTAAAGTGTAAAAACACTTTAAAGTGTTTTTAAAGACTGATACAAAAAAAAAAAGATCAAGAAACCAAATAGAAAAAAAACCAAACTAGGAAATGTATGTGTGGGCTACTGAGTGATGGACATATGAAGCAGGAATTATTGATGAGGAGTAGGAGAACTGAGAAATGGTCCAGGTGCTAAGAGTCCCTAGCACATACCGCACTGAGCAACATATGGAGAATGGCATTAAATGATAGCACCAATGTCTAGTAGAGAAAAAAAATTCTAAGTTAACATGCTGATGGTAGTGAAAAGTTAAAAGCTACATCATCATAGCTTAATAAAAAAGGATTTATTTCACCTACTGTAAGAAATTGAAAGATAAAAAATTGGCAAAAAATCTATTTGCAAGGTTGCTTACTGAGATGAAATATTAGGAATTTTATTCGTTGTTGAAGTTAATTTTGTTCTAGAGAGTTACAAGTGGAGGAAATAGGAAATCTGCTTTTCAAAGTGTTGGTTTGGGGTGTTTTCAGTGTTAACAAGCTTTTAGGCAAAGTATAATCCCACCATGGGAAAATGGAAAAATCTTTTCTTTTTTTTGGTTGGTTTTTGTTTTGTTTTGTTTTGTTTTGTTTTGTTTTGTTTTGTTTTTTGTGGAATGTCTAGGTAAGACTCTTACGTATGTAGTGGCACAGCAAGTTTTCCCCTTTTTATGTTTCTCTTACTGATGCAAGGTTAACAATGGTCTAGGTAGTTTCAGAATGATATTTTGTTGTTGTGAAGAACAAGAATATTTTCAGTGTTTCAGACTGAATTTTGTCATCAAGTTCATTATAATATCACAGGGAGCAAATTTTGGTATAATGTTCCTTGCTTTAAAAAGTAGATTTACCTAATGTACTACTCATAAAAAAGGAGAACTTTTTTCATTTTTTTTTCAATTCTGTTAGTCTTTTAAAACCTTCTTAAAATCTGCAAAGTGATGTTTTAAATTATTTCAAAGTAGTGCAATTTTTATATGTTTTCTTTTTGTCTTTTCAGTGCCTTTGATACTTTTCCCCTTTTAAAAATATTTTTTTTTAAATAATAGATAAAATTTAAGCCACAGTTTTAAAAATCCTTGAGATAAAACAATCTGGTTGCCAAAGCAAAGTTCATGTTTTCCTTCATACAAGATAATATAAACTCTCAGGTGTTTCTTTTTTAATTGCATATGTTCAGCAAGTAGAGAAATGACTCATGCTTAATTGGCATTAAATCCAGAATTCAGAATTTCATTAACTCAATTCTCTATCAATGGGAGGATAAATTTTCACAGTCTTGCCTCTTTCTGCTCTGATCATGGAGGGAAGCATACAGTGCAATTTGAAAAGATGAACATGGAAGCAAATATTCATCTATATTTGATATTGAAAAATACATAACCAATAGAAATACTGAGGGGCTTATTTGATATTATGGCTTTTCTAGTAGTTAATGTAAATTTGTGTTCCTGAAGTGTTCTCATTTCTTTTTCTGTTAGCTTGCCCAGTAAAATTATACTTCCTAAAATCTTTATAAATTTCCTATGCCCTCAAAATATTATAACTAAAATTATTTCCTTCAGTTCTTGTAAAACAGAGCATTTCAATGAGAAGGATATGATTTTTGAAAAAAAAATAAATGGTTAACTGACAGAAATGCTTTGGCCACCCATGTTAAACCACTGAAGTATTTGTCTAGGAAATAAGTGTCTCACAATATCTCATGGTATTTTCAAGTAGATCCATTTTTCATGGAAAGGTGTACACTAGAGGGATATGATTTTTGTGTGAGACTATGAATTGCTCAAAAAACTTTGTCTTAAAGAAAGAAGGTAAAAGTCAGGGAGTTTGGAAGAGGCAATTCATGTAACTTTGTCACATTGGAGTTATAAGAAGTCTTGTGCTGTCTAGGGAGGTGGTATAATTCCAGAGAGAAGGGAAAATCAATATGTATTTAAAACAAATCCCCTTTTTTCCTACATGGAGACTATTTTCCTCCACTTGCCTTGCATTTTGTTCAACTTAATCTCTCATATGGGTATCAAAAAGCAGCACATAAGAATTTGGGGGGGGTTTCATTCTCTCTTTGTACTGATTTGAAAGACAGGTATCTGTTAAGGAAGGCAGGAACCTCCCTTGGAATGGGAAATTGTAACGCCTCTCCCTCTGAATTATTATAAATTTGAAATCAAGAGGCTCTCAGGCAAAGATATGGGAATAAGAATAACAGTTTTTACTAATATCTGAAACAAGGATAACAAATAACAACAACTATAACGCTGACCAACAAACAGAACCAGAAACCCAGTGGCAGCCTGCTCGCCTTCAGGCACCTTTCCCTTTGTGCAGTTCCAGTCACAGCCTGCAGGGGCGCTCTGGGTGCGGTGATTCCCCGGTGCCTGCAGGGGCGCTCTGGGTGCGGTGATTCCCCGGTGCCTGCAGGGGGCGCTCCGGCGTGAGCTCAGGTAGCACACGGCAATGGCGGCTGCCCGAGGCACGGAGGGATGGAGGAGAGCCCTTGCTCCACAGACCCTCGGAGAGGTGACTGGTGTTGGTGCTGCAGCAGGATCCCCGGACACAGGGAGCTGGGACTTCAGGAGATCCTGGTGTGCAGGGGTAGCCCCGCTACAATGTAGCAAAAAACTCAGAGCAGCGTGGAGGAGCGGGGGAGAGACAGGCTGGTGGCAGGCAGCTCCCGATGGGGGTAGAGACAAAAACTCACAGCAGACAGACCGGCAGCTCCGTGCTGGCTTCTCAGGGGCTGTGGGTTCAGCAGACAGCAGCTCCGACCATCCAGCTCTGAGGGGTCCCGAGCAAGAGAGCGTGACCTCCCCCCTGCCCTTGCTTTTTCAGTCTCCAAAATCTCGCGTTGTCAGCCCGGCTTCCATGAGAGGGATTCTGCCCCACCCCGCCAAGGAGAAAAGCTCTAGCCTTGTGCTTTGTTCTCTTAAGTACTCAGCTATTAGCTCAATCATTAGTCTCTTAGCAGTCCTTGGGAGAAAAATTCCTGAGGAAAAGAAATAACTCCAACCTCCAACATTTTCCACCCCGAATTTTTTTCCCATGCAAACACCTTACATCAAATTTAAACTTTCGAGGTATATACATACATGCAGATACAGATACAAGCACGGTGTCATAGGTAATTCACCCTAAAACAAGATCTCCTTGAGGTATGCATCGGGTCTCTCCATCCCTTTGCATCACCCACCAGGTTCAGCCTGGTCCCTGAGCAAAGACAACCCCCCGGATGGGATTGTCTTTGCTTGAGGAGAGTTAACCCAAACAGTCTTTCCCAGCATACCTCTCATGTGTACTACTGGAACCTTATCTCCATCTGTTGTTCGCAAGGGGTCAGAGTGGGCAGGCTCGGCCCGGCTGGAGGAACTTCAGGTGTTCACTAACCACGTGGCCTTTGCCAAATTAGTCTCCCAGTTCTTGAACGTCCCCCCACCCAGTGCTTTCAAGGTGGTTTTGAGCAGGCCATTGTACCGTTCAACTTTCCCAGCTGCTGGTGCATGATAAGGGATATGGTACACCCACTCAATGCCATGTTCCCTAGCCCAGGTGTTTATAAGGCTATTTTTGAAATGAGTCCCATTGTCAGATTCAATTCTCTCAGGGGTACCATGTCTCCAAAGAACCTGTTTTTCAAGGCCCAGGATGGTGTTCCGGGCAGTGGCATGAGGCACAGGGTAGGTCTCCAGCCATCCTGTGGTGGCTTCTACCATTGTGAGAACGTAGCGCTTGCCTTGGCGGGTCTGGGGCAGTGTGATGTAATCAATCTGCCAAGCCTCTCCATACTTGTATTTGGACCACCGTCCACCATACCATAGAGGCTTCACCCGCTTGGCTTGTTTGATCGCGGCGCACGTCTCACAATCATGGATCACCTGGGAGATACTGTCCATGATTAGGTCCACCCTTCGGTCTCGTGCCCACTTATAGGTGGCATCTCTGCCCTGGTGGCCTGAGGCGTCATGGGCCCATCGGGCTAGGAACAACTCCCCTTTGTGTTGCCAGTCTAAATCTATCTGTGCCACCTCTATCTTTGCGGCGTGATCTACTTGCTTGTTGTTCTGGTGTTCTTCGTTAGCTCGGCTCTTAGGGACATGGGCGTCTACATGGCGGACCTTTATGGGTAGCTTCTCTACCCGAGTGGCAATGTCTTTCCATTCATCAGCTGCCCAGATTGGCTTTCCTCTACGCTGCCAGTTGGCCTTTTTCCACCTTTCCAGCCAACCCCATAGAGCATTGGCTACCATACACGAATCGGTGTAGAGATAGAGCTTTGGCCACTTCTCTCTCTCAGCAATGTCCAGGGCCAGCTGAACAGCTTTGAGTTCAGCAAATTGACTCGACCCACCCTCTCCTTCAGTGGCTTCTGCAACTTGTGTGGGGCTCCACACAGCTGCTTTCCACTTCCGGTTCATCCCTATGATGCGACAGGAACCATCAGTGAAAAGGGCGTAGCACTTTTCTTCATCTAGCAGTTGATTGTATGTTGGAGCCTCCTCAGCCCGGGTCACTTGTTCTTGCTCCTCTTTGTCAGTGAGACCAAAGCTTTCACCTTCTGGCCAATTCGTAATTATTTCCAGGATCTCAGGGCGGTTCGGATTTCCAATGCGGGCGCGCTGTGTGATAAGTGCGATCCACTTACTCCATGTGGCATCGGTGGTGTGGTGGGTAGAGGGAGCCTTTCCTTTAAACATCCACCCCAGCACTGGTAGTCGAGGTGCCAGGAGGAGTTGTGCTTCAGTGCCAATTACCTCCGAGGCGGCTTGAACTCTTTCATAGGCGGCCAAGATTTCCTTCTCTGTGGGGGTGTAGTTGGCTTCGGACTTTCTGTAGCTCCGGCTCTAGAATCCTAGCGGTCGGCCTCGAGTCTCTCTAGGCACCTTCTGCCAAAGGCTCCAGGACAAGCCCTTGTTCCCGGCTGCAGAGTAAAGCACATTCCTCACCTCTGGTCTCGTCTTTATTGGGCCAAGCGCTACTGCATGAGTGATTTCTTGCTTGATCTGGGCAAACGCTTGTTGCTGTTCAGGGCCCCAGTGAAAATCGTTCTTCTTGCGGGTCACCAGGTAGAGAGGGCTCACAATCTGGCTGTACTCTGGAATGTGCATCTTCCAAAAACTTATGGCCTCTAGGAAAGCTTGAGTTTCTTTTTTGTTAGTTGGCGGAGACATCGCAGTGATCTTATTGATGACCTCCATGGGAATCTGGCGCTGTCTATCTTGCCATTTTACCCTCAAGAACTGGATCTCTCGAGCAGGTCCTTTGACTTTGCTTTTCTTGATGGCAAAACCGGCTTCCAGGAGGATCATGATGATCTTCTCTCCTTTCTCAAATACTTCTGCTGCCGTGTTCCCCCACACAATGATGTCATCGATGTATTGGAGATGCTCTGGAGCCTCACCCTTTTCTAGTGCAGCCTGGATCAGTCTATGGCAGATCGTGGGGCTGTGCCTCCACCCCTGGGGTAACCGATTCCAGGTATATTGCACACCTCTCCAGGTGAAGGCAAACTGAGGCCTGCACTCTGCTGCCAGAGGGATGGAGAAGAACGCATTGGCGATGTCAATGGTGGCATACCATTTTGCTGCCTTGGACTCCAGCTCGTACTGGAGCTCCAGCATGTCTGGCACGGCAGCACTCAATGGTGGAGTCACTTCATTCAGGCCACGATAGTTCACAGTCAATCTCCATTCCCCGTCAGGCTTGCGCACAGGCCAGATGGGGCTGTTGAAGGGTGAGTGGGCTTTACTAACCACTCCTTGGCTTTCTAGGTCGCGGATCATCTTGTGGATGGGGATCACGGCGTCTCGATTCATCTGGTACTGCCGGCGGTGCACTGTCGAGGTGGCAATTGGCACTTGTTGCTCTTTTACTCTCAGGAGTCCCACTGCATTTGGATTTTCTGATAGTCCAGGCAAGGTGTTCAGTTGCCTGATGCCCTCTGCCTCCACAGCCGCTATTCCGAAAGCCCACTTGAGTCCCTTTGGGTCTTTGTAATAGCCATTCCGGAGGAAGTCTATGCCCAGAATACATGGGGCCTCTGGACCAGTCACAATGGGGTGTTTCTGCCACTCCTTCCCGGTCAGGCTCACCTCGGTTTCCAACAAAGTTAATTGCTGTGATCCCCCTGTCACCCCGGCAATAGAAACAGGTTCTGCCCCCACATGTCTCGATGGTATTAAGGTACACTGCGCACTAGTATCAACTAACGCTTCATATTTTTGTGGTTCTGATGTGCCAGGCCATCGGATCCACACTGTCCAAAAGACCCGGTTTTCCCGTGCCTCTTCCTGGCTAGAGGCAGGGCCCCTCTAGCTCTGGTTGTCATTTCTTTCCTGGGCATACATAGTAGAGGTTCCCTCAAGGGGATCCGACAGATCGTCCTCCCTTCTGTGATATCTGGCATCGTGGTCACGGGAGGCCGAGGCAACCTTCACTTTAGCAGACCCCCTGCCTCGGTTAGTATTTCCCTCCTTGAGTTGCTGTACCCGTGCTGCCAAGGTAGCAGTGGGTTTCTTATCCCACTTCCTCATGTCTTCCCCGTGGTCACACAGGAAGAACCACAGCTCAGATCGTGGGGTGTACCCTCTCTCCCTGGCTGGGGGGCGCCAGGCTCTGTCTTTGGGGCTTGTGACTCGCACTGGTGCCGCACTCATCATCCTCATCTCCTCCCTCACCTCCCTCATCTCCTCTCTGAGGTATTTGGCCACAGCAGAGACCTGAGCCTGCATTGGGCCACTGATCATACTATCATAATTCCTGAGTTTGGTGGCTATGGAGCCCACTGTCTCTCGGTTGTCATCAGCATTAATTGTTGCAATGAAGACGGTGTATTGGGAGGGCCCTAGCTTTGCCAGATTCCACAACATTTGCTCTGTACACTTGACCTTGTCAAGGTCATTATCATGTTGTCCATCCCTCCCAAAGAGTACCTCCAATATTGCCACCTCCCTCAGCTGTTGGATTCCCTCCTCAAGGGTCTTCCATGGTCTTCTATGACGATACTCCTGCATTCTCTCCCTGTTGACAAACCTCTCTCTTACACTTATTAAAAGCCGTTCCCAGAGAGACAGGGGCCCGTCATCTCTTCCAAATACCCGATCAACCCCTGAGTCCTGGGACAAGAGTCCCAGCTGCCTTGCCTCAATACTATCCAGCTGCATGCCCATACCCATAAGGTCCCAGACCCGAAGTAACCAGGTTGTAAAAGGCTCACGACCCCGTCGCACAATGTCTTTTCGTAGATTACGGAGACTGTCATACCCCAGGGACTCAGTAGTGATTTCAATCCTTGGCCTCCCTACTGGTTGAGAGGGCTCTGCTTCCCCATCATTACTGGCTGCTCTGGTTTGACCTTAGTCTTCCTCTTTTCCACAGGGGCAACTGCTACTGGCTGTGGCTGCCCCTCTGATCTGACTGGAGCCTGAGCGGTGATAGCGTCCCTGGGTTCCTCTGCTGCCTCATTAGACTTTCCCTCTTTGGGGTACGGGAAGGGTTTCCCACCAGCTGGGCAAGTGTATTCCTTCAGCACTTGGCCCATCTCGCGTATCTCCTTCACCAGGACTCCCACCAAATCCGGGTGGGTTGTTTCTGAGGTGGGTTGTAGGGCTGTGTCAGACTCTGTAGCAGCATCCCTAGTGTCTGGGGCAATATCAGGTTCTGTGGCTGCACCCCTAGTCTCTGGAGCCATGTCAGGCTCTGTGGCAGCATCCCTAGTTTCCGGGGCCAGGTCACTTTCTGTGGCAGCATCCCTAGTCCTTGGGGTAGGTGTCAGGGTGGCTATCCAAGTCCCCCCTTATCCCTGAATGCTAAATAGAGTAGGACTATCCACAATGCCAGCCACTGTATGGTATCATTAGCATTTAGAGAATATTTGAACCCTTCAAAGATTGGTGGGATAGGCCCAAAGAGCTGGGTGAAGGGTTGTGAGAACATTTCTTTTGGTGTCACTTCCTCGCAGTAGGTACCATTATTAAAGTAACCCTGAAAACATGTCATTAATGTGTGGTAGCTGTGAATCCACATGCCTGCCTTCCAGAGGAAGTTGAAAATCCATGAATTCTTCACCTTATTGACCCATGACACAAACTGTATAACAGCCACTGTAGCCTTAGTTATAGGGCCCATGTTTAGATATGGGGCTGCAAATGGGAGAGAAACAGCTGTGACCACTTGCCATACGAACCGGAATAAGCAAGACCACATGGTGCAACCTAATGAGGTTCCTATATCCAGCACACAAAAACTGAGTTACTCAAGAACTGTTATCCTTTTTCCTCTCGATGCCGTCGTGCCGCACGTTGGGTGCCAAAATCTGTCCTGGTTTGAAAGACAGGTGTCTGTTAAGGAAGGCAGGAGCCTCCCTTGGAATGGGAAACTGTAACCCCTCTCCCTCCGAATTATTATAAATTTGAAATCAAGAGGCTCTCAGGCAAAGATATGGGAATAGGAATAACAGTTCTTTACTACTATCTAAAACAAGGATAACAAATAACAACAACTATAACGCTGACCAACAAACAGAACCAGAAACCCAGTGGCAGCCTGCTCGGCTTCAGGCACCTTTTCCTTTGGTGCAGTTCCAGTCACAGCCTGCAGGGGCGCTCTGGGTGCGGTGATTCCCCGGTGCCTGCAGGGGGCGCTCCGGCGTGAGCTCAGGTAGCACACGGCAATGGCGGCTGCCCGAGGCACGGAGGGATGGAGGAGAGCCCTTGCTCCACAGACCCTCGGAGAGGTGACTGGTGTTGGTGCTGCAGCAGGATCCCCGGACACAGGGAGCTGGGACTTCAGGAGATCCTGGTGTGCAGGGGTAGCCCCGCTACAATGTAGCAAAAAACTCAGAGCAGCGTGGAGGAGCGGGGGAGAGACAGGCTGGTGGCAGGCAGCTCCCGATGGGGGTAGAGACAAAAACTCACAGCAGACAGACCGGCAGCTCCGTGCTGGCTTCTCAGGGGCTGTGGGTTCAGCAGACAGCAGCTCCGACCATCCAGCTCTGAGGGTCCTTAGCAAGCGAGCCTGACCTCTCCCCCGCCCTTGCTTTTCAGTCTCTAAAATCTCGCGTTGTCAGGCTCTGCTTCCATGAGAGGGATTCTGCCCCACCCTGCCAAGGAGAAAAGCCCTAGCCTTGTGCTTTGTTCTTTTAAGTACTCAGCTATTAGCTCAATCATTAGTCTCTTAGCAGCCCATGGGAGAAAAATTCCTGAGGAAAAAAAACTAAATCCAAACTCCAGCACTCTTACAGACATTAAATTCCAACCAGCAAATAAAATAAAATTCTGTTGTATGTACATTTTGTACTGACAATATTCCTAAGTGTGTGATGGATGTTGCATATGTGACTATATTAAACAAGGCAGAATTAATGTACTGATCAATAAGATGACTCAAAAAATCATCTTTACAGATGGCCATATGTATGTCTGTATTTATATTTCAAAGAACAATGACTCTCAAAATTTTGTAGCTTTAGTTCTAAGAATGTAAGATTTTTGGCTCTGTTATCATTATTATCATATCTTATAAGCATTGCAGGATCTTTCAGTAATCTGTAACACTCAAATATTAAGAAAAAATAATAACCCTCTACTACATGACAGAGACTAGGAGAAGGCTTAATATGCCTTGTTGTCACTATTCAAAGCAATTCTAATTCCTTTTTGGCTATTCCAGAAAGAGAAATTTTCCCTTTTAAATACAACAAGATTTAAGGCACTTTTTTCTGCATAGTGTGCACTGTCACACATACACATGTGAGTATGTCACTTTCTGTATCCATTGCTTGTGTTAGAATCACTGGAGCTTTTTCTTCCTATTAGTGTTTTCCCTTTCCTATTGCACTGCTAGCTACATTTTTAATTCTCTTAAATAATAACCTGAACTTTTTTGTGTCCCAAATCCTCTTAAATATTTTGTTCTTATATCTTCTTATTTAGCAAGACTAGTAGATCTGTATCTTCCCTGTCTCCGACTTTGGGGCCTTCTGTGTCTTCAAAATTCAATAGTGACTTACGGATTTGGTATTATTCCCTCAAGTTTTGACCACTAGAGTCTGTTCTCTCCTCTGCATACTAATGCTTGCTTTCCCCTTTCAGGGGATTTCCTTGAGATTAGTGCTTTGGGTGTGTCATAAGAGCTGTCTCACACATTACTTCATTTACCATACATAGATCCAGGAAAATCAACAGATATTTCAATAACTGCTTATATGGGACAGGGGTATTTGTGGTATTCAGTCCTTCTTTTTCCCCCAGGCCAAAAGTCGTGAAATACATGGATTCTTACAAAGCCTTGAAAATGCATGACAAGAGTTAAAATTATAAGGGATTAGGAACCAAATGGTGAGGCAAATGTTGCACCTGTGTCAAAAAAAAGCCAAAAGGTCAACCTGGAGAATACAGAGAATTCTGGCAGTCAACCAAAGGTCAACCTGGAGAATTTCTGGCAGTCTTACTTCAGCCTATAGGAAGAACTGTGGAGTGAATCATATTAAAATATATTTCTAGACACGTGAAGGAAAAGATAGTATTTGGGAAAGGCAGCATGGATTTACCAAGGGTAAATCATTCTTGACCAATATGATCACCATCTATGATATGTGATTAGAAGAGCTTTAGCAAGGCTTTTCACGTTTTCTCCCATGATAGTCTTAAATCGAAGTTGGGACATTATTATTTATGCAAGTGGATGTCTGGTTGATGTAAAGGTGGTCAGCTAGTCAGATGCAGAAAGTCGTGGTTAATGGGTTATTATTTACTTGGAGCTCAGTAGCAAATGTGGAGCTGCTGCAGTCTGTTCTGGGACCTCTCTTGATTTGTGTTGTCACTAGGAACCAGTTCAGTTGATGTGCTTTTGGTAGTCAGGCGACCTTTTCAGCAACCTGCACAGGCTGGACAAATGAGCTGACATGGACTTTCTTAAACTGAATAAGGACAAAATCCAGGTGCCAGCCTGGGGACAGAGACACGGGTTTGTGATTGGCAAACTGGGAGTAGTGCTGCAGGTAGGGCCCTGGACCTTGGTGCCTCAGCCAGCTAAGCTCCATGGGCTGTATGCACAGAACCACGGCCAGTCAGTGCAGAGAATGTTTATTCTCCTCAGTTCAGCACACATTACACCATATTTATAGTACCACATCCATTTTTGACTCACCTCTTACAACAAAGATTCTGACAAACTGGAGTGAGTTTTGCTGAAGGCTGTCAAGACAGACTAGAGCAGTCTTCAGTTCTGGTCTCAAGTTCGTCAGCACATAACACATTCCACTTCATGCTTTGTCTCAGTTTCTTTTGCTGGCTTGATGCCTCTCACTGCTCATCTGCTATCAATATTTTATTGAAATGCCTTTGCCCCAGCGTGTTCCCTTTTTTTACTGTACCATATAAAATCTCTTCTGCTTTAAAAATATTATTTTCAGCATGTGGAAAGGAATGCTGGAACTGTACACAGGAGCATAACAGTTACAAAGCAAAACAAACAAAAAAACCCCACCTACATTCAGTCAATTTTTTCTGTAGTCATAGATGTCCAAACTCATATAGATGGCATTTTTCTAGAAATTAATTCTGCCCGAGGCCAATGTCCTGCCTGAAAAAACCTAACTTTAAGCATAAGATAAAGTTTTCCCAGAGTCCCAAGAATTTGAGAAAAGGATTTTATAATTAGAAGTGTTAATCAGTTTAATATAGGCTGTGCCACCAGCTCTGGTTGGAATAACATATTTTTCTTCCATTTATTTTAATTGTTGTTATCTACTTGCATCAAAAGAAAATGGAAATAGGTTGAATTTTTTATGTTGTAAATTTGCTGCAAGAGTATTTTATTGTTGATAAGCTTTTCAAATATTTAAAAAATAAAATAAAAGTTTGAGTTCTTTTGAGGATGACAGGTACATTTTAAAGACACTTGAGGATCTTTCCTTACAAATGTAGTGATACTTTTTGACATATTAGTTGAGTTACCTTCCTTAACTAATGAAACACTGTTCTTCCAACATTAGGTTTTCTATTTGATGCAGATTCTGAAACTGATGCAAGTTGTATGAGTATAGAAATTGAACAATAGGTTATACAAAATCCCAAGGCTGAGTTGATGTCATTATAAACTGTTTCCATGTAGGACTTTATTAGAGACACAGAGTTTTGCAGACATTTATTGGAGAAATAGAGTTATTAGAGTTAAGTTTTGCAACTTAAGACTCTACCTATTTACGTGGGGTTTTTTTTCAATTACACAGCTTATAAATATAGATAATCCTAGGCATTTAGGAATGGTACTCCCCAGTTTAGTTCCCCCACCGAGACTCAAAACCACACTGCTGCTCACTTGCTCCTCCCTTCCCTTCCCCTTCTCACTCCGTTGGGATGGAGTTGAGAATTGGAGGCACATAAGCTGGAAATCACAGGTTGAGATAAGAATGATTTACTAGAAACAGCAGTAAGACAAGAAAATGAACAGCAATGTAAAGAGCACAAGGTATAAGACAGAAAAAATTTACATGGAAAAGCCTGCAACAATATCCGGCTCTTCCCCACCACGCTTTCTCCCCACTGGAAGAAGAGAGGGTTCCTTACTTCCACCCCTGGCAATGAGTGAGGTGGTATGGAATAACATCTGGGCTTTGCCACACACCTCTCCTGCTTACTGTGAAAAATTAACCCTGTCCTGGCTGAAACTGGAATGGAGGAAAAACAGTTTATAGTAAAAATTGAGCAGTTACGGTTAATATTTTTATTTGTACTATTTATGCACTGGTCTAAAATACTTTTCTTCATTTTCAGGTAACTGAGCTGCACAATATCAAAAACATAACCAGATTGCCTCGAGAGACAAAGAAGCATGCAGTGGCAATTATCTTTCATGATGAGACATCAAAGACATTTGCGTGTGAGTCAGGTAAGCAATTGGTGCTTCATCTCTAGCTGGAAGAAATCAAGTTGCACATCAAAGTCTGGCTCGGATGAATTAACTCACAATGCCAGATAGAAATTTTTAGCTTAAAGGAATCTGTGGTAAACAAAAAACTGGAATCTGGGGTTCAGGTCTTTTGGGGTTTGGTAGGGGTTTTTTTAATATATGTTGAGAGGTGTTAGGGGTGTTACAGATCTCTTTTTCCCGTTATTTTTCTTTGCATGCAGATGGTCTAAAGACTGTAGTTTTCCAGCTAAACTTGTAAATCCTAGTAAAAAATAACCTGTAAGATGTTATTAAGTCAAGATATTAAACATTCCTTTTTTAACAAGCTTTGCTATAGGCACTTACTAAAATAATAATTATCATGCCATTGCAAATAAGAGGCAAATACCAGCTCAAACCTCGGGATATTTTAAAGCAGGGTGTCAAGCAGTCTGTGGTTTGAATGACTCCATAGCATAATGAATTGAGAACAAGATTTGGGCATTATGCATAATGGCAGGTAGTTACTTGCAAGACACTGAACACCGCACAATTAAAGTGCACTATTTTCTTGATTGAAAGAACAATTGTACACATCTGTGTCCTAGGGTATATTTTAATAAAAAAAAAATTAAATAGTGGGAAATTCTTTAATGATGAAGTTTATGCTTTGTAGTGACATATTTGAAACTGTGCATTTTAAAAGTTTATATATAATACTATATATATATTGTTTTGGTTTGTTTTTTAAAAATATATATATAACTATATATATGTGGTGAATGGTCTAGAGGGGAAGCCATATGAGGAGTGGCTGAGGTTACTTGGACTGGAGGAGACTGAGGGGAGACATTGTAGTCAACAACTTCCTTGTGAGGGGAAGAGGAGAGACATCTCTTCTCTTTGGTGACCAGTGACAGGACCCCAGGAAATGCCCTGAAGCTGTGTCAGGAAAGGATATTAGGAAAAGGTTCTTCATCCTGAGGATGGGGGGGCCGAGCTCTGGAAGAGGCTCTGCAGGAAAGTGGTCACAGCACCATCCTGACAGAGTTCAAGAAGCATTTGGAAAATACTTTTTGGCACGTAGTGTGACTCTTGGCACTGTCCTTTACAGGGACAGGAGTTGGACTCGATGGTCCTTGTGGATGCCTTCCGGCTCTGGATATTCTATTTTTCTATACCAATATTATCATATGAACATTGCATCATGTACAGCCTAAATAATAAATTTAATACAGTGAAACAAAATCTGAGAAATGTGGAGGAAGTCAAAAGTGTGCAAGGTCACAAATTAGGTAGATTTTGAATCAAATATTGCAAACAGTGATATGTACATCCGTCATGAAAGATAGATGGACACATTTGTTTGTTAATTAGTTTAAATATAAAGGCACACATAAAAAATCTGTGTCTGCAATTGGTTTAAGAGGGTATTAGATAAATAGTCCACATTAAAGATTTTGAATTCTAATGTGTAGAATTAATAGTGACTCTATATTACGATTAATAATTGAATAAAAACATTTTAATTATATTCCAACAGCACTGAAGTCAGTTCTATGGAATCTTTTCCATTTGCTTATGCATACATTCCCCTTGTTTGCTAATTCAAAGGTCTTGCTCCTTCACTAGAATATACTATGGTTCAGGTATATTTGAAAAGAGTGACAGCAAATCATAACTTCAGAATTCTTTCACCAAAGAAAGGGCAAACTTAAAGAAGTTTAGCATGTCTGGCCCATTCATCCCTTTCTTCTGTAACAGACTCCTTAACCCTGAACATAGTTGTAAATACAAGACACATGTACCTTGAGGTCCTAACAGGATGCCAGTATGAGATGCTCTCCCTCTTGGCTCTATACAAAGGTGTGTTTTGAGTGGACAGGACCCTGGGTAAAGTGACAAAGAAGTGGAAAGCTTGTGGGCAGAAATCAAAGTTCAGACCAAAACAGGTGATGTAGTAGGTGTCTGCTCTAGACCTTCTCATCAACAAGAGAAGGCAGATGAAGCAGTGTTAGGGCAGGTGGAAAAAGCCTCATAGTCCCAGGCATTGGTGTCCTTGGGTGACTTTAACCTCAGCAGTAACTGCTGGAAGGCCAGTAAGGCTGAACACAAGCAATCCAGATTTCTGGAACAGATTGAAGACAATTTCTTGATACAGATGATCAATAATGTGATGAGGGGAGATGTTTGTTCAGGGACGTGCTTGGCAGGATCCTGTGGATCCTTGAAGGACAAAGGAGCCCAGGAGATCTATCCAATCTGCAAGGACAGCATCCTCTGAGCACAAGAATGTCCTCCCCACTCTCAGAAGACAAGTTTTACAGATCAGTATGAATGGATGTGGAACTCCTGACTCAGCTCAAACACACACAAAAAAAAAGAAAACAACACAATGAGCAGAGACAGACTACTTGGGAGAGATACAGAGGCATTGTCTATTTATACAGGAATGGAGTCAGGAATGCTTCAGCTCAGGGAACTGTAAGAGAGAAAAGGTTTCCTAAGATACATAAGCAGCAAAATGAAGGCTAAGTAAGTGTGGCCCTATTGCTTGCTGGAACAGTCAGTGTAATGGCAAGTGTCATGAAGAAGGCTAAGGTACCTTTTATACTGTGGATTTCACTTGCAAGGCTTGTCCTCAGGCCTTCCAGGTCCCTGAGCCCCTGAACGTGACGCAGTATCCCCAGTAGAGGAAGGCACAGTCAAGCATCACTTAAATCACTTGGATTTCATACACGAGTCAGTGGAACTTGATTGTCAAGAATGACAAGGAGGATCCAAATAACTGTACTCCAGTCAGCCTCACCTCAGACTCTGAGGTCCCTGTTGGAGCAAATCACGTGTAAACTCATGAAGGACAGCTAGGTGAATGGGAGCAGCAAAACCATTTCCCATACGCAAATCATGTTTGCTATGAGGAAGTGTCTGGCAAAAGAAAGGCTGTGGTTATTATAAACCTTGATTTTAATAGTCTTTGACACCCTCTGTAGCTTTGTCCATAGCCCCCAAAATTGGTGGGGCACAAGATAGATAAAGGCACTATAAAGTGGACAGAAAACAGGCTGGATCTAAGAAGCCAAGCTTGTGAAGCCAAGCTTGCAGCCAGTAGGTGGTGGATCCTTCAGGAATCAGCACTGGGATCAGTACCATTCAATGTCTTCATTGATAATCTCCATGATGAGCTGGAGGGTACTCTCAGCAAGTTTGCAGGTGACACCAGGCTGTGGTGACCCAAACTGTGAAGGCAGGGCTGCTGTCAGAGCGACCTGCACAGGCTGGAGAACTGGGCTGACATATACCTTATGAAGTTCAGCAACAACAAAAGCTCTTTCCCCTGGTTTGTGACAATCCCAACCGCAAGACAGGCTTGGTGCCAGCTGTTGGGAAGCAGCTCTGCAGAAAAGGCTCTGGGGTCGTGGTGCACAACACACCCTGGACAGCATTAGTAAGGGCCTTCACAGCAAATACTGGGAAGTGATCCTTCCCTTTTATTCAGCACTTGTATTCCACATCTGGACTGCTATGTCTACTTCTGTGCACTCAGCCCAATATTGACATACAGGAGTGAATCCAGAGGATGGCACCAAGAGTCAGAAGCACATGACATGTGAAGGTAGACTAAGAGCTGGTCCTGTTCAGCCTGGAGAAAAAATAGTTCAGAGGATCTTATTGCTTATGTGATCTGAGAATACTGAGAAGATGGAGCTATAAAAGTGTCGGAGATACCTTGCTGTTTGCTTGTTGTGGTAAGATACCTTGCTTGCATCTTACCTGTGCATGTAGTAGAGTTTCAATCAGTTTGCCTTTCTCCATGCTTTCAGTCTATCTAAGCAGTATAGACTGCATCATATCTGTCATATGAGAGAGTTACAGTGTTTTGTTTCACTAAAATCTGACTCTTTAACTCCAAATCTTTTGTGTTTTCTGAACTAGGAAGATACAGTCCAAAAAAAAATTTTATTTCCCAGGTCATTTCCACAGTGAATTCTGTATTCTCACAAGGAACTGTTACTATTTTTACTGCTGCTAAAATGTGCCAAGTACTTTGCTTTCCTTTATGAAACTTAACAAAATTTAAGGAATATTTGTAGAATTGCTTGTTACTTAAAAGGGGTTCCTTTTCTTCTCTTGTTTAGTGGCACTGGTTTATATGGAAAAATGCATAGCCTTTTAACTGCCTCACAGTGTATAGTGATGTACACAGAATGGTGTTTATTTTGGCAAATCTTCTTGCCACTTCTTTGATTAACACAATAATTTTACTAATCCCTCTTCTTTCCCATGGCTTCAGTGTCAAAGAAACATTTGAGTGGTTTTGACTCAAGCCAAAAATCTTCTAGAACCATAACTGCTTGTCCTTGAATTTTTTAGGACCCCAGAGTTTCCTAATGTGAACATTTTTTTTACCATGGGGACTCTGAATATACAGAAACAGATACCTTATTTCTTATCATCTTGACTTCCAGAGGCAGATGGAAGGACAGTAACATTAAACTCATTGCAAAAGGTCTGCTGAGCATAGTCAATAATTTTTTTGAGACAAGGAGAAAGGAATACTTAAAACTGAGTTGATTTTAGAGACTGAACAACGTGAGGTACGGGTTTTGTCAGCGTTGTACCAGAAAATTATTTTAAGTAATGTCATCATTTTGGTTTTGATAGTCTGAGCTGATACCTTCTCCTCTGAGCAGTCTTAAAGTGCTGAAAAGCAGCATATTTTTCTGGCACATAGCTTTCTTAATTGTGGAATTAAGCACAATAAAATACTATTCTATCTTAAAATAGGTCTCTAAAGATGCAGAGCATTTTGGCTCTCCCCAGAAAGCCTGAGAGCTGAGAGCTGATACCAGCTCACTGGGTGTGCTGGCTCAGAGTCTGTGTTTTTTTCCTGAGCTCCTGCAGCTTTTAGTCCCTCATCTTGCTTATTGTCTTCAAAGCAGCTACTGGCAAGTCTGAGCTCTGGGTGGGCTGTAGCCCCTATATTTTCATTAGAATTTCAGCAAATTAGTAATCTGAGATGCATCTAATTGTTGGAAATCTTCATTTGCTAAGGAAAACATTGTATGGAAAAACAAATCAGAATCCTCCACATGCTTTTGTTATCACCTACCTGTTCCCATCACTACCCCCAGTGCTCCCAACATCTACAACAGGTGTAGAAATGTGTTCCATTCTGAATCCCTATTGAAATATTTTGAAGAGAAAATCAATCTCATATATTACCGTTCCCTGAGTAAAAGCATGGGATAACAAGTCTTTACTCTTCAGGAAGAAAGGGGAGCTTCTTGCTGTCACTATATCTGTTACTGACATCTGCTCTAGTGGGCAGAAACTTGTGACTTTGGTGATTAGCAAGCAACATTTAAAAATTCTCTGTTAGCATGAGAATTGTTTCAGTGGAAGTAAACTAATGAGAAGTCAGGGCTGATTAACTAACATGAAAAGTAGTCTATAACTCAGTGAACCTACAACAGACCCTAAAGAGTGGGAATTCTTCTTCAAATCATGGTAAAATGCTGCTACCTTAACAAGGAACATGCTATGGTTTCAATTTGAGCCTTCCTGAAAATCATGCGGAAGTTATTGCCATTAAGTGAATTTTTGTAATTTTTTTTAAATGAAGAATTATGTAATTCTCGGGGTTTTTTTCTGCACTTTGCAGTGTATAATCAAGCAAGCAGAGAAGGTCTTTTAGCTCTGGATTCAAGTTGCTGGGTTTGATGTGCTGACTTTCCCTGATACCTTTGCTAAAAAAGTTCCTGGGGTGGGTCTTCTTTGGTTGGGGATTTTTTGTTATTGTTGTTGGTTTTTTTCTTCAGGTAGGTGTGCTGTCACTTTTTGTGTAGTTATAGCCATGCTTGGATTAATGAATCTGTTAAGAAGCTCTTCTTCCTGCAATCCTGATATCTGTCATATAACTGTAAGACAAGTGTCTGAACTGAGACAGGTGCTCTGAAATGCACTTTGAACTCTCACAAAACTTGTAGATGTGACACAGTGAGCAATGGTAGCTGTGCAGGACCAGCAATAAAATGAAATTGGAGGGGATCAGTACTGATTAAACCTAGAAGTGTATGGTGCTGTTTTGGAAGTTGTTAGCATGATGAGGATTGTGCCTGAATAATAGCTGGCTTTCAAGGAATGCTGTTTCTGATTTGCACTAGTCAGGGACAGACCATATGGGGGCTTGATTTTGCCTTTAATTATGACAGCAAAATACTAAGTGATACCAATCCCTGGGCATTTTATGCTTAGTGGATCCTCCAGTACAGGATTATGTAAAATCTATTTTGATTTCTAAATGACAGAATGTGATGAAAAATGATGAACTTTTAAACCTAGTGCTAAAAAAAAAATTTAAATGAGGGAGATTTGAAATATGGCGACCGAGATAAGAGAGAGAAATTACAGCTGAGAGGTGATTTTGGTGATTTGAGAACAGAATTGTAACAAAAGGGGGAAAAACACTGAGAAATCTTAAAACTGCCACTGTTAAACAAATGCAGACACTCTCCAGGATACTGACATTTTTCTGTGTTCTCTTCAGTACAGTGCCCCACTCTGTATAGAAGTAGATGAATTGAAGGGGTTTCTCTTTCCAAGCATGCATGAACTGCAGCTCTAGAGTCATTACAACCAAGAAGCATCTTCATCATTTTTAAGGGGTTATACTTTGGCTTTCCCTTATAACTTTCACTGTTCAAGTCCTGAGAAAAACAGAACTGAGTTTTTGCAAAATGTCTATCAGTTACTCTGTTTGAAACTTCTGGTTTAGGGGTTTATCCATTGTTGTGGTTGTTTTGGCTCAATTCACCATTTCTATTTCTTGAATGTCTTGCTTCTTTGATGGTTACCTTGATACATCTGCAGCATAAGCAGGCTTTTTCTTGTATTCTTGTGTTTCAGCTTCTTTTGAGTACAGTCAAACTGTGATAATCAAGTTTTGCCATAACTCTCCAAAACAAAATTTTACTTTGTTGAAATTGAAAGTCTGTTGGTGTCAAGTGGCAATGTGTTCAGCAATGTGGGTTTCTTTTAGGTTCATACGTATTTTTCTTTTTATTTTTTCTTTAAAAACTACAATGGTTGTATCATTTGAAAAGGCACAAGTTCATTTCATGTTTGTATTGAAAAGCTTTTGGGCTATTGGCAAATTACTACTCATCATGAGTTGGGCTTTTTGTTCTTGATAGTTTTCACAAGAAAAACCACTATGTGCTGAAAGAGTTTGACAGATATCAGTGGAGTATTAGATGTAATTCATATTACTGTATCTTTTGACAGTTAAAGAAGCCTGGAGGTTTTGAATTAAAGTTATGGTGAAACTTTGAGTCTTTGAGGTGAAGTATCAGTCTCATACTTGCTGCTATGACTAAAAATATAAATGGCTATATGGGCTTGAAAAATAAAGCTAAAAACTATTAATATTGATATTTAAAAATAACCAGATTGAAGTTCCCATTTTTGCTATTATTTTTGTGACTTTGAAGCTCCAGGATCATGGAGGTGGTGAAAGTGAGGAACAGCTTCCTAAATACGGTTTGGGCACTGGAAAGAAGAATATGAAGTTCACATTTTGGGTGAAGAAAAATAAACCTAAGTTGTTGAAACTATTCTGAAACATGGTATACTTTACTCTTAAGGTGTCTGGGATTGTTATATGAAAATTTATGACCCTAGCTTTTCTGTTTTCTGGTTTTGTTTATTTGTATATAGAGAGAAAGGAACCTGTGCTCTCCATAAAGCATATGGCTCATTGGCGATCAGATGGATGCTCTCACTTCCACATGTACCACAATGTCTGAGATCCAAAAAAGAGTGAAAAGACAGGCATTACATGAAGTTAAATATGTTGCTCTGAATTCTTACATTCTTCCTTTTTTATCAGAGTATTTAAAACACTATCCACTTTCAGGGCAAAGTTCAGTCTGAGCCATGGTAATAAGTGTAAAAATTTACATAAAATGCATATTCTTTTTTTCTGGACAAAGATCTCCCTTTTCATTAATAATGAGTTTTAGGTTTGGTTTTGTTTTTTTGGTTCCTTTTCATTTTGCTTATAAATAGGCATCTTTGTTCTGTCTTTGACATATATAAAGTAAAAATATTTGGATTCTGCCTCTCATTGCTCTTAGTTGGTGGCTGATCCTCATTTTTCTTAGTTATCTGTCTGAACTACGGTGTTACAATTTTCTGGCAGATACTGGTAATATTTATTACTGGCAAATGGAATGAATGCAGAAAATTATACTCTATCTTCAGGACATAGCTGTTGATGGAACAGGTTCTACATTATTGCTCTCCATCCTTTTCAGTCACTTTTAAGTTATTAATTGTCTGGAGACTCAGTTCTAAAATTAGCATTTACGAAATATTTTGGGAAGACAAACTCATATTTTTATCTTTTTTTTAATAGAATGCTACATTTGAAAACAGTAGACAGACAAAATGGTCACCATGTTTTGAGCACTTCTTCCGGGCAGGTCCCTGAGCTAGGAATGCTGCTGCATTCTCAGTTTATAGGGCAAGTGTGGGACAGGAAGGAAATAAGGTTAACTTCCAGCCTAGCAGGAACATGCACAGGTGCTATGGCAAAATAAGTAGGAAAGTTGTAACGTTTCTAAATGCAGAAATTGGGAAAGGTAAACTTGCTCTAAGAATGCAATATAGGAAACCCTAAAGTTTAGACTTTGAAAGTCAAAACCTTTGGAGGCTGAAATTTGTTTTCGTTCCCTAAATTTTGATGTAGCTGTGTAAATTGCAGAGGGGATAAGGATTCAGTTGCCCTTGCTATTCACATCCTGTAAACTTGTGTGGAGACTCTTTAATAACGTACTCTCCATGATATTTGGAAAGTCATGGCAGTCAGATCAAATCCCAGGTGATTGGGGGAGAAAAGAAACATTGTATCCATCTTTTAAAAAAGGAGAATTTAGGACCTTGGTAACTCTGACCACCCAAGCCATTCTATGATCCTAAGTAGGGAAGTATTATTTTTTTGTCCTGGACAAACATATTGAAGTGTAGACACTATAAGTGCTTTTCTTATCACGGTTTTACTTGAAGGAATTGAAATTTATATGAAATATAACCTGTTCCTATAGGAACAAAAGCCAAAGAAGATAGCTAAGATAATGATGAATTATCTATTTTAGAGTGCATGTAGAACTTCTTGAGAGTAAAAGATTAGGGAAAAAAATCTTCCTGCCTGCAGAAACTGAGCAAATTAAGAAGACAAAGAGAAGAGATGAAGATTTCAGCTTCATCTGGTAGATGGCGCAAGGTCAGCACCATCTTGAATACTGAATTTAGAGTGACTAGGAGAAATGCATGAATCTCAAAACCTCTGCCCTAGAAGTTCAACATACAGTTGCCTTTCCAAGTAAGCATGGAGTGGAGGCGCATTAGTGACAGTGAAGTCTAGAATTCCAGGCGTGTGAAGTTACGGAATTGTTTATTGGGCTTTAATAGAAAGTGTCTTAGTTGCTCACTTGTTGGTTTGAGTCTTGGTACTGGAAGGGGGGGATGGTTCTAAGCTGTTAAAAATCAATTAACTTTTTAGTATCTGCAAGCTCTATGTTTTCTTCTAGAACTAAGTATGTGTTAGTGAGATGACAGAACCCCATAAAAATGCAGACGAACAACATGGTCTAACATTTGGCTAAAAAAAAAAGTATTTTTCTTAGCCTCTGGCTATTTACCTTAAACTGAAATCTGAAATTGTTAGTATGTTGTGCATCTCTGTACAACAGGATTTCTTTCTAATCTCATTTTGAGATTCTTAGTGGTTTTGATAAAAGCACTGTGCCATAAATAGCTTCTAGTCCTATGAAACAAAGATACAGAAATCCTTTTGTATAATTCATGCCGTAAATTAGGTTAGAATAATTTTTAATCATATTGTAAGTGTGAAAGTCCAAATGTACTCCTGTCTTGTAAACACATTTTATTAGGAGGTAAAGCAATAAGACACTAGCTATTTTAGCATGCCTTCATGCTATCTACACCCAGCTTTTAAAAATATTGGCCGTCTCTAAGCTGCCAAAAGGCATTCACATGCAATAATTAAAGGACTAAAGAAAACAGTCAGAGAATCTTGATGAGTTTTACGCATAAAATTTCCTCACATTCTGAGTTTTAATTGGTAGCTTGCAGAAGAAGGACTGGGATAACTTCATTAACTGGATGACAAATGAATGTGTCAAAGTCTGGAAAACAATACCAGGCAGAGAACTTTTCTCCATGTTAAATATTGACTATAGATATATGTGTGGATATAGAATCTGCTTTTTCTAAAATATCCATGTATAGGGTTGTAACAGAGAGTCATGCTGTGAAAAAACACCTTGTGCTTGAAAAGGATGAAGTTTACAAGCAAACTTTATGTCTTCATTTAAAAATTACTTTTTAAACATCTATGTTACTAAACACTGATATTTGTAGAACAGACCACAGTATTTGTTACTGTCCACTAAGCAAGGTACTTTCTTACTTTCTTTCCACAACATAAAAGGCTGTGGGATTTTCTAAAAGACCTTTTGCCATCATCATTGTACTTAAGGGTACTTTTTCCACATGCTGTTCAGGTTCTTAGGTATCTTACCCTGATTTTATTATGCTGATCACAGAAGTGAATTCTTAATAAACACCACATTTGAACACTTCCAGGTGTTCCATGGTGATTCTGCCACTTCCCTGGTAAGCCTATTCCAGTGCCTGATGAACGTTTCAGTGAAGAAATTTTTCATAATATCTAATCTAAACCTCCCCTGGTGCAACTTGGGGCCATTTCCTGGTGGATAGTGTCTTGCCTCTTTAGGTTTTTTTTAACATAATTAAAAGCAACAAAAGTATTTCAGGAGTTCTAAGGTTGAAAAGAGAATGGCATAGTATATATAGCTGAAACTAGAACAAAAGCTTGTCTTTTCCATCTTGGTTAGTCTATCCCATGCATTATGCATGTGGTGTTCTTTAATTGAGTAATTTGTTATAAGGGCCTCTGCTGTGGTAAGTACTTGGGGAAAAAAGCGAATGAGACTTAGTATTTTAAGTAGGTTTTTTTTTTATAAACCCAGAAGAAATGGATTCAATTTCTTTCCTAGACTGATACTTTCTAGCACCCAGCACTACAAAATGTAATAGTTTATATCTGATGGCTTCAAATTTATAACTTCCTGTGTTCTAAAGACTGCAATTTAAAAATAGATTTTTTTAAATGTTCTTGTAGAAGGGAAATTCAAACAAGATGTTTTCAAGTTCAGGCAAGACTACAAAGCTTGATCATCAGTTACTGTTCCCCAGTCTTTATGCTTCTAACCCCCATCAATGTGATACAACTGCACCTGATGCTGACGTCGTGGATTCTTCAGCAGCCTATCAGGCAGACAGACAGAGAGATGGGTAGTTTTCTGATGGTGCATTTAGGTCTTGATGCATCTGGATTTACTCAGAAAAGTCTCAACCAGCTCTACGAATAACATATTTTAGAGCAGATCATCACTTGTCTTGAGACTTATCCCTTAAAACTGTTCAGAAATGTTAGCACCTTGTTAAGGTGTGTCATCTGCAAAGGGTTGTAGTTTTCATTGCCTGATGATGGGAAGAGTCAATAAAGGATTATTTTTTTGGTTATGTCTTCATGCCTAGATACAACTAGTCTTGGCTGCAAGCCAGCTTTAGTCTGCAAATAGTGCATCTTTATGTTAGGGAAGCATCAAGTCTCTGCAAATTCTCCGTGCTTCTCATCTGGTTTGCAGTGGAGTTAATATAAAATCATGATTGCCTGCTCTTACTGAGAATCATGATGACAGACCTGCAAGGAGGCAGGGCATTGTTCAGTGGCAATATCCAGGCTGTATTGTTAGGTAAAAGAAATCTGCACTACCTCTGTTTCCAATATTCATATCTATAAGACAAAGAGCATGTGGTTATGTTGTAGTGGGTTGACCTTGACTGGCTGAGAGGTGCCCACTAAGCTGCTCTCTCACTTCCCTTACTCAGCAGGACAGGAGGAGAAGACACAATAAAAATTTAATGAGTCGAGGTAAGTACAGGGAATTGTTCACAAAGTACTGAAACAGGCAGAACAGACTTGGACTAACTGGGATAGTGAGAAGCAAAAAAAATATCTGAAAACTCTTTCCCCCCTCCTCTTCTTTCACAGGCTCAACTTCACTTCCAGGTCTTCCCCTGAGCAGGACAGGAGGATGGGGAATGAAGGTTGCAGTCAATTCATAATCTTTTGTCTCTGTTGCTTCTTCCTCTTGTTTTTTCCCTGCTCCAGCATGGGATCTTTCCCACTGTATACAGTCCTTCACAAATATTTCCAAGGTTTCACATTTCTCATTTCCCATAAGCTGCAGTTCTTCATGAGCTGCTGCAGCACAGATCACTCCCACAGGGTGCAGTCCTTCAGGAACAGGCTACTCCAGCATGTGTCCCCTTAGGGGTCACAAGTCCTGCCAGCAAACCTGCTCCTGCATGGGTTCCTCTCCATGGGCTGCAGCTGCTGCCAGGAGCCTGCTTCTGCACAGGCTCTACATAGGTTCTCCACAGGCTGCAGCTTCCTTAGTGCGTGTGTCCCTTCTCTAGCGTGGAGTCCTCCACGGGCTGCAGGTGGATCTCTGCTCCATGGTGCTCCTCCATGGGCTGCAGGAGCAGAGACTGCATCACCGTGGTCTTCACTCCAGGCTGCCGGGGTGTCTGCTCTGGCACCTGGAGCACATCCTCCCACTCCTTTCCCATTGGTGTCTGCAGGGCTGTTTCTCTCATGTTTTCCTTCCTGTCATATGTTACCATACCTTCAATGTCTTTTCACAGAGACACTTAAAAATTTCTCTAAAAATAATAATTAAAATTATTTAACTCATAGCTATTGAGTTTGGACATATTTCTACTTTCTTTCCCTTTGGGATTAGTATAATACCCCATTTGATAACCACAAGTTTGCTCACACTGGAGTGGAATCCAGGTGTCGGCTGAGATAAAAAGGCTTCTGATCATCTACATGGAATATAGGTCAGATCTCCTGGGATTTGCGAATATGTATCACCCCATAAAATTAGATGATTTCTGCAGTTCCTGACCTCTTCTGAGAACAGAATTCATTTAGTGACAGCACAAAAATCATGACATTAATTTATAGATTGAATTTGGAGTATTGACAAATGATGTATGGGTGGCTGAGCCTGGGGAGAGTTCAATGAATAACATGATAATTTACTGCTCCAAACCTAAAACACACAATCTATTTTTCATTCTCTGTCACTGTTCAGCTTGCATTACATTTGGTTGCTTATGTGTGTAAGGTATATGGGGCTGTTGGCAGGTTAACTGTTTCAAGTCTTTTGAAAGACTTTTGTGACTGAATGAAAGCAACCTGAGAAGAGTGGTGTGTGTAAAAGAGCACAGAAAGCTTTGGGTGCCACTAATGTGCACTTGACCACATACTCAGCATGGGATATTCGACTTCATGTAGAGTCTGGGCATGGAGATTTTGGATAAATTTGTGCACATTCAAAAACATCAAACCAGACCACAACAAAACATACTAAATGTAAGCATTTAGTGTTCACTGTCCATCCATCTTCATAACATTTTGAGAGGTTTCCACAACCTCTAGTGCTGTCAGTATTAGCACAGCCCCATGGGCTGTTGAGCAATCAGAATGGCCACTGCAGCCAGGCTACTGCAGAACTGGCATTTCACTGCTGTCTAGTGCTGAGAACTAAAGCAATTCTTAAGACTGAACAATGTGTTGGACTACTGCAGCTATGTAGTGATAGGCAAAGACAAAGGTTTTATGTGACTCTTGACCACACGTTTTCATGAGATTTTTCTAGAGCTGTCCCAGTTTTTATGCCTGCAGAGAAAAGCTGCTTAATGCATTGTCACAGCCCATTCAGGTTTTTTAATCTCTCTGCCAATATTTAAGGGGAAAACATATTAAACTATGGCTTACCTTTGAGAACATAAGTAAATAAATTTTAGGTAGAAATAGCTTTGAATTTCAGTAATTCAAATTGTTCACTTTTCCTGTGTATCTGAAAACACTACCACAGATATGACAGATATGCAAATGAATCACTAATACACCAATTGCAAATATTTCAGTTACTAACTAGTGTATTCCCAGACAGCTGAGATTCCGCTATTTACAGTAATTGATGATCCTAGGTGTAAGTTCAGAGCAAGGTAGCAATAAATTTCTCAGATAGGAGTTGTCCTTTTTCCTGGTAAATGAATAAAAATTATTCCCTGAATTAATTTTACCGTATGAGTCAATTTGGGGTGTTCAGTCTTAAATTCTCCAGAGTTCTCATTTTAAATAAAGAAATTCAGTCTAAGGCCAAGAAACAAATTGTGCTTCGGATGTCCAGAGATGCTTAATTAAAAAATCCTAATTTATCAGTCATAAAATGCATTGCTTAATGTATTTTTTAAATAGCATGGTTTTAAAAAGTGTCCCGAAGTACGTTGCTTCTCTTCAAATCAGTATGGCATTTATTGCAATTCAGTCTTTTTTATATGAAGATTGCAATGAAGGAGGAAAGTATGAATGTATTTTCTGTAATTGCAGTTCAAATACATTCATACATGCTTTCACAACCTATACAGATAAATTATCCTGTATGCTCTAAAAAAAAGCTTTTTTTCCCCAATATCTTTCCTAAAGCATGGCTACCTTTAAAGTTTTGTTCTAAGCAATTTCAACTGCTTCAAGCTGTTTCTAAATTTGCCATGCAACTTAATCTGAGGTTAAAACTGAAATTATTCAATGGAAAACAACCATAGATAAGCTGTTGCTGCCTTTTAGCTTTTAGTCACTTAGTTAACTCTGTGTCTTATCTTGTTTTCAAACTTACAGAATAGTCTATTAGTGTGAAAATGAGTCGAGCAAGGTGTTAATGATGAAAAATATATTAATTTTCTCCCTCCTGCTGAAACAGCTACAACTGGTATGAAAAATTTATTTAAAAATAAAGAAAATGTATGTTCTTATTTGATAACTTTTTTGCATTTTGCTTTACATTCAGTTTTTATCAGTTTGTAAATGTTCCAGAAGACAGAATAAACATCATTTTGGGTTTGAGTTTTTCAGGTGTTTGGTGGATCAAACTTGCAGTGCTGTTTGATGGGTTTTGATGACCATTCTATTGTGACAGTTTCTACTATGAATCAAGCAGGTTCAGGGTTGCTTCATATTAGATGGAGTTTTTCTTAATTCAAACAGACCAGACCCTCATTTCATGCTATAGTGAAGTCAGAATCAACAATTCTGTTCACAAAAGTAATGCAAATACTTGCAAAGATGTCCAAGAATATTATTTCATTCATATAGTGTTCTGGCATATTGAGGGGTTTAAGATTCATATTTAATAAAATTTATATGGCATGTACTAGTCTTCGGATGTCTTATGAAGATTAGTGCCTTACTTTGAAGTGAAATCTCCATATTAACTGGAATTATGTGGAATCTTGGTCTTCTTCTAAAGGACTGAACATTAGATCCATTTACTTTCAGGAAAGCTTCACATTTTGAAAATGTGGGAGATTTCTTGTTTTTTCAAGAACAAGAGGATCTGTATGCAGGCTAAATTCTACAATTATTTTTTTTAAAACACAACAATATAAAATTACTAGTAACTCTTGTGAAACTATCATTTTATTGGGTAGCATTAAGGATTGTTTAGCCAGCATATTCATGATCATGTAAGACAAAGTTGAAAAACTAATCTAAAGTTTCTTGTTTGTTTTTAAACCCAAGCCTTTCCTTAAAAATATGTGTAGTTTTAAAGTAAAAATGCATACATATTATTGCTATTTCCCTAGTAATGAAATAATATTAACTGGTCTATTATAAAGAGTCATTTGTTTGCAAACAAGACATATTTTAAAATATTCCTGTATTTAGAATAAAATCATAACCCTATTGGCTAGCAGAAAAATTAAACAAGCTTAGAATTAGTGAAGTGGAAAAGGGAGCTAAGACCATTTAATCACCTCCCAAATAAGAATAATAGCTCACTAAAATAAATTATCTCTGTTTCATAAATGGGAAGTACTTTATAAAGTGTCCCCGAAAGGTAGCCCTTTGGAGTGCTGTCAGAAAATAGCCAACTCCATTTCAGAATGGTACTTGCTCAGTGACAGTGTGAATTTGGCTGTCTGTTTCTAAAGTTCTTCACTGGCCAAACCTCTCAGTCGTTTAGCATTTGGTTTCAGTTTCAAGGGGAAAAAAATGAATCCTGTATCTGAAGTTTATATTCCATAAATAAAACATGAAGTCAATATTACATCTGTTACTGATGATTTTGACTGGACCTAGAAACTGTGATGCCTTTTTCTGGTCTTAGGAAATAAAGACTCAGACACGGTTAGAGGGTTGGGGGTTGTTTTCCTCGGTATTTTAATAGGATCCCATTCGATGGCTTCTGCCGTCCAGGTAGAACACGTCGCAAAAGCCCCGTCCCCCCAGTCGAGTATACAATTAAAGACTCTACACATTAGCATATCTACCAGGAGGGCCCAATAAGGGGCCTGGGTGGGCTAACTTCTAGTTTACAAAATCTGTCCTACTAGGAGCTAGGAGACCTTGAGGGCTCACGAAAACAGGGTGTTTGGTCTTCTAACTCTACGTGGTTTCAGGGGTGTTTAGTCTACCGGCCTCCTAAACACCATGAAACCGGGCTAAACTATCACCTAAAGCATCACAAGTATGCATGCTAATACTTGCGAATGTAGGGAACAGTGTAAGAAGTATTCAGAAGAAAAGCAGAAAAATCCTTCAGGCATCAACTGAAATAATCAAATCCGAGAATATGCTATAAATATGACTACTAAACGTAAAATTAAAGAAAATTTGAATGTGCTAATAGACAAGCCTCTAGATAATTAAGTTAACCTGTCTAGGAAAGACAGATATGTGTTAAGTATGTTCCTATAAACAGGAATCCAGTAATGGCAAAATATCTTACTTTGTAGCCTCTGCTTTGTATTTTAAAGATCAACAATATTACCATGGTGAGTTTACTTGAGTGTGTAAGGAGGTTAGCCTAAACCTTGCTATAGCTTACAATCACCTCATTGAAAAAATAAAAAGGGAATTAAATAGAGAGTCTGACATTTATCTCTGCTTTTCTCTCTAGTGATGGAAATGAATTAATGCAGAAAGCTCAAAAAGCCAAAGTAATTTCAAAATGTTTCTGCTCAGTGACAGTGTGTATCTTTTCCAAGTTTTGTACAATGTCCATGACATCTGTGTGATGCAAGAAGCAGTGCTCCCAGCACATGTCACTGGATATAGCAGCACTCTCCAGCTAATAAATGCTGTCCTTGCTGCTGGTACTCATCAGCAATAAAGTAGAAATCAGCAGTATTCAGATTTGTATGTAACCTCTACCTTAGGTTTGTCTTAAAGTATTTCCAGTGTTTGCCGATAGTTTTCTTCTTGTATGGCATTTCATATTGACTATCATGGTTTTTTTTCTGGAAAGAGTTTATTATTTCTGGGAAGTGCTTATTATTTATCTGTACAAATATGATTTAGATGAAGATATATTTTACTGTGGTTAAGAACCAGCTGAAAAGTAACTCTAAAAATCATGTGTTATTAACTAGTTCTTCAAATGTGGTGCCCTGCTATGCATTTCTTGATGTCTGCAGAGAAGAGATCCTTGGGTTTATATCCTATCAACATGTGTGACTTTAATTAAAATGCAGGCATGATTATAACTGGAATTAATATTATAAGACAGCAATCTAAGTGAAAAAGCTTGATATCTTAATGTCTATGGGCTTATTTTTAAAATCTAGGATCAGAGTAGGAGAAATGTGAGGAGGAAGAAGTTGGAAGGAGAGTTGTATGTTTCTGCAGGTGATTATACTGATCTACTTTTTAAGCAGTTTGTAACTACATGCCTGCTAAGTTAAGAAAATAATAGTAGTCCATTATGCAGTTTTAAATATTTTTATTTTTTAATGTTGTCACAGCTATAATTTTAATCTCCTTTGTGAATCAAATAGCTGACAGCATGTAAAAAATTGTATGTATACTGATGAAGGCTGTTCTGAATTTTAATGGGTATTATGTATGCTTTCTTTAATGGAGGTCATGATGAAAAACTACAGATTTATCTAAGTAACATATTGGTAAAAATCTTCATTCAGATTTGGGAGTTTGTACTTATAAGCATTATACATGAATGTGTTGGTATAAACTTTGGGCTTCATGAGGGATCAAATCAAGGGAGTAAATGAAGTTGTCATTTTTTTCTGATATAAAAAAAAAGGTTTCTCTCTTTCCAGCTCAGTAAAGCATTACTTCTGCAAAATGTCACTGTCATTTGTATTACAAGTTTTTTTCAATCATACTTTAATCTATTATACTGCACTACTGGTTTGGGGCATGGAAACGGATTCCTTAATTATGTATGTTATTGTGATTCTATGCAAAGGCATATGTTAGAGTTTCTTGTGAAAATGCAAAGAATAATAACTGTCTGCCTATACTTATCCAGTTCCAGGGGGAAAAAATGGCAGAATTATGTGTATAGTTGCTCTTTCTAGGTCTCATTGTAACACTGTGATCCAGGAAAAAAAAGCCTAATGTCATACTCATTTGTTTATGACTAAGTTAATAAACCCCTGTTTACCCCCACTTATCACAAAATCAAGAGGGGCTTTTTTGCAAGTGGAAAAGGAAAGTTCCCTTCCCTCCAAGCAGAAGGAAGAGCAACATTTAAGTCAGACATTTTCTTTTTTAAAATTGTTAATGCAGAAAATAGGGAAAGCATATGGTAGCATAAGAATTGTAGTTTTGCCCATTAGTTGAGTGTGCTGATGGTGCTAAATAACTCCTTTTTAAATGACAGTTATCAATTTTCTCATCCCTACTGTTAAAAACTCATTTCTCTGTAGAATTTGTTTTCTAGATTACTTTCTCCATTAAAAGGTGTCAGGCATGGATTTGAATTCAGCTTAAGTAATGAGAAATTGGAATCTTTTGCCTAGAGTCTCAGTAGGGAACACAGAAGACCATCTTTGCTAGTGTATGACTTCAACTCCTCCGTAAAGGAAGGGATATCCTTCCCCTCCCCCTAGTTCTGTGTGTGCCTAAAATTCACTTTGCAAGTAAGCTGTTAGTGGCAATTGATCACCAATGTGCATTAATTACACTACATCTTCTGTAGATAATTTTTCTCACTGTAATCAGCCCCTCTGATTTACAGACCTAAATCCTAATCTTTAGCTTCAGTTCTTGCTTTATATGGTTCAAAATATTAAATTTAAACATTCCTTATACTTTCATGGTAAGTTGTTTACCCTTAAATAAAGATGAAAGATTTGAAATAAAACAATCTTTCATCAGTGATTCTCAGTTAACATGCCTTAAACCATTTCAGCAGAGCTCTTGAAATTTCCAGTGTTTTAATCTTGGCATGTTCTGTAAGATTGCATTCATCAAGACTTATTTTCTTGGAGGAAAATGACGCATAATTGAAGATGGATCTTTTTACTGTTTTCCTGGTTCAGCAAAGGACATAGTTTTACTGTTCTGAATCTTAGAAGTCTACTGAATTAAAAAAGAAAAAATGTCCTATTAACTTAATGAAAGTGTGGATTATAAGTTTCAACTTCAAGCAACTGTATCTTCTCAGGTAGTCATATGTGTCTCTTATTTATCATGATGTGGAGATCTCAGTGGTGTACAGTAAAACCCAGGAATCTAAAATTCCATATTTTAGGTACAATTTTTTTAGAAGGCTGCTATTTACAGGAGGTTTTTCCTGATTGGAAAGCATCTATTTTCATAGACATTCAAAGAATGTCTCTTCTCATAAAATATTTTCTAATTTAAATAATGTTTACATGTATCAAATGTAAAAATCCACTTTATACTGGGAATAAAAGATACAAGTTTAAAATGAGAGTAAGGAATTGATAATGAAAAGTAATCTCCTTTGGGTTTAAATTCTGTAGATGTAAAATTTGAGAAAGACTTTTCTAATTATATTTCCTTAGATACTAACTCTGGACTATGAACATTTAAGATTTATTTCTTTGCAGTAGCACCATATTAAAAACCCCCAAGAATAAAGTGGAAGACCACAGAGTCATTTTGAGCTAATACTTTGTTATGCCTCAGAGTAAAGTTTTATGCAACTGAGAATCAAGTAGAACACATACTGCGTTATGATCTTACAGATGATTTCAGTCAGAAGTTCTCTGTAATTGCTTTGAATAAGTTTCTTTACACTTCCAATGCCATAAAAACCTGCTTAACTTTCATAGTAGCAGCAACTCACATCTTCATAACATTGGTTTTAGAGTTTGGGGGGAAGTCTTGCATTTACTGGACAATGGAAACACAGAAAGAAAAAATGTATTCTTTCAGGAGGTTTGTTATTATAAAAGTCATGTATAGTACCATGCAGGAAAAATTTCCTAGCCTCTTTACATCAGAAGAGGGCAACACTAACACTGCCCTCTGTGCTCAGCCAAAATGGCATAACTTTTAATAAATCTCAAGTATTCATAGCTTGAAGTCTTGCTTTAATTAAACATGTTTAGCCAAAGAAAAGAAGGGAGATTGCAAAAACATCCTAGTATCATAGTTATTGTCTGCTTCTACTCATTTAATACAGAAGATATTCAGATGGCTGGAGTGAAAGTCATATGTTCAAAGGCATAAGGACAATGAAGCATATGGTGGCAATAGTATGCAGTTTTTCTTCCATATATTGAAACTAGTCCTTTTCACCTTGGTTTTGTAAAGGAAACTAATACTTTTTAAAATTATTTATCTTATCTAACAATATTTCTGGTCTTCATGTGACAGCATTTTTCAATACTTTAAAGATAAAACTGAATATTTAACATATTAAAAAAGACAAGTGAAATGAACCCTAAGATTTGTACCAGTTTATTTGAGTATTGGATTCTCTTATTAAACCATAACTTAAACACTTGAAAATGGAAGGGAGGCATACTTTACATTTGCACAGAAGGTATTAAATTTCCCATGCATTTAAAAACAGCACTATAACTTTCCCAAGAGGAATAAAAATATTGTGGGAGCAGACTAAATCTGAAATACTACCAATTTTTAAGATGGAAAAATGCTATTGCTGACTGCCAGTCATGGGGTGACAGCAAAAGTTGATGTGATAGCATCCTCTGTGTGTTATGTTCCTGGTGACAGACCTTTTTTGGACACTTGACTGATGGTGTTTATGTCATTCCCACTACAGACACACTGCCTGAGGTTATTTTACTTTCATGCCATTGCAATTTAACATTAATAACTGTTGAAACAGGTGTGAATTGACAGTCCTGGGGAACTGTATAATTCCCACATCAGATTCTTGTTGCGGGCCCATTAGTTTCAGATAAAATGTAAATGTTTCTTCTATGTTGAGCCAGGCTTTCTTAATTCTTACTTTGCACTTTAGAGAAAGTTTGAATTGAGAGTCAAATTTTGCTAGTCATATTTTTGGGTAATGATGTCAGCTCACTGTTGGTCTGTTGGACATACTAAGATTTGAAAAACATTTGTGGTATAATGAGAGGTGCTAGTTCCCAGCATGAAGTAGAATATGTAATTTTTAAGAGTACCTATAAATCTACCCTCAAGGATTAATTTATCCACTAAATCGCATTTTCTTCCTGGAATGGCATCGTTCATTTCTGTAGGGCTAATCACAGACTAAGGTGACATACTCTTCTTTTTAATAGCATAAATTGCCATTTTCATAAAGAAAAAAAAAGGAAGACAAATGTCCTATAGTTGCAATAGTAGTCGTATCGAGCAAAGGAAATTACTTCCTTGTAGGCTATTTTTCTTCATTTTCCCAAACACTCTCCATTTTTCAAACAAGTCATCTGAGTTCTGTTTCTGCATGAAAACTACATTCTCAAGCAGCATTGCATATGGGGAACTTTGCTTCCTGCTGCTTTAATGGACAAGAGTTTAATTTATCAATATGATAAATCTTTTAAAATACTTTTCTTGCCTTTAAAATGATGGACTTAACATTGTACATGTTTGTATTATAGAGAGGACAATAGACAGACTAGTAGCTGAGTGCTGGTTATTCAAGCTGAAACTTCTATCAGGCCTGCAGAAGCAAATGGGGTATTTTCAGGAGAATGTCAGCTTTGATATATCTCAGTAAATACAGACATATACAGCTGGCTATTTACAAACGCAGGTACATAATTAGATTAATTATCAGAACTCCATTCTTGATAAATCTTGCATCTCTAGATAAGTGTGGCAGAAATAACAGTTTTATGAGCTAATAAATGTCCTTTGGTAATTATTGTAATTAACGGTACTGCCCTTATGCCAGCTCAAGTTTAAAACAGCAAATAATTGAGAAATGAGAGTTTCTTTTTGTATTTTGTTTTTGTATAATACTTAGACCATACCTTCCCTCACTTAAAAATCAAGGGAATTAGCAAAATATACTAATGGATAAACTTACAGAGTATGTGTTCATATTCTGTAATTTTCATTTATCTTGTTTGCTGCATTATTCAGTATTTCTTTAAGCAAAAAAAAAAAATATAATGCTCCAATGAAAGATGTATATGTCTTTAAAGTGATGGTATAGTCAAAAATACGTATGAATTTTAATAGTTGTTATTAATTCAAAAGTAGGGGTGTTATTGTATTAAAAAGTGGCAATGACAAGTTTTTGAGGAACTTGACTTACCAACAGTTTTTTCAAATAATATTCTCAGGTTTCCTTTAACATATTTTGCCACTGCTTGAAAATGTAGCATTTTCAGTAAATTAATATGATTTAACACTATATGTGGTATTCCTTCATGACTTTCCTTTGTGTTTTGGTTCAATGATTTACACTTAAGTAACAGCAGAACACTCCAGGTGAAATATTCAAAAATCACTATTCATGAATTCTAGAAAGTTTCCTTAGAAGTACTATTATTTGAAGCACAAGGAAAAATTCAATATTTGAGTCCCACATGTCATAAAATACTTTCAAATATAGTTGGTAAATAAAAAAATAATTCAAATAAACCAGTTGTTGTAAGAGTTACAGCCCATTATCTCTGTTACTTTCTATTTGAAAGCAAGTTATAATCTACATGCAGACTGATTTTCTGTTCTTTTACAAAAAATAGAATGTATGTCCCCTTCATTGCTTCCCAGCTGTCACTTAACAAAAACTTGCCAAATTCTTGCATAGACAGTGTTAATCAGTAATACATTATTACACAAAATAAGCTCTATCCCTCTGTTCCTCTGAGCAAAAATATGAAATAACCAAGCCACATGGCTTTTGATTTTTATCTGTGTTTGAGTGTGTGTGATGTGCTCTGGTAAAAGTGCCCAAAGTAACAGATAACTTAGATAACATATTTTAAATATTTATATAATAAAATTATTTTTGTATCATCAAAGGATGATAAATATCCTGATAAAGGATTGATGTTTTTAAGGTATTATTGATTTTGATAAGAAATTACATGCCTGTAGGCAATAGGGTTATTTGCTAGTGAAAAAAAAAATTTAAGTTGCTTCATATATTTTATATGGTGCAGTAAAATAGCACATAAATCCTGTGGGAATTCTATAATATTTTTTTCTTATTAACTTCTAATTAAGCCTGAGTGATTTTTAGAAGAGATAAATTGGCACGTTTTTCAGTATCATTTTTCTTTCTTGGTAGAGAATATCAGGTCTAAATCCTACTAATCTGAACAGGAAAGATCCTCCAGTTTCATTCAGGGTGACAATATTTTGTTGGATTTGTGCCTCTTATAGACATCATTTAGAATGAAGAAGAGCTAAACAATTTGTACAGCAAATATATAAAAATGTTTCAGAAATTAAGAAACTAATATTTCAGGTTTATACAGTCTGACATCAGGTAAAACACAAAAAAGTAAGTAAGGTTTTTTGATTCGCACACAGATAATATTTGTTATCCCCCTCTAATATTGTAAACACACTATTTCCAACCTAAATTCTTGACCACATCACTTTATGTGGGGTGCATGAGAAGGGGAAAAGGCCTGTCTTTAGGAGGTGCATATAAATGGAGCCCTTTTCTTACAAATTCCACAGACTGCTGCTTATAGTGATGGAGGGGATCTCCTGAAATGGAGGGCACTGCACTGAGCAGGAGGGGCCAGCACTTCAGGGCTTTACATCAGCCTAGAGGCATCCAACTGTGCTGGCAGCTTGTGGTGGTGGGAGATGGAATGCTGCTGTAGGATTGTGACATGTGAACACAGAAGGAAAATGTGAAAGAACTTGAAGTTGTAAGGATTCAGAAGGTGTTTGGTTAAGTCCACACACAAAATGCTTCCTAAGTTAGGAGTCTGAAAACAATCCCTCCTCCAGCCTTAGAGATCTAGAGGCCAGATAGAGATCTAGAGGATTTCTAAGGACAGTGAATCGAAATGTGTGCATGTATCTGTTTCACTGCCCCTCACCCCCTCTCTACAGATTATGTTGTGTATAATGTGTATAATTTAATCTTTTAAACTGTAAGTAGCAGAAGAACACTTTTACTATGATAAATTGCTACCTCTAATACAATTTGCCAATATTATTTCATCATTGTTATTATATCAACAAATCCACATCATCCTGTGGTATCACCTGTGTCCAATACAGTGATCAGACTGGGCACAGCACCAGTGTAATCACCTGAGAACTGGAGCAAAAATGACATGTAACCCCAGGCATGACCTAAAGCTCAAATCAGCTGCAGGAAAATATTGCCAATAACAAGTTAAATAATAAGTTTACAAATTTGTTCTCAGTAATATTTCTTATACAATAAACAGTGCCTATTTAAGGTCTCCCATCTCTTTGCATTTTATCTTACCTCATGACATTTGTATGGAAGCATCTTATAATTGAATAAAAGTAAGTATAAAAATGCAAGTATTTTGATTTTATTTATACCTGTGAAAGCATGTTTTACAATTTATCGTTCAGTCCAGGAATTCAGTTATCTTAAAAGGAAAATAAATTTTTCAGTGACAAGTACCAGTTACAACAAAAAACTCTGCATTTGCCACCAATAAATCTAATCTAGATGCATTAAAGAGAACAATTTTGCTGACACTTTTTTTATTACTTGGTTCCACTGTAATTTTTCATCTGTTTCAGTATATGCATGTAATCAAAATAAAGAAGTAACTGAGATATCTCTGTTTTCTGACATGGTACCTGTCATTCTTAAAGTTTGCTACCATGACACATTTATGTACTGTAAATGATAATAAATATTTTTTAATCATAAATAATATTTCATTTGTTACCCAGAAACAAAAGACATTCTGTAGACATTTTACAAAAGAGTGGTGAATTGCGTTATTGATGAGCATGGTAGAAGAAGAATCAAGGCTTTGGTTTTGAAAAGTAATTCACCTGCTTCTAAAAAAAAGGTTTCACATGTCCATCAAGGAAAAGGTTGAAGGCAATTCCCTTCAAGTAAGCAATAGCTATCAGAATACATTAGGCAGGACTAACTCAAACGCTACCTTTGTACCCTTGACCTTCCAGACACATTTGTAGATAATGTTGATTCTTCTGACAGCAGACACAAATCCTCACAGTTCTGTGGGAAGATATTTCAGTTCTGCATTAAAATTATATTTTCCGTAGCATTAAGTCAATCGTTTTCTTAAGACAGAAATTTTGAGTTATACAGCAGTACAATGCATGCTATAGCCTTTACTTTGCAGATTATAGCCATGATTTTATAATGTTCATACTAAGATAAGTTTCTTCTGTATGGCAGTTGGAGAATGGTCTAATCTGGGCCTAATCATCAGAGTCTGGCAGCAATAAACCAGCAGCTTAAATTAAACTTCCAGCTGAACACTCTGAAAGGGAATTTCTGGGTCCAAATTTTCGAGATCTAGATGTTCCTGTAAAAGAGAGAGACAAGTGGATTGAGGAGACAAAACAAAGACATATAGAAGAAACAGCTTCCCAGAACTCTTCATTTATTTGTTTGTTTCCAAAAATATCTACTGGAAATTTGGTGTGAGAATACATATAAGTTGAATTTGTTCCTTTTACATGAATCCTCTTTTGAATATATATTGATGTTAAGCTGGATTTATGGAATTTCCAGTGTGTTTCACTTTCTCCTCAGATATTTGTAATATTAGAAAGGTTAGGTTAATGTTTGTTTACCACCATCTCATTCTACATTTTCAGTACCTGCCCTTACAGTCTGGGTGCAAGCACAATGAAAAAAAGTAATAAAAGATTGATTTTGTAAAATACATAAAACCTTATATCCTGGCCACACTTCAGGAAAAATTGTAGGCTTTATATAGAGCTATGTATTCTGTCAGCATATATATTGTTCTGTGACACAGTGTGAGCAGAAAAGAAGCAAAAGGAAGGAAACATGGGAGCACTTGCCTAGATTTGCACTGTCACCTTTGAGCTACCAGCTTTCTCCATTGATTGCCCTGTCTTTATCTGTAATTGGAGGCAGATGTTTGGTAACTCAGGGGCACCTCAACTCTCTTACCTGTGTGCTGGTGCCCTGCTCCCTCACCCCATTCACATGCCACGGTAGAGCAGCATGTCTTGGGGTCCAGTTCTATCATCTATCTTCTTGGCATGAAACCCTCTTCCTCCTAACAGTTGCCCTAAGCCAGGACACCTCTCCATGGGAAAATGGGATTTATAAGGCATGGCTTCAATTCAAAAGACCTCACAAATATCCAAAGAAATGGCAAAGGTTGAAGGAGAGGAAGAGAACATACACAGGAAATTTCTTCATGTATGAGTAAAATAATTTTGGAAGTAGGCATTGAAACAAATTCATCTTGCTTCCTTTAAAAGCAGTAAATGTTTATTGCTGTTCAGAGATAAAACTATTCTCTCCTTACTTCCATCAGGGAGGCTGCATCTGTAGCTGTGCTGAAAAAACAGTATGCTGTTACGTCAATATTTTCTTTTCACCTACAAAGCTAAATGTCATCTGTATGTTACTGACATAATATTCTGTCTCTTACGACCAGAAGGTGAGGATGTTATGAGAAGACCAACTCTGGGAATCTGTGTCCTGAGACAAAGACTGCAAAAAAGTAGGAAGGGTTAAGGGACACCACTTTCCTCACAACACTCTGAAGAAGCCCCCCAAATTCTTATGACAACGACCTTATTTGGCTCTCAAAATTCCCAAAGTAGGCTCTGTTATTTCAGCTATTTGTCTGGCAGCTTAGTAGCTGATAGGCGGAGTAACTCAGGAACTATAACTCAGGATCTGTCCTTGGATTATTCAAGACACTGAACAAAGGAAGTTCTCCAAAGGTTCTTGGGGACCTGGAACTGTGTGCCTGTCTCCTTTTCTTGTCAGGCAAATGTTTCTGTGAGATCTGTATCTAACCAGGCAAGAATTTGAGGACTGTACCAATTAGGCTTGGAGGAGTTTTTCTCAGATAAAAAATTTCACTAATTCCAATGATTCATCATCACTAAATGCTTTGGGGCTTCCATGCAGTGTTTTTCTCTCTCCAAATTTCAGCAGTACATTGGAGAGATTGTAACAAAATTATTTGGCAGATGTCCCCCAAAAAGGACTGAAAAACCTGGCAGTTTAATGCAAACATTTCTAAATTATTGGAGTCACTCACTGTTAAAGATGCTCAGATAGAGATTGACGTGATCATGGATGCTCAGTGGGTGCCTGGTGGTGACCCTGCTCTCCAGAAGTTTCCTTTTGGTGAAGTCTTTCCTGTGAATAAGACAGTCAGCATGGTTGTGTGATTTTTCTTAATTGTAGTTTCACACTGTGTTAACTCTAACTTGAGATGATCCTTTTTTGACCAATGCCAGGGATTTCATGATGTTAAGTTTGAGAAGTGGCTAGGATGAAGCTGAAGTTGAATGGGAGGATGTTGTGGTGTGTGCTGGAGTTACACCTTGCGGAATTCACATTTTGGTGAACTGGCAGATGGGGAGCTCACATATTACAACAGGAGGACTGGGAGTTTTGAATCTTCATATAAATGTTTCAACTAATGCCCAAATTGCCCTGAGACCACAAGAAGGTGAACAGAACTGAATAAATTAATTATTCAGACTACCTTGGCAGGCATAGTCTTTCACTACAGCACAGAGGGAATTTAGCATTTGAAGAACATTTTATTACTGTTTTTCCTTCGCTCTTAGAGAAATGCTTTTTAAGAGCATTTAGAAAATGGAAGTACCTTAAGAGTTCAAACTTGTCTAAAAATCTGTAAAGAATATTTCAGCTGTTATAGATAAAATTTTTCTAATTGCATTTTTTCTTTCTAGGAGGCCTACTAGAAATTTACAGCCTTGAAAATTCATTATTTATCTTCTTTGTTAACTCCACATCCTATCCTCAAATTTGAGGATGGAAGATGCAGTTCTAATAGTGTAAACCCTTTTAAAAAGTTCATCAGTTGAGGCAAAAGAATTAATGTGGGACTTTATGCTAATAACTCATGTTTTAACACAAGCATATTGTGATAAACCCTGTCAACAAGAAAGTATTGATTTAACTTCATGGGTTTTTTTGTAAAATGTCAACATGAATGGATTTTTTTTTTGTTTTCTCAGAACTAGAGGCAGAGGAGTGGTGCAAACATCTTTGCATGGAGTGTCTAGGGGCCAGGCTCAATGATATAAGTCTTGGGGAACCAGATTTGCTTGCTGCTGGAGTCCAGAGAGAACAAAATGGTAAGTAACTTTTTGTTTACTCCTAGGCGATGTCCCGTGTCATCTTTGTTTGTTCCTGTTGTTGTGAGGACTTTTACTAGTAGTTGGAAGCACATCATTAGTAACTAAACATTTGGATATGCTTTTGAAGCTCAAACATATTGTTTTGAAAAATAAAGATGATTAAATTTCATGCCAAATAACACATATAGAGTGAATTTGTGTCTTCATTGTGTTCAGATTTCCCTGTCATGGGAAATGATGACCATGACCCTTCTGTTTCTGGAAATGATGGCTTCTGTGCAGAGGAATAAAGCAGCAGCTGTTGTTTTGCAGCTTTGTAAGGACAGCGATGAACATATCAACAGCAATTTGGACTGAAAAACACATATTTGCTTTAAACTCTTACCTGTCTTGAATATTGAAGTCAAGATCATCTAAATGCTGTCAAATATGGGTGAAAAGGGCAGTGACAGATGTTAGTCAGCACTAAGCCCGAGTTGTAAGTCTTCATCTAAAGGCTATTTGGATTAGACACATGCACAGGAAGAATGCTAGTGGATGGAATAGGCAATAACAAAAGAAAATCTGTGATTACCCTGTCATTTAATTCCTATTAATGAACATGAGGGCAACACAAAATGTGCTCATTTAGTCCTCCCTAAATTACAGCTCTCAATGATTATTACTGTCTTGATGCTTTTATAAGATCCAATAGCTTTCAACATAGTAATAACACACAATGCCTCAATGGTCATAAAATATCAAGCCAAGTATCATTATAAACAAAATTATATAATTAAATTATAGAATGAATGGCACTATATTTGTTATATTATTTCTTCAAACCTAATAGCTCACAGCATGAAATATACAGAAATCTTTAAGGAATTTTGTTCAAAAAGCAGACATGTTGAAATGGGATTTAAAAGAAGTTCAAATGTTCATAAAGTCGTTTGCCTGCTATGAGACACAGAATTCAATTTGTAGTCTCAAACTACTTAACAAAGGGAGAGCTACTAATGTTGTAGGAAAGTGATAATGATCAGACAGCACTCAAAGCATCCCATCTGCTATATGTTCATAGGCTCTAGGTATAAAACTCATCTGCACACTACTGAAGAGAGAACTGTGTGAACAGGTGGAGGTCTTTCACTAACGTGAAAGGAAATAAACCTTGTCAAAAGCCTGGGACGTGAACAGAAAAGTAACTTGAAATTCATCAAGCTCTTTCTGCAGTGAATTCATGGACTGGAGTACTCTCCTGCAATTTTTGGACATATGACTACATTTTATCATGTTCCAGAAAGAGATCCATTTAGACACACATGACCTCCAGGAGGCATGTATTAGTTCTGTTGTATGAACTAGTCTTGATTCAATTGCCTTAGTCTAAAAATTAATTGCAGTTTTACCAACCAGCATATATGAACATAATTAGCATCTTTATTGTTCTAAGTAAATAAATGAAAGGAAACAAAGAGGCAAAGCATGTATTTGTTGTACAAATCGCATGAATAATAATGCATGGAGGGTATCATTAGCTGTATTCTTTTAAAACAAGTGACTGAATACATATAATCCAATATTTGACGAGCATGCTCTGCTAAATCATTAGTTACAGTATCTCAGACAAGTAATTCTGATACCTAGCCTCATCCTTCCCTCATCCCCTTGATGCACAATGTTGCATTTTAATAAGCATGTTTGAAATTCAAAGTTGTCTTGTTCAGAGGCAAAGCAAATTCTGTTGTGGGAGTTTTTTAATCAATTTGGAAGAGGAAAAGGTGCAGAGATTCTTACTATCAGTATGAAATCTGGCACTTTGTTCATTTATCTGTGCTGTAAGAACTTGCAGTTGCACTCAAATTCCTGTAGCAGATTTCTTCAGTAAAACCAGTTGAGTGGAGCCATGCCTTCAGTTTACACTGGTTATCTTATTCTGCAAACCTGGCAGTGTCATTCCCCACATGACAGTGTTAATGAAAAGGTGACTAGTTCAAGGGAGGAATCATTTGGTGATTTAGGTGGAATAATTCCAGATTTTTAGTTTACTTTCTTGCACATTTTCCCCATATTGCAGCTTATGCACACATGCTATCAAAAACTGTAGTTCAAAAGATACCTCAAAAGCTTTTGAAAATCTACTGAGCTTTTGCTTGTAAATATTCTTGTTGAGCTTTTGTTGACCTGAAACTGAAAGGTCAAAGTTAATTTTACAACTGGAAATTCATGAATAGTGGCTATGTGTATAAAGCATCTAAAATCTTGCTCTTTGTGAAAATGGCAGCTGTGTCACTCTCTGGGTAATTTTATTTTCTTGTGTTAAATAAAAACTGAATACCAGTGTAGTACCTTTGAATGTCATTTCTTCAAAACATATTGCAAGTGTGTCAACTTCATAGAATTCCTCTCGAGTTAGTCAATTTATTAATGCTTACTTGAAACAGAGATGGGAGAATACAGTTTGTAAAACATGTAATAGAGTCTCACGGCCTCAGCATCTAGTTTCATGCAAGTTCTGTTGCCTGACCCACACAAAGGCTTTCTTTCAGGTCACTGAACAAAAGATGTCTCTTACTGTCTGAGCAAGACCACAGATTTTAATAAATACTATAGTGCCAATGGTTTCTCAGTTTTGGGTCATTTTTTTCACACTTTTAAAGGCTAAAAGACATTCAATAATGGTGTCATACTGTTCATATCTCTATGATGTAACAGGTGTTAATACATTAATCCCAAAAGAACAGGTGTATTAAGCATTAATTGCATCACATTCCAGAGATTTTTTCAAATAGTTTTCCCTAAAGATTTTCAGAAACGTGTAAAATTTGATAAAGATATTTCTTTGGACTTAGAAAAACTAGCCTAATAAGGCGGGCTTTTTCATTAGCTGCTTTACCTTTTCCAAGAGATAATATTTTTCATATGCAGTGTTCTTTGTGTGTTCAACGGCTTGCCCATTTTTGTTCTTAAAGGACATTTTAATGATGTGTGGGTATTCACCAAACACATCAGATAAATAAATTGGCTCTCTCTTGAGAAAAAAAACAACTTTCTGATGTGTAGATTTGTAGGTTTTTTCCTGTATGTGACCACCAAAGCCACTACCCTCAGTTTACAACATTTGAAATATTTTTCTTAGTTGTTATTTAATGCCCTGGGGCCACTAAAATTACTACATGCTACTTGTGTTTTTATACACAAAAAATTACATTTCAGAAAATACTTGGTAAAGAAAATATGCATGGTTTCTATCATTTGTTTAATATCTCTTTTTATTATTCCTAAGCCTGTTTATCCCCCCCATTCTCATTCTTGTGGTTGTTCTGAGATGAGCCTAGATTTGAGGAGGGAAGACCCCTGTTTCTCTGTGGCAGGAATGCAAGAACATGGCTTGCAAAACTGTTTGCTCCAAAGGCTGGCAAAGCTGCTGTTTGCTGTGCAAAGGCCATACAGTCACAAGGCAGTTCTGTCACATGAGAAGAGAAATCTAAGGTAGTGCAGCCACCTGAAAGAGGGTCCTTTTATAGTTCTGGGTTGGTTGCTAAGTGGCAGTGAGATCTGTTCCAGTGTAGTTGTGCTGTTGCTTGAGCCTCCAGCACCAAGCAATTCTGCAGTGCTGACAGCAGAAAAAAGCAAACTGTAGAACTGCACTGCTTGTAGCAGAGAGCTCTGCTGGTGTATCTTGTAGGAAGGATAGAGAAGACATCTAAGCAGCTCTTGTGCAAAGCACATCAGTAACAGGAAGCTTCTCACTGGATTTCAGCTCCATTATTGCTTTCCAGAAGTATTACCACAAGTCTTGTTGTGTAAACTCTGCTGCAGAAAATGACTATTAGGTGGTTTTCTTTTTAAATTTAAGGCTCACAACTAATGGCTGCTTAGCTTGGAATGATGCGCAAATTCCAATTAAAGTGAGGTGTGAAATGAAGCTTCTGTTGCTCTCCAACCATTTTACCTTCTCTTTCCTGCAAATCTAAGTGATTTGTTGATGTGCCTCAGCCCTGTAGCAGCAACCTTGTTTTTGTTTAAATTTCTTTTCACATTGAACATGGTCTCTAGTGTTTATGAATTTCCTTTCAGATTATTTGCTAAAGAATTAAAATACAGTATGAAAGCAAAAGCAGTAGGGGCCTCACTTCAGGATCCTGTTCAGGTAATTAATTTAGTATAATGGCAGTGAAAATTTATATGCAATGGTAAGACAAATAATAATACACAGTTATAACTCCATGAAAGAAAATCTGGACTAAGTTGGATCTGATTACACTGTTGACAAGTCTTCTAAGTGATATGCTGTGATTCTTGCACACACATTTCATAATCCTTAGGTTTCTCAAGCTGCTGCTAGATGAAGAAACTGTGAAGGTAGAGTGTTGACTTCATTTGGAAGAATTAGAAGCTTCCTTTCCAGAGCTCAACATGTTTGGAAGCATTTGCAATACACCCCAAAGCATAATGACAAAAACAAATTTTGGGGTTTTGGGGTTCTTTTTTAATTTTTATCTTCCCAGGTGATGTCATATCTAGAATTTCTCCATGCTCGCAATGGACAATGTGTCCAATGTGTCACTATTTTCATTCCTTATAAAAGGAAGCAATTTGAAAGATGTCATCCAAATGGACAGTATACAATGGCAGATTATGTTTACTGTGAAAAAGAAATCAGAATATTCAAGATAATATGGGTTTAAAAAGCATTATTTGTAGACTATTAATGAATTCACATTTTAGGAGCAGGTACATCTGTTTGGCAAAGACTATATTCCTGTTTGAATACTAAATAATATCACTAAAATAGCTGAACATTTGTACTAAACCATTTTCTATTAAACTACTTGTAAACCTGATGTAAAACCTGAAGAAATGGGCAAATGTTAAAACGCAAATTTTTAAACTGAAGAAAAGGCCAGATCCATCCTTTGCTGCTATATCTTATTTACTGCTAACTCATGCCTGTGATATCAATATGAGGCTTTTTTATTATGTGTTTTGAGGTTTTAAATTGTTTTAAAAATTTTACTCCGTTATAAACCTGATTTTTATTTTCAAAGTCTGGAAAAGTTTGAAAGATAATTGAATTCTTGCTTTTCCTCCCTGCCTAATATTTAAATTAGTATTTCATAAAATTACTTCCTTTGTAAGGTTTTTCTTCTTTCATAACATTGGTTTTACCTTCCTTTTTTATTTAAGAACCTTCCACAGGAGCAACAGTCTTGCTTCTTGGATTTTAATTGCAAGAAACTCATTAATTCTTGTTAGTAAAAATGTAGCTTTTCATAGTGAACAACATTCTTGAATCCTCAGAAGAGGATTATGAGGCATTTCTTTGTGCTACATATTGAGATTACAAACTACAGCCAAAGCATAGAGACTTTGTAATTACATTCACAGAGCTGACTTGTTTTAGGGCATTTTCTAGAGTCTGTAGAATCTCTGTAATTTAATACATAAAAGCACTTTGCATGGTTTTTTATTCATCTTCTGTTATCCTTAATCCATTTTTATACAATAGGTTTGTTTGTTAGGTTATTTTTTTAAATAAATGAAACACAGAGAGCTTTATTCAGAAAAGTAAGGTGTTTACAGTTTTAATGTTAATCCAGTGAGACTTCAGATTCTTCTTTACCTTACTACTTAGCAGTGAAACAATTTGAAGTATTTCCCCACTTTTATATTTTTATTGAGATGCTTACATTTTTAGTGGAAGCAAAGCAGAATATTTATAAGCAAAGGAAAAATAATTGTTATGAAGTCCTGGTTCCTCACTGAATACAGCAGAAGAAAAACATTCTAATAGCCCTGAAATGTGAATAAACACAAAATGCTGCACCTTCCAGACTTTAAGCTCTCTTTCCACCTGAAAATTAGTCTATCAGCAGCAGAAATCTCATAGGTGGAGGAGTTTCTTTCACACATAAACTGAATATTTGCTCTCAAAGTCTCTATTTATTTATATAGGTGCCACCAACCTGACTCCTGATTCCATAAGTAATTTTTTACCCATCATTAAAGCTGAAATGCAACCAAGCATCTGGATTGCAAGATTGCAATGTTATCTGGTCTGTTTTCCAGCTGGGATGATTTAACCAAAGGAATCCAGTGATAAAATGGCAGAATCAGGATCACTGGGCTCCAGTCATTTTGCTCCCCCAGTACAGCTGGAAGGCTGAGAGCATTTTGGAGTGGCTGCCAAGTCTCCGTCTCAGTCAATATGCTCATTTTCATAAATACTCTTATGCTCCTGTGCCCTGGAAAGCATTATTAAATGTCGTATTCTTGCCAAAGCCCAAATGCTCAACACCTTTACATGCACTAAGTGTATGATGAAGCATTGCTCTGCTTATTCAAGGAGATGGGAAAGAGCAGTCACATTGAGTGGAATAATAAGTGTAGCAATATATCAGCATTTTTTTCTCAGCCTGGCTCCCCCATTCCCTGAACTTTGCTCTCACCAGTTTAGAGAAGGGAGGATAGGGATCCTGAATGGTGAGGAATTGCACCTGTTCAGTCCCAGTCTTACCTTGTCTGACAGCATCACATCTACTCGTTTGGTTTCTTCTATCTCCCTACTTTCTGAGTCCTTTATTAACTTCTATTTGCTTAGTCTTACTAACCAATGAACTCTTATTATCTCATCATACTCATATGCAGGTGGTATCTGAACCAAAGAGAAGCAAAATAACCTATTCAATGTCATTCTGAAGCTCTGATGTCAGAATTCATCTGGAATTCCCAAATCTGGCCTATGATGAATTTTTGTCCTTGCCTGGATAAGTGTAAGGGCAAAACGTGCCACTAAAGATGGAGTGACTGTATTACCATTAGCTAGATACCTGGCTCAAATATTTTCTGAAATGGATAAATTGGACCCTACATGTTGATGAATAAAACTATTTAATAGTATCAACACCTTTCCATGTCCTCAGCTGCCCACTATTCAAAAGTATAGTTTTTGTTCCAAAAGCAAATCTGTCCATCCTCAATCTCCAACACAAAACACTTGTTTTTCTTGCCAATTTGATTCAGTTCCAAGAATGCTACATTTTGCCCTGCAGCTGATGTTCACTTTAATCAGACATACTTCCTTTAATCCCTGACACCTCACCTTAGACACTGACCTCCCATGCAAAGTCAGCAAATGTCTCCTGGCAGTTTGAGGATACCATATGTCCTGAATGCCCTTCATGCAATAATATCCTCAAACACATCAGAGAAGTTGAGCATTTCATGACTGTCCTTGTAATCTAAAGCAAGCTGAAGTATTTTGTGCCTTCCACACAACAGTTCAATGTTTACTTCAAAAAATAATTGTACCTTTTCATTTTCTCTGCCATCTGAGGCATTCTGTCACTGAAGACGGGGAAAGATTTTCATTCTCGTATAATAACCCCATCCCCCATAGATACACTGTGTTATTTCATGTCATGCAAGAGAGAAAGAGCTGACAGTCCAGTTACTGCATCTTTCTTTCAAATAGAGGAGGGAAGGAGCAATAATTGGCAGCATGGCTATGCAAAGCTGGAGTCTAATATATGATAAATTCTCACCTGCACTGTTACGAGGAATTTCTGCATGACTATCCAAATGACATATGGATACTGAAGAGGTGTATATACATATATAGATATATATAATTCCAGTGCAAAGTGAAAGTTATCTTGTTCACCACCATTCCCTTCCCAGCGCAGCCATTGACCCGGTACTCCCATGTGTGAGCCCTTTCATTTAGTTTAGTAGGCATTACATTAGACCTCTGCCCCATGCACTCCTCTGAGCATTAGGGGAAATTCTCCTTGGTGATCTCAGCAGCCTCTGCTAATCTATTTGTGCTGTGTGTCACAAGACTTCCACAAAATGGTTGGAGTTTCACACATGGGATCCTACTCATAAAATTAAACTTTTAGGGCTAAAACCCATTAGTGTGACTAATGAGAACTTGGGCCTGGGAGAAGAGGTTGTGACTAAATGAATCAATTGGGGGAGTCATTAATAGGACAAAATTAAATTGACTGAAACGGAACAAAGTTGGAGATGACAAGTTTACTTATAGCTATGCAGCAATTTTTATTGCTTAGCCAGCAGTTCCTTACTTTCTCTAATTCCTCAAACTTTTGCTACTTTATTCATACACACGCACGCAAACTCACACATATTTTATATTAACTCACTTGCAATACTTTATTGTTTTGTCAAAAACATATATATATCAAATGTTTAAAAAATAGAGACAATGTCTATGTTACTGAATTTCAGACAGAACAGGAAGCTAATTTTGACTGTTGCAATAAATTTCTCTCAAATTTAAATTCCTTCCTAATTTTTATGAGAACACTGTGAGAAAATTCAGTTCAAATGGTGGATTAAAAATATTCCACACAAAACCCTTTTTCCTTTATCAGGTAATTGGAGGCAATTTTCCTATCAGTTGTCCCTCTAAAGAACATTTTCCCAATATTGTTATTGAATAAGCATTGCTCATGCTCGTGCTTTAAATTGTTCTTACCTTTTTTTGTCAACACCCTTCAGGCAGTGGCATTGACATTTTGCATTTCTACCCATTTCAAAGATGAAAAAAACTGTAAAAGAAAAGTTGTGAATGTACTGCACTCTCTCATATGATGCTAGTAAGCCCTAATATTGCAATGTATGAAGCTTTAAAATACAGGCTGGCACTTCTGACTGTACAACCAGAAATTTAACCTAGTTTTTCATTCTTTGTAGAAGCAATTCATAGAAACATCCGTTATTCTTCAAAGAAAATCACATTTTTATTTAAATTTCTCTTCCTAATTATGTTTACTTCTTTCTATATGAGTTAATGGTGTTTTACATCATCTTGGTTTTTTACTTTCTTTTTTTTCCTTTTTTTTCTTTTTTTATGATTTTTTTTTTGTATTGCTTATTAAATCACATGCAATTCAGGCACTTCAGAAAATTATAAATGCCCTTGATCTCCCACTGCAATAAGTGCACCTTGCAAGCGAAGTGCAGCAGATAGTGATTGATGTCATGACCATAATAATACATCATCTTGAATCAGATTTTTCAAGAAAGCAACAGATGATTAAAATTGTTATTAATTTTGCTAAGAATTACTTTGGAAATAAACAGAAACTGAATGCAAGGAATGTAATTATTAACAAGCTTCAGTAAGTAAACTTGGGTTTGCAATTTCAAGGACAGCTTTTTTAAGAGGCAATGGTTGTACATACATATTTTGCCAGGATACCTTTAGTTCTGTTCTTTGAGAGAGAAGTCTCTGTCAAAGTTCTCATCATTGTGAATTTTGATTTGTAAAGAGTCAGGAACCTTAATGTGGACGTTTGTAAAGGAACATATGTCCAAGAGGACTATGCAGATCACCTGTGAAAGATATTTCAGACTCCTGCATTATTTATAAGGAAAATGAAATGAAGATGATTCTCTTCTTACTCCTCTCATATGCACTAGCAGGACTGCTTCAACATCAGTGGATTTCATGCATTGGGCTTTGATTTCTGAATCTCAGAACGAAATACTTTATTCCTATTTTTTTCCCGGTATAAAATCTTGCTTTAATCTATGCTTTGTGTTTTTTTTTTTTTTCCCCAAACGATTCAATGTATACCTTATGCCTACACCAAATTTAGTATCTATGGGGAATGTACAAAGATCACACATGAAAACATCTATCTCTGACATCCACAATGCCAAGGTCAAGCAGTGGCCTCTGAGCTCTTTGAAGATAAGCATTTGGTCTGGAAGGTAAGAGCTAAGGAGGTGCAAAAAAAAGAATAGATAAGCAGTGCTTCTTTTGAATAAGCGGTCTTAAGTAAATAAGCCTCTCTTTATAAAGCAAGACAGAATACATGGCCTCTTCATAGACTTCCCTTTGCTGAATATTACTTTTCAATATATTCAGGCCAGGGTTTGAAATAAACATTATTATGTCTTATATCAGAAATGAGCTTAAGCTCCCTCTGACTTTTATTTAAGTGTGATTGAAATGTCATTCTTAAGGTTTATGAGTCTCACAGTGCTTAAACACTAGTGTGGTATGATTTTGATGTGGAAGAAATTAATTCTGGATCATGGAAAAGGCTTATCACACAAGTATGAATGGAATAACTTCCATTACAGTGGATATTACTCTTTTTGGATGTTCCTGATGACTGATTGCCACCCTAGAGTATAATTGCAAGCAGGAGTACAGAGAACATTGTGAACCCATAAAAAGGCTAGCCCTTTTTTCTGCCTGCAGTTTTAATGCTCATTGCTGTTTCCATCTTCGGATCAGTTTTAAATGTCCATAGAGTTCTGTTTTGCCTCTCTTTCATATCTTTTTAATGCGTTTCATATCTTGCCATTAGGTTCACTGCCTTTTCTGCATTTTCTACACAAAAATAATTCTGCATTTAACTCTCCCTCTGGTGGTGTTTCAACTTGTATTTAATAGTTCTAGACTATTGTTCTTTATTGTTTGGTTTGGGTTTTTATGGCTCATCATGCTCCTTTATGAGGAGCCTGAATTTTCTGAAGCAATCTGTGAAATTACAGGTGTCTCTACACTCTTGGGTTAGACACACTGTCTTGTTAAAAAATCTTTATATGCCTTTTGATGTATACTTATTCAATACCATTAAAAAATATTCACAAAAGTGCAGTTTGTGATCAGAAACAAAACCATGGGTGAAATGGACCCTACTGCCTAAGGGGATAATGGCCAGAATTCCTCTGCCATTTCCATAGTTGAGAGTTATCATTTCACCAATAATTTGTATATCCAAACTGCTGTCACTAGACCATTTAGATTCTCTGTTAGTTTTCTGTGATGAGTTCACATGAAGACATCATTGTGGTTTTTTATTTAATATTTTTTAAGTATAAATAAGCAAAGCTGACCCATGTTTCAACTTGATTTCAATGATTAAGCTGAGGGGCTTGTTCAAATATACAATTTTAGCATGAATTAGCATTTCAAGCCTCCTACAGTATTTTAATTCCATTTCAAGCCTCCTACAGTATTTTAATTCCATGCTAGTATCTGAATATTATCTGCTCCTACAGTCCATGGACCATGTGACCTGATGAAAAGTGAATTGTTTTCCTGTGTTTTATTATTATGAGCTAACTCTGCCTTATCTGTCATGCTTTATTGTCTTTGATCTGATTTCTCCCTTTTTGCTTGCTTGCGAGTACTTTATCTGTCTGATTTGGAAATGCATAGAGGTAAAAAAATAGGGCTAGAGAAAAGTTGGTATCGTCAATAAGATCTGAAGGCAATATAGGGCAATAATAGCATTCATTTTAAAATCTGTTGTTGATTTGCTTGGGGTTTTATTTTTATTTTTTAATCAACAAATCATCTTTCTCATCTTTCTGAGCATGATTTTCTTTGTCCCCTGATCTGCTAGTACCTTAATACAATAAATTCCTGATGCATGTTGTTTTATCAGAAGTGAAGCACTCATCCATGTTTTATGAGAATGTTAGGCAGTAAAAGTGTTGTTGCTTTAATTTTTCCCTAAGGCTTAAATATTAAATGTAGGCAATTGCTTTAAAGGAAATATTTTTAAATAGGTTATTATGTTTTAGTGTGTTTTTGCAGATATCCAGTATATGTGTATGAGGTTTGCATGAACATTAGAAGCTCAGTTTTATATATTTATTTTATGTCCTGAGTTTTGGTATTACTTTGTTTGAGAAAGTAAATCCCTTCAATAACGTAAATGGACATATTCACAAAGAGATAATATGTTAAATAAATTGATCAAAATTAAGATTTTTGACAAATTTATCTTTTAATAAATATATTGCTTTTCATCTAAATGGAATAAGAACTTGGAAGTATAAAACTGAACTGCTCACTTGTCTAATGAAATGCAATGGCTACACAATTTGAAGAATGTCTAAAATATGGCTGGAATGAACTCAGATTCTTTTAATCTGCCAGATTTTTCTGTTTAGTTTTGCACTGAATTGGAGTTTGTAAATTTGTGTCTTTGCACTCCATACAAAGTTTGACTTGTCCTTTTTTTTTTATTTATTGAACCAATGAAAGTAAGTATTCCTTGCTCAGTGATTTCCTTAATCTGTCTTTTTGTCTATCCAAACCCTGCTGAGATATGGGGAAAGAACAGATTTGTGTGGCTTTGTTCAGTGCTGGATGGAGAGATTCTCATTACCTAAAGTACCTGATTAGGGCTAATCCCATGCAATCTCTTCACCTATCAGAAAATAGTCATTCACAACTCCATTAGGTACTACAATAGCTTTGTGCAGATTAATGCTGTTTATCTCACACAGTGAATGGGTCAGAGCACATGAGGTAAGAGCATAGCATTTACGTTTTAAACTCTAGGCTTTTCAACTAACAAACCTTGGATTGGATTTGGGAGTTGTGCTGGATTTGGAAGGGTTAATTTTCTTCACAGTAGCTGGCATGGGGCTGAGTTTGGGAATTGTGCTGAACACAGGGTTGATAACCCAGGGATGTTTCACTTATTATTGAGCACAGCCTACACAGGGTTAAGGGCATTTCTTCTCCACACCCCACCCCACCAACAAACAGGCTGGGGATGCACGAGGAGCTGGAAGAGGACACAGCCAGGACAGCTGACCCAACTGACCAAAAGGACAATCCTACACCATATGGCATCCTGCTGAGCATGTAAAGCAGGGGGAAGGAGAAGGAATAGAGGGGATATTTGGGGTGATGGCGTTTGTCTTCCCAAGTCATTGAGAGCAGTTTCCCTGGGAATGGTTGAAGACCTGTCTGCCCATGGGAAGTGGTGAATTAATTTCTTGTGACATTTTGCATGTGCACGTGGCTTTTACTTTACCCATTCCACTGTCTTTCCTCAATTTTACACTTTTGAATCTCTCCCCCATCCCAGTGGGGGAGTGAGAAAATGGCTGTGTGATACTTTGCTGCCAGCTGGGATTAAACCACAACAGGAGTTTTAATGTTTAATCATCAATGATTCACAGGATTTCCTTAACATATGGATGTATATAATGTGTTCAGACACCTCATTCTCATTATTTTGGATGTTGGAGGCACTGTGGAGTTGACCTGCATGGGTGCACTTCTCTTCAAACTTTTGGAGGTGCTGCTCCATGTACATGGGCTAAATTAGCCCTTGACTGTCTCTGATTTTAAGCCTCTGAAATGGGAAATGTGTCCTTATGGAGCTGCCCACCCCACTGTCCAGATGAAGTTGCTCTTAATTTGTATGGGATTGCATTAAGTACATGCAATTTAAGAAAGATGCCAGAAAAGCAATAAAACAGCTACAGGTGAAACATTTCATAGTCCTGGCCAGGTGTGAAGAAATCCTTTTCAGTCTCTTGTCCAAGTTCCAGGATTCATTTTGCTGATGGTGTAAACCAAACAATCCATAGTAAAGACCATAAAAATGTTTAAACGCCACTCTCTGGTAACTGCAAAATGCAGTTGTCCAAGCTTTCCTTTTAGCAAAACAAGCTGTCTGAGGCATCTTTTTAGGAGCATAAGAGGGGACTCCTAAGAATTCAGAATTGAGACACAGAGAAAATTAAGCACATATGAACTCCTTGCTCATTTTATAATGTTTTTTCTTTCACTTTACTGTAATTGTGTCTTTTACATAATTTCCTATGTATGGAAGCTGTCTGGTCAAGTCTATTAACTGGCAAGAAGTACAAAAAAATAAAAAGAAAACAAAAAAAAACCCTGAAGTCAATTTAAACATGGTGAGAAAATATAATGAGGGCATGGGCTGTGGAAGCTCCAGCCAAACTTTGCCAAATTCTGTGAGTTTCCAGCAGAGTAGAGAGTTTGAGGCAGAAGGTTTTTCTTGGATTTTTGAGAGCAGAAGGAGCCACAAATCTATTACACACTTCTTTTTCTGAAATACGTTTACTTTTACTTTGTAGACAAGATGTTGAAATTTAAACAATTTCAAGTATTTCCAAGTTAATTCATGCTGTGCATTCAAAGAGACTCATTGAACCACACACTAAACTATTGCTTCTTTATTTGCCTTTGATTTGGGCTTTTTTCTTCATCAGAGAAAATTTAATGAAATATGGTATTCTCTATCACTTCTAAGATCTGGAATATGTTTCTTTGGTTAAGAAAAATATTAAGCTCAAGCATTACACAGTGGTGACATGAGAATTTCTCAGATTTTTTTCCCAAGGCTGATATACTCATTTTCTCTGTGGTAGATACACAGATGCTAGGGTTATCTGAAGCAGAAAGTTCACTGTTTGCTTCAGGCGCTACATCTGAGTGAAATGTTTCATTTGTCTGTCAGTCCTCTGTGGTGATTTTTGGTGTTAATATGAAATGTATTAGTCAATTAACCCTTAAAGCTCAGTCACAGGAAACATGCTCTCTTTTGCTTATGTGGGAAGAGGCCCCTTATGCTTGTGCCTCGTGAGACAGCTGTCATGGCTCTTCATACACTGTTGTACAAGTCTATCCCTCCCTGAAGAGAAGCCTGCAATTCCTGATTGCTGGTGGATTATCTAAATAGTAGATTAAGTTTATCTATGATGGGTGTATGATAGAATTATAAATCATATATTATAAATAATTCTAAATATCATAAAGCATAAGCATGTGATAGAATTTGTGAGTCACTTTCGGTTGAGCAGCAGTATGAGCGTTTGTGCAGCTTCAGTAAATAATTTATCATTTCACATAAATGCTATCTCAGAACTCTCAGTATCACACACTTTAACTTTAAAGTTAACTTTGCTAGGATCTTTTCCTTCTTTTACACTCCTGTGGTATTTTCAAAAAGCCAAATTACCCGTTATTTAAATTTTCTATGGTTTTATGTTTCCTCATAGTCCCTTCAGTTCTTTCTCATATTCTTTCCACAAGCGGCATATATCACTAAAACCTGAAAATAAAAAACTTTCTTGAAAAAGAAACCTTAATTTCCTTTATATATTCTACCCTGGCTTTTTTCTCAGTAATGACGTAGCTCTAATTCTAGGGAAAGTGGCATTTCTTACCACTGAAAAGGTTTCATTAGTTCCTGCTATTTAGCAGTGCCAAGGTTATACTGTAATATGTTGTAATTGTAGTTCCATTCCTACTTTTTTCCATTCCAACTCTCAGTTTGCCTCTTGCCAAATTCTTGACCTGGAATAAGCTCTATGTTAGTCATTTGATTCACTTAAACTCTGCTTAAAAAGGAGTTGTGTGTTTAACTCATCTACAGGACTCTTACTCTGGTTTTGATCATGGTACCTAATCTAAGAGCTGTTTTACTAGCAAAAGCTAATATAGCTCATTGTAAGTGATTTATAAAGTGCTCGTTGCATTTTCTCTCTGCCAAGGCTCCTCCCAGACTGCTCTAGCATTGATAAGTCAGAGCAAGTTCCACCAAAACTCACATAGCAAGGAAATTCTTCATCATATAATTGACTATGGGAAGCAGAGAGAAGAAAGGTTGCATTGTACCTTCTAAAGCATTCTGCTTTTTTTTGACCCTGTTTTGAAAATTTGCCTATGATATACAAACCTACAAAAGATTTTCCCCAAATGACAAAGAATGCCTGAACCATTTCACTTCACTGTGAAAGCTAATTTGTATGAGAAAAACAATGGCATCTTAAAAAGAACAATATATTGAGAGAATGAAATTACCTTTATTAATTTTAACAGAAATAGATTGAGAAGTCAGCAACTCTTAGGACAGAGCACCAAGCTTCATAGATGAAGTTGTGTAGCAAAATATTGAATAAATTTATAAATACTAAATTGACAGCAATGAGCACATCACTAGTTCATTAATTCAGCATTGCCCAAGCAGTAAATTTTCTTATGACTTTGTACTGAATGAAAGACATGCAGTTAGAAAAACAATCACCCAAAGTTTGTCCAGTGAACACAGCAGACATGCAGCTCAGAAGGAAAGCCATCATCTCTGAGGTGTCTGTAGAAGTGGCTTATATTTGCAGGTCACAGAGGGATCAGCATGAGCTGTCAACTGATCACCAGCTGTCCAATATCATTTGTTTAATTGAACTGTTGCAAAGCTGTTCCATTAAATCAATAAGAATTGTATTGTGTTTGACTAATGTATCAGCAGACAGCATGTTAAGTTCCTCCTGATGATCCTGACATAGCATGAATTGTACCTTTCAGTTGCAGTGCCTAATTTGCTTTCTCCCTTCATACCACAAGTCACCTTGTAGTCAAATTAGGGCTTGTTTGAAAACATTTTGAGACCAGCCACCATTTAGCTTTCAGGAGGTTCTAAATCCACGTGTGAGCCCAGAAGATTCATTTACTTACCATATTCTAATTGTCTGTTTTTCATACCTATGGTCTCCTGTAAGCATGCATTGTTGGATTAATATTCCTGAAGCTGAATATGGCTAACAAGATTATTGCTGTGTAATGTATGAATGCAGAAGAAGCAGACAAAATAATTCATACATTCTTACATTAGGATTCACTTATTGTTTCAACTCAGCATTTTAACCTTTGAATTACACAGTCAGCAAGAGCAATAATTAATCTCATATGGCAGGTCTGGATAACTTGAGATGCCCCAGCAGCAGGTCCTTTTATCTCCAAGAGGCATAATAACCTTTAACCTCCTACTGAAAATACAGGACTAAAAGAACTCAGATTTGCAACACAAAACAATTTAGTTAAAAGAAAGCAAACTGAAAAAAAAAAAAAGTCAAAACTCAAAAGCTTTTAAATACAAAATACTAATAGTTTTTACAATGTTCTTCATTTAATATACAGATACCATTTACAATAGAAGTGTCTATTTTAGCTCTGAAATACTGTTGCATCTCTCACCCAGCAAGGCTATTTGCATGAGCTAATTAAAAATGTTGAAACTTGACACCTAATTATCTATATGGACAGTGGAAGAGTGTTAAACACTTCACAAAGGGCAATCCAGAAGGCCAGGTTTTGCGTGGAGGACTATGAAGCCAGCAAGAATGCTAAGCACAAATAAATCCTTCTTTTCTCTGCAGCTTATGAATGTGGGATCATCAGTTGAGGAGGAGGTTTGAAATATCCTTTATGCTAGGGCTGTGTACTGTACAAACATAGAAGGAAGTAATCAAAATGCAAAGGCTGGAATTTGCACAACAAAAGAGCCTTGTTCATGAATATGTAGAAAACTGCAAACCCATGCTTGCACATGCACTCATGGAGCATTGCAGAAGCATAAAGGGGCATGGTTTTATATATTTGTGGACTTCATTGGTTGTCAGAGACTCTGGTGCCTCTGCTGGCACATAGATTTATTCTAAAGGTCATAGTAGTGTTGAACAGTTGTCTCTTGTATGTCAGATGCAAAAGAAATTGCAATGGAAGTTTTATTTTTCTCTGAGGCTTGGGTCTTCATTACAGTGAAATCAAGTTGAGCACCGTTTGACTGTTGGTCACTACTCTTGAACTGAGAAAGCTGCTTTAGCAGGCTGGTCTTGGAAGGTTTTGCCTAATATCTGCCTAATTGTCCGTGTTCTTTCAGGTAGTATTGATTCATTGTTCTCAGAAATAATAAACTCACCTATAAGTAGCAGCTGAGGCCATTTGGTCTGTTCAGCCTGGAGAAAACTGAGGGGAGACCTTCTTGCAGTTTTTCAACATCCTCACAATGGGAAGAGGAGGGACAGGTACTGATCTCTTTCCTCTCATGACCAGTGATAGAACTCAAAGAAATGGGATGAAACTGAGTCAGGGGGGATGAGGTTAGATATCAGGGAAAGGTTTTTCACCTTGGGGGTGCTTGGAACAGGCTCCCCAGGGAACTGGTCACAGCACCAAGCCTGACAGAGTTCAAGAAGAGTTTGGACAATGCTCTCAATCACATGGTGTGACTCTTGGGATGTCCTGTGCAGGATCAGGAGTTGTATTCTATGATCCTTATGGATCCCTCCCAACTCAGCGTAGTCTATTATTCTATAAAATACCTGTTGGCATCTCTTTGTTTTGGTTTATTAAAATGTATTTCTGGAGAATGTGGGTACCCAGTAACTCTTTGCTTCCAAAAGAGGTCAGTACAGTGGTTTTGGCCATTACTGTCAGTCACAGATGGATGAAAGCAGTTCCCGAAATACTTCTGTGTCTGGACATTGTAATAGAGCAGAAATTGTAGCATAGAAATATCCATGGTGACTCTGTTTTTCAGTAGCTGTATGCTAACTTTTCATTAGTAAGCTGAATGTCCTTACCAACAGAACTTTATATCTATCTAAGTTATATTTATATACTCATTTTCCAGCATACTTATGGTATATGTGATCTCACTGCACCCAAGACTGTGTTGGAATATGTGACTAAATGTAGAGGTTACTAACTTTTTTTTTAATTGATGAGGGTTTTTTTACAATTTTTATTTTCAAAAACCAATCAATAGTCTTGAAAATAATATTTCCATCTATTGATTAATTAATTATTAATTTAATTTGTTATGTCACTGGTTAGCAAAAATCTGCTCTTCTGTAAAAAGGTATTGATAATCAAAAGCAAGACAATAATACTGAAAAAACCCACTAATGGAGACAACATTATTTTGCAAACCAGACAATTTTCTTGAACTGGTGAATAACTAGGAAGTTTTGGTTAAAACCTTTAAAACATGCTAAATAACTCTGATAATATATATTCTTCAGCACTTCTCAACATCTGCACGCATAGTGAAATCCAAGTTGCTTTTTGTGAATTTTTACTACTAAGACAAATACACACACACACAGAGAAATATTTTAATAACACATGTAAAATAATATAAATGTTTTCTTTCCAAAATATGTGTATATCTAAATGTGAAGACCTGAAAGAACTATCCAATTGACCATTCATTATTAATTGTTTTAATTTTATAGTGAATTTTTGCCTGAATACAGATCGATGTGCTAAATTTCAAGGGTTTTTTTTTCACACAGCACTTTGCTAAGGAGAAAACAAGCCTAATAATTGAAAACCATGTCACAGCCCTCCTAGCATTACCATACATTATACCCCCCTCCAGGCTTTTATTGCAACTAAGTGTCCTCTCAGTCTAATTTAAATTAACAAAAGAACTATTAAAATATTGTCACAATTGGGAGATGGAGAGCACTTTACAGGCAGTGCCTACTCAGTAGCATTCTGGAAAAGTCGGGCTATTTGGTCCCACTGGCTCCTTTAATCTTCCACTTATTTATAAGGTACCAAAGGAAGGTTTGCCCCTTAGCCCCTGCAGAGGAAATGCTATTAGCTACTGTGTCCCTCCTAATGGTACTTCTTTGCTATCACAGTAAGTTATTACTATTATTATGCTATTAATAATGCTGTACTCTGTGGTGTGTGATTTATTTCTGCTGTAAGTGGTCATTTGTCACATATTTTCTAAAAAGCTTCCATCTTATTAGAAAGAGGGGAGGGAGAAGTAGCATCTAATGGAATCTCTCAATCTCGTCTGCTCCAAACACCATTTGATCTTTCTGACTTTTTGGAAGAAAACTCAGTCAGTGCTATAATTCACTGAAATCCTTCATCTACTTGATTATCCTGTCAGTGGCCAAAAAGTCAAATATAACATTGAATTCGCATGGCTTGCTTGAACCAGTACACCTAAGCAGATTTTCACATTTTTTTACTATTTTTTAGATAATTCTCTGTCCAGCTTGAAAAATATCCCCTCTTTAAAATGATACTTTAAATGGTCCCTGATACACTTGCTGAAAACAACATTTTGAGATGAATGACAGAAGGGATTTTATTTACCTGAAATATTTGCTATTATGGCTGAAATTTCATGAGGTTGATTATGAAGGTAAATAGAAATTATCATCACTTACTGCATTTATTATTATGCAATACTTAAAAACGTTTGAAACTGTCTGACCATAAGTATCATTTACTGTCAGGAATGGGATTAAGGGCAGAAAATTGCATAGTCTTGGGGACGATTCAGTGGAAAAACCTGAAGTTCTTTCAGATGAGGGTGCCAGCCTTTTATTTAATGACAGAAAGGCTGGATCATGTGTATCTCTGCTCATCTAAAAGTGCTGCCACTGCCACCAGAGAACAAAGAGCAACAGCAGCGATGCACACCAACCTCTGAAGAAGACCCAGGCAGAAGTGTGCTAAAGCTGGTTTGCAACACACTAGGCAGCAAGTGGACCAGCTTGCTGGAACTAAGAGAAACTCAAGAGATTGGTGAAAATAGGAGGGAAAGTTTGTGGGAGTGGGACAACAGAATGGGCTAAACACATGGAAGTAGGAATGTGGTAATTAAATAAAATGGGCTGGTAAGACAGAACTTTATAGGGAGAGACTTTTAAAAAAAAACCAAAAATTATCTGAGTTTGGAAATGTGTATCTTTTAAGGAGCAATATCTCATCAGAAAGTGTGGAAGATATGAGAAAAAGTAGCAAGAAGGTGTTGTCCAGGATAAGTCTTCGTCATTAGCAAATGTTGAAAACACAAACGCAAATACTGCATTTCACAGGTACTTTGTCTTTTTTACCAGATGCTTCTTTAAGCCCCATGAGACCAATTTCTCAGAGAGGAGAAAAAAAAGAAAAAATCAGTATGATTAGCTTTCAGTTTTAGAAGCACAGATGAAATGGAGGACAGCCAAGAAGAATTGTTCTGTGCACGTGGAAGTAGTGTCAAATAGCTGGTGAAAAGGACCATCAGAGAAATAAGAACAGAAATAGCAATATACAGAAATGGAAATGTATATTAGCATTCATCTGGAGACTAAGATTCTGTCTATGATATGAAGAATACCTATGATATAAATGGTCCAGATTGACAAATTGGGGAAATACTGTAAAAGACTTTTCAAATGTTACCATGGATATTCAAAGTGGTTTTAATGGCTTATGTGAAATAGCCACAAACATACCCTAGCTATTATGTGTAATTGTCCAGGAAAGGCATGGTCACCTTTTGCTGCATAAGAACCACAAATATACATTATGTATCATTCTGCACATAAGGGATTTGTGCCCCTTTTCTTTTGCCACCAGTACTGGTTTATTTTTGGATAGCTATATATAAATTTTTGGTGCAGCAGTAGGTATTGCATCTATAGTTCATGAGGTTTTTAAACCTGGCATACAGAATCATGGACAGAAGGGAAGGGCAGATTCCAGTGTTCTGAGCAGTTCCATGTTATAAATTTCTTATAAAAGTATTGCTAAGTCAGTGTAGAACAGTAAAAGCCTAAACTCTGGAATATTGAACTAGACAAGTAAACTCCAGTGTAAAAGAAGCTTGTTAGTATTTTTTTTTCACAACAAAGGATGATTGCATTTTTCATTTTGCTTTCCAGCAATGCCCCAAGTTCCCTGGGCAGAGAGAAGGTCTGCTGTGCTTAAAAATTTTATGGGATAGACAAGATGGATTTCATTTTAGATTATGCTATCCCAAATCTGTTTTGCAGTCTTTGTTTTCCCCCTTTTCTGGCAGACTTGTTAAGGTGCATTTCCTGTCAATTAATAGTATCTCAGTGCTCTGCTGAGAACTGGTCTGAGGGAATATTAAATGGTAGCATGTAAACACAATGACCACAGTTCTCGCCATTCTTGCTTAAATCTCTTCAGTTTAAATTAAGTCCTCACTAAATATAGCATAAAATGTGTCTTTAGCCAGTACAGCATCAGTAGTTTCACACAGGACTCATAGTAGATACTCAACAAAAAGAATCTAATCAGCAAAACTGATTGATATTAATCAGAGGTGGAAATACACATTTATCAAAACATCAGAAAATGACCATTGCATCCCATGATGTTTTAGACAGGAGATATTATATGAGATACTATAGGAAAATATGTAAGGAGCCCAAGTATGTAACTATAATCTGTATATAATGCTTTCTGCTTTTCTTTTGCATCCTTTTATACTCTTTTCCTCTCCTTTTACAGTATGATCTAAGCTATGTGATTATTTGTGATAATTTTCTTTTGCAGGACTCTCTCTTTTCTTTTTCTACACTTCTTTTATCCACTTATACCTTTTCTTTCCCACTTACTTGTGTAATTTTAAGAAGTGCTTTTTTATGTAACTAAATTTTTAAAAAATATTTTGAGGGTTCTCAAAATGTTTTCAAGTTTCCACTTACCTGAACACAAACTAAAATTGATTTTAGCTATCAGGCTAATGAGAAAACCCTAAAGAGAGTTTTTCCACTGCTGGAAAGGACTAGCATAAGAATGTCTTATACACAATCAAACTTGGAGTCAGAAATGCCAGGTAAATGCAGTGGGAGTTGTTTGATCCATAACAGAATTGTTGCTGTTTGCAACTGAGAGAACAGGGGAAATCTGTCTACTTCACTTCTCCCTGGCTTGTGTCAAAGAGGAAAAGTTAATGCAAGTGGGAGTGAAGTCATGTTTCCTCACTAAATTAAATACCACACATAGAAAGTTGGTACAAGTTCAATGAATTTTTAATGCTTGTGGTGGGGGTTGTATGTTTTCTGTGATTACTTTTTGATGTTATTGCACACTCAGTTTACCACTGAAGGCATTATTTGACCACTGGTGTTAGCATACATGTCTAGCTATAGTTCAGGCCAGAATCATGGTCTTCAGGTAAGATCTTCAGTTCTAATTCAGTGGCTGACAGATATAGCTTTGGATTTTTTAAACCACTCACTGCCTTGTCTCATCCCTGGTGCTATTGCCTGCCCCAGGGGTTGCTGCTGTGGCAGGATGCTTCCAAATCAGAGTTGACAACCCACCAGTTTTGACATTAGTGTTGATGAGTCCTTGGATATAGCATATCAATAGCATATGTTAATTACTCATTAGCGTATGTACATAGCATGGTGAGTGGACGGCATATGGCTTTCTGAAAATTCCTCTGTGGCCACAATGGTCAAAGCAGAATCTCTCATACCTTGAAGGTGGACTGACATTGAGAGAAGACAGCAGTGCTTAAATCCCCACCACAATAAAATCACAATGTTCTGAAAGCTTCAGAGAAATGGCTGACCATAAATGCTTTAATGGCCAAAATCGCTTTTGATGGTACATTTAAATGGGGAAGTGGTGGGAGGAACACTTGAAATGCTTATTTTGAAGTAGTCAAAAAACTCCACATAGAATGCTCAGGCTGCTCTTTTCATCATTTCTTCACACTTTTTGTGTCCCACTTTTGAAATGAGAGAATGCAGCATTCATTTTTCATAAACTGGGAAAAATGATGTTTTGGATACGTGTTAAAATTATGCCTGTGACTACGTCACCTTTTTTCCTATTTCTGTGGCTCTAAATGTGGCTCTATATTAGTTCCTTCATAATTTTTACTTCTATTTTTCTGCAATTATTCATCAATCAAAAATATTAATTGCATTAGTTCATTCCTGTTCAGCCCTCCAGAAATCTTTCTTTTTCTTCTTATGTGGATATACTTTGATTGAAACACAGGAAATATCTACTTTGCATGCTAGCTGTCAAAATAAAATGGCTCAAACACAGCATCTGCCTGCATCACAGAAGGCACAGTTTGTTTCCAATAGTATTCAATCCATAGATTAGAGGTCAATGAGGCACTGTAGAACAAATGCACTTGTAGATTATTTCAAATGTTAAATTCTTGGTATCATATTTATAGGTATGTGCAGATGCAAAACTGGGGATTATTACAGTATTGGAATCGCAGGATCACAGAATGGGTAAAGTTGGAGGCCAATCACATTTTTTAACTAATTAGAGCATGATCAGATATTTCAAATATTGTGTGCAGGGTCACAGCTTCTAAGCATCTCAAAGTTTCTCAAAGATGAAATAACATTAACAGATATACCTATGCAAATCTGATCCTTGGCTGTTACTGTTCTAACATCTGTTTGCTGGCAAATGTCTTCTTAAAACAAAAGTTCCTTCCTGAGAGAGGATTGAGTTAATTTCAGAATTATGTCTCATTGTGTTCAGAATTAATGCAGACTCTAGGGAGTATCATCTGACAGGATTTCCATCTCCAACACCCTGGGCAAGGAATAGTCTGGAAGATAACAGTACTGGAGGGCTCAAAAAGAAAAAATAAAAAGGGAGAAAATAAAGATCTTGGGTCACTAAGTTTTATTGCTTCTATTATAGCAAGTAGTGATGTGCTGCCACAGGGCCCCTGTACTATTACACCATCATTTATTTTAACCAGTAATGGCCTTATTTGGGTTTTGTATCTAACATTTTTGTATTTGTCAAAGTCAACAGTATTCATGTAGATTAAATGCTGTTTCCCCTGTGTATTGCTCCTAAAGACACCGAAAGAAACTGAATACTATTGTTATGGGTTATTTGTCTTTGTTGGGTAATAATAGCTCGTAACAAGATTGCAGAACTCCTGCAGAAATGTCTGTATTTGCATATGATCCCAGATTCCAAAACTTGGAATTTATATCTTTCTCGTTCAAAAGTGAGATGAAAAATAATAACCCAATCATGATGACTGAAAAGGTTTATTCAGACAAATTTGGCTTATGGTAGTCTTTGCAAACTCTTTGTCAGACCAGTGTTTTTCATTGGTGTGTTGTACAGCCAACCATAACTGCTCCTTCTGTACTAAAATGATAAAAGTAATATATGAGTTTTTGTTTATCTTTAACAAAGCTAGTAAGAATAGATGCTTGTCCAGTAGTTAAATAGTAATTATATAATAATGTTAAATAGTATCAACAAGACCTTAACTATTCAAATTAACAGAACTAATTATCTAACAGCATTTTCATGTATTCTCTATTACATAAACTGTCAAAAATGCAGATGTGTATTTAAGAGCATGTCAACAATTGGCTTTATCCTCTATTTTTAATAAATGTGACTTTTTCTTTAAAGAAAATGTTACAGCGTCAAAAGTCTCCATAAAGTAGGCTGTTTTGTATATTCATATGCATTAATTACCTAGACTGATTTCTTAAATAATATTAACTGAATACTAACACAGGAGGGTAATTTGCATGTGCAACTTAGAATAGCTCTTATTTAGAGGTGATGAAACTCAAACAGTACAGTTCAGTTGTCCCCATCAAAATGTCTATGTCATGTTTTATGACAGAAGTCCATAAAGCAGGAAGAGACAAAAAATGTATTTGTAGTAAAGTATTTGGATTCTACTTCTTAGACTCCAGAATATTGCTTCTAGTAGTGAGAAACAATGTCTTGGGTATTGGGTGTATTGGGTTTGTGTGACAAGGCTTTGGTAGCAAGGAGACTACAGAGGTGGCTGCCAGAAGCTTCACCCACATCCGACAGAGCCAATGCCAGGCAGTTCCAAAACGGAGCTGCTGCTGCCCAAGGCCAAGCCCATCAGTGTCAGTGGTAGCCCTCTGGGATAATTTATTCAAGAAGGGGAGGAAAAAACCCCTGCACAACAGCAACTGCAGCCAGAGAGAGGAGTCAGAATATGTGTGATACAGCCCTGCAGACACCAAGGGCTGTGGAGAAGGAGGGGCAGGAGGTGCTTCAGGCACTGGAGCTGGGATGCCCCTGCAGTGGTGCAGACCATGGTGAGGCAGCTGTGCCCCTGCAATCTGTGAAAGCCCATGGTGGAGCAGAGATCCACCTGAAGCCCATGCAGGATGCCACACTGGAGCAGGTAGATGCCAAAGGAGGCTGTGACCGTGTGGGAAGCCTGGACTGGAGTAGGTTCTTGACAGGGACGTGTGGCCTCAGGGAGAGAGGAGCCCATGCTGGAGCAGGTTGGCTGGCAGGACCTGTGACCCTGCTGGGGACCCACATTGGAGCAATCTGCTCCTGAAGGACTGAACCCTATGGAAAGTACCTATGCCAGAGCACTTTGGGAAAGACTGCAGCCTGTGAAACAGACTTATGTTCATGGAGGGCTGTCTCCTGTGGGAGGGATCCCATGCTGGAGCAGGGAAAGAGTGTGAGGCATGCTCCCACTGAGGAGAAGGGAGCAGCAGAAACAATGAATGGACGGCGGCCCCCTTTTCCCATCCCCCTGCACTGCTGGAGGGAAGGAGGTAGAGAATCAGGAATAAAATTAAGCCCAGGAAAGAAGGAGGAGTGGGTGGAAGATATTCTTAAGGTTTGGGTTTATTTCTCATTAGCCTATTCTGATTTTATTGGTAATAAATTCAAATACTCACCATAAGCTGAGTCTGCTTTGCCTGTGACAGTAACTGGTGACTGATCTCTCCCTGTCCTTAACTCAGACACCTTTCGTTATATTTCTCTCCCCTGTCCAGGAGTGATAGAGCAGATTTGGTGGACACCTGGCTTCACACCATAGCTTAGTTTCTGGGATCTAGGAAATAGAAAACAGAGCCTCTGCACCGCATGTCTGCTATTACATATGAACATATTTCATAATTGCACATCAATCTCCACATTCCACCTTTTATGCATGACTTTGAGCCCGATTTGCTGCTTTTTCTGCTGTAACCAGCATTGAGAATTATTTCCTATCTTTAACTCTTCAACACTAGCTAATTTTATTCTGATGTATCAAAGTAATTAATATAAAGAACATTTTTATTATGAGAGTAGGGGTGACTTGGTAGCAACCAAGCAAAAATGGTCTGAAATAATTTCAGATAGAATCCTCCTTCTTATCAAAACTGAACCTCAGGAAAAAAGCTAACATACACCTTTTTACACTGTGTCCTATGATAGACAAGGGTAAACCCCATGGAAATGAAATAGAGGATTATAGTGCTAGTGGGCAATCGTTGATGTAGTCCAGACAAAGTCATTAGCCTTTCTGATTTTATTGGTAAAAATGCAAATACTCAACCTGTGACAGTATGGTGAGTGATCTCTCCCTGTCCTTAACTCAGACACCTTTCGTTATATTTCTCTCCCCTGTCCAGGAGTGATAGAGCAGATTTGGTGGACACCTGGCTTCACACCATAGCTTAGTTTCTGGGATCTAGGAAATAGAAAACAGAGCCTCTGCACCGCATGTCTGCTATTACATATGAACATATTTCATAATTGCACATCAATCTCCACATTCCACCTTTTATGCATGACTTTGAGCCCGATTTGCTGCTTTTTCTGCTGTAACCAGCATTGAGAATTATTTCCTATCTTTAACTCTTCAACACTAGCTAATTTTATTCTGATGTATCAAAGTAATTAATATAAAGAACATTTTTATTATGAGAGTAGGGGTGACTTGGTAGCAACCAAGCAAAAATGGTCTGAAATAACTTTCAGATAGAATCCTCCTTCTCATCAAAACTGAACCTCAGGAAAAAAGCTAACATACACCTTTTTTCACTGTGTCCTATGATAGACAGGGGTAAACCCCATGGAAATGAAATAGAGGATTATAGTGCTAGTGGGCAATCATTGATGTAGTCCAGACAAAGTCACAGCCCGCTTTCTGCTCTTCCATTAAGCAAAAAGTGCATCTGGCATGCAGGAATAGTTTGGTGTCCTTTGTATGCCCCAGTGATCTCAATGTGCTATCACAGAGGGCATCACAGAGACAGGGGCTGTAGAGGCAGCACAGTCAATGAAAAGAAGGAGTATCCCAAGAGTCATAATTACCACCAGTACTGTAGAGAAATCTGTTCTATCTGGGAAAAAAAAAAAAAAGAAAAATGCATTTTCATGAAAAAAATTTTGTTTCTAGTATATTATACAACTTAAATGGTTTCTGGTTTAGGCAGAAAAAGAAATAATCTTATAATGAAAAATTATTATTCACTCACTAAGTGAGTCCCCCTCTAAGTCTCCCTATGACATGGAAAATTTTTAGGGTATCATACCTCTGCTGAGAAAGACTGGCAGGATGTTCATCAGACTAGCACGTAAGATTTTTGTTACCATGACTGCATATAAGGTCTTTAAAAGATTTGCAACTCAGAATGCATTAAGATCCTCTAGGTAATATTAGAGAAGGACTGCTGGATTCCTCTGAGTGGTGGAGTTCCACCTACCTGGCAGCAAATCATCATCAATCATTTCCACTCCATCTGTGAATGTTTTCCATCTCAGAATTGCAAAATGTTGCTATAAATGGCCTTAGTAGGAAAACTACATTGATAGTGTGGAGATCTCTTAGTGCATTTAGCTGAAAACACTGACGATGATTCAAGAAGCATGAAATCTGACCTTGAACAAATCTTCGGGGCTAAGCTCCATGATCAAGTTACTGAGCCACAGCAGTGGTGTGATAATATTTGAAGTTCCCTGTATTAACTCAGGCCAAAGTCAAGGATATTCCACTGTTGATATCTCATAAGCATATTCAAGAGCAGTGTGAAGTTTCCCACATCATCTTAAGTGCAAAAACATGACAGCAAGTGTCATGGAGGAATGTCTAAAGCTGGCAATTAGTAGATAGCATGCATAATTGCTTTTTCTTGTTGTCAGTAAATAACTTGTTTCTTCTTACCAGTAAATAACAATGATTAAGGAAGCAGGCAGATGCCTCATATATCAGAACATTTTCATGATTTGCTTCTTAGGTCATAAAATTGCTAGGATATCCTTTTGACACTCCAGATAAAACTCTGAAATGCTGACAGTGAGGCATGGCAGTTTAACTCATTATTCCCACAGGGAATGTGTAACAGACCACATTGAGATTCTCTGTTTACTCCTTCTGGATGTTGCACTTTGTATCGTTGCTGTGCTTCACCTTGGTGAACTTCATTGCCCATTCAAAGATTTTTCACCGGACTTTCTCCCTGCTTTCACCAACCTTGTCCCAGCTTTGGGTCTTTCTGACCACGTCTGCTGTTGAACAATTTACACTTTGTGCACATTTTCTATTGCCTTCTCTCTGCTTCACTTATAGAACTTTCCTAGGTCCCATACATATTCTGCTTATGAAGTTACCTTATTTTCTTATGGATTCCCCCCAAAAAGTATCCCTTTTTTGCCTGTTCTATAGTCAGTTAGAAATTCTTAAAACTATTTCCTTTTTTCTGCCTTTGTTTTTCTATCCTTTCAACATAGAAGTTTACTTACAATTTCATAAAAACATGCATAGTTTATTTTTCAGTTGTCTTGATAAGTGTTCCTAGGCATAAAGGGAGCTTTTTATCTAAATATGCTCCTGCCACAAAGAGTTTATTTGCTTTCCTTACTTTTTTGTTTTGTTTTGTTTTGTTTTCTCAAAAAAGAACAACTTTGGCAGGAAGCAAGCTAGCATGTGTTGAAGCTGAAATGAGCAAAGAATTTGGACCCTCAGGGAAGCTTTGCATTCATTTTATAGTGAGGTCTGCTGCTTAGCCGGCCTGTCTTTAGAGTATGCTGTGTGTATCGTCCTTGCACACAAAGAACAAACAGGATTTCTGTCAAAACGGCTTAGCTCAAGTTAAGATAACAACAAACAAGGAAAGAACAAAAGTTAGATATCCACAAGAGAGATAATGTTTGTGTGTCTCCACTGATAATCTAATTAAATTGGAGGCAAAATTGCTAGTTTCCACCACTTTTCAGAAAATCAAAGCTGTAGCAACACAAGAAATAAGTGTCTCAGTTCAGAGTTAGATAGTGCATACCAATTAGTTTTTTCCTGACTGACAGCCACAGCTTCAAGGCTTTATAGTAAGGCTGACTTTTATTTACTACTCATCTTAGAAGTAACAGGCCTGGTCCCATATATGGCATCTGACTACCTTCTTTGGCATACAGGAAATGAGCATTGGCTAACTAAGCACTTATGAGGTGGATTAAGGCAGAGCTCAAAGGGTCATGATCAGAGGAGGAGGATCCAGTTGGGGGCCTGCAGTCAGTGGCATTCCCCAGGGATCAATACTGGGTCTGGCCTTATGCAGCTTGTTTATCAATGACCTGGATGAGGAGGTAGAATGTACCCTCAGCAAGTTTGATGATGATCTGATGATGATGAGGGAGTGGCTGATACAGCTGGAGACTGCTACCATTCAGTGGGAGCTTGATAGGCTGGAGAGTTGGATGGAGAAAAACTGAATGAGGTTCAAGAAGGGCAAGTGCTGGGTCCTGCACCTGGGGAGGAATAACCACAAGTACCAGCCCAAGCTGGGTCTGACCTCCTGCAGAGCAGCTCTGCAGAGAAGGAAGGACCTGGAACTCCTGATGGGTGACAAGCTGAACATGAGCCAGCAGTGCCCTTGTGGCCAGGAGGACCAATGATATCCTGGGGTGCATCGGGAAGAGTGTGGCCAGCAGGTCAAGGGAGCTGATCCTCCCCCTCTACTCAGCCCTCATGAGCCCACCTCTGGAGTGCTGCGTCCAGTTCTGGGCTCCTCAGGACAAGAGACAAGGAGCTACTGGAGAGGGTCCAGCCGAGGCCACAGAGATGATGAGGGGCCTGGAGCATTTTTCTTATGAGGAGAGACTGTGGGAGCTGTGCCTGTTTAGTCTGGAGAAGAGAAGAATGAGAGGGATTTGCATCCAGACATACAAACATCTCAAAGCTGAGCATCAAGACGATGGTGCCAGACTCTTTTCCGTAGTGCCCAGTGACAGGACAAGGAGCAAATGGACATAAAATGAAACACAAGTTACACCTCAGCATGAGGAAGAACTTCTTTACATTGAGGGTGGCAGAGCACTGTAAGAGGCTGTCCAAGGAGGCCATGGAGTCTCACTCTCTGGAGACATTTGAAATTCATCTGGATAAGTTCCTGTGTTATCTGCTCTAGGCAACCCTGCAATGGAAGGGAGAGTTGGACTAGATGATTTCCAGAGGTCCCTTCCAGCACTAAAAATTCTGTGATTCTGCGATTTTATGAACTTAATTTTTGGGCCTTGAAGGGTCTGACAAACAGCTCCACTCTTCTAATGAAACCGTTTTTCAGACTCTAGCTGTGAAGTATGCAACAGCAATTACATCTAGTTTGGTACTAATAACTTTTAGCACTCTGGTTTCTTGACATTACATACTCATGATCTGTTCTCATTTAAGAATTTGAAGTCTATTTCTATTTCAAGAACTAGAAATGCTAACGGAAGACAGTTATTTGCCTATTAGTTAATAATAGCTATAGTTACTAGTAGCAATTAGTTATTAATAGTAAATATTTTTATGATGTTTTTTCAGTTTCTGTTTGAGGATGTTTACCTCTTTTTTGTTATTTGTATGTAATTTGATACACTTTTGAGTATCTAAATCAGCCATTGTTTCTTTAATCCTAAATTATTTGTTGATAAAAAGTAATCATTCAAATTCCTTAAAAATTAAATGTAGATATATGAAGAACTGAAGTTTTTCTTCTTACAATTGTAAGTTATCCTTTAATTTAAAACATGGAAATAATTTTTCCAGGCATTTCAGTTTTCAGACAACCTTTTTTTTTGTGAAAATACATTTTACTCCTAACAGAAATAGTGAAGCTGTTTGTCAAATTCTTATCTTCTCGTGCAATTGCTGAATATTTTACTGTTAAACTTTTAAAATATTTCCCCCATGACATGACAGCATGAACTTCTATTTGGGAAAAAGTACTTCTTGTAAATGGTGGCCAAGTCAATGAAGTTTCCTTTTTCAAGGGAGTTCTACATGGTTAATACACAGTATTGTTTCTGATCTAAAAGACTGAAGTTACATAGTGAGAAAAGGCAGTGGTAAACCATTGTATGAATTTGGGAAATGTTGAAAAATATCTGGCAATAGTGGTGGGAAAATCTCTTTGGCTTGAACAGAAATTCTACCTTCAATAAAAGCAAGAACTTTCACTGCTGATCTCTGAATCCAATTTGTCCTAGGCCAAAAGCTGAGCTCTCACATTCTCTCTATTCTTTCTTTTGGCTCTTGAGGCAGATCTGCTAATAGTGATAGTTGTGAAAAGCTGTAGCAGTATTTAAAGAATTAAAAATTTTGCAACTATTTGCAGCACTGTTTATCTAGTGGTGTCACTGTCTGTCCAGTTTTATCATTCTGTAATACTGTATGAAAAAAATGCGCTTTCCTATTTCACTCAAAGCACTTCATACATTTTAATTCATTGAATCCTTAAATATCTTAAAGCATAGGTTAATGGCATCCCTGTTTCAAAGCTGAAAAACACAGAAATAGATCAGCAGTTTTCAAGCACCCACAGACTGCAAGTATCTCATAAAAAAATTAAAGTATACAAAAGCAGTGACATTTTTTTGACAGTGAAGGTCAAACTGAGTTGGTAGGACTGCATTGCTTAACTGTGACAGTACCAGGAATTAAGAGGCCCAGACCTTTGTCCTGCCTTTTCTCAAAAGTGATTTTAGGACATGTAAAAGTTATGAAAATGCTATTAAATTGGCAACTGATCAACCACATGTTTTTTGAACATAGAGAAATTTGACTTTACCCACATTTACTTCATTTTGACTCGTAAAAACACAACACATTAACAAGACTAAACCTGAAATTGTAGCTTTATAGGGACAGTTATCTGGCATCTAAAAGGGCCATAGAGAAAATAGCATTTTGTTCTACTGACTTTGTTTAGACTCTAAATAGAACAAGACAAGAAGTCTTGTTTCAGTTCATGGGCTTGTCTGTTCCTGTTGGTCAGATAATGTAAAGGTCCTCTGCTTTTTTGGCAAAACCCTTAAGCTTAGGACCCTTTACCTGTCCCCATCCTCATCATGCTTAGGAATGCTTCTATTTTACTCTATGTTTCCTTTTCCTAGAAAGACTGAAACTAACCCAAATGAGACCTCTGATCTTGGTTTGTACCTAGAATAGAATAGAACAGAAAAAGATTGGACTGGACTAGACTAGACTAGAAGGTCTAAACTTGGATTTTCACCTAGAAGGAATAATGTTCTGAGGAGGCGAACAGGAAAACTTTACTATGGCAAAGGGATTCATCTCCTTGAGAGACAAATTATTCATAAGAAGTTTAAATTGAAGGAAAAAAGTTCTATGCTAACAATTTTTGCTGCTTTTATCTGGTTCAGGTGTGCCAGGTAGCTTCATTCTCTGGTGCATTAAGTCCTATTAAACTTCAAGTCGAGCTAGGGGAATTCAGCACTTTAAAAAATGATGCCTATAGTTCTCCTTCACCTCCAGTTTTGAGCAGCCATGTGCGTACCATCCATCACTAGCCAGGGAAGCCCTCACGAGGAGGCTGGTGGCAATGGCTTTCCAGCACTGGTGTGACGTGCCCACGTCAGCTGAGGCTGGGCAGCAAGGGCACTGTCCTGTGCAGTGGGTGAGGGGCCAGGGCAGTACCACAGCCTGCAGCAGGGCCTCCAGCCAGGGACAGACCCTCCTCTGGCAGGCAGTGGGGGTGGTTGGGTTTTGTGTGGTGAAAACAGGCAGCTAAGTCCCAACGTTAATCATACCCCATTGCCTGCTTCCTTGTTTTTATCCCTGTAGGATTTTTCATCCTCTGAAACCAACAAAAGGATCATATTTTCCTTCAGTTTCTGAAACCCCATCCTTTTTTCCAGACTTTCCATTTCACGCTGTTTGAATTTTATTAAGATCTCTTTACACAAAAGCAGAGTACTGGCTATATGATGCCCTGAGGGATCTGAAAGGCTGTTGCCATGATGTCACAAAACTCTGGGGACATTTTATTTCCACCAGAAGCTCTTTGGAGGACTGCAGCTAAGGATATAATATATCTTAAATGTTTACAGCAGGGATCTTGATCTCCATTGGAATTTAATACAAAAAGCTTTTTTTGTAATCTGTTAATTAGCACATCACTTTAACACTGATTAAATAATACCTATCTATAAAATGGATTATATTTTATTTATATTTTGCAATGAAGAAAACTGGTATTATTCCAGAATTATGGATAATATTGTTCCTCATATGACTAAGACTACGGGTTTCTTTTCAGTACCTCAGTTGATGATTATGAAGTATTTTCACCAGGTATTTTCTAGAAGCACCTCTGTTTACTGTTTCAGCCTCCAATACTTTCTGTTCTTCCCAAACACAGACATGCTTAAATTCTTTGTACAAGGCTCACAGTAGCATGTCTCCTTCAGTGAACAGGAAAAGACTTTGTAAGTGTTAATAAGGTTTTATTTTTACTGGTCAACCTTGAAATCCAAAGCAACTGCTGAACTCTCAGCAGTCCCTTATAGAGCACAACAGTCCAGTTCAGATGACCTTTTTAATGAAATTGTTTAGGAAGCCATAATCTAATATGACAAAAAGATAAGTCATATTAAAAAAAGTATTTTTTAAAATCTGCAGTTACAATGGTGTGTGCGTTTGTGCATGCATGTAATATAGTAGGAAATACCTTTAAATTATTATTTAGTTAAGATAATATAGATCTGTATGTTCATTTGGTGGAAAATTTTTTGTAAAATCTAATGTATGAATAATCATACATAGAATCTGAGATGCAGATTCTAAAGATGATGATATTTGAATATCCATTTGAATGTTGAACTACTTGGGACACATTTTTTTTTTTTTTTTTTTTTTTTTTTTTTTAAATTCTGTATGTTTTGGGCTTTCTGGGACTATGCTGAAGGTGCTGGAATATGAACAAAATTTTATTTCCTTAAAAATAATGTAAACATCCAAAACATTAAAGGAGTCTGGTATTTAAGGCAAATCAAGATCTCTCTATTATTGATGCATGTTAATACATCAGTGACTCATGTCAAAAACTTTCTATCACAGATAACTGAAAATCTTTACAGGAGGTATCAGGCCAAATAAAAAGGATTTTTGAAATTCCATTGCTATAACTGCAAGAGGTATATAAAAATGCATAAATCAGATACTGATAATATAATGGAACTCATAAATACATTGAATTGCGCCACTCTTTAACAGAGTGTACGTCCTTCAAGTAATGGTCACACAGCAATCTAACATTATTTCCCAGACCTTTTTATCATTGTGTTTGCTATGTACCACTCTTCTTCCTCATAATAATGCCACACTGATATCACAGATAAGGATTACAGCAGTTGCTCTCTCAGAAGAAGAAAGCAGATTTCATTTCTGGAAGGTTTTTTTCATTATTGAACTTCTTTTGCAACAGAAACTGTTCCTATTCTCAAATGAACTGAATGGCTTTTGTAATTATCAGGATAGCTTTGGATGCTGTCTCACATAAATATACTGACAGAGGTAGTAATAATTTAACCCTTATAATAATGCTTTCAATACATCATCTTTATAGTGATTAACCATAATGGCATTTTTAGTTGGTCAGTGTTCTGTTAAAATGTCAGCTTTTCAAAGTCACGATGTACCACGTATTTCTGGCATCAACTGGTTAAAATAATAAAGTTTAGCTCCCACTTACTGGTGCAGACAGTTGGAAAAAATGACTGAAATAACTGAATCTATTACCTCAAGTTTTTATTCCATGCTAAAGCTTCTTTTTCACTATCCAGATGATGATTAAAACTGAATTTAAAAAATATGTTAATGAAGTTCTGCCCATCTCTCGGAATATGTCTGTTTCCAATGGTAAAAATAGCTGCAGATGTTTGTTGTTTGGAATTTCAGAGTTTAACTACGTCTCTAAAGTTGGCATTTGCTACTGTAAGGTATGCACTTTTTATAATAGTTAGATAAAAAATTGCACAGTACTCATGTTTTTTTCTTTCCATTCTGCTTAAATCTCCCTGCAGGATGTGTGACACAGGAGAAGGGCTGTTCACCTTTCAAACACGAGAGGGAGAAATGATATATCAGAAAGTCCATTCTGCAACACTGGCAATAGCAGAGCAACATGAAAGATTAATGATGGAAATGGAGCAGAAGGCAAGGGTAAGGTCCTTCCACCAAAAGTCTTTAAACTTTTAAAAATTGGTAATAAACCAAAGTCAGGGGATTAAACTGTACCAATGGTATCAGCTGTGTGACTAAGACAAAGCAGACTTTCAGATTTGCTTATTTTCGTGGGATCCTCAGTGTGTGCTGTACAATGATCTTTTGTAGGGGACTTTTTGGGACAGGGGATACCATTAGACATGAGATCCATGGTCACCTTGTCTGAAATTCTGGCTTTGTTACTCAAAGATGAAACCTTTAGCTGTTGTGTTGGCTACTGATGAATGAGTTTTAATTGCTCCTCATGGCCTCACAGGTGGAAAAAACCCCAGTACAAACACTTCCAGGTGACAGCAGACATGTTCTGTTTTTCTTAACCCCTGAAAGAAATTACTTTCCCTATATTGTAAGTAGCAATGCAATTGAGTTCAAAAAGAGCAATTTTAATATTTTGTGCTCAGAATTTCCAGTTTACACAAGTTGTGTTTACATCACTACAATAGAAAAATTTTGAGTCCTTTTTAAGACATCAAGAAAAAAGCTTTCCCTATATGCTTAGAAGTAGAGATGGTCTTTAATGATTGTTGTGGAAAGCTGACTTTCAGGCCAGGGAAAATAGTCTGCATGCTTTTCCTCTGAGATGACCGTGATTCTCTGCATATCTTCTTCCCTAAAAAGAGATTTCATGTTAATTGTGGCAATTCCTTCCTTCCCTCATCCACACTACCCATGCCTCCAGTCATGCAAACATGACTTGTATGGATCTATCCCCCACACTCCACCAGTGTCAAAACATCTTTCTCACTCTGCTGAGACAAAGGCTCTTGCAAGGCCAAATTAAGCTGGCAGTGTTCAACTTTTCTTAATTCCTCCTCGGGTAAATCAGATAATCAGAGAATCAGAGAATGTTAAGGGATGGAACTGGACCTTAAAGGTCATCTAGTCCCAACTTCCCCCACCGTGGGCAGAGACACAATTTTCCTTATTCACTGGAAAACTAGAAAAAGACTTAGATGTCCATATCAAAAGTCTGCTACGTTGAATGTTCCTCTCAGACTTTGCATGTCTCTTATGAGGATCTGAATCGGGAAACCATAAAAAGGCCCTTTTTTGGTGGTTTATGAAAAAATGAAGATGAATTTTTCCATAAAAATAGACAAAGTAGGAGTCTTTGCATAATAGTTGAGATACACAAACTTTGGACAGGAAATGCAGGAAGAGGAGAATTTATAATCAAGATTAATAAGGAGCAATTGCTGGAAAGCCCAACACAAGGTAGAATAAATGGAAGTCTATGTGAAGTTGTAGAACTGCTGGCAAAAAAACACTGCATTTTGCTGGGCAGAAAGTGATTGAATAATAGGAAAAAAGCATGAAAAAAGCATCATTATTTTATTATGTATTTGCTTTTAAAGTGTCTCCACCAGAAATTAGAACATTTTCATGCTGCTGTAATAAATGATGGAATCATACAGGATTTTCCTTTTACAGAGCCATCTCTTTCAGCTCTTCCACCCATCAATTAGCAGCTTTGCTGCTTTGCAAAGTCATTTCCATTCTGCCATCAGATGACTTCCTTGAAACCATATTTATGAAGGCTGTGACCATATGGTAGGTAATAGCAAACTCCAAGCGAGAGCAGGCTGAGAAATGGAAATGAGTCATCGGCCATGCCGTGTATAATGTGCTTGTCTCCTGGATAAGGCTGTGCTCTGCACAGGGGCATCAGGAGAGGCTGGGGGCTGTGTAAAAGGCTGAAAAACCTGTTGATTTTATGCTTTAGCTAATAAATGGATGTTAGTTTGGATTTGGAAACTCTGCTGCTTCCGACTGATGCGGTGCTGAGACTTTAAGGGATCATCTGTGTCATCTGCAGCATTTGAGTTTTATTCATATTGGAAACAAAATCTAAAATATCAAATAGATTAAGTATGTGTTATATTCTGTTTATCAAGTGTTATTGTATCTAATTCCAACAGTTTCACCATATATCTATATGTATCTTTTTCATAAGGTCTGAAATTGAAATACAAGCAAAGAATATTTTGAATCAGGGATTTAGTGACCATAAATGTCTTTCAGGTCTCCCCAAAGTTTGACATTTGATCTTTTTATCTGTAGATCTGTACTTGGGGGATTTTGCTCTTTTCTGACCCTTGCTATAATGAACAGCTCAAGTTTAATAGTGTTGACTTAAATATTTTATAGATATATATATATATATGTATATATATATGAAAATAAGAGAATTTTTTAAAAGTAAAGAAAGATGAATGCTATATTCATTATTGTACAAATCAGAAAAAGAAAAGATATGCAACAGTAATCATTACTTCTTCCTTCCAATCATTAGAAGTCATTTATTAGGAAGGACTCCTGTGAATATTTGTGTTCTGTCCTAAATGTTAATGTCTTTTAAGAAATGAATACACTGAAGTCTCATTTAAGTTTTGCCAGATTATAATAGGTTAGAATCTAGTATAAAAAAATGAATACAGCTTATAAAAGGAATTAAAGTGAATTTTTGGTTTACCAAAGCAACCTTGAGGAACTGTATAGATTATGATTTGCTTTCCAAGTAAATATACAAAGTGCATCACCTTGATAATACAAAAATTGCAAATAAAACCAAGTATAAAACACACACAAAAACAAAAAAAATCCAGAAACAAATTTTGGTAGAAGAAAAAAAGAGAGAGACAAGAGAAGGAAACTAATTCTTCCCATTACCTTTGAAAGTGCATGGACTGGAAGTGAAAATGTTCTGTGGCAGTTTGTACAGTACCAAATCTGCCTCTTTGCCACCTCGAGCAGGAGAAGCCAAGTCAGTTTAAGCAGGCAGTCATGTGCACACTTTCATCTTCTGCCCATTTTCCTTTCGAATTATAACACTGGAAGAAAGACCTGAAATATGAGATCAGTAGTCACTGGCATAGGTGTGGATTTGAGCTGGTTATTCATTTTGCTGAGATCAAAGCAGACTGGTTTTTTTTCAAAAAATTCAGCAAAGTGGACATTGATCTAATTTAGCTCAGGTGGTTTTCTTGATTGAATTTGAAATGTTGCAGTGGCAGAGTGATAGTGTTTTATGCTTGCTTTGTTTGGGACAATAACAAATTTGGGCCAATGCTAGTACATAAATTGAAATTCTTTTCTGTATATTCACTTTTTTCAGCCTTTGCTTTTTTGATGCATCACTGTAGTACAGATGATAATTCTGTTTTGTAGTTGTTTTGTGGGAGAGACGGCAATACTGCAGTGGTTTTTAGTGGTTTTAGTTCCAAGATAACAAATTAAAAAGAACAATGATAATCTTTCTATTTACATGCTTTTATTGAGTGCTGTTGTGTTATCTATATGAGAGTGCCAGCAACTTTCCCTCTATCACCTGAATGAACCTCTTGGTTTTTTCCTCTCTCCCTCCCTCTCTCTGCCTTCTGTTCATTTGGGTTTTTTCTGTGTAGTATTTAGAAGTCCACTTGGATTGTCAATCTTGAAATTACTGGGGAAAAAAAAAAAAAGATGTTAGCCTCAGGAATGGCCTGTATCCCCCACACTGGCTGTAGTCCAATGCAGAGCATCTAACAGCCAGCTCTATCACCCCTGCCCTGTCCCCAGACTGGACTGCAGGCTCCTTCTACTTTGTTTCTCTTACCTTACGTGCTTATCTGACTGCTTGACCCAATTCAGTTTGCTTGTTTGGCCAAAAAAAAAACCCAAAACCACCTACCTAAAAGGAGCAGGCTTCTGCAGGTTTACTGAACTGAATTGGTTTACAGAAGCAGCAGAAAGCCATTAGATCTTCTCAGTTGTCCTGTCCCCAGGAGATAAAGAAAAAGAATAATTCATCCTCCATAAATGCTTCATCTACAAGAATGCTGAGTATCCTTCTCTTTGCCATCAGGAGATGATGTTGGGTTTGGTTATCTTTTTTTAAATAATCTCTATTCTGGTGGTTTTTACACACAAGCATATGAACAGTTGTTCTCAGCAACACTTGTCTGTCTAACCTCTACACCAGGATGACAACATGGCATTGGAATTTTAATCTCTCTAATGCCAGCTTTGATCTCCTGCCACTCAGCTTCCACTGAAAACACTTCTGAAGTAACTTCTGCCCTCACTGTTGTTGAAGGGTAGAAAATGGGAGGTTAAGAGCTGTAGATTTCCTATGTTATGACTACACACATGAAGGAGGAATTCTGAGGAAATACTTATACCTTTGTAGCCCTATAAATTACTTCTTTCAAGAGCTGCTAGTAAAAACTTATTATGTAATCTCAAAAGAATAAAAATTTACAATGTGTAAAACAATAAGCCTAAATAAGATAGCACTAAAGGCGATGTTAGCCAGCTGAACTTAATCAAACATCAGTAAGACTGAAGTATAAATGGAGGAATAAATGATAACGGCCTAAGTTTCATAACTTAGTATCTTTGGAAGTTTTCTATAACATTTGTTTTAGTTTAGACAGCAGAGCTAAAACCCATTTTAGATTGTGATCTTTTTAACATTTCCTGGAAGATAAACACCGTTCTGAAACACTGCATCTGTATATTTCTCTACTCATTATTTACAAGTCTTGTCTTTAAAATTCAACTTAATATGAGTGAAAGAGTCATCATGATAGATTTCTGTTACTAAAAAATATAGTATCAATGAGTTTATATATTATTTCTTTAAAAGAAATTATTATCAGGGAAATAATGAATGTACTAAAGAAGACAAATACCAGGCAATGAAAGTGGGCTAAAGGAGATGTTGAAGAGGAAAGTAGGTAAGAAATAAGACTGAGAGTAATTTTATTTTTCTTATATGGAACTGGATGAGGAAGACTGGTCTGAGAATAAAAATAAAGTGCAGTATTTTCCAACAGTATTAATAAGAAGGTAAAAGTGGAATTAAAAATATTAATGAAAATTGTCTTTGAAACAGGGAAAAAAAAACCAACAATTGTAAGGCTGGAGGAAATAACAGCATGAATTTAATAGTGAACTTTTAATTTTTCTTTGCTCTTTAAGTGAGTCTGTACTATCTTTATCTTCACGAGTTTCGAACCCAGCCACAACCTAAATGCGTACTCATCAAACATTACAGGACCAAATATCAACAAACACATCAAATATACTAAATTTTAATTTTAACATAATGGTTTCAATTTGAAGTATCCCACCATTGCCACTGCATCTTCAGATCTTTGACAGGTTTACATTTTTTATTGATGTCTTTTTGCAACAGTGTGCCTATCACCTACTATTTCAAGTTGTAAAGTAGGAGAATTTCAGAGAGGTACTAGTGGATGCTGCTGACCCAATGAATATGAAACATTTAGTTAAATACATTATATATCTTTTGGGCTTCATTTCACCGCTGCGGTTTACTTAGTATAACAAAGCTCCTTTTTTTATAAGTGTGCCTAAGAGTGTTTGAGTTGACTCAATTCCTGAAGGAGAAGAAAATTCTACAGTTCATCCACAGAGGATCACATGTCATGACACATTGGTCTCTTAGTATGTTTTCTTCTCTTTCCAAATTATGTATAAACTCAAGCACTGAGATTCTGAATACATATAATGATTCATGAACTCAAGTACTTTATGCAAGTTAAAGCATAGCCTCAGGTCAGTTATTCATGCATACTTAGCTGAATATTTTTCTGTACTTCCCGTCTGAAACTATGTATGGTGTTGCTGTACAATGTGTGTCTGGAATTTTTATAACCCTGTAAAAACCTGGCTGTTTTATTGCAATCCAGAGCTGGTGAATTGCTTACTTGGCTTGCATGAGTGTCGTGAAGCTTATTTCTGTAATGTGATAGGATAGGACAGGACAGGACAGGACAGGATAGGATAGGATAGGATAGGATAGGATGTTTCTATTGGAAAGGATCTACATATAATCCAACTGCCTGGTCACTTCAGGGCTGACCAAAAGTTAAAGCACAATTTTGAGGGCATTGTCCAAATGCCTGTTAAACATTGACCATCTTGAGGCATTGACTGCCTCTCTAGAAAGCCTGTTCCAGTGTTTGACCATCCTCTCAGAAAAGAAATGCTCCCTGGTGTCCAGTCTAAGCCTCCCCTGACACAGTGGAACGCTCCAGTGGTCAGTCTGTCTGTGACTATCTATAAATTTTGTCAGGATTAACAACATCAAGAATTTTGAGTTTGTTTTGGTTTTTTTCCCTGTAAGTCAGAATATATGTACTTTTTGGTTTTAGTTTTGTAAACCCAATTCCCACAGGTTGTGGTAATTTTCTGTAAGGTTCTTGGTTCATTAAGCATATAACGACATTTTTCTTTACTCTGATTTCTGTAAGAATTTTTTTAGAATTTTGCCAGACTCTTTGTCAGCCTTCAGGCTCAGAAAACTGTGTGTACTCAGATGAAGTAATCCCTAAACTTACAAGTCTATTTCCAACATTCACCGCTTCATAAGAAAGCAGGAAATTTGTGGATATTCAGACTGGGTGACAGTTAATGATTCTTTCAACTGGACCTCTTTTATTTTCTGATTTTAAAGAAAATATTGTCTTCAATGTAGATTTATTTCATTGGCATTTACTAACAGTAACATCCAAATTAGTAACATCCAAATACTGCAGCAGAATTCAAAAACTATGCAGAAGATGTCCTTCACTTTCTAAAAGAAAATACCTCATCTCACTATGAAATTCAAACTTCCACAGCCACTAGAGTCTCCCATTTATCCTTTTTGTACCAAGTCAAGACCTTTTTCACCCCTCTTCCTCTGTGAACTGCAGGGTTTCATTGTGCCCCTGTATGGCACCTTGCAGTCAGCAAGAGGTGTAAAGCCCAGATTCTCCAAGGAACTCTGTAGGTGGTTGGCATTCCTAGATCTTTGCTGTGTGTTTGAATGAAACCACAGAACACGGGAAGTCTTTACTATGGCAATTAAGGGTTTGTGCAGGTGCTCCTAAGAAATGATGGGGGCAGGACAGAGCTGTTCCTCATGTCTTAAACACTGCAGACAACATAAAGCTTTGTGGAGTGTGTAGGTAAGTGGCGTGGGTAGGTGTGAGAGCAGAGCTGGGAAATCCTTACATAAGAGAGTGTCAAATATTTTGGTAGCTGGTGATGTAATTTAAATTATGTTTTGCCATTTGGAAACCAAACTTGCCCTGGAGTTTTGAAGGTTTTTGAAGTGGTAGTAGTCATGGGGTTTTCATTCAGTGTATGGTGGGGAAAATTCAATTCTTCCTTTGTCTGACACAGTTTTGAAATTTCTCTTATGCATAGCCATAGGGCTGGATGATCTTAAATACAACAAGGTACTTTAAATATCTCCTGTGGACTAAACCCAAAGTGCCTTAGCACATGGATGTGCATCCTTACTGAGAAATTACTCTCATTCTTTTCTCCTTAAGAATTTCTGGAATATTTTGTATACTGTTATTATGTTCTTTTAACTTTCTGTCTATCATGCTGCCTAAGACTCAGATGGAAATCTGCCTTCCTGTTAATATAAACTATGAGCTCAGCCAAAATTTCTATTAAAAGCTTTGCAGAGGTGTCTCACAACTGAGATGATACAATTTTTTTATCTTCATGGAGCCTGCTCCATCCTATGAATCCATGCTGAAGCTGCATACGTGAATCCTATGAACACTGTTTTCCCTGCTCTGTTCACCTCAGTTACATGTTTGCATGCAGCTTGGCTGCACTGTGAATTTCTATTTAAGTCACCAGTCTGGTTAGCTTGTTTAAATGCAACAGGGCAAAGATGTTTTCATAGTAAGGTATCTAAAGATGCAAACCCTCCTGAGAACTGAGCATGGAAGCGCTTTAAAAATCCCTGTAGACACCTATCTATATTTCTGGGCACTTTTTAAAGAGCTATTTCTTAAAAGTCAGATATAATTTATTTCAACTTTACGAAGTTGCATATGAATATAACAGGATTTGAAGGTTGGTGACATGAGAAAATTTGTAGGTTTTTTTTTTTTCACGTTCCTTGTGCTTTGCAAAATATTGCATATTTACAGAGCTAACAAAGTAGTTGGAAAGGCACTGTCAGGCTGAAATTCATATTTGTTTCCAGAAATGCAGAAAACGAACAGCCAGAAAACTTTTCCCTGAACATAATTGATTTGTTTAGCAGTCTTATTTGCTAAAAGCTGTGGGTGATATGAGCTATAAATTAGGGATGGCTGCTGTAATTATGCAGCATGGTGGTTGTTACATGTCTGACTGAAGCCCAGCCCCAGTCCTTAACTAACCTCGGAGAAGCATTTAATATGGAAGTTTTCTTTTGTACTGTGTGCCTTTAAACAAGCTTGCTTGTATAACTGTGCTGGTGGGTTCACGTCATTGAACTCTCAACAGGGAAGCAGGTTATGTTGACTTAAGTATTACTAAAAAATAATCCTCAAACCACCTCACCAGGGGGTTTAATTTAGTATTAATCTCCTATCTGCTATTTTCAGAAAACTGTTTCTTATAAAATGAAGTAACTATACAGCTTCTGTTATTATTAGCAAAAATAATAGCTGATGAAGTTATCCAATGCTCTCAGAAGACAGATATTATTATAATATTAATAGTAATGAGTAAAATGAGGCACAGAAAGATTAAGGCCAAACTCAGCTGTGTATGAATTGCCCAAGGTCATAGAATAATCAACTGTATCTTAGGCATCGCACTAAAACAAAACAATAACAAAACACATCCTGAATCATAGTCAGTTGCTTATTCACACAAGAATTAACTTCTGAAAAAGGTTTTTTTCACATGGTTTTCATCAGTCTTTTGAATTATAGCATCATTTTGTGTCTCCTGTCAAGCGAGGCATTCCTCTGTTGCAGTAACTCTGTTTAGGAGCTCTTTATATCACTCAAGAGAATAGTTAAGGCTTTGTCTCTGATTAATAAAAAACTTCTTTATCAATGATTTACAGAGGGGCATAGTGCTTTACAGAGAATAGGAGAATTACAAAAAATAAATAATCTAAGAAGGGATCAAAAATTCTCATAACAGCCCTAAAGTTACTTCGTAATTCCCTCCTGTGCTTTTTGTGCTTTGGCTCATCAGGTACTTGTTGGTAGGACAAAAAATAGATGAAGAGCACTCTATGTCTTAATTTTTGTGTTTTTTCTCCACTTCTATTCCTTTTTATAAAGATGACAGGGATTTTAATGTGAAAATTATTTATAATCTCTCTGTTTATGTTTAGACTGAAGACAACATAGCACTGAGTATCTAAAATAGCCATATCTGATATACAGAAACTTTTCCAAGTACATGCAGTCTTTTAATATGTATTTATCAGAGCCAGATAGGGGTTGGTTATGTTCTTTTTTTCTCTCAGCTGTGCATTGTTCTTATGCTAGTGATGATGCCAGCCATGCTAAGAGTTTTTATTTATCAACTGTGCAGGAATCTGGTTCAGGAATTGTTAGGCAGTAGTGGAGACTATAGACCATGTGCTGTTGGTTTGATATTATTTCACTAACCACAGAAGCTGTGTTATACAAAGATGTGCAGCTACTACAGTCAGCAAAATGTCAGTTGGACTCAATGGCACAGCACATCTCATTAGCTCTCCAATTTTCAAACCCACTGAATATAGGATCAAAAATACTGGCATTGGAAGGGTGGTCACCTCACCTACTTGCCTGTTCAAAGCAGGTGTAGCATCAAAACTTGATATAGTTAGCCAGGATCTTATCCAGTCAAGTTTTGAATACCCCTAATGATGCAGATTATGGGCGCTCATTCCAACGCTTGGCTGTTCACACTGTGAAGGATTTTTGCCTCAAATCTGTCTCAAATTTCCCTTGCCACAGCCCATGACCTGTTGACTCTTGTCCTTTCACTGTGCATCTCTGGTAACAGTCTTCTTTGCAACATATTTTTCAGAGGAGAGAGAAAAAAATGGGTTTATATTTCTTTTAGCCTTTGCTTTCTCATGGTGAGTAAACATTAGATGCTTAATCCAGTGTCACTGATCATATTCTGCTTCTTAGAGGTTCTCTGCCACTCTCTCTCCAGTTTGATATTCCTCTTGTGCCTGGGCCCAGACCTGAAGACTTTGTGAGCACAGCTAAACTTCCAGATGTAGTTTCTCAAATGCCAAATAGGGGGGAATTGTGACTTGTCCAGTTCTGGCCACACTTTTCTTAATGTGGTCCAGTGTGTCATTAGCCTCTGTCACTGCACAGGTACACTGGTCATTCACATCATCACCAGTACAGCTAGTTCCTTTTGGCAAAGTTTTTACCTAGCAAGTTAGTCCCCAGTACTTGTGTACAGAGTTGCCCTGGCCAAGTTGCAGCATTAACATCTGTCATTGCTGAACTTCATGACAGTCCTGTCAGCCTTTCCCTCTGCTTTGCTGAAATCCCTCTGAACGGAAGCCCTCCTGTCTGGGTGTTTGACTATTCCCTCTGATTTGGTGTCATCCCCAAGTTTGCTAGGAGTTGATTCTATCCCACTGCCCACATTGGTGAGGAAGATGTTAAATGTAATGAAATACTGTTCCATCTCAGCTGCAGGAATAGGTTTTTCAAAAATGTTTCAGTTCTGCAGCATTCACCAGCAAGGAATTAATGAAGATTTTCCATGCCATGGCCGAAGCATCCATTTCTCTGTTTCTTATGACTGTCTCAGGGTAAAAGCTGCTAGTCTCACAGCATATTCAGTCTGTCAGAATCCATTTCCATAAAGGCAGCTGCCAGGCAAGGTTCATATGGATTCATATGACTGGCTGTTGAATGCATATCTCTACAGTCTTTGTGATTCAGAATCCATTGATAAATGAGCAAAGCTTCTTCTCTTCATTATTCTTAATCATTTCCTTGTAGAACATAGTGGTAAAAGCTGCCATTGCTTCTACCTGAGACGTTTTATAAAATCCTATGTAAAATGATGGCATTTCTGTGATGTGTTCCCACATATTGTTTGGTGATCACTTTTACATACATTTTGTATTACATGCAGAAAAAAGAAGCAACAGAGTTACACATTTCCATGGCAACAGGTATAATTCTATTTCCTTTGTTTTGTGAAGCTGGAACAGGCAAATGATTGTTTCATTAAACAGCAACTATGGATTTGAGAAGGTTTGAGTTATATGGCATGTGGTCATGTAAGTACAACTTCTACTGTGTCAAGCAACTTTTGCCAGCAGAAAAATAAACTTCTCTGAAAATGAAATTAGGTGAAGAAATTAGGCTAATGGTAGGATTTATTTGGCTCATGCAAGAATATGGAAAGATAAAGCAATCTATGAGCACTTCGCTGTCTCCCACCTTTCCAAACTGAATTTCTGATTTCCAGCTACTTCTGCTACATTAATAAATATACATCAGGAAGGAAGCAAAAATTTCACTAGCTTCTTTTACATGCAGAAATTTGAATTGCGATTCAGAGAATCATGTCTCTCACTACAAGTTGTTTCTGGGCCATAAAACCCCAATTATTTCCAAATATACATTTTGTATCTTTATTAAGAAGAGTAGGCATTGCTTTTTAATGGTTGCATATTTCACTTTTAAAAGAACAATATCAAGAATGCTCTGACTGTATCTATCTATATATATAAACATGGTGTGATTCCTGTGTGTGAGCACACACAGTGGAAAAGAATAGCCCTATATTTTTATATACCAGCTTCTCAGTTGATTTTAAATCTGTAAAAAACTCATTAAAGAAAATGGAGCTACTGAAGTAAATATTTAATTAATTATTAATAAATTGCCTTAAATGTAATTAATGTGTTTATTTGTGTGTTAATATGTGCAGGCATATACCTACCTCCTGCCACCCTAAAATATGCAGTAGGTTTCAAAGCTAAAACTTAATAATTTACATTCATGTGCAACAGAGATCTATAACCAGCCCCAGTATGTGTTATTCAAGATGCATTTTTAAATGTCTAAACATAACTAGTTAAAAGGAAGGAATCATGTTCTTTTGGAAGATACTGAGAAGACTTTACTATGTAATAGTAATTTTAATGTATTCCAGGTTTGCTATTTCGCTTTTTTAATTGAAATGTCTTTGTATGACATATAAAACTAACTTCTGAAAATGTCAGAAAGTAGAGGTCAGCCAGACTATGTGTGTTACTGAATACTGGAGTCATGCTCTGATAAGCTTAATGAGGAATATTCATGAAAAGTTATTGATGATTATTGTTTCAGAAAGTATTCGGAAAATTGTCTTCCTGTCATTTTATTAAAGTTCATTGGTCAGCAATTTCTGTATACCGAAATGATGAAGCTAAAAGAAATGTGATTTCCACAAATATGTGTAATTGGAAACTACTGATCTGTTTTAGACAATAGAAGAAAAACTTCTTGAGAAATCTCATGAGGTCTAAGTCATTTGCTTTATCACAAATAATGAAAGTCAAATAACTGTGCAGTGAACAGTGAATACAGATTGTAGCACTTTTTAGAAATCCAATTTTTCAGCCCAAACTTATTCAAGTGGGGTTCTTCCAACTAAGGACGGTCTGTGTTCATCCATATTTCACCTTTCTTGCCACATGCTAGAAAGAAATTTTCAAGTCTGTTCTCCACCAAGACACATTTTTCATACCATGGCTTCTACCACACCAGTTCTAAAGCAAAATTCTATGAGGTCAAAAAGACTGTCCTTACAGTACTCTCAAGTAAAAAACACTGAGACTTCAAGTGTCCCAAATATCTGTTTAATATATGTCATATCTTTTGGCAAGTAATTCCATGAAGAAAATCTCATACTTTGAAGAATTTGCCAGAGCATTTCAGGTTGAGGTCAGACTCCAGTAGCTTTGTAAGAAAGAGGACTACTCAGCAGACCAAGGAAAGTGAAAAACAGGCAAAGGAAGGAGGACAAGACTTGTATGTCAACACTGATAGCAAAACTCACTATTTTTAGCCCTGACTTGACAAACTTCATGAAAGAGCCCCTTCTGGAACATTGTAACTCTCAGGCTGAATTCCCAGAAAACACTTGCTCTGAATGAAGAATTCAAGTCTTTGTTGATTATCTCGTTCTTTGGTCTCTCTAACTGATGCATTTCAGTTCATGCTTTTCCACTACAACTTACTTATCCTTACACTGTTCAGAAGACAGACCTGGGACTCCCCCTATTCACTAAAACCTTCTCTATAATTTTGGAGATGACAACCACAGACCGGTTGAGGATGGAAGGGACCTCTTGTGTCATCAAAGCTAGTTGTCCAGAACGATATTCAGATGGCTTTTGAATATCTGCAATGTGAGTGACTTCACAGCCTTTCTGGACAATCTCAACCTCACAGTAGAAGTATTTCCTGATGTTCAGCGGGAATCTTCTGTGTTTCAGTTTGTGCACATGGCCTCTGCTCCTGTCACTGGGCACCACTGTAAAGAGCCCGGTTCTGTCTTCTTTGCACTCTCCCATCAGGTATTTACAACCATTGATAGGATGAAGCCTTCTCTTCTCCAGGCTGAACAACCCCAGCTCTCTCAGCTTGTCTTCATAGAAGAGATGCTCCTTCCCACCAATCATTTTCATGGCCTCCTCTGGACCTGCTCTAACAGGTCCCTGTCTTTCTTGTGCTGTGGCCCTCAGAGATGGATGCAGTGCTCCATGTGAGGTCTCACGAGGGCAGAATAGAGAGGGAGAACCACTTCCCTCAACATGCTGGCTCAGGTGTGGTCGGCCTTCTGGGCTGCAAGCATGCATTGCTGGCTCCTATTTCATGGCAACAGAAAGTACAATCAATACCTGCAAATAATTTCTTTGCAATACTGGATTCTCTGTCATATGTATTTATACATACATGTATTTCTTGAAGAAATTAGCTCAGTTGTGTTTGTTTCCACTAAGAACTGCAGTATACTCAGGCTTAAAATCGTCTCAGCTCTTTCCCTGTTGGCATTATCTCCCACGTTATTAGTGAATTGTTTTATGCAATGAAACGTGGATAAAGTATTTGCTTATGTATAGTAAATGGCTCAAACCTTTGAATCAAGTAAGAATCTGAACTTCTACTCTCACACTAATTATTATAGTTTCCAGGAAACTTCTTTCACAAAAGGAACAAACCTACAGTTTTGTGACAGAGTATGGGTGAAGACACACACCTTACTGACATTCAATAAATATAATCCCAATGTGCTGTAAAATGTATCTCATTTTCCTCCAACATTAATCCTTGCTGTCTGGCAACATTTATCTATTATGAGCTTGTTTTAGAGGAAAGAAAAAATAAAAGAAAAAACCCAACAACACTTCCTCCAGAAAAGGACCGAAGTATCCCAGTTCTCTCTTTATAGTGTGGCCAAGAAGAATATAAAAAAAACAATCAACCCCTTTGAATCTCCCTTCAGAATACTTTTGTTCCACCATTGCTTTGTTATTTTTTCACAATGTTATTCCACCACCGAAGAATATACATCATCCACCCTGGCACCACAAAGCAGTGTTACTATTTTGATTTCTTTTTGTCCATAATTGATTAAGTAACTCTCCAAAAGGTAATAGCAAGGTTAGAATTGCTACTGAAAACCTTAATCCTAGAAATATATTACAAAGGCTGAAATCACTGAAATAACTGTTAACAGTTAGGTTTTCTACAAGTTTTTTTCAGAAGACGTATGAGGTCATATATTGGTGGGGGTTTTGCCAGTATTATGTATTCTTTCAGGAACAGCAAGCTGGATAAAAATGTAAAAATAAATATAAAGCAGTGCATTGCAAATAAATAGTATGCTGATACCTATAAATGTTTGTCTTAATAGTAGACACATTTAAATAATGGACACAGTCCAAGTAGCATATAAATAAATGAACGTAACTATGTTCTAAGCAAGCTAAGTGATTGTGCACAAAGGGCTGTAGAAAAATTATAACCAGAGAGTATTAGTAACACAACACCAAAGGAAAGAATTTTCTCACTGGAATTTCATAGGACTATATCCTCTATCCAGTTTTATTAAGTATTTTCAAAGAAGGATCAAGGCTCAGTCTAGTTATTATACTTCCAGATCTTACATTTATAACACAGTATGAAAGTGGATCAATGAAGAGACAGAATTCAAAATGACAAATTGGAAAATTGTCTGGAGCAGGAGAATTGATTTAAACAGAAACATAGGCAAACTGTGCTGAAGAAGGAGCAGTCTGCTTTCAAGTACTGGATGGGAACTGTTTTTTGTAAAATGGGCCTATGTGTCATAGTGTGCAAGTTGAATATGGGACAACAGTTGCTGCTTTTGCAAAAAAGACAAACATGATGCCCTTTTCTTGGTCATGATGAGGAAATGAGAAAACTCATTTTAAAAAACACAAAAACATTTCTCCTGCTTGTTTGCTAACTCGGGTCATAACTGAGCTGGTACCTCAGCTGATGCTACCTACTAGATTGTGTGATTCTTAAGCTCTAGTAAGTTTTTACTGTGGATACCAGGGAAATGAGTCTGTGTCAACTAATTGACACTTGAGAGGTGAAATATATTTCTTAACCCCTCTTTCTCATCATGGCATAACACCCAAAGTAACCTTCTTTAGAGTTAGAAGGAAGAAAAAAATCTAAATAATGGTATTCAATTCGTATTTCTAGACTACAACTCTCGTTAGTCTTCTGTGACCTGGTTCTCTTGCTATTTGTTTAAAGACACTAATAAGAATTTGAAATGAGGCTGAGGGTTTTATCCATAATGAACTAACCTATTTTCGGTGCATATCTGTAAAAAAGCAAACTGTTCTTACTGTAGACTAAACAAAAAAATGGAATTAACTAAATTGCTCAGTTGGTCTCCTCAAGCCAAATGTATTTTCTGTCACCTTCAGTGTTTTGACTTTTTAATGAAAAAAAAAAAAATAGAGAGACTAATATGCTAGAAAGATTAAAGCTCAGAACCCTAATACAGTTAACAGGCTCCATTCTTGGAGTTGTATTCATTACTGATATCAGAGTAACAAATCTATTGAAGTCAATGGAGATAGGCTATGGGAATTAAAAGAAAATTTACTCTTTAAGCCTTTCATGGAAGAACAATAATGAAAAATAGGGGAAACTTCTTACAGTGACACATTAATAGACTATTGGTTTTTTTTTTAATTTCTATTTAATCAAATAGAGCTGTGAGAATAATAAAGTTGTCACTGGCAAAGCACAGGCTTCATATGACTCAATATTTTGGATATTTTGGCTTTGGATATTGGATTTGGATACAGGAAAGAAATGTAATGTTCACTCTGTGAAAGATATTTTATCAGACAAATTCTGGAGGAAATGGATGAAGCCTAACCACTACGTGTTTCATGTCAGATAACAAAAATGCTTCAGTGATGTTTGGGTTTTTTATATTCTCATTACAAAGTTCCCTGAGTAACTGTGGTTTTGATGATTCTACTTTTCACCTAAGTTCTAATTCTGTTCTCACTTTCTACCTAGTAAACTGGGAAAATAAGTACAGATTATGTTTTTATTTCCTGAAGTCTCATCAGATTTGAGAAATATTTGTAGCTAAGTCATTCTAGATGCATATTTAATTTGGTATATTCCTTTTACTTTCCTCAATTAAGACCGGAACAGAGATGCAATGCATCAAAACAACCCTCAGTGAAATCAGAGAATGCTTTGGGTTGGAAGGGATCTTTAATGGCTATCTAGTCCAACCCGCCTGCAATGAGAAGGGACATCTTCAACTAGACCAGGTTGCTCAGAGCCCAGTCCAACCTGACCTTGAATGTGTCCAGGGATGAGGCATCCACCACTTTTCTGGGCAACCAATGCCAGTGTTTTACCACCCCCATCATAAAAAATTCCTTTCTCATGTCCAATTTAAATTTACCCTCTTTTCATTTAAAATTCTTACTCCTTGTCTTGTTACAACAGATCCTCCTAAAAAGTCTGCCCCACTTTTCTTATAAGCCCCCATAAAGTACAGAAAGGTCACAGTAAGGTCTCCCTGAAACTTTTTCCCTGATCATCTCCAGTTGAACCCCAGTTCTCTCAGTTTGTCTTCACAGGAGAGGTGTTCCAGCCCTCTGATAACTTTTAAGTCCCGCATCTGGATCTGCTCCAGCAAATTCCTGTCCTTATACTGAGGACCCCAGAGCTGGACGCAGTACTCCAGGTGGGATCTCACCAGAGCATCATGTCAAATTCATTCCCAGATAGAAAAGTTTATTTCTTCTTTGTCATTATGGGCCCTTTTTGTACAGTTGATGCTAATGCATCTGAGCCTGTTTTGCCAACTCCTGAGAAAAATGTGTCAGTATTGGAAAAAACAGCTGAATATTGGTCTGTTATGTAAGAAGAGATCCAGACTCAGTGATGTTGTTTAAATTTTCTACATGATAAACAGGCTTAATGAGAACGGTAAAATAATTTTTAAATATATTTTAACTGTTACATTTCTGTTTAATTAAGGACAGTAATAAATCTGTGCGGGATGGTCCACCTACTTTGAGAAAAGAAGAAAATTTAAAGGTTATTTAGGTTCTTTAGTGAAAAGTTCTCTGTCTGCATTAGCTGCTTCAAAAAGGTGTAGAGGAGAAGCCAGTTGTTTTTTAATGAGGCATAGTAAAAAGACAAAAGGGAAGGGTACAGAGGACAATGTCTCTGAACTTATGAATGTGATTTCTTTCACTGGTCTGGAACACCAGTGGTCCTGAACCTGAACATCTAATATTTTAACAGTTAAACAGTTCTGTAAATCTTCCCTGATTCACAAGTTGGTTTCTTGTTTTGTTTTTCTATTTTAACATTCTTTACTACCAGAATTTCATTTACTTTTGGGGAAAAGGTATTCTGAAACAGTAAATCTCTGTACTTTAAATATTAGTTTAACCTGTAGTTATTAATATAGCAAAGAGCTATCTAATACTATATGAACAATTGATTATATGGATGTTTTTATGGATGTTTTCTTCACCTTGGCTTCAAGTTTTTTATCTGAAACACTCACAGTGTAACATATAAGATGTTCTCTTGGGAAAATGGATTTCTGTCAATATATTATTCAATTTTCTTTGAACACAGGAATATTTTTGCAAACAGCAATTTGTAGAAGTAAGCTTTCTGTCATTGTCAATTACATTTGATCAACAATGTTATTTTTATATAGATAAAAAGATTAAAAGAAAAATTATAGCTGATGGTTTTCTACTATTCAGGAAGAATAACTTCATGGACAAATTAATGTTATGATCCTTTGTATGATATGCAAGGTAATGAGGCTTCAAATCCATAAGCTAATGTTTCTATTTTCAAATCTCAAATTAAAAACAAAATGGATATTTTATTTTAAAGGTTTTTTTTTTTCCTGAGGATGATGTTATAATAAACTAGAAATTGCATTTTTTTTTTCCTGTGGAGTCCCCAAAGAAATATGGTTGGTTCATCTGGTCCTATTGCAGTTAGCATATAATGATAATTCTTACCCAAAAGGTGATATAAGAAGTTGCTCTTTAGTTAGAAAATCTGAGGAAACAAAGTATTGTGAATGCTTCCAGTGCAAGCATCTTCTGCGCTACAGCAGTTCTTACCTTATTTTATAATGAGAACAGATTTTTTTTTTTTTTATTCTCCTAAATCTCTAATTTGTGCAAATAAAGTTCTTCTGCATCAGTATTGGTCAGATCAGGCAGGAGCTAATCACCTCAGATCAGGAATAATGGTACGTTTAACCACTTCCATTCATTCTGTGGATTTAGCTTTGAGATAATAAACTGCAGTCAAAGTGGTTCTATTTACTGAAATTATTTTTCTCAGAATGCATACTAACAAAATGTTTTGCCTTTAATTTACCTTTTTGGGTGAATAAGTTATGAATAAATCATCAGTAAACTGAAGTTAGATGATTTTATATGATTTTCTTCTTCAGCAAAGTTTCCCTTGTTACCCTTGCTATATATACATAGTAAAATAATATAGAGGGTTTGTTACTGTCCTGATCTCTAGAATAAAGGAAATTCTGTGTATCAATAAACTTTAAACCTCCAAGTCTCCCTAAAACTGGAATTCTTGTGATAATGCTTTCAAGCTTCTTTTTTAATGGACTAGATGCTTCTGCATGCTCTTTACTTCACATCAAATAGCTTCTAGTGATGATCTGCACCATTGACAAATGAAATTTAGTACTTGGCTATAAATGAGCAGAAAAGACATTAGCTGTTGACAGGGAGTTGTTTTGATGTCAGTTCTCAAGAAAACAACAGAACTAATTACAACAGATTGATCTGAAGCAAAATATATTCTATGCATCAGTTTGTATTAATACTCAAAATTTAAATAATTTTATATCTTTGGGTGGATACTGTCTCTAAATATTTTTTGGGGGGGAAGAGGTTTAAATTACAGAATAATATGTGTTTTTACAGTTAAAAGGGCTTAATAAATTTGGCATTATGATTCTGAATGAGGAATCCCTAGGAACTAATGACTAAACCTGCAGTAAATGATCCAGACCTTGAATACCTTCTGCTCTGCAGCTGAACTCTCTGCAAATGAGTTTCTAGGCACACCCTCTCAGAGTACCATCCTGGTGCCACCCCTGAAACTAAAAGGTTTTTTCATTCTAAATCTTCAGACATAATTGATGCTTGAGTATTGATCTTTTCAGACATCCCCTGAGAAAATCATGCTAGCAATGTTATGGTGATTTGTTAGATCCCCAAAATTATTGATCACATTTTGTATTCTGTAAAGCCAGAGATACAAAAAATTTGTAGGTGCATTCTCTTTTCTTATAGACACAGAAAGCATAACAGGAATATCCAAAGAAGTTGCCAGAATGCACAATCCTTCATCTTTCGTTTTTGTTTGCAGCATTGTCTTGTCTTTCACTCACATCAATGGTTTGTTGGAGACAGAGATCTCTTTAATAAAATTGACATTCCTACTGTCAGGTTTCTGTGCTGTAGGTCTTGTACACAGGGACACTTACCATGCAATTCACAATTTCAGTCACATGACGTCCCCCAGACCAGGAAAATCCGCTTTTGAAGCTGGAGCCTGCTACTGGTGATGAGATGCCTCTCCTTCAAAGGCGGATTAGGAGATCAATGACTCTCCGTTGCTAATTCTCTGCTGTTGTCTCAGATTCTCTCTTAGCATCTTTCTGGGTATTCAATCCAATATGCAGATTAAATGACCAAAAGCAAATGTGATTGCAGAGGGGTTTTAGAATTCAGGCATATTTTAATCCTTTGTTATCATAAAGTTAAAGAAGAAAATAACAAAACCCTGGCAGCAAGAAAAATAGCTGTGGATAAATAGGGACATATTCTGATGTCCTAATATTAACATCTGCTAATGATCCTATAGAGCCAGATACACTTGCGCAGCTTTTTCCTGAGCATTCACAGTGCTGATGCTTGTAACACAGTTTAAATGATAGTATAAAATCTATGGTAATTCAGAAAATGGTATGTTCATGACAGCATAGGTTCAATTTAATAATTCAATTTACAGTTTTGAGAAGATTTATCAAGTATACTTGTGTGTGACCTTCCATTTATGTTTGCTTTGGCTTTTAGCTCCAGACCAGTCTATCTGAACCAATGACTTTATCCAAGTCAATCTCACTTCCTCGTAGTGCATATTGGCATCACATCACCCGGCAGAACAGCGTTGGAGAAATCTACAGTTTACAAGGCAAGTTGCTTATAATGCCATATCCATTAGCTTCTTTCCATTTCACCAGAATTCATGCAAATTGCCTTTTATTTGCACTGGGTATTTTCTCTCCATTTCATTTTATCAATTGTCAGGAACCTCAGCAGGATTCCCAAATTTACATAAAGCAGGTTTCTTTTAGTATTTTGTAAACTAATGGTGAAAATTATTTCCAGAATCACCACATAAAGCTGGATAGACAATTTGGCTCAATGTAGCTTCTCAGTAGCTAATGAATGTCAGGTTGTTTTAGTATTTTCTACCAATAAGATGGGGCAAGTATTTGGGCAACCTCAGGGTGCCTAATTAAATCTACATAAAGTGACTATATGAGTTGCAAGATTAAAACAAAGCAATTCTAGGAAGAAGAGCTATTCTTGGTAAATTTGCTTGGCAAATCATATATGTGAACTGTTGACTCAACTAACTTACAGGCCTTCAACAAATCATCTTCCGTCTATGGTTTTCTTTCATATGTTTAGATTTGCTTAAGCCTTTAAATGCTATAATTAGCATATCTTGATGATGATGATGATTCACTGCTCTTAAGCTGAAATTGATTTGTATCTTTTAGGAAACTGAAATTGTTGTTGAAATGTAGACCTTTTAAAAGTAGCCTTTCATAAACATATCACTTTGTATTATTTCTAAAGGCATTAAGGATTTCATTTTACTTCTGCCTTAATAATCTGCTTGCATAAACAATTTGCATTTAGATAGGAGGTTAGAAACTGTTAGAAACTGTTAGAAACAAGAGTACCCAATGCAAGAAAACAGTACATCTTTTCATTAAAATAAGTTAAATGCAGTATATAGACAAAAGACATTAAATATTTTGTTTTGAAAATTATCACATAAATTAAAACTAGCAGGTGAACTGTGCATTCAGTGGGTGAGTCATTAAAGGGTACAGTGTTTCCCATCATTCTCTACAGAGCAAAGTTAATTTTTAACCATAGTTAAATTAATCTTAAATTTAAGTAGCAGTAACAGAAAAAAGAAAATAATCCTCCAGAAGCTGTTTGTGAAAAAAAATTATGCTTTACATCACCTTACAAATATTCATCATATCATTGATATTTTTTCATGGACACAATAAGAATGTAAAAAATGTTTATTTGTAGAGATATTAGATTTTCTTGTGTTCTTGATGTGTCTTTTCTTCATCAGCAAGATAGTAAATGTGTTATATTCACTCTCTACAATCTTTTCTTCCTTATAAATATTCTTCATTTAGGAAAGCAAAACACTATATATAAAGTAATACTTAAAGTATCTATACCACCTAGCTGTGCAGGATTCAACATATTGGAAGTGTATTGTTAAAAATACAAGAATTTTACTGTCTGGAAGTATGCAGATTTTATTCACATTTCCACTGAAACATGGGACTAATAAATATTTCAGAACTTTAGATTTTCATTTTTCCTACATGTACTATGATGACTGAAGCTTGAGAAAGTGTAGTTGATTTCAGGAGAGACTAATTCAGTCTTACCAGAGGGCTAGGAAATGCATCCAGAACACTCTGGACTCAAGACTTTTCCATGCATGAGTACCGTTCATTGCCTGTAAAGAAAATCTCTTTGAACCTTCTGCTGCAATTACCAATTAAAAGCAATGAATTTGTACGGAAAGTGAAGCAAGTGCAAAGTACACCTTTTCCTCCTAATACCTTGTCACACAGACAGTCTTTGCAGTGCAGGGCTGTCAAAGCATCAGCCCACAGAAACTTTGTAGATGTGGGTGGAAGGTGGGTGCAAGGAAGCAGATTGTGAGCCTCACTTCAGCCCTCACCTTAGCAGAGCAGCCAGCTGAGAGAAGCTGCTGCGGAGGGAAGAGTCAATTGCTGCTGCTGTAATCTCCTCTGAGCTTCAAAAGGTGTATTGCACCTTCAGAGAGGAGACATTTTCTTTAGAAGACATTTTCTTTCCATCAAACTTAGTTCTGTGCTTCATGGGTATTTATGTCAAAGCTCTCAAGAAACAAATTTGAAAATTCCCCACATACTTCTAAATATCTCGCAAACTCTAAAGTGAAATAACTGGAGTGGTGTCTGCCTGTATCCAGATGATTACCAATGTCAGTAAAGTAGTAGCTGACCTCGCTGTGAAGTACAAGTGTTTCCACATTGGCAATTATTTCAAACTTTCAGTCTGAAATGAGTAGAATTAATTAACAGCTGGTGCCGTATAAGGAGGAATGAATATGTGCTCATAGTACCTTAGATAAATTGGCTCTTTGGAAGTTATTTAGCAGTCAAATTTAACTTAATTAGTAGTGTGTGTTGATCTGATAATGAATATGCTATGGAGTAAGAAGGTGGTGGGTTTTGTGATTTTTGGTTTTCTAAAAACCACATTTCAGATGAAAAAAGGCACTTCAATAAATGGGTGTTGCAGCTATTACGCTCCATTAGTCCATGAAAATACTTTCATGTAGACCTGTAAAGATTAATACACAGAATAATAGAGCTAAAGGCACACAGCTTGCAAAAAATATCTTAAAATGAGATGGGTTCGTTTCTCTTGATAATCCAAATATTGCCTTTAATTACCGTTCGAAAATTAAATAGTGTCCTTAAAAATACTTTATCAAAGAGTAATTTAACTAACAGAGGAAAAAGAGAAAAATATCTCTGCACTATTTTTGTGCATATATGAGTCTGACATAAATGAATTGTACATTTTCATAAATAATAGCTCTAAAAAAAATTGAGCCCAACAGAAGATAAGCATTCATTGATATCTTATGCTCCCCTATACATCAAGATCTACAAAATGATAAAAATGAAAAGCCAAAATAACCTTCTTAACTGAAATAATGATTAAGAAGGAAAAAAAATATAAGAGCCATATAAGTATGCCAAAAATACCCTGTATGTTTCCTTATAATTCAGTGTTTATTGTTTATACATATCATAAAATTTAGCACCATTACACAAGATATTAAAAACTGACAAACAAAACACATGCATTTTTATATAACAAAAGATATCAAATAGAATTAGTCCTTTTTGTTTGTTGGGTTTTTTTTTATTTTGTATTTACAGCCTTAAATTTACTTAAAATTTAAATACTTAAAATGAAAACCAAGTTTGCAGGCTGAATTTTCAGCTATCTGAAGAACTCTAGTTCTTGCCCTTTAGCATTTGGATGATACAAATGTTAAACACAGTAAGTTTGTATATTATTATATAAATAAAGCTAAATAAAATTTTGGCATTGAAACATTAATTAGCTTTTTGTATTGCAGTTATTGAAATCCCTGAGGAAATTATGTTCAGAAAATCTAATTACAACCTGGCCTTTCTCCAAGAAATTCAAAATTAAGAAACGCTTTCAGTCACTCCTGTTGTGTTTGATCTGATTTGTCCTCATTTTTTGGACTTTGGTTTTGCTACCCATTCTCAAAATAATGAACACCTACCCACAAAGGCAATGGTATTCATTCTGTGAGAGTACTCATGTGTAGGTGCATATATTTGTATAAGAATTACACCAGTAACATCATATGTGTTTCTTCCAAGAAGAGAACACTAAAGGGTTTTTTTTCTACAGTATTGCTTATCACAACTTGCTTATAGTGAATTTTATTTGCTCTATCACAAATTATTGCCACAGTTTGTTGTAAACCCGTATCAAAGTAATTAAATTACATGGAAAAATGCTAAGAAGCCTGCTAAGAGTCATATTTTTAAACTTAGTGAGGAATTTTGAGAAATAAAACTATCGTCTTCAATGAAATAGGACATCAACTTGTAAGCACAGGCCAAAACCAGAACTAGGCAGAAATAAAAAATGGCCCCGATGAATTGTGTAGGAATTTTGCTATTTTGATGTTGATATACAATTACCTTTTTTATTTCACAATAAAGATGCAAGAAACATAAGGCTGGTTTTGCAAACAAAAATGGTGCGAACCTGTGGTTCCTCTGCGGCCTTGATAAGCAAGCCTGCATTGCACATTGTCTTTTGGCCTTGTTAGGTGACAACTCACCCTTTGGTTTTTTGGGGGTTTTTTAATATATTTTAAGCAGAGTGACATATAGTGCTAATCTGGTCAGCTAAAAGGTGTTGTGCATAAAAGGGAGACAAAGTCACATACAAGAAATTTCGCCCACCTACATTGTTCTCCAGCCTTTTCAAAGTAGAAACTCTGATATGTCACTAAAAATAATCAGAGAATATTCAAGTTGCTAAATATTTAGAGGGGTTTGAATCATCCTGTTCAACCCTCCTTAAGCTAATCCTTCAGGAAATTCTGATGCAGGCTTCTGCAGCTTTCTGCAAATTAAAGTATGTAAAATGAATGGGAGAGCATTTGTCATTTTGGCATTCCCATTGTTTGTTCATATGCCCAGCAATAGAGTACAGAATCCATTTCCCCATCTAATCTTGGGGCCTGAACAATGTGAATAACATAAAATGTTAGAATATATCTGTTATATAAACCTGATTGCTCAGTAATTTTTCACTAAGTGTCTACCAGCGGCTAAAGCTGAAATGTTTTATAGCCTTCCACATTCCCATTTCCTTTGCTGAATCTCATCAGGACCTTCACATTAGTAAATGAAGCCTATAAAATTTGAGATATGAATAAAGGACACCTGAAACAAGATACATACTGAGTAGAAACTGCATAAGAGCTACATTATTTAAAATGACTGGGGCTTCTCAAGTCCTAAGCAGTAGATTTGATCCTTTCCTTTAGAGCTTTGAATTTCTGTTCTAAGTAGTGCATCACTAGACTGATTTTAAAATGGCATATTGGAAGTGGGATGTGTCTCACTCAGAAACCAGTAAAGAACTTAATTTTGTTCAACAGTGATTGCTGCCTCTAACCAAGAGCATTACTGACAAGCTCTAAAGAGTATCTTGACATATTCCCATTTATTCTGATAAATCATTGCTGCGTTAGGAGGTTTTGCAATTATGAGCCATGAAAAATGGGAGAAGATGGGAAGCCAAAAACGATTAATAAAGCATATTTCGTTGTCAAATTCAGACCTCCTGAATTCATTTAAGCCCAGTACTTTGGTGCCCTTTCCTCTGGAGATGATCCTTCAGTGAGATCACTTGTCAATGGGCTTGTTCTGTGCCAGACCTAAAAGCACTGAAGTCACTGTACTCTCGACTTAAATCTGAAAGCCCAAACAGTGTAAGGAGAGCAATTAAATATTGGCTGATTGCCTCCTCTCCCCTCCAAAACCCAACAAATGTAAGTTCTTCAGTGCAAACTACACAGATTCTTAGCTATAAATCTCTTCTTATGTCTTAGCCTAATGACTTCATAAATATGTGATGACAATAGCTTCTCACTCACTATTAGTGTGAGAAGCAAATCAAGCTTTACCCCCAGTTTAAGGTAAGTGATACCAGAAATCTTTACTCTGACTTTGCCTAAGACTCACAACAGCCATTTGATCTCTCTGCTGTATTGTAAAATTCAAGGACCTGCAGTGTATCATGAGAGCTGCAGGGCAATGAAAGAATGTGTGTGCTGGGAGAATAGGCATAACCAGCTCCATGGGTGCTTTCAGCTGGTACTGCGTTGTCTGAAGAAGAAAGGTCTGTGATGTTATAGCAAAGAGAAAATTGAAATCCTTGTCCAAGATCAATTTTGTGAAAATTGCTTTTTTCTATTAAATTGTTTCACCAATAAATCTGGACTGCTTTAGCTATGACTATCTGATTTTGTGTTAAGTATGTTATCATGGTTAGAATCAAAAAGATTGTCAGTTCATTTTTGTAATTTCAAAGAAATTGACATACTTTTATGCTGACAAATCACTCAAATTATTACTGAAAATCATGGATGATTAAACCCCCCTTAGACAACTTAGGATGAGAGGAAGCCTGTGCACTTGTGAAAAAAATACCTTGGAAAAAGATGTGTTTTCTTTAGTATTTCTTTGCAGGAACAGTTTGCAACTCTTTTTCTTTTATTAAATATTTTTAATAAAATAAAAAAATACATTGAAATTGACACTTCAATAGAACATGTTCATAAATATTTTATAAACCAGAAACAATGTAAACTTGAAAATAGGCTATGTAACAGGAGGAATGGAGGAATGTTAATAATACCAGCTTTGCCAGCTGCAAAAAGAATCCAAGCCCAAGGATGTCAAGTGCAATTGATTGTGTTCTACTTTCAGTGGAAAAAAGATCCTCCCTTCACGTTCTAAACTCTATGACATAAAATAGGATGATATAAATGTATACTTAAGGGCTGGTTTAAATTGACATAAAGTTGACCTATTGACTCTTATTTAGTTATTACGAAGTTTAAAATACTTTATAGAATATAAAATATTTTTATAAAAGGGGTGTCATAAGATCTCAAATACATTAAACTTAAGTTTCTATAAAATTTTCTTTTACATGTATCTCATTTTACTAACAAACAAAAAAATAGTGGTGACCATGTCTGTGGCACATGGCACATGGTCTGTTGCCAGTACACTCCTATTTATTTTTAGGGTAAGACCAATTTAAGCACAATGAACGCCCTACTCGGTGCGTTCAGTTTAATCAAGCCATAAGAATATGTTCCTTATAACTCCATAGTGCATTTCAGCTGTGCAGAACTGATTAAAAAATCATAGTGTTATTCAGTAGAGACAAAAAAATGTTCAAAAATCTTAGAATGTCTTTCATTCTCTATTTGTTATGAAAAGCCTTTTCATCTTGGTGAATTTTTATATCCTGCCAACTTTTTATTTGATCAAAGTGATACGTTGTAAGAAACTAAGATAAATTTCACAGAAGTAAGAACTATGAATAACAAAGGAAATGCCCTCCCAGTGCAGAGTTAGCAAGATACTACCAAAGTAAAAGTTTATCTTTCCAAAAACTGAAGTCTGCATTTCCTTGCAGTTCTATGTTTGAATACTGGAAGCAAATTGGCTGTTTAGCTGCTGGATACATACTTGTTTATCCTTCAAAATTCTTTGAAGATTCTTTTTGGGGAATGATTTTAATGAAAGGTTCATTTCCCTGAGTTTAAGAGCAAATGAAATATTCTGTTATAAAGCTACATGGAATAAAAAAAAATGCAATACCAGATTTGGAGAGAGATAAGAGAGAAAGGACTTTCTAGAAACTAGAGTTGCATGCTCTGGAATTTACATTATAAATATCAAAACAGAGTGAGGATAGAGTGATAAGATTCCTATTACTCTCTTTAATGAGTCAGTTATTTCTGTTGTTGACAGGTCGTGTTTATGTGCAGAGGGGCAGTGCCATGGTGATTTCCTCTGACCTGGCTGTAGTGCATGTGACATAACATGGCATAGGTGGTTGTGTTCCCAGAAATGTTCCATCTCCTCCCCTGTGCAGTAATGCCACCCTCAGCCCAGTACAGGGAAGTGAAGGGAACCAGCAGCCTGTGGTGATGAGGCACAGCTTATTGCCCTGTGCCTGAGAGGCTCTTCTGCCCCGAGTGTGTTGATTAAGAGACTAAGGATGCATCTTCTGTCTGTCACATCTCCTTTTACTTTCATCCCCTCTCAGGGTACAGAGCAGGGTCTTGTCCAACCCATCTCTGTTCCTGGGGATAGTCCTTGGTGGGGAATGCCACTGTAGGTACTGAGTTTCTTTTTTTCTCTCCAAACTGTTGAGCCCAGTACAGCCAGTGCAGGATGCTCCAAAACTGCTTGATATGAGCAGAATTGGTGCAACTTGCTTACAGTCACTATTATCATGCACTCAGGGTAAAGCATCTACTTTATCACGTGAATATTTAGCTGAGAACTAAGTACAAAGCTGTGTTTTCAACCTGAAAAAGACACATGGCTAATTAGTTATAGCTATACCACATTTCATCTTTCCTGAATTAAATGTAATTAAAATAGGATTTTTATCAGCTGTTTGGTTGCAGCTTCCAAGGAAAATACTTTTCTCCTGGCTTGCAACAGTGCTCATTGTTTTTTGCATTTCACTAATTAAGCATTTAAACTAACAGTCTTATTCCTTTCTCTACTGAAATTCTGTAAAGTTGTCATTACTGGATATGGATCTCCATGGAAGTTAGTGAAAACTGCATGAAGCTAATTTTCATTTTTACCTCATTTTGCCACTTTCCCCCACATCTGCATAAATAGATAACAAAATCTTTTCTCCCAGAATACTGATACACAAATGCCAGAGTAGCACCTGTGTTTCCATATGCTTGCCTGCCTTTTTGCTAAAACAGGAATGAGTTTTGGTTTTTTAGTAAGATTTCTACATGCTATGTTATGGTTTCTAATGGGAGGTTATCAGATTTCCTGGTTTCTTGATCATGGACTGATGGCATCAAACCAGGAATGCAGGTGCCCAAATGTGCTTTCTATCTCCTCTTTTAATATGGGGACATCCCAGGTTTTGGGAATATTCACTAGTAATGCTATTGCTGAAAATTTGTTTCAGTCAATGTACATGTGTTGAACCTTTTAATTTTAAAAATCCTATTCTCATGGTAATTGTTATAAATGCAGCATCAATTTAAATGATTGCTTGTTGACAGACTGTGGCCATTTATTTTTACCTATTATTGTTATACTGTTCCAGGATATCTCAGCAGGTTTGCAGGGCTTCTGTTTGTGAGGTGAAAGTCCTATCATCACCAAACATTTGAAGTCACAGGCATTTTATGATGGAAAAGATAACCTGTTCCGGGTTAGGAAATGGAAATATGTTTCATTTAGTCTTGTCAACTGTCTCATTATTCCCCATTCATCAGAGCAGGTATTTATTTCTGAGACATAGCTCAGCAGTTTTTTATCCCTTTCATGCTTCTTATAAAACCACTTGCCTCTGATCAAACGTGTGTTTTGGTTTAAATGTCAATCTGTTTCTGGAGAGTCTTGTTTTTCCCCTGTCACCATGTATCAACTAACACAACCCAATTTTAACAAATAAATAGGGGGGAGGGCTGGGAGCAGGGTCATAGGCAGCAAATGTCAGACATTATCTGTACCAGTGTGTGGTTCTTTACCCCTAATATATACTGGTTTTCATGCACTAGTCATTTTGACGTGCCAGGATATCAATGAGAAGATCTCTTCTCAATGCCTGTGGCTGCAAAATTTTTGTAACTTCTAGGCCATAGAACTTCTCTTCATTTAGTGTAAGAATGAGGAAAAGGGATTTTTCTTGAGCTTCTTTATCATTTTGTACCTGATTTCCTGGCCAGCATTTCAAAGCAGAGAACTTCTCCGTCTTATGCTCATGGACTGGACCAGCACCAAGGTGTCTTACAACAGAAGAAATGTAGAGAACAGCTCAAGATCCCTCTTAACATATTCTTATTACCTTAGTTGTACTTCAAATCTTGTATAGAACTGTAGGAATCAGTCATATATTTTTCAGTGGTGTTCATCTTACAGTAAAACATCAAAGAGGGGGACAATTTAAGCTTCTATCTTCCTAGTGTGACTTGGTCTTTGCTTATATTGCAGTAAAAAAGAATGTTGCCAGGGACGTGAATGACATGCTAGCACATAGCTACTATCAAATGAGAAAAAGTACAGAAAATTTGAATAGTGTCATTGCTATGAATATAAGAGGCTTCCTCATTCTGTTTATTTAAATATTCAAAACCATGCAAGATGTAAAAGAAAACCTTCCTAACTACACAAGAAGGAGAAGTTAATTTGCTGTTAAGGCATTGATCCTCAGCTATATTTGCGGTTAAGGCATTGATCTTTGCTCATAAAAAAAATCAACCAAATTCTGGAGACCTTACAAGCTTAAAACCTTTCTCTATAACTCATGTCCACAAGCACTGTAGCATAAACAGAACCCCCACTTCTGAGCATTTCTTTAGTGGCCCACATAATTATGTAGAGCCTTTTTGACTGAAGTTAACATTTATCCTAATAGTTATGGATATCAATGCATTTTATGTGATAAAATATCTACACATTTGCTTTGGCTTTAAAAATTGTCTTTATGAAAGACATTTCTTTTCCTTATTTTTTTGCACCAATGAGGTTAGACAAAAAAAAATTGAGGATATCGTTGCAGCTCTGGAAATGGTTAAATGGTTTAATAAAGCCTTTTCAGTACCATTACACAGCATGAAATTGTCTCAACATATAGAACTGCAGTATAAGTTACTAACTAGAGAATGGGTCTATACCTTTAGACTGTCAGTAAAGCAATATTCAGCCTCAACAGTAGGGGAGTCATGATGCCCTTATCTCCCTGAAAACAGCCCCTAGTCAGTAGGAGCTCTAATGCTAAACTGTGAGTTGCTGCTCAAAGCTATTTTTCATCCTGAAGTGATAGATAGAATCAGCTTTGAACCCTGTTTTTGCTGACCTCAGAGGAGTAAATTACCTTACTCTTAGAGGCAGCATGACTCACTGTCTGACTGTTTGCACAGCACTTGCAGTTTTCACCTGCCTGGGAAGGAATCATTGAAATCTGACGATTATTGTGACATCTCTCATCTGAAAACCAAACACTGGTCTACAACCAAGATGCTACGGTTTATGTACCTACTCTTTAAAATTTGTTGTTTCTTTAAGTGGCCACTGAAGCCATTAACCCAGAGTTATTTTTCCAGAGATATTTTCTGGGACAAAATTATTCAGAATTAATTCATAGCATTTTGTCTGAAATGGAGGTACTTTACATTTTGCTGACACATATGTACTTAGAGGACTTTTTATTTTTTCAGGTAGTTACATTTGGGGTTGGGGGGAAGGGTAGTCTGGAGTTTTACTAACAGAAACTAAATATAAAGCTCATGGATATAAGTATACCAGTCATTAAATATATCCCCAAACATCTTACGCAAAAATGTCATACAAAAATGTCAACAGGATTTTTTAAACCTTGAAATTTTTTTTTAAAATACTACATAGATCAAAATTAAATATATAATTATAGGTAAGATTTGAGTTTAATATTTATTACACATTACTTTCGAATAAATTATTGTAACACATGTTATTTCAATGTGAAATGTCTTCTAAACTGTATAGATAGAACACCTCAAGATGTGCTAGACGCTGCATATGTACGTTATATGCCTTGTAAGTTATATATTCAGTTCTAAATGTCTGCAAACTTAAATAACTCACATCCTAGATTTTTTCCTTACAAATGTGTGTATTAGACCAAAAATATTATTCAGTCAAAATTGGACTTAAACAGACAGCCATGTTACCTATTGAATTATCACATATGTTTATTTTTAGAAAGCATATGACCATGTACAGCATCTTGTTAATCTCCTTACACTGTCTGTGTGACACTTCTGTCTTTTTTGAGTTGCCCAATGAACATTATATTTATCTTAAAATCATTTTTCAATTCTCTATATAACATTGTTTTAATTTCTTGTAGATCCTACAAGATTATTATTCCCTATTATTCAGATGTCTCTCACATACAAGTAGTTGGTGACAATTACGCCCAGTATTCCTGATCATGTGTCAGAACAAAATGAGTGCCAGATCCCAATCTGTTCTAGGTCAGCACAGCTTTGCCAAAGAGATGTCCAAGTGTTTTTGCTGAAGATATATATATATTTTTGCCCACCCTATATAACATATCAAAAGTATTTATTTCAACACAGTTATTAGTCTGTACTTGCAAGATCTGATATCATAAATGCAGTGGTTCAAAATTACCATTTTAATGTGCTAAAAGTGCTTTTCATTTGAAGCTTGTTCTTATCATTCTGAAGTTTCCTTTGCTTAGCAGATGTTTTGTTTTTTATCCCAAACTATGACTTAATTTTTTTGTGTTGGCATTGCGACTATGTGCAAAACAATACCACTGGTGTTTGCTGTGCACTAAATCTAGTGTCTGTGGAAAGCACAATAGACACATTTGCTGCCACACAATAACTGGAAGCTTCTTTCCTAAGGACAGGCACTTTGGGCACAAAGACATAAAGGAACAATTTCTAATCTGGATGGTCACATTGGAAGAATTATGGTTACCACACTATTGCACCATTATACCAAAATGTAGATGCCTTTGGCAAGTTTTCCATGAGGTGATAAACAATTCAGGTCTTTCATATTCACTGTGATCATCAGTACACTGAAAAGTGAAGTGAAAGGCAAGAAGAAAGTCTGCTTAGCAGTCCACATTCAGTGGTGTTAATGAGTGTTGTTAAGTTGAAAGCCTTCGTGTCTTCAAGTTCTAATTCAATGAAAGATCTTTGTGTCTGGGTTTTTTTTGCTTGCTCATGCGTAAAAGGAGAAGAATTCCTGCATGGATTTTGATGCACAACTTAGAGATATAATTTATTATAAGTAGTAGCAATCCTACTTAAAATGTTGCCTTGTTTCCTTATCATCATCTTGATGCTTGGAATAGGACAGCTCTGATTTGACAAAACGGTAAATCCAGTTTGAAAGTGCCACTGCTTAAAAAGAAATGCCATGGCTCTGTGATTCAGAATGTTGAGCTGGGGCATACTCATTAAAACAGTTCACATTTGTTGAAAATATTCTGATAGGTAGCTTTGTGAAGGCAAACTTTATGCCAAGTTTGGTATCCTTTGGGCATTATAGCAAATCAGGCATTGTCTGGTCTCCGGTCACTGGCACAATGCCGAGTTCAAGGCTAGCATGAACACCCTGCTGTGTGTTCTCACCTGCTCACTGTAAACAAGCTCATACTCTGAGGCCTGATCTAGATTCAGTCTGTGTGATCAACTGATGCATCTGTGCCTCAATGGGACCATGACCCAAATCTCCATTTTGAATTTTTCTCCTTGCTGTGGTAGCTGTGGGGCTCGGGTCAGTGTCCAACAACGAGATCTCCAGCAGGGATGTAAGAGCCGACACACAAGTTTTGGAATAAAAATGTAATTGTATCCTGGCTCTGAACCAATCTAACATTTAAATTGGCCTAAATCAGTCAGTCTTCCTTCCAGATGCAGATTACTGTGATGCCTGAAGGATTTTTTCTGCTTTGTCTCTGAATACTTCTTACACTGTTCCCTACATTCACAAGTATTAGCATGCATACTTGTGATGCTTTAGGTGATAGTTTAGCCTGGTTTCATGGTGTTTAGCAGGCCAGTAGACTAAACACCCCTGAAACCACGTAGAGTTAGAAGACCAAACACCCTGTTTTCATGAGCCCTCAAGGTCTCCTAGTAGGACAGATTTTGTAAACTAGAAGTTAGCCCACCCAGGCCCCTTATTGGTCCCTCCTGGTAGATATGCTAATGTGTAGAGTCTTTAATTGTATACTCGACTGGGGGGACGGGGCTTTTGCAGCGTGTTCTACCTGGACGGCAGAAGCCATTGAATGAGATCCTATTAAAATACCGAGGTAAACAACCCCCAACCCTCTAACTGTGTCTGAGCCTTTATTTCCTAAGACCAGAAAAAGGCATCACTGCTTCCTCAATATTGCAGGGGGTGTGTTTCCTCGGGGCTCTGGAAGCTTTAAGTCCTTAAATAGAAGTCAGCACTGATACTGATATTATTACAGCAGTTCATGCAAGCTGAAGGTGTGACCCCTGGGAAAGCAGATAAGTGCCCTGAATACGCACCAGCTGTGAGAATAGTGTTGGTACACGAATACTTTAAATATTGCAAAAAAGCTCTCAGTCCTTCTCGAGACCGTGTGTCTCAGCAAAGGCTTCATGAAACAATGTGAGTAGTTCCAGATATCCGTTATCTACGAGGTGATTTTTACATGAAAATCATGAAAATGTCCATCAAAATCTGGACATTTTAAAAATTTTGTGGGATTTTTTATTTTAATTAGGGGTTTCTGTGATAACCTTTCTTTCTCGATCCTCAAAGCTTATGTTATGAAGCAGGATCTTAAAACTGGCAGACATAAAACAGTTCCTTGTATTATGGAGGAGAGTGGTATATGTGGTTCCATGGAAATTCTTTGGAATAGCCTTTTTATCTCTGAAATTAGTTTTTTTCCTCACTAAGAAACAGGATGATTTGGAAAAATATTATACATAACCACCACTGTATTTTTATGTACATGATTGATATAAAGGGTGTTATTCATTAAACATTACTAATGTCTTATTCTGAAATCAAGCAAATAATTATTATTTAATTTCTTATCACAATTTCTCAAGAAATGTTTAATATTAATTGTTTTGCTGTTTCATTTTTACTACTAACACTTCTGTCATTATTGCAAAATCTCAGTTTCATCAGTTTACTTGAAAATCTGTTTCCTTTGAAGAAGCTAGAAATAGACAGAAAATTGCAGATACCTTAGGGTGGGAGGATGGGAGAGAAAGGTTTTCTGAGATTCTTATAAGGAAGGATCACTTTTCAAAAAGTGAATAATCAGTATTATAGTGTGTTCCTCCCACTAAAGAAGCTGTGTGCCAGGATTTAAGCTTATTTTAAATGACTGCTTTATTTTCATGGCTGGAGAGTTTCAGTTTGGTCTTGAGCTTGAGCATTTTAGGAGAAGGAGAAAATGCATCTTCCTTCTTCTAATTACCAATCACTTAAAACCAATACATTGTAGCTACAGCTTATCTTATAGATACAAACAATGAGCAGCTTTATCTTTTGATCAAACTGTAGCAGGGCTCTATAGTCTCTCATTTGTTTGACCTAGAGGAGGGAGTGTTTTTTAATATGATAGACTCTTGCAATCCTATGGAAAATAAAGAGGGAAGAAGATGAGGTTCTATTTTATAGTGGCTCAAAAAAAAAAATGAAGCATCTTGTTCTCTGCCCTGGAATGTTAATAAAAGCACTGTAGTGACAATAACATAGCCTTTTCCAGGATGGAAGGAGCAGAAACGTATGTTCTGCCTTCTGGCGAGAACAATGGTGAGACGTTTTATCTGTCAAATCTATCTGTATGTGCAATGCTTCTAGAAACATGGTATCTGTGTACTGAAATGCAGGAAATTTAATTTAACAACTCTACAAACCAAAAATGATGAAAACAGAAAACATTCCAGAGTATATGTGTAGATTTTAGGAAAAGGAAGAACCTTGGAGATGTTCATTTTATATCCATTATCTAAATATTAAGTAGTTTTTTAATGTGTGTATATAACATAGATGGTGCCCAAAGAAGAAACTGGCTTTTCAAAGACAGTATTAAGTAGATCAACTTTGATAGAAGGTTTTGCATATTAAAAACTACTATGGGATCTATTCCAATGAATTAGAATTCTAAATACTAATTTTCCAAATTGTTTGGGAGACCTTACTTTATTGCCGTCATGTTATGAGAGGATGGCCACAGATGATACCACATTTTCAAATATTTTGAGAAGTACAATCACTGAAATCCAATAATTTAACACACTATTAACAGCTGGAAATTATATTACTTTTCTAAAATCTTTTATTTTAGAAAAAAAATCTAGGCAAAGAGTGTTTTTTATTAATATCATTTGCTTGGTTGACTCAAAATTACATTATTTCATTTTACAAATAAGATTAGTTTAATAAATTATAAGAAAGCTTACTCAAAACTGCTTTTTAACTTGGAAAACTTTTGTGTAGTATATATCCACTCATAACCTTATTTTCTCACAGTGCATGCATAAACTAACTCAATTCTGCATCAGTATTTGACTAGACTAATGTTGTATCACATCATTTTCTAGTTTGTTGACATAAGAGAGTACTTTTATGGGTGGCCTCTTATAATTTTGCTTTGATTTCATTCACATTTTTTATTTTGCATTTATTCTAGCAGCAACAATCAAAACCAATTTTGGCCCTCTGTACAGATGGATATACTCAATCTTTTGTTAGTATATTTTCTGGTGATAACTGCTTTGTTATGTTCAGGATTGCATTTAGCATGCCAAGGAGATTAAGCACTATTATCAGACAAGAGCAACTAACTGTGTCTGTGAACAAATTACCTTATCTGTAATCATTCTTAAAGGATTAGATCACACGCATAGATTTTAGTGAACATCTGGATCATTAAACAGCTTTGCTTTACTTTCATTATTTTACCTTTCACTTGAAATTTCCAAGCCAAAAGGAGAAAAAGTCATACTGACCTCCAACATATGTCCTCACTATCAGTTGGGACCCATGGTCCACCAATCTGTTCTGTAATTTCCTGGTAGTATAAATATAATACATTATAGAATTATAATTCTGTTCACTGTGTTAAAAAAGCCCATCACTGTGTACAGGAAAATTCAGGCAAAGACAATGGCATAAAAGTAAAAAAGACAAACCTTAGAACTGTCACAGCACATGCAACCCTTTTGAAGAGGAAATAGAAAAGTACTCAGATAAAAGAGTGAATGAATGAGGGAATAGTTGTGCTCACTTATGTGCAAATATTATCTTAACATTTAACCTTTTCTTCATATAAAGCATACTTTTTTTGTTGCTCACATTGAATAGCCATGCAAGAAACAGTTAATTATTTTACTGTATTTGCATTTCTGTCATACTAAATATAAGCTTACAGTGAGATGATGTAATATTTTCATAAAATCATAACCTGTCATCAACATCTTTTTGGTTTCAGACAAAAATATGATGAGAAATCAGTTTTTATCACAAAGTGTTACAATACTGCTGAATTGGCTGAAAGAAGTGGCACGTAGATTTTACCTAAAGGACAGGGACATTCTCCACTCCCCGAAAGACCATGAGATATGAGTTAGATCTAGAAAAATAGCTGAAATTAGCTGAACACCTTCAGGAGGCATTCTAGTTTCACTGTCCCATGCACAGTATGAAGCTATGGACTACAATTAAAGGACTCCAGGAGCTGTATTTATTGTCATTATTGCCATTGAGTTGCAAAGAAGTATGTGTCACTGGAAGAAAATGTTTCTTGCCCTCAGGAGACTTCAGAGTTTCTGTGAATGGAAAAAGGCCAATATTAGGTCACACCTGAAATATGTTTACTTTGGGTGGAAATTCTGTGATTTTTGATGGGAATAAGAAGGAATAACCTCTATCAGAGGCTGTAGAAGTGCAATGAGAGGAGCATTTGAAAATACAGGATCAGTATAGCTTCTTAGCCTATAGTTTATCATATTACTTTTGCTAGCAATGGGGTAGACTATTCATTCTCATATTTAATATTTTTATCAGAGATTTTATTTTCTTTCTCACCAGCTCAGCTGGTCTCAGTTCTCTCCTAGAGCTTGTCATTAAAGATGACTTTATTAAGTAAGTGTTAGCTGTTTCCTTTGCTTCCAACTGCTTATGAGTAAGGTAGGGTCCTAAATAATGTCAAATATCTTAGCCATCAGAACAATGAATGAAACCGTTTCTAAAGCCTAACTTGTTAAAACTAGTTGACTTGTAGACCAAATGCTATTCTGTGGTCAGAATGGGCAACAGTTACAAGCCTGCTTAGGCGCATCCCTAGACACAGTTAAAGAAAAAGGTAAGTGGCATAAATACTGTTCCAGACATATATTAGTGCCTCTAGGCACTAGGTCTTTAAAGAAAAACAGGACTGGCTAAGCAAGGGGGAAAATATCAGATTTTTGTGTGTGAAAGTGTACACAAATACATATACAAACAACAAATTAGATCTATTACATGGCAGTAGAAATACTACAGTGCAGAAACTTCTGCAACTTCTACTTTGATTCTATATTAATCATTATTAATCAGACTAATTAATGAACTTAACTGGATTGGTCTATTTAGGATGCTGAAAAAAAAAACTGTGCTGGAGACTGCATACAAAGCATTTCTCTGTCTGCCCCTTCCCAAGGAAAAGGGGAAAATTCCAAGGGTTGCTTTAGCACAAGGATATTGTATAAGAGGAGTGAGGTTGTTCTTGCTAAAATGTTGGGACAGAAGGGAAGAGTTTTTAGTATTGCTGGTCTAACAAAAGTCCATCCAGACTGTTGAGCAAATTGAGACAAGTGTATCTGTTGAGATGGGCTGTGTCTCATGTCTGTACATATTTTTAGTGTTCTGAAGAACTTTCCAGTGTGCATCTTTATACTTTTCTTCTTCTCTTTGACACTGTGATAGTCTAAAGTGCAGCACAAATTCCTTTTTCCTGAAGAAGTTATTTACTGTGCATTTCTACATGAAAGTAAGCATTTCTTAAAGCAGGCTTATCATAGTTCTGCATGTAGTCCTGACAGTGGGAGAAGTGCTATTTCCTTAGCAATATTAAACCTACAGCACAGGGTTCTTTTCCATAATTTTAGCATAACAGCAGGGTGGAGATATTAATTTGCTAGTGAAACCTTCAGAAGTTTAAAAATTTCTTTCTTCTGCGGTTTGTAAGTCTAAATCCAAATGAATGTTTGGGTTTAAATTCAGAAAAACAGAGCATAGAAGTGATTATTTTAATTTCTTAGCATGATATTTCTTCTTTTAGCTGTTGTGAAGTTCTCACATGAGTTGCTAAATGAGGCTTTGTTTTATTCCCACACTGTTAGCAGACAGTGTTGCTGTTGTAGCATTTTGTTTGTATGCGTAGCCATACAGTGCTCCTGCTTCAGAGGTATTCTATGGCTGAGGAAAACACCTATGCTACCATTCATTACTTTCTATTACACAACTCATTCTAATTGTTCTTCTTGCTTGTTTAATGGTAGAGTAAAAAATAAATATTGTGTGCTCTCAGTCTGTACTTTCATGCAATATCTGATATCGTATGGCCAAATTACCACTCATTCTTAACACTGGAAAATGGTGGGTTTGAATGTCCTCCTTATTTAATACACTTTCAGCTTTTTAACATCTCTCTGGGAGTATGCATGATGGATGAATCTGCATATGCCTGGGTGAGAGAATGTGTCCTAGAAACATAAGCACATTTTAAATTGGAATACTGTGTCATGTAACAAAAAAAAAAAAAGAACTCTTTCTAGACCTTTTTTTTTAATGGATCTAAATAAACATGGTATGGCTTCAGAGCCAAGAAATTAAGATTTGTTCGGTACAATACACAATGGGAGGATCTGAAAGCATCCTTGACAGAAGCGGTACTTGCAGCACAGAATCTGTCTCTTTAAAAACAATGCTACAGCAAGAAACCATAGTCCCATGCAATTTCAGTTTGTGTGAGTTAGGTTTGGTAAATTTAATGCCACCAAAATTCGTGATTTGGAATGGGGGAACACAGAAATAAAGAATGTCTAAGCCCTTTGTCTTTTTGTTGAGGCATTGACCAGCATCTTGGAAATTACCACATGAGTAATGGCAAACATTCTTTCTATATGGTCACAGATCTTCAAACATGCTCATTATTAAACCTGCTTGGAAAATGGCAGCTTGAATTGTTGCACTGCCCATGCACTGTCTCTTCCCTCAACCAGCAGAGGTGGCAGGGAAAGAGTAAAAGGTTCTCTGTTTTGTTACTTTTCTGTGCTGAGGGAATCTTCATTAAACTGGATCCCTGGGCAGCTGCCAGCTGCACCAGTGTACCACAATGACATAGATTTAGCACACAGATGTATAATTTTTTCAGACTGTACTTTTTTCCCCCAGTGAAATTCCCAGAATTATCTCAAATATACCATTCTCCCTAGCCTATTCCTGATGGAATAGTATTGAGTCCAGCTGATGCTGTTGTTATAAGCACAAACTTCTGCACCTACACTTGTAGTCTGAGCATGTAGTACCTGAGTGAATAAAAGGTGTTCCTTTGCATTCAGTGCGTTGTATGAAATACAGGTGACTGCTCTTCCCAATTTCTGAGGTGAAGATTCCAACAAAATACATCAGTGTGAGATATATCTGCAATAGTTGTATATGCTGGAAGCCTGAGAAAATAAATGGACATTTTGAAAAGAGTTTGAAGATACAGTTCAGTTTATTTTTATAAGTTTTTCTGCATTTAAAGAGAGATGTCCTTCAATAGTAGATTTTTTCTGCATTCTTTACTAACATGTCTTTGAGCTTTTCCCAGCTCATAGGCAGAATATTGAGGAAAAAAATAAAAGACATTCTATATAATATCACAACTGTTTAATAATATGTATACGTCTCTTGGGAAGATATTATTTAATTCCTTGAATGCATATGACTTATGTGATGTATTCAGAAAGGAATCCAAAGTTCAGAGGCTGCCAAGACGTGCCTATGCAACTGATCAGTAAAAACAAATCACCTTGTCAATAGCTTATCCATTAACTTCCCTGTAGGTTGTCTGTACATTTATTTGGTATTAAAATAGAAACAGTTTGGGATTTGCCTTTTTTGTTTGCTTGTTTTAGAATGTCTATAAATATCTTTGCTGAATCTCAAAAGAGTGTTTACACTTTTCCTGCAAGCTAAGCTTCTAAAGAAGTATGTTTTCAAGTATTTCCAAAGTGTAAAAATTCTTCGGTTCTGAATGTGGTCAAGTACATGTAAAAATGACCAGAAATGTCTGTACCTCTTCCCCCTTTTGAGCTGTGATTCATCAAGTTTCACAGTCATATTAGGCAGAAATCTTTTGCAAGAGTGAGGAAATCAACCAGAATAAATACGCTAGATATAAAAGAAAAAAATTTATTTCCAGCTGTTTCAGATGGAAGAGGATTCTTCACTCTTTGATGAGTAAAGGATATTTTCTATTGCATTTAACCTTTCCAGCTTGCTTTGTTTTCGCCAACAGTTTGCTTTCCTTGATTCTCTCTGTAAGCCACAGCACTAAGTATGTGGGATATACAGAGATGAAATCCTGTGCTTTTCTAAATGTGTCGTCAAATTTAAACTGGTTTAGAATACAGAAATTTAAAACTTTCTTTTCCTACATTACATATTTACAAAACCATAAATTGGCTGTGATCACAGGATTCCCAGCGAGGAATGCTGGTCAGGAGAGGAGAGAGAGCCTTGTTGGCAGCTTGTTTTGAGAGTCAAATAACAGGTCACTTTCCTCTTTTTGCTTCTTTCTGTCAATAGTGTGGTTGTATCCATCCAGAACTAATCTTTCAGCTACTTCATGTAGCTGTCTGTGCTTCAGCCCTTAGAAATTGTGTATCAGCCCCTGAGTGGATTAATGCAAAGAGAAGTCTTTGATTAATTCTCTGTCACCTTCCACTCTTTTCCAGGACTTAAACAGAACTAATAGGTTCCACAAAGCATCATTCAAAACCTACAGCTGAAAGGATAAAACACAGCTTGGCTTTAAAATGTGCTTATGGCTTTTCTGCACATAAAGAAGATAACAATAAGATATAAAGAATATCAATAAGCAACTGAACAGGTGCTGAGCCACATGTAGTGGAAGGAGCACTATGGCAGTTTCACATCCAACAAATCTTCTTGTGACTAAATGCCAGCCCTAATGTATAAGGTTAAAATATCTCCATGTGGTCAATATTTTAACTCTGTTTTCAGAGCTTTTGTAGTTTCTTACATTTGTATTTAAACTGTATTTTTTCAGAAGGGAAGAAGTAACTTTTATGGATTGTACATTAGATCTGCGGTTAGAGATGAGATTTCAGGACTAGATTTCATGGGCTTATGAGCTCATTTCTTCTCAATGCTTATATGGATTGTGAGATTTTTTTCCCTTGGTCTTTGTCAATAAGAACCAAGTTACAAGCTACTTCCTCAATCTACAAGAACCACTTACTCTGTCTTCTTCCTTACTTTTTCTTCTGAACACAATATCAGGTGTAGTTATTCTTACTGGAAGAGGGTAGAATGCTTCAAGCTGCAGGACTGTTATTCCTACAAAATTCCAGCAACTTCTGCAGTGTTGCAAAAGATTTTCACCTAATACAGTTCTGCAGCTGAATGAATCACAGATCAAAGCCAGGTGGCATATGTCTTGTGACTATGCATTCTCATAAATACAGTACGGCTGAAGCCTAAATGGAAACACATCTTCTTGAAACCATCTCTTCTTACAGATATCTGCAACAATAAAGAAAATAAAGGCTTTAAATGCTGCTATGCTGTTTGAAACCTTAGAGGCATTTCCTATTGGTTTTTCTTTTTATTCTGAGAGGATCTCAATTTGTTTCACTTGGAAATGTCTTAGCTACCATGTTTGTTGCTGTCTGAGCTTTGGAGAACCTGACTATAGCTGGCATATATATATATATATATATATATATATATATATATATAAAACAGAACAATTTACCTTTTGCCTTTGGACATTTTATAGTAGCTTATAGAGTAAAGCCTTTCCTCTAATTTCTTCTCTCTTTATTTGAGGGAAGTTGCATGTGATCTGTTGAAAGACAATATTGTAGCTACTCCCACAAAGTTGATACTCCTCAACTGCTACGTATTTATTTAATTGCATCACATCACTCTTGTGATGTCTATGATGTCTTGACTGTCAAAATCCGCAGTTGTAATATTCCTAAGTTTCTTACTTGGGTTGAATCTGCTGTCTTGTTAAAGTTATAGTCTTTGTCTTCTGTTGCAGCCAGTGAAAGAAGAAGAGTACTATGGCAGTTTCACATCCAACAAATCTTCATGTGACTGAAATCTAATACATAAGGTTAAAATATCTTTTTGTGTCCAGTATTTTAACTCTGTTTTCAGCATTTCTGTAGTCTTTTACATTTGTATATGAAGATAGAGATTCTCCTAAAGGGAAAGAGAGATGAAAATTTTCATAAATTCAAGATATAAACCAATATGCGAAACTGAAATGCAGTGATATAAGCTGTCCCATTTCCCAAGGACTAACAAAGAACAAAAGTGACAAAGGGAGAAACAGCAAATAGAGCTACAATTTCTAACCTAGAAGGTCAATATTAATCCACTGGTTTATCTGAAATAGTTAAACCTACGGGACGTGTATTTGGCAAGAAATTCTGCTTAGGCATCAGAATGGAAAGGCACCACAGGCATCATTCCTAATTATCCAACTGGCAGGTTTTTTTCTGCATCTAACTACCTAACAGCATGAATTTGCAGGAAACACGTTTGGTCTCTTTTTCCATCGTGTCTCATTGTCAGCAGGGTGATAGAGAAGGGGAAGGTTGCTCTTGACCAGCCTGAAAAAGGTGTCAGCCTCTGAACCACGAAACATAATTGTCCTTTTTACTCAGGGCCGGAGGCACGGGCTGGAAGAGAGAACTTTCTGCCTGAGTGTCCTCTTCCAGCAAAGGGAGAAATGAAATGTCACACCAATTATCTGGGCAGTGGACAGTGTAAGGAAAACTGGCTGCAGGTCTGTGAAGCTGCAGCCAAAGCCCCAATTACTGAATGAGGCTGAGGAGGTTTTTTATGCTGTTGGCCCTGTACTCAGCTGTCACGCTGCACAAACAGACTCCAGCACACACGGGGTCACCAGGAGTGGCTACAGGACCATGAGGCTCTGAGCTCTCAGTGGCGATGGACAGAGGCATTCAGGCCTAAATCAACCTTTGCTTTCACAACACAAAGTGATTTTGGTGGTGTTCGGGAACAATCCCCCTGAATGAGGTGAAACTGCATGGCTGCAGCTGATATCTGAGCAGTGATGGAGCTTGGAGCGATGCCTGGGTGCACAAAAACCTGTGCTCTACTTCAGTGTTGTTTTGGTGGTGGGAGGAAAAAATATAATTCAGCACATCAAGAATGTTTAAACAAGAAAGGGATTTTGAATAATTATTTCTCAGCAAAACTCAGTCTGGCAAAAAGTACAACTGAATGTGAAATATAATAGACCATTGTTTTACCAGGAAATTAAATCTTTTGGGGAAAAAAATTTCCAGTTTTTAGGTCGGACCAGGTCATTCTCATCCAGATGCTTTATATCCAAATTATACACTTTTCTGGTGCATGAAAAAAATTTGCATTGTGATACAGTCAATTAATATTCACAGTTTTCAGCAGGTGTGCTAACTTCTCATATGACAGTGGGACGTTCTGCTAAGTGCTGTGACATGACAGCAGCTGTGATAAATGGAGCTGAGATATTAAAATCCTTTAAGCAGCAATGGTATTCCAGCTGATAAAGCACCAGATTAAAAAAGTGGATTTATTTAGAGTTTCTAAGACAGGTAAACAGCCGAAGGAGCTCAGCAAGACACATTACAGGTGATAAAATGGTTAACGGTGTGTCACAGCTTACTATACTTCCATATATTTCTCTTCATTTCCCTCAGTAATATTTAGTATATGCTCTATAACGCATTCTTTTTTATCAAGTCCACTTTTAAATGTATGGACTCTTGAGGAACACATAGTAGAAAATAGGGTTTTTTTACCTGAGACAGTCTAGGTGTATGAAATAAATGCAACATAGAATAAATCATACTTTTTATGGTAAAAAATAATGACACAGTAAACTTTAAAAATGTTCAAAATCTACTACAGTATTTTTAAGGTTTGCGATATTAAATATTACATGTTCTACAAATCACTCTCTAATGCTTAATGAAAAATATTTATGCATGACATTTCTGATGAACTTAAAAAACATGATATGGAAATAGGGGTTGTATGAATCTTCAGAAAAGTTATAGCTGATCTTCTCATAAAAAAATTTTCCACCATATATTGCTTGAAAATATTTAAATTATTTGGAATATATGGAGGGGGAAATAAAAAATAATCCAAATTTTAACAATTCACTTGGATCTCTTTTTCATAATTTATCAAATTCAAATTATTTGTAAGAAGACTCTCATCTGCAAATAATATTTGAGGGGATTGGCCGGGTTGTTTTGTCATTTGTTGTTTTTTTCTGAAAACAAAATCAACCTTTCTAACTTAGTACGTAATATTAAATTGTGTATCCAGTGACAAAAATAAAATAAATAGCAGAGTTTAGAGAGACACAGGAAACAAACTTCAACTAAATACTTTGTGTCAGCCATCAGGATTTGAAGAAAACATCACAAAGTCTACCTATCTTTGGAAATGCGCATTTACTATCATTTAATTTACAGACAAGTCCTACTGTAATAACTCTGCTTTCTAGTCATTTTTAGTGAGGCAGGAGTTAGAGCCATTACAAGATGATGCTAATGGGAGGAAAATAAAAGAGGCTCTGTTTGAAGAGGTGCTCCCTTTTGTCACTAAAAAGGACTGGCTGTACTCCATCCATGTGCTTTTACCTTTGAGCATCAGGGAGTAAAGCAGGTAGCACAGTGATTGCTGTTACTAGAGAAAAATGAAAGAAGTGTTTTACCCTCTGCATGACATTCCAGGCGGAAAGATTAGAAAGCTGGAATCCTCCCAAACCTATTCCTACTACATCACAGGTGGATTGAGCCAGGGACAGATCATCTTAGTGATTTGATATTGGTCATAATTTGAAATTATTCTCACTGGTCTCATAGCTTCTAGTTGGTAAGTTAAAGATCTGTGCTTATTAGCTTCTTGTTAGGCAAAAATAAGGCATCAAAGAGACTGGAAAGGATTTTGTGTGAAATCACAGAAGTGACTACAGTAGATGTAAAGTCTTTGATCAAAAGGTGATACTCAGTAAATCAAAAACCACATTCTACTTTGAGGAAAGGAGGAAAAGCTTTCTGTCAGATGGTGCCACTGCTCTTAAACTTAGCAAAAGATGTTATTTGCCTGCTTTACTCAGTTCAAAGTTAAATACTAAGATAATGCCTCCTTTTCTTCCACCTTACTTCTTGCAAAGGTGCTGTTGCATGAAACAGCATGTCCTGTAGAGGTTTTCCTCTTTGTTTTCTTTTTTCTTTTCTTTTCTTTTCTTTTCTTTTCTTTTCTTTTCTTTTCTTTTCTTTTCTTTTCTTTTCTTTTCTTTTCTTTTCTTTTTCTTTTTCTTTTTTTTCTTTTTCTTTTTCTTTTTCTTTTTCTTTTTCTTTTTCTTTTCCTTTTCTCTTTTCCTTTTTCTTCTTCCTTTTTCTTTTTCTTTTCTCTTTCCTTTCTTTTTCTTTTTCTGGGAGAAGGAAATTCAAGATATTGTAATACATCTCTGCTTTTTCAAGGCAGTTAATTTTTCAAATTAAGACAAATAATAGTTAGTTGGTAGAAACAGCAACACTGCATTTTTCAGTGTGTTCCTTGCTGCTAGTGCTTCCTTATTTTTGCTCTTAAAGTAACAATTTAGTAGGGATGCGATGGGTCTATAATGGATCATGACGGTCCGGTTGCCTGAGTCATTGCTATTTAGTCATTCTACCAAAGACATAAAAATTGGATTTCCCCTTGCTCATTGCTTCTACTAAAATCCCGAGGTATTGTCTGAGAAACACATTTATAGGCACAAAGCATATGGTTCACAGCCCTCAGCAGCAGGTCTGAATACCTTCTAAAATTTAGATAGCTCCCCAGTTGCATTTTAAATTCAGTTCCTGATTATCCTCTAAGGTAAATGGACAGACAGATTTCACATCCCAGAAAAGTTCCTTTGTTAGTATATGATTGTTCTCAAAAGGCAAAAAATGCTTGTTCTGTTTTGTTTTTTTGAAGTGAATTTATGAAGCCAGGTATTGTTGTACTGACTGGCAGACATTTTGAGGTAGTACATCAATTTCTGAGCTGCTTTAGAGGCTTCTGTAGCCATTGCTCTATTTCATTAAATATTCATTGCAAAGGGACACAAGTGGAAGTAACTAACTGGATCCAATTCTCCCACTTATGAAGGAAAATATAAAATCGTAAAAGAATGCAAAGATCATGTGAGAGACAAAACTCTCCAAGAATCATGGAATGCTCCCTCTTCTGTGCCTTAGTAGTGCTCATGTCTGCAGCTGCAAGACTATATAAAGAAAATTATTTTAACTGCAAGTTCTCGCAATGAGATGTAAATATGGTGATTTTTTTGATGCAGAATCAGTGTCCTGAATAATCAGGATAGTGCAGTTATCACTGGTGTGGGCTATAACATAAAAGATTTTAGTTCTTTTTCTGGTTGTGGAATAAATACCTATCTATATTTTGTTAATAGCATAGCTGTTCTATAAGAGTTATCTCACATCTCAGCCTGAGGAATCAGCTAAGGAATACACATTACTGCTTTATTCTGTTTAACAAGTGATGAGTAAAAGTCCTCACAATTTCTAATTTTTAATTATTATTTCTCCAGGGAGGAGTAGGCTATAAAGACATAAATTGGAAAAACTGGTAAAAGTCTTTTGCTTTATTAATTTTTTTTTCGGGAGTTTAGGGTATTTGTTTCTTTTATTAGTTGTTCCTCTTTTAATTGTCCTCACTGTACTCTTAAAATAGGGAATATATATGTTTCATTTTAATTTGGCTTTTTTCTTGCAACCTGCAGCCAATACCTCCTACAGCACAGTTTTGCAAGCTGCCATTTTGTCTTAGTGTAAAGGTATATCATGTTTCCCCAGATATAGTACCTTCAGAGTTGTCATTTCTGCTGAATTCATACCTTAACTTCCTTTTAAATCACAGCTGATTTCCAGCTCTCTAAACTCCCATTTTTTGTCCAGCCAGAAAGCTATTTGTATTCTATTATTTACTTCCCTCCTTTTAGAGCTGTAGTAGTAAACCTAGGAATTTACATGCAAGGTAATAATTTTTGCAGTGTTCATGGAGAAGTAGTACCATGATTCAGGAACACTGTCTCATATCGTATGCTTCCACATTATATGCTGCTCTGCTATAATAGGCACTGAAAGGAAAAATAATAGCACGAAAGGCAGCAAGCCGTGGTGGTGGGAGCTGGTTTGAATCTCTTTTGTGTCTGAGCTGCCCTTTCTGGATTTCACATGCCACTGAGTGACTGCCAATAGCTGAAAATGATTGGAGCACTGGATGGTCTAGCCATATGTAAGAAATTCCAGAGATTTGATTCAAGAATTGTGGAGTAGAAGAATTGGTCCTCTGTATTACTTTTCTTTCCCTTCTACTGCTGATAGCTTCATGCCATCCATGTTGCTGTTAGCTAAACTGCTACCAACCAATATCTGTAGCATTCAACCCTTCTGGGAGATTAATTTATCTTTGTTCACCTCAGCATCTCTTACCTGTGTGCTACAACTGCAGACATTCATAATGAATTTAAAATCTGTGTTACAGTTCTTTCCTGTTAAAGCCAATGGCAAAATCACCATCAGTAAAGTGCCTTGTTTTAATGTACCTCTCTTTTCTCTAAATGTCTGTATGAAGTGTAATTACTTTGTACATGTCATGTTCTGAATATGATTGCTGCTTATTGTCTTGTGCTTTGGGCATTTTTTTTTGTCATTTCCTGGCTTGCTTTAGTAGCACTTAACTACCAGGCAGTGAGATAGGACAGGATGAATGTCATTTAAGAGGTGATAGCTCTCTACCCCTTCCTGCTTCAGCAGATCAGTCAATTGGGTTTGTCAGGACTCTCTTCCCAGCAGCTGGAATTAAGGAAATCTTTTGAAAGGACTGCTGCTGTGCTGCTCAAACAGCTTCTGTGATTTAAGAGGCCACAAAAGGAATACTAACAAAAAACCATCCCCTGCTAAGGAACGGAAAAAAGCAAAACACAGGACAGAATATTTACAAGTTTAATAACAAATTTCCAGGGAAGGCACGTGGGTGTTAATTTCAGTGTTTTTTACTATTATCATTGGTTTTCATGTTATGTTTATTTGCTTACTGCAGGGGGGAGGTGGGTGTGGAAGGAAGTGGTTTGGCTTAAGCTTTTTCTTCTGTTGTCTGAAAGAATAAAGGAAAAGGGACTCCTCCCATCTTCAGAAACAAGCAGATCAAGCTCTTTGACACCCCTTACCAGATTTACTTCCACTCATTTCCTCTACTGTTACACAAGTCTGATAAAAATGGCACAGTTTGTTCACACTGATTCACAGTGAATTCCCTTTCAGGGAAAAAAAAAAAAAAAAAAAAAAGAACATCACTTGCATCCCTCAGTGAATTAGAGCCATTGTTTTTGATTTCCTGGTGGGTAATTGAAGGCTTTTACAGCTAGAAGAAAATATTTATAGAGTCATGAAAAATGGATTAACTTTCCTGAGTGCTTCATTGATGTTTTAGACATCTACTTTATTCCAATTAAACTTATATAATCTAAAAATCAATAAACTTCTTTATTTTAGAGAATAAATTATAGAGGAAAATAATTTGTTTAGCCTCTGTGAACTGCCTTATTGCCACATATTTTATATATGCAATCTTTGCAAGGAACAAAAGAACACAGAGTGTTGTAACACACAGTACAGGCAGAAACTTTTCCTTTATTCCAACCATTTAATAAACTGTTTGACCATTTGCAATGGCTACTACCAAACATCTCAAAATATACCTCAAATACATGTCATAAAGTCATTTTCTGTATTTTTTGCGTACTGTGCCTGCTGTCTCAAGTCTTATTAATTTCAAGTTGCACTTTTAAAGAAAAATCCTTTCTCCTTTAGAACTGGTGGAGAGGTATGTCTTCCTGCTTTCAAGTGTTTCAGGAAACTTTTAACATCGCCAGAAAGCTAATTATCAGCTAATACAATATTTCTCTTTTACATGGCATCTACTATTACTGTCTAGTTGCAGCTTGAAATAACATTAAGGTATTCTAAAGAATATTTCTAAGGACAGTTTCGAAGAAAGTTATTTCATAGACAGCCTAAATCTGAATAAAAAATGGTTTAATAAATGCTTTTAATATATGGGTAAAAAAGTAGATTTTGAAAGAAGTTCTGAAAGCTGTGTTTCATCCCTGTATATATTAATGTGAGATCTTCTCAGAATTTTTTCGTTGGTGGCAGAAAAAAGAAATGGAAAATCTTTAGTCAGTTTAAAGAACTCATTTTATCAAACTGGGAACTGTGGTTTTCCTCCCACAAACCACCCTCCTCCTTCCCTTCCCAGCAAAATACACACAAGCAAGACTAATTCCCTGTGTTACAACATAAATACAAAGTTCCTTGAAGGAAAGTCCTTGAAGTCCTCTGGACTTTACCAAGACTTTTTCCTGTTCTTGGAGGACATTGTCTACAGTTTGCACAGCACTTTGTCCTCAGATACCTCTGGGGAAGTTCAGTAATGGGATGACTCTGAGTTCTCTAGCAGAGGTAGAAGAATGTGATCAAAAACAGATGATAAATTTGCTGCTTTTGTGCAGCGAGAAGCTCTAGCATGGCTCAAACAGGACTGAGTCTGCAGTGCAACCATTTGCTGAGGCAATCTCAGACACAGCTGATGCTAAAATGATGGTCCTATTACACCTCAGAACCATTTCCAACAGCTAGGCATTCATGCCTTTTTGAACAGCCCAGAAGTGGAGTGTATCTGACTCCACGGTGGAAACCGAACATGAATAAAACATGTTTTGCAATTTGATTTGCGTTTTTTGTGTGTTTGTTTTTGATGAGGGTTAGTTTTGCTAGCATTTATCTCCCTATTTCCCTGGCTCTTCAGGTGTGCAAAGAAACTGGCTGGGAGCACAAAAGGAAGGGCTCAGGTGTACCACCTGAAAGGTTTAGACTTTATGTTTTATATGTGTTTAATTCTCACGTTATACTCACATAATAAAATTGTCTTTTAAATATAGCTTTTGTAGAATAGATATCCATTTGGGCTGGCATAAATCCTCCATCCCCGTTTTTCCCTATGTTAAGCAATATAAGCTTTACTGCCTGCCTATTTTTTCGTCTATTTTTTAATTTATTTTTTTTTCCTATCAAGGCTGTATTTTATATACATAAAATTGTGGTGAAAAACATATTCCCTCCATCCTGTCAGACCAAATTTGCTCTCTGACTTTGTTCTCAGACCTCATGTGCTGAATTTCATTTTATGGCAATTTTTTATGGGCTAGTGATAAATCTTTGTGAATGGAGTGTTTATAATGAAAATACTACCAGGTCTGGAAATATTGGCCACACTAAAGATCAGCAGAATTATAACAGCCACAAGATTAAACAGTACTGATCAATCTGCCCCCAATAGTATCCCCTTTCCAAAGGCAGTATACTATCTCCACGCTACAGACTCTCTATGTAATTTTTACCTTCCTTTTGCTTTAGATACTCTAATATTAAATTAGAAATTCACTGTTTCACTCCATCACTGTAGTATGTGTAGAAATTCATCAGGCCTGTATAGTGTTTTCTGGAATAGTGTATCCAAGGGGAAATGTCAACATGATTTGAAATGCAATAAATATTTAACAGTGACATATTCCATATCATCAAAGTGATATGCAATGTATAAATTTGCATTTTTACATTGAATTTTTCAGTAAGATGCTTTGTGTTACATCAGTGATAGATTTAGGCATTGATTTTTTAATAATCTATCTGATAAAATCTGTCTTTTGACTGGGAATTTAGTTTAGCTGTAATAAAAACACAACATAAACATTTTGAAGAAGGGAAAAATGAACACTGAGCTAACAAACTGGTAAACCAGGATGATAACACTACATACATAGCTACCAGCTTTAAATTATTCTGGTACATGCACTTTGCAAGGATATAAAAGAAAATTACACTCCAAATCTATTTCTACCCAGAGATCAACCATCAGTTGACCGTCATAATGACTTCATGCTCTACCCAGGAGTCAAAAACAGACAGCAAAGTGTGGAGCTCTACCTACTTAGACATAGTAGAAAATTATTTATCCACACAATTTTACCTATTCTTCACATTTGTTTCTTTTTTCACTAGCTTTATATTCTTCCTGCTTTTCAGTTATCCCAGGAGCAAGTTAATTTTTCTGAGTACTTTCTTTTTTTGGTTTGTTATGTTTCCATGACACAAAATAAACCCTAAGATAATTTTCTTGTTGAAGTTTTCCTTAGCTGTTGTCTCTTCCCCCCACTTTAGCCTTTCCTATATGCACTTAGGATCAGAGCATTCTTTTCTTCTTATATCTTGCATTTTACAACTGGATCTCATTCAAATGTTCCTTGAAGTGAAGGAAATTGTCATTTGCAGGAATTTCTCCTCTACCATTTGTTTCCTTAGTATTACCAACATGGAATGTCTGTTTTGTGAAGTGTCTGTTTAAAATGTTCATTGAGTTTTGAGCTTGAATAGGAAAGTGAAACTATATGCATTATGTATAAAAATGCTTAGTCCTTTTTTACTTTTGTGGTGAATGAAATAAATTTACTTGGCAGAGGCACAAGTTCAGAAACAGCTAATAATTTCATTATAAACTTTGATTTTACAACTTATGTGGAGATATTTTATATTAGGTTTTTATTAGTTTCTGGTTGACTGAGCCTGTGGTTTAAAGGATAAATTAGGCCAGGGATGCCAGCCACCTTGGACAAAGTACACAGCCTTTTCAGGTGGCTTTGTTAGGGCACCCATTCAAGATTTTATTTGCTGTTAATTAACTTGCTGACATTTTGATACATTTTAGTATTAAACTGCCCACATTTTCTCTCAAAAGCTTTTCTTCAAGGTCATGATGCCTGTATCTTTCAGTACAAAACAAAATCCTTGACTACAGTCATTTCTCCATACACACAAATTTTGGATCATCTGTGTAATTGTTCAGAGAAACCTGCAACTCTCCTAACTTAGTGCGTGTTAGGAAGCGCAAATCAATACTTTCTTTGACTGTTTTTTTTTTAAATAGGGGATTTTTTTTTCTCTCACAAGAAAAATGGCTGAAAATAAAGTATTGCATTGTTTTACAAAATAGTTTGGGTTGCAAGATGAGGCTGCTCAATGTCAGGCTATCAGGGTTCCCTGAAAAATACTTTAAAATCAATAAATTAAAAATACAAGATATCACTGTAGAAAAATTCACGTCTATAGAATCCATGCAACCAAACTCAGAAATCCTTCTTTCTGAGAGTGTTCATCTGGAAAATGTTTGTTTTGCAGAGAAGTTGGACCTTAGCCTAATTTTGTGTCAAGTGGGAACATGATTGAACCTCCTTCAACTGTGTTGGCATAGTTGAAGAGCTGGACTCGGGACAGAGGGTGAGAGGAGGCTGGTTTGGTACTACAACATTAACACAAGTGCAAAAAGCTGCAAAGATGAATTAATCTCTGCAGGGACTGGTGTGGTCTTTATATGGAAGACAACATAAGAAAATTAAGCACAAGCTTATTATGCTTACCTGCACATTGGCTCAGAGCACAAAACTACAAAAATTGCTGCTCCACTTTCTTTTACTTAATCTCCTTGAAGTTCAGGCATGCATGCCTAATGTTAGAGATAATAAATAGAAGAACACAAGTCAGAGACATGTAATATGTAAAATAGATCAGTTTTTCCAAATACGTGTCGGATTTTAGCTGGAGAAATATGAGCAAAAGGATTAATGGGTAATATGAGATGTGTAAATAACTTACTTTTCCCTGCCCTGGGTGGAGGTGTTAGGTGGTAGGGATTTATATATGTCTCCTCCCTTTATAAACACACATAAATGCATTACTAGGAAAAAAAAATCCTAATGGAAACCAATTAAAAGTAGAGAGCAAGATAAACTTTCTCATCCTTGAGAAAGATGTGGTTGATGTTCTAATATTTCTACCAGGTACATAATTTCTATCTAGGTACATAGATTTCTATCTAGGTACATCAGCTTGTGATGGTCTAAGTAGGTGTTTCACAGGTTAAGTGCAGCAGGACAGCAAGTATCTAAAAACACTTCCCAGAAAAACACAATAACAGTTAAGTCGACCTGGTCTTCAGTCAATACATTGGATTTAATTACAAGTTTCAAGATACTGCTTTTAAGTGCCTGGTATTTTAGGTAGAGGTACAGATGAGATAATGCTTGTTTTTCCTATGCATAATATTTACAAGCAATTCACATTGTAGGTATTGAAACAATTTTTCTGTATTTCGAAATATTGGCAGGTAGACATGCTCTTTGTGAAATTCCAGCATTCTTGTGCCAAAATTGAAATGTTGAAAATCGACATATTGTAAATTTACTGGTTTTAAACTGGCAATCCTGCAGTCTTTTCTGTGTGCACATGTAAAGCTCCTTCTTTTCTAGAGGAGGACTTGATGATAATGCCAAAGACTTTTAACTTAAATAATAGTCTCCCAATTCTGAAAAGTGATAGGGCTCTGTAGCAAGTATATATGTGCTGAGGTTCTTACTAATCTAGGTGCTGAACATGAAAAAATTTACTATTTTTACTTCAAGTTCTAAGGAAAATGAAAATGTTTTTCAATTAAGAATGGAAAATACATATTTTAAAAGCGGGGTGAGAGTTTGTCATTCACTCTCTTCATATATTTCCTATGTTTTTTATTCTCAATTTAAATTAGTTTTATTCAAAAGTATTTATAATAAATAAACTAAACCTTTCTCTTAAAAATATGACCCAAAATTAGGTCTCCTGACATACTTTCCCCCTTCAGAAAGATATATATATTTTATTAAATTAGATCCAAAATTATTCTAGGATATATGAAACTTGGAGCCCAGCTGTGCTCCCTGGAGTTTTTATTCCAACTAAAGTCAAATTCAAAGGAAAATTTGTATTTCTTTATTTGGAACTGAAACAGGCCACAGTTTCACTTTCAATAAGTATGTGGAAATCAATATGCTGTAATGTAGTTTATGCTGTTTTTCAGTTTCCATCTGCTCCCTTCCATTGCATCTTTCTGTGAGTGACAGCATAATAATTGCTGTACCAATTAATGCCCTTCCAATCCAACTGCATCATTACTGCAAAATAAATGTTTTGCTTTGTAGCAGTTTGTCCTACTATGAAACTTTGCTTTAGTTATTCCAATCATCTAACAGCAGAAAAGGAAAAGCTGCTTTGTCATCAGTAGCTCAATAGAAGACACTGTATATTCAATACAGAGAGTTGGCAGAATTTTAACCAGTATCAATTTATAAATAGGATAGCAGCAATCATTTATTTTCTGCCTTAAATGAAAGTATCCTTTTTGATGCAATAATAGCCACTTAACTGATTTGAGACTGAAGTAGGGGGGTTTTTTGGAGAAATGTTTTTTCTTTATCCAGAATAAAATATGGAGTCTCTTTCTTTGCAACAAAAGCTCTTAGAGGATGAAAGCTTCCATTTGAAATAAGCAGTCATAGCGATTTAGTTCTTTTCAGTAAGAGTTTAATTTTCCCAAGTGGGATTTCAATGCATAGCTACAGTGCCTTTCCCACTCGGTCCGGTGTCTTAACAAAAATGCTGCAAATATCAGAGGTTGAAGCACTTTGAGACAAGCTTCCGCACTCCAGCGATATCCTCAGTGCAATCTGGGGGCCTCCTCTGGTATAAATAGGAGCTTTCACTGCTGTTGGAAAAGTCCTTAGAGAATGCAACTCTAGATTAAAGACTGGTACTAGTTTGGAGAACTTTTCTGGCTCAAGGGCTGCATTTATGTTGTCCAATGAGAATTGTGTGAGCAAACAACATAGAACTAACTCCTTCTTACTAACGTTTCATTCCTGAAACATCTGTTAGTTAATTGGGTTTTTTCCACCTTCTTGCACTATCCTTTTGTGCAATGATAAAAACTCATCATCTCTTTTTCCTTGCTTCCCAGATTGTTCTGTTTATTGTGAACAACAGAATTTCCCAATTTATATTTCTAAAAAGAAATTACTGCTTTACAATGGAACAGTTGATTCACTTTATTTATTCTTAGCTTGCCCTGATTGATTCATAGAAATTTCTTTTGAGCAGACATGTTTTTCTATAGCATTTATAGAAACATCTATAGCAATTGCAGAACTCTTGCAATCATAAAGTCTCAGAGACTTCCAAATACAAAATACAATACTAATAAAAATATCCAGTTGGCTTTAATTTAATTACTTCAATTTTGTGCTCATAATCTCGGAAATGGAAATGTCAAATTTAATTTTCAAAAATACATTTATTATTCTTACCTAGAAAAATGGAAATGCATTAGAAGTACATCCTTTTGTTTGTAAAGTCATCTGTTCAGAGGTTAAGAAATCCCAGATGAAAGCTTGCTGTGCAGCTGCAAATGTCTTTACTTTTACCTAATGGCTATCTCATATAAGGTAATTAAAGGCCTGCAACAGAAGCTAAAACAGAGGAGTCTCTGGTTCTATTAATTTTTAATTACTGTGCTGCAGAAACATAAACTCAAATTAGATCTTGTATGGGAAAAATGTAGTCACGGGGTTTCAAAAGTGCTCCTGCATCAGAGCTGTGAGTAGTCTGGTGGCGATGGTGTTCGCCTGCATTTGGTGGCACATTGCTCACGGGTCATCATTCGCCAAACAAACCATCTGGCAGGGAAACCAGCCTGGGAAAAAACCTGCCATCTCTTCCCCTTGGCTGCTTGATCCTGCTCCTCAGCTTTGCCAGTACAGAGATTTGGAGGGCCCTTGCAAACAGCATGACCAAAGTGCTTCAGTCTACAAAGCACCCTTTCAGTCTCAATGGCTCAGCTGAGGGACAGTGAACAGCAGTGTCAGTACAGGGCAGAAAGGGAACATTTTCAGCTGGTTTTCCACAGAAAGTGCAATGTCAAACTTTACCCACAGACAGAGAGGAATTTTAACACAGGACTTTTACATCAGAGATGAGTGCTCTAACCAAAGAGCATCAGATGAGAATCCCTTGAATTCTTGTATTGGGAAAGGAGTGACCTTTATTTGATTTAGAAAAAGGGATTGCACCTGCCTTCTGGTTAAGAATTTGAATTCTGAATCTGAAACAGAAACATCTCCCAATGAGCAGCAGTAAGAGAGCTTTTAAAGCTTATCCCCCGATCTCTTCTCCTCTTCTTTTTTTTCTTTTCATTTAGCTTAGTACTGCAAGTTTTCTCTCAGAAGTTGTGATCGATCTATTTATATGTACATCAGTCACTGCTGTTACTAGGAAACCATTGGGTTTTTCCTCTGAAGAATTGTTATAAATAAGCACCATGCCATGAAATAAGATCCTTGTGTATACTGCCTCTGCTTCCAACATAATTAAGATCAGGAAAAATCTAATTTAATGTAATTTGCTGGGTTACATTAAATTTTCTTGATGGATCATTCATACTTAATTGCTTTGGACTGCAACTTCATTGCATTCTATAATCCTGAGAGTAAATTTGAATAAAGGATGAAGCAGGCTGAATAGTATGTATGTTTCCAAGGTCCTGTCCTAGAACAGAAAAAAAAAGCAACTTTTCCTCTGTAAGCCATGGGGAAAAAACCTCCCCCAGCTCTATTGGTGTCTTCAGGTCATGAAATCTGTATGAATCAAATTCGTCTTATGCTGACTTCAGAAGAATTGTACAGAAGAGTTAGTTTTGTGTTCTTAAAAGCAGCTGTGATACCAAAGAGCTGCAAAATCCACAAGCAGTATTCTTCTTCTTCTTCTTCTTCTTCTTCTTCTTCTTCTTCTTCTTCTTCTTCTTCTTCTTCTTCTTCTTCTTCTCCTTCTCCTTCTCCTTCTCCTTCTCCTTCTCCTTCTCCCTCTCCTTCTCTCTTAACCTTTTGAGGCCCAAATATGACTGAAGAAGGAATTTTAAAAAGCTGTGGAACTTTAATCCTTTACTGCAAAAACTTCACCTGTATCTTTAGTTTCAAAATCCTTACTGCTGACATAAAGTGTAACTTTGGAGACACTGCAGTACCTAGAGCCCCATAAGGCTGATCAACTGTATGAATATTAAAATAACATTTAGGAATGAAAATAAAAGGATCTATTATAATATAGGATTTCCAGTATGTGATATGCTGAATTTTAACAAATAGCTGAAAAGATTTTGGAAATTTTCTACTTAGAAGTCTTAAGTTAACTTGGAACCATTGGACTATTTCATTATTTGGCCACCATCATTTTTTTATTCATTTATTGAAGTGTATTAACATAGTTAATTTTTTAAAAAAAAATATAAGTTGAAAGTAAACATATTGCCTAGATCCGTTCTTTCCAAACTCATTACTTTTCTATTACCCATAGCTTCCTCATTTCATTTGACCCAATGTCCTCTATTCTTTTTGTTATTATTTTCATATATTGATGTCATACTGTTCAACTTGAGCCTCAACCAGACGTCTTAGATGTCTTGGCTCTGTTAAGTGTGCCTTAATCTTTTGGATCTGTCTGTCTCTCTTCTCTGTCACTACATATCCTAGCAATTAGGAGAGAAGTCACTTCTCCTCCTTAACCCTTTGTTTACAGAATAGCAAAAGTCACCCCTGTTGTGACATTTAGCATCTACAAATTTTCTTTTAAAGAGAAGCAAGGGATATGCTGACTTTTGAGGCATATTTGCAGGAAATGAAAGACCTGAATTTAATATCCTTTTTAACCCTAATAGGTTCAAATTAATGTTCCACATTCTAAGAGACTGCCTGAATTCCTTAGCTAGAAATTCATGACTAGAAATCAGTGTATTAAGGGCACTCTTCATCACTGTCTCAAAAGCTACATTATTCTACAAAAGTGGACTTGAAGTTAATTATACAAGATACAGCACATGACACAAATAGTCCTGAGTTTAGGGAACTCCCTGACTGGTAAGTCTCTTTACACCTGCTTGTTGTCGCAGGGATTGTTTTATACTCTTTGGATAAAATATGTGAAGAGAATGAAATAAAATTATACCATGACATACTTTATTTATCTTTAGTCGTACGAAAGAGACAAATTTTACATAGGAAATTATATGCCTTGTTTAGCAGTTCCTTATGGCATTTAAAAGACATATGATTCTAGCTTCTGGGTAAAAGGAAGGCAAGATCTTACATCCTGAGAAGGAAATGTGGCAGATTTGGAACACAAAATTAAAATCTAGAATCATTCATATTATCATGTTTAGGTTTGCATTAGATTAAGAAATTTAGCAACAGTAATTGTGATGTAATTCCAAATAAAAGTAAAAAAGTTATAAAGGCCTTATTTAATATCATGGTTAAAAGTTGGTCAAAGCAATAAAATCTTTAAGACTATTCATGAACATTATCAGCTACTTTGTAGCTCAGAGTCCACAGCCACCCTACACTTTGATTCAGTTTGATGCTAAAGCTTATTGAAGCAGAAGACATTTAAGCCTTTCATCTCAGTCAAGTCTTGGTAGCCAATGTCAATTTAACCCAATGAATGAATAGTAAAAATACACATAAAAATTCATCCTGCTTGCTTTTGCTGTGAAAGGGATTTTATGACCATTAACATGCCACCGGGAATTCAGATTCTGGTTTTATTGTTTTCAGTGTCACTAAGATGTACCTTTTATTCTATTTTTCATTTAGTTGGGTTTTTTCTTTTTCTCTTGGTCCCAGCACTGCTCTGATAGTCGCATGTTCAGGGGCAATCATGGGCCTTTTTCATGAGGAAGTCAGGACATGTTTTGATCAAACTTTTCCAAATGCAAGGTAGGAAAATTTTCCCAAATCCAGTGAACATCATCCTTGGTTCCAGCACTGCTGAGCCAGTCTAGAAAGCTGCTAACTGTTTTGAAACATTTCAGTATGAGCTGAATTCTTTAATATTTGAGTCTATACTATTGTAGCTGTTCTTTAATATCTCTGTGGTTGACATAAAAATATGATTTTGCATTCCTACAGATAATAAGTGTATTAAGACATTTTTAAAAGCATTATGTAACGCCATTTTGAATACAAGCTTCAATACACATTTCCAAAAAAAAAAAAAAAAAAAGAGATAATATACATTGCATGAAGATAGGCACTTTCAAAGTTTATTTTTTGTTACTAATTAAAGCTCAATTTCAAAAGGAAATATGAGGTAGGAAAACTATAAGGTTATAAAATGGGGTCATCAGGCTTACCTGAGTTTCATCACTGGCTTTTTGCACATGGTTTCCCATCTTGATGATGAAGCCAGTGGTTATATGAGATTCACAATACCATCTGGAAAAAGCATCTGGCACATCCTCTTCCCAACCAGTATTTTGCCATGTGCATCGTATCCCACCTGCAGTTCATTTTGGAATGACAGTGATGCTGTGCTTACCTGACAAATTGGCATCCTGTTCAAAGGACAGTAAGTAAATGAAGTGCCATTTGTGGGACTAATTCCTTTGAAACCCCTAGCATTACTTGCACCACATGGGAAGTGCTTCAGGTAAAAAAGACGTGCACTAGTTATTTGTCAGTCCTAACTACGACTTATAAAGTAGAGAATACACGGATATGACACTCTGAAATTTTGAAAAGTAATTCTGACCCTAAATTATGACTGAGTTGGCTCTGAGACCTTTTGCCTTCACTGGGAATCTGTCACCCACCTGTGCCCTCAGCCACAGAAAACACCCTCTTCTGCAGCCCCAGAAGGGCTCGATGAAGCAAGTCTGCTCTCCAGGCACCCTGGGACAGTATGAAATTAATCCATTGGAGTCCATGTCCATGGTGAAAGGCTTCAAAGCCCAGTTACACCTTTTGTGTTCATGTATTCCTGCTCCAGGTCACAGCCTCGGCTCAGCGAAGGTGTCCCGGGCACAGACATTTCCCAGCTACCCTTCGGAGCAGGGCGAGGAGCACCAGCAGTCCCTGTCGCTGGCCAGCAGCTACGCCTTCAGCTACGGCTCGGGGCTGGTGCAATGACAGCCGGGGCTGCCGGCCGGATGGACACTTGAGCCTGGAGCCTCCTGCCAGGACCAGGGAGCTGCTGGCCCCTCTGCACCCACCATTTGCCGTGAAAACTGATGCCTACCAGCTCCAGCCGGGGCACCGCCAATGCGGAAACCCGGAGAGGCGGCTTCCCCAAAGCAGAGGCTAAGTCTTTATTTATTTATTTTGCCGTTCCTTTTGTTGATATGTTCAGAAAGGAGGGGGTTGGGGGTTGGGGGGAGGGAGGAAGGGGGACACATCTGTGTTGTAAGAAAGTGGTGGAAACAAATGAAACTGTGTTGGTTGGTGTGAAGGTTTCTGCATGACCGGAGAAGGTCCCTTCTGGGGCTCCATTGCAATGGCTCATTTGACATCGGGGCCTTCCTTCCCGCCCCCACCAGCAGGCCAGCCTGTCTTCACCCACAACCTTTGTAGGTCCTTGCCACAGCCTACAATTCCCGCTGGAGCCACTGAGATGTCGCCAACTCAAGATGCAGCGTCAGCGCTGCTGGGGTCACCTTCAGATCTGAGTGGGTTCACTCACTGCCCTAGAGGGTGGTTGGGTGCTTTTTGAGCCAGACACCAATATATACTGGAGTAGCAGGCTGAATCATTTTGTTGGGAATAGGGTTTGATACATTAAGGTAAGGTTATTGCCTAGTCTGGCTCTAATCTTAAATTCCTGGGGCACTAATTCATCCCTTACACGTGCAATTCTCATGATGCCCCTCAGAGCTGTGAACATCCCTATCAGCAGCACAGTCTTGTCCTCAGAACTGCTGCAAAGTCTTCTTGTTCGCAAATTATTTAGGTAACCATGCCTGCAAGCCTGACTTCAAAAAGCGGGAAAACTGTTCTACAAACACAAAAAAGTGGGCCACTTCCCCAGCTGGCAACTGCCTGTGCCACGGCTGGGCCAGACATGGTAGAGCTGAGCTCTGGTCTTGTCCTTCTGGTCAGCGTTACTTTGATTTCCTGTGTTTCCTTCTCAGATTTCTGTTTTAGATGCACATTGTATCTTGTATGATCATGTGTCAAGCATCTGTTTACGTTCAAAAGGAGGATTTAGTACCTCTCAATGGAAATTTTCTGTCTTTGGAAGACGTCTTTAAAAAACGAACTGTAGTAGGTGTTTGTAATCAGTGATGAGGGAATAAGTTGGAAGGCATACCTGTAGGTGGGGAATGAATTTTATCTATCCTGAACATTTAAATTTTTGTAACTGTTATCAAATATTTATGTACTCCTTGTGATGCCCTGAAATGTTTGAAATTGTGAGGAGAAAAATCTGCCCTCTTGTATGATCTGAGGAGCCCTGTGTTCTGTTCCCAGTGTGAAATTATTGCCATGATTACCAGAGGGATTCAGCTCATTGGTAGTTTCTCAGGACAGGTTGAGGAAGTGTATCAAGGAGGAGAAACATAGACTCTTTTCCAATGAAACAATCGGTTTTATGTACTATAATTTAACTGAAAAAGTGTTGTTGGGTTGTTTGATATATGCACATTATATATATATGTATTAAAAGGTATGGAAGAAACTTCTGCTTTTGATTAAACATTTACTGATACAGTATAGTCAGCTTTTCTCCAACCATTTTCCCAGCTAAGTGACCTGGCAGAGTTACAGCTTTCTACACCTCAGTGAACGGCTGCTGAATAAAAAAGCTTTGTGATCCACTTGAATGAAACACTTCTATCCCTCCACAATTACCTTTATTTATTTTTCCCCTTTTTCCTTGTCTCATTTACTACCTCTTTTCCTTCTCACAGTGCTGCCATACCAGGAATAGAATGGCTCCCTACAGAGAGTATTTTGATGAGCTAAAATGAAAAACTGCTCTCCCACGCTGTCAGGGCGCTGTACCTAAGGTGCTCTCAGAGCTGTACCCATCAAGGAAGCTTCATTCACACTTTCATTTAAGAAAAAGATTTGGTTGACATTTTGCTTAGGAAAAATTTCCAGCTTGCAAACGTTAAATGCAAAATGTGACACGAAAGGATAGATATTCTGCTGGTGTAATTCTGTTACTCAATGCAGCTTTGCCAAATATTTGCCTTTTGGGGAAATGGTCAGTTATTTTTATTCCTTTGCAACTGGGATTCTTTCACTTGCCCTAAAATTATATATATTTTATTTGAAACTCCTTAGGTTAAGTTTTCAGTATGTTCTACAGGTTTCAATGCTGTGTCCAAGTAAATTTTTTCCTCTGTGACTTGAATACTAGTCATTTAATAATTACGTATCCTACATAGTCCAAAAGTGGGGAAAAGGCAAAACAGGAGAATATCATAACTGCTTTATAGTTCCAGTGCCCATATACTTTAAGAACCTATCTAAATCCTCAACCTAGTGCTTCAACTGTATTTCAATAAAAAGCATAAGGTCTATATAGTGTTCTCTTTTCATTTCCTGGGGAGCAGTTGCTGTCTGTGACTTTGTCTTCCTATGCAGTACCTGAATATTGTCAAGTTAATGAAAACGTAGATGCTGTTTTCAAAGAAAACACACAAAAAAGGGAGGACTAGCAGTTTTGGCTATATATATGGCCATATATAGCAGTTCCACTAATTTTGCTTTCATTGCATAATGCAACCATCCTTTCAACTCATACATTTATGAAATACCTGTGAGGTCTCATACCATACAGAAAATTGAACTAAGCTGCAGAACACAACCAATCTAAAGCAAATCTGACCTGTTGGGAACCTATTTGTTGTAGAGACTAAACACAAGCACACTAGAAGTTGAAATGAGGATGAAACTTCACAATGTGCAGTAACACAGTCTAGGACAACTAGGAATCTGAAACACAGGAGCCAGTGGATGCTGCCATTAGTGCCACTCCAGAACAGCAGATGATGTCACTGTAACATTGGTGTATTCACATCGCTTCCACAAATGTTCCTGAGAAAAGCTCCATGAGAACCAGGCAGACACAGTGACAACAGTTTGTCAGAAAATTCTGTTTTCATGGAATTGCTTTAATTTCTGGCATATGCCTGTTGATAACCTGAGTGATGGCCCACTGAGACTACTTTGTACAGCTCCTAGTGCTTCCACCAGAAGGAAAATTCTCTTTTGGAACACATGGTAGAGCTGCCTGCCTAGAGACTACAACGGCCTTTAAATAGACCCAGGGACTCCAGGGGACCCTGTTCCAGTCTCGGCTTTCTTCATGTGCAAGGCACACAGATAATACTTCTACTCCTGACCCAAGAGTTGCTCTCTGTTTTCAGCTAATGAGCTGTGAAGGGATGGAGGGCAACAAAATGTCTTCAGTGGTAACCAGGTGCAGCTGGTACAAATGGAATTTAGCATTAGTACATTATAAAATAGAAGAAATAAAATAAAGCTATCGCTTTTATTTCTGGTTCTGAGGATGTGCTGTGAATATATATAACTGTAACTGTGATTTACATTTTTTTTAAATCACCCTTTGATAACAATCTATTCACCCCTATGAACCAATAACACACAGCATTACTAAATATAGTTCCTAATATATCTTAACTGTGAATATTATAAATTGATGCATGCTGGTACTTTTGCTTTTGAAACCACTTGGTGCAGAAAAGGTGCAATCGAAAGAGACTGCTAATAAATCATCAAATGGTGCTAAGGAACTTGAATAGTCCCATTTTTTAAACAGCTACATCTCATTATTTATAGTTTATATTTCTGTAAGTATAGTAATTCAAAACAATTTCATCTGCCTATATAAAGGAAAAAGAAAGGAGAATCTCTTGTAGCAGGGAGTTTGTTGTTTTACTGAGTAAATACTTAGACATTACTTTTTGTGGCTGGTGTGTGGTCACATGTATCAAGTTCTGTCCTTGGGAGGTTTTGCAGGGTTTGTTTTCTTCTTTTTTTGTTTCAAAAGCTACAAGTAAAGCTTGAAAATGTATTGACAAGCCAAAGAAGTTTGTTGAGACATTGACAATAGCTGCTCTCTTTTGTTTTGTCAAAAGCCTACCATGACATTTTGGGAAAATACTTCATTCCACAACAGGTATATAGAAATCCTATTGGGATGCAGAAAACTATAATCAAGTTTTGTTCTAAGTTAATAAGACTTTGCTGGGAGAGGGGTTGAGATTGAGTATCTGAGGACAAAAGTGTTTGAAAGTGCTCTCTATAGCAATAATTTAAGTACAAAATACAGCCTTCAGGCACCCTCTTATTTAGAAGTTGCTAAGTGCAGGCAATCTGTGGCGACCCTTACCTGCCTACAGCAAAGAGAAAAAAAGGTCAATCATTAATCATATCTATGTATTGCATTTATCAAAAAAGGAATTAACTTCATGCTTGTTCAGCTTTCCAGTATAATAGGCAATGCTATGAGGAGTAGGGTTTTTTTGAGATATCTGGTCTCTAGGAACTGACAAAGACCATCAGCCTGTAGCACATAAATCTCTACTCAGACTTAGCTCACGAGCCACATGTGCTAGTTTTCATCTGGTAACCTAGAAACTGCAGGGTGAGTTTCCATTAGAAAATATAACTGTCTTGGATGGCTGTGCATTTTAGCATGAAATATAGAATTATTTACAAAATACTGAAAAGGAAGGAGTAATGAGTTCAAATTAATCTCTACTTCAGTGTTTAATTTCAGTGTATTTTGGCTCCTTTTTATACCTGCTGCAAAGGAATAAGTGTGGCTTTTATCCACACACAAATAGAGTGAACAGTGGAAAAAGTGTGAAAAGCTGCTCTTTGATTACAAGAACAGATCTATTTCATTTTTCCATACATCATCCAAATATTTATGACTCTTTCCAAACACACTTATTACAAAACGGGATATATTAGAATTTTACATTTTTCACCACAGACAACTGGTCAGAAGGCCTGCATGTGTTTTGCAAGTAGAAGATAATGACTGTGCAACACCACTCTAGTGGCATAACTTTAAAATCAAAGGCCTGGATATATGAATTCTGCAGCCATAAAGTCTTGCACTAAATGAAGGGGGCTGTGTTTGTTCTTGATATTATAAATAAATGCTCTTCACTTTTTATTTTAGATTAAAAGGTGAGGTATATTGGAAACAAGGATAGGCTTATGGTGGAATGAGAGAAACCACAAATATTGACTGCCTTGCTGTAACAAGAAGTTTGTCTCCCTCTCCAAGTCCTTAAAAGACAGTAAAAGGTGATGGGTGAAGGTGCTGTGTATTCAAGAATTATTTAAATTGCGTTATGCTTAGAAACCTAAATATTAGAATCTGCTGGTGAACTGATGCTATTGAAGAAAATGGAAGTTTCACTTTGCAAAGATCTTTACATGCTTATGCAGCTCAACAGATTTTTACAGACACAATTAAAACAGATATGAAAGTAACTGAGGTTTAAGTATGATTAAATGTAATTAAAACATTTTACAATGTCCATATTGTTATACTATTGCAAGCTGTAATAGACACAATATTTCTTTTTTAAATTCAAGCTCAAAAAGAAATAGGCTCTCTAATATGAAGAAGTTAATCTTTTTAAATATCACATTTAAAGTCCCAATGAATAAATTTCATTGGGGTTTTTTGTTGCTTTGATACAGAGATCCTCATGAGGTTCAGCAGATTTACTATGTTCTCTTACAATCCTGGGATTGTCAAGTGCATGAATGTATTTTACAGATTTTTTTTCCTGTGAGAATATTTGACATGAATGAGTTAATTTTTAATCAGGTTACACATTGTTTTCAGTCTTTTTAAAAATTGTATGTTAGAAGAGAGGGTAGGCATAGAAAATAGCACAAAATTAATTGGCTGGTTTGGCAATTCCATACCAATAACCAAAATAAGGGTTTCTGTTAAACATTTATTCTCATCACTGCTCCTATACTTAAAACAGAACGAATGACATAAAATTATCACTGTGGATGTTAATTGTCACCCTTCCTGAGTTTCCATAGAGGATGGGCTGTGACAGGAGATATCCAGAACTGCTTTTTGGAAATTGTTCTAATTTGAGATGGTTACAAGGAAAAACAAAAGATACATGAAAAAAGTGTTATGACTTCTTACCAAAGAATGATACATGCTAACCTTTTGTTTCTTCGAAAAGCATCATTATAGAAAGGTAGGGAAATTTATGAAAGGAAGTGAAAAACTTGGTAAGAAATCAACAAAAATAAAAACAGATTCTGTAATCTTTAAAAATATTTGGAGAAATTGGCAAACATTTAAGCACACAGAAGTGGGCCATGTTTCAGTAGCAAAATATGTTTCCTGTAGCAAACAATGTTCTATGTTCAGTCTAATTCACAGCTCTAAGTTACTTTATACAAATGGACTGAGGAGTGCTGGGCTCATTTTCCCTAACCTGGCTGGAAGAACCAAGTACCAGTCTGGCTAAAATGTATTATGCAGTATAGAAAAAACAATATTTTAAATAATGCACCACCATTGTTATCGCACAACTTTGTGGGACTTCCTGCAGCCAGATATCGTCAAAAGTATGATTTAGAATATTTCACAGGTCATTGAATTCTGGGTGTTGAAAGCAGTATCTTCCTTTATGGTTCATAAAATACATACAGAGGTGCTCAACCTTTATTCTTGTAATTACAAAATGTTCTGACAGAGTTCTGTAGGAAAGTTCCTCCCATTCTACCATTGTTGGGTAAATTATAGACATTTCAAAGAAAATAATAAATACCTGCTTAAGACAGTTTTATTTCAGAGGGAAACAAAGGGTATTAACAGAGATTAATTTTAATACATGTAAATACTTCTAACATACATTCCTCTCTTCAAATACACATATAGACATCAACACAAACAGAGAAAAATACTGAATAAAAAAGAAAGATACTGTACTTTTGTTTATATCTTAGTATGATAAGCTATTGATCATTTAAATGATTTTATAAAACTTACTGTTAATGCTACAAATAAACTATTTAGTGTAAAATCTAATTGAATAAATTGTTAAGAGAGGTGTTAAATACCCTTTAGAACCACTGAGTTGCTTTTTTCTAAAACTACAAAGTTCTGTTTGTAAGGAAGTATAAGGTTAGAAGAAATATGTCAGCCATGGCTAGTAATTCATATTAATTATTTTATCTAACTCTACAGGCTAACAGTGTGGGTAGTGTAGAAATAATCTTTTGAAACTTGTGTTAGATAGCTTTGTACATTTCCTTTGGTATTTCTAGCTCAAACATTATATCCTAGGTTACGTGTAGGGATATATAACTGCAAGACTGTAGCACAGATAGTAAGGTAAATCTACAGCTTTAGAAGTCAAGCCTAATCAGGGCCAAGAAATTAGTCAGAGCAGTGGCACTAGGCAGTCCTGTGGCATGGTGGCAGCCTGCCCCAGTAGTATCTCAAAGCTGAGGCTGTGTCAATGTTCCTGAGGCTCCCCTGCTTTAAAGGAAGTGTTGGCAAGCTCATCACTTGTTTATCCCATGGTTATCTAGATGTGCTTCCTCTTCTCATAACTCTCAATGCACTGTATTATTAGAAAAGAACAAAAAAAAAGTTAGGGACAAAAGCAGAAACAGGGACCCTCTTGGTGGAGGAGTGGCCTACCAAGCCTTGCAGGCTCTTCTTCTTCTTAAACTATGAGTTGCTTCTGTGCAGGAGCCTGGCTTCAGAAGGCAAGGGAGAGGGTGTGCTTGCTTGTCTGATGCAGGCTGGGAGAGAACTGGGAAAAGTCTCCCATTTCCTGAGTGATTTGGCAGCTATGATGCTGGATGAACCAGCATTTCATGTGGCAGTGAAAAGCCTGGTCCAGTTCAGTGTTTGGAAGCCTGCTGTGGGTCTCTGGCCTCGGGGTGGAACCTTTTGCACGAGATATCAAAGGAGCAGTGGTCACCCTGAGCCCACACATACCCTGACCCCACACCCCAGCAAGGCACAGCTGTGAAGGTGTGTCTTGTGCTCTAGCCCAGCATGGTTCCCCAGGAATGTGTGTGTTTTGGAAATGTCTTTTATGTTGCCTTACTTACACCTTGAACTATACAGTCTGAGAACTTGGTGGATATCTTCTACTCCTGGGGTCTAGAGCCTAAAAGAACATTTTATCACCTATCTTGTAGACAGACGAGCTGGTTTTGGAAATAACCCTTAGTGTCAGACTTACAAAGCTGTTCAGAGGATTAACTCCTATTGAGCATCTCAGCTTTGAAGGAAATTGCACTAGGGAGTACTCACTGAGGCAGAGTTTCAGCTGCTGTAAATAAATACCATTGATTTGGGCTTTCACAGAGCTCCATAATAGAGTAGATTTAAAGGAGCATGATGCACATAAGACTTTAAAATAAATTTTAAAAATCAGAGTCCTGGTGCCATGACATCTTTATGATCACAAAAATAATAATCATCATCTTTTAAAAAAAGCACACAAAAAAACCCGCACAAACAAAAGCAAAAAACGTGCGCCTAAAAATGAATCTGGTAGTGAAATCAATCTTCTGAACAATCCCCTGAATCTGAAATATTTTCTTTTTCTGAACTAAGGTTGCTTATTTGGAACTCTCAGGAGTAAACTAACAATGTTGGTAGCTGCTATACTTAACTGTTCTGCCTGCTGTGTTTCCGTGGTCCTCTCCTGTTCCGTACTCCTTGGGTAAGACCTGGAGAGGAGGCAGGTAGTTGAGTTGCACAGTATAGTTAGAATAAGCTATTTCTGAGCGTTCTTGAAAACATTTAGGTGCCTAACAGAGAAGGTGGCTGGGAATTTGGGTCAGGTGGAGGTCTTAAAGAGGGTTAATTGCTGAATTACCCTGCCAAAAGTGGGGGTGTGGAAGAGTTCGGCTTCTCGTGTTCCTTGGTGGGTCCAGCCCTTAGAACAGCCTGATTCCTCACAGAAACATTGCTTTACCCAAGACTCACAGCCAAGGGAGAGCAGAACACTAGCAGAAGGAGCAGTATCATGAACATATTACAGTCAGAGAAGTTCTTTAAGGTAAAGGAATGTAACTGAAATTAATAAAGAAAATAACAGGTTCTAACTTTCACCTTCTTTGATAGACTGCAGGTTTCTTTTTCGTCCTGTTGATCCAAACTCTGGTGACTGCCTTTCCTAGAAGGAAGTCTTTTTCAAAGTGATGTGAGTTTACATCCTTTAAAGACTTAGTTGTACTATTAATCATTGAATATTCCTTTGAACATCAAATTTAAACATTTCCCTTTTTGACCTAATGAAAAAGACTAATTTTATTATTATAGAAAAGGTTTTACTTTTCTTTAATCTCATGTATTCATTTTCAAATCACAGACGGTAGTTTCCCTAGAACATCCTTCAAGGTATTCCACACTCAGTTTTTTAATGACAACACATTTTTATTATATTTATTTCCTTTCAGCAAAGTTTCTAAGACCTGAAAAAACCCATAGAATTCTTTTACAGTTTAGATGGTATGCTGAGTTGGTTGCTCTCCATGGTTGTGTCATTTTGCTTCGTTGATTCTTTTTTCCTCCCTCTTAACTCTTTGAGTGAGTGGTACAGCATGAAATAGCACAGTAACTGTTCAACGTAAAATTTCCAAATTACAGTTGATGGAGTTTATTAAAAAGAAATGAAAAAATTTCCAAAAGGAAAGGACAAATCTATGGGAAATATTGGAACTAAGCAGCAATAAACAATGCTTTGTTTATACTGAAAAGTCTATTTACATAATCCAAACAGCAAACTCTTGCTAGGTCCCAACCTGCCAGACTCATAAAATATTAAAAGAGTTCTAATATTGCATTTCAAATTGAGCTTTAGGAAGTTTCTCTTGTGTGTAGCTTACTAGTTTTTAAACCAATGAGAATATTGATAAGTTTGGGATTGTTTTCTTTTTGGTTTTAATTTGTATCAGTCACTTGTTCAGCTGCTGTTCACTGATATTACTATGGTACAAAAATGAAGCTGTTTTGGGATTGTTTTTTGAAAAAAAACAATTGTTCTTATTATTCTGTGTATGATGTGATTTTCCTTGTGGATTATCCTGGTAGAACTAATATGTTTACAGAATTTGAATTAAAACAGTTTAAATACCTGCAAAGGAGTGCACTACAAATTTTGTTTTTTCTTCAAATCTCAAAAATAAGCAATTGTTTTAAAAAGACAAGCTGAGAGTACCAAGAGAGAAAAGAAATAAGGGAGTACCACAGATAATCAAAACAGTCTGGTATTCCAGATATGTAACCTCAACCACTCCCCATTTTTTACCATCAGTAAAGCAGGGATGTATTTTGACTGTCTCTAAAATCAGTAAAACAATACCATCTTCTCAGCTTATGGATGTTTGTGTATCAAGACTCCAATTGAAACCTTCTGTGTAATCAAATCCATTACATTATCATTTTGGTATTTTACTATGAGGGGGATCATAAGAAATGACCCAAGGCTACAAGGTTCATTTGTAAGGCTGTGCACAACGTAGAATTATCTGCTATGACATTTGATAACTCAGGAAATAAACCAACTTGTTAGTAGTACAGTCCTGTGTATCCTCACCAATTTCACATTCAAGCATTTGTGTATCTGAAAGCCTTCAGCAAGTGAAATTTTAAAAAACCCAAACATTGCAACGTGTCCTTGTTCAGGAGTACAGAAAACCAAAACAAGATGTTTTAATGGTATATGACATTGTGAACAATTTAAGTCCTCAGCATAAGCTAAAAGGACACTTAAGTTTAGGATTTTAGATTTTTAGCTGAAATGTAGGATAACAACATGACGCTATTATTGCTCAAATAGTGAAGAGAAGCCTTGTGTCCATGTTATTCTCAGAAGAACCTAGGCTCCTATTTTCCTGTGCACGTGAAGAAAGCTTTCCACTGGAGAAGGCTGCAGAAGTGTGCTTTTCACTGTCAGGCTGTGATGCTCTTCCTAGCCAGCCAAGCAGAACCGGTACCTGATTTGTAGGCAGACTCATGATGCCTCCACCACTAACCCCTTCCAAAAAAAACCCAAACAAAAACCCCAAACACCGCATCCAGCAACATTTTTACTTATGCTTCAAGAGAAAAGTGGAATCAGGCGTAGGTGGGCCAGGCACCGAGTTTACAGTATGCAGACATAGATGATTATCAGCTGTCATGGTAACACCTTCATTTACTGGGATTCTGTCCTCAGTAATTCAGCAGATTTGCAAAAGGCCAAAAGATGCATAGATCCTAATTCTCAGGTCTGCCTTCTAGTTCTGTTTGTTTAAGGATTTTTTTTTTTGTCTGTTTGTTCAATTTCTGTGTGATTTCTTCTGTAGGTTTCAGCAGAATATATACATATGCACACATACAACTACATATGTATGTGTATTGTTTTGTAAATGTTCTCAGTCATGCTCTCTTCTGCTTTGCACCATTTACTCATATACCTTTCATGTTCTCATTTATTTTTTGCTCAATTAAACCTTACAATAAATTATTAAATATAACCTGACAGTGACAGTGTCTTCCTGTTTTGTTTTCTTCTGGGCATGGGAGGAGTGGAGGGGGTGGAGTGGGGGGAAGAGCAGGGGCTGCCCTTCAATTCCATCCCCAAACAGAAAACACTGAAATTACTGTGGTCAAGAAGACTGCAAAACCACAAAGCTGTCAGATAGCAAGCTGCTGTTCATACTTTCAAATCTAGGTTCAAGGAGCCCTGATACATTTGCTTTTGTCAGCTGAATAGTACTGTTTGCCCAGCAGCAAAATAACACCTCCTGTGTGGAAAATCATGGGTATTTATTATTCTATAGAGTTCTCAATTTGAGATGCAAAACCATGAACATAGACAACATCAAACACATTTTCTTTCTCACCCTGTCACATAGGCGTCTCATACACATAGATTTCTCAGCCCAAATTAACTTTGTATAAACATATGCAGCTCCATTCTGCAGATCAGAGCTGTTCTAAAATTGATACTTAAGAGCCCACCTACTAGGTAAAAGTGTTTCAATTGCAGAAGGACAAATAGTCTCTAATCCTGCATATGAATTAAGGGATAGGGTAACTCTGCAGGCTGCAATGCAACACCAACACAGCCAGGGGTCACGTCACTGTCCCACTAACGCAGCCCAGGCAGTGCCCAACACAGCCAGTTTGACCTTCCACATCTTGCCAGCACAGAAAAAATAAAGTCTATGCTGAAAAAAAAAAAGGCTTTGATTGCTTCATTCTTAAGAAAGAAGCTAATGGTCTTTTCTTATGTTTGTGTGAGACATTTTTGCAGTTGACATAAATCTCCTCTGTCTGCCAGAGTGATGATTCTTCTCCTCTTCTTTTTCTGTTGTGTATGCCATGAAAATTGGATCTTTCATAACTGTTAGAAGGAGGCTAGAAGAACATTAAAAGGAAAAAAAAAAAAAGAGAAAAGTTGAAGGACTTTTCTCAAAAGAGCTACTGCTTTGAAAAAGCAGAAAAAAAATTCTTCTGATGTTGATTTATTATTGGGAAATATGAAACCATCAATAAAAATTTTTTTTGTCTTTTTGTTTTCTGTGATTCAAGTCATATGAAAAAAAGAAGTTGCAGCTTGAATATGTTTCCCAGCTGTCCCACATCTGGCCCCTGGTAAAGCACCAGTGAAATGCCCCCTTCCCCTCACACACACACCTCAGATACTGACACGGTCTCTCCTACATCCATCTTAAAACATGCATTATTCTGAAGCCATTGACTATGCTGAGAATTAGTCATGGCATTAAGACAATATCACAGTGCCTGGGTGAAATGGTATGGGAGGAAAGCTGGTTTCTGAAGCAAATGGCCAGTCCCTCGCCTATGGTCAGAGCTTCATCCTGATACAAACAGTGACCCAACAGTCAGAATGAGAGAAATCAGCTTTATAAGGACATATTGACAGTGGAGCTTATCACTGGATCATACAGGAGTGAGATCTGAGAGGAGATGGCTAGAAAACCAGACTATCGCATCCACTGAAAATGGGGTCCCACATCCGCTGTGAAACACATTCCCCTAAACACACCACTGACTTAGGGTATGAAGAGGCAAGACAGAAGCAGTGAAATTGGCTCCTGTCTTTCCACTTCTAAACTTCAGGGCTTGAATAAGATTATTAAGGGGGGAAAAAACCCTCAGTGTTCCAAAACAATGATTGTTACAATGCAAACAGAAAGAGACACACTAAAACAGCTATCCCAAAGAGTTATAGTGAAGCTGAACTGAAAAAAAAGATGAGATAAAGGGTATATAGAATTATATAGAATATAATTTTTTGCCTCAGTTTTACAAGTGATGACTTGCATAAAAAAGAAATTAACAAGACACAAATAATAAAAAGGTTATCAAACCAAAAGAGATAATTTGTTACTAACATGGAACAGAGTCTCCAAATGTAGCTGTAAAGCATTAAAGGATGTTCATAAAAAATAATGAATAGTAGTAATCATATTTTAAAATCTTCACCTTTTCCTGTCTAAATAGTTTAAGATTAGACTATAAGATTCAGGGGAGATAAAGAGCAGACACGGAAGAGAAAGATCTTAATAAATAAACAGTACAAACCATGAGAAAGTTTTATGTCAACAGGTGATCTGACCCAGATCTGAGTAGAGTACAAAGCTTTTGATAAAGCGCCTGTGATCCTCCTCTTCTCCCTGAAGACATACATTCAGTCAGAAACATAGTGGAGGAAACTGCAACATGCATGATAGTATAGTCTAAAATGCCTAATTCCAGCATGATAGAGACAATGCTGGTATTGCTTACGTTCCCACTGAAACTAATAAATACTATAAAAATCCAGGTAGACTTGCAAAGTACAACCTGCATGAGATTAGCACTGAGTTATAAAAGCCTGAAAAGACCCTTTGATTTGGGGAAATATTAATATGTTGCCCAAAATTTCTGCAACCTCATGGGTTGTGGTAGGGGAAGGAATACATGTTCTGTTCAACATTTCTTTTCTTTGGAAGCAGAAAGATTCTGGATCAGACCGCTAGAGATATTTGGCAAGGAATCCAGCAAACTTAGTGGTTTAAACTATTAGTTTGGATCCAGATGTAAATCTGGAAGATAAAATCAGAGGACAAAAAATGCTAGAAGATGTAGAAAACTTCAAGATATCACCTGTCCTCTGTGTACAAAATAGGAATAGCAATGCCTAGTTGATGTTATTCCTGACAAATCACCCTTAACATGTTGTTTCAGCTAATACCACAGTAACCATTTAGCTGACAAAGGAACTTGAGTAATCCATTTGTTTTCCCAATGTGAAAAAAGGGAAAAAATACAGAAAACATCTCTTTTTCATAGGCTGTAGAACTGATAGACTTTTTCAAGTTTAAAATTTTGGCGAGAAAATTCAATTTTTACATGTACCTTTTTTTTTCTTTGGTTCTGAGGGGTATAGTAGAATGAGATGTTAACACATCCATCCTTACCTGCTTCAGTATATTATGCAAATTGATTTGCTACTCATTTTTTTTTGATAAGCAGTGGTGATGCAGAAGATCAGTAGGAACAATAACAGCAAAACAGCAGCAGAAATCCCTTCAGCTAAGTAGGTAATAAATAATTTTTGATCCCAAGTTGCTAAGATATGATTGCAATAAATACAATTGGTATTTTGTAAAAATATAAATCAGCATGAACTTCTTATGACAAACTAAGCTGAAAAATCAATGATTATATAAAGACATTATTCCATGACAGCTCATGCTTGATATTCAGACTTTACAGCAATTTCCTCATTTCTAAAAAGCCTCTGTTATGCTGAACCAGCTCTTAGAAAAGTTGTGACTGGGATGACCAAAGGTGAGTGAGCACAGCACAGCGGTATGAAAAAAAATAGCTATGCTTTGTGTAATCCTTTTCTGTCTCCTTCCCTCTCCTGGTGAGAAAGCAGTCCATACATAAGTGACTCAATATATGGTTAATAAAAGTTCTCAATCTACTTGAATGAATGTTCTTGGCTAACCACACAAAGCTGTGAGGAGTGGCTGATACCCCACAGGGCTGTGCAACCCTTCAGAAGGACTTCAGTGGGTTGGAGAGAAGGGCAGAGAACAATCTGAAATTCAATCAGGTCAAATGCAGAATCCTGCACCTGGAGAATTATAACCCCCAGCACCATCAGAGGCTAGGGGCTGATCTGCTGGAAAGCAGCTCTGCAGAGAAGGACCTGGGGGTCCTGGTGGGCAAAAAGCTGTTCATGAGCTGGCAATGTGACTTTGTGGCCAAGAAGGTCAGTGGGATCCTGGGGTGCATTAGGAAGAGCATTGCCAGCAGGTCAAGGGAGGTGATCCTGCCCCTCTACTCAGGCCTGGTGAGGGAGTGCTGCATCCAGTTCTGGGCTCCTTAGTGTGAGAGAGACAGGGAGCTCCTGATGTGGGTCCAGCACAGGGCAATGAAGACAATCGAGGGACTGGAGAGTCTCTTTTATGAGGAAAGGCTGAGGGAGCTGGACCTGCTCATCCTGGAGAAGAGATGACTGAGAGGAGACATCATAAGTGCCATGGAATCACAGAATCAGCTAGGTTGGGAAAAACCTTTGAGATCATCAAGTCCAACCTGTAAGTCCAGAAGTATCTGAAGGGGGCGTGCCAAGAAGATGAATGAATCCAGGCTTTTCTCAGTGGTGCTAAGCAATTGGACAGGAGGCAATAGACAGAAATAGATGCACAGGGAGATTCACCTGAATATGATGAAGAACTTCACTGTATGGGTGCCCAAGCACTGGAATAGACTCGCCAGAGAGGGTGTGGAGTCTCCCTCAGTGGAGATATTCAAGAACCATCTGGACACAATCCTGTGCCATGTGCTCCAGGATGACCCTGCTGGAGCAGGGAGGTTGAACTAGATGGCCCACTGTGGTCTCTTCCAACCTGACCCTGTGGTTCTGTGATTGTAAAGGTTGTCCCATAAGAAATTCCCAACAATCATTCAATATTTTCATGGGGAGTAAGTTATTTTTCAGAGTAGCAGGAAGATCATCTCAGTGCTCAAGGGATTTTCTGTTCAGTACTGCGCACAATGGTATCAGTTATTTTCTGCTCTAATTCAAAAAGAAATCTATCCAGTTTTTAACAAAAAAAATTTCACAAAAATTTCTCCCATTATCATCCCCTCTTTTTAATCACTAGTATTGTACATGCCTTGATGACGGATGTCGGGAAACCTGCCCCATTTGTTCTAGCCTAAGCAAAAAGGCTTTCTTTGAAAACTGCAACCTAGACAGGAAAAGTTAAACTTACAGTAACTTTGCTTAAAATGCAATGATTTCTTCGGAATGGAGTCATATCTTCAAATGAAACTAGAGAACAACCTGTAATAACTAAAGGTAGAGACAGACAAGTAAATGGCTTCAAGGTATGAGCCAATTTATTCTTACAGTGCTCAAGTCTGTGGCGAGGTAATTCTTACTTTTGAGGCAAAAAGCGTTGGAGGAAGGATCAGATGTAATATTATCAAAGTCACACAGGTAATCCACAGCTCAAGTCCTCAGCCATTCTTGGTGAATGGGAGCTAAAATCTGTCTTCAGATGTACTCCCTCTTTAATGTTCTACTCACTCTGTGCCGAAACCACAGCTGCCCTAAAGTGCTTCCATTGGGGAAGACAAGAAAGTTATGTGTTCACAGGCAAAGGAAAGCAATCAGTGTCACTAATGACAGTAATCCCAGCTAACCAGCTGCTGAGCCATCACAAGATGGCTTTCCTCTCCGGGATCAAAAGGGTTCACAGCTTCTTATCTGGCTATCCTGAACACCACATGAGACTTGCTCAGGTCGCCTCTTTAGTATTCATGTGCTCATTGGAAAGGATAACAAAAAATACTGATTACAGAATAAATACCCTTGAATCCAATGCTATTTTACTGGAAAGAAAAAAGAAAGAAAATTCTCTCAGAAGTTTACAATGCTGCAGGTATGTGACACTACAGAGAAGGCTGCCTGATCACAAAAACCAACCTTTTGTATTATAACCACGTATGAAATCACTCTACTACCAGAATGTTTTCAGGTCCTGTGTACTTTAAATGACAGAATGGTGCATATACTTAACTCCAAATTCAGCAAGAATTATGATGTGGCTTTTTTCCAGCTGTTATGCTACCCACCAGAGAAAAATCATTGTCTGTGCCAGTGAGTACTTACAGAAATACAAAAATCCATCCTATAAGTAATAAGGGAAAAAAAATTAAAATCTTGTATTTGACTGTCATCAAAGATGGGTGAATCTGGATAGAGTTGCAGATTTCAGCAGCATCACCACCCTTCAGTTTAACTGCTCCAAACTTCATTTTTCTTTTTCTGAAGTTTCACCTTCAGTTTTATCAGGTCAAGATAATAATCTCTGAGTAAATGAGTTTGAGAGCTGAGATTATCAGCTGTCAGTTAAACTTGGATGAGAAAAATCATTAGATTATTTTTCTTTTAACTAACAACAACTCAAAGCCCATGTGCCTTTTCTCATTTGAAGTGAGCAGAACCTCCCTTAGGCATTTGTTTTCTTTAACTATACAAAACCTTTTGTAATTACTGACTTTAACATCCCAGTTGAGATTTTGCAGAAACATGTCAGAGGCTTGTCATGTGTCTCTTTAGCTCTTATGTTCTCAACAAAGGTGTTATGCTGACAGGAGGTTATTAAGTATATTTTCGGCACCAGTACAATTTGTATTAAGTATTAGTATTTTTTTGCAAGTTTGGGAATTTTTGTTTTGCAGGAGACTTTTCAACCTTCAGTGCACCCACTTTGGTTTTGAGGAGGAAACAATGATGGGCCAGAGAGTTGTTTCAGCAAGAGATTCAAACTGCTCTGTCAAGACCTTCATGTATTTTGTCACATGCCACGTTGGACTGGCATGTAGACAAAAACACGTTTCTGTTTTGCTTTGCCTAAGGGAAGTTGCTACCCTGCTTTCTGCTAAAGTGAGAAAAAAATTATTAAATCTCTCTAAACATATCTGTGTTTTCAGGAGGGAATAAATCCTTTTTCTGACCTGCTAATTTTTCAGTCTTTTCATATGACATGTCCCATTGTTTTCCAATCATCTACCAAAACAATATGTGGATTGCAAGTCTGCTTCCTTTCTTCAAAGATTGTCTCAAAGAAAAAGCATGGTAAGAAAAACACAGAAAATTGGTTCAAATGTGGCACCTGGTGTCATGACTGATCTCTGTATTGATAGAATTTTTAGAAGGACAGATATGGTGAAGAACATATCAGAAATTAATCCAAAATCTCTTGAACACACTGTATAATTATGTATTATTCAGCTGTTTCTGTAAGAGTCATCCAACAAGGACTGCAGTACTTTACAAACACATTGCTTTATATGTTCCAGGTTTTGAGGTCAAAAATATTTGCAGAAGTCCAATTTCAGCTGTAAATTCCTGTTTCTGGAAAACTATAGTCACAATATTTAGTGGGATGGAGTGGATAAACTCAGTGATACTGAATAGATCTCATGGCTTAATTTTCACTAGCATTCAAAAACATTAAATGCAGCATGCTGACTTTTATTGATACAACTGCAAGAATTACTTTCATGATGCTTGAATACCTATTCCTTCCTCCCTCCCTTTTTTTTAAACAATAATTCCATGCTGGTTTTTTTACAAAAATATATTCACCTTCAGACAAGAAGCAAGCTGCTTCTTTCTACCATACTACCTATCAGACTCAGCAGTTTTTGGATTTTTTCCACTTCTGAAAATAATCCTGTGCTCTTAATACAGCCTTTCACCTAAGATTCCTCCTCTTCAAAAGTTCTTGAGGTCCTCTCAGCAACAGCTTAAAAAAATAAAAAGGGGTTCTTATCTTTTCTCTTACTCTTTCAACCTAAAACCTAAACAGCAGCTCTCCTCCTCTCCTCCCACCTTCTAAACTCAGTATTTCAAAATAACTCTGGAACTGGGCAAGGCGAGAAGAATTGCTTTACCCATGCAGAATCACGCCAAGAGGCTTAAAGCGTTGGAAGAGTTTGGTAGAAAATCTGAGCTGGAATATGGCTTAGCTGTAATGCTAAGCCAAAAAAATGGCATGACTGAACTGGTAGAACATACACCCAAAAAAATAGTGCAGCAAGTTTCTGGCAGCAGTTTGTTTATTCTAGCCCCAACTGTTGGATTGGGTAGAGTAAGTCACTCATGAGTTTGTGAGAGACTTCACTGTCTATGCCACAGGGTGCAGTGGGAGCTGATACCTGCCCTGTTTTTCTCTCCACTTTGTGTTTTTCCATATCACACTGGAAATATTAATTGTGTGTCGTGAAAAAGTTCTAAATGCTGAAGAGAAATAATGGGAAATCCTTGATATTTCACTTTCTTTGATATTAATTAAAACACAAGAAAATGCACCTAATAATAGAGGGCGAGGGCTTAAAAGGAATACAATGGATGTTTTCTGAATCATACTGTACTTCATATTCTTCAATGCTTTCATATATCTTTTTTTTCCAATAAACATCCACAACTATACCACCGTTGCTAGGACTAAAAATCATAAATTGAGTTTGTTTCAAGACCAAAAGAAGCATGGAAACTAAACTCTCTTCTTTTGGAGAAGAAATATGTTGTGTAGGTAGAACTGATCATTCTGAAGGTTACTGTATATTTTGCAGCTATATGTTTTCATTGTGATGTTAGAAGCACTGCACTTGGGAGTAAGAAGAAAATATTTCTATAGCTCCACAATTAGGACATGTTTGATTATATCAGTTTAGTCAGGAGTTTGAAATTTGAAAGTTTATAATTGTCAGAGGTGAGGCCTTTTTGTCCTGTTTCCTGTATTTTTTGTCACATTCTGCTCATTTTCATGGATTTTTGTGGTCAAGTATTCAAAAAAAGCTTGGTTTTTTCCCAAGCGCATTCTCCTCTTCTCGATTAACCATATCACGGTTTAAACATATTCTGGAGTTTTACACCCCATGCCACAGCACTGCCAAACACTCATGTATCACCAGGAGCAAGGGCAGAGCAATGAAAACTGGACTGAATGCTGCAACACAAGAAGGTCTGGGTTGGTGCAAGGATTAGGTCTTCAAAATGCATTCTACAGAGAAGAAGCAAAACCAAGTCTTTTAAGTATTTTTTTTTCTTTTTTTTTTCTTTTTTTTTTTCTTTTGTTTCCTTTTGGAATCATAAGAAAATAGAAGTAAAGGTGGTGGTGTGACTTTCCCACAGTTGGAGAAATTTCAAGTGTCTGTATGTTGGGACATGTAGCTCCCATTATAAGGAAACTCTGATAATAGCAACAGCAAAACCTAGAGAACCTGTCAGCTCTCCATGAGAAAACCCCTTACCCGAATAAGGTGGAGCCCAGGTTACAAATTTCCACATTACAAATACTACTGTAAGTGTGCTCTTTGCCTTTGTTGGAGGAAAGGTCTCACCCCCAAGGCCCTGCAGTACAAAGTGCTGATAGGGAATTCTCCTTGTGTCTTCTTGGGGAGAATGCCCAGCTCCTCCGGCAAATTCAGGCAGTCACGCCCCTTCCAAAGCATCTCCTTCTAGTAAGTCCTATGAGGAACAGCTGAGGGAGCTGGGGCCATTTAGCCTGGAGAAAAGGAGGATCACAGGAGACCTTGTCACTCTCTACAACCTGAAAAGATTGTAGCAAGGTGGGGGTTGGTCTCTTTCCCCAGGCAGGACAAGAGACTCCCTCAAGTTTCACTGGGGGATGTTCTGGTTGGACATCAGGACAAGGTGGTCAGGCACTGAAACAGTCTGCCCAGGCAGGTAATGGAGCCACTGTCCCTGGAAGTGTTCAAGAAACAACAGGAATGATTTAGTTGACAAGGTGGTGCCCAGTCAAAGGTTGGGCTGGAGATCTTTTCCAGTCTAAATCATTCCATGATTCTATTCTGCAATTCTTAACGTCAAATCAGTTTCTCACAAACACATCTAAAGTCCTATAATGAGATCAGACAAGCTTAAACACAGCTTATTTTCGAGAAAACAAGATTTATTGTTAACTTTGTTATCTTTTATATGCTGCTAATTGGAATGTGGTATTTAAATAAATCCTCACTTGCTACTGAAGAGTTATTTTATTTGGGTAGAAGTACTAATGCCTCAGAAGGTCCTGTTTTGAAAACATTTACCATTTTCTCCTTTACTTACCAGCCACAGTAAAACTCATCACATAGTTTTTGTTTCTTCCAGCAGCTACACGGAAGTATATCGCAAAGTCAGAGGCTGTAATGTTCCGAAAGACAGTCCTGGAGTTTTCCTGATCAGAGCAATCCACTGGTGTACATACTTTGAAATCTGAACCAAAGCTTTTCTTTCCTGATGAGTTGCACAGAATGACAATATCTACCCAATCTGCTTTAATCCTTTCTCAAATCGCTCGCTGCACTGACTCTCCAATTTTATAAGGGCAAGTAAAAGCAACATTTCCTCCTGGCTTGGTAAACATGGGATTATTTTGTTTCTCAGACACTTCAAAAACACCTGTTGAAAAACACAAAACCCAGCAAAAACCTGCTTATAATTCATTCAAGGGAAGTTTAGTACCGACAATTTCAGTTCGGCAAATATTAATGAAATTGACGTACAGCAGAAAGCTATTGAAATCATTTGAAATGCTGAAAAACATAGTTTATACCTATCTATCACTATATTTTTGTGCAGGTTTAGACAAAACAGTCTTTATGGAACTGTGAGTCTGAGATGACATTGCAAGAAGACTATTTCTGTAAGCTTTGAGTACATGAATGTTCTATTAACAGTTTCAGCAAATATTCAGCAGCATAAATTATGGGGCCAATCTAATTAAACTTGGCCTAATCTTGTTCTTGTTTCACACTAGTTATAATACGAAAATGATTTGATGTGACCCTCAGGACATGCTTTAGTAAATTATGTTAAAAGACATTGCAGCCTAAGAACTGGAATTCTCCCATTCACAAACCTCCCACCACTTAAATAAAAAAATAATTTCTTACCCATTCATACACTCTACTTGGGAAAAATCTGTGTGATAGCCTGTCTGTGGAATGAAAGAAGACTTCCAGACAGATTCAAGACTTCAATCACATAGAAACAATAGACAGATATTAAATAATTTTGACTGAAATCCCTTTGCTCTGAGTTATTGTTTTTAGTAATATAATTTACTATTTACAACCTAAGAAAATAAATGTTTAAAAGTCTGCAATAGAAAGATTGTCAATTTCTCTGACATTCAGAGCCACTTAATTTCTAAAGTCAGCTTTGTAATGCCTGTTTCTCATAAGGTAGGATGAGCAGTGTCATCTTGCTGAAGACTTTAATGTTGGAAAAGATTAATGATCACACTGTTTTCCTTACACTGTAAAAGGATCAGTCTTTCAAGTTCTTCAATGAGATTTTTTAAAATTAGATGTTTTCAGGTAAGAAAGTCACTACTATATATTTTTTATGTGTTTGTCTCTTATCTGTGGCAACAACTGGAAGGTAAGTAGGCTACCTAGGAATAAGTGATTCCATTCATGTTGACTGGATGGAGACTCCACTGTGGGAGTCTGTAACTTCAGAGAGTCTCTCAGTCTCTGTGAAACAGCGAGTGAAAAAGTCTAGCCTGCAATTTTTTATCAATGGAATACAGCACAGAAAAATTACATTCCCTCTGCCTTTGGAGACCAGAAATATGATTAAAACATTGCAATGTAGAAAGACAAAAGAAAGAGTGTCTAATGAGTTTACCTAAAATAATTAATGAAGAACTTGAAGATCCATGTAGACTGCAATCAAGGAGACTGAAAGTTAATGACAGGCAAGGACAGAAGAGAGATAAATTCACTAAATCAAACAGAAGGTACAACACAGTGAAGCTAATTAACTCCTTACACAGCTTGCCAAAGACAGCTAAATTTCTATTACTGAAGTTGACTGCCAAGGCTGGATAATCATTTAAGTTATCATGCAAATTCCAGCAAGAATTTACTCATGGAAGTCTAAGTATTATTCAAATTAGACTGAATGACTGCTATGATGGGACTCTACACTCGCAAAATAGGTTCCTTGCAGTGCAGTCCCTCAAAATTCACTACATTAAATCAGGTAATTTTTTTTTTTTTTTATATCTTGCAGATGCAGATCTGCAGATTCATTCAGATCTGCTGGGGAAGAGAGGTAAATGAACAAGTGATTGAAACCCATCCTCTCCCTGGAACACCATTTTCTTAGAAGTCAGATCCCTTTATCAGATCACCAACTTATAGCAACAGCCTGCTTTACAATAAACCACATATTCTTACCAAAGAAGTCTTTCCCTTCATTGTCCAGTCTTTGCTCTGGTGTTCCACTAGGAACAAGCCCTACTGCTGCCCACATTCCCCTCAGCAGTGTTGCCATCTCTCCATCTTCTCCAGGGCATATCCTTGCTGTCCTAATTGTTTCATTACAATGCCACCCTGAACTCCAGGTATTTCTCCTGTCTAAACATGCTTAATAGGGAATTTTGTGTGTGATGGTGCTACCTCCCAACTTCCAGAGCATTCCCACCTGACCCAAGTGACAGGATCTTATTACAACCAGCCTTCTTCCTTGCTGCTTTGCCATATATTTGCTAGAAAATTGTTCATTACACATATGGTCAACTGGGAACAAAGAGATAAAACATTTTCCACAAAACTGATGAAAATCCCTCCTGTCTTAAAATTTATTAGTTAACTCTTGTGTTATATTTGCCAAGCAATATATCCCAGTTGCTCTATAATATATAATATTACAACATTGCATTATAGTTTAACAGGTACATTACAAAGCTAAGGTTGCCTTGCAAATTCAGTGATGAATTTCCATATAGAAATCTTGATATAACTGTATAATTTGCACATATACAAATAACAAATGTTATGTTAATAGTGAGAATAAGGTACAAACAGCCAAATTAAAATGGAAAGAGTTTGGAGATTGTTGGCTGCTCTACATTCTGTCATAATGATTTTCAAACACAGACATTATGACTTTTTGTTTGTTTGTTTATATATATTTTTTAGTTGAAAGTATGCACCAACATTAATGAATAATGAATTAATGAATAATGTAGATATCTCCCCTTATTACAATATGATACCTTGAACAATTTAAATGATTATATAAGGCATAAACAGTGGCAAATCAGGCCTACATAATTCTAATTAAAACTTCTAAGTACACTAAAATATTCCAGCTTTTGTTTTAAGCAATTGTCCCATTTTATTTTGACAGCAGCACCAGCATAGTTCTTTCATCCTCCTTCTCCTCTGTTCAATCACTTACTTTATTTAGCACCTTTCTAAACACAGTTTCTTTGCTTTCAGCCTGGTATGTGTGGGATGAAAACCTCCCTCTCCAAGAAACCCGTCCACAGGAGAAAAGCACACCCACACACCTTCACCCCTGCACACGCACAGCTCAAGGTGACACGCCACGTGTGAACATTTCAGAAATGCTACATAAAAATTTAGCATCGCATCTGGTAAAAATAGACTCTGCCTTCCTGCTGCCCATTCCAGACACTGCCACTGCTGCCTGCTCTGCCCATGGTCACGTTGTCTTCCTTCCTGAACAGAAAGTAGGACTCAGGATAGCTGCTCCTGAGGCAGCACTCAGGATAGGTCCATAAGCCTCTCCTTGGTAAGGAAGCGCTCATATGCTTGTTATCCTCCACCAAGCTCTTTTGGCAGCATGTCATCTCATCATATTTTGCAGTTGTACCTATGTCTATCTCATATTAGATATTTAAAGGCGAAAAAAATGCAAACTTTCATCTTTTTAAAATATATAATCTTTCAATATTTTTCTTGAAAAGCAGTATCAGGAATATAGAGGTATAGAAGAGTGTAAACAAACTCTCCAGGGTTTAAAAAAATCCAGCAACTAAACAAAAATTCTGCAGCAGAGTAATTGTTGAAGTTGAGAAAATCTTTTGAGGGAATAATAAAATAATGGTATAATTTCTCCCCATCCCCTCCTATCCTAGCTATAAGCACTGAAAAGTCAAAATAACTCTTTTGGGAAAGTTTGGTCACTATTCATTGGTAGAGATTTTCAGACTTCCTCCTACTTTTCTTTTCATGTCACATCCACTTCATTTTGGTTTGGTTTGGTTTGGTTTGGTTGGGGGTTTTGGGGTTGTTGTTTTTTTGTTCTTTTGGTCTACAATAGTTTTTGTTCTTCAGAGGTTGTTTCATACCTTTAGGAAGTAATGCTCTGTATCAGAAATAAATAAAAACTTTAGCAGACTTTTCAAAAGTGCAAAGCTAACTCAGCTCTACAGCAGACAGGTTTCCAGGTCCCACTTGGTTTGCTGAAGCTACATAAAGAAAGACAGTTTTCTTCCTCTGTTGTAATAAGTAGTGACAAAAAAAAATAATTGTACATGAAAAGGAGGCTTAAAATTTTAGGAAGACAAACTTTCTCTGGGGCTCTGCTTTTCACCAAGAAAATCAATTTTCAGAAGAGAAAATATTTTGAGTGACTTCTTCACCCTTCCTGAACAGACTAAATAAGGCATTATGTTTAGCTCCTAAACTGATCGCTTCCAAATGTATTAGCACATAGTGCATTATTTTGTTGAGATTCTAAAAACACAGGTTTGCCACTTTTTTTCATTTTTAATGAGTTACGGGCACTAGTTCTACAATTAAACCAGAAACCAGCGGTACTGCTGGTTTTGAAGAGTGCATTTTACTAATAGCCGCTGTTTGGATCACAAAAGTTAAAATGAAAGTATTTATACTCCTATACCCTTAAAACATCCCTTTATATATATATTAAATTATATTGTGAAAAAGTTAGTGAATCTTTGTGTACAAATTATTAATTCTGCATTATACACTAAACATTTACCACACCATTGTAATTCACCTGCCAATTCCAGTTTGTACATATGCTATTACTCTTTGTTGATTTTTTCTGTTTTAAGCTGAACTTTAGTTGCCTAGAATGCAAGGAAAGGGAGAAGTCAGAGAGGGAGGGAGCAAGAAAGAATATTGTTCTAATAAGAATGAGAAAATCATTCTCTCTTCAGGTACAAATGCTCAGGAACTTCCAGCATGGAGAATTTGGTTGCTGGGGAAGAAGTCATCTGTTAAAAGCATATAATGCACTATGGCAAGATTTACCTGCAGAAAAGTCTTGAAGATCTGAGAGATCAGATTTCCAGACTTTCATCCTGTCCAGGAATTTCATTGGTTCAGGATGAAGAGAATTTTACCAACAGGAGTTCGATGAGCAGACAGGAGTGACACAGGATACTGTGCTCAGCCTTCACCTGCTGTTAATGACCTGTGCTGTCTCACAGTGGATGAAGGGACAGAAATGCTGTGCTGAGACACTGCATGCCACAGCCTGCATGTGTGTGTGGGCATTTGTGCCCAGCTACTCACACCTTCCACAAGGCTCCCCAGGGGCGGGCGGCAGGCAGAGCAGAGGATATCACGGTTTAAGCCACAGAGAAGAAAAAAGGCAGGGGAGAGGGGAAGGGAAGGCGTGTGAAAAATCAAGCTGGATCCTAAGGATGGCTACTGGAACCTGTGTTTCTCAAGAGTGAAAGCCAAGGGTGCCAAGGCAATGGACAGGGTACAAACTCACACTGCCCAGCCCTGGAAGCCATACAACACCCAGGAGTGTAGCATTAGGATACACTATGGGGAATTTGCTGTCTCTCTTCTCAGATCCTTTGTATGGATTGTTTTATAGGCTGAAAATATATTGGAGAAAAGAGAAATACCTAGTTTGTTTCACAATAAGTTGGTTATGCAGCTTGGTACCAGGTAAGAAAACTGAAGAAATCAATACATCACCAGTATTTTTTACCAAAAGTTTTCTTCCCATTTTGTTTTGTCCTTATTAAGTTATAAATTATATTCCTGTCTTATGGGCCAGCTGAAAGAAAGGTTCATCATTAGAAATATAAGCAGCAGCAGCAGATTTTGCAGTTAAGAACATTTCAGACCTTAAATAGTAATCACCTGTTAGTGATTTCCTTTAGAGTATTTGAAAGTTTAAATATCTGAACCTGCAATTTCTTTTATCCTCTGCTTTTCATCTGCCTCTGTTTATTCCATAAGTTAACTTGTATTTCCCCAAATAAAGTATTATTCTGTCTGTCCTAGACAAAACTATCTCCTTAATTGTGAATATTTTAAAGCTGTCACTGTAGGCTTTCTATTTTCCCATGCAATTGCATCCTGTGATGATTTCCAAATTGCATTATCCCAAAATTTCATCCGTCACATTTACAATTTGGAAAACAAAAACAAAGTTACAAATCTCTTGGATCTGGATTAAACTACTGGGTATCACAGCAGATATGTTGGATAGTAGAGATAACACCATACTTTAATTAAATTGAATTTCCAAGTGGTGGCTGCAGTGGCATTAAATTATGGAAGAGTAGCTGAGAAGATGAAGTATTTTTGGCTTATAGAGGTAGCAGAATACTTACCCAAAAAAAAAGTATTTAACCCATTAGATTTCACTTGTGCTCCCTTAGAATTTCCCTATTTGTGTAGGCATAATTGGAATGGTCACCCTCATGCCCTGTTTTCTTGTTTTCAAGGCATTTCTTGTCCATACAATTGCACACCATTTGCTTGTCAGACCAGTGCACTTCCTCACTCACATGTGGGTAGTCATCTTGCTTTCCCATTGCAGCTCCCCTCATCAGTTTGATGACAAGAGTGTTTTTTCCCCTCTATGCTCAGGTGGATCCTGTCTCTTTCTAGCATTCCTTGATCAATGAAAGAGCCTGTGGTGATAAAAGGCAAGATGTTGTTGATACCAGCCGTGCAACTCTGTCTTGGCCCATGGAACTGTGCTCCTCTTCCTGGGATTTTCCCTTCTTCAGCAGAATCAAGAAGACAACACTTAAGCTGCCTGTGTCCTCTAGCACCATGTAGTCATGGCTGATGTTCTCCAGGTCTTTCCTGGACTGATCTTTGGTGGACATGTGAAAAAGCAGCTGGGCAAGCCTCAGCAGTCTCACTGCACCTCCCTAAAGTCTGCCCTGGCAAGCAGCAGATCTCCCCAGAGAGCAGGATGGGGCAGTGGATGAACAGGCAAGAAGTGAGGGTCATCCCCAAACTATCCCAAAACAGATAAAGGTCAGATAACAGCTATACTAGCCAGCTGACACATGTTCATCAAAGCAGTGTTCATGGAACATATAAAACAAGCCTGCTAATTTTATCTTACCTTGGTAAAAGCACAGCAGTCCTTTTGGGTACTGAATGTTACAATTTTTTCCTTAACCTAGCACATTCCAATGCAAACAAAGTAACCAAGAGTACATAATAGCACCATTATTCTTAGTAACTAACTGAACATTCAAAATGGTAGGAATTAAAAAGAAGAAAAGAGAAAAAAAAGAGTAAAAACAACTCTCCAGAGATGTATAAAAGGATCTGGATGCTCTGACTGCTAGCCAAATAAAATTGAAAATGCTATCACATTGTCTGTTTCCAAAAGACAAATTTTCTCAGGTATGTCAACAGAGAGATATATACAAGACAAAGGAGGCATTTTTCTGCTTCATTTAGCAATGGTAAGACCTTAGGTGGACTTCATAGTATTTATCTATGAGAAAATTCAGATGAGAACAAGAACTGATTAACTTTAGAATGGTGAACTGAGAAGAAAAGTTGAAAGAACTGTGTTTGTTTAGTGCAGAGGTATCACAGAAGCATAGAATCATAAATGTCTTGGGTAGGAAGGGACTATAAAGATGGTTTAGTTCCAACCCCCTTGCAATGGGCAGAGAAAATTTCCACTGAAGCAAGCTGCTTAGAGCTCCATCCAGCCTGGCATTGAACATTTCCAGAGATGGGGCATCCACAACTTCTCTGGGCAAAAATATGAAGGATGAAGCTAGTAACATGACACTTTATTTATCTTTTTTTTGAGAGGACTACAATTAATAAAGTCATTATTAACCAAGAGATATCTAGGTTACATATAATGGAAAAAAAATCTCCTTGTAAGGCTGGTTACGTGCTGTGACCTCACAATATGTGTGCAATTCTAACATGGGAATTTCTCAGAGACATTAAGGATCTCCTTCTCCTGCCTCAGAAGGGGATGGATGAGATGAATTTGGAATATCTCTTCCAGCCTGAGTTTTCCACAATTCTGTAATTCCTTTTGATCTGAGATTTTCCTTCAGAAAGGCAGAGGAGATATCTCTTGTACTCCCGGCAGGACTGGTTTGTTTTCTTTCCTTTTAGCGTTTTATACTGAAGGGGCATCCAATCTTTAGTTCATCATAAAAGATAAAAAGTAAGAAAAGCAGCATTTAACAGGTCAATAATCACAGCAGAAGTGTGAAAAAGGTATCTTCACTTGTCTCTATCCTCTTGCTTTCTAATTAGGTGCTGACAATGTGGCTGACACCGTGTAAGATACAGAGATAATTCTGGCTCTGGGGAGCTCAGCATCTAAGAGCCAAAGAATGAAGGTCCCTCAGGATTAGTTCTTGCTTCCATGTGCTTTAAAAGTCTGATAATTTTTCACTGTAGACCTATGAATCACATTCTAAATTGAGACAGAGATAAATAGAAAGCAAGTTATTTCAGGTGAATAGGGACTTGAAAAAAGCTATGCAACGTGCTGTTTTTGGCAGGCAGAAGAGCATTAATATAGAAGTAAGTGCTGAGTGGCATGGATATCATCACACTAGCCAAGAATAGAAAAGCTCTGTCTCTGCTATCAGAGAAGAGGTTGATAACTCTATTTAAAAAACGGGAGTACTTCATGGTACATCTGGCATTTAAATACTCTATTAATGAACTTCCATTCTTATTCAGAGCTCCTAGCAAAACATATCTCCTGAGAAAATGGTCCATTGTCACTGATTGACAGAAACACAAACTTATCCAAGAATTAAAAAAAACAAATCAAAACCCCAAACCTCACAGTTCCCAATTAAAGAACAGAAAAAAAAGGGAAGACCCCATCCCCCAGCCCCCCAAAACCAACCAAAAAACTCCAACAAATTATACAACCCTGAAAAATTCACACTGTGGCTATAAAATTCACTATGAACATCAAAATAATATTTTTTCCATTCTACTGAGACCATAACATGGAAATTTTAAAGTCAAACTAATACTATTTTAACGTGTAACTGAAATGAAATTACTGAGAAAATAAACTGTTTTCCAAACACATAGAAGTTCTTGTTAAAATTAACAGTTCTGAAAGACAAATATACAAAAACAGGACAAAAATATTCCAGGTAATTATAACTTCATTTATTTTCAATGTAAATAAACATTCAACACTGTACTGCCATAAAGGCTAGTTTTAAATTACATAGTTTATATATCCTATTCTTCACTGCTGAAGACTTTCAAGTTTCTATCTAAATGTGTAGCAAAGGCATCGTGCATAATAGATCAGTATCAGTTTATGATCTCTCTAATGATGTTTATTATATTTTATATTTTAAGTTAAATTTGCATTGTAAATTTTCTCATCATCCTTTTCAAGATTTCTGATCCCATTTTAGCTGATTGAGTTCTGCATCACAAAGCTTTTCACAAATTGATTTACTTTGCTTTTAAGACAGTTTTTGCCTACATTCAACCATTTCTGCTTCTGTTAAATTTGAAATAATCAACATTCTAATTACATTTCGACAAAAACTTTAAAACACTTAATTCAGAGACTACTGCATTTTGAAGCAATGCAGCCTAGAGAGCTAACTATTAATAAGGCCAAGCGGTTTTGGAAGGATATGTGAAGCATATGAAGCCAGATGAACTTATCAGTACTTCTCAGTGCAGCATGACTCAGAGGATAGTTTGTGGTTGTGTAGGAGGCATTAATACGGTGGTCTGGAAACGGGAAAATTATTGCACTGAACAGCAGCTGACAAAGAAATTCTTCATGCTTTCATAAGGGCAAGACAGAAAAGGGTAAGATTATCATTATGGGCAATAACAATAGAAAGTTCTAACTGAGTAGTCATGGTACATCATGTATCATCACAGATATGAGAGTGCAATAGGAAGAAAGTTTTGTGTAGTGTCTGTACAGGGAGCCTAAAATATATCCATTGAATTCAACACAGCTCTGGAGCTGGAATGCATCTTGCATGTAAATTATCATTAAATTATTTTGCCAGCTTGGGAACAAGACAGGAATACACTTCAAAATTGAGAAGTCTTAAGTTCTAGGTGTACAGATAATAATGAAAATCATGTTTTTAACCCAATATTTGTCTGGTGATCTTGTCTTAACTTTTCTGTTTATATACCCTCATTATAATGCTCCATTGAGTAAAGTATTGCTGAAAAACAACAGACTAAGAACTTAAGCAGATATGTGGATGAAATGACAAAACCTGAATTTCCTGGTCAGAATAATTCCTTAAACTCTTTTTCTGTAAATTGATACTTTATTCATGCTTTAAAAAAATCCCGTCACAGATGAGTAACTCTTGTACTGATGGCTTCAATGGAACAGAAAAGAATCAAAGGACTGAAGACAGGTCTGGAAAAGGGTGAAGTAAACAAATGTATCCATACTTCATGTGGCCAAAGGTAAACAAATACCCAGACTAACCAGAAAAAGGCAATGCACATCATATGAAGAAAAAAGGAATTTTCCCAATACCTCTTCCAACATCTTTATAAATTAATTAAATTTTTCCTTTCAATGTGCTAAAAACTAGAAAATTATCCTTTCTCTGTATACATTTCTTTGCAAAAGTTAATAGTTTAAAAAAAAAGAAAGAAGGATTGCAGGAATACCTGCTGCTGCTTTGTTGCTGTTAGATACATGGCTGGCAATTGGTGAAATGTCACAGTTGTTGAATGTGATTTGAGTGGTCACCTGGGATGAAAAGTACAAGATGCACCTCCATACAGCCCTGTCCAATGGACTGTCCCAGTGCACCACTCTCTCTACACCCTTTGAAATTAAAGTTTCTACACCTGCAGTTTCAAATACCTTTTCTTCCAGGCAGTAAGTGCATGAATTAACATCTTTCCAATGATCAATGATTCCTGTGTGACATCTCCAATTCTAATGCTTCTTCTATTAGTAGTGACTTCAATCTCTGCTACTCACATTTTATACTGAGCTTAAACTCAGTCTTCAGACATACATCTCTAAGCATTGTACATAAGAAACCACTAAACTGCTCATTAAGAATGATGGAATAAAGATACTGACTATTCTTACATAATCAGTGTATCTTAGAAAATATGTAAAGAATTTTTCTCTGAAAGTATGAGTTTTGTCTGCTTAGTGTAGAAGGACTTGTGACTCATAAAATGTGGGAACATTGAGGATAAAAAAAAGTCCCTTGAGTTCAGTTCTGAAAACTGTTGGATATATACTCACTCTGCAAGAAGAAAAAAAAAGGAAACTTCAAATTCACCCAGCTGGCAAGTATCTTCCTGTGGGATAACTAGAGTGTTCTTTACCCATACATTCATGTGCAAAAGAGGCAGCATGAACTCTCAAGTTCTTCGCAATTATGGTGCAGGATTTCAGCACTGCATCCATGTGTAAGAATATCCTGTAGCTACATAACATGAGAAGTTTCTGATATAACATCCTGAATATTATTTCTTTTCTGTCAGTCTGTTTCAGTAACTGTTTCAGTCACTGTCCATAAAGAAAGCATGGATAATATTGTGCAGACTGCAAGAGTTCTCTCTTACCTATTTCACAAATGCCATAGGAAGCCTTCAGCCAAAATTCATGGCAAAAGGAACAATATATGAGATTCTGGATCTAATGACATTGCTGTCACCATTAAACACTCCTTGAAATCTTTACTCATTAAGCATCAGCAGTCAAGCATTCAAACTAGGCCAATCAGAATCGCACCAAATTTACTCACTTCGTATTCGTACTTTTAAAAATTACAAAGAGCACATGGGAAAGCAAAATCAGACTCACAACCTCTATTGATTACCAGGAATGAAGCATTAGAGCAACTTTGAACAGACTGAGTGCAGAAATATTCATTGTTTTGCAAGACAGCAAAAGTTAATCCAAGATACTTTATTCAAATTTATGTAAATGCCAGCAGATATGATTGACATGTGAAGAACATTTCACATTTAGTCTAGTTAAGAAATCTCCATCATGAGCATAATGCCATATGGCTTTATTTCCATTTATTTCTGTTATTTCCTTTCAATGGAAATTTTGAAAGCCAATCATATATTCTATATCTATATTCTGCTGTCAGCTTTCATTGAAGTATGCACTGCAGATTCCTCAATGGCATAGTTACCTGCTTAAGTTGGTGCAGGAACATTTCTGTGTCCAACAGTAGAAGGTCATTACAGATAAATCCTGACAATTTTCAATGCCTTGGTAGCATGATTTAAATTATAAATTTTGATTGACACAAGAACCTTAATAATACCTACTTAGCTTCACTGTGCCAATTCACAGAGCAAGCTTAAGTTTCATTTTGAATATATGTGTCCACAAAGTTGCATGTTTTTACAGGCAAACAGTTCACAACTTTAGCTTAGCCAGTCAATACTTAAAACTAAAAGCATGAATTACAAAGCATTAGACACCATACAAATCACAAGAAAAAAAATTAGTCCATTAAATTTTTGTTGATTAACTGTTATAAACAGAAGAAATGGATTTTGCAGTGAGTTGTTTATTTGTCTGGGGGACTGTAGATAAATTGATGCCTTTAGAAAAGTAATGTCTATTGGGAATCAATAACTTATAAATCCTAACAAAAAAGCCCACACTATAATTGGAAAAAACTTTAATTACCTATAAAATGATCGTTCTAGTATGTTGGCCAGATTTCTTTATTCCATCAGAAAAATATACCTTAAAAAGCACTTAATATACCAGGACCTTAATTATTTTTTACGTTAATCTTTTAGAACAAGATCCATAGATAGTAAAATATGAGACTAACACTCAACTTTCTCAACACTCTTACCCTGGTGCAGAAAAAAAGCCACTTTAAAGCTGAACATCAATGTCCTAATTTTACAGTTTGGAAGACAAGAAAAAACATACATCTGGTGTCAGCAGCAAGCTAAAATAGGCTTCATTGATGTGAATTTGAAGTTTACTGTTTATTTAATCACAGCAACATGGCATTCAGGAGTTAAAATACTTGGTACTGACAAAGGTGCTGGTAAAGTAAGATAAAGCCTGACTGACAACAGTTCTACTATAATTACTTCATAAATAAATACCTTCTCTAGATTCTGGCTTTAATAACATATTTAATTTGCAGTGTAGATTGAACCTCTAATATTTATCTTCACAGGTGATACACTTCATTCTCTTCAGATCAGCTTTTATAAAGACCATGTTTATACATATCTACCAGGAACTGAACAGGATTGTTCTCAGAAGTCTTGATTCTTAAGTGGAAAAGGATTAATTTCTATTCAAAATTATTATCTCCCTTTGTAGCTGATTTAAATAGACATACTTGAAACATGAGGGGTTTGCTGTTTATTAAGGTTTCATTTTTAGTGTGCTCAAACCAAGACAGAAATCCCACACACTGAGAACATTGAACCCTACAGAATCATTTAAAAAACTTACCTCTGATACCAAATACACTTTTTGTGTGGTTTACAGGGCACTCAAACCTGTAAGGTGATGGCCTAATAGAGGTGTGGGAGTGAAGAGGAACATCCCACAGGAAGGTGACTGCCTTGTTTCTTGCATCATTTCAGATTAACTCTAGCAGAGACATCCAGGAACAAACAGCTGGTATCAGTGCTGCCTTGGCCAGAAAAAGAAAATAACTGAACGAGCTTCCAGGTCTCTATGCATCTAACTTTTAGAATTTTATAGAAAATGAAACCACTGTGAATAAGGGCTTTGCATAGCCAGACATCAGGTGGGACTGTACCAAATAAGAGATCTGTTTTGCCTGTCTTTCAAATGGTAGGAACAGAAATTTCCCTCAATCTTTTATTTCCTAGCTGGGAAATGCAATCAAATGTTGACTGGCATCTATTTTCACTCTGGAGAATGGGAAAAAGGAGTATAATCTTTCTACACTGAGACTAACAAACCAACAAAACAATAAGACCAACTGCTTATCTTTTGCAGGCTATTCTGTCGTGCGTACATAATGATTCTTCTGAGTCTTCAGGTTTCAGTTGACCCATGTTGAATAGGCATGCATAGAAAATTACTAGAAAAGAGCTCTTTCTCCTCTTAGTCATAGGGCTGAAAGGGAAACCAGATTGGATGAGTGGTCAGGTAATTGCAGAGTTTTTGGAAAGTACATGGACAGCTACAGAGAAAATACATGGGCATAGCTAGATCCTTTTCTCTCCTTCTTCCCTTTTCCGTTTCTAAAAAAAGTTTCCTTTTAAAGAAAAAGTTGCAATGCCAGATGCTCCGTGAATTGGGATAGATTTCTGTCTTGCATACATCTGAAATTTAAAAATCAATGAGCTATTTGATGACCTGAGTAATTTCTATTACTCTGACTGAGTAATTTTTATTCCCTTTTCCAAAATTCCATCTGGGTTAGTTACAATGGAGAAAATATTAGTTATAATAGAGACCATAATCTTCCAAAGTGCTCTTGATGAAGGATAAGGACTTGTCCCTATTTTCAAAACAAATTCTTCTATTGTATTTGTCTTTGGCACGTATGCCATAGACTGGATGAAAGACAGCTCTATTTTCCTTATTAGCTACATTAAGTTTCATCCAGGATGTCTGGATTATCACAGCTTTTTTTCTTTTTTTTATATATGCACTGCCATTTCACTTTCTCAGTAAGCTTTGCAGATGAATCTGCAAACTATGCTTCCATATTGGCTAAAGCACACACAGAAATTCAGTTTCAGTATTAACACAACTGAAAATTAAATTCATGGAGAAACCTAGAAAAACCTTTGTTAGCACTACAAGTAAAACACTGCAAAAATGTTTGCTGGATAAAACCCCCAAACCTACAAATTATTATTACTTATAATTTGTGAATGTCACCGAGCTGTTAAAATTTGTCCAAGCCCCACTTGTGAATTGTGATCTGTTGTGATGTGACAAAAAACTGAAAGACACTAACTAGGAATAAGAAAGCAACCTTGCTTTCACAAAGCTGGAGGCCAGCAATAAAATAAACTGTGTGGTCCCTCTCAAAGAACATGGAATCAGTGACTACAGTGTGACATGATTTTATTCAATCTCTGCACATCATGTGCCCCCCTAACACCATGTGCTTTTTACTTCCACATTCTGAGAAAACTTACTTCACATCAAATTGAAGGCCTCAGTGCAGTTGTTTCAGAAATTGTCTAAATTCCCACCAAAATCAATGTCAGAATAAAGTTTTCATTACTAATGGATCTATAGCAATATTTATGGATACTATAATAACTGATAAAGCAGGGATCTTCAGGCTTCATCACCAGAAGAAAACAGAATTTTTCCATGCTATGTATCCAAAATGAACTGGTTTTTTTCAGACACTGCAATTCAACATTTATCTATTATTCAGGGAGTAAAAAATCTAAAAAGAAGATAAGATAGTTTCTATAGATCATAAGTCTGTTACTAGTTATAAAAAGTAACACCTTAAGATCTGAGGATGTATTTGTGATAATATGTCATGAGGTACTATTTTGGGATCAAAATTATGCAGCTTGAAGATTCTTCTCCAAAGGTGTAAGAATCCTGAGTATTCATGACTCATGTTGAAATTTGTCAAAACAAACCTCACTCTTACATTTTTAATGGATTTTTCTTGGGACAACTGCAAGCATTTTTGCACTTTGGCAAGGCATATTTTTATGGTTTGCTTGAAATTGGAACAATATGACTAATTTGAAGTCAAAAGTAAGCTTGAATCAGTCCATTAAAACTCTCTAATGAATACATAAGTGTAATTTGAACAAAAGCTGACAATAGAAGTTAATATTTCAGGTGAGTAATAGCTTGCCCAAGCTTGAGCAGGACTCGGCATCAGAGCTGCTTAAAACACCTTCCGCAATGCAACAACCTGACTGGAAATCAGAATATGCATATATTTATCTGCATAACACTAGGCATCTTTAAGGATAATACAAAATACAGGTTCTTTCCAACCTAAATGATTCTAGGATTTTCTGTTTCCAATGACTCCATTTCCCCACTGTAGTTCCACATTGTTACAGTTACACTTATTTCTACTTTACCTTACCAACAAACAGAATCCACCAAATGATGAATAAAGAAAGTCTACTCTATACAGATTTTTAACTCAAAAAGCTGTACTACCTAAATATGCCTACTTTTAGAAACTAATAAAAGCTAATATACTTGTAAAATTATATTAATAATAATGTCTCTTTTTGTCAAAATTTAGAAAACCTTATAAAGGTTACTCTTCACAATCTCTTTAAGCTGACATGATTCTTGTGTTCCTGTAATCTACAACAATTTTCACAGAAATGTCAATTATTTTATTAATTTTCTTCTTATGGAGAGTGACTGTGAGAAAGAAGAAATCTGAGATTCATTGTGAGATGTCAATAAACTTTGAATTTTTTTTCCCCTTTTTCTTTCCTTGTGATTTTTTTTGCTTTTACAAGTGATTTCCTATTTTTTCTTGCACGGAAAATCATGTTCACAGTTGTAGGTAAGTGCAATTGTTGCAGATACTGTATTCCCCTAAACAGGATTGTTTTGTTTTTTTTTGTTTTATGAGGAAGTTGTGTACTTTGAATTCATGGAATCATAGAATCACAGAATCATACAATGGTTTGGGCTGGAAAGGAGCTCACAGACCATCTGGTTCCAACCTGCTTGCCATGGGCAGGGATGCCTTCCACTATACCAGGTTGCTCAGAGCCCCATCAGACCTGACTTTGAAAGCTTACAGGGATGGGACATCCACAGCTTTTCAGGGAAATCTACTCCTGTGCCTCACCACACTCACAGATTCACCACATATATTATAAATAAAAAAAAAATCTTAAAATGTAGAAAAATATTTTATGCAAAATGTTTTCTTAAAAGCTCGAGCTTAGTTTTCCAATTTGTTTTTAATGCAACTGTGTCCTCATCAAAATTGTTATTGGCTTTGTTTCTTCATTTGTGTATTGTTTTTATTTGTTACTTCAATATTCTGGGAATTTCCTCAAGTACTGGAACTTCATTGAAGTGCAGGCTTTGAGGATTAATGAAGACTTAAAACAGGATACAGTTTTCCTAAGCAGCTTCGTATTTACTAAGAGTATTACTTACATATATTTTAATTGAGCAATTGAAATTGTCATAGACAATCCAAAATCTGGATTCACAAGGTACACCTGGATAGCCAGTAGTCCATCTGAGGCTCTGTATAAAATTCTAAATGGAAGACAATTGACCTGGAGACTGAGCCTCATTTTATTTGCATGACAAAGTTATCTTTTCAAACAGATAAAAAGATTAACTTACACTTAGCTTGTCTCAGGAAACATAAAAGCATTACTGATAAGAAAAGTAGGAAATGAGAATCTTCAGATATTATACTGCAGATTTTGTATTTGAAAGGATTTATGAGTCAAATTGGTCAGATTCTTGGATGCTCTGTGGCATTACAGCCTTTAAATCTGCTACATTGGAATTATGTGGATCCCACATTTAAATCTGTAACCTTCTGGCTAGCAGTTTGCCAATTGTAGTTGCAGAAGAGGCAAAAAAGAGTACATCTCTAACTTGAAATATTATTCTTTATGCAATAATATATGTGCATATAGTAGTTTACAGATGAGTGGTGTTCCACAAAATCTAAAGTGGAATGAAAAATATAAACATATGTTAATTTCTTTACTATTATTAAAAATGAATTTTTTCACACATCTGTTTTCTCAAACTAAAGCTAAGATACATTCAGGAAGTCTCCAAAATGAAGACATAGTCCCTTAAATGAAAATGATTCTTCACTTATCTGTCTGTATAGAAAAATTGCAATTTTATTGCTCTGAATTTCTTGCTCATTTCTCTCCATCTGGCATTGAAAGAAAAACAGAAGTTAAGAAATAAATTTCTAACCTCTTATGATGACTAAGTATTGATGATATGTTGATGTCTAAGGACATTTATTTGCTCTACAACAGAAAAAATTACTACAAATGGCAAGAATTCTTGGGCAGGTGGCCCCAAGGACAGGAGCACTCATCATATGTGCTAAAAAAATAGCCTGTAACCAGGCCATTACTGGTCTCCCCCTAAAGGCTGCAATTGAAGTCCCCTCTGGACACCAGTACAAGCCCCCTAGAGATACAAGGGCAACATGTCTTCAAGCCATAAATCAGAAAGCCGTAGGCTCTGTAAAAGTTGATTTCACTTGTATAATTTGAAGGCAGACACATAAAACATCATATTTTTACAGAAGATGTAACCGATGAAAATAAATATTTACCATCTCCACACTATCCACATGCGCAGTGGACATCCTGGAGCAGGTAATGAAAGGAAACACCCCTTACAGCAGCTCCCTCACAGCCTCTCCTCATTTCTCCCTTGCGTCTAACCCTCTTTTTTCCCTACCCTACCCGCACTGGAAGGCTGGGAAATCCATGTAACTCTGACCGTTCATGGATACAAGACTCCCAACAGCAGCAGCAGCAGCACATCTCACAGTCACTCCATCCACCACTTGAGCAGTTCTTTGGTCTCTGCCTCTCCATTTCTCTGTCCATCCTTCCCCACAGCCTAGCTCTTCTTTCCTTGTTATCCCACATTCTTTGAACCCCAAAGTAAAGGGAGGGAACACTCACAAACAAGCCATATTTAACTAAAGTAATTGTCTAAATGCCAATTACAGTTTGACAACCAAAGCAGCACAGTGGAATTTTCCAGCTTATAGTAAAACTGATGTGGTTCAAAAGAAAAAAAAAAAAAAAGAGGAATAACAAAAAAGATTGCGCAGCAAACACAATGCAGATCTACGGCTTGCATTTTAATCATGAGTTGAACATACATCTTCAGAGACCCTGGGTGAGTCACTTCATTTCCTAGTGCATTAATTTCCCGAAGTCCAATACATAGATAATATGTAATGAATGTTGCTGTTTCAAAGCATGTCACAATAATCTCTGTAATGAGGTTTTTAATAGAAATTGCTATAAAACTCTGAAGAATAAGACACACATACAGGGCCAGCAAATATGCTAATGCCCTTTTTAATGATTCATTAGTATTTAAGATTTAACAGATAGGCCTGTAGCAATAATGCAGAAAGAGTGGCAAATATTTTTGCAGAAGGCTGTTACCACCAGAAAGAAAGGCCTTGAATGTGGCAGTGGCAGTGAAGCAGGAGACAACCAGGAGGGGAGCCACCCCAGGTACTACTCCTTTACCTGCAAAGATGAACAACTGGAAAATGGCCAGGCCAAAAAGGCTTTTTTGTTTCAATGACTTTTCAGTGAAGGTAATGAAGCAAGTGGGCTGAGAGGAGGGAGGCTTCAGCAGTTTCACATCTGCTGTGAGCACCCCTGTAGATCAGCTCTAACCCTGTAGAAGTCTGGTTAACTAATCCAGAACAAAAGTTCAGTGCCAAGGGGTGCCCTTGCTCTCTGGATGAGGATCCACCATCAAGAAAAATGTCTCCTTTTCCATGCACCATTCTATGTTTCTTTAAGTGGGATGGCTGAGCAGCACAATAAAGGCACAATAATTCAATTTGCTTTTTCCTATTCTGCATCTAATTTAATTGAACAACCAAGCACCCCAAACAGGATTAATCTATAAGCATGCCTTATTCAGTAACATAAGGGATAGGATTCTCCAGTACATATTCTTTAACCTCAAAGGAGAAGTTAAATGGACATTAAACATACCCACAGAGAGAAAGAAAATATTTGTAAATTAAGTGTAGTCACATTTTGGGGATATCTTGATAAAGATGATCCAGAAAGGGAAAAGAATTTGAATCTAAAAGGCTTTCCCAAATGTAGAAAATTAAAGAAAAGATAATCTACCTGCTCAAGTTCTTGATAATTTTATATTCTTAAACATACTGGTCTGCAAGAGGTAACATATAAATTGTAGGTTTATGATAACACGTTTCAACCAAAAAAAAGAAAATTTTTGCAAGAGGATATAAATTCAGGGGTCTTAAATAAATGACAATGTTTCTGCATTTTTGGAACTGGAAAATTACTTATATTTTTGGCTATACATCCTAACATAACACTGAATACCTAAATGTGTCAGCGTTGTGGCTTAGGAGTGTATCCTCCAATTTAGTGTTGATTCCTCCTCCCCTGCATTGGGCTGGAGAGGAGAATTGGAAACACGAAAGGTAAAAATCACGGGTTGAGATAAGAATAGTTTACTGGAAACAGCAATGAAATAAGAAAGCAAGCAGTAGCAGTAACAATATTAATAGCAAAAGTGTACAAGAGAGGTGAGCAATTCACATGCAAACACTCACCTTTACACCTCCTCCTAGGTCTGAGGTAACACTCAGACAAGAGCAGCACCTTTATCTTATCTTGAGTTCCTATCACAGCAGCATAACTTACAGTCTGAGCTCCAGGAATATCCCTGGAGGGATATTCAGGGGGTGTGGTTTGGTGGGTGCAGGTGCCAACAGTCCCTCACAACACTGTGAGGGCTGCTGTGGAAACTCCATCTCAGCCAGACCCAATGCACCTGGAGATGGTGGGAGACCCACCTGCCAATGGGAAGTGGGGAATGGATTCCTTGATTTCCTTTGCTTGCATATGCAGCTTTTGCTTTTCCTATTAAACTCTCTTATCTCAATCCATGAGTTTTCTAGCTTTCTACCCTTCCAATTCTCTCCCTGATCCCACTGGCTGGGGAGTGAGCAAGTGGTTGTGTGGGGATGAGCTCCCGGATGGGGTTAAGCTATTGCACTGTGGTGTTAAGGTTCGATGGCACCAAGAGAAGAGTATTGTCACAGCTTTTTCAGGGAGATTATATGTGTGTAATGGGAGTCATCTGAACCTGTAAAAGGTACAATGTGACAGATGGCTAATGGTGAGATGCACTAATGGTATAAACCTCTGAATTGAGCAGTGGAAGAAGCACCTCTGCTGAGCAATTTTTGAACACCATGAAGCACTACTGCTACCAGTTCTCAAGTGAAAGGTGTGTTGGTAGGTGATAAGAAAGTTTGTGGAATTTTCAAGTTCAATGTGTAAGTAGCATTCCTTTGATGTGTTCATGGCAGGAGTGTCTGCCTGTGAAGACTTGACAAACTTGAGGGAAGTTTGTGTGTCTGTGCGTGAAGGGGAAACCCTTAAAGCAGCCATTCGGAGTATTCCTCTGCATTTAAATAAAACAAAAGAGAAAAATAGGATGGAAAAGTGAAGATACTTGTGAAGACAATTAAAAAAGCCAAGTTGACCTACTTAGAAAAGGGAGAGAAAACCCCAACAAATAAACCAAATAAAATATCCATTTAATTTATTTTGTTTATGTTTTTATTTACATGATTGCTTAATTATAAAAATTATCACCATGCATATTTTTTTTAAGCCTTTTCTGTTCAGTGATCTTGGCTGTAAATGTCTGCTACTGATTAGGACAATCAGGTATCAGAAATTTCCTTAGAAATGTATTATGAATTCTTCTATTTTTATAAGAAGAAGATAGTACCGGATTTGCATTCAAAATTTGTTGACAATTAGTCTATGCATTTCCATCAAGTAATAACATGGAAAAAAACCCATTTGAAATATATGAAAAAACTCAGTTCACAAAGGCAAGTAGTAGAGTACATTTGGGTCTCTAAAAATTTAATGTTTTAATACTGCATAGTTGACTATGTTTATATCTTTCAGTTAAATTTTTGTATTCCTGATGAAATCTCAGATTCTGTTAGTTTGCAAAATGTGATGCTTTTTGCTGAAACATGAAAGTTTCATTTTAGTGAAAGAAAACTCAAAGCAGAAAGGCTTCAAGGTTCTCACAGAAATCTGGTTTGGGGACAGGAAATGGAACTTTCTGCTTCAGAGCACAGCCATTCTCATACACCTATTATTTTTCCTGAATTATCTTTTTCTTAGTTCAACTCTACTTTTTATGTCCATCATGCTGTTAAAAAAACCCTGCTAAAAGTCTGTTTAAGGAAATGAATGTTACTGGACTTTTTTCTCTTTCTGGCAGAGGCTTACAGAGCTGTTTCCTAAACAATGCCCTCAAATACAGCCTGGATGTGAAAACTTCCTGCAGAGGCAGTTCACTTAAGGTTGAGGCTATCCTTAATTATAGGATGTTGTCAGCTCAGAAATTTCTCCAAGAAAGACCTCTAACTTTTATAAGGCAAAGAAGCTTATGAGTTTTTAAATGGCCTTCAAAATCCAGGCAGAAAGTTAAAGAGAGCAAACAATGCATCTTTCCTGTATGGCATCCTTAACCCTTTTTTGTTGATGCATCCAGGACCTGACTCAGGTTACCTTTCTAGCAAAGAAAGTTATCTCATGCATCTCTTCTTCTTAAGCCCTTTTTGTGGACCTTTATCGGGGAAAAAGCTTGGTAAACAGCAAAGTGACAGTTAATCATTTTCTGATAATGCACATCTCTCCTACAAGAGCAGCTCAAGCAGACAATGCTATCTAAAATCTCCCCTCTAGACACACAAACACACACAAAAAGAGAACACCAAAAGCAAAGAAGACCACCCTGAACAAATGCCTTGGCAGAATGCATGGCCACTTCTTTTTTTTTCCACTTTTTGATCTTGGACTGGCTTTAAATGTTGGAAGAGGTACAAAACCAACCACTCAAACTGCCCCTTGAAAGAAGCATTCTTCAGAACAAACAAGTGAACTCTTCCCCTAAAACTGCCCTGCTCATAGATATTCAACAGAAAAACGTTTTCTAGCAAACTTTTGAATGAATCATGAACTAAATGCTGCCCACTCTAAACCTTGGAAAGGGTTGAAGAATGACACAGTATGCAAAATTAACTACTTCCTATCAAATCTTTACATGTGTAATGAAATGAAAGAATAACAAAAATCTAAAGAAAAAATTAAAATTCTGTTCTACAGTAATGAATTAAACTGGATTTTTTGGCATTAGTTTGGGCTTTTTTTTACCTTTCCACCCCAAATACACTGCTACATAACAATCCCCAGGTAAAAATCCCTTTCCTACCAAAATTCAGAAGAGATATTTCTTATGCATGTTGCTGTTTTGCACAACTTCATTTGTTTAGGCAAAGACAAACAAAACAGTAGAGCTTTTACAAGAAAGGTATCACAGTCAACTGTGAATAAACGGAGCCAAGGAATATCTGCTGCAATCATTTGTTTTAGTAGACATAGCATAATCGCGCCATAAACTCCTGCCTGATCCACTGCAACATATTACATTTATTTTATGCTAATGTAGTTCCAAAGAAATCAATGGTATTTATACTGACATAAAGCTGTGGTGAGTCATATTCTCAATTAATGTCTTCAGTTTGAGAAGGAATATCAGAGATTTTTCTTGATTTTCCAAAACTTAGCCTGTAATTTTGTTCACTGATTTCTGAGAAGCTGAAAGTTTAAATACATCTATATGGCTTCAGAGCATCCCTTGAAAAATCATCACAAGTTATTTTGGGCAGATTTAACTTTTAAATTGAATTATTGTGACTGCATAGATCTTTTGTTTCATTGATATATCCATAACAAGAGGCACTGATCTCTGAAGGATTTTTTTAAACTACATGTGTGATCCACAGGAATCATAAAATGCCTCTGGAGTAGCATATCTGCCCAAAAAAAGGCTTATCAACTATCCCAACATAACTATCCTAACATATTGATACTGCCATCAGTCAAATATATAATGTTCTTATTTTGATTGAATTCAACTCCTCTTAGTTGAAATAATGAGTGAAGCCCGTCAGTTTAAATACAACACATACGACTTCTAGAGACTAAGCCAAACAAAGAGTGGCAGAGAGAGCTGGGGTTGTTTAGCCTGGAGAAAAAGAGGCTCAGGGGAGACCTTGTCACTCTACAACTCCTTGAAAGGAGGGTGGGGATCAAGTGGGGATCAGCCTCTTCTCCCAGGCAGCCAGCGACAGGATCAAAGGACATGGCCTCAAACTGCACCAGGGGAGGTTCATGTTGGATATCAGGAAGAATTTCTTCATGGAAAAGCTTGTTAAGGATTGGAACAGACTGTCCAGGGAGGTGGTGGAGTCACCATCTCTGGAAGAGTAAGAACTGGCTGGACATGGCACTTACTGCCATGGTCTAATTGACAGGGTGGTAAATGGTCTGAGGTTGGATTTGATGATTTGGAGATATTCTCCAGCTTAAATGATTCTGTGATTCTGAACCACTCAAAGTGGAAAAATTGCGGATATTTCTTTTTGTACAATTTTGTATTTCTATCTTTAGTGGTTTTTCTTCGTTATTTTTGTTAAAGAGTTTTTTTTAAAAGGTAGTGGTCTGAATTTATGACCTGTGAGTGTTCAAAGGCTTACCAGAATAATCTGATGCATTAGGCAGAAAGGAATTTAAACAGATAATCTGAGGTAAACCTTGCGGGGATAATTTTAGAGTTGATTGATTGAATTTAGGTTGATCAGAAATAACCAGAGATCTTGACTTAGTAGGCAGTTAATTCCTAAAGATCTAATAGGAGTGGGATCTTCATGCATATGGTGGACTGTTACACACACAGATTCAGTTTTTGGGTTATTCACACTAACACCCTGGATTCAGAGGTCCAAGATCAAAATTGCATTTTTCAGCTTACTTGCATTAGTGTTTGTATCCACTGCAAACCATATTTATTTTGTAATGGGAAACACGGCTATATAGAATTACTATTTTGTTTTATTATTTTTCAAAACATAAAATGAAAGATACACTGTATTGTTATTACGTTACTATACTTTATATTACTGTATTATTATTATTGTTATCCCTGGATCTCTGGGATTGAAAGCTTTGTGTGCTGTTTTTTGTTGTTTCTGTTGTGGATAACAGTAAATGATATTTCCTGGACGTTATTTCTCAGTCTCAGTGGACTTTTTTTACACAACTGTATCAACTGCATTTTTTACCGAGCCTGAGACAAATATATATGTGTCCCCCTTTCATTTAAGCAGAAATTCTATTGCTTCAAATACATACATATAAAATAATATACAGAAGATGGCTGCTGAATGAATTCTTCAAACGGTGAATAAATTCTTCTGAGAACAAAGATACAATTTTATGGCTTTGCAATATTAGTCATTCTTTGTACAGGATGGGTAGCATTACAAGCATCTTAAACAGTTCTCAGTTTGCTTTTCTGAGAAGATTTTGACAGTGTTAATTACTTCTGCTAACAGAAATTTCTGACACTTACATGACCTTCTGCTGCATATGAAAAAGGCTGTCATGTTTGGTGTACTGATGTATGCAAGGAAAATCCCAGGAACTGAAATTAAATGAAATTAAAAAAATCTTAACATTACCAAGTAAGAATTTCCTATGACTTCACCAAAACATAGATTATAGCTCTGGTGGGGGAGGGGAGATTTCTATAAGAAATGAACTCCTTCGGAATGCAGCAATAACAGGCACTGATGGCAAGAGAGAACAAAAGCACAGGAATCTCCCCGCTGCTCTGTGAGGAGCCAGCCTGACCCGATGTTTCCTTCATGTATGAGAAGGTGAACACACACATAGAAGTAACCTCTTTGTGGTGGGTTTGTAAGAGTGTCACTATTAATAATGTTACTCTGGTATTAAAAAAAAACTCCTACTTTAACCTTCTGTAGCCATTCTAGCATAAAAAGATGTTCAAGTGGTTGGCACAAAATTGCCATTCTTAGATTAAGAGCCAACAAAAGTTTCTAGAACAACAATGGAACATCTCTTAGGTTGTTGCTAAACACAAAAAAAAAGGCAAAAAAGATTAAATAATTGAAATTCAAATAAACAATGATGGCACAGAGAGCTGCTGTGTTCACAGGTGTTTATAGCTATGATCCTTTGAACTGATTTTCTACAGTATCAGTATTTTACCTGTTTTAACATTTTTTTTCTCTCTTTCTCTCTCTTACTCCATCTTTTTTATTTCTTTAAATGTTCAGTTGTAGTTACATTTCAAACCCTTAGTTTAGCACTTACCACCTACCACTCCTTCCAAGTGGCCATTTTGTCTCTAACTGAAAATAAAGTCATTCCAGCATGTTGGAGAGAAAGCATAGAACATTTTTGAGAATCATATAAAAAAGTGTGTAGGCTGTTAAGGATCTTCCTTCTAATACATTATGGCAAATACACTCCCAGCACAGGATAAGGAGATTTATTACCATTAAAAGGTATTTCAGTTCAGAGAGAGAATAAAATAATCCACCCCAAAGAGCTGTGTTCTGGGTGATTACATTTTGACCTCAATTCCTCCTACATTCCCTAGTGACTTTGTCCATACAATAATGTTTCCCCTGCTGGGCCCTAGTCCAACACCACCTAAAATTAGATTTTTCTATCGATTTTTTTATGGTCATTTGCTTCTTAAAATCAGTTGTTGCTACTTCCAAAAAAAAATTTCCATGCTTGCTGTTGTCATATTTTGAAAAGCATATTGGAGAAATTTCACAACGTTAAACTACGTGTTTAACCACACAGAGATTCAGCAATACTCATAGAAGAATACAAATCCTTATAATCCATTGCTGTGCTACAATTTTTTTTCTCATTTTATTTTTACAGGATGCAAACTTCCTGTTGCTAAGAAAGTTAGTTTTAAAAACAGTATTTAAAGGTATTGTTGTGACTCCTCAATCATATTGCCCTATAAAACTGTATAAAAATATTTGCTTTATTTAAAATGGAGAGGGAGGATTGCTGTCATTATATGATAAATGCAATAAATGGAAACAATACAATGGCAAATTACTGTCAACAAACACCCAAAGTGAGCAGAGAGAATTTTTCTCCTATAAATCTCCTGAGACAGAGAGGCAGCCACAGGCTGCACACAACTCCAAAAACTCCCCCTAGGCTGTGCCAGCTGCTGGCAATCTCCTGCTGTATGGCTCCACTCCTTCTCTGGTATTAATATACATTTTTTTTCAGGGATGCTTTGCAAACCTTTAATTATTGCAGAATAATTTCAGACAATGCAAGATTTTTCACTCCAGAGTAGCAGTTATTAGGTCAGAAACCAGCATGCAGGTGAATTTAATATTCCTTTTTTAAACTTATTTTTAATGCTGGGAACTGTACATCTTGCAGGCATGAAGCAACAACACCAGAGGTTCTAAGGAACAGTCTCCTGAGCTGTGGACTAATGAGCAGCTGATGTCTTAATTTACACGATGAAAAATCACACCAAAACTTTCAGAAAAAATGAGAATTTCAGTGACACTGCTGCTACCTGCAGGAGCAGCTTGTGTTAGCCCTTGAAACTTCACAGTTATTTGCCATTTATGAAAAGCTTTGAAACTGCAAAGCATTTAATCATATAGGCACTAAAGCCTGTTAGTATATCTACAGGACTTACAGAATCATGAAATTGTTAGGGTTGGAAGAGACCTCTGAAGATCGTGTAGTTCAACCCCTGTTCACCAAACTCAAGAGTCAGGAAGGTTCTAAAGTTCAGATAGAGTAGTTTTAATTGGAAATAACTAAAAGCTTTTATTCAAGTACTGTTACTCAACTGTGAAAGACATCTTTCTGAAAAAATATCCTAACGGGCAAGAAAAGCTTTGGCTGAGAAGGAGTGAGTCACCCTCCAGCTGCCACAGACAATGCGAGAAAGTCCTTCTGCAAATCCTCAGTTACAGAGTCCTAGAACGGAAACCAAGAAGAAAGACAATTTTCCTTATCCTGATTTGGTGAAATCCACCTCCAAAGTGTAATCACTTTGATCTTGTCTACAAGATTTTAAGCTTGTATTTATGTGATGAGCACTATGATGATATTTGCATGTTGATTGGTGTTGCCCCAGTTGAGAGGGCATCTTTCTCAACTCACCTAGATGTTAACAACTGTATTTTCTCAAAAGAGTTATTTTTGGGTTTGTTTGTTTGTTTTTTTGGGTTTTTTTTGTTCAGGTACCTAACTGGTGTCTGAAGTCAGTACCAGCCTGTGATGCAGCATAACACAGAAAATAAACTGAGGACCTATTATCTTGTTCGTAAACTCAGTTAGCAGACATGCACTTTATTACCCCCTGGATCTAAACCACAGACACAGATGATCCTATAACTACCAATATGTTTAAGACACCGGCCACAGGCTGAGGACATTCCCCCATCTCCTGTTCTGCTCTGTCTCTGTGAAGTTCTGCACTGCCACTTAGGGTTAGTGAAGGATATTTTGGTCAGGGAGAGTATTTGGGTTTAAAAGCATTCCCTGTTGCTGATGATCTCATTTGTATTTCAACTCCAGGTCAGTATTCTGAACATATTCTCAATTAGGAAGCACTAGTAAAGATGAATTCTTAAAGAAAGATGTGCAACACCAATGGAAATTTGCAAGTCATGTAAGAGAACTAAATTGTCTATTACCTACTGTGTGTGAAGCACTGTGTATTGCAATTCAGTGTTCTGCTTAGCAAAGACTTACATGTACATAGTAACTGCTAAGAACTGGGATCTAAAAATATACAAATTTGTCTTGTAGGCCTGTTGGCAAGCAATCAAGAAGCTGGAATGATGACATAACATCCAGACTGACCATTCAAAGAAGGTCCATGTTGTTCTGTTTATGAGGAATGAGGACATTTGTGAAACTAAACCTGTAGGTTTGCTGTAAATTCAACACAGACTAACACTCTCCATTCTGGATGCATGAAAGCAGGTGCTGTAAGAATTCTCCTCTTCCAGTGAAAATGCAACCAGTTTTTCCATTTTCTTTTTTTTTTTGTTTATTTTTGGTTTTTTGTTTGTTTGTTTTTTTCTTGTTTTGTTTGTTTGTTTGGTTTTTTTGTTTGTTTGTTTGTGGTTTATTTGTTTTAAAAAGGATGTGGTGGCTGAAACAGGATTGGAGGAGGGGTGGAGGGGAACATACCCTGAATATCAAACATAATGGTAAAATCCCTACTGCTAATGTTCAGCACCTAAAACACCAGTTATAAAATTAAGATGTGCCCAAGAATAGCTGGAACTGAGGCCAGAGGGCACAGACTGGCCCTCAACCATGGGGCCAAAACCTTATGGGTTACAAAACTGGGAGACTAACCAGGTCTTAGGAATGCTCAGAGGCCACACAGAATTCCTGAATGAAGTTAGGTAATCACAAAAAGATGATGGATGGTGATGAGGTGATAAATGTAGAATGCCCATCTTGCACAGAGCAGCCTAGGAGCCAAGAGAGGAGCCTACAAGGACTGCAGTATTGTGAAATTGTATTTACCACAACTCCGTATCTGTCCTAAAGCAGTGGCAGCATGACTGCTATCTCAGCAGGGGAGGTGTAAATGATTACTTTAGGAGCCACCTTGGAAAGAGTTGAAGGAATCACTTTTTTTGTGCAACCAGAAGAAACCTCAAGTGAAGTGTGGAGTGCTCCCAGACTCTCCAGTGGACAGCAATCTTCATGCGGCTGCTAACCATTTTTTTCTCACCTAGAAGACATTAAAACATTTCTCTGAAGGAAAAGAAGATATGAAAAGCAGTCACAGTAGCTTCTATTTTACTGTGAAGGGAAATCCTTAAAAAAAGCTGGGCTGAAGTCTCAAGTATAGAAAACTCCCCTCCCCAGTCTGGCCAGACTGCTGCCACAAGCCCATAATTGCTGTAATTTGCAAGTTTGGTATGGAGTGGAATCAATGAAAATCACCATCCAGGGCTGCGTAGTTGCTGAGTGAGGAGAATTCGTAAGTCCAAATTGCTGGAAGAGCAAAAAATAGTTCCTTTCCCATAAATGAAGTATTTTTCCTGAGGATTTTCAAGTAGGCTTGAAAATCTATTACTCAAAGGTTTGAAAACTTCATCAGTAAGTCATGACTAAATGTCTCTATTTGCATGAACACACACAATCAAAACTAAATTATTTAAGCTTAATCTACAATTTTATACCACTTAAGTGAAAATTATTTCTATGAAAGTTTTGAACAGGCACTAGATGACACATCCATCTTAAAAAAGAATCTGAAAGCCTCATTTTAGTGGATTTTATGCACTTACCTCTTTTGAATTTAATAACTACTTTTTTGATTACAAGCTTATCATAAAAGATAAAGCAACCAAGTAAAAGCATGATATTCCTGCAGTTAGTGCAAACGGTAATTGTATTCTCCTGGATAAGGATTTTCAAGAGACTCCTAGCTTGCACAGCCGTGCCTTTTATTAGGGAAACTAGATGAAAGTTGAATATTACCTTTTAAATTCTGTGGCTTATTCAGGAAATCCATCTCCAGTTTAATTGCACTTTCCTCTGTAAGGTAAAAAATTATTTTACAACTCTTAGAATTTGACGGTATTTTAGTTTAATTTTCTTTGAAAACACAAACATGACAAATACTCTACCCTTCAAGGTAAGATGGATCTCCAAAATTTGGAAATTAACTGTGAACGAGGCCTAAATATGAAAATCTTTTTTCATGAAAGCTATGAAGACTAAAGGTTATTGTTGAGGCTATTTCTGCTAGCCTAAGTGCCAGTGAACAGGAAATATGAGGTCGTTTATGTTTTATAACTCACTTTGTTAACATGCAGGAAGGCAGGATGCAACCACTGTACGTCCCCAGTTTTCAAGGGAAAATGTAATGGAAGAAAGTGCTGTCCTTTAAATAAATACATAAAGCCCTTTCCTTAATCTTGAAGGAGAAAAGCTTCTTCACAATGTGAATATAGATTTTAGCCCTTAGAGTTTAAAAATTGTTTTGATTTTCCAGAATAGCAGCACCAAACGTATTTACTTGTGACATTGCTACAATTGCTTCCCACAACTGTAAATTGCTGCAGAACACTGAGAAAATAGCTCATTTTGTGATAAACACAGCACTAAGGCTTACTATAACAACAAATGTATTAGCAATTTGCCCAGATTATTCAATATGAATAGTTTCTTCAAGAACAAGTACAGCTTAGTAAAATAGGAATGTTTAATAGAAAACAAACATCCAGATCTTCTATGGCCTTATTATACATGAAGTACTTGCACTTCATGAAGTCATGCAACTGCAGCCCTCATTCCCCTCATGAGATCCATGTGTATTTCTATGCTTTGAATGAGCTCTTGCTCCTGTTCTTGCAGGAGTAGTTACTTCCATTAGAATTCATTTGGCATTGAGTGCTCTCATTTTTTGTCTCTCTGAAACAGAAAAAAGGCAAACAATCTGCATTTTGACTTAGTGACTGATTTATGAGAAAGATCATTGGGGTGAGTACGCTGAAACATAAGTCTCTGAAGAGACTCAGCACTTCGTAGTCTGAGGGGAAGAGACCTCCCCATCAAGCCCAGTCAGCAAATGCTGACTTGCAGAGCTGTCTCCTGCCCTGCAGCTGAGTGTTCTGCAATAAATACCATGGGATGAACATGACAGCATTTAACAACCACTTTGCAAAATACAGTAATTACACAGCATACTAAGAGGAAAAGAATCAAATTTTGGTGGTCCATCCTTGCTCTTTGTTTGGTGGAGGGGTGGGAGATCAGCCAATAATTACATTTATAGTAATGACTTAACCCAGCCATAAGAATCACACTTACGGTCAGCTGAATTATATCAAGTCACACATAATTTACAAGCATTGCTAAACAAATTAACCAAAATCCCCTCTGTCAGCAGAAAACACTTTCAGCACCTGGTTAAGAAGAAAAGACTAATTACAGATAGACATGGCCTTGCTATAATTCTTAGAGATGTTATTCAGGCTTTGCTTTGAATTAGCTCACTTCTGTCTGACTCTGACATAAAATAAAAGCTTTATGTGTTGAGGGAAATTAAAACACCCTGTTAGATACTCCAGAAACATGGCCAGAAAAACTGTCGAGCTCAGACACCAAAGTGTTTTTCTCTCAAACTCTATCAGCATAGAATACTGAAAAACTTAGAACAATAGTTACATAGTAGCACTTCAAAGACAACACAGGCCCAGATAATGGTGGGGGGGCAAGGGCGGAAATTTGCCCCAAGCAAAAGATTCAGTCTTTAGAAACCAACAGATTTTGACTCTAATATTTTCTAGACTGCTGTAACGTAACTAAAATGGATGCACACAGCCCATATCCACATAACTGTCACCTCTAATATCAGCAACTGAGACCTCTTTTTCAATTGTTGGCATCTTAAAAAATATGCAGCACTTTGAACTGAAATCTTCTTCTAAACTACAACACACACCTTGCTGTTCTGTATCTAATAAGGGTAACACACCACAATTGCCAACATTTTCAGTTTTTGAATCTGAGCATACATTGTGCAACACCTGTAATCTTAAAAATTCACTCACAGCAAATGCAGATCTCAGTTAAAAAGCCCTTTATTAAGAACAATCCAAACCAGAAATTTTAATACTTTACAGTAACGATTTCAATGCATAATTTAAGAAAATTACTAATTTTTCAAATCTTTTCCCCTGTACATTCCTTCTTCTGTGTACATACTTTACATAGTAGCATAATTATAATTTCCCATTGGGATTACAGTACTAATAGTTTGAACCAGATATAGTGCAATTTCTTTGGTTCAAAGTGATGAACTCTTTCCTCAAAGGCTTCATAAATTTCTTCCACAGCACATATGCTGCTGCCACAGATCTGTGAATTAGAAGTACATTCTTCAAATTTCAGGCCCTCATTGAACAAGCTGTTCAATTTCACATGAGAAGTTGACTGATGACCATTAACAATCAAGAAGCTGCACTATATTCTCTAAGCATTTTACATGGTAGGCATGTAGTTCATTTTCTTCTGGCTGCAGAGAACCTGAAAGAAAAAAAAATCCCAAGATCTGAATTTCTAGTTGATTTTAAATATAAAATTACTTTTCCAAAGACTGCATGAAACGCCTTGCAAGAATTCATGCTGGTTTATGACCTTAACCTCTGTATTAATGAGTAGCAAATCAAATACTAACACTTTATGTTGCAAAGTCTATTTTGGTTTTTTCTTTGGGTATGACAAAGCAGGATTTGTAAAATAACAATAGCCATGTTGAAAAATTTCCCCATATGTAATCAGAATAACTATTATTGTTTTAGCCCAATTATCACTGTCAAGTAATCAAAGCTTTACAAGAACAGAGTAGTTGAGAACCTCAATGCAGGAATATTTTAAAGACAATATTGTTGACATATTACATGACTGCAAACTGTAACAATTACAGTTGCACAAAATCTTTCATACCCCTTATTTTGATATGTAAATGTTTATTGAATTAATAATCAATAGTTCAGACTGGACTTCATGTTCTACTGCAGTACACAAAAAAAGGGGGATTAATTTTATGAGGTGCTAGTCTGTAAAAGGTGCATATTTCTACCTTGTTGATTCAACATGGCATTCTGAAAAGTCTCTGATCAGGGTAGTTCTGCTATAAAGAACAATACAAACTTATCTATTTATTATTATATTATCAGTGTATGAAATGTTGTATCGTTATGTTTAATGATTGACGTAGCAAAGGCTGAGTTTAAAACAACAGTACATTCACAAAATGAATGAATTTGGGTGACAGCACAGGAAAAATTATGAGATGTTCTACCAAAAATACATCTTCTTGTTAGGAAACTAACAAGGGTCAAGAAAGTTTGTGGCAAATCTGTTATGCAAATACTATGGAAAACTGGTATCATAAGCCCCTCAATTTGAGTAGAGATTGTTAGAGAACAATTTAAACTAGTAAGAAAGCTCATTAGCTTAAAATGAGACATTATCATGTCCTTTCAAGATTAGACTAACTTAATGTGACTAACAACCAATAAACCCATTATTAGCTATTGAAGCTCCAGCTAGAGATGAGTGAACACCTTTCCTACTGAATGTGTTTCACCTGAACCTATTGTATCGAAGCCATTCAATCAAGAGTTATGTTCAGTTACTTGAGCAAAAATCTCAAGCTTTCAGAACGTCACTAAGCCATGGCACAGTATTTTAATGTTGAAAAATGCTCTGATCCTTTCTCTATGTGGCTCAACACTCTGAGGCTGAGCACAGTTAAGCAAAGTCAATGCTAAAAGAACAATTTTTCTATCACTAAATTTAGGATTTAAAGATTCACGGAACTGCACTGTGAAAAGGATCTTTATTGCAAGCACGATCAGACCTGTGCTTCAAAATTAACCTTGGCAATTACCTAAGGTCTTTTGGCAAAAAGACCTTTGGAGAAAAATGCCATTTTTCTCCATCTCTATTTATGAGATGCCTCACCATAAGCCACATTACCAATCGTGATTTTAGGGACAAAAGTATCCTTTCAAAAACTTGTAGCACAAAAAAAACTTACTGTGATGATATAAACTGAAATGCTTTAATGATGGAAAAATTAAGAACTGGCATTAGGTACCAGTAAGACTTACTTTTCTTCACTAAAGAATAGGCCTCATCTATTCTTCTCCTTATGGATGGATTCTTCAAGGTCACTTTTGCCTGTAGCACACAGAAACACACAAAACACAATGAGCTTTCTTTCCCACATAATCACACTTTAACAGCAAAGTTTAAAAATTACAATAATTCATAAGAGCATGAGATGCAGGAATTTTTAGAATTAACATGACTGTATCCTCATATAGACTGCATTTATATAAGTATTCACAAATTACAAAGGACAAGCTGCTTCTATGCCATGTTGTTTAATCTCCCAGCCTCAGCAGCTACGAGATTAAAATAAAATAGAATGACTATTGTAAATTTTATTATTATTTACTAAGAGATTACTGTATTGTTTACAGCATAAAGGTATAACATTACAGTTTTTTCACAGATTTCTCAAATACTAACCTTCTGACAGTTGTGAAGCAAAGCCCAAAGTGAAGCTGCTCCTATTCTCTGAACAGCAGGACTGTTACTTTCCAAACAGTCAGACAGTACTGCAATTGCTTGATCTAATGAGACAAATAAAAAAAAAAAGAAACCAAATGCATCTGGAAAATATAATCAAGAGCAATGTAAATATATTTACAAACCTCAGTAGACTGATGCTTGGAGTACACTTACTTTTATGACAAGTACTGGTATGGCAGAGGAATTATAGAAACTTTATTATCGATTAAATTTCAATACGCTCATAAAATCAGCACAATACATTGAAAGAAGTGCTAAAAACAATACAGCAAAACAAAAACAAGTAATGCTAAAAAGTTAAGCCACCAGTAATAAAACATGAACATTATGTATAGCTATCAGCTATGCTTAGGGACTGAGTAAGCTGTGAAACTGTTTTATAACTCCCAGTAGCCACAATTAGAGCCACATCAGGATGGATATTAAGATGTTTCTATTTTCCTTCATACTTATTATGCAGATGATTTGCAACCAATGAGAAAAATTGGCCACCCCACTGTAGGTGCCTTAATTGTCTAGCATTGCTCTGAAGCCAGACTCTTCAACTTTGCTTGTTCACTTCACAACAAAAATTCATAGATTATATAACTGAATAATGTATATTTAATTAAGGCAGTAAATCCACATCTTAGGAAAAAATAAAAAGCATGGACACTATGGAAGACCTATGGAAGACCTGCTGAGAACTTATAACAAAGACAGGAGCATTCTCTCTGCAATTAAATGGGGGAAAGAAACATGCCTTCTACAAACAACGAAAAGTTCTAAACACGTTGTTACATTAAATATACATGCCATGAAATAACTGAAGTTCCTATCTTTCAGTGAACAAAACTTTCTTAGCTTGTGCAAATCATGAATGTTGAGACAAACTATTTTATGGCCTATCATGTACAGAAAATGTTTCTGGTAGTAAAGTTCTTTCAAACTGACTGACACAAAGAATCCTTCAATCCTCCCTGGAAAACTAGCTGTTTGAGAAAACTGCAAAAATAATTTCATTCATAATGTGTTATTATATTCAAATGATCTGCCTAACAATTATTCTTGATTTTATTTTTTGAATTATTTTCTTTTTCTTTTATTATGTATTGTTGTAATTGCCTCTCTGCCAAAAAATATGTATTCTGTAATTACTTCTAAAAAATTAATTTTTATTAATGAAACAACTCTTCTAAAAAACAACACTGAGGTCTTGGTCAGTAACCCAAGCTGCCATGAAAATATAGTCTGCAAGCCATGATATTCTCAGAGAACAACAGTTTGCACACCCTTCAGATACTTACCATTACCTAATATCTTTGGTTTATTAGCTGGACTAAAACATATGTTATGTAGAATCAGAAGTGCTAGATGTTGGGTGCTCTTGTGCTTGTATTTACACATCTCAATGATCTGGTCTAAAAACCCATTTATCTTCATAACCATCTGTTGTCCATCTTCTCCAAAAGATATGTTCAGTAGCAGCTTTAGCCAGAGAGTAGACACATTACCAGAATTTTTATTACTTCCTTTTGGCAATGAAAGAGATAAAAAGTTCTGCAGGAAGTTACTCTGTTAGAAGGAAGAAAAAGTGTTTTAGAATTTATAGTATTCCATGGCTTGCTCGCTGTTGTTTGACTTTCCAATCTATGCACTTGACCAAACACTAGTACTACTGCTTAATTTACATATTACAGGCAAGCCATTATTAGTCAAGGATTTTTTGAAAAAAAAAAAAAAAATATTAAAAAGAATCTACTACTTGGTTAAAAAGTTAATATGGTAACATACATTTTCTTCTATAACAATTTATGCAGTGTAGATACATAAAAGTTGACCCCATACAATACATTTCTTTAAAGGCTAATTTCCACTACTACATAAGCTTTTTGCTTTGCAGTCAGTGTTTTTACCCAAAAATAAGCTAGAAACATTTTAAGTGAATTAATGCACTACTTAGATCATGTATTATTAATTCCTGATTTATTATTGCATGTTATTAGCAAATGTTTAAGGTATCACAGAATGTCTTGAGTTGGAAGTGACTCTTAAGAACCCACAGGACCACTTCTCCCTTCACTGACAGCCAGAGGAATGTCCTCTATCTTTGTAAGCTTTGAAGAAAAAGAACTGTGCAGTGATATGCACTCAGAGTTTGCCTCTACTTTAAGGAGATTCTGAGAAGACGAAACCCTATTCCCCTGTTGCAAGAGGGAGGTGTTCTAACCAATTCCTCCGATGAAAAAGTCCTTGACTAAATATTCCCAGCCTCACTGAATCTTGACAACATATACAAGCATCTGGTTGAAAGCAAGCAACCCAGCATACAAACTCATTGTGGTTTTCTTCATGTGAATATAATATTGGTAATTAAATTTTCACAGAGGGAATTGGTTATCCAGCACTGCTTACACTTATGAAAGTAGAGCCCAAGAGAGAGAAGGAAGTACTATCACACTAGAGTGAAACTCTGAAAAGACTAAAAGCAAAAACGATTCACAGACTATAACAGCTACTACAGAAGAGATCTCAAATGCTTTGTTTCTATTAAAAAAGTTTGAGTATTAGCCACTTTGCAATGGTATGACCAAGCTTTACATAATTAGCATCACAAAAAGATCTATTTCCCCCTGCATTTCTAATAGGCAATTAGATCCAAGAACAGACCAATGGAGATCAAAAGAAATTTTCGCAATTATTAAATTACTATAAAAGATGCTAGAAACAAACACACTTTTCATAATTTCTGTTCTGTTAGCTCATCATGTCACTACTACAGTTGACTTCCTACATGGTCTGACTTCTTTTCTCAAGGTCTGAATTTATTTAAATGATCAAAGTTTAAGGGAAACAGATTTTTCAAAGAACATTTGATAAAGCAGAGTAAGGACAATTCTATATACAAAATATAAAAAGAAAAAGGCATGACGTACATTTGTGTAATAAGAATATATTTTTATCTAACATCCAATTACTGACATCTTCCTAAAACTTTTACAAAGGTTATGTTTCACACAGTACAGTAATGATTTATACAATGTTTAATTTCTTGTTCATTCACATGCAGTTAGTTCTACAGCATACTCACTTTCATGATCCACTAGTGATTGCTGTCAATATATATGGGTATTAAAAATGTTACAACTCAGTGAAACAGACGTTACAAAAAGCTCCTGCAAAAATTGAATTACACTCTGCTCTTAGGGAACAGTAACACAACTAACTGAGAAGACACAATGGATTTGATTCACACAGAAGCATTTCTATATGATCACAGGACACTCCATATTAAAATATGAGGGTTTATTAAAAAGGAAACTGCATCTGTTGCTAAAATACAGATTATCATTTACTTACCTTCTGAATAATGCCTTTACAGTCATGAGACAGAGCAAGGTTAGATATTAGACAAAAGACCACCTGCTGAACTGGGCTGTTATCATTTGACACATGGGAAGCCAATTTCAAGATGTAATGCATTAATGAATTGCCAGCTGCACTTCGTGCGGAGGAAAGTGATGATTGCCCACCAGTGGCCCAACAAAGTGAAGCACAACCTTAAAACAATGAGACATTTATCATATTAGAATTGCAAATATGTATTTAAAGCAAAAATCTATAGAAAGAACAGTGCAACTGCTCAAACATTGAGAGGAAGCTTTTGAAAGGATTTGTTAGGTATCTTCTCTTTGAACCACAATGAAGTCAATGGGACATGCTTTGAATAGAAACGTGACTGAATGTGCCGGTTTACTGGAATAGGCATCTACTGTTCTATTGTTCTAGAATATAAGAGCTGATTCTGCTGTTAAATAGAAGCCATTGCACCATCTCAGAAAGTCTTCTTAAAAACCGGAACATATATCTAATTATACAATTATTTGGTGGTTGAATCTGAAGGAATCCTCTGAAACTGGTTCAGAAAAAGAGGTCACTGTATAATCTAAAAGGATTAATGTAAGTTTCTTAGAACATTTTTCTGAGAAATAGAAGCGCTGTCTGCAGCTGTCATTACATTGTACAACAGAAGAATGCACAATCCTATGCTACAGAGCTCCAGGCTTGAATTAATACAGCAGCAGAGAACAACTATGTTACCAACCTAATATAGATACATGCCTTCTGCACAAATATAGATATGTGTCTTTTTTTAGTGGCATTGCCCATCAGCAACAGTTAATTTCTTATATGGCAGAACTAAACAAAAATGAGGCAATGTTTCACTGTAATTAAATATTTACATGCATTTCTCTGACTACACTGAGGAGGACTGGTTAACCAGTTCAGAGTAGGTAAATTTGGGACACCAGCTATTCTGAACAGAAAAAAAAAACATGATTGATCAAAGAGCACTTACTCTTATCAGCAAGGAAAATGAAAATGCAGCCTAGAGTCACTTCAGCTTGATTTCTTGCACATGGACAGGACACTATATTTTTATTTTATACTCTCTGGCTGACTAATACATGTCTTTCTTCGGCCCATATTAAAAAAAAATCTTTTTAAAAAAAAGCCATTGCAAACTCATTTAAAGTCTGGAGACATTAACTTTAAAAAAAGTCGTATTTTAACCATGTTAACTCTTCTATGGTATCTTGACAAGGAGAAAGGAACAGACACTTTTGTGCCTCTTCAAGCTACTTGCAAATAATTATCTATGATTTGCTAAATCTAAATAATCAGGATATAGAATGAGACAAATCCATGCTAGAAACAAGTTCAGGTTTCTAGTAGTGGGGATAATTTTCAATGGAAATAAAAGGTTTGCTCAGATGAAAAAGGAAATTCCTTATGAATAATATACAAATGTGAGCTACTGAGTACAAGGCATAAATAAATCGAAAAGATTTAACACAAAATTGAATTTGATTGACTATTTCAAAACCAGAATGTTCTCAATAAGGACTGAAGTACAACCCATATAAAGTACTGATACACTGTTCTCTATTAAAGAATTCCTAGAATAGTGCTTCTATAATATACTACTCGGCTTGGCAGAACATTCAGTCTAACCTTCAAACATAATGGTTTGAATTAAATGCTATTTAATCCTTTAGTACAATTGTAGTCTTGCTAAATCCAACAGTTTGAAACCAGATCTGAACAAAAGTCTTGAATGTATTAAAATCAAAACTCTTGTTGACTTTTATGGACCAGTGCTTTTACACTTTCCTCTTATGGTAGCAATAAACATTCTTTTCCCTTTATTGTGCTTTTCTATCTTAATTATTCTGATAAAATATTTTGGTGTACTCCACCACAGAGTGACTTTCATACCTGCAGGATAGTTTGCAGTGTAGACACAAAGCAAATGCAGAGCTATTTGCATTGAGGAATCATCTGCTAAAAACCATGGCCATAGAGAATGCAGAACAGGAACAAGATGAGCTTTGAGTGCTGCCATCTACAACAACATGAGGAAGAATTTATAATACTATCAATATTTTGAGAATAAAATATAAAGTGAGAAAAAACATATTTTTATCTAATGTTTTATCTCATGGTTTAAAAGACTGCATGGAGAACTGATACCATAACTTCAACCACCAATGAACTTAATGCTATGCCAGTCAAAAACAGCACATATCTTAATTACTGAAAAACATGCAAACAAAAGCAAAGATTTATTCATTCCAACTGTTCTTGTTCAAGAGCTCTCTATTCTAAAGTTTTGGTTAACTCCTTATAAAGTAATTATTGGAACTCCAAAAGCACGGAAATACAAGAGTGGAGCTGTATACAGAGTCAACGATAGAAATCTTCAGTTATCAACAGCAACCTCCCTCAATCCTCCAAGCAATTCTTTCTGCAGATCCTGATCAAAACAAGAAAAACATTCCACAATAATCTTGGTTGAGCTTAAGGCACAACCAAGTTATGGGGACTTCAGGGAAAATCAGATGGTTTATTCAGCCCCAAATGTTCAGCACACAAAAAGGACATTAATACAAGCCTTGGAAAAGGGATACTCCTGGAAAGTCAGGATATCTTGCAGTTCCACCAATGCATTTGTTAAAAGTAGCCCAAGTTGTATAAATAGCACAAGTAACACAATGCCAAGAATAATTAAACTGTGAAACTGGAAATAAATGTGTGAATGGTATCAGCAATAAGAAAGATGAAGAGCAGTGATCAGAAAGAAGGAACGCAGGAAAAAGCGACAACAAGTAATGTAGGATTTTCCCCATGGAGAAAACAGGTAGGCAGAATGGAAGCTGAAAAGAAATTGAAAAGAACAGAGAAAAAGACAAGAATAAAATGAACAGAAGATATTCAAAATTTTGAGCAAGAAAAATTATTTTATAAAAAGTGGACGTGAAAACAAAATTGTGTTTTGGAGGATTAGTACAATTTAACTAAGATAAAGAAAAATAAATAGCAAATTATTATTTAGACTTAAGGTTTTGTTTCGTTTTGCTTGTTTGGTTGGGGTGGTTTTAGGGTTTTCTTGTCTTTCAGAAAGGGAAAAGAAGTAAGGAGAGGAAACAACTTTCTAAGATCTGAAGTGTATCTCTATGTACCTTTGTGGTGGCCCCACACTTTTCTCCACATCCATTTTTCATATTATATGCTTTGAAAATTAGAATTATTGACTTACTCAAAGCAGAAGTGGATATAAAAGATAACAGCCATCTAAAACCATTGGGTGATGATGTTTCCATAAGAACACTGAGTTCCTAATACATGTGTGAAATATTCTTAGGAAGTGGGAATAATAATGAAATATGAAGTATTTCTTGCCATTAATATCAAACTTAAATTTAGCCAGCTTGAAAATAACTTTGAAGTAGAAAAAAAAATTAATCTTCATTCAGTAACTGAAAGTACTCACATTACTTCAGTATAAGAATACTTACTTTGCATTCTTCATTTTGAAAGAGGCAGTTTTTAAGGAGCTGCATAGAGCACCTTAACTCCTTGATAAGGTTATCCTCCTATCCAGAGAAAAATAATTGAAGATCACCCACATAAGACCAGAATTAATTTTGTACAAGGAGGAAAGATATTTCAAAAGAAAAAGTGCAAATCTAAGGTATCAATGTTCGGGTCACGTCACCTCAACAGTTTTCTTCTGATTTCAGGTAGAATTGATCTCCACTAGCTTCAAGCACGTTTACTAAAGACATTTGAAACAAGTAACTTATCATCCTTATCTCTCTTTATAACCTACAGACACAGATATTTCTAGGGGCATCAGTCTGACCAAACGCAGAAATCTGTAATGTTGAGCTCCATTTCTCTTATAACTAATAAAGAAAGGGTGGGAACTTGCTGAGTATTTGTTCCATCCTAAAGCACACATCTAAAACAAGTCAAATGAATCACTCCCTAGAAGCATTTATTTTTCTTCCTTGGATAAAAACAAGGTTAAATTAGCTCTATCTTTCAGAACCTGAGATGAGCTCAGTTGGAGAATGGTGCTAATAATGCCAAGGTTGTGGGTTTGACCTCTATGCAGACTATTCACTTAGGAAGTGGATTTGATGATCCTTGGAAGTCCCTTCCAACTCAGAATATTCTGTGATCTCTACAGCTGGTCAGGCCAATCCATCCTCATATTCTCAGGATCTTAGTTTCCCATCCTTAACTACAAATATAGAAGCTATAAATAACTTCCACCCTGATAAGAATATTACAAAAATAAATACAGACCTTTGGACAGTGAGGTGCTACACTGAGATTCAAGTCACAAGTAAACAAAAAAATCTATCTTCATGACAGAGCTGTGACACTATGGGGTAGTGATGGCTGACCTAAACTCCTATAAGGGTGACACACTAAACCACTTCTGAAAGATGACCAAATTCCAACAAGCTTGTTCACCACAGGATACAATTTCTGTATTATCAAGCATAAAGGAACCAAAATGTAAAACAGGATTCACACTCTATCTTGCAAGGTGAAGAAACAATGCATGCTTATAAATAATAATGTGCTTATATAACATAAATCATATATTTGATGACATTTAGAGATGAAGTAACAGTCTACTGCAAAAAGGTTAATGAAAGCCAGGTGTAGGAGATCAGGAAGAAATATAAAAGTCATTATTACAAATACATTTTATAACTGGTTTGTCTTACTTCTAGCCAAATAAAATGCTAACTCTAAGACAAGACTCTTAAGGCAAGACAAGAATTCTTTCAAGGAATTCTGTATGTATTAATTTAGTTAATAAGTAAAATAGCATTAAAATTCCAAAAGCTACATCTCATATTTAATGCATAAACTTCTAGGAGGTTGAAAAAGTTATGGATTGCAAAGATAGCACTTTTTGTATTTTTTTATTTCAGGATACCTTGATTTTTATGACAATACTATTCTGACATATTTTTTTTGAAAACCTGGCTACTTGTAAATACTTTCCATGTTCTTTATTAGCATCAGACTAATTATTGTGAAAGAAAAGGATCAGCAAGTAAAACACATCAGTTGCCCTGGGAATGAAGCTAGGTCAAACATCTTTTTCCCAACAATTAGAAGAAAAGAAGCAGAAAAAGGGAAAAAGAAAAGAAGCTGTCATAACTTTCCTTTGAGAGTTGTGTCTTGAAGTGGGTAAAGGGGGAATTTTGTGAGTGATCAGCTAAATCTGCCATGACAGCAAAGTCTCAGTGTCACCTACATGAAACTGTCATTATGCACCACATATGATGAAAAGCACACTTACATATGATGCAGCAACCTACAGTCCCAGCTCAGCAGGGAAATCTGACACAAAGTCTTTTGCAAATCTTTCAAAGAATTTTCAATTAAGCATGAACAGTTTTTCTGAACTTTTCAGAGGCTCCTTTCCTCCAATTTCCTTCAAGTTTTAAATGTATCCGGAACCCAAAAACTACAAAGAACCAGCTGACTTCAACCTTACAGTACATATCCATGGCAGGACACCTCTCAGCCTCCAACTCCTGAATAGGGAAAATGAATGTGTATAGGAGATCTCAAGAAAAAATATGATAGCCTTCAGATGTCAGAGTCAAACTCAAGAACTTTTTAAGAGCTCATTGTCATAAAACACAGTTCCATACTCTCACAAATCAAAGCTAATGACTGTACCAAAACCTCAGAGAAAAATAATATTTAGCTGAAGCAATGCAGAAATATCCTACAGGAAGATGTTTTCTGCAATTTCTGCTTTATGTGGGAGTGGACAAGATATCAAACTAGACAGCAGAGGTTACTGCCTGTATTTTATTAATTCTCTTAGATGAAAGTGGCAGAAAACAAGCAGATTGCAACAAAAATCTTATGAAACTGTTGTATGATGGTAAGACATAATTTATACCTAAATGTGGTAAAGAAGATTCGGGTGACATGAGAGTCTGGAAAACTGGAAGGGAGGTTGAAAAAAAAAAGGCTAAACATACATTATGAATGGAAAGAAGCCACTGGGAGTGCAGGAAGTGGAAGGACCACAAGTATGAGGCTAAAAAACCCCAAAACTGGCAAGAAGTTGAAAAACTAGGGACAATTGAATCTGATGACAAGAAACTCAGATGTCCAGACCAAGTCTGAAGGAGAACAGAAAAAAAAAATAGAACTGAAGGTGAAATAATAGGAGAGTAAAACAACTATGATTTACATGCATAAGTAGACTAGAACTGTTTTAGGGATGGGAGGGAGATTGATACAGGAATAGACAAAACCAAATTAGCCAGCACTGGTTGAAAGACTGAAAAAGACAATTTAGGAAAAACAAAACATATTGTGGAAACAAGATGGAAAAAATTAGCTGGATTAGATAGGGCCATGAAGTCAAGACTGAAAGTTCAACCAATTTGAAAACAATACTCTGATATTGCTATAAGACTAAATACCATAAATTACAAGCATGACAGATTACAAAAGGATGAGATGTGTATGTGAGTGAATGTCTGAAAGTGAATTTTGAACTCTCAATCAGAAGCCTGCTGTGTGCTGCTTTCAGCCAGGATGGACTAGTTGCTAATTCTGATTACCTGGACTAAAAGTGGAAAGTCCTGAATCCTCCAATTAATCAAAAGACATGAGACAGAACCAGTTATTCAGAGGCTGATCATGTGTTGCACTTCACATGTGGACTATTGAGTTTAGGCAAACAGAAGGTTGAAGTTCTGGAAAGAAAGGTTAGTGGCAAAAAGAAGGATTCCTGAAAAGAGATGGTCCCTGACAGAAAGAAATGGACCCAAAAAGAATGTGAAGATCCTGGCTGGAGGAACAATCTGGCAAATGGGAGAAGATCTTGAGGACCAGCGAGAGGCATGGAGACAAACACCAGGACATGCCCAGGGGCTTTGTGCAGTGAACACCCAAGACTGAGCAGCTATAAAGTATGAACTGATATGATTTTCTGCCTGCTATTCCTCCAGTAGCAGTCATCTTTATGCTGGAAAAGATAGCTGAGACCTAGTGAGACCTCTGGGTGGAAGAGTATGTGAGGTAATTAAGTTGGGAAAAGCTCTAAAATCATTGAATCTTATAGAAACTCCAGTATCTGGATCCACTACAAGTTGTGATTTATCCTCTCTCATCCGTGACAGACACAAGCACTATCTGCTGTAAGAAAACACACAAACAAACAAAAGAAAGCTGAGAAGTGCCTTAACCTATCAGTGTTCTGGTTTTTATAGCTACCTTTTTTCTCTGTGCTTTCCCAGGCTTTAGGGAATCCAAATTCAGCTGTGCGTGAATGTGCTTCATGTTTTCTATACTGCTGTCTATCAGGTCAGCTGGAAGACAAAAACCAGTAACATTTATAATTACATTCACAATCAAAAATATTTTATTAAAAACTAAAGCATCTTTCTGGCAATGATCTTGTTATTATCCTCTTGTATCAGAAAGTAACAAACGGTTTCTGAGATGAAGTGTATCTAGTTGAATGCTCTCAAGAAGCAAGAATAGAGTCCTCTTGCAATAAAGTCCCATGAGAGGAATGCCCAAAGGAAGGACTGGTAAGATTGAGAGTGGAAGTTGATTTGGGTGGAGAGGATAACAACTCATAAGTCTTCAGGATACATTCAACAATGGTGCTTAGAAGCCTGAAACTTCAAGAGATTAGGGCATCTATTTATTTTACCCAACCTTTCCCTAACAACAGCAGATTGCTGCAGCTGTGGTGAGACAAAGGACAGCAACCGCTCAGGTGACTTAGAGGGCAAAATGTTGAGTTAGGCTCTTTTCTTTGGATCCAGAGTCCTTAAGACCAGATGATAGAGTGACTATGTAGGTGGATAAAGTAAGAGCTAAAGATATCATCTGTCTGGACTTCTGTAAGGATTTTGATGCAGTCCTCTACAACATCCTTCCAAATTGGAGAGTTATGTAATTGACAGGTGGACTGGACGGTGGATGAGGAATTGGGTTAGATGGTCACACCTAGAGGGTAGCAGAAAAGCAGCACAAAAAAGACTTGCTGGAGTGAGTTCAAAGGCAGATAACAATAATCCTGAGAGGGATCTAATATATCTATGAGGACAGGCTGAGAGAGTTGGGATTGTTCAGCCTGGAAGAAGAGAATGCTTCAGGAAGACGTGGTTGCAGCCTTCCACTTAAAAGGAGCTTAAGAAGGATGGGGACAAACATTTTAGCAGGGCCTATTGCAACAGGACAAGGGGTAATGGTTTTAAACTAAAAGAGGACAAATTCAGACTAGATATGAGGAAGAAATTTTTTACAATGAAGATGGAAAAACACTGGAACAGGTTGTCCAGAGAGGTGGTGGATGCCCCAACTCCTGGAAATATTTGAGGTCAGGTTGAATAGTGCTCTGTGTAATCTGATAAAGTTGAAGCTCTCCCTGATTATTAGAGTGGGGTTGGCCTAGATGGCCTTAAAGGTCCTTTCCAATGCATTCTATGATAATGGGATAATTCAAGTTGGAAGAGATGGCCTGCAGACGTCATACATGCAACCTTTTGCTCAAAAAAGAGTAGGCCTCAAACAGGCAGGGTCTGCCTGTAGCTTTATCCAGCTGGGTCTTGAAAATGTCCAAAGACAGAGACAGCACACTATGTCTAGCACTGCTTTACTGCCTTCAAAGGGCAAATGTTTATTTATAGGCAATTGGACTATCATGTTTCAATTTATGCCCACTCTTTCCATCCTCCTATATCATGCGCAGTTGTAAGAAACCTGTCTCCAACTTCTTCACAATCTCACAGGTACGATGAGGTCCTCCCAAAACCTTCTTTTCTCCTGATTGAACATAAGTTAGTTCCCTCAGCTTCTTCTCTAAGGACAACCACCCTGACAGCCCTCTGGTGCACTTGCTCCAGTTTGTTGACATTTGTTGTACTAGGCCAAAACTATTCTAGATTTAGTCCAACAAGCGGTAAATAGAGGAAAGAATCGTTTCCCCTTGACCTATTGGCTGTGCTCCTGTTAATATAGTCCAGGATGCAGTTAAGTCTTTGTCACGTTCAGCTTGCTGCCTACCAGGCCCTTTTCAGCTCTCCAGTCAGCTTCTACTGCTGTAAGGGCTTGGACCTTTTGAGGGGCAGGACTTTGTGTTTTTAACTTTAAGTAGCCCTTAAGAGTTGAAGAGGTGATGCTAGGGCACAGGTATCTTTCGAACACTGCTTTGAACCCTGGAAATCCTCTTCCTCTTTTCTAAGGTTTGTGTTGCACAACAGCAAGGATGACTTGAAGGCTGCTCTAACACAGAATGATGCACTTCCTGCAGTGGAAGTGCATTCACAGGAAGCAAGATCTTAGATGATCTAGTAGGTCATCAACAGAAGAAGAACCGTGATTGAAGCAAGGGCTGAATACAGAGCCAATACACTGAGAAAAAGCAGAAAGCCTAAGACTTGAAGTTGAGTTTTCTACCAGGGAAAGATAGGGATCAGACACTGAGCAGATCTGTCTAAGCTATTTTAACGTAGTGCAGGTTTAGAAAGTGGAAAAAACAACTGAGAGATGTAAGTTACAGAAAAGCACCCAAGACAAAGTGCACTTGGACTGATCAAAAGGTATAAAATACATGATACATGAGAAATGCAAATTCACCACTCTCCCGTGTTCTAGAGGGCACAAGAAGCCTTTGATTAGAAGTTGGTTTACGACTGTGAAGGGAAGAAAGCCCTATTTAAACTGTAAAATGAGACCAAAGAAACAGTCAGGAAAGAACAAAGCTGAGAAAAAGAAGTCTCCTCTTGTCCAGGTACAGCCAGAACTGGAAACACAGGGCATACTTTCACCTGCAAAAGTATGGGGAGATACCGTCAGTGAAAAATCTCCAGTTTCTAAAGGATGAGTATGGCATTACTGGTAAAAGCTAACAGGTCTCTTCCTCAACACAGAGCTGTGACTTCACCACAGGGTTTTAAACTGGCTACAGCATATTTCATCTGCAGCTGAAAATGTTAAATATTAATACGATTTTTTAGTGAAAATCTGAAAAAAGCCCTGCCACTGAAACCTAGGTCTTCTGCCTTGAAAAAAAAAAAACCACAATTTAAAGGTAATATGTAAAACACCCACAAGCATTTGATTCATAAATCATTTAACATACAGTTTGAAATGCTCACCTTCCAAAGCACATTTCTGGGCATTTTTACTGACAGCTAACAGAGACAGCAGTGCATTTGTAGCAACTTCTTTCAGCACATCCTTTGAAGATTTTCTTTCACAGACCTACAAAAATGCAATTTCATTATGAAAATGAAAAAGTGACCATATTAAAAGTATTATTCATAGCTATAAATAGGCTGTCAGAATCTATATTTTCATTTGGATGATTTATCACTGTACTCCTATATAGAGTTCTCCCTCTCTATATTCATGTTTACAGTCAGTTTGCATTAAATGGTTTTATTATTTTTTGTAACTAATTTTTTTTAATTAAATCTTTCTTCTTTTGCTCCAAAGCCCACCTTTTACTCTTAACATTCTACTTTTTTAAGACCTAGATTCCAAATCCTGGCATTCCATATTTTTACTAATATTCAGGAATAGGCTTGGCATTGCAGACAAATCACTGACGTGCTTTTAGTGCAATCTTGCTTTTCTTCTACGCAATGATGAAGAGATTAAACACAGCAAAATTCCTTTAAAAAATCACTTATAATTATTTTAGATACTCTTCTATCCAGTGAAAAATTATAGCTTGCCTTAGTTTTGTGAGGCCTTTGTGAGCATCACCACATTTCAAATAACCTAAATAGAATCTGTGTTTTCAAAGGAATATTTATTTGGAGTCATATAACAAGATACTTGAAAGGGAAGGAGCAGTCTGTGCTTCATATATTATCCACTAGAGAATTTTGTCTATCTAGCAATTTTCCCTAAAACACCATGCCAGTTCTGACATCCAAAGTAACAGAAAACAGCATTCACTGCAATCAGAAAAACAGAGGAGAATAAGAACAGTTGCTGGATCATAGTAAAAAGAAAACCATATTTTAAAGTTAGCCAAAAATATAATATCTTAAGAAAACCTTAACACTTTCGACAGAAATTTCTTGAGTACCTATCCACAGAATCTCATAGATTTTAATTCTATATACACCACGTATTAATAGACTAACAATTTTTTCAAATTTTCATATGCAATAAAATATCAATGTATGCTCTAAGGTCATCATTTATTGAAGTGTTCACTGTAACCAGGGGTGAGAAGGTCAAAGAATAAAGACTAGTAAGTTAATAACAAGAAAAAAATCTCAACACCTCATTGGTAAGGACAACTGACACCACCGAAGCATGGACTGGGTTCTGTGTTGATAACTAACAAAAAAGAAATTTACATTTAGACTACAACTATTAGATCTAGTATGAAATCTCAAATCTAACAGCAACACAAGAATGTTCAAAGTAAACTGCTTTGCAGTTCTGATAGGTGATGGTTTCTTTTCAAATTAAAGAATTTAGATATTTGAGTACTTAAAAGTACAGAAAGCCAGAAGTTTAAAGTAATTTACACAAGCCAGGAAAGAAAAAATTGTTGACTTCCAGCAATCCTGAATAGCCTAAAATGTAAGTTTTGAGATTTATCCACTCAAAGGTTTTTACCCTATTAAATTTCTAGCTGGTTTACTTTTTCTTAATATTTATGAGTATTTTAGTAATAAAAAAACCTATTTCCCTATCAACCTCTTAAGTATTTTCCTGTAAGTATTATGTGGAAAATTAGAACTGATCCAATAATTAAAGTGAGTTATCTCATACCTCCATCTTTTTCAAAAGTTTTAATTTCATCTCACTATTTTCTAAATTTTATCTTGAACTCTAGCAAAATTCCATTCTTTCTTGAAGCATGCTCTTTTACACTTTTTTTTCTTACTCTGCAATCAAGAACTGCAGTTCATAATAAAAAGAAAATTTATGTCAAGCATAAGGAACACAAGTAATTAAGAATTAATGATTAACTACTAGTTGCATGGAAAAAATAACTCGATAAATTTATAATGCCTTGTGTCAACAGATTCTATAGTTTTAAACTATTATAAAAGTATTAAAATGAGAATGGACACTTAATTATTTTTTGAAATTATGTTGCATAATAAATGTAAGATGTCTCATAAATCCACAGCAGATTTGGCTATGTTAGTCTGCACCTACTGTAAGTTAGTTGAAGGGGAGATCACAGTCTTTCTAAAATATTGTAAGCTTTGTATCTAGGGGAAAAAAAGTGCCCAAAATCTGAGAATCTATATGTAGATTATGATCCCATTATTACTTTAATTTCTGATCTTGAACACCCACACACAAGGATTAACATTTATATACACAAAACAACCAAAGCCCTTCAAAGTCAGCATGTGCATTTACTGTATTTCTTGTATGTGATAATGAATACCAATTTGAGACCTGGTCTACTAATATTCACATCTGCACGCTGGGTACCAAATTAGCATTTGCCACTGCATAGTTCAGGTGTTCTGTAAATTTTACGTATTTAGGATGATTAATGGAGATGACTGTTTGTTTGAAAAGTCTCCCATCCTTTTCTACATTAGCCAATTATTTGCTTGATGGCTTCTCTTTAAGAGTGTTTCTCCTGAAGAAAGTCCATATTTAAATCTTTTGGGTTGTTTTGCCATTTTTTACGGTGGTATTTTTTAGGTGTTTGTTGTTTTAATAGATTACTTTACATCCCATGGGCTCCTCACTGACCTCTCAATGACCACCATGAGGGGGTGTAAATAAATACGTGTACTTTGATGTAAAAAACCGAAGCTGTTTCCTTCCTTATTCTGTTACCCTTTTGGTGAGATCACAGCAGTTCTGTCAGGACCCATAGAGCATAGGTGTCAGAGACTGAAAATAGTTCATGTCTCAAACATTGATATAAAGTTTTGATCAGAGAAGCCTCCCTGAAGATACCTGACTGGGACTTTGAACTGAGTCAAACTGCTGAGATTAGATAAAGGGAAAAGCCTATTGTTCAATCATCTCGGTCTTAGGGAAAGGAATGCGTCCACAAAGGCTGAAGCCACCAGCTGTAGTGAGGATCATTTCTGGCTGAGTTTGGGGTGTGGGGGCAAAGCACAGCTCACAGAAGCCAAGTTTGCACAGCCCTCCCCCAGCTGAAGGGGGGAGGAGGATGGCGTAACCTCTGGTCAGAGGCAATACACACGCATCCTCCAGTACACAAACTGGCCCAGCTGTGGAACTCCCAACCCCACAAGCCACATCCACGGGACTCTCACGTGAGAGGCAGCTGAGGGGGAGTCACAGTCTATCACAGACCCCCCAAAGTGCTCCCCAGACGCCTTGCACCACAGGACTGCACGTGATGCAAGCAGAGTCTGCTGCTAGAGGCTGCCCCCTCCCCCGGGGGAACATGCCTGGACATTTCCACCTGGCCTGAGTGTATATCAACCCATGGTACTCTGTGCTTTCGGGGGGACTTCCACCACCGAGACCAGCTGAAGAGGACATCAGGACACCAGCGGGACCCACGGAGTGGTGATACTTCTTTGTCCCTGTCCCTCTCTGTCCCCCCCCTCTTTCTCTCTACTCCCTCTTTTCTTCTCTCTCTCTCTCTCATATTTACTATCAAATAAAATCATACTATTGATTGGCATATGGTACCGCTTGTACCTTAATTCGGGCAGAAGTATCTCTAAAGAACTTGAATAATTAGATCATAACAATAGGCTATCTTTTGAACTTTTTAATGAACAAAATGTCATACCTTTCTACATCTCTAAACAGTTAAAAAGCATGTTAAAAACTGATATCTCTTACAATACTTATACTGTGTCTCATGTCCTTTCATTGACCTGGCGGCTGCAGTTCATTCTTAATTGCATCAGCTTTTTCTGCTCTCACCATAAGAATCATCTCTTTTTGCTGGCACAGATTGATAAGCAGTTATGTACGCTTGTATGAAAATAGAGGAATGTTACATGTCTTTATCAGACATACTCTCACACAACCATACTTTTTGTGCTAGAGTCAAGGAGTTTTGTTTCAGGCACATATGCAAGCATTAATACAAAAACCTAGCAGGATATTTAATAAACTATGGTATTTGAACAAAGTGGCCCTGCTTTACTTGAGTCCCTGAAAATCATGCCCTCATAGGAAAATGCTCTGCACTGAAATTATCTCAAAATACTTGCCAAAGACATAGAGAATTCTGGTTTTAGTGGCCTGTAGAATGACCAAGAAAGACCCTACTGGGAAGTTTTTCCTCCCAGAAAGACAGCAGGTTCTCAGTGGACAAAACACCATGCCCCAATAGATACGATAGAGCCACAATGCTGCAACAGAGCAGCAAAGGAACACAGTGTTTGTGACAGATACCACAACAAGGCTTGGTAGGAGTAAGGTTATTCTATAAGAATTCAGCATCCATAGGAAGAGAGGAGATGAATGCTAAGAGAGCATTCTTTTGGACACACCATCCAATATATGACCAATAAATGTCAAAAAAAATGTTTTACATAGCAAAATAGTACTAAGATCCTTATTAAAAATTAGTTATAAGACACTGATTTCAGAACAACTGAAATTTTAAGTTACACTATGTAAAATGTGCATCATTCAGAAAAAACACTACACTTATAATCATAGATCACTATGATTGTTACAGTAACAAACTGCAAATAAATTAAAGAAGGACAATAAGTATACAGATAAAAGAACAAAGTTGTGAGGAAAAACAAATAAGACACAAATTTCACATATAATTTTGCTTACTACTAAGTGACGGAAGACATTTTACCAAACCGTAAATAAGAGAAGGATTAAATATAAAGGAGGTAAAAGAATCAAAAATACATCCTGCAATCACATTGTTGAATTTTAAATACCTGAATAATTAATGTAGTAAGTTGAGTTACTGATGCCTGGCCTCCTTCAATGTGATCCAGAAGAAAGCTAATAGTTGGATTCTGACATCCACTCTGTTTATCCTGGAGCTGTTTTCTTCCTTCCTCATTCAACAAGACAGAGAGGAACTGTAAACTAGCCACATATGAAGCAGGATATGTGGTAGACAGGTGAATACAATCAGAAATGGTATCTAAAAAGTTAAATAAAAAAATTAGAATTTTTACATTTCATTACGAATAAAGCTCAAGTATACTTTAGAACACAGAAAGACCTATCAAAGAAAGCATGTGAACCCAGAAGCAGTTATACTGTGCACTGCCCAAGGAATTCTACAAATTCTTTGCATCTAATAAGTCTTGAAAAAAATCTAAGAAAGGAAAATTTGAGCTGTATAAGAGTTGAACGAATTAATTGCTCCACATTCATTTGACTATAAAACAAAAAAGCAATCTCCATTTCACTCGAATCACTCATTTGTCCAGCAATTTTTTGAACTCTCCTCATTTAATCAAACCTAGTGATTCTGTGATATTGTGATTACAAAACCAACAGTATCCATTAGCTGCTTTATTTGCAATTGGATTTGGATTCACTAGATCTCTTAACAAGCACAAGGTTGTCTGGACTATGTTCATACTTCAGTATTGAAGCACGTCACAGAATCTTGTCTAACTATGCAAGTAACTAATGTGAGAACAATTAAAATACAACAAACAAACTCCTGTATAATAATCTTGGATTCCTATGTCTTTCATCTCCCCTCAAAACTTGGCTTTCCTTTTATGCAAGACATTTAAAAAGAAAGAAAGGGGAAAAAAAAAAATGAAGTGCTAATGGATCATTTCACAAATGCCACATCTGGTTAAGGTTTACAACTAAAATCACTCGTCCATACATGTGAAGAGAACAAAACAAGTCAGTCAAGCTCTGGACACATTTTGTTTTCATTGTGGATATCTCATTAGTAACTACTTAATAGCATCTAAACAGGAATGACTCTTTTCTATTTGTTTATTAGTTGCTAGGAAAAAAACCCATCCAGGAATAGTCATTACCAATTATTGCTGTACAGTGATTTGCAAGGGCTGCTGTCACAGACGGAAAAGATATCTGGCCACTTTTCCACAGCAATGTAGCTAGAAGGCTGAAAAAGTCTACCCATGTTTCATGAAGTACAGATGTTAACTCGATATCTGCAAAGATAACACAGAAAAAAAATCAAACTGTTTACAAACGTGCACAAACCTGGAAAGCTGAGCATGTCCACACCTGTCCATTTATGGGAAGGTGGTAGGTAAATGAAGACCTGCCTCTGGTTATAAAAGAAACAAAGTTCTCCATTACCTAACCCATCTTTGGGGCGTATGGTGAGAATCCTGAAGGTATTCCCCAAGAGAGGTTTCAAGAGTTCATCCTGGCTGACAAGATGAGAGTCCACCAATAAACATGATTTTAGAAGCCTGGACACAGATGACAAGTACTGCAGTAGTAACAAGACCTGTTAAATATTTGTAGAAAGATATGAAATAAACCCATATATTTACACTTTCCACATTATTTTAAATTTACTCACATTATGTCAACTGATTCACAACATTTTGAATTAATATACACCACTTAAAATAAATAATAGGACATAAATTAAAGATGTTTCTCTTAATTTTTACTGTAGGAGATGAAACAGAATCCCTAGTCTGGAAACGTGTGCAATCAATTTTCTAGTAACAAAGCAAAAGTTCCTTGTGAGAAGGTCATGACTCTTACTGCATGTACAGCAGCATACTCATCAGAAGCTCACAAAGAAAAACATAAAAATGGTCATTAATACTGAGGACTACATGTGTCTTCCCAAAAACAGAAGCTGACACATTTATTTATTCTCATAAGCTTTCTGCAGAAACACATTTCTTTAATTAGAGGAGTAATTGTCTTGAAAGTAAATCTGAATGCAGAGCAGTAGAAGCTATGAAATGGCTCTGTGTCATGAAACAGCATTTTCTATACACTGTATACAGTTAAAGTTGATAAAAAGATAGTTTTATCAGCAGTAACCCTATATGGTTTGTATATATCAAAATTAGTTGAGAACTATGTGTCTGTAGGATCAGAGACAAAGCAAAGACAAAGCAAAGCAGCCAGGTTTATTAAAGACAGTATGTATCCAATGTGTCAGAAGCTATATCTGGCTCATACTTCACTAATATACAAAAAAGTCGTATTGTATAATTCCTTCAATGGCTAAATTTAACTTCTACTTTTAAAAGATAATTAATTTTCAGTTTGGGTCTTCTAATTATAGTCCTAACACAGAAATTAATTCTTCTATGTTGCATAAAATGGTTTATTTTCACTTAAGCTTTGTGAGGAGCACAAAGATTCACATGAATGTAGCCTATAGCACCGTGTCTGGACTATGCGAATGAATATAAATTATGCCAACATAATTTAATTCATAACTTCAAAAAATCAGGAAATAACAAATGGTTCTCTAACCTGAGCTCTTACATGTTCTATATGACATCGATGACCCAATGGAGCTTTCAGTTCCAAGATACATCTTTCAACCAGATTAGCACTTACAAGACTAAAACAAAATATATTGGTTAGAAATAAAGTTAAATAATTATCCATCCTATTAACATTCCATAGACGAGAATAATATAAGTAAACGGAATAAAAATAAAGTAAGACACACTTACTGCTAAACCCCACTATTTTATGCAAGTCTAGTGCAATGGCAACTATTGTAGCAGTACATTGTTTCAAAATAGCTAGACTAATATAAATTCCAATAGCTGTTACTGCACTGGCAAAAATCAATTTTTTCTATTTGATTTCTTATTTTCTTTCCTCTAGAAGAATAAACAGCTCTGCAATAATATAAGCTGTATTCACACCAGGGTTGTTGGGGTTTTATGTTTGTTTGTCTTTGTTTCTTTTTTCCATTAATTGCACTATGAAGAGCAACTACAAATGCTCTTGAAAACTTTTACCAAAATATGAACTAATTTTTCATGCTGCACTTCAGGACTTCCAAACATTTTTTATAGACAAAAGAATTTGCTACAATGGAAGTGGAAACATGGAATACAATCCAAAGACTTCTTTGAAGTGTTTCCTCCTTTTCAAAAGAAGTAAAACACTAAGATCTATCATCCAAATTTGGCAAATTTTATTTACTCTCTTTTAGTGTGAGAATCCCTGGCTTATCTTCAAAATATTTCATACAATTCAAAGAAGAAAATCATAAAATGAGCTGAAATGATCTGCAATTCAAAACACCTGACAAAACCCAAAAACATCATGAGAGGAACGCAGTAGCCCTGTATAAGACATACACCACAAATGGAATCACCAATATGACTACCTATTCTATGAAAAAAAAAAATTCTGATTATTTTCTTCATCTGATTGTATTTTTTTTTTTAAATTTTGAACACTTCAGGAGCAAGAATTGATCAATATGTTTAACAGTTTTAGTAAGAAACATGAGTAGATCTCATTAGAAGATTTTTTAAACGGCTATTGCTACGCCTTGTTTGTAGTTCAACAGTTATTGATCTCATACCTGCTGAGAGTTGTTAGCAAATGTGTTTGTTGAAGAGCAATCCCAGTATCTTTTGGCATGACTAGCAGCAGATTGTGCAGAAGGCTGCAAACAGCTGACAAAAGGGCAGGTGTGACTACAGCACGCTGCTTAGACAGAGCAGCAGACATGGGAGAATCATGGTGACTTGGAGATTCTGTTATGGTTGTATCACTTTGACCTAGAGTGTGTTGAATAAAAAAAACCCCAAAACAACCAAAAAATTAAATTACGGCAGTTACATAAACCAAATGTATTTGTATCTTTCATAAAACATCCAAGTCCTCTCTATATTTAAACTGTATATGCAGGAATAAATGGAAAAAAAATTAAATCAGATACAGAAAATCATTCTGACATAAAATGTTCCCTTCTACCAGGCATTAAATAAAGATAAGTAGCAAATTTGGAAAGACACAAATTCCCAGTCCTTCCTTTAAAAGAAAAATATTTTCATTTGTACACAGCTCGCTCTACATACATGATTATAAATATAGTGGGGTTTTTTTTATACTAGTTTTTCATCTTTCTACATATAAAGAGAATTATATATACATCTTTGTGTGTGTGTGTGTGTGTGTGTGCATGCACACCCCTGTGGGCATGTATGCATATGACAGCTCTACCATGACTGATGTGTCAAAAGCATGACTAGATGCCAGGAAGAGAAGCTAAGTCTTGAATTACATTTCGAGCAGTACTATTTTCACTTGCTTCTGTCAAATTTCGTATTAAAGGAAGTGTTTAATGTTTGTCTGCTAAAACAACCACTGGAAGCATCAACAGCTCCAGCAACATGCAAGCTGTACAATGTACAGCATGGACAAGCACCAAAATATGGGCAGGTGAATACACTGTATTTAGCACTAGATACACAATTCAAACTTGACTTACCTTGTGCAGTAAGCCGATCAGCTACAGTTTCAGGAATAAAACTGGCTGAACTTGGAACTGTTGCCTGAAGCTCAGTAACACTCCCCAGTGATGGTGATGCAGACAGAATCTAGAAAGCCATAAAAAGGAAACTAGTTGATTCCAGCTTTTACAGAGTAGTCTTTGATTTATATTCTGCTTGGAAAGGGGGAACAACCCATCATAACCAACAAAATCAAGTACGATGTAAATATTACTGTCCAAAATCAATCTGATTAGATTTCATCCACTTTGTGTGCGTATATATATGATAAGAAACCAATAACTGAAACTATTAAAAGATGGGCAATATGAACAGTCTGAAACATTTCAGTTAAAAACTGATCAATGTCCATGTTACTGGAAATTCCTTCTCTTCATCCTTCTTTTTCATCCACATAATTGACTCAACCTACATTTGGATAAAGATAGAAAGACATTACTGAAGCATTTAAACTCAAATTTTTCATGGACTATTTGCTCTACTGAGAACATCAGCACTTGTCCCTTTGTACCAGAAGACACTCAGATAAAAATATCACAAGTGTATTTGTCATCAGTCAAAATTGACATCCCTGAGTCTTTTCTGACTCTGGATAATTCTCTTAACCTTAATCTTGTGATCCTTACATGTATTCATTTCATAGTGAAGATATGAGACAGTATATAACAGTATATAACTTTACTGACATAATACCATTGTCTTCCTACCAATTTTGCATTATTTACATTATGACTTTTGTGTGTTTCCAGAAGTTCCTAATGCTCTTGCTACTGTGTTTAAAACCACAAGCCTGAGACCAGAAGACTCAGAGTCCAGCTAAATTATGTGCTTTTGTGACACAAGACCTGCAACGTGTTTGAGAGCACAGAACAAGTATCTATCACGTCAAGTCACTCTTTCACTTCTGGTTTTTATTTTCTAGATGGACAATTCACATCAGACAATTTTCTTCATGACTGTCACTATACAGAGCAAAGAATACAGAATGCTGGGGATTCTCAACAGACTTACAACTTGAAGAAGGGTGTTATTAGAATTTTTCTCACAGTGAGCTTTCTAAGGAAGTCTGAAATATCTCAAAGGTTTGGGTTTTTTTAAAAGTTTTATTAGAGTAACAGTTGGAATATATTTTTACCCAAGGAAATGTTATGTGACTTAACAGACAGAAAGGGTGCAGGGAAGGAAATGACAGATCACTCTGTTCCTAGCTATTGTATCCTTGCAACCTCCATGTAACTTCATTTTCTCCCCCATTTTACTCTGGTCTTCCACTATTGTTCATGCTACAATTTGAGTCTTTCTTCTCAAGCCTGCTCAGTTGTTCCTCAAAAAAAGTCAGAGGGTTTTTGTAACACATAAAACAAGCCACAATAAGATGTGGGGATGTGTCCAAAACCCAAGGTTCACATAGAGCTTGGATCACATAAACACTAGGATAGTGCTTGGCTAAATAATTTTCTTATTAGCAAAATGCAGTACGAAACTGTACTGAGTGATTGAAATTCAAATTCTATTTTGATTTTGCAAAATAAAAAGCATATTTGCCAATTAAAATAAGTTATTTGAAGTTTTATGCTTGCTAATTTAAATAACTATTAAATACATTATTTATATTAAACCAATCTATCTTGACACATGGCAAATTCTGCATTTATTCAGCCCATACTTCAATTCTGAGCATTCTAATAGGTGAGGAAAACCATAACACTTTCCCTTAAATATTACAAAACCAAAATGTAACTTCTAACAGTCCATATGGTTCTTCTGAGACAAGTGAAACCCTATAAGGACTGTAACTATACTGAGAGACATCTTACAGATATTATGAAGAATTATACAACCTTTCACATACTAGTAAATAGTATCAGCTACAAGTACAACTCGTTCTTTATCTTCTACAACTCTCTAAACACTTTGGGCAAGAAAATAAAAACAAGTTCTCAGTTATGTTAAAAAAATAAATTAAAAAAAAAATCAGCAAAAGCTTTATCTGGTTAGAAAAATACCATCTTCCTGCACTGATCAAACATTTATTCATAATTGGTTCACAGTGGGAAATAGGTTAAAGCCATATATTTTCTGCTATCATAACAGAAAACATACAGGAACACAATGAAGTTGTTTCCACACTGTTTTTCCCTCCAGGAAAAAAAAATACTACCACTTTTATAAATCATATTTGATAAGGATGAACTGGAAGTCTGGGATGCAGTATTCAGTAAAGGATATTTACTACTGCCACCATCTTGTTCCTGGGAGCAATGAAGCATTGTGTTGTTTCACAGTGAAACTTTGGAAGGGGGTGTAAAAGGGGAGAAGGTTCTGTGTGTGTTGAGAGGGAGATGACAACTGCAGATTAGAACTAATTCAAAAGAATACAAAAATTGTCAGAGTGGAAACGCAGGAGAAATGTGAGGGTATTGCCATTTATCTACTAGATAGGAATAAAAGGTCTTTTCTTAACCTCTAGTACAAAAATCCCTCTGGCATTGCTTTAATAGGCTTGCAGTGATTAATTCTATTCAGTTCCCTTTTCAAAGGTTTAAATCACTTAACTGTATAGCACTCTGGTAACCACGGTTCCAGAAAATAAAGCACACATTTTTATAAAAAATAGCAAGAGGATTTCATAGGAAAGAATGGCCATGACTTAAATCTGTCTGGGAGATGTCTGCAGATCTTTAGTCCACATCATTTTTAGCTCAAGTTTTTAAATAACTGCTCATTTTGCTAAAATGCTCTGGACACAGAACAGTCCCAGCATATTTATGCAGTGTAAGGCAAATTAGTATCTCCATGCAGATTGGTGTTCTCTTATCATATGTACTAAACACAAACCAAACATGTTGGTTAAAACAAGAAAAAGGATTTGTCTTCTCTAATGATAACCTGAGTTAATGTTTAAACTATTTCTTCTATAGAAGACCAATATTATTAATCATCTCAGAACTGGCCTTTTTGTAGTATCCACATTCCAGGTCACAGAAAAATAAAGATACATTTTTCAAAAATCTGTAATCCACTTAAAGATCATAAAGACTCAAAATACCGTGCACATGAGTTAACATAGTACAGACGATCCAGTTCTGCTGTTGTTTTCTATCGAATTGAGTCATTGATTTCATCACCACATGACTATTCTCTACTCTATAAAATGAGAAAAATTTTACTTATGGTCTCTATAAAATTTGACTCTCTTTTTAATTTTTTATATTTTTCTTGCTGCAAATTTGGGGAAAATAACTGGGGATGGAAGAAAAAAATGAAGCTGAAAAGTAATTTAGCTGCAACTTTCAGTTAAGGTCATATGACCCTATGAAATCAGTTCATGATAGCAGATAGGTCAAATAAAATACTGGTTACATGAAATCTGGAAGCAGAGAAAATTAACAGAATGTTAGGAATAGGAATAGATATGGACATACCTAGATCAACTTTTTTTTTTTTTTTAATGTTATTAAAATATCAGAGAAGAGTTTTCAACAGATACAATTCTATTTGGTTTGATTGCTTGTTCTCGGGTATTTGTGGGTGTTTTCATCAAATCTGTGCCACGCACCTAAAACACATTTCTCCCTTCAGCGAGACCTACAGATTCCTTTCCATCTGTGATGGGGAAAGCACGCCATCTCGTGGGCTCGGAATAACAATATCTTTCTGGCACCATCAATATACAACATTCAGCAACAAACTTCCACAAACTTTTTGTAATGACTTCATAAATATATTTCTTTGCTCATACATCAAAACAGAAACTGGGTTGAGCTGTGACTCAAAAATTTTAAGTTATATAGGAATAAATTACAAAAGCCTGATTTCAGGACAGGTTTGAATTTTCAGAAGTATTTTCTAACTTCACTAGATACACACTTCAGGTAACTGCTTTCTGAAATACAGTCTGCAATCAGCCTCCATTAAAGTTATGCTCCTCCATCTTTTTTCTCCTAATAATAGTGGCATTGGAACATCAGACCTCTCCATCTTGCACCTTGGAAAATTTCAATATGTCATATCAGCACTGGCATTTTTTAAAGGTAAGAAACTTAGTTAATAAAAAAAAACCCCAAAGTTTATAGCTGCTAAAAATGTCGATGAAGAATAAATGGAAATTAAGCTAACTTCCAGAAATGACAATCAAAGTCTTAGTGTGACATCTTGGTACGTATCAGGAAAAGAAGGAAAACAAAACACAAACTTCTATAGTTAGCTGTAAGAGCATAATCTTAACAAGTATGAAGTCTACAATGTGTGGAAGACTGATATAAAATAGTGTATCTCGGTATTACACTGTGCTTTCCACTTTTAATAATTAGTTGTCAATCCGTTGAATGGCAGCAGAGCTAAGTCTTTATGTTAAGCTATGATGCTACTTTACATTACATAAATAGAATACATTCATTTGATCTAGCGAATTCCACATTATTTTTTCTTTTTTTCTTTTTTTTAATTACTGAAGCTGAAGAAATTTAATGTAATGAACTTTCCAATCCTTCATAAAAATTCAAGCACAATTTTAAGTAGATTAGACACCCAGCCCTGATAAGAATTTCTGCAATTTAATTTTGTCTTCAAGTAACATGAACAAAACAAGATGAAATTTGCTCAACTTTCATTCCTCCAAGTGGCACTCAATTTATTCAGTAAAAAGTGATCTGGGAACAACTGCTTTCAAAAAATACGGGATTCTTATGTAAGTGTTTTTTAAGGAGAGATCATGAGTGCATATACTTCCTGATTTACATGCACTTTCATTTATTTTAGTTTTAATCTTCAAATTTGAATATTTGTGTTTAAAATAACCCTAAGGGTTTGGGAATTTGTTGTTTCTCATTAATAAAAATCAAATTAATTAATAAAACTCTTGAAAATGCGAAATCGGTTTACAACTGAAGTGCACTTTTTGCTCAATTATTAAAAACATGCAATATAACATCAGTACTAGACAGCAATACATTTGTAACAGAGAATCAAAAGAGTAAGGAAATTATACTTGTGTAATACTTTGTGACCAAATTTCAATACTGGTTTCTCAGTTTTTGTTTTTACCATGTTCCACAGCAAAATTGGGCATAGCAATTTTAGTAAAAAAAAAAAAAAATACAGGCTCTTGTGATTTATCAACCTTTGTCCTATCAACACATGCATCTGTTTAAGAGAAAAGAAATTTCTAAACAATTATATTCTGGCTTCAGTAATAGATTAGATGGTAATTCATAAATGAAAAATTCTTGAATATGAAACTAAAAATGAATTTCAGAGCAACATGTCAGTTTCCTTGGATCTACACAGGAGTCTTTGAAAAACACATGATTTTTTCCAGGTAACTAATGAATGTTATAAAAGCTTCCTCCACAGCCTGAATTGATATTGCAAATCTACTCTGGACCTGAAAGAATGTATTTCAATTTCTTCTCTTTTGCATTTGCCATCTTAAAAGATGGCATGTGTATAGGTTTTCATTGCCATAGTTATCTTAGCCAGAAACAAATTTTACAAGCAGCCACCTGCTTTCTGTTTTCTGTGCCTGTTTTGGGTCCTGCAAACACTTGTGCCCCTTTTAAATTTTACAAAAGCATTTTCAGAATACAAAGTTTATTATGGCACAGAACACCTGATGCATTTATGTGGCTTTGATTGATCCAGTTCTGTAGCTGTGTTATGTAAATACAGGTTCACTCTGAAAGGACAATTTGGATAAAAGCAACAGAAGTGACAACTAGAAATGGAGACGACCGCATTTTGTTAATAAAGCCAATTACAGAGTAATCTCCAGAGAGTATGTCTTGCTGTGGGAAGCTATAGAATTCAGTACTGCCTTATGCATTTAGCTGGTCAAGGCAAGCTATCTTATTTATCTTTGCCCAGGTTAAGAATCACGAAAGGGTTTTTTCTGCATATTAAAGCTACATTTGAGTAAAATACAACTTTGTTTCACAGCTAATTTCTGATTGATTTCAGGTTTTGCATTTTACTGGAGTTCTTTTAACAATTTTAAGAGTGCTAATTTTCTTGAAAGCAGTTAAAAAAAGCTTTATATTTAAAATTAATAGATTACTCTGCAAGTTACCATAGTTTCAGACGTGGAGTGAGAATGTGAAGACTTGCTCTGACTAGGTGGAGCCTTCCAAAGATTAAGAGAATCATCAAAATCTGTAGGGAAATGAAAATAAGAATCAAAATTACTGTAAGATCAGCAGAGAGCATAACAATGTTTTTAAAGGATTGTTTCGGTGAAAAAGTTGCCAAACATAGCTATCCTTCTGAAGATCTCAGAATACAAGTTTTCATACATTGTACCTATGAAATCTTATCCATTAAATTCCCTGAATAAAGAGAAATAAAAAAGCTTCAGCACAACATAAAGTAGTCTAGAACAAGCTACACCTTGCTCAAACTGCAGTTGCATAACCTTTAGTCATTTCAAATAGTTCAGATTTAGTTTTAGCTAAAACTCAAAAGTACAAGAGTATTGAAGATACTGGGGTCTCAAAGAACACACTTAATGAACATATGTCCTTGTCTTCAAAAGACTTCAATTCGCATTTTAAGAGAAGTAGTTTCAAGAGAACCCATATTCATAAATCTAATGAAGGAAGAATTACTTTGTAAATCTGTTTCAGAATAAGTGCCATAAATTTTATAGTACAAAACTGTCAATAATAATTTTGAAGCTTTCATGTATCTAGAAAAGAAAATAACAAAGAATAAAGCTAGACTACATAGATTGTGAGTGAAAACCCCACAAAAGTAAATGTCCTATATGCATCCTCACTAATTACTAAACTGAACTATTTTATTTTTAACATAACTTTGCAGATGAGTTTTTATATTCCTGAAAAATGTGAGAAAACTACATAGGGGGAAAACCCAACAGGTCCTGTTCTCCCCTTTTTAAAGAAACAAAAAATTTGTTTCTTATTCCTGAAATATTGTGTTTTCTGGCTTTGCTTTGCAATGACATGATAAAATGTATCTCAATCGCTCACTGAAAAGTTGTGCCATTTTATATTTTGAGTTGCTCTTAGATTTGATATTGCATGAGCTAAAAGAACTACCAAAAGGCACAAATAAGAGGACCATGGGAGCAGTAAAATGTGTTGGATTGAAAAATTACACTTAGAGATAAAAAAAGCAGACTGAAGAAATTGAGGATTTTTATGGGTGGAATTTTGTATACTGCTGAGGTATTTCTCTCAGTGAGTTAACCAAGAATTCTTCTTTTCCTTGGGTCTGCCATGAAGTCATAACTTAGCTGGGGAAATAACATTCCTCTTCTGTTCATGCCTCTGGAACAGGTTTAACAAATGCAGTCTTTAGCAGGATGCTCAGCCTGGAATGTGCAAAACAACTCAAACAATATTTTATTTTGTAAGCTATCGATGGTGAATTTAGAGAAGGTGTCATGCTGTTTTTGGTGTTGAATTATACTAAACCAGCCTGACTCATCAACTCCAAAAGTTAAACATCCTGATAGTGAGTTGAAGGATACTTTATCGTATCTGCCACATCTTATCTAAAAATCCTAAGGCACAGCTGGCCTGAGACCTATGACTAACAGTCAATCACTTTAAACTCTGGAAATCCAGTCCCACTTTCAAACAGCAGGTTTTTCTAAAACACCCCTTAGAGTGTGAGTGGAGATTCCTCCCTTGGGTGGAGATGCCCCTCAAGGTCACTCCTCCAGGCTCAACAAAAGAGATTTGCCCAGGGTCATTGGTATGGGTGAGTAACATCAATCTCTACTCCGTAATTTCTTCTTTTTTGCTAGCTTTGATATAGTAGAGTAGTAGTTTAGCTTCTATACAGTGTAGTAAATAATTCTGACTACAATCTTTTTGTTTAATCATTTATCATAGTAACCAAATAATTTTTATATAAATATACCTAGTTTGCCATCCTTAATCCCACAAGATAAAGTTAGACAAAGGTTCAACCACACTTCTATAATTCCTTAGATTTAAACCACTGAAAAAGTCTGGGTCTAGGATTGAACCCAGGCCTCAGGGTACCTTTCTGCACCTCATGACTCAGGGGGAGGGCTTCTCTAAACAACTTTGTCTGAAGTTCTTACCTCACCCATGACACAGACTTAAAAAGAACTATTTAAATCTGCAGCCTTAAAAGATGGAAATTCGGAAACTTAGGCCCACAAAAAAGTAAGGAAAAAAAAAAGAAAAAGAACTCATTAATTTTCTGTCCCTTGAAAGCTTTTACTAATTGATCTCTGAAAAATCCCCTAGCTTTCTAAACTTATGATCATCAGCTATATTTGGACAAGAAAGTATGTTCCCACAATGCATCATAGTGAGCCTTAAAATATTGTTCAATAAAAGATTAGTCAATATAAAAGTTAGATCTGAGATATTCCAAGGGTATACTGGTTAAAAATAAACAAATAAATCCAATCTGAGCATTACATTTCATCAGTCTATGAATTAAATTATATCTGAATGTCTTAGAGTGCAGTTCAATTCAGATTTACAGTCCATTCCTACTCATGTAACTTTGAAGTCAAATTTATTAAGAAACAGAAATCTTAAAAATCGTTTATCTATTTCTTCTTCCCAAATTTTCCTTGTATGAAAGCTGAATGGATGTCATAAAGTGGAAATCGTAAAAAGTTTTTTACCCCCAATATTTTGCAAGAAAATTACCTGCAGAACCAATTATTTCTTTTTCATTTTTAACTTTTTGAAGATGTGAATAACAGCTCAGAACTTTTTTTGAGCCATGTTAAACTAGTGATTTATCTACTTAAATCCTCACAGCAATATTTTGACTTGACAATATATTTAAGTGCAGGGTTTATATATTTTCAATTCCCTTTTTATTAAGAATTATTGGAGGTAAGTTACTCAAAACCACAAGTTATTTAAGTAGGTTTAAAATACCAGAAGATCAAAGTCACCTACCAGTTACACCACCTTTTTCTACATTGAGCTTGTCTTCCTTGTAAGAACTCAAATCAAACATGTAACATCCTAGGTAACAGTGTTTCACCATCTGATTCACGTGTTCATAGAACTGGCAGTGATACAAAAGGGCTTTAAGCGCAGGTAATCCCATCTGAGAGAGCCCAGATTCTTCATCATGTACACAAGGACCCTGAAGACATGAAATTCACAAACATCATTACTTTAAAGAAATGTTTTACATAGAATGAACTGCCAGGAAAACCCATTCTAAGTAAGGCTAATGCTGTGTATGTGTGTGTTCAATGGTTTACAGGCTGTAACTAATAAATTCCAAAAATGAAATGCAGATTTTAACGTTGAGCTAAATCATAATATTTTACAAAAGCTGTCATGACTTAGAAAATCAAACAGCTATTTATCTCCTGAGAAGTGTGCTAACAGTTAAACAGAAACTTATGAAAAGCTGTAAATGAGTGGTTTCAGGACAGTAAATGTATCAGTAGACTTTACAGTTTTAATGTCTCATTTAATTCTACTTACAGATATCAAGTAATGAAAATTTTTCCTTATGAAAAAAGCGCACTTATACTCACATAAGACTAAATAACCTGAAAAAGTCATCCTTCTCTAAAGTATACTGCCATTATACTACATCTAGCTATGTCAATCTTCAGTGAGAAAAGATTTATTTAAAAAACAAGATATAAACCAAAAAAAATTCTCTTTGAAGTATGGTTTTCAATAATTTCTTTTCAAATACTGACATCAGGGAAAAATACCTAGAGCAATGGATTTATACAGTAAGATAATGGATTCTAGTCATGTTTCAAATAAAGAGTTTAAGTTGACTGCCTTTGTTAAATGTTTCGTCAGTGTTTTTTTCATGCTAGCACAAAAACCGCAAAAGTTTTATTAAACTACACGTAATCTGTTTTAGATTGACCATAACAATTAGAAGTGCAAAGAAGGCAGAATAACTCAGAAAAATTCAAACCAATTACATTCAGAAAGGCAGTTTTAGAGGGCATCTTGCAGTAGCTCAAAAATAAATTAGTTAAAATTATGGAAAGAAGAATTTTCAAAATTTTCATAATTAGAAACTTTCTTTGGCAGTCAGGAGAGAGCAGTGATGGATCAACTGAAAAGAAGTAATTTGAAAACACTATTTATCCCCAACCCTTTCATTTACACTGAATACAGATTTATTTCCCAGTAAAAAAAAAAAAAAAAACAAAACCCAAAACCACATCAAGTAGAAGCAGTAAGACTATTTAGTATTACAAGAAAAGTTATCACCAAAATTTTAGAGGGTTACTCTCATTCTTTTGGGTTTCTGTAATACAGAAACTATTTTCACTATTTGCCTTTTACACCAACTACTGGAGAATGGGATACAATGAACAGTTTGAAGGAGAATGTAGGATTTCAAGTAAACTATTTATGATGAATTATATAACTCTAGTCATACACTGCCAGCAATAGAATTATACCATATCAACTATGGCAAGTGCAAACATAGGAAATACTGATAAATTTAATCCAAATTTCACTACCCAGGATTGTCTTTGCCAGTTTCAAAAGCCATGCCAGATACTTTATTGTACAACAGGGCCCTGAAAGAGTTACTCACAAACTACACTGACAGAGTGCTTTGACTTCAGCAATCTTTATACAACACAGTCTGCTGCACTCTCAGAGTATTTTACACAGGTTGACTTCACTCATGACTAAAGAGTGGCGTAGAAAATTTTTTAAGTGACATAGCAAAATGAAATATTATAAAGCAGATCAACTAGACAACAGTAACACTAGAGATATTCTCATGAAGATATTGGCCTTGAAACTCTATTTATATTTCCTTTTCCAGTCCTATTTGCCTAAGGGATAAAACAGTAGCACTCTACTTTGGCTATGGCATAGTATTCCTACAATTCACTGAGACCCACTTAATAGACCTCCTTTCCTTCCTAGCATTAAAGGAAACTGACAAATCATCCTATTCCGTGCAAGGGAAAAAAGTAACTCTGAATATAAAACTTGATTCTGGTGGTATCTTACAGTTTTAATTGTTGTTTGTATTTTGAACAGTTTTTATTTACCAGTTACCGTAAAGTGTTGTTTGATAATATCTTTCAGCATGAACACTTATCAAGTGATGAGCAATTTCAAGTAAATTGCAGTTCTTAATAAGAATCATATTGACTCAAAGCTTCTTTTAATTGCACTGGAATTCATCCAGAATTGTGCAACTGGATTCAATTTTTGTCACTTCACCATAGTAATTGAAATTCTTTTTAAAAGACTAAAAAGCAACTTTTAATACAGTCTATACTGACAAGCTACAGTGGCTGCCCTTTTATAAATCCTCTACTACTATCAATTTAACAAATACTATTTATATTGATAAATTAGAAGTAGTAAGACTGAAGCAAGGGCCAGATTTGTAAAATTGTTTCCACATCTTCCTTTATGATCACATGTAAAGAAAAGATGAGACATTCTGTAAAGAAACAGCATAATTGATTTTGGCTGCAGCTGAATCATAGATAACTTATTCTAGTAAAACAGCCCTGAGCAACCTGGTCTAGTTCACCTTGCTTTGAGCAAGTGGTTGTCTTCAAGAAGCATTTAAATTGACCTAAGTGACACACTGCTTCATCTTTCTTTCAAAACATTTTACAAACATCACATTCGCAGAATTTCCTCTTCCTCATGCCCCTCAAATCATGTTCTACCTGCATTCCAAGTTTGCGTAAAATAAACGATCAATTTCTATCCTAAAACATTAATGATATGCCATATAAGTAAGCAAGTTTCCTAAGAACCCAAAGACACTAAATTCATGAAATGCAACATACATGTAATCTAAATTTGGTAGTTTTATTGAGCTTGCTGGAAGTTTGATAGAAGTTTGTCTATTCATTTATTTCTCCTTCCAAACCTAACCTTACACATGTAATTTTTAAAGCTCTATTTTATAGGGATTCTGACACAAGTTTTCACATCAAATGACACCTCTCTGTGACACTAGGGCTTTTGTCATCAAATGTAGTAGCCACTCACTTGCCAAATACAATCTTTTGCGTCTTCTGTAGGGATTGGAACCACAAGTAGATTTTGTAGAATAAAGGCAGCCTGAAAGAAATTAAAGCATCAATATTGCCATCTAGCCATCACAGTTCAAAAGTCATTGTACACTCTACATATTGCAGTGCTTTAGAGAGATGCTGAAATACACAGAATTCTCATGTTCATGTTGGGAAAAATAATTAGAAGGATATAACTTCAAAGCCCTCAAACATCACTTACGAGAGATGTCATTAGAACATGGCACAAGAGCAGGCTGGTATGAAAAAAAACCAAGGAAAAGATAGGATAGAACTCACAAGGAAACAATTTTATTTGTTTATATATTACTTCCATCACTCTTCCAGTACAGCCAATCCTACAGAACAAGCAGTACAAGTACAGTAAGTACTAGGGGAAAAAAATTTCTGAACAGAAAAACCTAGATAACTGTCTGTTACCACTCTATTGTCCTCGTGTTTTGGGTTTTTTTAATTGCTATAAAATAATTGGGACAACGTGGTGAACACATTAGGACAGAGACATGTTTCAAATATCTTCCTTTATAAATACATAGCATGCTTGTTTTTCTAATTTATATTACTCACACTTCACACATCTGTGCATGGATTGAAAATTATTTTTTTTATACTTTGTCAATTTTTTGTCAATAACATGACTATTAAGAGACTATAATTAAGAGACAATAATTTAGAGTTAAATAAAATAATGAAGGACATTCTCAAAGGCATTTTGAGATATAAATTCAAATATTACTTTGGAAAATATAATTAGTTAAGCAGCAGAACTGGGAAAAGAACAAGCCACTGAGTGTCAGAGTTTTTATTTCTCATTGATTGGAACAAAAGAAAAACCTTACAACTAGAGCTGATAAAAAACTGCAAATAAAGGGTACAGAGATTAAATTCATCAATATATAATTCTATGTGTTATTCTACCATAGTACAGATTTTTCAGTTCTCACCAACAAACCTTAGTGCCTAAATAAATTGAATTACTTCATGCCTGCAATGAACAGATATTTACTGCAGATCAGGTGGTGAGTTTGTACCAAAACATTCATAAATGTGACTAAGCAGCCATTAAAATTGGGCTAATAAGTTATGCTTTAGCAATATATTTATCTGTCTCAGAAGGTTTTAGTGTGTTCACTTGTATAGGTTATATAATTTCTGTTTCTAAACAAGTTATCTGTATTTGTTCCTTCTCGTGCAATTCCTAAATAAGCAGATAAACATTTATATTAATCAGGTAGTGTTTAATTTACAAAGCAGCAGGTGTTGAGCAGCATCGCATAATAGATAAATACAATAAAAAAATACAAAATTTATTTTCTCCATGATGAGAAAGATCTTGGCAATCTACTACAGCAGAAGGACACAAGAAACATACCTCCCTGCGTACCATGCTACATTCAGATTGATCCAGAAGGATGTTTATCACCGTTCCCCACAGGCCTCCTGAAATATTCTGGCAGCTTTCTGCTAAAGCAATACATCCTATTTCAAGAGATGTAAGAGCTGATCCTATTCCAAGTGCAGTAAATCTGACCTAGTTCATACAAGCACAACAGAAAGTGGTATTTTTTATGGTAATTAGCAATACATTTTTTTTTCTATAAAGTTGTATCAACTGAATCTGGAACTTAAGGGAATAATTTAAAAAGTAATAACCTCTTTTCCTATATTTCTCTTGCTCTCTACTCTTAATCACAACTAAGTGAAAAAATTATTTTTAATCATTCGAAAATAAGCAAGATAATCGTTAATATTCTTCATATTTTACCTCTTGAAAATAGGTCCATTTAGCAAACTCATATAATTTAACAGATTTGCATTGAATTTTTAGTTCATGTAAATGTTTCTGCTTTGCAGCTAAGTTCCAGCAATGACAAAAAAATGACAAGGAAAACTGCCTATGAATCATGATAGTGATTGACTAATGAAAGCATAGAAGACAGAAGATATAAGGAAGGATTTCTCTGATGATGTTTATATGGAAACACTCTCCCTACTGTATTATTACTCCTATTTAGGATATAGTCAGTAACATTTTAAATAATTAGAAACAGCAGTTCTACTATTAAATAGATTAATGAATCAAAAATTTTCAAATGCTTAAGAGCTAAAATAAGATACGAAGTATGTTATAATGGTAACTAACCTCAGGATCTCTATCTACCCATAAAGGAACCAGCCATGCCAGACCTAGATGAGATGGAACTTGTTCTTCACTATTGTCATAAGGCAAAGACCAAAGAGGTATCCAGTCCTGATTAGAAAACAGAAAACAAATTAGGAAATTATTTTATAAATCTTTCAATGTATGCCAGTGTACTAATAGAGCGAACTACCAACTACTAAAACACTTTTGTATAACACTAATTGCACAGAGGAAGGATAACTTTGTATTTCTCTTTCCATAAGGATTTGACACTAAATCACATGATTGTAAATAACAGCCGAGTTTTAAAATTTGATGCTAAAAATTATTAGCACAGTCTAAACAGTAACACTGTTGTATATACAGATGATGACTCAGAAACACAAGAAAATGAAACTTATTATGATGCTACATAATACTCTATAGAAAAGACACTAATAAAATCAATTGGAGTCCACTCCTTCATCCACACATTTATCATCTAAGTCTTTGGAGGCTGCTGTCTCCCTGCAGAGTACTTAAAACTCTTTCCCCTCCTAATTTTAATAAACTCTTCCAGTACCTAATATCTTGCAAAAGGAGTAGAAAACTGAAGAAAGAGATACCTGGAATTTAGAGAAGCAGGTAATTGTTAGTTACATGCATGCTTGATCATAAAGAAAGGTTTTTATTTGTGGCTATCACAGATATTGGTAAAACTGGATTTGAATTCTCTAAAATAATATTTAATTGTTGAATTTGCTTCAAGTGCTTCAGGACAAAGACTATTTTTACTAAACTGTCAGAAATCTAGCTCTCCAAGATGTCCATGAACACGAAGCACAACATGAATTTTGCTAGTATATAATGATAGCTCCTTTTATCTGACAATCATTTTTCCATGTATGTACATATTCTTTCATATATATATTTACATATATATATATATACACAACTGTGGAAGCCCTACATACATGAATGTTTAAGCATATGTTAGAAAGCCTGTTGTCTGTGAGGCAGAAGAAATAATGATATTATAAATTCTAATAAATTTATTAATCCTAAATACAATCCAAATAGTTCTTTTTTTATAAAAAAGAAAATTACACTTATTCTAAAAGAAGGCCTTTCAAAATGCAGAGAATTATTTACAAAACAATTTCAATATGGCTAGAACTGATTCTTCAGCTTTTTGGTATACTATACTCTATCCTCTACATTTACCTAAGATTATAGACCTAATGAGATCAATGTGGGGGGTTTTTTGTCTTTTGTGCTTCCAGTTGGAGGAGAAGGAATAGTAATCAGTGGTGTGGTTTTAGTAAGACTACTCAGTTGGAGAGTACCATTCCTAAACCATGACAGAAAATTATCACTGAACTTCATTAGTTAAAATCCCTCTCTGCATAGCCCTCAGCAGTGACAAGATAAGGACAACTGCAATGCACTCACCGTATCCTTGGCTTGAGCCATCATTTCGTGAGACAAGTGAAGCAAGCAAAGGACTGTGCTTTTTGTAACACCTTTTCCCATGAAGGACATGGCATTTCCCCCCCATTCAACATAAAATGATGAGATGACCTAAGAGTGGGGGTACAAGTTCATAACAGCTTTACTATAAACAGTACACAGAGTACAAACTGTCTTACACACCTAATCATAATTTAAATTCATGAAAAGATGGAAGATTTCTAGCTGAATTTTAAGAATTTCTTTACTTCTGAGTAATTTGGTGATGTGATGGTTTTCTATACATTTAAACTTTTGAACATCTGTGGTTTTCATTATTTTATTCAAATGAAGAACACAGTCAAGCTTAATAATAAGCTCTAAGTTGAATAGACACCTGAAAGTTTCTTTTCATGGACCTGAAAGCTCATTTATTGTACCCAAGATTTCTTTTGCTATGTCTGGAATTAAAAATAAAATTTATTTCCAAAATTCAGTGCTCAAGAAAAATCACCGGTTATATATTTTATAGTTATATGTTTTATCAGCTTTCTATATCAAATACTAATAAACAGAAAAAAAAGATCACTGGATCATAACATAAAATAAACCATCTGACCAAATATCTAACCATGCATATTAAAAGGCATGCTGCTTTCAAAAAAACACACCCCAAAATACTTTAAAAAAATAATAATTTTAGAAGATACACGTCTAGATTTAGTTTTCTCCACAAAACATGGTGATTTAAACCTTCACATTTTTGCTGTTGTTCTTTCTTTCAGTGTCCTAGTCTACAGAAATGTTTTTCAAACCTACTTTCTCCATTACTCTCCAAAAGAAACCTACATTTACTTTCATATTTAGGCCAAGCAAAACTGCTTAATTCTTCTGAACAAGAGCTTATGCATCACAAGTTGATTTCATGCCACAGTATTTATTATTTTTCAGTAATAATCTTTCTTTTGCATGACAACATCTATAACCTTGGTGCCATTTTTAGTCTAGACTTAAGTCATCTAATCAAACAGGTCTAAAATGTTTACTTCTTTCTACTCAAGAAGTAAGTTAAGACACCTAAAACACTAAATCTTTTTTTCATCAGATGTATTGGTATTTGAAATTAAAACTTCTAAATGTACATTATTGAACATGTGTTAAACAAACAGAAAGTCAGAACTATGCTTTTCCTTCTAAGTTTTAAGAAGATTGGAGTATTCTAAAAATATAATTTCAGGAGTAAAAGCTAGTTGACTACTGTATCCATGGACTTAGCAAATGAATAAGAACACTGAAAATAAGAATGAAATTTTGTCCTTCCAACAACTGCAACATCTTGAATTAGCTCTTTTCTGCTTTCTCTGTGTTAACAACCTACCTAACAAGCTACTCTTCTCCCAGACCACCTTTCATGTGTGGATTTTGCCTGGGGGAAATTATCTTGGATAGTTCCTCTTGGAGTTTCAGTTATTAAAACATCACATATATTTTTTATCTTGCTTAAAACTGCAGTCACTTTGTATTACCTCTTAAACCAAAGATGAAAGCACATGCAATCTTCACAACTACAGACACGCTTAATCTGATATGGTATCACTCAATCTAGTCCCCATATCATTCCTATTTACTTAGCAGAAAAAAGCATCTTTCCTACACCTATTGCTACTGATGACATTCACTAAGAGAACACAGTAAAAAGCATAGTGTCAGTTACACAGCTCTTTACAAGAATTCAACCCAAAAGCTAAGTAAGAACATAAGCTACTTACCTCAAGAAGACCTGTTAAATATTTCTTACAAATTGTGACAGGTTCTACACCAGCAGAATAGGTGCTCCAGCCTGGAAGTGCAGTAACATGAACCATGCCTTGCAATGTTCTCTCCAGTGAAGGAAGTCCATAAAAATGTGGTGCATCTGTTAGTCTTAAGCACTGAAGTAGCTTCACAGCCAGCTCTGTTCTGAACAATCCAGCAAGTTCCAAGCTCCCTCTGGGTTAATTGCAAAAAACAAAAGAGATGAACCATCAATATGAAGCTTTTACAAAGAAGCATTTTGAAAAAGGCCAATGCCTCATTCTTCTTACTATTAGTCTGTGAGGCTCAGCATCTCAATTACTTAATATTGCATTATGCAAAGAATAACATGAAATTAAATTTGACACTTCTAGCTTCACCCAGGTTCTGAAAACATAATATTGCACCTGATTACAACAAAGTTGCTTAACTAAAAAAAGACAAATTACATATAACTCATTATTAAGGAACATGTTAAATAAAGAGCAAGAGATTGAGAGCACAATGAGAAGAGCTGCAAAGCTCAGTTGTTCCAGAATCACAGAGGATCAAGAATATTCTAAGTTGGAAGGGACCCACAAGGTTTATCAAGTCCAACTCTTAAATGCATGGCCTGTTACACTTATGTTTGTTCTGGTTCAAGAGACAAGTTTAAAAATATTTCCTGTCTAGAATTAAGTAGAATTAAGTAGAAATAAAATACAGGAGTGTGAGATACATAACTTGCAGGGATTTCTACAACATGTCCCTTTTCCCACTGTCAAGATTTTTAGAAAATAATCAAGTGGGAATAAAGAAAAAGGTAACATTTTGAAAATATTTTCATAAACAGTTATATTGTGACACTAAACAATCAAATATTATTTTAAGCTTCAATTTTAGTAACTCTTAGAATACATTTGGATAGAGAGATTTAGTGTGAGAAAGCTTTTATGTGAAACTTGAAGAAAAAATACTGTAAATTAATTTCTGTGTTTGCTCAATTGACAGAAAAAGGTTGTAGCTTCATGCTAAAAGTAGCTGTCCCAAATAGGCCAAAAAGGAATTCCATTAAAATAAACATTTATTGCTATTTCAAATATTTCAATGTTTTACTTTGCTGTAAATACATGCTACAAATCAATGAAGTTACCATTTGCTCATGCAAATTTGCAACAGTGAAAAAGAAATAGCCCATCTTCTCCACGCAATGAATTTAATTATCCATTTGCTAAGTGACCACTAGCACATTCTCCTTCAAGTTTCCTGGTTAATTTCCTAATTTTGCTGTAAAAAGGAATATCTAATGTTGATTTTCATTTCAAGAGTGTATATTCCATTTTCACGGTTCAAAGCAATTGAGCCATGATGTAACACTATGCAAATTCTGACCAAAATTCAGCAGCAATAGGTGTTCTGATCCCCTGTCAGAATGACAGAGGCAGGTCCATTAGCACTGTACCTGTCACTCACTGACATGGAACAAACTAACAACATGTTAAAAAGACGAATGAGTTCTTTATCCAGCCGTTGCCTGACAGCAGCTTGTGTTTCATTCATTTCATCCTGCACTTGGGATTCTGGTCGCACCAGGAGATCTAGAAGGGATTTTGGCTGCTAAAAGAAAAGAATAAAAATATAGTCACATAACGCATTATTTAAATCCTATTTTAATACCTTCATTAAAGCCATTTTTTGGTTGAAAACTTGCAAGTCACACACATTAGAAATCAGAAATTCCATGACTACTAAGAAGTAACTGCAAAAAGCACGGTGAAAAATTCCTATAATTACCAGTAACTTGAAACTCAAATCTACTAAATGCTATAAAAGAATCTACTGTTAAGGCCTTTAAAATATCCTGGCATTATGTAGACAGTATATTTTGAAGCATGAAAGAAAACTTGAATACAGCAATAACCTGCAATAAAAAATATATCACAAAAAAACAGAAAACACATAGTAACAAAATTAGTTCAGGTTGAATTTTGGACATCTCAGCTGTTTGAAACACTTCATATCAAATGGCTTTAAGGTTTTATATTAATGTATTGAATGGGCCACACTTAAAAAAAATTATGGGCTTCCCAGGAAGTGATATAAATTGAAGTACCTGTAGTCTTTAAGTAATTGAAATTAAGTCTAGTAGCATTTTTCCCTAAATGCTTAGATTGTATTTGACACACTTTGTAAGACAATGGATGCTCTGGCATGTTACATACATAATACAGTTGTAGCTATGCAGCTAAGCACACCCTCATGCAGCTCTGCACGTGAGCACACATGTGCACGTACAGTTATATGGTCAATCAAATCATGTAAGCATATACAGCAACCCCATTCTTACATTTTTAAGCAATGATTTCAAGATCCACTTTAGATGGTTTGACTCCAGATTTGATTTCTGCTCTCTAAACAATTTGTTTAAAAATCTTAGGACATCTACCAAAAGCTTTTCATCCTCCAGAGAAGCTGGAAGCACTTGAAGAAACCTGCAATACAAATAAAAGCTTTCATACTTGTGGCACTTTAAAAGAGCATTTAAAATCACCAGTGAATGTTAAATTATATGGAGCAAATACATATATTACATATATTTACATACAGCAAATATGGCCTTGTACTAACCTATTATACATGTAATATGCTGTTAATGTTGTTATTATTATTATGCAAAACTGTTATGTATATTTAAAAATGTATTTTTATAAGGTAAACATAGAATTCTGTTTAGCAAAATGTAGAGAAATCTGAGCAGGGTCACATACAGGAAACAAAAAGTTAATTATCTATTAAACACTAGCATTTGACAATAATAGCAAAGCTTATCTATGCATTTCAAATAGCCCTTATTTTAAATATATTTTAAATAATTGATGGTTTTGTGTATGTAAACTGCAAGATCACATAATCTTTGAGATTTTATGGATTTGCAGGGGTCACCTAGTCATGCTACCCTGCTTATGAAGGGACATGTGCAGCTGGCTGCTCAGGACTGTGTCCAGAAAGCTTTTGAGTAATGCCAAGCATAGAGATGCTACAATCAATCTGAACAACCTGTGTCTGTGTTTGGTGACCTTCACAGTAAAAAAGTGTTTCCTGATGTTCACAGGGATCCTCTTGTGTTTCAGTTTGTGGCCATTTCTTCTCCCACTGGACACCACTGGAAAGAGCCTGGCCCCCCCTTCTCTTCTGGTACTCGTACACACTGGTAAGATCCTCACTCTGAGCCTTCTTTCCTCCACATTGATCAGTCCCAGCTCTCTCATCCTTTACTTATAGGAAAGATACTCCAGGCTTTCAAACTCTTTGTGATGTTTCACTGGATTCTCTCCAGTATGTGTGCTCCATATTATTCTATCTTATACTGACAAGTTCAAAACTAGACCCAGAGCTCCAGATGTAGCCTCACCAGCGCTGAAGAAGGGAAAGATCACCTGCCTCAACTTGCTGCCTCAACAACATTCCTCCTAAAGCAGCCCAGGATAACACTTGCCTTCTTTACTACAAGGACAAACTGCTGGTTCATTTTGACCTTGATGTCCCACCAGGAGCCCCAGGTCCTTTTCTGCAAAGCTGCTTTCCAGGTTGGTGTGAACCCCAGCATATACAGAGGCATGGGCTTGTTCCTCCTCAGGTGCAGGACTCTGCACTTCCCCTTGTTGAACTGCCTAAAGTTCCTTTCAGCCCAGATACAGATATACGGATATACAGATATATAGATATAAGTGTGTGTGTATATACATGCATATATATTATATCAGAATCAGACATGAATTGACAATCAATTTCCTAAATTTAAAATATGAAAATTAGAAATGTTACCATTTTAGTATAATAATCTTTAATGAATTCTTGTAGTCAATATGCTTACCTGTTCATTGCTCTCTGCCAAACAAAGCTTTTCAAAGTGGTTCCACAAGGCCCAGAATTGCACTTTAATGCAAGTCTGTCATTCAGGACATAGAAGCCAAGCCTAGTGAGAGCAGTCCTAACATCCCTGTGGGATGCTGCCTGAATGATCAAACTAAGACAATCCTGCAGTCCATAGTTTGTGTGAGTTATTTTCAATACAAGTATGTCCTCTGAGGAAAGTTTTAGAGAGTCTAAAAATCTGAAAAGGCATAGAGAAAAATTATGAACAGTCAGAGAGTTTCAGAGTGTTGACTTCTTTCCCTTCCTGCTTAACTGAGAAGATAAAACAGGAATTGCCTTAAAACTTTATTTTTGTTAGCCAACTCTTTCTTCATCAACTCTTCAAAAAAAACAAACCAAACAAAAAACTAAAACAAAACCAAGAACAACACCACATGTAAATAATGAGGTGTTTTGAGTTCTTTGGAAAAATAGTACTTAATTGCTAAGTCTTAGTATTACTATTGAGAATATTTATTTGAAATTTAAACCTTCAAGAAAACACAGAAAAAGTCATGCAACTTTATAGTTGGGGTCTACACCGTAGGAAAAAGGAGTCAGTTCCCTAAGAAACCACAATGACTATAAAGAAAAATAGCCACAGAGGCCATTTAAAATTGTTTTAAATTTGCCTCACCACCAATTAAAGTTAGATCAACCTCTAGACTTCATGTACAAACACAATTAGGTAAAACATTAGCTATGAAAACATACCTTCATCCTCTTGGGATGTGATCCTTTACAATTAAAAGGACAGTATTCTCAAACAAAACAGCCTGAACTGCTGTTTGAAGTTGAAAACCTATTTAAACATGATGGAACACTAATTTAATTGAGATATATTGGGACTTAAAGTGAAAGATAAAATGGCTCACATTTCTGATTCCTTCTCATAATTTACCAGCTGCAGTAGGTTTTCAATCCCATGGTACCATGACAGATTCCAAGCTGTCTTAAGCATATCTTGCACGGGTTTCATAGCCAAGCACTCAGAAGACAATGGCACCACAACAGTATGAGGGCTAACTACATGATGAGCAGTGACCCTGACTGGGAGATGATACCTAAAAACACACAAATAACAGTAACAATTTTTGAAAGTGGTTGGTGAGAGTTTTTGCATTTGCTCATATTTAAATTAAATGCTCTATTACAACCAGCTTGTAGATTTGCAAATAAAGTTTTTGAAACTCTTCAGAGAACAAAGACATGGAGAAAAAAACCCCTATTTAAAAATCCTGATTTCATCATCACAGAAATGCTTTGATCAAGGTTTCCCTTCATTCTGCCACTTCCATACTTCAGGAAGGACAGCAAATGGAAACCAGCAGTTAACTGTAAAACAATCAAAACCAATGAACCAACCAACCAGCCACCACCCACACGTACCTTCTAACAACAGTAACAGGTAAACTGAAGGCAGGTACCTCAGTGTTATTACTGGCTATGCCATCAGCCCTGCAAGAGATTAAGTCACAGTTATTATGCTCTATTTTAAGATTTTATTTTCTCCTAATGCTGCACGTTATTTCCTTATTAATTGGATATAGATATATTTCTCCCTTTAGCTAGATCTTTAGTAAACTACTAATTAATAACTGTATTAATAAACTATGTGTCTTCATGATTATGCAACATTAATATAGTTTTTAAATCACAAACATATGGAATACTTATTGTAGATATACTGTACATTAAAATCCCCACAGACTTGTTTCCTTTTTTCTATTAGAGAAAAACCACCTATTATAAGTATTTTCAGTATATTTCATGTGTGTGAATTCTAAAAGCATTTTTTATGCATATGAAACTTTTAAATAATAAAATATCATAAACTGAGGTTTGCTGTTTTAAAGACAACAGCTACACTTAAAAGTCAAAGTAAATAGGAGAATTTTAATTAAGTTAGAAAAATATGTCTACAGCTAGCTATTTGATTTGTGTAGTTTTCTATTCATGGAAAAGATGGATTACAGACCTACCAAGCTTTCTTGAAAAATAAACATAAAATTAACACTGAGGTATTCATAGTATAAAAATATGCCATGTAGGCCTCCAGAGCATGTAACCCAAATATTGAAATAATCTGGACTACAAATGTGTGATTTTGGATCTATAAAGGTTTGGGGCATAACTTGTCTGGAGATATATAAAAATTTATTTCTATTAAAACCTTAAAATTTGTCTAGAGAGTATGCTATTAAGTAAGTGGCTTTTCATACCATGTTTCTGTTCTTGCTACTTCATCAAACAACAGAAGACAAAGCAATACTGTAGTTTCAGTTAAAACAGCACGATCACTTTGGAGTATCAGGGAAACTGAAAAAAATAAAGATTTTTAAAAATGTGTTAGGAAAAAACTGATACCTAATAATACACAGAAGAACACAAGTTGAAAGCAATTGCTTTCCACAGTTTCCTACCAACATCTTCAACACATGCCACAATATGGGTAAAACTGGCACACAATGATTTATCTTCTAAATATCAGAATCTGAAGTGATTCAAAGTTCTTAAGAAGGTATTTGGTTAACCATCTAACAATCTTTTGACAGGGGTATTACAGTGGAAATACAATTCTCACCTCTGAATAGCAAAAGCAGTAAAGAAGGTTGCTGTGCTAGAGACAGGCGAACAACTGGGTCAGCACAGACAATTTTGCGTAGGAGTGCCAGACACGGTACCACTATGGATTCCATGAGCTGCAGGAACAGAGAAAAAGATTAAATAAAGGTAACTATCAGTATAATTTATTACGATGCACTTAACGCAGACTGTCACACTATTAAGCAATATATTCCATCACTGGTAAAAGAGAAGCCTAGAACTTCCTTAGACAAGCACATTTCAGCCAGATGACACCTGCATATTCATGAAAAATATTTATTTACTTTTTTGATTTATTTTATTATTAATGGATTTTAATTTTACTGGTCTCTGGCTCCATGAGAGAACTATAATATTTGCTTTCATATTGTATAATTTTAAGAAGGATATATGTGAGCTGAAGGATTTAAAAAATTGCCAAGTATTTACAATCATCTTAGTTTATTAATTTTTTTAAAAAAGCAAATAGTTTATTATATCACATTCATTTTCTGGGTCCCTGTCAGATCATGAGAATGGAAAGCAGTTTGTTAAAAGTTAAAGTATCGGTGAATGGCCAAAAATACGACCAGAGTCACAGCTCCTAAGAATGACAAGAGAGTATTTCTTTCACAGTATCATTACTTTGCCTATGAGTTTCTGCCTTTAAAATCTGTTTTGTAAACAGCATCAACAAACACAGTTTAATACTGAATGAAGAAAAGCCCTACTTATTTAATATGGAAAAAAATCTTTTGCACAGTTATATACAAAGCCTAATTTAGATGTTGATTTTCATTTCCACTACTTCTTTTATTTTCTTGTCTCAGTAGCCACTTCTCTAAAAACGTATAAGATATTTTGTTGGCTTTTCTTTACTATGGATTTATGATCAGATAAAAAATAAAAATCATTCAAGGGGAGAACCAAGAATCTGGACTAGATTCCCTCAGGATAGTATTCTAATGTCACAGGCCCTACAGAGTTGTTGCCTGAGCCCTTCCTGGATTAAGTTAAACTTTATAAAGGGCTAAAAATATTGTTTTAAAGTTCATCCTAGACTCAAGTTCACTTGACTATGAAGGATCTGCTTAGGGCAATACATTTCTCATGCTTGCCCTTCTGTATTATTGAGCAATATCTACTCACTACCCAAACCAAAACAACAACTGCATTACTTTCTGTCTAAAGAAGATAAGATACTATAAAACTGACAGTATAAAGCCCCCACATTTAAAAACCTGAGAAACCTAACATTTCAATTTCTTAAACTGTATTAGAACAGTTTACTGAAGATAGCTATACAAGCTATCATAAATTGGACAAGACATTCTTTAATGTTGTAGAGAGAATACAACCTTAGATACTGATAATCTGGGGGGGAAAACTGCCATTTCTGAAGAAGAATGTAGTTTTCACTAGTCTGACAAAAAAAAAGGCATTCCACTAAGTATCAAGCAGCTCTTTTCTCTAGAACATTTTTGGGAAAAAAATCATTACCAGATAAAAATTCTCATAGTGTCTTAAAAAGCCCTGAGGGTTGGACAGCTGGAATGCAGTAACAACACTATGCAAGACAGCTAAAAAACTTTATCCACTGAAGTTGATAAGTTGAGCATCTTCTAGCCTAAATATGCTTGTATGAAATAATTTCAAAGAATGAATTCCAGAAAAAAACAAGTATCAGATTATCCATATTAAAAAAACTGAAAGCTCCACAATCTACAACAAGCGACCTCCCTGGTGAAGTTATCTTCTATTGGTCAGAAAATTATTTATACCTGCAATTCAATCCAACATGTTTACAATAACATGTCATACAATTACATCTCTTTTTTAAATATAATTTGCTTCAGAATTTAAGTTTAGAGACTATTATACATAATGTAACACTTCTTTTTTTTAAGGTCATTAGAATTTTTTTGTAGTCTATTGAGAAAGCTTTAAGGGAAGTTTTGGTACATTCCAGAACCTCACTGTACACAATTCTCTGGCTAACTCTTCTCAAAGGTAGGCAAACCAACCTTCTCTCATTAAGAGAATCTTAGCATTATCAAAACTATAACAGAATACATACTGCAATTATAATTGTTATTAAATATTTGCATTCAGGGTAGCATTAATGCACAAAAGAGCAGTGTTACAAGTGCAGAAATAAGCAGAATCTACTACTGTCATGCTGTGCAATGCTTGCAGAAGAACCTCTAAAAATACTTTTACCTTGCCATCCACATGTACACACTCATTAAGGTAAGCCAGTATCTTTTCTATCACACCCAACTTTTTCACAATGTCATGCATTTTGGTATCTGTAGGAAAAGCAAAAGATAGCCAGAATGACCAGTTTTGCACCAATTTAATATTTAATATATTTCTGTAAGATTACAAACACTTGCTGTCTAGAACAAGTTTCTAAAATTGCCGATCAATCAACAGTAGTACAGACAAGGCAAGCCTCCTCAAAGTATTTTTATCTGACTATAGTAGCCTCTTGAACATTAGATTCTTAAATACATTACATAACTTCCCATAAGAGTTTTATTAACAAGAATCACAGCAATTCCAGTGCAACTCAATTTTAGTCAAATGAGGTTTCACTTGCAATATTCGCAAAGAATTTAACAGTTTAAAATAGAATTGAAAATGGCATTTCCTTAACCTCCATGAAAGTATTTTCCACTGACATCACCTTTTAGACTATCTGGTTTAAGAATATTCAATAACAACAAAAAGGTATGTCATTTGAACTGGTTCTATTGCTTGTTTTTTAATAACCAAAAAGTGATCCTTCATATGAAATTTGTCCTGTTAAAGCTGCATTTTCTCCTTTACAATTCCATCCTATGCTTTGTTTCAAATCTGAAATGTCTGAAAACTTTTGCTGCCATAACTAAATGTATTTAATGAAGCAAAGTAGATACATTTCCTCATTTTTGTGGTAATTTTTCTGACAATATTTTTAATATTATCCAAGACTTCACCTTCCCATGGTGAAGAACCTATGTTACCTCATTAGAATTTAAATTCCTTGAAGAAAACATTATTGAATCAGAGTTTAAGTATATAGAGTAAAAATATCAGGGTTTGAAATTCAAGTTATGCACCAAGTGAAATAATGCTCTAAGATTGCTTCCTTGCATTGTAATTCAAACACTTCTTTATATCAAAATTCATAAAATAAAAAGTACAAAAAGTACCCTTAGCACAAACACACAGACAACCTAGCAAAACTTCAAGATCACGAATCACCAGCACACGAATACAAATTTTTTCTGGAGAATTTTACCTTCTAAAATGACAGCCAGCTGCTCAGCTGCAGACTTCCGTAAAACTAGGTCAACAGCATCGGAAGTCAAGATATCGTACAGCTTTTCAACAGTTTCTGCCTAAAAGTAAAACAATATTAGATTTGCATCCAGTATGTTATCATGAGACAAGGTAACCAGACAAATTTCCTAACAGGAAGCAGAAAAGAAAAATATTTTAATTCCTTATTAGAATGTATTTGATAGATCCCACATTCATGTAAAAGGAATAGATTAGGTTATAATCTTTGTGCAACAAATCTCTAATAAAATCTATGGAATATGAAAACCACACAGTTTCTAGTGCACCATAGCTGCAGACTTCTAACAAATAATGCTTAATTTGTGTAGGACTACAGAAAGATTAACACTACACAGAAATGCTAGAACATGCTTTTCGGTCTGTAAAGAGGACTGACTTTTAACAGCAATAGGGTCAAGCATCTTAAGAGTTTGCTCATCATATTGTTGATCTGAAAGTATTGAGGGGAAGGAAGAAAGGAGAACGGAGGGGAGATGAGAAAAAAGAAAGAAAAAAAAGAGACGTTTTCCCCTGAATCATACACTCACGATTTGGTTTACACTTTGCAACAGCAGCAATATTAAGTAAACACAGACATAAGTTTGCTATCTGTTTTAAAATATTTCATGTTAAAATTATTTGTGCCAGTTTCAGAAAAAATTGTTTTAGTGGAGAAAAAATATATGAGAAAAAAAATCAGACTCTATCCACGCAGAATGAAATTGTTACGAACAGAGCAGGCCTGTGTTCTCTGCACTCAAATCTTTTCTGCAGAGAAGAAAGGAAAAAAAAGAAGGATTTTTTTCTTAGTGTTGCGAATGGTAGCATAAGAACTACTGTTTCAGTGAACACAGAAAGAATACATCAACAGATTTATTTTTTTGAAGCAAGGTAATTTATATGAAATATTGCAACTTTCTGAAAGTGGAAACTTCAGAGACTGGACAGGTAGAATAGTAAAATTTAGACAGTGTTTACCAACCTTAATTATTGAGGCCATTTTATCATCCAATTTTAGCTCCAAAGCTCCTTCTATAATAAATAAGTTTGAAACGCTGGAAAGGACGTTACCATCCAGACATGGGCGTTTCAGATTTGCCCCTTCTTCATTCAGAAGATGGAATGCTAAATGTTTAGCTGCTACAGAACGAACCCTAAATGAACAGATACTTAAAATAAATATAAAAAGCCCTCATACTGGAAACTTTTAGTTGCATAGTTATTAGAAATTAATTAATTTATAATATGGGGTGGAAGTACCACACTTGGTATTGATTAATCAGCCTTTCAAATCAAGACACAGCATAACGTTTAGGAGAAGACATTGCTGTCATCAACATTAGAAGATGTGCTGAAAAGCTACAGAGCATTACTTACAGCTGCTTTTTTGAGAAGAGAAGGCGCAGAGCAGCCTGTAGTCTGGGAGTTCCCGGGAGAATGCCCTCTCCTTTCTCAGAGGTTGTTTCACTCAAAGAGAGAATGCATTTACCTAAAGTATCTTTTGTGTCAGCATAACCCTAAGAGAAACAAACATCAAACAAAAATTTCCAAAATTATAAAAATCTCCTTACTAACTTAGCAAATTAGACAAGGTAATCGATTGCCTTTTCAGGGGCAGAGGGAGGGTGTGGAAGGAGCAACATAAAAAAAATGCAGTTATTTTTACGAAAGCATTCAAATTATGCAAATTAATCTTCCTCTATGAAAATAATTTTAAAAATCAATAAATGATCCTGTATACAAATAAAAGTAAAGACTTCTTTATATGGCCCAGAGGTACTTTGACCCAAAGGTTCACCTTTCAATAACATGATTCTGCTTTCCAAGGCCAGTTTCCATTTCAGTCCCTACTAGAAAATTATTTTAAAACATTAAATTCCACCTATTTTCAGATCTTCATCAAAGCGGATTTGCACACAAACAGACAAAAGGGAATCAGTTATGTGAAATAATGATACTGCAAACATTTTAAAAGTAGAGCAAAATACACTGCATTTTATATGCATCAGGTAAACACAGAACTCTGCTATACCCTAACTCTAGTATCTATTGTACAAAGCTACTGTAGGCTACAGAATGGAGGGAAATTCTACTCATAAGCATTTATCACAGGTTTAGCCTACAGCTTATATTAAATCTCCACTTATTTAATCTTGAATGTCAATCACATCTAAGATACATATGCAGCTAACACAAAAAAGCTATAATTACTGGTTGAGAAAGCTCTGAAATAACCCTTCTCCCACCTTTTTCAACTTCTCAGTGTATTTCCTCCATGTATTTTTCTGTCTGAGCCATCTATTTCATGGCCCATCTTATTTGCAATTTCTCCCCATTTTCGCCTTGATTTTTGTGCAGTTGGCATACCGAGTAAAGTTACATAAGCTGCTTTTTCAACTTATGGCAATACTGAGGCACAGGCAATTAATGAACACATAACAGGGAAACAAGTAAGTTGGTATAATTATCAAGAGTGATGTTTCTGGAGAAAATGAGGACAAAACATATACTTGAATTTAATAGCTAAGAGAGAAATAAGGCAAAAAAACAGATACCAGGCAAATGCAGCAAAATATCTAATCTGGAAGACTGTGGGCAGACAACAGAAAGGAAATTCCAAGTACTAGTAAAAAAACAGTAAAGAATCGAGATGGAGTAATTAGGCTGAAAATCCAATTGAGAAAGGCAGAAGTTGCCTTTAGATCCAGCTGAGAGTAAAAATAATGAAAATTAAATTTGCACATTGTTGGAAAGATGAAGTGTAAGGCTTAAGGGATACTTCTGTTGGAAATAAAACCACCAAAAAACAAACATCTAAATATACTAAAAATATAGCTTATGCTGATTTCCATTTTTTGAGTCTGCATTTGGTCAGAAAACTATTATTAGTTCTCAAATTTAAGACATGGGGGACACTCTAGTAATTGTTAACTAATTTTATAAAGCACGGTTGCTTTAATCTGGACTTGTATTATCCACTCAGATCTTCAAACCTTTTAAGCCCTAGTCACTACTGGCTCATTTCTACTGCAACATTTCAAATTTATTATTCAAGTAATACCAGGCTAAAATTTGTCTCCAAATTCAATATACTAACTAACTTACTTTTTAGGACCCCTATAAAACATATATCCATTTGACATTTGATAAAATAAGTCTATTTTCCATCTGCTACTTATATCTGTTATTTAACCTGATATACATGATTTCATACATCAAATTCAGATTAAAGCATTTAGAAGTACCTGTAAAACAGGAACGACAGGACAGAGGGCCTCAATAAACTTGTTCCAAGTCAATACTTCCATCATTAATTGTCCTTGCAGTAGATGTATCAGAATGGCCTTGGCTGTAGAGTTCACCTGCTCAACAACAGAAAAACAAAACACTAATGCAACCAGCAAAGTGTCTGAGTCTGTTTGCCAATGCTGTAATTGGAAATGTTATACAAAAACATCTCAAAGATAAAATATTGTTACTGCAGAATGCTACATTTAAATTGTCAGTTACACAAAGTATTAAGTTGTTAGAAAAGCCTCCAAGAGAAAACACGTAAATGGTTCTGCCTAAATAGCACTCAATCATTTTCCCCCTAGAGCCCTGTTTTTTTTTTTTTTTCTAAAATAAAATAAATCATTACTTAAATTTCTACACCTAATGGTCCCTCTATCCGGCAGGTAAAAGAAATTCTGTTTCTTTTCTTCCCTGACCTTGCCTTTCTGGGGCATTTTATTCCCAGTGTATGATATGCTTCTGAAGATACTGAAAGACAAGAGATTTAAAGCCTGTTATGTGGCCATTACACTTTCCAGAGGCAAAGACTCAAACTAAGAAGGCTACCAAATATTTCAAACTGTATCATAATTCATCCGAAGCTCTCTGTCAAAACCAAAAAATCTATATGATACAGCAGTTACACTTCATGCACGTATCCAGTATATAATCTACACAATACACAGTATTAGAGTATTTACAACCTGAAATTATTACTGCAATGGGAACATAGGAAAAAAGCCCAACTTATCAGAATTAATTCTTCCTTATATAGTGTAAAAACACCTAGCTTCAGCAGCCAAAACTCTGCATTTTATGCCAGAGCTAAAAAATCCTCTCACCCCAGGCAACAAGGACAGCCTTTATTAATATCACTCTAGTCTATCTTTAGAGAAAGACTGGCTTTATAAAATCATACGGCCAATATCAAGCCTAACCTTGAAATACAAGGTTCTTCTCAATTTTTTTCTCATTGTCATCTGCCTAAAATATTAAACTGATGCTTTATGAAAATTTAAGTAGCAGTTACATGGCATGAAAAATAAATTTAGAAATACTTGGATATGATGTTCATTACCAATTTTGTTAGAAGCATAATAAAAATGCATTATAAGGCAGAGAACAAAATGTGACAAATTTGTAAACAAGTACTACCTGATTTTTTAAATTCAGCTTCAATTGAAATCTATTTCTTTTGCTTGACCAACCACTAAGAGAAAACTGTCAGTCTTTTTAATAATATATCCAGTGGAGTAACTAAAATAAATGCTTGCAAAAGATAAATTACATACAAAGCATAAACACACAGCACATTCTCAGAGATATTTTACTTCTCTCCTTAAAATGCTTGTATCTAAAAAATTCACTTCTAAATGAAACTGTGCATAGTACTGAATTAAAAAAAAATCTTATTCCAGAAGAGAAGCTAAAAATATATACATAATTTGTTCGTCAATGTTCTTTCTGACTGTAGTGATGTTATAGATCACCTATAAAGGAGTTGCTATAAAGAACATAAGTAACTTTATCCTCTCACAACTCCCTCCTTAGCTCTATAGGCTAGGAAATAGTGGACATAAGTTAAGCAGCCGTGCATATAAATGAACTCGTTGGAAATTTGGTCCTCTTCTATAACATTATAGAACACTTCTATAATACTCTGATATCTATATTTAAACACAGATGTTTGTGGCATTTCAAAGATTACCCCACTTCTACAAAGACTTGAGACGTCAAGGTTCATGTTTCCCATAAATGTAAAGCACCATACATACTTTTTCATCATACACACATTTTACTAGGGCTGAATATATTACAGGAAAAAAGTAAAAAACGTATCTTATTTCCTTTTTCATTGCTCTTAATTACAGTTCATAGCATCCTATGCACACAATATTATCTTGTCTCTGAATTCATTGTATTAAAAAAATCTTTCCACTTACTACAACCTTACTATTTGCATAGTTTTTCTGTATGCAAGAAACTGTATTAAGTCAAAACTTCAGGTAAGCATTAGACGATTGTGGAGAATATCAACACCTATTCTGCATGCACATCAGTTTATAAATGCAGCCAGTAAACCCAGTACCTCATTCTTGTCTTCCTGAAGGCCAAATGTACAGATTTCATATAACACTTTAGGGTGCAGAAGAAAATGTACTCCCTGGCAGATTGAAGACACAGGCTTCGCAATATTATGAATACCTAAACAGTCCTTCAGCAAAAATAAAGTCGGTTAGTTTAAAAATTCAAGACAGTCTTCACTACTACATCTTATTTTATAGACAGCCTGAAGTTGTCATGCAGTAAAAGACTTTCTCCATGCACTTTGGAAGACTAGTTTTGAAAGCTAAACATGACAGCCCTGGAAGAAACACAATCTGTTTGCATCACTGATTGAAAACTCCTGTTACTACACAGTAACAGGAAATAGAAAATAATTTTGGTTTTAGTTTGAATAATTATGAAAATAAATTTGAAAACCTGTGTATGTTGTTTGACATTACATTAAATAAAACAATGTTTGGCATTACATTAAAATAAGAAAAACCTAAAACAGGCTGGTAAAAATCTCACAAAAATAGACAAATGTCATTCAGTGGAGACAGGGTTTTTTTCAGAGAGACAAGCTCCAGCATATTTGTACATTATTGAACTGTGCCACAAGCACACTAAGTACAGATCACGTCCATTATAAAAAATAAAAGTTTCAATCAAAAATGATTTTATTTTGTGAGCCAATAGTACTGAATACCTCAAATGACATGATAAATATGACATTATCATTCCCAGCACAGAGTAAAGCCATACTTTTAGGAAGTTCACACTTTTATCGCTTGGGCTATCAATACAAAAAACTAAGGCTGTGACAAAATATCCATGTAAAAAAAACCAAGACACACACACCACCACTCCAAAATAGGGAAAAACCCCAAAGAAAACAAAACAACAAACAACAATAGGAGTATATAAAAGGATTTACATGTTCTTTCCATATCATTTCTATGTGCAGTACCTGAAGTCTAACCTAAGCAAGTAGACTTAGTACCAAGAATGTAACAGTGAACTGCAAGCCCAAGCCTACACTGATTTTTCACAACATAACATAGTAAACCACATTTGCATTAAAAATGTTTTTAATGACAAAACCATATAGCATGCATTATTGAGTGCAACACCAGGAGCATTAAGTAAGCATTAATTCAAACCTTAACCACTTCCAAACAGCAGTGATAGGCTTCAGCTTTTATATTCAACAAAGGATGAGACAATAGATGGAGAAGCAACTTCTGACTCTCCACCTGTAGCAATGAGTTGACCTTGGCAGACTTCCAACTAAAAAGGAAAAATAGTTAATTTAATTAATTTATTTTACGATACCTAATGATGCCTAGAAAACATTTTCTTGTTAAATTTCAGGAAAATTTCTGAAAAATACTTCCTGCAATTGTATACATTCTGAAAAACAGTAAAAAGTTCAGAGATCACAGCATACTTGCCAAAATCATAGTATCAGTCTTTGTGTTTGTATATGTTTATTCTTTTAAACAGATAGGTAATCAAAGACCATAGTTTTTTCAAAATTCTCTTATCAAAATTAAGAGCCTGACAAAGATTGATGTTCATTTGAAAATGCAAAATTCTACTGAGCTTCAGTAGACACCTTCAATCATATATATGATTATAAAAAAAATCCTGTGCTTTTAGAATTTTTTCATTATAGAGGTTAAAGTCCATCTCACTATCATGAAGTGAATTGATGTTAGTCAAAAAACTGAATTTCCTCTTGCCTGAAACGGTAATCAAACAATAATTAATTCTAAAAGCATTAGAACATTGAAAAATACTTTGACATTTCATAATTTAAAATCACTTACTGGACAGCTCTTAAATGCAGTCTCCTTGGAAAAAATCCCTAAAGTCAAGTTCTGAATCAGTATAAAATTAAATTTTTGTTGGTCAAGACCTATTCCAGGCAACATAAGGTAACTTATTCTCTAACTACAGACATGAGAAAATCAAAAAAGCAATAAATATATGCTGTTTAATAAATGAGATGCCACATTGTAACATAAAGGAAGTCCTTTAGGATTTCTGAAAGTAAAATCAAAGAAAGTTATACAAATATACTCAGGGCAAAGGATTTTAAAGTCTGAAAGACAAGTCAAGGTATTTAAGTCTGTTTCCTTATAAATCACATACTTTACATACAAAATCATAAAAGCGTGTACATAGAATATAACATTAAGTTTTTAGCAACTGAAATTCAGTTTTCAAGAAATCCACCACAGAATGGCACAAATCAGTTAGAAGAGACCGTTCAATGGCTAAGAGAAAATAGTTGTTCATACATGGAATAAATAAGTGAGCTCCTATTTGAGAAACTTTGTCCACAAAAAAAAAATTCTCAAGCAGAGTTTTACATAGTAATGTACTCACATATTTGAACATATGTGAATGCATTCCTGAAGCAAGGGAAAGTGTAGGTGGAAGGGTAGACTACTCAAAGCCTGATCTGCCAATTCTAGTAATTCAGAAAGATTCTTGTTCCCCTGTGAAATAAAATGAAGAGGAAGAATGAAACCAACAAAATTAGTAAAATTAAAAGCATCCAGTATTACCGCATAATCTTTCAGAATTTATCATAATTAAATATTAAGTAGGTTTTGGTTCAGTCTTTCACAGAGAAGTTTAACTAATTCAACACATTTCCATTAAAAAAAATTAGAACCTATTCTAGGGAGCTGAAAACCCTTCAGCTGCAGAATCCAAATAAACTTCTATTAAACTCAGTAGGAACAATGTATGTCTAACATTTCACAGCATGAACACGATAACTCTATTCAAATTACAATTTTTTAATCAATATACATTTTATGTGAGAGGAGTACAACAAAAGAATTAACTATTAAACTTTTAACATATCACTATTAAGGAGCAAGTTAGATTTTTTCAAATTTAAGTACATATGTCTTCATCATATTTGGTTACCAAATACATAAAACATGAGCCATTTAAATTTGATGAAGTTAACTTCATTGTAAAGACCATTTTATAAGCAAAGTATTGCTTCTATTAAGTTCAGAAACTGCTGAGACAAAGGATAAATTAACTCTGATTTAAGACAGCACTATATTTATGTTGTTGTATTTTATTAATTTATATTAGTATCAACAGTGCAAAATTGCTTATCCATTTGGATAAAGGAGAAGAATATTTCAGTACTGTGCTAGAATCTCTTAAATAATAAAGCAGTTGTCTTCATAGCAAAGTGAAACACAAATCTCAGCCAGTCCAGTAGTTGTTTATTAAAGCTACAATTGACAAATTACTTGGGATTTAAAATTTTCTGAACAACATTTAACTCCTGGACAATGCACATATACCCACACTATATGTTTTTATAAATATAAAATAAATAAGGTATTATAACAATACATAAATATGTATTAAATAAATATGTATTATATAAATATCTATATTTATATACATGTGTAAGTTTTATAAATAAGCCGAATATTTGCTGCGGCTTCTTTCTTGGACCATAAGAGATCCTGTGCCTACTTACTTCCAATTTCCAATTGTTTATTACTTTGTTTTTACTTAAGATTTCTTACCAGCATCATGACTAGTATTAATGCAAACAAATATAAATTAACTACACCTTCCATCATACAGAATACTTATACTTGGGATCTTCCTCTGCTATGCTAGACTTAAAATTTTTGCCAGAGAGAAAAGGAACTGAGGAAAGAAATTTGCCTACAGGAAATATTTTATATAATAGTGTTTCACACCTCCTTATGAACTTCAACCATAAAGCTACAGGTGCATTCAATCGAATATGCAGCTTCCGAAACTTGTTTATAAATACTGTAGTTCTCAGTACTCATCTGCTCCAGATAGGCTGCAACGGATTCATGAATGCTTGGGTATTCCAAAGAGAAGGACATATCCAGTGAGAGAAGGAATAAAGCATTCAGCAAACTCTTTTGTGTCACTTTACTCGCCTTTGAAAAAGAAAACGACTGTCAGAATAACAGCTTGAAAATACAGTAAAACCAACAACAGTATTTGCAGCCATTCAACAAATACACTCATTATTGCTGCCACTTAAAAGTTAGAGAAACACATTTCATTATGAGTTCTATATGAAGAATTAATTTTTTCTTCATTAACAGTGATAGTTAATTAGATGTCACTTCTAATATCAGACCTGCAACCAGTCACAAAAGTTGTGTATGACACATGCACAGCACACTGTTGGCCAGAGTTAATTCACTGTCTGACCACGAGATGGCAGAGAATACACGGACCACAATTATTTCTGTGTCTAAAGAAAAGCTGTCTACAATTCCACACGGTCATATTGCAAACTGAGGGCTGGGATTCATCTCGTTGTTTTGGGGTTTTTTTCTTTTATTTTTAACTGCAAGTGTACATTCCTTCAACTAAAATTTTGACCTCAAATACAGTAACTTTATTCCAACTGTTTATATATAGAATGGAAACTTTGCATTAGGTACATAAGAGCAAAAAAGACAAAATTCATAAAAAGTCATTAGATTAGTATGTCTACACTTATTTTCAGGTACAAGACTTAGTATTTATGACAAAAACCCTGTAATTGAAAATCAAGCTTCTACTCCAGTTGAGTAATGTCTAAGAAAAACTACACACCACTAAAAACTGGTCCAAAAAAATTAGAACCCCTTCAGGTTTAAACATCTGACACTTTCCATCACACAAAAACTTCATCAGATCTTCCCACCTGAAAGAAAAAAACCCTCCACCCTAAAAAACCAAAAAAACCCAATTCCAAGAGCTACAACAGAATTTCTTTTAAAGAGCACTGGAAGCAAAGAATGATTAAAATCACTCCAATTTATGAAACATAATTGCTTACAACATCCCATCAGATTAAGAGTGATGATTTTACATGTTATGTAGTTCTACTCTTACTTGCATGCTTACTATAAACGAGAAGGGGGCAGCAGAGCTTTGCAAACCATGCACGATACCAGAAAAAACCCACTACAGGAGGAAAAAGAAGACTGAATTTCAAAAACTCATTTAAAAACTGTATTAAAAATGGCTTTTTTAAAGATTTGTAATCTGCAGAATACACTTGTAATTGAAGAATGGACAAAGTTGCCATCTGCGATCATATAGCACCCAATGCAAATCAGATTAATTCCTCTGTCCAAAGTGCTATTTTCTCAGTATTAATCCCTGAGGAAGGTTTCTCTTACTGCCCTCTCAAAATGCAAAACCAAGAGACACTTAAAATCACTTATAATTAGTGATGACTTACCTTTTCTACAGGGAGAAGTATTTGGAGCAATCTAACAGTGAACAGTGAAATGCTAATAAATGCCATTCTGTGATGCACCAGCATCACCTTGGGCTGTTCTGCACTTATATTGGTTTTGTGATATAATATAGTTTCTCCAAGCAAACCCAAGACCAGAAGCAATTTGTCTTTCTGAAAACAAAATCAGAAATACAATAATTAGGAAAAAATGAAACATCATTGTATATTTACAGTGTTTACACAGCACCTGCAGTATCATTAACACAGTTATGCCACATAAGCTAAAATTGCATAAATGGCACAAAATACACAGCATTGTGTCTGTCACCTACACATTAGTCCTAGACCTCAGTCTACTTTCACTCTTAGTACTGAATACTTTGCTCAATAACTGCCCATTCCTGGTTGCTCCCTCCCCTACTTTTCTCTCTCCTCCCACCTCCTTAATTTCTGCTCACTACACTTTTGAACTTCTGAAATTTTACCTATTTTGAAGTTCAGTCTTAATAAGGAAATATTAAATCCTGGTTTGAACTCACTTTAATTAAGCTTTACCTTAAAGTTTTAAAAAAAATTTGAAAAAGCCTTCCCAACCAACTCACAACTTTGAATCCATCAAAGAGTTTTTTATCCCTATTGATTCTCAATGGAAACACAAAACTCTTTTCTTCCTATCCCCTATTAAAAAAAAAAATAAAATCAATATAACTGTATACTATTATCCACATTATTTGCAGAGGTCTGTTTGTTAGTAGCCTGGAAACAAACATTATCCTACTAACAATAACCAGTATGGTACACATATGATATATTCTACTGTAGTTTGACAGATTTTTAGGCAATGAAATATACTGATTCAGATCATAAAACAAGTAGACAAAAAGATATTAAGCTTCTGAGATTAAATGTTCTGCAAGGAATCTTGAGCACTGATGTGATGTTGATCAATTATAATAGATTTTCACAGATCAGCAGACTAAATTCAAAGAAAAAATTCTCGTTCACTAACAGGTTCTATAAATTATATAAATATTAACATTTATAAAATAGAAACTAGGGAAGCTTACAGCACTATTTTAATTAATTAATATTGCAGCTGTTATTGTTTCATATTCAGTGGTATTTTCACAAATTCTAACTTAAGTCAGGTGCATTTAAGAGTACATTTAATTCAAGTCTTTAGACAAGTTTCAATCTGCAGCTCTGGTATGTCTGTTACATGCCTGAGCTATGCCAATTCATGCTTCAGCTTTCACTTGTCTTCAAAGAAGCAAGTCAGCCATAATTGTTTTATCTGTTATTCATTGATTTTATAATTCATGTATATAAGAACTCTCAACTGTGCTCAGCAATTTAGATTGATTGGTCAACAGCACCCTAATGCTTTGAATCTCTGTTGGGCCAAAAAGGCCTCTCCTTTCTCTCCCAGCTAAGCAACACTGTTAGGATATCTAAAATTTGTGCAGGGATCTATAGTTCCTGTGTAGGAAATGGATAGCATGTATCTTAGAATTCCAGTCTTGGAACTGAACAGTTATCTCCCTAATTTTAAACAGATAATTTATAAGGAGTAAAGAAAGGGAAAGTTGTTATTTACGTCAAATTGGTGTCCAACATTTGTAGTCAGTGCTCTTCCCTCAGATTCCTTTCCCTAGATGAGTTTCTCTCATGCTGCTTATTTTCTTGATGTGAAACTGCAAGCATTGTCTGGTAAACGAACTTACATTTTAAAAAGTGTCATCAATAGAACTAGTAATAAACTACTTAAAATTTTCAAAAGCACAGCTCAGCAGAAGCTTAGATATATGAATCACTGCAGAAAATGTCAGAAGCTTATAAAAGCAGACAAATATGGCTGATCAAAGCCTGAAGAACCTTACCAATTCCAATGCAAAAAGGCTGTCATCTTCCCAAACATTTTCAGAAATAGCATCACCAATAAGGGACATGTCTTCAACAAGCAATTCAAGAACTTCCATTGTCACTCTCCTACTGCCTACAAACATAAATAAGAGGACAAATTCATCTCAAAATATTATATTTTGATATTCAGAAGACACCACTGTAAACAAGAGATTATTCCTAATATGAAATTCTGGTATCTTAATTTTCCTATATGCTTCTACAAAACTAATACTAACTGTCCTTAACCACTAATAGCTCTGAATCAGAGAAGACAACAACCAGCTGAAGTCACAACAGATTAAAGCAATTGTATACTTGGAAAAAAAAATCTGCATTTTCTTAAAACCTACTGTAAAATTATTTCAGAAAACAATCATGAACTTTACTACACCTATAAATCGGACTACTGAACTTTTTTTGAAGTTCACAATAAAGTCACTAATTTCCCTCATCCAGACAGCTGTGCTACAAATCTTCTGTAGATATTACCTATACCCATTAATCTGCATTTTTGGTACAGGAGTGCCTTTCTTCACAGCTTATTTTGTTTGAGATCTTCTAAAAGACAAGGAGATGAATATCCACTGGATCTACTGTTCTCCATAACAGTTTCCCCTTTGCTTTTAGGCTGGTATTTATTAATTTTCATTTCTTCTTCTGAGTGTCTCTGAATAACAAGGTTAATTTGGTCTATTACTGACTTTAATCCTTTGTACAATTTTAAGCTTGAAGATGTGGCCACAAAGAAACTTGGCCTGAGCTTAGAAACATACAGCCTACATTAACTACAAATAAAAACCTCCTCCTAATGTCCCCAGATAATGAGAAAACAGAAGAGTTGGGTTTCATGAAGAACAAGGCAGAATATCTGGAGCTAGACCAAATATTTTCAACCTCACATAAGTAAGGATGCCAAAACTGTTTGACATCCTAAGGAACCATACGGTGACTGTTTCCCTTAAATATTCAATGTAGTGCAACTGTTGGTTTAGTTACTCGTTGATGGTATGTTTCTATTTAAAATCATAGACGGATTTCACACAACACCATTGAATTTTCAATGTCTCTTTCACTAAGATAAAAATTCTACATCCTTCAAAGGTCTCTAAACAAAATCTGTTTAAAAAGATAAAGCACTACTTGTTCATTATAATTAAACATTAATTTATTTGTGGCTTTTTCTATCTCTTGTAAATTGTACACACTGCAGAAGCTTTGTTGATATACTTGAGGAAAATTTTTTTCTCTCTCTGTGTGATTAGGTACATAGTGATAATGACCATAGACTCTGCAATTTGCAGCTTGAGTGATCTGCTTTGGGTGAGCAAATGACAAAGAATGGCACAAGGCCTTTTTGAAGGCTTGGTTTTACCTATCTCACAGAAGTGCTGTTTTCCACTGATTTTAGGCCAATTTAACTTTATAAATATCTCCATTTTGACAATAAAAACAAAAACAAACCAAAACAACCCCCACCAAACCAAAACAAGTCCACATCTCCACATCACTACTGATTTCTGCAATGACTTCGCTCACAAGGCAGGTCAGCACAAAGGAACAAAACTTCCAACAAACGTATCCATAAGGAACAGAATTTAAGCTTAACTAAAATACACATCATCTTGCAAAATAAAAGGCAGCAAATTTTACAATAAGCTTACTGTTTTTTCTTTACCCAGTAATTTAAACATCTAGAATAAAAACTACACTATACCTTAGAAGTTGATAATTATGTTCATAAAAATGCCTGTTGATTTTACTGAAGATAACAACCCAAAATATAACCATATGAGAAACTGTGTGCTACTGTCTCACAATATCACACTGTCTCACAGTGTGCCTTCAGATCACAGGCTTTCAGATCAAGAGGAACAGGATAAAAATATTAGTTTCCTTACAATCTGTGTCTCATTACAGCACAGTGGAAGAATGAAGAAATATCACCAAGTTTAAAAAGTGTAAAAAAAAACCTAAGAGGAAGATAAATAAAGACAGGTCCACCTTTCCAGAAAATAAAACTATTTTAATTATATGATAAGATTGCAAGAAAGAATCTTGAAACATAGAAAAACTGTCTTTTAACTCTGAAGATTTGAAGTGACAAGCACTAGAAATGGAAAAGACAGAAAATACATTTTCTGCAGTTTTACATTATAAATAAAAGATGCTAGAAGTCATGAATGTGCTTGTGACTAATTAATATTTAAATACCAATATTCTGAAAGGGAAAAACAAAACTTTAATTCATTTTAGTTCGTTTATAACAACAAAAAAGAATTTAATAATTTTCATACACATTTCATAGAATTTTTAGAAGTTGAAGCCTCTAACTTTTAGCATCCTAGTCATAGATAAATGCCCATTTTCAGCTCCTATATGTGAAACCCTTACCACACTTACCAATCCTTTTTTTGAATTACATTACATTTTACAGCTAATTACCATTTTAGACAACCTAGGAGCAAACAGATTGTCCTCCAAAAGGGCTTTGCAATTTAGAACCTCTATAAATTAAAATTTTCAATTAGACTATCATTACATATGTCCTTTAAACCATTTGTTGCTGCATTTGGAAGAATAAAAACAAGCCTTTCACCAGAATTTTTGTTTATTATTTCTTCAACAGGAGGAAAACTCTATGCTTAAAGAGATCAGAATACCTTTGGTTAAGAGTGGTTATTTTTTCATCTTCCCGAATGACATTTTATCCTGCCACACCATTTTTTCACCATATACTCACTTCCTGCCACTGATGCCTGAAGGATTTTTTGCTTTTTCTCTTAAATACCTTTTACACAGGTCCCTATATCCACAAGTATTAGCATGCATACTTGTGATGCTATAGGTGTGATACCTTAGTCTGGTTTCTTGGTGTCCAGTAGGCCGGGAGATTAAACACCCCAGAAACTGTAGAGTTAGAAGACCAAACACTCTATTGTCATAAGCACTCAAGGACCCTAGCAGGACAGATCCTGTAAACTAGAAGTCAGCCCACCCCAGCCCCTTATTGGTCCCTCCTGTTAGATATGCTAATGTGTAAGGTCTATAATTGTATACTCGACTGGGGGGTGGGGGGACATTGCGACGATGCATCAAATGGGATCCTATTAAAATACCGAGGTAAACGACCCTCAACCCTCTCACTGTGCCTGAGCTTTTATTTCCTAAGACCAGAAAAAAGGCATCACCACTGGCAGTAAAAAGCACTTGAAACTCCTGAACCAATTCTGGAAATCAATCAGAAGCTGGAAATCAATCAATCTAGTTTTGGGACCTGAACAAAGTCCCTAGAAAATATCTCTTGCAACTAGCCACAGTACATCAGTAATCATGTGTGCCTTATTTATTTGAGGTACTCACCTCATAGACCAACTTCTTAGGAGTATCTTGTACTAAGGATGGGAAAGATATGTAAGTTAAATACTCAACTCACAACTTTCTCACCTGTTCTTAGAAGAGGTACTGCATTTTCCAAGATGGAAACACAGAACTGAGGAAGGCTAAGCTGCTTCATCTGTAATTCCAAAGTGTCCTCATTTTCAATATCTGGTAGGTCAATATGTCCTATGTCAAATGGGGAATGCAGGGAGATTCTGGAGTTTGCATTTGCTTGAGTACTGTTTCCACTTAAAACAAAAAGTAAAAAAAAATTTAAAAAAAACCAAATTCATAGTTAACTCTTGCAAAGAGAAAACACATATGTACAGATGTTAAAAAGAGCATCAAGTATTTTCATGACTCCTGCCTTAAGCATATCCTTCCTCCCATCCCAATCTTTGTCTGCGATCTACCAGTGTTGCAGGAAAAGGAGGATTTTGTTTGGCTGTTTTTTTAAATGTCAGAACTGGTAGCATCACAAGTGAATGCCTAATGTTTTGGCAATCATCTTCAAAATCACTTAGCGCTGTGTACTGGAAGAAATACACATGCAATGAATACAATATTACATGAGAAGTATCAGTTGATTTGAAATTTTTTTTATTAACAAAATCTATCAGTTGCTTGAAGCAAGACCAATTATACTTATTATATTAATATTACCAATTATACTTACTATATTAAAATCACTAGGCTATATAGCTAGCCACAAGAATCCTTAGAAGGAAAATTAAGAAGCGTGAGCTATGTTTAATCCATAGGTCTACCTTGTCCACTGTAAAACAGGAAGTATTCCCTTGTCCAAGAAAGCCTTAAAAGTAATCAAGTATATATTAAAAAGTATGCAAAGAGCTATTAAATTATGGACATATTTTTAATTATTAAATATTTTATCTATGATATATACGATTAAATATATTATATATGGTTCATATATTATGAAAAATATATCGTCCATAACTGTATTAGTTTTCAACTGCTTTTAATAATAATCTAATTCCACTGCCAGCATTATAAAAAGTACATTCAGATTTTTTTTTAAGTTTTCTTTTTCCAAACAATATTTACAATCTTGATTTGCTTTAAAAACCTGTATGACATATAACTGGGTTTTGGTTGGTTCCTTTTTTATTATTAAACAAGATGAAGAAACTGAATTGAGGCATGACTGTGTTACATTGTACTGTCTAATTAAATGTAAAGGATGTCTATAAGAAGTCAAATGTTGACACACTAAAAAGTCAATAGAAAACTACAAGCAAAATAGAAAAGCTCACCAACATGTAGTTGGGGTTTGGCTGCACTTACCAGAGGAAAAGGAAGGAGAGGTATCAATCATAAAAACAATTCAGAAGAGGAAAGGTTAAGTTTCCAGGCAGAATTTGAAACAGACAAACAGATAGATTGAAGAATCTCAAGATTAAAGAAGAAGGAAAAAGAAGAGTTACATATAGAATAGCAATAAACAAATTTACATGACAATTATGCAGAAAAGACAAGATTTACTAAAAGCAGATATTCCTTATCAAAATCAGCAATGTCAGAGCAACACTACTGTAATTTCCCTCTATCATATCTTCTATTCAACATCATGCTGCTCTTTATGCTGCCTCTGGGCTAAATTATAAGAAATTTGTAAGAAATGAGATTCGTGGGCAGTGAGCAGGTCTACTGCAGCACACAAGATGCAAGAAGATAAAAGTGTGCAGCTATGAACAGCTCATGATATGGCCCTATTAACACTCCCTGGTTTCTAGAAGTCTCATCACTGCCTGCACTGGTACTTATTCTTACGCAGCTTTCGTTTCTAGACTGACAGCCAGGCCATCACTCTCTCTTGCACAATATACACCAGCTGCTATTAAACTGCTCAGCTTGGGAAAGTGGCCTGGAATTCATTGACAGTGCCATATTAGTTACATGATAAAAAGTTAATATATTAGACTAAAATAAAAATAACTTTTTAATATAATGACAGTCAAGATGTATTTGTAGTTGAGCTATTCTCATCACAGTCTGTTTGAATACCTAGGAGGTACTCAATCACTAAGCCCATACATCAGAGACTCAAAAGAACTACCAAAGAGCACACAGTAGAGATTTACAAGGACTTTTAAAATCCCACATACTAGAAGACATTGTTACTTGAATAGCAGCTTAAGTCTGTTGTGTGAAGGTGAGCAACAAAACCACAGACTAGAATTTCTACATTTTGAGGGCATACAGACAACTTATAATTTCATATAAGAGTCAAAATTTTTAGATGTTACAGAACTGGAAACTGTTGTCACATTTAACAACAAATTTCAAAGACTTCAATAGAAATCTTTATGCAGCATAGCATTTTTGACAACACTATATACTGCTATCTACGGGATGGCCACTCCTCTTAAAAGAACTTATGATGTCATCTGCTGAAAAAAAGAAAAATTCCTGACATTCCAGCAGTAGACTGAATAAATGTTTTTCTGAGTCTTACAAATACATGCACGAGCAATAACAATTGATAGGAAGAGATTTTGTTTAAAATGGTGGTTGGGTACAAAATGTGGCAGTGATTTTATGTATTCTGAACACCACTTTAAGAATGATTTAATTCATAAACATGGTTTGAACCTTCTCAAATTACCAAACCCGTTGCATCATTCCACACACTGACAAGGAACTGATAATATAACCCTATATTAAAATGTTTTTAACTGAAGTGTAAATTATTCCCTGTTTCATTCACCTGGAAGATACTGCATCCCAATCTTGACCATCTCCTCTAGGACGCTGAACTGTCCGTCCAATTACAGAGGGCCGAGGGCTGCTACTTCCAGGTGATGGATTCTGAGAATGAGGAGCTCCTCTTGCTTCTTGACAGGAAGATATAGATGAATTCTGGGAAGCTATGCCTTTAAGTAACACAAAGAATATATTTTCCCTTAGAAGTATCCATTATTCTGAAAGATACTAGATAGTGAACAGTAGAAGTAACTGAGGTAGGATATGGAAAAAACCACCATGTAAATACTGATGACCTAGAACAACTGATCACTGGCAAGTAGCTGAGTTTGGAAATCCAATTTCAAGGCAAAAAACCACTGAAGATTCCAGCTGAATCATAAATCTTGAGTTTTAAAAATATAAATATAGTGTCTGGGTAAGGCTATTTGGCTTGTTGATGTGATGGCTGAATTAGCAGCCAGTATCATTTATTAAGACACCAAATATAGTGGCAATTTATGAAGAGAACCAGACTACCAATTTACAGAAAAAAAGTTGATTCAATTCAGATGACAATATGGAAACAAGAAGACCATTATAAGTAATCTAGATCATTAAATCTACAACATTTAAGCATTACGAACATTGTGAAGCAGCCCTCATGACTGCAAAATTCAAAACAATGATTAAACTATTTTTAGCCATCAGTATAAAAAAAAAAAGAAAGTTCACACAGCTCATTAAATTAGTAGCTACATTGTTAAGTACTAATAGCTTGAAAACTTTTCTGAAACTTTGCCCACTTTTCTTTTACTGATTTAATTTCGTTTCAGTTAAAAATCCCTCCCATGCTGACATACAAACAATTGGATACTGGGAGAAGTTGATGAATGGGGAATCACAGGAAACTAAAACTGAATAAGTACTTTAAAACAATGCAAGTACTTTAAGTTTTTTAATTAACATTAATAGTACTATACACCATCCCTTTAGCAAAACAATTTCATATTTGGTATAAGATTATATTTGCTATAAGATTATGACTTTGGTTTTTTTCCATCATAATTTTAAACAATCTTATCTGTAGTAAAAACAACAGTATCTCAAATACTTAAAAATACCTACCTTGCTCTGAGGAAGAAAAACTGGGATCTCTGTGGAAGTTAAGCCTACTTCTCAAGAAGATGCAGAGCTGTTGCAAGCACGACACAGCCTGCAAAGCCAACTGGTGTCTTCCATCTTCTCCAAAAGCCAGGTTTAGAAGAGACAAAAGGCTCTGCAAAGACAAAATCACCAACACTGAGACCTGAACATTAATCACCTTCATGAACAACCATGCCAGCAAGTCTTACACTAAATATAGTTCAAAAATGTTTCCAAGTGTTTTTCAAAATCACATCAAAGAATAAATATGCTCAACTGCTGTTTTATTACTGAATGCAAGACTATCAGGCCTAAGGAAGAAGACAAGTATCACAATATCTTTCCAACTAAGTCACTACTTTCCTTATGGGAGTCCATTATAGGGTGTGCAGACAACAGTGACACAAACTTATGGTATCCAGAAGAAACAAAGTATTACTTCAGAAAACACTTTATTACTGATTAGCAATATACATTGTTACAAGCAAAAAACTTTAAAAGCACAATATATAGCCAATGTCCCCTTTCCTATGCAGCTAGAGTTAGCATAAAGATACTGAACTCTTTTGTTTAGAAACAAATTGAATTATTTGCATCAATTCATCCTTGGCAAATCTTATACCAATAAAAACTATAAACTTTATGCGAATTCTTGCCTGTACAATCTTTGGCCTTTGAAGGAAGATCTCTGCAGGAAAATCTTGCATAATCACATCCTGAAGAAGCTCACATGTACTCCAAATTAAACTTTGGTTGTTACTTCTCAAAGAGCTACAAGTTCATATTTAAATATGTATTAAAATGAAAAGAAAACCAACCAGTAATTATTAGCCTGAACAAGTCTTTACAAGAAATTAATAATCACAATACTGAAGAATCTAAAGAAAAAAGCCTCTGTAATTCTATTGTCATATCATTTTTTCAGCTGAATTATTCCTTAGCTATGTGAATCCTATATACAATAAAAAAAAAGCTCAATTCCCACATGTAAAATTAGGTTCTGAAAAGAGAAATAACTTTGTTGATTCTGAATTTGAAATTAAAATAAGAACTACTGGAAATTCCCAGTGAAGCTAGTGATTATCTCAGTGATATTCAGCAGGTTATATAACTCACACTTGTAAGAGTTTCTTTCATTACTAAGCCTCATATATAAGTTAAAAGCACTTGCATTACATATGTGGGAAATTCCATAAAGGGAGAAATTTATTAGCTATTCTCTAAGATGAGTATTAATAAATACTAAGAATCTTTAGGATAGTCTACTTCACTTTTTTCCATTGTTTCAGAAACTACTGTTTCTGAAACCACTGTAAAAAATCAAATACGTCCAGTGTTAAAAACCTGTGTTCTTTTTCTATACTTAGGCATAAAGGAAATGAAATATTAAACACGTTCTCCAGCTTCAGAGATCTTTCAAAAGGAAAAAACAAGCACACAAAAAAAAACTATCCTAGAAACCTATCATAGGTCTGTGACAACTCATAAGGAATCCCAACCACACAACTTTTCCTTGGGGCACTTCAAACACTTTTTCTAAATTAAAGAAAAAAAAAAAGCCACTGCAAAAAGACAGTTGGAATGACTCAATGCCTGGATAAGGCCCTGTACCTGAACTTATTGGCCTAAGCTTACTTAAGTTACTACTGAAAGTAGGGACTTTCCTACCAACTGGTCATGGGGGTAAAGTAAATAATGATTCTATTCCAGTTAATTCTATTATTAGCTGAATGAAATCTTTGATGCACTTCAGAAATTTAAAACACAGACTGAAGTGTCATGAACAAAAGACTCAAACATACTCTGATTTAAACACAAAAAAATGGAGAGTGACGCTGCCCAATTTCAGCCCAGTTTTTAAGACCATTTATCAAAAATGAGCTCATTGGGATTGGGTTAGTTACAGGAACAGCCTCATGATGCAGAAGGACAGAAATTTACAGCCTCTATTCCTGGAAAATAAAAACTACAAGGAAAGTGTAATGTTTCTATTACTGCACCTTTCATTTGATGAAAGAACATGTCTATCTGTTGAAGTCAGAGTTAGCCAAGGAAACGTGGAAAATTTCAAGCATTTCACTGCAAAAAAACAGAGTGGATATTTTGAAACATATTTTATAGAAATATTACATTGTATACATCCAAGATAAAGTAAAAAACTTATAAACAATAAACCATCTTATACAGAAATATCTTTTAGTAAATATAGACTCGCACAAACTCAAATGCTTTTAATGAGAGTTTTCAGCAGCACTGAAACATCACTAAGGTCATGCCAAATCCAAATGAAATAAGTTTATTGAAGAAAGCTTTAGCAAACAACTAACAGCATAGTGAAGAATACTCAATCTGCCACATCATGCTTTCAATCAAATTATAATTTTGAGCCGCTACTAAAGAATATTTTATCCATTAGCATGATCTCTAAAAATGGAAAACTGACCTTTTAGTCTTACAGCAGTAGAAATTACTGTTCTGACAAAATTATGACACATGATAACTTTGCAATGAAAATAACTTAAAAGCTATTTTTAACTTAAAAGTTTGTAATAATTATTGTGCAATTCCTAAGATAGTCAATACGCTACTAAAAACCTCAACTGGTGATTTACCTACAGTAACTGCAAAGTCATATTTTAAAATCTAGATCTCAGCACCATACTGTATATTGAATATGACAGCGTCCCGTGAACTGCTACTAGTATACTGGTACAGGCAAAGGCTTGTCAAAATATTATTGATCTGTGCTTTTCAGTGAAACACTTTGTATCATTTGACAAAAAAAAATCAAAGCATAACACCGGTTTTTCACTTAAATACAAAGCAAAGATTCCTCTAGCACCTAAACCAGTTTTCTAAAAGGTAGAAAAGTACTTCAGACTAAGATTTGTTGAAATAAAAGGTAATTAAACCTTTAAGCCACTTCTGATTAGGAGACACAGATTATCTGGAAAACACTGGCAATTTAAATTTTTTAAATTGCAGCACTTTCTAATGTACTTTAGATATTCCAAAGAGCTACACTATTTACTAGAAAAGGGAAATATCTATTAAGATGAATCTCAATTTTATAAGCATTATAATTGTAGCTTCTGTGGTGTTAGATTTCACAGAATAACAATAGGAAAAAGAAGAGCCAATTTTGCTATCCACATTTGTAATAGAATTCCATCTAAATTACAACTCAAAGCTCTTTCTGTAATTAACATATTCTTTTATAAATACACATACCAACTGTTCTTTTGGGAGGTATTTCTAACTGCGACAGATGACTTCTAGTTTGACAAAAATATCCAGTGAATAATTCCTCTTGAGGCAGAACTAAAATAAAAAAAAGGGAGTAAGTTTAAAAAATGCACACACACAAAAAAGAAAAGCTCAATTTATTTTCATGCTTTTCCTTAACTACCTCCCTTTTGCCCTTGAGCTTTAAATCAGTTTCCTTAATAGGTTAAAACAGTCTCAGATGATCAGAAAAATGGAGTAAAAAGAGTGTGTCAATGTTTGTTTTTTTTTAATAATCATATTCTGCAACTGTAAAGGGTGTGTTTTTCTTCATTTTTTACACTAGCTTGCCTACCATACAAACAATAGCAAAAACAATTACACAAAATGTATTGCCTGATGGAGAACTGGCTGCCAAATAAAGGGTTTTCCTTTAAACTACCTATGTAGTAATAAAATTAACTTTTTAAATTAATGACTTAAAACCTTTTTCCACCAAAACTGCTGTCTTCTTGCATCACCTGAAAAGTTGCCGTCTTCTATATAATATGTATATTGCTATACATCATTCATATGCAAACTGTACAAAAATATAGACAAGAAATGTTAACACTAAAAGCAATCTCTCCAGACCATAATATTTGGTTCAAAGGATCAAATTAGATAATGCTAGGTTATTAGTTTACTTTTTTTACTAGTTACTGAAGTTGAAACAGAAAGAAAAATACATCACTCCTATTAGGAAGCATTAGGATTATTCCAGTCACACATGCATACAACTTACAGTATAAATAACTTCAAATGAAAAACAAAAAATAATTTTAAAAATCAATCACCAGGCACATAGTCCTAGTGAACTAAAACTCCAAGCATTAGAGAGGCAGCAGAAACCACCAAAAATTACTTTTAACTCTGTGACTGCCAGAATGAGTGACAGAGGTGTGGTCATTACTACCACATGCACAGTGTAACAGCAGTGTCTTTCCCACAATAAGCAGGAGAATGAAGTAAGGATGTCTGTGATATGCAATTTTCTCCTCCAAACTCTGTTTTAAAACTTTTAAGGCAGAAGAGAATCACATGGGTTAGACTACATCTAGGAGGAAATGTAAATCATTGCGACAGATAATGAGCTAGGTAACAGATGCAAGCAATAGCACTTCACACATAATGTGACATTTTAAAGAAAGTTTATGTATTTTTCTATGACAAATGCTTATCGAATACGAAGTAGATAGTGCATATAACTACTGTAGTTTCAAAAATCATTCTACTAGAATCAACTACTGCTTTTTCTTTTCTTTTTCTTGTAGGATTTGAATTGCTTTCCAAGCTAAAGCCTACTACACAAAAAACAGCAGCAAAGCATACTAGCTAAATTACAGATTTATTCGAAGTTGCTACACTTGCTGCCATAAACCTGTCCTTGGAAGTTGTGCCATGCTTTTTGTATGTTATAGAAAACAGATATTATACACTGAGGAAATGGATAGGGAATCCCATTACAGGAATGCCACCAAGTGATTTAGCTAAGGTCACACTGTCCCTGGCTGAATCTGATTAGCACACACTTCACCAATCTCAGGAATAATTTGCCTACAATCCCTGAAAATATCAACTTCTCATAGCCTTTTCATTTACTTTATTTTAATTTAAAATAAATTACAGTTCAAAATATGTAATTTACCTGGTTGATCTACTGGAGGCTGAGACTGAGCTTGATAACATACTGATAAAGAACTAGAAGGGAGTTCGCAAGGAAGAAAAAACAGTCTGTCCACAATCCCATCAATTATGGCCTGCAAGTTTGGATCCACATCGGAGCGAAGCTGAGAGAAGAATTCCACTGCACCAATTTCAACCATTTTCTGGGCAGCAGGTGGATGCTACATTAAGACAAATAACTGACAAAGTTAGTTTGAAAAGTCTTAAGGCCCCTGGATAGGGGCAGAGAATAGAGAGCAGCAGGGGGAAGAAGGAAAAGGACTGAAATTCTTAAGTTATATTTTGCCTTTATTTGTTTAGACCATTGTGCTGAGGCAGAGTTAATTTTCTTCCCAGTGGCTGGCATGGGGCTGTGTTTTGGATTTCTGCTGAACACAGGGTTGATAATATGAGATATTTTTGTTACTGCTAAGCAGGGCTTACACAGAACCAAAGGCTTTTCCGCTATCCTGGCAAGGGATCTGGGAATGCATGGAAGGCTGGGAGGAGACACAGTCAGGACAGGTGACCCTAACTGACCAGAGGGATATTCCATATCACAGAATCACAGAAAGGCCTGTATTAGAAACGACCTTAAAGATCATCTAGTTCCAACAGCATGCTCAGTCTATAAGGGGTGAAATGAAAAAGAAGAGGGAGATATTTGGAATTATGGCATTTGTCTTCTCAAGTCACCACTACGTGTGAGGGAGCCGTGCCCTCCTGGATATGGCTGAACACCTGCCTGTCCATGGGAAGTGGTGAATTAATCTCTCCTTTTGCCTAGCTCGTGCGTGCAACTTTTGCTTTTCCTATGAAACTGCCTTGGTCTCAACCCATAAGTCTCTCCCTTTTCCCATTCCAATTCCCTCCCCAGTCCCACTGGTGGGGAAGTGAGCAAGTGGCTGTGTAGGGCTTGGCTGCTGGTTGGGGTTAAACCATGACATCCATCCACCAGTATCAAGGATGGGCTGTTTTTTAACTCTGCATAGTTGCAGTTTAGTGATTAAAACACAGGAAGGTAAAAATCTGAGCTATCTGAAGTTTCTGCAACATTTTCTCATATTAGTTACATCAATGTTCAAATCTTTACTTCCCAGGAACAATGCAAATGCTTAGCTGCAAATCATGCTCCAAGTTAAAAATGAAGCACTAAATGAGAAACTGAAGAAGCAGAGAAACTAAAGCAGAAACCCAGAAAAAAAAAAAAATTCTTGGCTGTCTCTCTGACCCATTTGAAGTCACTGAAATTGTTTTAATTTTGGTCTACACACAGTGGCTTTATTATTCCTGTCTTTGTAAAACACTCTAAAAATCTTGCTACATGGAGCTACAAAGCAAAGTAATATCCAGCTTTATTTAGCTTCAGCATTCTAAACATACAGTTTAAAAATAAATGAATGTTAGTGTGCCATACCTTGATCAAACTGCTCACAAAATTTAATACTTCCTCTTTTATTGGTACGACTGGAAAATTGAACCACTCCAAAAGGTTACGAAAAAGTGCTTTTTCGTGGACCAGATCAGCATAGGTAATCAAGTTGTGGTCTAATTTAAACAGAATAGTCTTCAGAGATCGCTCTCTTATCTCTGTCAGTTCATGACCTGCCCAAAAAAAAAGGATTAAGAAACTCATACAACTATTTGACATAACTTTTTTTCTTATTTGGAAAAACAAAATACTGCTAGAGATGCCTGAAAAAAAGCCGGCTCATATGCTGCCGGTATTATGCCTACCAGGAACAGAAATATGATTACACTCACCAGAAACGACCTAATCAAGTGGGTTTGCACGATTATAAAGTGGTGGGACATTATAAGATACACTGATATAATCCGGTGCCAAATGCACCTCTGCTGATATAACCTGGTGCCGGAGCCTCTACCAGAGTATGTTGTGGGTACGGAAAGCTGCCTCGGACTCACCAACCGGACAAAAAGCTACCCAAGCTTACTAAATCGGAAGGCACCGTGTCTGAAGGGGAAGCCCTGGGCATTTCCTTAGGGAAGCATTTCCCCCTGGGGAGCGCCGCCGACGCCTCCACGCCAGCAGCGGTGAGCGGAGTGGAAGAGCAGCAGGCGAAGAGCAGCGAGGGGCGGCGGAGGCCGGGCAGGGGCGGCCGGGCTCCCGCAGAGCCGCACGTTGCCCCTGCCCACACAGAGCCCCGCGGGCGGCGGGCCCGTGGGTGAGGAGCCATTACCGAGCTTCCTGACGAGCGCCGACAGCTCCATCGCGCCGCGCCGCCCGCCCGCATTCAACCGCCGCGCGGGCCCGCCGCCCGCCCGGCCGGAGCGCCCGCCGAGCACCCCGGGAAATGTAGTCCGTCCGCTTCCGCCCCGGGCGCGCCGCACGACGCTGCGCGCGAAGCACGCCGGGAGTGCTCATCGGCCCGCGGCGCGCTGGCGGGAGCACAGAGAACTACAGTTCCCGTGAGGCCCCGCGCCTGGCGCTCCCGCCCCGCCGCGGGTGCCGGGCCGCGGGCCGGGATGGCGGCGGGGGCGCGGCAGCGGCGCTTGGAGCTCCGAGTGCCTGCAGCTACCTGAGGGGAGGGTGTAACAACGTGAGGACCGCCTCTCCTCCCAGGCAACTCACCAGTGACAGGATGAGAGGACATAGCTTTAAACTGCAACAGGGGATGATTTATTCATTCCGGCACGGAAGGGAGACTGCAAGAAAGATGGAGAGGGACTTTTTACAAGGGCATGCAGTGACCGGACGAAGGAGAATGCCTTCGAACTGAAAGATGGTGGGTTTAGATTAAGCGTTAGGAAGAAGTTCTTTACTGCGAGGGTGGTGAGACACTGGGACAGGTTGCCCAGAGATGTTGTGGATGTCTCACCCCTGGAAGTGTTCAAGGCCAGACTGGATGGGGCTCTGAGCAATCTGTTGTAGTAGAAGGTGCCCTGCCCATGGCAGCGCGGTTGGAACTAGGTGATATTAATGTCCCTTCCAACCCAAACCATTGTAAAATTTTACAATTTATGTTTATAGTAATAACAGAGCGTTGGCTGATGTCACTTTGATGTGTCTGACAGCACTCTGTAAATAGCTCTTGCTGACTCGGGTAAAGCAAAGCGATGAGGGGGTGAAGTAGAAGGTGAATCATTAGAAGGTTTGGGTTTTCTTTATGTAACCTAGACTCTAGGACTACACTGCTTTGTAATTTCACAAGGGAGTTTCTTAAACCTGTACTAAAGACGCATGGCACGTTGTTGGTCATCTGATCAGAGGGCTGATCTTATTTTTGAAAGTTTGTGCTTGCCATCATAACTGGAAAAAATAAACTGACGATAGATGGACAAATGATAGACGTTGTGTGTATATGTTCATTAATTTTTTTGCATGTAACTGCAGGTGAACAGAAGAAGATGGCCTTGTAATACTGAGGGGAGGGTTATACTATGTAGTACATGAGAAACTACATTTTTATCAGCACCCAATAAAAATGTAAAGGAGAAGTGCAGCACATGCAATTGTTTCCCAAAGGATGTATGTCACTGCCCTCCCAGTTTATAGCTAATTGTTTCTCCAGTGGTCCCCATCACTGTGCTACTCTTTCACAGTAAACTCACATTAATGTCCTCCATCTGCTCTGTCAAGATTGTACTAAATTCTTGATTGTCACTCAAAAAGATCTGCCATTTTGCAGGACAGTATTTCTATGTGTAGAACAATATAACAAAGGGACTTTATTAAGGTAATTATAAATGTACTGTGATTGCTGCAACAAGGGTTTGTTTTGCACAGGAGGCTGGTCTCACATGTATCTATCAGTCCTTTTTCAAGAGCAATTACAAGAGAAGCATCACTGACTGAGTAAAAATTCCTTTTAGCTGTGCACTATATGCTCATTCAATGAAATATGAAGAGCTCTAACCAGATGCATACAGGGCTACTCACATTTCCCCAAATAGGACTGGTGGGAACTTTATGTGACCCCATGTGCTACTTGTGATAGTAATAAAATGGATGTGTATCACATTTCTGCAGCAAGGAGAAGGAATTGCCAAAGCAGTCATTTCCCAAAATAAAAACACTTCTTCAGGAGGAAGAGCTGCATGATTCACATCTATAGGAGTGTTCAATCCAGGTCCTTCTCACCTCTTTAAAAAGGGTCAATCTACATTGAATAAAAGTTTTCTTACACTGTCTTCAGTGTTGGAGTTAGTGGCTACAAAAGTGATTCATAGAGGAGACGCATGTACTTTCCATTGCCAGTGTACTCCTGCACTGTAATTGTGGCCATTTTAATCAAATTTTCTTAAATGAAGGCCTAATTAGGTTAAACAAAGAAATACTCCTAACCTTGAAAAGCAGCTTCAGTTTTGCTGCTCGTGTTTTAGACCAGAAAAGAGATGTTTGTTTACCCACAACTGAGCCAGGGGCATGCTGTATCAGCTGGCACAATACATTTTATGCTATCATGGCTCAAGACTGGTATTCAATTTAAATATTTTTATTGTTACAAATAGAAGAGTGATATATTAAGGGAAAAGTGTATATGTCCATAAAATAGTAACTAAAAACACACGCACACAGAGAAAAGATTACTGGATATTAAAAGAAGTGGTGGATGGGGTCAATAATTTTCCTGGCATTATAAGACAACCTAAATAGGGGAAGATTAATCTCTCATTACTGGGAGCACTGACTCCATCTGTCTCTGCATCTCCTGTTTTGGACTCACACTAGCAGCTCTGCTTTCCCTCTTACCTGCTTGTTCCCTTTAGCTTGTATATTCCCATGCCTGCTTCTGAAGCTAGTTTGACTTTTTCCTCTCCACTGGCATTATTTAACATGGGTATCTCTTCTACCAAGTATATTCTTACTGATCTGCAGTTAAAATGTGTAGGAGTTCCACCACTGGGAAAATTAGTCACTGATCTCATTTACATTGTCCCTTGTTCCTTCCTTGCTGCACTCTGCATAAGATGAACTTTAAAGAGCTGCCTACTCCTGACTCCTCACAAACTTGGTTTCTATAATTCAAATAATTTTTTTACTATCTTCTGTATCAGATGGTTCTATCCCAATAAACTGATGAAAGGTGGACAAGCAGTGGACATGGCTGTGCATTTATGTGAATGATGTTTTGGCATGTAACTGCAGGTGCACAAATGTAGATGGTTTTGTAATTCTTACAGTTTAGCAGAGGTTCTTTTAGAAAAGCCATCTTTAGCACTTTCAGTATAGGATGCTCTATAACTTTAAATTTCCCTGCTTTCAAATGTTGTACAGAGAGAGGAGCTTGAAAAAACTTTTTCTGAGGTTTTTTTAAGGAGTTTTCAGTCTCCTTTTTATTTATTATTTCTGTGACTCATTCATTACAGGATGAAGTCTTATTATCTCTGCATCCTTTTTTCAAAGCTGTCTCTTCATAACATTTTTTTCCTTCTTTACTGCTCTGACTTATGTCCTTTTACATTCCTGAAGTTCTCTGAAGATCAACATATCAAAGACTCTATCTGACAGAGACTTGATACCATTAGTGATAATATCTTTATTGTACTTCTGAGCTTAACTCTTGCAACTTCCAATTCTCTGGGAATTTCCTGCTGTCTGGCTTTTCACCTATCTCAAAGAGCAGCAACCGAACAAAGAAACACCAGGGCATGTCAGATGCAAAAAACCCATGAATTCCTGGTACCTCTCTGATAGTAACACCAAATAGGGACTAAGATGCCCAAACATCACTCCTATAGTTGAAATGAACCTTGTGACATGCCAGCTGGAAGAAGATTGCCAAAAGGAAGGAGAGAAAGCAAAGAGATCAGAGTATTGGGAATGGAAGGGGGCAGAAATGGACAAGAAAGTTGAGGTGAGATCTTCCCCACATGAGAAGATTATCCTTGTATTTTAATCTGTTTCCCAATCTGCCTCTCAATTTGTTTCAGAGCCTATTTTAAAATATCATTTCTGGCCCTGAAGGCCTTCTGTGCTTGCTCTCACCCCAGGCTTTCTCATCCTTTTCTGTTCATTAGCTACTGTTGGTAAAAAAATACCGGTATCTGAAATCTAAAAACAACAACAACAACAAACAAAAAACCAAACAAAAATGCAAACCAAACCAAACAAATCCCACAAACAAACAAAAAACCCCAGCTATGATTACCTATATGTATATGCAGTCTGTAGTGGGCCTATTGCACATGCACGGTAAAGACAACCTGGATATTTACAAGCAGCTGTGTGTTTATTGCTTTAACTGACTACTAGGTCCCTGAAATTAGTATTCTAAATCAGTAGGATGATAGCACTTTGGTAAAGGTTTTCTTTTCATGCCAGTGAAGCTGCATGTATAAACCCTCTTTTTTTGTGTTTTCTGCAGCCAGGAATAGCATGTAATTATTACATTATCTTAAAGTTTGTGACATGGTCTCAACAGGTACTTTAATGTAAATTCCTGAATTTTACTGCTTCTAAATCAGGTACAAAATACAGAACATAAATATGTGTTACAAATGTTTGCATTTGCAGCAGAGCAGATGCAAATTTGGAAGCTCGTTTATTATATTATTAATTTGTTGTTTCTATTTTCTTCCTGAGTGAGACTTTCTAATTTCTCTGTTTTCCTATTTAGCTTTCCATTTAACTGGATCTATTGTCTGTACTAAATTGCATATGCAGATACGCAATTGACCTATAGAGTGGTGCAGAAAAAACAGTTGCATCTAAATAATAGCTAGACAATTTAATTTCATACAGATTATTGTATTTGGTGAGTCAGTCAATATCAATATAAATGTCTACCATGGACTGCAAAACAAAAGGCCTTTAAAAAACCTAAGTGAGAAAATTTTTCTTCCATGATGTTTGTTTAAAACCTATAAAAACACATTTTTATGGGTGATGAACTTGCAGAATTCATTGGCACAGGAGGTTGTCGATGCAGACAATACCAGTAAACCCCCAAAAAAAACAGGTTAGGCAAATTAATGGAGAACAGACCCACTGGAAGCACAGGCAGGGAGGTGCCCACTGACCCACCAAGGCAGTGGTTGTGGTCTCTGGGCAGGACAGGGCACTCAGACAGGGCAAAGCAGCTCTCCCCCAGCAGTGGCTGTGGTCATCACTTGGGGGCAGCTGGATCAGTGTCCTCTGGGAAGGAATTTCTTACTCTCATCTAAATTTTTTAATTACCTTTTCACAGGTAGCAAACATCTTCCCTCAGAAATATAAAGCCAAATTAAACCAAACATTGGCATGTTTTGTGTTTGTTTTTTTTTTTCCTCTCAGAATGAAAAGGCTGGATTAAACTGCCATGAATTGAATCTGCATCCACTTCATGGAAAGAGCTGGTGATGCAATGCCTAATGTACATAGCTGCTTTGCTTCACTTGAGAACACAGCATATTACACACAAATTTTGGCTCAGGGCAGATAATTGCCACATATATTTTCCTTTTTATGAACAAGTTCTATGGTTATGTCATTTAAAATTAATAAACCGCTGATAAAATGTTTGATGTTATTAAAACAGCTAGCATTTTAGTTTGTATGAAGACACTTCTCTACTACTTTTATATAAAGGGAGCTGCTCCTGTTGTTTATTGCTTGAATAATATTAAACATCTGAAGACACTCTACAGTTCTGGAAAACAGTATATTCTTGGGAAGTGTAAAATTGTCATGAAGGTTACTCTTTCCTACTAATACTAATGCTGTACATCATTGCAAAGGATAAAAACATTTAAGTTTTTGGATTTGGCAGATATTCCCATTTTAGCCCACATTATGACATTTTGTTTTTATTCTGATGTAACTGTAATTAAATTACCAAGACTAAGTCAAAACAGGAAATAATTTCTTAAAATGCTAAAGGAGTAGTCATTTAGTGTCATTAATTTATGGACTTGTAAAAACTTTGGGTGATATTAATAAATCTCAATATAATTTTGAATATTATCACTGTTAATTAGTAATAATAGTATCCACAAGCAATGTAATACTCCTTATTTACTTCAGAAAGTGAGTTTTCCAAACTCATGTCATTACCCCTACACATCACAGCCACCTAGTCATTTTCACAAGCTTGGCCATTAATTTACTTCAGAAGAAAAGAGAAGGCAGTGTTGAGTGCCTCCCATTTATTTCTTTCCTCCAGTCTTATTCTTCCTTTAGAATTAATACATAATCAAAAATGGTGCCAAAGAAAGAGGAAATGAGATTCTGTTTCCAACCAAGATTCTTGTCTTTTCAAGAATCTGCCACATTTCTCAAAATTATGATTCTTATCACATAAACGAGAGGTGGCCTGCTCTTCATGCACAGGGCATGCATCCTTCAAACACTGTAGATACACGCCAGGCAGAAGCGACAAGAGGGAGAAAATTACTGAAGCAACTATTATAGTGAAAATTGTGTCCTGGCTTGAGTAGGACACAATTTCTCAAAAGAAATACTCATTCAGCAGTGATTTGACTGGAGATGCAGTTGGAATTATATACTTTATGTTCTCAACTTTTCTATCTTTTGAAAAAATGTTGAAAACACAACAGTCTTATGTTGAAAGATTTGGCAATGGAATTAGATGCGCTCTATCTTATGATCAATTCAAAAGAAATAGACTGGGAAAATTTTCTTTAATCAAGGTCATAAAATTATTAAAATATTTATATTTCTACAAAGAGAAAATACAAATAGTTTTGAAGTGGTATATGCATTAATTGCGGATTTAGATTTATTTATTTATTTTTAATAACTTTTCCTAGACTTATAAATATTGTCCCTAACATAGATTTGATTTCTAGATTTCTCGTGTGACTTTTCTAGGCTTTGAAACTGGATCTTGGACTCCAGGTATATTGCAATACCACTCTTTATCCTCTGAGTATTGCTCTTGCTGTTTCATTTGTTACTGCATGCTTTTCTATAGGCACAGTAACTTTTGGAGATGAATACTGCACGTTGATCAGTTGGTGTTTGTGAAGGCAGCAGAAAATCACATGACTTGTCATTGCCCACAAATCTGACATCATGACATCTGCAAGAGCTGTAATTGCCTGAATGTTCTTGGACAGTAACATGAACAATGTGAGACTTCTCAATTTTTGGCAAGCTTTCAGAGCTTGTTAAGACAATTAAACAGTCTTGGAAAAGTATGTACTTTTTTAGTGACTACAGGGCTTAAAGATATTTGTTGCTGATAATTTCATCTGTAAATTGATTTAAATCGTTTTATATAATTGTCATTCAGTTGTATTCTTTACATGTTTTCCTACTCAGCCTCATATTTCCCTTTGAATTGTTAAAATTGAAGACTGTGTGCTGGCGTACTCTGAATGGCAACTCTTAGATACTTTGTTGTGATCCTGTAAGCACTTTTTCAAAAGCATCATATTCAAGTTCACCTGTAACACTTGTAATAGATACGGTGTATGCGGAAAACCTATTTTCTGTATTAAACTTCCGTTCTGTCTTTAAAACAGGCATTTTTCCAAATATCCTGAGAACATTTTTCAAAAGTCAATTTGAAAATGTAACCATATGTATGCCTTCACCTAGTGATATTTTCTTAGTGAACTGACAAAAATAAGTTTTAGCTAATGTCACACTGCTAAGTCAGAATAGCTGCCAAGCAGTGAGCTGGGTGGACTGTATTCTGCCTCCTGAATTAACCACAGGCCTGATTATTAGCAAGATCAAGTCTCTGTGGTCTTCAGTGGCAGTAGGGAATGAATGACAGAGCAGAGGGGAAATGGGCTCATTTGCAGGTAGCTGAATGCACTCTGTTAATGTGCTGGCATGGGTAGCCCGAGAGAATAAATGAGACATCGATAGAGTGATGCCCAGCAGAGCTGTCAACATGTCATTTTTACTATTTCTTTTTCTGATCGTAATTCCACCAGGTTAGCATGGTAAATGTAAACCACAGAAACTGCAGTCGCACTCATGAAGATGAGGTCATATGTTAGAAGTTTGAAGCTTCATTACCAACGCTACTTAAAAAGGCAAAACAAACCCAGCACCTATATTTCACCAGCACTATGAGTTTATATATATATGTTTATTTTAATTTTATTATGTATGTATATACACATCTATATAAGTAGCACAAGGAAAAGATTTCCACTAAGCCTGTCTTCACCTGTCTCTGATTTCCACCTTCTTTTAACTCTGATTTTGCCAGGTCTGCCTAAAGGAGTCAATTGTCTGATTGCATGGATTATCCAGGGATTTATTTTCAAATATAGACAGTTGTAAGGGATGTTAATAATCTGAAGTATTCATGAACAGGAAAATAGGGAAGGCATTCTGCTATTATCATTTACTTGGTATTCAAAGTGTAAATTACAAAAATTATAATTTTTCAATCTTGCCAATGTCTTTTTTTGTTTCATATAGGAACACTTTAATAATAGCATCCTAAGGATACGAGGTATATGACACATGCTGGGCTAAAAATACTGTTATTCAGTACTGAATTCTTTACCATCTTAGCTCACACATTCATCTGTAACTAGTAGCAAATTTCACGCAAAATATGCGTATTTGGATGAAATAGTGATAAAATTATATGATGCTTTAATTTTAATTTTTTCATGGAAAAGTCATTCTGTTTACAGGTAGTATTTAAATGTTCCAAACCCCTATATTTAGTGAAGAAAAATACACTGACTTTTTAATGAAAAAGGTAATGGTGGCCACTAGGAGAGCTAGCACTGTTTTTGTTGGATCTTGTTTCTCTTCTTCACTTTATGGAATAGAAATCTGCTTTTCCTTACATGATGATATTTTTGAAGGGTTTTTGTTTCATTGCTTTTTGGGTTTGTTTTGGTTTATGTTTCATTTTTTTCTTTCTTGGTTGTGTTTTTTTTAGTGATTTAATTCCTGTATATTGAATGTAGGATGTAGCAAAAGGGCCGCCTAGCTATATGCACCTTCCCATTGCTAATGTCAGGAGCAGAGGAAAGAGTGTCCCGGTGTCTGTCTGTTGCTTTGTTCGCTGCATGAAGGAAGCAGATGCATACTTATCTCTAAGAGAGACATTTGTCACAAAAACATGCCTTGAAATTATCTCTTCATTTGCACTAGGCAAGTGTTCTCTACAGATACTGAAAGACACCTGGATTAGACAGGTGTAGAGAGATTCAGCCAGCCTATAGTTCAACAGCTCTTTTAATAAGAAGGCTGTATCTGATGAATATGAATACTTTTTCCAGTGCCAACAGGTCTCTCTTTACAATTTAATTAGCTGCACAATTAGAAAATAACTAATTTCACTAAGAATCCATTTGAGCTGTGTGACCCTTTCAGAAAGCAGCGTGTAGATTCTCTGGGACTAGTGCTAGATAATTGTTTGTCCAATACGAGCCACAAATCACTTTCTTAGATCTCAATCTTGTAATTCTCTCAAGTCAGGGGTCTAGTACTGGCTCTCACTTTAATAGAAGGATGGCTGTGCATTCATATGACCTCACTATTTATGGATTAAACAGCATTTAGGTGGTGATGCTTCAAAGTGAGAGGTTTGGTCCCAGATTTTTCTCCCCAGATTTCTCTTTTAGCTCTGAGCCACCTATTTAACCATCTGAAAGCTGTATCACTGCGTAGCTCTGTCTCAGTGAAATGACAAGTTGTTGGCTAGCATTTCTCCATAAATGTATGCAGAGGAATGAAGAAGAAGAATAGCATATTCTTCTGTTTCCTTATTTTTCGCTGTTCAGAACTTCATCTGTTTCATCAGGACCTGACAAAAGTGATGACAGAAACTTGATTAATGTCAGGCAGCAGCCTTGACACAGTTCAAGCGATGATGCTGTTTGTGCCCAGATGTCAGCAGAGATGGGCTGGTGTGGGAGAGGGTGTGCCCAGCTCTCCACGAGGGCAGCAGCAGCTGCTGTGTTTGCACTCCCAGCACAACAGGGACCGCTGCTGGGAACTGTTATTAGCATACAGCTCATCTTCCTCACTGCTAGCATGAGGTCAAAACTGCAGTCTAGCTCCAAATTACTCTTTGATAGGTTGTACACTCCAAAATGACATGATCCTGCTCTGCTTTAGCAGCAGCATATTTCTGTCTGAAGATCAGCTGCAGCCTAACCACTGCCTGTTTATACACACCCACCAGCTGACACGTGGTTTTCAGTGCATGCCAACTAATGAGAAAGGTCTTTAATTTAAAAAATTTAATTATTTTTTGTTTTGCTTTGTTGATTATGTTTTTAAAGGTAATGTTCTAAAAATGGAGAGATGTAAGGCACCCCTCTGGGCAACCCGAGCCACTACACAAAGGACTGTCAATGCAGGATGAGACTGCTTTTCTGTGCCCTGAGGACTGAAGCACAGCAGAAGAACAACTTGGAAAATGGGAGACTCAGATGTGCAAAAGATAGAAGTGTGATTTAGCAGTCATACCAGAAGATACTCAGAAACACAGGAATTGTTTATCAACCTCTATTTGGTCACTAGGTATGTTATCACAACTGACTGTCTTCAGTGAGGAGGGGAAGAAAGAAAAAAACAGCAAAGAAACTGCCAGAAGCTGGTCATTATCCCTTGAAAACAATTTTTTCATCAATTAAGCCAACAATTATCTTCAGTTCATCCCGCCATGTTTCAAAACAGTTTTTCAAAATACCTGATGCATGCTCCAGACTTCTGCTTTTCCTTCTACACCCAGCCATCACTGATGCAAGTAGCAAAACCTGGGACACCTTGTAAAAAGCAAAACAGAATTTACTCACAGTCCATAGTGAGAAGGAAAACTGTTTTCCTTCATGTCCTCTTGAGGAATATTAAGAGAAAATTTAATGAAGTAAATGGCTTCACTGGTATAGTAACTGTCTTAAGACACAGTACTAAAGAAAGCAAAGCATGACCTGTAACCATAACAAAAGAGGGGATAGAAACATCCTTTAGCTCCTCAAAGGCTGTAGATTTTTTAAAAAGCAAAAGATTTTTTAAACACAAAATGATGGATATGAGCTTAGAGTTTTCATAAGAAGCTAACAGAGCTAGATATTTCAACCCTGTTAACACTAAGGAACTGGACACTCAGTGTTGCTAGGCAGTTTTGCAACATCCACATCTAGAAATTACAAATGAATGAAAGTCTAGAAATTCTTCCAGCTCATTTTTGCATTAAAGAGAAAAATTTACTGTCTAGTATTTATGATTTTATTTAGCCTATTTCAACTGTCTGACTTCTGTAAATATTCTGAACTCTTTTTTTTAAATTTGTATATTTTTTTGTAAAGATAAATCTTCTCTGCATTCCATTTTATATACTCACATTTTCATTCCTGACAGACAACAGACTCTGATTCTAACACCTTCCATATATTTATCACTGAGTAGCATGTTGTTTGTCTCAAACCTTCTTCCCCTGTGCAATTTCTATATATATTCATTTTTATTCATTTTCTTGAAACATTAATTTCTACAAGCTTTTCTACCTCTAAAGAAATTCAGGATTAATCGATGTGGTTTTCAAGCTGTAGTACATAAAAATGCACGCCAACTGACATCATTGCAAATTGCACACCAGCCTAAGCTGTATATTGGTTATTTTTCAAAAAGAACCTAGTTTTTTATTCTTAGAATCTTAGTTTTCCTCTTTAACATTTTGCTGGCCTTTCAGGAAAACAGAACTGTCAAATCCTGCTATCAAAATCCTAGGACTCAGAACAGAGGGAGAAAAATATCCCTCAGTACAGCTCAGTCCCAACGTATTTTTAGTTTATATTTTATTCAGATCAAGTCAGAAATAATTTAAGCACTATTTTACAACTAATTTTAAAAATGTTTTCCAGATCTGAGGCTTTATACTATAAACATTCTCGCTGAAAATTTTTGACAATTACCAGCTTCAAAAAGTGGAGCTAAGTAGGGTAACACTGAGATAACCCCAGCTGTTCTGCTACTTCTAAGATAAAATGATATATTACAATAAAATATACAGCTACATTTACAATTCTTTCTGAGAAAATGAGCAGTAATTCACTGCTGAAGAAATTCCACTGCCTTTATAATCTTTGCAGGCTTGTGTCTTCTCTGAAAGAATGCCACTAGAAATCCAAAAAGATTCTGTTACTTAAATATTTCATCACAAGTTATTTGTTATGGATGTGACAGTTTTCATAGTTAGCACAGCAAGCTATCTCATCCAGCAGCACTAAAATGTCCCTTTCTAGGAGAGACCCTGTCCTCATGTGTGAAAGATATTTAAGTAAAACTTGCAGGAGAGAGGGTGGAGACAGAGAGTCACAGGTGCGGTGCTTTTTAGCTCTGCTTATCCTCCAGCCTTAAGTCTGGCTTTTCATTAAAAGCTTCCTGTCTCTAGTTTTCACTTTTTCTAAGGAATCGTTTTAGTAGGTTCCATTGCTTTAAGCTGATTGAGAAGAGTGCAATACAGCTGTTGGCTGTGCCATGTATTTGACAGGGAGCAAGTACAGGAGAGGATGCCAGGGAACCACATCCTGGCTATGGTCTCAGGCAGAGTCCTGAGCGTTAACGAAGCCTCAGGGCTCAGCTTAGTATTTGGTCAATTTAGGAAATACTTGCATCTCCTAAGCCTTCAACAGCATTACACAATTATCTTGGAATTTGAGAGAGCAGCGAGACTTCCTCTTTAGATGAAGCATCCCACACTGGGCAAAGCTTTAAATAGATTACCAGGTTTAGATTGGGTGTGCACGCAGATGTTGATCAGGTATGATAAATCCTGTCTTTGTATCTTTCCATGACACAAATACAGCTAGTGTTTTTTTCTCTCTGTGTTACTCTTTATTTAATCTGAGATGTTAACATCACAAATTTTTGACTTTGAGAGATTCTAAACAGTTCTGAAGTTTCAGGCTGCAGTTGTAAAACAGTTTTCTAAAGCTGACGCTCATTCTTTTGATAACAGATGAGTCAGAGTAGAACATAGTCATGGGCTTCTTGCCTGTAAACTTATATTAATAGAACTTCCTTGTTTGAGAAAATCATTCATAACTTCAAAAAAAGATACTGGCCTAGATGAAGTAAACACTTTCAAGTGCCCGGATGTGACTAGTTTTGGAAATAAAAGGTATTGATATTAGAGGTAGTTTGGCTCAGCAGTGTATCAGAACAGCTACAATGAACAGTGTAGCGTTTCAGGACGTATTTTAGTGCTTGTCCCTGGCAAATGGCATGGAAAAAAATATTGTAAAATGTAGAAAGATACAACAAGGTACTGTGGATTTTCAGATATACTGTATTATATAGTAATAAGTTACTCAACTATAACTTGTAGTTTGGCTATAATGTTATGACAATTTAAGAAGAAATAAAATATCCTCTTAGGAATGATGAGTAATCTAATTACAACTGAAACAGATAGAAAATGTCTATGCCTAATTTGCTTTTTTATTTGCATACAGAGGAGCAGATCAAATTTTTAAAGAAGATCAAATTTTTAAAGAAGGTCAAATTTTTAAAGAAAGTTTGACCCTTGGCTGGGATAGAGGCCCTCAGTGAAGGTAAAAAATACAGTACTTTTATAGATTTATATATTGCCAAAGCACTGAGGTAGATTTTTAATTGTGTGGATGAGTTTGTCCCCATGCATCACTGAAATTCCTGTGACTTGAAACACTGGAAGGGTTGTCCATTAAACTTATGAAAGAGGAAAAGGAGATCATATTCATTAGAACATACTTCTTTATATTATTAGTTGTATATTATGTATTTAAAAAATTGAATGTCACAGTATTTGTTCTTCCTTTTCCTATTTTTTGCATAGAAATTAATACTCTAAAATTCCTGTGATTTTATGATTGGAAATCCTAAACATATGAGAAGGTCCTAAATAGTAAATCCCAATGACTGTACTGAAGTACATTTATGTAACTGAAACACAAAAAAGTTCCCATTGATTTTCTCCTTAACTTTTCTGGCAAAAGAGAAAGAGACAGAGACATAAAAACATTGGTGGTAAGGAAACTGGATATAAGCCTTTCAGTGGAGACTTATTACCTGTACTCTACTGCATATTACATGTAATAATCCCCATACACATGTAGTGAAAAGACATCAAAACTTGGGGACAGGAAGAGCGAGGAAAGCAGGAATGTGGTTATCTTCATTTGTTACCTTGCAGGTTATGTAACTCATTTGTTATGCAAAAGTGCTGCATGTCCCACACACACACATCAATGTGCCATCAAATTTTGGAATTTTTTTCCTTTATGAGTAACAACGTAAAATAGATTAATTTTTCTTTTACATGGAAGTGCCCATAATTTAAAGTCAGACTTCAAGGGGTAAATGCTACAAAGACACTTGTCTCAGAATCCGTGAAGTTTTTTATAATGAAAGCTATTTTATAAACAACTGCTGAGTCACAGAAAATTATGCAACAAATTTATAAGACGAAACAGCCCATCCCTTGGCTGTTACATGACTGTTTTTTGCACTCTCTAATACAGACCACTTGGTCATTATCTAAAAGAGGAGTTAATGTAGTCTGATTCTCCCTGCTACAGGTTTTGCATTGAAGTGGATTTAACAATCACGCTTAAAATTTTGCTATTTGAGGTTAAATTCAGAACAACTAGTGTCCTCCTACCTGCTCGCCCCGGTTTAACATAGTTTAAATGGTCTTCTTCATGGCATAGCACATACCCTTTCTGAAGGTCCTGGGATTTGACAGCATTTGTACCAAAAGTACTCTAAATGAAATGCTACACCAAAATCAATCAATGTTGTTATTTTAATCGTATTTAATTATCTTTAAATATGCCTTATGAAAAAATAAAACATGAATAAGCATCTAAGAAGACTTATGAATTGAAATATACCTGCTTCTCAATCTGAACTTCCTTTTTGTCCTTTCCTTCCCCCCCCCCCACCTGAGGCCTTAGCAGCTCTGAATCCCCTGATAAACTGAATTCACACTTTTTCCTCCTTTTTCTCTGCAGGCTTCTCTCTGTTGTTTCTTGGTGGCAAGACCCTCATTCCTCCACCAAGGACTGCCTCATTTAATTTTAGATACTTCTGCTATTAATGCAAGCAGGTGTGGACAGCTGGGAAAATGGATGCTAACTTCTTGTTTCTTTCTTTGTATCTCAGTCATTGGCATAGATCATGGTGTAGTTGGGCTACTACAAAGGCTGTCCTAAATGGCACATTGCAACAGATTTGCATGAATAACAATAACAAGCAGTGAAGGCTCACAAATGGCTTTGTTTGCTAATTTGTAATGTGGAGGTCAGATATAATGGAATCTGACCTCCGAGGGTAAGAGGAATTGCCCATATGCTGTTCCCAGATCCAGAAACAAAAGCTCTACACATAAAGTGAAACTATTGTTAGACCGCTGTTACATGGAGAACACTTGATTCTTTATTTCTTTGTTTGTTCTGTAAGCCATTTTCTCAAAACTTGGTTACATTGGTGCAAACTGCAACCAAGATCTGCTCTAACTTGGAACCTCTGTCTTGACCGGGATTTAAAAAAAAGAAACCAACCAAAAAAAAGGACCAAATTGTTAGAGAAATTTCTACAGACTAGCTTCAGGAAAATACCTTTTTGCTTGAATTGATATTAACTGTAATCTTAATACTCAAAGCGGAGCCAACTAGTTGCAGTTTATAGAATTGTTTATAGAATTTGAACATCAGAGGACATAACAATAATCATCAAAGTGTATCAATACTGAGAAAAAGAAATTTTTTCAAGTTTTACAGAGCTAGGTGTAAGCCACTTAACACCAAAGTTGACTGAGAGTCACATAAAATTCAGAACAAATCTAAAAATTTTTGGATTTTCAAATATTTGTGAATTTGTTGCTGAAGTACACTGAATTTATAGTTCTTGATGTGCTGATAGAAGAAAAAAAGTTGTTTCATTTCCATGCATTGCCTTTAAGTATCTTGAAATAGGTGAAACTTTTTTCAACAATTTTTGTTTTAACTCAAAAAATTTTACAGGCAGTTATTCTCATTTTTAGGTAAGAATCACCAGTTATACAAAAAATGAAGCTTGAATATCAAGCTTGTAAAATTGCATATTTATATTTTAACTTGGTTGATTTAGTCCTTATTTTTTCTGTATAAGTGAAATAGAATACCATTTCACTTATCATCTGTACATAGATTTTATAGATTAGATCTTTGATTTGCAATAATAAATTCAGATGTCTCTGTTTCATATGGACGGTGATGGACTTTATTTTGTGCATTACTAGTACAAAGATTTTCCCATGGTCTCTGACTTAGCTTTTTCTATTATGCGTGCTAGGGTATATGGACATTCCTTTTCTTTCCTATTTTCTTACAGAGAATATGGATTGGACAGGGAAAGAGAGGACTTGTCAAATCTGTTCAGCATTTAGATCCCTCAATATGAAAGCTGCTTTTTCTGAGAAGCTTTTAAGTTTACTTTGAATTTATGGATTAATCCTTTGGATTTAAGGATTAACAGCAGGGAAGCTTACCTCAGTTTAATGTGCTAAATATGACCAGGCAAATTTTGACTGCTAGCAGCCTATTTGATACTGACATTAAATAAATTAGTGTTTAATAATGGAAATGGCACCTGGACCACAGGGTGAGGTTTCCCAGCAGATACTTGAGCACTTGCATCATAGTGGGGCGTGACACACAGGATGAATTTGCTGCTCTTTCTAATGAAGTTGCACCACGGTGCTGAGAGGTGGGTGAGGGACATGAGTTATTTCATACATGCAGGACAAAAAACAAACTGATTAAAGGCAAAAGTCTGGCTTATACTCTAGCTTGGACTGAATGGAACTCTGGCTGCTTCTCTGCCACCCCATACAGGCCTACAGGAACCATGGAGGTGTTAGGACTTCAGCCTTTTTCCTCTTGCTGTTTTGCACCTCTTACAAGGCAACATTTTTATAAGTACCTTCAAGTGGAAGTGATTATCCTGACTTGCCCTGTGTCTGAATTTCAGGTGTTGGACATCTGCCTGTCCTTCCCCCTGTCCTCACCTGAGGTTGGAGATGCTCAGGGATGTCTCAAAATCTGGTCGCAAGTACTGTCCAAATCCAGATGATCATGCCCAAACTGAGGCGTCCCTTATTGAGTGCTGTGCATTTATTACACATGTGAGATCTGTAGAGCTGACCCAAGAAAGGGCTCTGCTCCTTAGGTTTTGGTCATATTGCTGATCTTTTCACTTGTGTGCCACTGATCCCCTTGTGCACCAGGCCCCAGCTTGTGCTTGGTTTCAGCTAGGGGAGCGCTGAGGCAGCCTCTTGGGTGTAGGTGCCCAGGTGTTGGCAGCTGGGGGGCTGCAGGGGTGGCCTCTGTGAGAACAGAAAAGGGGCTGCCTCACACCACAGACAGACAGTTCCAGCTGGCTGCAGCTCACCCACCACAGGGCATGGCTCAGCCCCACAGCCGGGATAGCAGCTCCTCTGGGAAAGCGTATTTAGGAAAGGCTGAAGATGCTGTACAGTAGCTATGACAGACAGAAGAGAAAATGTGAGACAAACAGCCCTGCAGACACCCAGGCCTGAAAAGGAGGGGGAAGAGGTGTCCCAGGTGCCGGGTCAGAGATTCCTTGTAGTCCAAAACGACCGTGGTGATGCAGATTGTCCTGCAGTGTGTGGATGACCTCCTCCATCAGAGGACAGCCATGCCCTGAAGGATGCTGAGAGAGCCCACATAGGAGCAGGCTCCTGGCAGGAACTGCAGCCTGGGGTGGGGGACCCATGCTGGACCAGCATCTTCCTGAAGATTGTGCTCCACGGAGCGGACCCATGCTGCAGCAGTTCCTGAAGGACTATGTCACATGGGAGGGACCCCATGCTGGAACAGGGAAAGAGTGGGAGGAAGGAGGAGCAGCAGAGGAGCTGTCACGGACTGACCTACCCTCTAGAAACAGGGAAGGACATAGAGAAGTGAGGACTCAGGGAGTTGAGCCTGGGAAGAAAGGGGAAAGGGGTGATGTTTTTAATTTTGTCTTTGTTTCTCACCATTTTACTCTATTCTTATAAGGCAATAAATTAACAATGACCAAGTTGTGTCTGTTTTGCTCATGGCAATAATTGGTGAGCAATCTCCCAGTGTTTATCTCAGCTCACAATCTTTTCCATCTAATTTTCTCTTCCTGTCCTCTTCAGGAGAGGGAGTGAGAAAGGAGCTGATGGGCACCTAGCAGCCTGCCATGGTTAAGCCACCACAGAGCAGTCAGAGAACTTTGTACCCACAATAACTCATCTGATTAACTTCCATTTAAGAACTATTTCTTGCAGGAATTCTGGATATTACTTTGCCATTGTAATTTTCCTTTGGAGTACCGCAGCGCTGGAGTTATCCTGCCTATCTTGCTCAATCGTCTCATAGATCCAGGAATGGCTTAGGATTTCTAGATATAAACTAACTTTTGTGCTAAGATACATGTCTTCTGAGGAGACATCCAGTTTCTAGGTACACGAATTTTTGGGGTGTTTTTCACATTCCTGAAAGTGGTATATATTTCCAAAATACTAACATTATTTTACTAACTTGCATCTTTAGCAATGTGTGGAACTTGTTAACCCAGTCCTGTGATTACAGCTAAAGTAGCATGCAGAGCTCAAATGAGCTTTTAGATATCAAAAAATGTAGGAAGCTTTTTGGTAGCTTCCAAATATTAGTCATTACTAAAAGGATGCTTGGATGAAACTGTGGGTTTTCTGACTATGGCGAATTGTTTGTTAAAGACCTATCTTCCCTGGATATGTGATATTAAGAAACAAAGAGAATTCCTTTGTTTGTTTCAGTGTTTATTCTCACCCAATTTATATAAAGAAAAACACAAGGGCACTGGAAGTATCAGATTGTGGCAGCAATTTTCAATGGGTGATGATGTGAGTAGAAAGATTAAACATTTAGATAGCATCTTTGATAAAGGACACACATAGTACATAAGGTCATTACTTACACCAATTTCAGAAGAAAAAAAACATGGTGTTGTATTCCCAACACTGAAGGAAGTACAGAGGTACAGGATTTCTTGTGTCTGGCTGATGGTTCCTCTCTTGAAATTCTTCCAAAGCTCTATCCTCACTTTGTGAGGCACTTCATCAGTGGGGCGAACAAGAAATCAGGAAAGCTTTTTCAGCTAAAGAACAATTTTGAAGAAGCCATGAGAAGTTCTGTTAAAAGAAAAACAAACCCATGAAATCGCCAGCTGATGAACAGAGAAAGCAAATGGCTTCTGGGTAACTGGAGATTACCAGTTCAGCAAAGATTTCTTTCCTGTTCTGTGGTACCACTGATTTCATACTCATGTCTAATACTAATGTTCCTCCCAACTTTCCTTTTTACACTGATGGGTTTTCTCCAGATGCCACTCCTCACAGTGCTTAATGCAACATGATCATCTCTGAAATGAAAAACTGCTCTGCTGTGATCACTGCCATGCAATGAGAAAATACTGTGACAAACTCCCCAGAGACTGAACAAAGAAACTCACTCTGTAACAGCATCATCTAACAGAAGTGACCTCTGCCAGAAAGCAGACTGAGGATATTGGTATATCTTCTTTTCATTACTATCCTGACAGCAAGTGGAAAAGAGAATATTTATGATTATAACTACAAATATGATTTTGAACATGGTCAGATAAAAATGCACTTAAATTCTTAATATTACCACTTTAGTAATGAAAACAGCATCCTTTTTGAACAGATAGGAAAAATGCACAACTTTGCAAAGTTTCCTGGCTACAAAATCTTGCCATAATACTTTGCAATTTTGCAGAATCAGCTCTCTTTTGCTACATATTTCTTTAAGGTGGATGATATCAATTAATTTGGAGTATAAAGTAGACTTCCTGTGAATTTTTAAGAACTGCTCTGCACCAAAAGCTGCCAACCACTCAGTTTCTTTGCCTACAAAAGATCTATCTGCAACTCTTGAAAGAATCTGTTGCAAGGAAAGCAGGTACAGCTATTTAAAAATGAAAGAGCTGAGTAGCTTGTATCTATATTTGATTCCTTGCTTCTAGACAGTTAAAAAAAATCCAAACCTGATGCCTACACTGTGAAGCTTTTCCCACAGTTTTGTAAGAACTGACAAGGTCACAGCCTGAGGTAATATGGTTGCCAGATGTCACACCATTAGTTCCAATCTTAGACAGAATAGGTATAAGTAGGGAGAAGCAAGACTTAAAATAGCTCTTCATGTAATGTTTTTTCTACCAATGCTCTTCTAACAATGTAGGTGCTGTTTCTCAGTTCATAGTGTTAAGTGTGTCTCAGTATTTTTATTTAACAGAAATTAAGTATTTAACTCAATTTATAGTTGAGAAAAACTGAAGCCTATTTATTCCATACAAACTGTGTTTTTAATTATCAAGCTTTTCACAAGAAAAAAGCCTTTGACCACATCAGATCCTACCAGTGACCTATGATTTCTTTGAACTGAATATTTGTGCAATCACTTTCAGATATATTTGTTATCCATTTCACTTTAATATACTGGGTTCAATAGAAAGTACTTTTTTTTTCAAGCAGGGGCAATAATTTTTTCAGAACACCTCTCTTACCTTTGAAAGTCACTTTTGATACTGGGATGCACATAAATCATTGCCTCACTTCATTGGCTTTTGATGCACGTTTTCTACAGGTCATTCTTCACGGAATGAATGCTATATATCTTTAGTAGTGGTTAGTTGTTCTGAAACTTTCAGAGAAACTGGAAAATTGCAAGTCATTTTCTATATTTTTGCTTTTGTTCAGCCTGTCTCTCCTGTACTCTGTATTCTTATTTCTCAGGTAATGTTTGACATAGGGAATGATTTTATCTGCTAAAAGTTTTCCAGAAGTTACTCTTCATTATAAATTACTAAAATGAGTAAATCAGGTTTTCTTCTATAAGAAAGCTAGTGATGCAGCAAGAAGAAAATAACTTGTACAGAGAAATTAATATATGTGGGAAATGCATATCTATGTCTGTGCCTGTACTGTGTTTGCAAAGAAATGCTGTTCTTTAGAGTGCTGTATTCAACTCATTGTACACATCTGCATACACAGGTGAAGGGATAAAAACCCCATCTACCAGCATCCTAGCGTACAGCTACTGTGTCCCTCTGTTTGGCAGCAGAACCATGGAGGCCAAGGTCTGACAGGTTTCACAACGTGGCTGTTGCTGTTATGTCAGTAGGTTCAGGAAAATATACAAACTGCCTGGTATGGAACTGATGCAGCAGAAAATGCTGGGCTGGAAAGCAAATCTGTAAATCATTATATCCGATCACCAAAACCACATCCAGCCATCAATGTTTAATACAGGAAAGCCTATAAAAACATCCATTCCTCTTCCAACATGCCCTCCAAATCATCCTTAACCAGACAAATGAGAAACTTCTAGCACCAAGAACAATAAAAGTTGTGGTGTTATTGAACAGTAAATCTGAACTTTGAAATAAGGAAATGAGCAAGACTGGCTCCGTAACATTTTAAACTACTAAATATTATTGCTCTTTGATGTGTTCAAGTCTGGTAAACTATACAAAATAGTATCATTCACCCTTACAGAGAGCACCATCATTAAAAATTCAGGTCAAAATAATAAACACATTGCTACATTGCAAAAAATAATATGGAAAAAGAGAAAATTCTTGTAAATAGACTGACTAGTGTCATGATGAGGAAAGTAGACCATGTGAGAGACCCCAGCAGACCACTACATGTAAGTAAATAGTTATTCTATGCCTGTTTTCATATGGTGTTCATTAGAAAAACAAAAGAAGTGCCTCCAGCAGTTTTTCCTTAGAAGCAGACAATACAGCTTTTGTCTTTTGAATCTGTGTAAGAGAGTTACAGATTGGAGAAAACATCCAAGTTTCCCCTTTGAATTAATGATATCTAAAAATAAGAAGAATGAAATATGTTTTGATTATCAGATGAATGTTAATGTGTAAGTAATGCTGTATTAAATTTCTTAGAGAAAAATGACCCTTTTCAGATGCACTGCCTATTTGCTTAGGGCAATCTTGCTAAGAGACCTAACAGTGAATTATCATATACAAATTAAACTTTGATATGAAGAAGGTCCTTAGAGAGCTGGTGAGAACTCTCTGCATATAAATAGTCACAATATGGTATGGAAGAATCTAGTTACTTACAGGGTAGTGATATATAAAGCAGTATGACTTTCTACAAAAAAATAAAGTCACCATAGTGATTATCTTACATGCCAGTAATATGAAAGTTTTCATGGCAAGGCATACTTTCACTTTCTGTTGCACCAGTGACCAATTAGTAAATGATTGTCTAGAAACAGACTTTCTGCTAGCATCAATTACTGTACTTTTACTGAAATTAGTCCATTTTCATCAAAGATCAGCCACTTAGCATACCTTCACAAGCAGACTGCAAAATCTGAAATCACTGAGCATTCCCAGAAGACTCTTCCTCTGGCATAAAGTGAACCATCTAGAGTAATTATTTTGATATTTATGAATGAGGCTCCTTCCAGAATCTTTATCGAATTTTTCTTGTAAATATTTTAGAGCCCTTAACTGAAGATAAGTTCAAGAACCAGAACAACAGTCAGCTGAAAAAAATATTATGAAAAGCTGGCTGCTGCTGCTTCAGTCCTACTAAACTTTGGTCAAAGCACACCTTCCACTCATCCTCTGGTTGTCTTATGTATTCACATTGAAGTATCAGTAAATCAGGGATTTCATGCACTAAGGATGTGGTCTCAGCTCACACTCACCTGGTGCGACTGTGGGCTGTTGGGGCACAGTGGTCCTGCACTTTCCTTTTCCCTCCCAGCCTTTTCTTGGATCTAGCAGATACATCATTATGAGCTGGATCAGCTTGTCGAACTTTTGGAAAACTATCCCACCTCCTTCCCTGGCAGGCCCTGAGTATGAATAAGGGATTGAGATGATTCTCCCCTGCAGCAGTGTAATCTTCAGACTTAGCTCAACGGTAACATCAGGGACACACTACCTGGAGTGGAGGATGAAGATGTTTGTGGATTTGACTGATTGAAATAGATCTGACAAATCAAATCACATGCAGCATTGTAACTAGTTTCAAAATTACAGCCCTGCTTATGGGTCTTCGACTTACGTTACACAAAGTATGGATTGGGCAGAAAGTTAAATTAACCACATCTTCTGAAGGGTGCCCTCCTCCCAGCCTGACAAGAGCAAGCTCAAGAAGGCACTGCAGACTCCACATCACAGATACCATACAGGCAGAGTTACAGTAGTGTTTTTTTCAAATATGAAAAAATTAGATTTCATTTCACTTAAAGAGATATTCCTAAAGTTCTGCCTTCATTACTAACTGAAATCTAAAGTTTCCTCTCCCTTCCTGCCACACATGCTGAGTGTTATCAGACCCAGAGCTTCTCTCAGCATTCAGTAGAATTGAAAGGAATTGTAGAAAATTACTAGCTTTGATAATGAAGACTAAAAAGAGAGAAATTTAATCAATTGCCAAACATCTTAAAAACACATGGGTTTCATCAAACTAACTGAACTTTTTTTGAGTTTCAATTTTTTCTGCTAAGTGATATAGTATGTAATAGTGTTGATCTAAAAAAATCCTTGATTAAGATTAAATACACTTAAAAGAAATGTGGTGATAATGAGTATATTAAATCCCATTGAAATTATATATTTAAGGGCAGCTTTTCACTTACAGTGCTGAACCTGAATTTCGTGGACAAAACGGCAGAACTGTAGAACAATTTGTATTTATTGATAGCAGTAAAATCAAGAATGTGCAACAGCCAGCAATATTTTCATGCAATGATCAGTAATAGTAAAACAGTTCACAAAAATTTAAAGTATTAAATATACATTTTCACAAGAGCAATTTTGTGCCATTTTCTCTTCTAATACAACAAAAATAGTCACTTCTGTTTACATTAATTTGCTTTTGATGTTCCATTTAGCTAATTTTGATGGTTTTAAAAATATAAAAAAAGAAGTAATTTGACTTTTTTTGAATCTGAAGGCGAAAAGTTTTAAAATGAAATCCCATTCAATGAAATCCCATGCATTTTGTCTTTACATTGCTACAGGAATGATTTAGCATTCAGTAGTGTACACAACAATGCCATTCTACTTAGCATTTCAGCAGGAGTGAGGAAGCCACAGCCATCCTGAAGTGAACAGCAATTTTGCTAAGGATTCACAAAGAATAAAGACTTGGTTTCAAATTTTCACTTATGAAAATTAAATGCTGATTGATATGTGAGCATCTATCTCTAGTTATCTACATATGTAAATTGCCCACACTAGGAATACACTTACATATTACCAGTATTTAAGCATTTTCTTATTTTCATGAAAAATGGATATCATTATGAAAAACGTAGTGTTCTATATTTGTCAATGTGTTCTATAATTTCTTAATATTAGTCCTAAATAATGTGTTTTAAAATATATTTTTTCACTTTTTTTTCCAGACGAGAAAAATAGAAATTTTATTATTTTTCCTGTATGACAAAATGGCCTTTCTGTTGTGAAAATAGTGAGATTGCATGGAGATTTTTGTAGCCATTGAATACTATTTAAGTCAATATTTCTCAATTCATGCACTTCACTTTTGCTAAGTATCATTCAGCTTAACAATGATGAATGTTTTCTGTGCAGCCTATCAACATATTTATAAAACCAAGAATATGTTTTATTTACAGCAAAGGCATGATAGAGATGAGTCATAAAAGAAGAGAGATTCTGCATGAAGAAAATCCTAACAGAGCAAGAGAGGATGTTTCTTCAAAGGCATGAAGATCCATCCTTGAGGCACCCAACTGATGTATCTAAGTGCCATTCATGTCTTTGGAAATCTGCCCTGAATGCATGCTACTTAGTAGAATGCCATTGCTTCCATCAAAGCATTTTCTTTTCTGCAGCAAAATTTGATATACAGCTAAAATCTGATTTTTACCCACAAAAGAGGCTGTGTTTGTGTATTCACTATATGAGCACATTTAACAAACATATTAACCTCCTTTTTTTTTTCTAAAAGAATAGCCTTATTTTCAGCTTCAGCTGAAATACTCCAATCCTGCAGTTTGGGATTGTATCATTCTTAGTGGTGCCTTTAGCAATGTTGATTTTAGTGGTGTAATAAGACACATTCAGGTACACTACATATGCAGTGGAAAGAAGATGCTGCAGTGTTATTTATATCAGCAATAATTTCCAGCTTTGGAAGAACACACTGCACATTCAGCGCTGCTCTTCTCTTTTATAAAGTTCCTGCATGGAAAGAATGAGAGCTGTGATATGATCTTCAGCATGTCCGAGTCACTGAGTCTTTTTTTCAGTTGTTTTCCAAAAGATGCCTCCAGTTACATTAAACTAGAATAGAATAGTATGACTAAAAAGAGTTTTGCTACACTATAATCAACCGTGACAAAATTTACTACTTTATAAATAAAAAGCATTGAAATGCTTAAGGGATCCAAAAAAGCTTTTGTGGAAGAAGAAGGGTCATACAAAAGATCATCCACTTACTACTACAATTCTGTCTTTGGTCACTCAGTAGCAGACAGATCAGCTGACAGAGTACTTCCTGACTGTTTTTCATACTGAAAACAACCAACACACCCAATCATCATATGAGGATTTTTCAGCTTTTCAGAATCTTGTTCTCAGATTTTTCAAATTATCAATGTGCTTTATGTGATGAATTTGGCAAACTTACTTCTGGAGAACAACCCAGATTTAATGAACTGACTCAGTGTGGTCTACCTTTGCATAAATATCTTCATAAATGTTCTTGGGACGTTTTTGAAAATTATATGTATAGGCACAGTAGGCTGTTTCCTTATGCACACAATGCCACTTCAGGATCTTACAGTGATCTGACTTGTGACCAAGGTCTGTTGAAAATGGCTAGTGCAGGCAAGGGGCTTTTCCTCCCTGAGTTGACAATCAGCTTCACCTCTACTGCGAGATCAGCATATACGTAAAGAACTGTAGTTGAAAGCTCTAACTTCATTGAGAAAGTAGGTTTCAGGTACAACAGAGCTCCTAACGTCAGTATTTTTAATACTTATTGCAATTACCAAAGTAATACGAGTGTTGTGACAAATTTAGAGGTTGGTACTGCTGACTTCTTTCTGAGGTCTAATATTATTCATTTTTGAGAACAAACATCTTTAAATGTGCATGTTTAGAGTGCATTTAGAAACAAGTTCACCAATTATGTCTTCTGAGCTATCCACTTCAGAAAGCAACTCATTCCATATTGGCTATGTAACAGATGTCAGTTATTGATAGTTTTAATTTGCAGCTAATGAAGACCATGTTTGAACTTGTGACCTAAACGTGAGAAGTTCCATATGTACCTCTGTAAGCCATCTAGATTTAAACATTGTTTCCTCAACAATAGTAAATTTTATTCGAGAAGGCTGTGAATTATGTTGCTTGACTGATACAGCTCAAAGTCTTCTTCTTTTTAAATTGATTTTACTTGCACTTTATAAATATAAAAAATGGGGATTAAAATTATTTACAAACCATGTTCAATTAAAACTAGCAGCTGCAGGTACAGCCTCTAATGATAAGACCTTGAGAAACAAGAATATCAGGGCAGCTCTTGATCTAGCTAAGAGTGCAAGGATAAGCACCTGAGAAATGAGAATATCGGAGCAGCATGGATCTAGGTGAAGTCAGAGGGAGTTCAGAAATCAAGAGGAATTGCTCGTGGCATCACAGGCAGAGCCTTACAGTGTTGAAGTAAATGTGGATCTTTTCTGTGAACTGGAAAGGAAGGACAACCAAGGCTTGACAAGAACTGCTCAACTGGTATTGTGAAATTACTTCCTGCAACCATACCACCATTTTAGGGGCAGGGTTGTTTGTTTGTTGGTTTTTAATATGCTTCTGAGTATTTATTGTGCTTTTATGCATGTTTTTAAAAGGATATTCTTAAGAAGAGGACGGAAAAGAACCCATTTGACCTTCTTTTTCATAACTAAGGAAATGGCTGCAACACTTAAAGCCAAGAAGAACAATTAGTTGTTACACAGCAAGTAGAACATTAATTTCAAGGCACAGCTGCTATTACTGTTTTTAGACATTTTTAAATTTAATATAATCCTTTGCAGCGAACATTCTGACCCAGCATCTACACTTTACATCGTTTTATGTGGTCTAATGAAGTAAGTACGATTCTTGATGTCAACAAACTTTTATATTTAGGTTTTTCAATAAAATTCTAGCTACAGCTGTATGCTTAGTCCTCATATAATTCTAACAGGAGCTGACTGAAGAAAAGATGAAAAAATAATATTACCTCATAAAGTTTTAAAAATATTTATGCCTGTAAAAGGAAAGAATAAGTCATCTAAAAATGTTTCCCTTTTTTATTCCTTCCTCTATTTCCCCTTAAACATGACAAAATAAATGACAGCTTCTTTTCCTTTTAAGTAGTCCTGCTTAAGAAAAATAAACTTCTGAAAAATAAAATTGTTTATTTTTAAATAACCAGTTTTAGACTGGAAAATTTTAGGGTACACTTTTGTCATGAACTCTACTCTGAGAAAGCAGTTCAAGTGTAACATTTTTTGGACCAGTTTCACTTCCTCAGACAGAAAAACCAGAAAACGGAGCAATACACACCCTTGTCACAATCTCAGTCAATCCCACAAATCTCATTTGATCCTCCAGACCTATGGCAAAACCATGACCCAAAGCTCAGAATGTTTAAGTACAGTAAAATGACATTTGGATTTATTTGATTTGTCTTCAGCACTTGCTTTCCAAAATTATTGTCTCTAGGTGAACTCCTTGGGCCAGTTGTGAATACTGAAGTAAGGGCTAAAAAGCCAAGCTCATGGGCTGCGTTGTAAAGAAAAAATAAGATATTGAATATAATAAATCTGGCTACAGGGGAGAATATAATGTTCCAAACATAATTCTTTTCTATTTGAAAAAAAAAGGGTGTGATACCAGTAGCCATAAAAATTCTTGCTGGATACATAGTTTACATTTTAACAGAAGAAACACTAGGAGTTGAAGAAGGAAGTTTGTGAAGTTTCTGCTTTACTGTTATAAGAAAAATACATGAGCATAGCTTTCTATATATATTATTTTGATGAACTATGTATGGGGAAACAGAGGAAATAAGCTATATGTGCACCAGTGCATTGGCTTTGAGAGTATGGGCTTCATATATACTGTCTTTGTTAGCTATGTCCTACTCCAGGTCAAAGTCCTCTGTGCCGAGAAGTTCAGACTGTTTGTGTCAACAGTGATTATAGAGATGAGGTCTGAGCTGGGACAAGTTCTCCACCTTACCTATCTTTCTGAATCTCCAAATCCACATGACTCAATGCAGACCTGAACCAGATTACAAGTGAGTGTATAGGTAATATGGGCAATCAATGAGTCAGATACATAGCCTAACCTCACTGTATAGAGCTATTTGCCGCCAGCTATAGTCATGATTTACTGTGCATCTTTGTCGACAAGAAAAGTGTATTTTATTTCTTTGACTTTAATAGGAATCAATTTGTGGGGCCCAGTTTACCGTGACTATTCAGTTTTTGGTGCATAAACAATTAAAATGACTTGTTCCTTTCTCCATTACTCAACAGATTAGAAGTTAGCCCCCTTGTGCTGTTATTTGAGATCTCATTTAGCTTTACTGTTTTCTACTGTGTTTTCTATTGTTAGAAAACTTTGATTTAAGTAAACATTGAGCTATGCTCTTGCTAAAAAAAATGAACAACCCCTATCATCAGTAGAAAACTGTGATGAATTTAAGAATCTTAATTTAAGAAGTGCTTATCAATAATTTTAAAGTATATTTCCTCTTGAAATGTCATTAAATGAAAGATTTGAGAGTGGCACTCAAAGATAGGTCTTTTTTAGATAAACCCAAGTAAATAAGGACTGGTATTTTATCCATAATCGCAAGAGATGTAGCATATCACGATATAACTACAGCATGAAGCAGAAGCAATAGCAGTACTCTGATTAAAATATAGCACATTATTTTTATGTATGACAGTTCTTTAGTAGCTGTAAGAGGTCTAAATGCCATCTATACCTTAAACTAATTTCAGCACTGTCAGTATATAATGCAATTTAATACCAATCTGAGACAAAAGGTTTGTCTGTGTAAAAGAACTTCCTGTATACTTCACCTCATTTTGGTGGGGTTTACTCGTAACAATACTATTAAATTGGGTGGAGGGGGAAGTCCTCCCCCCCAAAAAAAGGGAAAAAAACCCCAATAATTTGAAAATATTTACATAAATTAACTTTTATAATAGAAATGGAATTTATCAACTGAAAATGTGCAAGAATCTATGAGAAAATGAAGTGGAACAAACAACCTACAGTGTCTGAAATATTTATATTTATATTCCTATAACATAGGAATATAAATATACAATATTATCTAAAAATACAAATAAAGGAATACATAAAATGCACATAATTTAAAAGGACTACAGGAATTTCAAAATCAGAAAATTAGGCCACAGTTACAAAAAATGACCAGCAATTTAGTGATTTTGTATATATGGCTTTCCTTAAAAGCATACATTTTTTCAAGGTCATCTGAACACTTACCATCTAAAAGATCAAGTTCCTGTAAAGCGTTATAATAATTTGCACATTTTAGTAAAATGACAACAAATTCCCTTTCTGAAACTTACTGAACAGAATGGGAAAGGAGGGCATTTGGGTCCTTAAAATACAATCACAGTTATATATCTGCAAGAACAGTAAGACAAAGGCACTAACCTCCCGCCACAATTCGGACCAAAGAGTCAGGGCTGGGTAAGTTGTTACAAGATGATGATAACCTATGCCAGGCAGGTAGGTAGCAATAAGAAAAAAATAGCTAATAGTGGACATAACGTTGGCTTTGTTGTCAATGAACACTCATAATTTAGCTTTCTGACCTGTCCCTCTGAACTACAGATTTGTATATACACATTTTGATATCAAAAATAATGAAATAATTTGTAATCACACTTCTGAGTATAATGAGAAAAAAGACATTAGCATATCAAAATAGAGAATGCATCAACATGCAACCCCAAAGTAATTAAAACTGGGTGTAGAGTTCCTGGTTTTAGAAGCTCCTAAATATAAGGAAATCAGATAGGAAAGACTTGGATTTTCTGTTAATAAGACCAAATTTCTAGTTCTCATCATTTAAAAAAAGCTGGCAACTGTGAGGCAAGTCTGAGAGGTGATACATACAGAGAGCATTAAAACAAGATGCCTGAATGTATGAACAGCCCAATTGAGTTCAATACATGTTTTTAAGCCAAGAAAAACTCATCTGAGTGATCCTGCTTGCATTTCACTTGTCTGTCATCCAAGATGCAACATCAGTAGCACATGAGAATTCAGAGTTGGTGATAAACTGTTGCTCTCACTGGGATATGGCTGTTTGCTGCCACATTTGGATGGGAAAAAGTCTATCCTAAACTTGAAGCTGTATGCTAAAGTTCTGACAGGCTGAAAGCACACTGGTGGCCTATGGAGAAGAAAGGAATGTGAGAAATAAGGCATAGATTCTTCTTTATATCATGATTTATTGTTGGGAAAACAAACCTCAAGAGATTTTGCCACCTGAACTGGCTTAGAGAGGACCAATGAAAAAAGTGAAGGGCTTGCATGGGCAGGACGAAGGAAGGAGATGGAGAGAAAATAAGGAAGGTGAGTACTTGGAGTAGTGATGCTAATTTAAGCTATATTTAACATCATCCCTAGTGAGAAGAAAGTAAAGGTATGAAAGACATGGAGGAAAAAGCTAGCAACTGTTTTGCATTGTTTTTCTTCAACTTTCCCGCTGTCAGTCTCATTTCTGCAAAAAGCTACGTCCTTTGATTCATAAGACTGACAAGAGGGCAATTTCAGCCACATGGAAACCTGTGGTCAACATATGGTTTGGAAAACCTCATGATCCAGACTCAACTGTTTTTTAATAATTTGGGAGACTGTAGAATAAGATTTTTAAGACCATTTAAAAAATTTGTCTTGCAGGCAACATAGACAACTGCAAAAGTTGCCTATGGTAAAAGGTCCCTGAAAGTAAAATGAAGGACAAACATTTTTAGCCCAGTTGGCTTCTTCATATGCAGCTGCTGTTCTCCCACAGCTGCTGCTGAAAACACAGCTTAATACTACATATATGTGTCAAGCACAAATGCCAGCAGGATCCTGAAAATAATTACTTGTTCAAATGCTTATATCCAAAGGAAAAGGAGGCCCAGGAAGAAGGTAAGAACATACACACACACACACACACACACACACACACACACACACACACTCTCAAAGAAAAACTCCTTTAAGGAAGTGACAGAACTGCACAAAAGTTAAACCGAAACTTTCCCAATCGGAGCTTCTCTTGCTCTCTCTTATTCCCCTTTTAAATTAGGTTGCTAAACTTACAACAGTTCATCTAGAAAAAAAAAACAACCATGTTGCAAAAAACCAGATTATTGTTGTTTTCTTTTCTTTCCTTCTTTGAACACCACTGCCAACCTAGATAGTACTTTGCATTTTTCCGATCAACAATGTTAGATTTACAAACAAAAGTTAAAATCCGTAAGGTTTCATGTGATCCACTTGAAGCAATTCTTAGCTTTGTTATACCACTGATAACATGTAATCCTAATTGTAAAACAGAGTTTTGATCTAAAACACTTAACAAAGCCATAAGTAATTCTATATATAAATGAACCATTTTATATATAAAAATCCAAGCTTTAGATTTGAAAAAAAAATTCTTTCTGCAACTCTGATTAGAGTCATCATCTCCTGAAATGGTCCTGGCCTGCCAGAAACTGAGGTTGATCAGACACATAAGGAAGCATATGACCCTTGGATGAGACTCAAAGAAAGTCTTTAACTCTCTATAAATGCCTGAGATATAAAAATGTGAATGCAATCAGGGCACACTCTGACCTCAAATAACCTTGGCAATTAAACAAGTCACTGACCTCAGCTCACAAACACCTCTGATCTCATAGAAGAATTCAAGGAGAATGTGAGAATATTCATGCACAATCTTGAGTTTCAATGGATTCCTTTTAACCTTGAGATCAGGTTTCATAATAAGTCATACAGATAATCTTACTGACTGTCATGCAATTACATAGGTAAGCAAAGTACGCTTATCTGTGCAAATCGGGTTGTTGATTTGCATCAGTTATATACACCACAAGCAGGAAACAAAGGTAGAATTTTACTAGCTCCTCATCAGTCAGCAAACACGACTTGCGACAACTTTTCAGAGCCATATTGTCCATAGATTTTAATTCTTCGCCCCCTGCTATTCGCTTCCATCAGTCTCACACATCCTAAATTAAGAATTGTTTTCTTGCTCTCGAGCTAGCATTTCATTTTTAAAAAGAGACCGGAGAACAAGCAATCAAAGCAGTGTGCTTGGCTGAAGTTGCTGCAGCACAGTTGATATGCCTGAAGTTTAGTGTCACTTCTCTCGTGGAGATCTGTGAAGCAGAGTTAAGCACAAAAGTAATGCCTGTTCTAGCGCTCCGCTTTCACGCCGAGGGAGGTGTGAGGGAAGGTGAAGCGGAGGAGAAACCACCTCCCTCCCCCCCTCCCTGGCTCCCTCTCCCGCTCCCTCTCCAGCGCAGCGCGGGGCTCGGGAGCAGCACCCAAAGTCGGCGGGGCAGCGGAGGGCGGCTGAGGGACCCCTCCGGACAGGCGCTACCACCAAGATGCTGCCCCCGCCAGAACCAAGAGGGGCAGCCCCTCCCTGTGAACTTCGCTGATGAGCTCCTGTAGCCCAGCGGAGCGGCCACACACCGGAGCGGGTGGGGGAGCGAGGAAAGGGCCGGGGCTAACAAAGCCAGACCGCCTCCCTGCCTCCATTCCGGCGCGGCTCCCGGCCGCCCCCCGCGGACTTCCCGCGGCCGCCAAGAGGGAACGAGCCCGGGGCGAGGCGCCCAGACCCGAGTAAGGGAAGGGGCCCAGCTTCTGCGGAGCAGACGGGCGCGGAGGGCTGGCGGAGTCCGCCGGGCGGCGGGGGCGGCCGGGCAGGGGGAGGGACGGAGCGGGGATGCCCGCGGCCCTCCTGCCGCCGCCGGGCTGTGCGCGGGCGCCGCAGCCGTAGCCGTGCCTGCCGCAGGCGGCGGCCGTCGCGGGCTCGCCGCCCCCGTGCGCCCCTCTGAGGACGGAGGGGTGGGGGCAGAAGAGGCGGAGGAAGCGGCGGCGGCGGCGCCAGGAACAGGGAGGCGGCGGCACGGCGAGGGAGGGAGCCACAGCCGAAGCCGGGCCGGGCCCCGCGAAAGCAACAGCAGAGCCAGCTCCTCCTTCTCCTCCTCCTCGGTGAGTGCCGCTCCACCACCCCCGGAGGTTGCTCCCCACCGGGCCCGGGTGCTGGCGCAGGCCGGGCCGCGCCGCCGAGGTGCCCGGGAAGAGGCCCGTGCCGGGAGCGGGACACCGCGGCCTCCGCTGGGTGAGCGTCCCCGGGGCAGCGGGCGCACCGCGGCCTGGCCCCCCTCCCCTCACCGCTGGCCCCGGAGGGCTGGTGCGGTGGAGGGGGAGCCGGGGGATGGGGCCGGTGCGGTTCGCCGCTTGCCCGCCGCCCTCTTCCCGAGCCGCGGCCCCGGCCTCCGTTCCCTTTGTTTGTTGGGCTCCCCGAGCCCGCGGCGGTGCCAGGCCCTGCAGAGGCACCGGGGCCGCGGCGCGGCCTGCGAGGCGGGCGGGCGGGAAGCAGTGCCGGGCCCGGGCCGGCGAGGCGCTGCTCAACCCAGGAGGGGGCCCAGGCCGGCCTCTCGCCCCCGCCAGTCGCGGCTGCGGGGCCCGCCGGGCTCCCGTGCTTCTGCCCTGGGCCGCTGCCCGAATGCACCCAGCGCCTACTGGTGCCATTATGGGGGCCGGTTGGGCTGGTTTCCCCTCACCCCGCCGTGAAACCCGCCTTCATCTAAGGCTTGTGTGTCCCCGTCTGCGGCGGGGCGGGTGTCCGGAGGTGGCGATTTGGGCAGCCGCTACCGGGGTTTGTGCGGTGGAGGAGTCCCGGGTTGTTATGAGGTGAGGGTGCGTCAAGGGCTCCCGAAGGGGCGAGCAGGAGAGGCTCCTTTCTGTGACAGGCAGCACTTAAGAACTTGACTTTAACAGAAGCATTACCAAATACGCAAACTTTACTCGCTTTCATTGTTCTTTGAGCTGCTTTTTACGCTCTCTTTCCCTAATGATGCCACTTCTCTTAGAAAACAACTAGCGCATGCCAACCCGTTTGCTTAAGAAAAAAGCCTTTGCCAAACAACGGGGTTTTGAGAGATGCAGAGGATGATGCTTCTGTGATGTGAGGTACTTTGGCTATGTCTTTCTGTGCTCTTTTTATTTTTGTCTTCCTATATTTTCAAAATCTTCTTCGTTTGGAACACAATGTTTTTTTTTCTTGTGGCATAGGTTACTGCATTAAGGAATATGCTTTAGTCAGGGAAACTGACTTCCCCTTAAAAAATTCTTGTGCCCTTTCACTGTGAGGTCCCAACCCCTCTTGCCTACAGACCAGGAATGTTTATGCCGTGTCCATCTTCTTAATACACCTGTAGTTTAAAAATTCCTGCTGCAGGCCTCCTGTCGTGGAGAGTTCCTTTCTGCACAAGTACTCGAGGAATAATGCATCTGCATTTCTGCTCTGCGTAGAAAAAATAGAATTGGTTCTGTTTCTACTTTTGTTTGTGCTAATAGATACATGTTTGGATTGTAGAAAATATGAATGCTTTGGTGCAATTATGAAATAAATTACTTAGCTTGGCTAGAAGACTCTAAACCACTGGAGAATGTGCACGTATTTTTGGAGTCTTCTGCAGTAAGACAGTAGTTGTAACTCACAGGTTTATGTGTAAATTAGGAAAGACAATTTCAGCTTCTGCAAAATACTTGGGTTTCTTTTAAGTGTTAAACAGGTCTTGAATGGAGTCTTCACTTCCTATGCAATATTGGGTTTGTGGCATTGCACTATGTTTGGAACTGAGCTTTTACTTGAAACAAGTTCACCTGCTGTGTGCTTAATCAGGGATGTATTCTCTGTATCCCAAGTTTGGGATTTAAGTAGATGGTTTTTTTCAAGTTAAAATTTAATGAAATTAAGCCTTAATATTTCAAAGTATAAGTGATAACAGTGTATTGTTATACAGAAATACTCACATTAGCTAACTCCCTGGATAGCTGCGAGGGTATGGAGTAGTTAGGGAGAAGCACTGTGTTGTTTCCAGGGGTTTCATGAGCATCACTTTATTGCACTGCATGTATTGCAGCATGGATTCAGGAGACATGATGGATAATTCTAAGCTTCATAAAAACTTGACTTACTGAAATCTAAAAATCAGATGTGTATTAATTTGTACTATGCTATTAACTTTGATCCTAGATTGTGAAGTTGGTCGGTAACCTCGGGTTACTCTTGGAGTGGGATGGTTTGAAGAAATGGTAACTGGTCCTTGTTGTTCTGTGAGTAGATTACAACTTCTGACTCTCCTTAGCGCAGTGAATTGGTGGAGTGAGAGAGTGAACTCTTAACTAAAAGTTGTTCTTACAAAGCAAGTTAATTATTTCTGTTCTTTCTTGTGAATTTTTTGTAGCCTTACAGTAATTTGAACATAAACATTTGCAAGGCTTCATTTAGTAGTGCTGCCCTGAGTTCACTACATATTTACTGTGCTATTGTTGGCAAAATTGGGGCCATAGTCCAGGGTAATCCCTCACTCAAGTGCCTTTTTTTCTCTTGCTTTACTGTGTTCTTGGGCCTACACAGCACTAGTTTGGTAGTGTTTGGGTAGTACAATGCAATAACATAAAGCAGATAGGAAGGAGACTCTTCTCAGATGGTGTGTGCCTCAGTGTTTTGTTGATAGGACTTAAACGCATGTTAGCAACAAATTAGAGAGGGTACTCAAGCAGTTCTGATGCTCCAAGGAAGAAAATAAGATACCAATAGTATAAAAGGGAATGTAATGCAGATGCTAAAATGTCTAGAGTATAAATTGCATAGATGAAATACAGAATAGAAATATATTATGCCACATAACTGTACATTTTGTACTGTAAAGTATTGAACTGAGGGCAAATACAGGACTTTGACTTTACTCTTTTTATGTTTTTTATTTTTCAGAAGAGAAATAATTTTATCTGTAATGTTCCTTGTCCTTATGTTTATTCCAAAATTTGTTTTCATTCTGTTTTGTTGCACACTTAATTTTCTGGAAAAAAATATCAGTCTTCAGAAGATAGATGATAGCTGTACTTGATGCAAAGGTCCCAAGTTCTTACCACCTCTGTCCTGATGCCTTTCAATAAACTTGTAGTAGTAGAGAACGAAGTATCCTCTAAGAAAAATGTTCTTAAAAATGGTTCTTGACAATTTCAGATGTCAAGTTACAACAACAGTATGTTTTTGTAGAAAAGAAGATTATTGTCCTTGTAATGGGATATTTATTGTCCAGGTTTAAAAAGCAGCTTCATACCACTCAGATATATTTTTGATACAGCTGAATATAAAGATTCATGGTACACAGTATATTCCTCTTGAAATAATTGATTTCTGAATTAAAACATTGTCCTATGCAAGTAGAATAAATTCCTGTATTAAAAATAGTTACATTACTTTTGAAAGAAACATTTAGAAAATCACAGCTTTGGGGTTTTTTGTTGCAGAAGGTTTTTTCCCACTGTAGCTCAATGATCTTAAGCTATTAAAACAGAAACCTGTCGCCTACTTCAGCCTCTCCTGGTGAATAAAACCAAACTGAAAACAAACTGGCCTATAATTATTGCCCTGGATGAAAATGGAAAGCTGACTGTAAAGTGTTGACTGATACATCAAGGTTATGAAGAAGGGTGCACAAACTTTGCTAGAGTCTACACAGACTGAATTTGAATAGGCAACATGAAGCAAAATGTGGCTTAGTCTACTTACTGTGAGAACTAAAATTTTCAGATCAGAGCCTTAGAAATTTTGCTCTTCGAGTCCTTAAGCTCACTTAAATAAAAGTTGGTCTGGATATTTTTTTTTTGCCAGTTGTCATGGTCTTCTGACTCCTGCTTTTGTCATGTACAGGCATGCAAACAATAAGCATCTGGAACTCCCTACAATTTCAGAAGGCTTTGAGGTGTATGGCTTTGCAAATCTAACTGTTACATTAGTCTGTAACGTGGATTTCAGAACCTATCTTTACATGTTTTTAAATTATTGATTAAACTATTATCCCTCCAAAGTAATAGAAGAAATTTTCTTCTGCAAAATATTAAGTTAAAATACTCTGGAAACTACTGGTCCTCTTCTGTCTCCTTAACCATTCACATAACACTTTGGACTCTGAGGAGCCCAGCTGGCCTTGTTTATGACAGGGACATAAGCCACATGTTACCTAAAAAATTGTTTCTTGGTTGCTGCATCACCAAGAAAACTATGCAAGTTAAATGTAAGTGTAGCATGAATGTGAATACATTGGCTGACTTGTTCTGCCTCTGACTTTAAACTCCATTGAAGAATATGAAAAAAATCTTTCTTGCAGGTAAAGCCAAGCATAGAATACTGTATATAGATGTTTCTGTCCAGGTGCTGCTCTCCTAACATTGCTTCTTTTTGTGTATATATAGGGCACATAGCCTTTCATATTCTGTCTTCTGTGAAACATTCTTGTAATGTGCCAAGTGCAATAGCTTGGCAGTTTTAAAAAATCTTAGGTTTGTAAAGTGTGTGGGTTTTTGTTATAAACATCTTTCTCTAAACTGCTGTAAAATAGTTCTGGATGAGAGCCATTTTCTCTGGCAGTGAAGGTATAAATAGTGGATGTTAGTAATTTTTTTCAGAGTTTCAGTGGTCTGTAGTTAAAAATTTGAACCATGAAAATGAACCCGTGCATATTGTTAAGTAAATCACATGGATATATGGTCTTTTTCTTTGCTTCCTAGTGCGATGTATAATCAGCAGCTGTATTTGCATCATTTAACTTGGATGTATATGATACTGATCTGTAAGAGGAGTTGTGTAAGGTTTTGATGGTCTTGAGTTCATGTGGTGAATGCAGCTAGCAGAGAAAGTGATTAATTTTAGCATTTGAGATTACCAAAGTTATTAAATCTGCATTTTTCCTCAAGGATATTCTGTATTGCTTAAAACAGTACATAGAGTGCTACTCTTGAAAACATTGTTGGAAATGAGATTCCAGTCAGACTTGGTTTTACAGTGTGTGATCTTGTTTTTTCTTGAGTAGTTTTATTCTTAATTAATCTTGACGTTTTCTGGTAAATGTGCTAAAACAGTAGTTTGTAGGAGTCTTGGGTAGGTGATTGTTTTTCCTTCTCCAAAGCAGTCTGCATTCCTCAAATAGGTTGAGAACATAGTAGGCTACTCCAAATGTTTCTGAAGTGTGTTTGGTCCCAAGATACCTCCAATACAGTGGTCAAGATTGCCTTCTTTTTTTGTTCCTTCTGATTTAGGGAATTCTGTCTCTCCTGGCTTTGCTTCAGTAAGTGCTGCAGGACTGGGCAGTTACAAGCTGTAAATTTGACTCGTTTTGGCATCAGTGATGGTTTTAATACCCTCGGAATCCCTTTGGGTTGGTAATCGGGTATCAGATTAGGAGTTTTAATAAAATAGAGAAACAGAGACAAGTGTCAGCAGGGTGAAGGTTTTTGATTACAGAAGGTGTGCCTTCTAGGATGAGCTGTGTGGAGGCTGTAGTCCAAAAACAGGGTAGGCAGCTTTTCAGATGGATGTTCTTTCAGGAGCTGGTGGGAACTGGGTGAGTAAGGAATTCTCGTCGGATTCACTAACAGAAGCTGTTTGTGCTGGGATACTGGTTTGGGTGAAACCGGTGCTGAGGGAGTTTTCCAAGCTGGAATTTTGGTCAGCCCGAGGAGACTGACTCTAGAATAGTTGGTTTGTGTATTCAAAGGTACGAGTCACTAAGTTATATGTAAGAACTTAAGTCTCAGTCTGTGTAAGGTAGTAGCCTGGTGGCTTTTTTTATTTCTTCCCCTCCCTGTTCTCTCTTCAGTGAAAACAGAGGCAAAACCAGCACTGATCGATGCCCGCTGAAACATTGACTTTCTTCTTCTATTTAGCTTTTGTAAGGAAAAGAGCTGCTGGTTAGTAGTAAGTAATGCTGAGAAGTAATAAAATACTAACCACAGACCTTTGGCATTATTTTGTACAAAAAATCCAGTTACTTGGGAAAATATGTGAATGTAAATATTCTGTGGTTCCTTACGGCAGGAATAAAAGAGAGTCTGTATTTGCCAGCAGTACTGGTCTGAGCTGTTGTCTAGTCCAGTGATGATCAGAAGAAGAGGGTGAATGGAAGTTGTTATATCAGTACTGACTCAGGTGTCCTGTGCCTTACAAAAATAAGTGCTTTTGGAATCTGCAGTGTTTTAAATGTTTGACAGGGGGAAAAAAGGAACTAAAGTTCTATGTATCAGCATTGAAAAGTATGTATCCTCTCAATTGTCCTTTTTTTTTAAAATTTGGCTAATTTTTTTTTCTTCATTTTATTTATAGTGGATCTTTAAATTTAATGCCAGAATGGGAGAAAAAAAAGTCAGTGTGCATGTACACAGCTCTTTTATTCGTGATTGAACTTTGAAGCTTAGCTAGCTTTTGCAGCCAGGCTTCGATACTCCTGGCTCTGCAGAAATTTGACCTTGCTCTGGAGATAGCTATCTTAAGGGCTTTGAGTCTGTGTAAATCTGATAGAGCACATTACTTCATACAGACACTGAAAATTTTATCTCTGATCCTGCATGTGAGAATTTATACACTGGTGTGAAGTTGCTCAGTGTAAGGCCCAATTTTTTCGTGTGCAATCTGAATGCAATGTACAGTGAGGAGTCCCATTGAGTTAAATGTCTGCTCACAGTTAATTAATCTTTGTTGGATTGGGACAGAATATTAGTAAAATCAGATAGTTTAGGGCTGAATGGAAAATTATTTTCTGCTGCTGGCAACATTATTTTTAAAAAAACCACAACAACCCCAAGCCAAACATCTTCCAGTGTGCATCAGGACAAAACAGTGTCTGTCTAAAAACTGCAATGAATATATTCCTCATCAGATTTGTTGGTTGGGGTAGTGAGCCGTTTCTGTCTGCAGGTGTTTGGAGCGTAGGTGTAGAAGAAAAAAAGAACTTCCCGACCTTAATCATGAATAATTAAAAGTCTCTCTCATTTTGACATAAAATGAGAAAATTTGCATGTAGAGTAAGCTTTGTCAGAACCGGTGTAGTTCTGTAAAAAGGTTTTACTCTGACAAGTCAGGACTTTATGAAAACGAGGGCTGAGCAGCTTTGCCTGTGCAGTCAAAATTCTATTCCTATTCTGGTCAGTGTGCAAGTTGTGCAGTGTTATGATATGTGCCTTCTTAAAAGCACCTTTGGACTTAAAAGGGTGAATTTAGAAATTTATTTAATGTTTCACCTTTTTTTTTAGGGAAACAAAATGTTAAAGTAATTTTGTGAGATTAGCTGGAGATAATACTCTCTCTACAAGTGTGTTTACCCTGTGTATTTGACAGTACTTTAAGCACAGCCATGTCTCCTGTTTCCTATGTGTGGATAGATAATTCATTTACTCTGTTCTTATTGGGCCTCCTGCCAGGGAAATTGGGAAGGGAAATATTTTAAATAAACTGTGTTTCACATTCTCACTTTCTGAAATGCAGAGCTTGGATTACTCTCTGCAGTGGGTCCTAAGACCTTGGAGGGGCAGCCAGGCTAAACAATGGGGGATCAGCAGGCATATCGTGCTTAGTTCTTGACTGATCTAAGTTCTGCTGCTGGAGTGTGTTCCAGGAGAGACTGTGTAATTAGAGGTACTCGGAAAGATTGCCCCTTGGGCACCACCTGACTCAAGATGCCCCAGTCTTTAAACAAGGAGAAGGAAGTTCTGTTCCTGCCACACCCCCTGCCTTCTGGTTTGTTGTGTTGTTCTGTCTTGTCTGTAAAATAAAACTTACTTGTTTCACTGATTGGATCTCTTTTCCTGGCCATGAAAGACTGATATTTTTGTAGCTGATACTGTTTGACAATCTCAGTTGAATTGTATCTTGTTAAATAGTTTGGGTGTTCCAGGAGGGAACTGAGGTTCGACTATGTAAGAGTGGGTTCCTCTTGCTTGATGTATTAAATGCTCATTTGTCTTTAAAATGGATTCCCAAGTGTATGAGTATGAGTGAAGTAGATTGTTATCACTGTTACTGTTTAGGACTATAGATAATAGATGGATTTTGGGCCTAGCATCCATATGATGGACAAAATGTATTTGCAGTGTAATATGAAATTAAATACAAAAGTAGGTAGCTAAAAATTCCCTTGGCATTTGCATGTTCAGGTTTCACAGGCTGCAAGCAGTACACGCTGCATTTCCCAGTGATGTAAAAGTATAAGGTATAACAATTTGTTAGGTAGAGCCCTCATTCAGAATGTATGATAGCCACAGTAATTTTCCACTTCTGTCCTTTTCTGTATGAGGGCTACCCTGAACACCAGCCTTTTGACTGCTCTGTAGTGTGAAAATATTTCTATTCCTTCTTCTAAAGGTGTTCTGAAGGAGATTAACAGAGCTGAAAATGGATGGTCTAGATAGTGTGCTTTTTCTCATCCCACTGGAGTAAGCAACTGATTTGAAGAGGGAAAACCTGCATCTGACTGTGTCCCAGTTCAGCCTTCATCTGAAACTGTTGCTGCACAGTAGAATAACTTAAGAATAAGTGAGAATCTCCTTTCATGGTGTCTAGGACCGTTGTCCAAGTAATTAGACTTTGTAGTTTGATTTCCGTTTGTGCAAGCTCCTTATGTGATCCAGAGGGATACTGTGATCATGCCTTCACTTCTCATGATGTCCAAAAAAGAAGTGGTTGCCACTGAATTTTATGTGGCATGATTCTGTGTGCTGATACACGGTTTTAGACATGTAGGTAAAGGTGTTAACCACTGATACTGTTCTTTTAACACTAAGTACTTCTTCTTTTATATTCAAAAAATAAGACTAAAAGCTACTGAGGAGTTTTTAATTAAAAGTGAAAAAAAACCCTCTGAAACTGTGATACTTCCAAGATTAAGCTGCTCCCTATGTGTGAAGGGTTTTCGTTAACATAGGTCCACGTGTCTGTGAAAGTTTTAAGGAACCTGTTTTAGTATGCCCAAAGTAGTTGCAGCTCCTGTGGATTTTTAGAGGGATTACTTATGCTTAGATACTGAAAAAATAATCCTAACTTGGACAAAAGTCAGATTTCTTATCTCTATTTTAGGTAAGAGTAGTTGCAGTTCTGACCTTTGCAGTTTGTCAAAATGTACTTTGCTTTCAATTGTATTTTTGGAAAGCAGGCCATCAACCTCAGTGAGATCTGTTGTGTTACAAGCAGAAAGGGGTAGGAGTTGTGAGAATGCTTTCTGCCATGCTAATGACACCAGTTTAGCCAACTCAGAGCTTGTGTCATACAGAGCTTGAACTCCAGGCTTTGGCCTATTTGGTAGTCTGAATTTGCTTTCTTTGCGGGTTGTACTTCAATCACTTTAATTAATGGTTCAGAACTAACCTTGAAAAGTGTTTGGGTTTTGCTTGCTTTTTTTTTTTTTTTTTTTTTTTTTGTTTGTTTGTTTGTTTTGTTTTGTTTTTGTTACCCTCCTCTATAACTTTGGTGGTTTGCATTTATTTTTTTTCTGCTTCTTTTTAACATCTTTAGCTACATACCACTGATGGATCCTCTGCTTCTCATTCTGCTACCCGATACATCTTGGTACTGTAACAGGAGTTGTTTGCTTACTGCTTTGATAAACAAAACAACTGGGCTGAAAGGAGTTCGTAAAACATCTGCTGAATTGTGAAGTTTTAAAGGAAGTCAGGAAGTTGAATCATGACTAGAGAACAGTGATAAAAAGTTCACTGAAAGGTTTGGTATATCTCAAAAGAATGATGAAACCCAAGCTCGTGTGTTTGACTTACTCCTCCATTGTCAGAAACTCCTGAAAGGGACCACAAGCTTTAACAGATCTCTTGCAGTGCACGACAATTTGCAGTTGCAGTCAACTCCTGGAGCTGCACTCATTTTGTTCTGCTGCTGTCTTAGAGAGGTGGGGGAGATTTCAGATTTAGGTAGGTTGGTGTTTTCTCAAAACCCCAGCAGGTCTCAGCCCTTTCTCCCATAATTCCACATTATGTGAATTCAAAATTTAGGTTTCAGAATTAAATTACCTTAGTTTTGCCTGATGGTGCTTATTATTCAGCTTATGGTGCTTATTATTCAGCTTATGTCTAAAAAAAGTGGAAATTAAGCTATGTTCTGACTCATGAAGTGTTGAATAGAGCATCAAGTGCCTGTACACTAACATTTAAGTGCTGAACATAGAGACAGCAAAAATTTTCTTAATGAAGCCAATAATTCTGTCTGAATTTTTGAGTTTAATTGGTCTACTGTAAGTAAATGGTAGGACTTCACATTTTAAAGGATGTTGGAGAGCAGCATTGATGTTAACATTTTTGTCCCACATGTGAGAGAAGAAAGAGAATTGGCCAGGAAACTCTTCTGGCTTTTCTCAGCTTCTGGGTTCTTGGACTTCGAACTTTAATGAAATTGTCAACGTTTCCCATAAATAATTCAGATATTCCCATATAAATGATTCAGATAAAGAATATAAAATAACTTTACTCACTATGCTGTTCAAGAGGGAAAACACAAAGGATTTTACTTGCTGAGAGAAGTTGTCTGTGATTATTTTAGTGATAATGTTTTAAATTTTCAAGAGAGTAAAATTGTTAGTGGAACTTAGAGATCATTTTTTAAAGGTTTAATATTTTGTACTACTGGTTTCTTAACGTAGTGATATAAAAAGTATCTCCTAAGCCTTTCTCTTTTTACCAATTGCTCAGAATTGAAAAACAGGTCACAGTAACAAACCACTTTTACTTGTAGTGAATGCAGGTGGTATCCTTAAGGTCAGAGGTAAACTTTTTTGTTACAATGAAACAGTTTTTGTGAACAGCATCTCTCTGAGAAATGGAGTTGTTTCATGTCACTTTTCTCCTTGGTTTTCAAAATACCTTTGAGTTCCAGAGAAAGCCTTTCCTGTATTTAGAAATGCCCTTGAATTTTTGTATATGTAAGAATATATGAATTTTTGCCATGACTGCTCTCTCAGCTGGGAGAGTGCCTATCTGCTTATTTGATAAAACTTTGTTGAGCAGCCCTCAAGGGATTGCAGGGCATACACAGAAGCCTTGCATGGTTGGGTTTTCTTTCTATAGAAAGTAATGCTAAAACAAACAATAGTCTCTGAATGTGAGTGAATATTTGAGAACTGACTAGGGAACTTGGTTTCTCAAATAGAAGCCTCTATATGAGACGCTTTATTGCAGTATTTTATGTATTTGTTGTTATTTCAGGGATTAGAATGACCTTGATTGACTACATGTAGTTATTGTTTGAATGTACCCAGTGCCTTTTCATCCCAGGTCCTTCATAGTTCATTGAATATCTATTTCTCTTTTCAACAGATTTTACTGAAAGGATGCATACACTTTATGCGTATATTATGTATGCATTGTAGTAACACAATTGGTTATTGCTTTGGAAAAATGTTGCTGTCTTTAGTAAAAAAATGAATGAAATCTATGATAATTTCACAAAATTACTTTTCTTTCACAATGCACACGTGAATAATATCAGTTGTTGGTGTTTGTATTCTGTTAGGATTTTCCGCTGTTAGAACTTAAAGATATGAACTGATTTAATGTGCACAAAAAAGGAAAGCTATTAGAGGTAGGAGTCTGCAGGTTGAAAGCTTAAGTCTTCGAGTTGTATGGCAGCCAAATGCCTTGATGCAAGACAAGGAGTATGTAGTATTGGCAGTAAACATTTTTCTATGGTCTGGAGGGGAATGGGGGACCTTTGTGACATCTGTGTAGAAAATACATTATATTTCTCTGATAATTTAGTGAAGACAATCCCAGAGGTCAGTTCCTTCTTCTCTGTGAGTCTGGGGATTGTCCTTATTAGCTGCTTCTTCCTCCTTGGCTTGGAGATTTCTCTGCATGTGTGGACTCTGTACAGATGTTGTGGGAGATCTTTCCACTTTTATTTCTCTTTAATCAAGGCACTGTTCTTTCCCCTCAGACCATAAATGGATTCATTTAATCCTTCCATTTATGTATAGGGTTAACTGTGTCATAAAGAATTGCTGCATCTTAGCTTGAATTGAGAGGCTAGAGTGTTATCTTCTAAGTAAAGAAAGCTTTTATTCTTATTGAAAATGGCCTGGTGGAAGCAGGTGGGGGAGGTAGCTGTAAAAACATTGGAGATTCTACCTGGTCATACAAGTTCAAAGGGTCATTCAGCCTCAGTGAGAAACTATACTGGGGAGGTTAATTTGGAGTCAGCCTCAGTCATGAGATCCAAGGCAGAATGGTACAAGACGGGGAAAGGCTGCAGTGTATTGCTGTTTGTTTGGGCCTTCCAGAAGAGCTGAAAAATAGCAAAATGAATCTTCCTGCAATTACATGTTCTCCAGTTGCAGAACACAATTGTGCTGCATATGACAGAAAAATGAAATCCTCTTTTTCTGTGTAGTGAATTTTCAACCCAGTCTCTAGCTTGAAAACTTGTTTCAGGTGCTTTTGTTTCAGCTTGTGTATTTTGTAGGCAAATCTCTATTGAATGTATTTATCTTTTAGAGTTTAACAATGTTTGTTTTGTTACTACTGGAATATATTAGATAACTAAGTATGAATTATTGCTTGAAGAATTTAATTACGAAGTTTTTGGCATATTTGTAAAAAGGTTGGGTTTTTTTTTTTCATCTGGATATTTTGAAAGGAATCATATTACCTGGAGCTAATTTGTGCAGATTTTTTTTTTCTTCTGTTTTTTTTTATGTCTTTGATGCCAGGTGGATGTTATTTGTAGGAATAAAGGCCAATTACATGTTTCTGGTTGTCTGTCAGATAAGCACAAATGACATAAATGTAAGTGGGAATTTACCACTTGCTGGTGAAGATACTTGTTTTACAAACACGGGCTATGAAGCCACCTGTTGGCTAGATAGTATGGCTAGTGAGGTGTTTAAAATAAAAGATTTAACTTTGTTTTGGGTTTGTTGTGTTTTGGGGTTTGTTTTTTCTCTTACAAATGTGACTTCATAGTTCTCCTGATATGTTGTTTTCTCATTTTTGCTCCTCAAGAAGGGAGTATCCCATATTGCACCTTAAAGAAAGCTTGCTTGGTGCTGTAGTAATTTAAAACTACTTCCTCTGTCTTCATTTTCACATAAAGTGACTGGGACAGGCAGAAGCAAAAAAGATGACTGTAACAAATTAGCAACTCATAATTTAGGGAGAATGGCAATATTTAAAAATCTGTAGTATAGTGACATATATAGTGGTGCTGTGTAAACCCTTATAATTTTCAGCAGAAATAAGAATCACGGAATATTCTGAGTTGGAAGGGAGTCACAAGGGTCATCTAAGTCCATCATCTGGCCCTGTGCAGGACAGACCCAGGGTCACACCGTGTACCTGAGAGTGTTGTCCAAACACGTCTTCAACTCTGTCAGGCTTGGTGCTGTGACCACTGCCCTGGAGAGTCTGTTCCAGTGCCCAGCCCTCTGGGTGAAAAACTTTTTCCTAATATCCCACCTAAACCTCCCCAGACAAGCTTCTTTCCATTCCCTTGGGTCCTGTCCCTGGTCACCACAGAGATCAGTGCCTGCCCCTTCTCTTCCCCTCACCAGGAAGCTGTAGACTGCAATGAGGTCTCCCCCCAGTCTTCTCTTCTCCAGGCTGAACAGACCAAGTGATCTCAGCCCCTCCTCATGCAGCTTCCCCTCAAGGCCCTTCACCATCCTTGTTACCCTCCTTTGGATGCCTTATACAGGACTAGAGGTGAGGCTGCTGTCTGGGTGAAGTGCAGAGCAGGGCAGGACAATCCCCTCCCTTGCCTGATCCCTTGCTGTGCCTGATGCCCCCCAGCACACACTTGGCCCTCCTGGCTGCCAGGGCACTGCTGGCTCGTGTTCAACTTGCCATTGACCAGTGCCCTTTCTGTGGCACTGCCGTCCAGCATCTCATTCTGCAGTCTTTACATACATGCAGGGTTGCCCCATCCCAGATGCCAAATCAGGCACTTGCCCTTGTTAAACTTGTATGGTTGGTACTTGCCCAGCCCTCTGATTTGTCAAGGTCTCTCTGCAGGACCTCTCTCTCCTCCCAATTTTGTTTCATCTGCAAACTTGCTCAATGTCTCTTCCAGTTCTGCATCCAAGTCATTTTTAAAGATGTTGAAAGAAGCACAGGGCCGAGGATGGAGCCCTGCAGAGCCCCACTAGTGAGAGGTCACCAATGTGATGTTACCCCATTCACTGTGACACTTTGTGCCTGACCCGTGAGCCAGCTGCTCACCCATTGCATGCTGTGTTTATCCCGCTGTGTGCTGGACATTTTGTCCAGAAAGATCCTGTGACAGTCACAAAAAAGTACTGAAATCCAAAAAGATAATGTCAGTTTGCTTCCTTTGATCACTTAGGCAGGTTACCTTGTCATAAAGGGAAATCAGGTTTGACAAGGAGGACTTTCCTCTCATGACCCAGTGTTCTGGCTGTGACCAATGATGGAGTTGTCCTCCAGGTGTTTTTCAATACCTCCTGGAATAATAATCTCTGTAATGGTACCATATGATATGAGGCTTCACTTTCTATTACTTTTCCTGTATTTTTCTCCTTACAGTGTCCTCCCTTTTTTTTTGCCTAGTGATTTTTTCCCCCTTGAAGCAGGAAACAAACACATAATGTAGCATTATGTATTAACAGAGTAGTGTATTTCTGTTTTGCCCATTTGGTATATGCCCCTCATACTGTGGGGTTCGTTGGTGACAAAAGTTTGTCCTGAGAAGTTGAATGTCTGTTCTGATAGCACAGTAAGAAAAGATCGTTCATGGTACCTGTTTTATGTCTCCTCATCAAAATACTTGTTTGCAGCAGGCCCTTTTCAGCTGTCTTGGTTTGTGTTTTGGAAGTTGTACACAGTAACAGTGTTTCTGTGCTTGCTGTAGAAACAGCAGTGTGAACTTTGAAAGCGAAACCAAGATCATTATAAGTCAATGTGATGTGGTAGTATTTAGCTGTTGCATGTCTGCTGAGTGTTTGCTTTCCTTTTTTGGGAAGGGCTGGAAAAGTGTTTCTCACGAATATATTATTTTTGTCACTAACATTAAGAGTGGTCAGATTATTACTGACCACGAAAAATCACTTTGAAAGAATGGTCTACTTTATTATTTCTGTCTTTCTGGCGTGTGCTTTGAATGGATGAATGGTGTTTCTAAAATTACATTTGGAAATGCATCATTCAGGATTCAAAAACCGAACTGCATTCAGAATTGGGTTTTAGTACCTGGATCCATACAATTACATATGTTATGTTCTTTTCAATGCACATTCCAGCATTTAGACATTTATGCATACTTCTCAATGAAAAGAAACACAGAAATGCATTTTTTTTGTTGTTTTTACTGTGTTTTTTCTGTTATTTTCATTTTCATGATATTAATTTCAAACACTTAAGTCGTTCTCAAATACATAGGCACAGAATCTGTTCCTTGCCATCTTAGAGCAAAAATGTTTCAAAGTTTATTCCTTTTACAGAATGTGATGTTGGTCCGTATTGTTAAATGAAATGCTGGTTTGTAGAACATTATAGTTTTACAGCTTTTCAGACTTCTAATATAACTGTGTTATGGTTTAAGAGGATTGCATAAGTATAATGGATAAGCATAAATCCTCCTTGTTATCATGCTGAGGCTACCCCATACCTTACAATGGAGGGGAAACATTTTCGTGTATTTATCTTCTGTCAGGATGGAGTTGGGGGATGGACCCTTAGTTGGAGAGGAATTTTCATGTATTATCTCCCAGGAAGTCTAACCTTTGCTTATGAAACTAAACTTAATTTTTGCTGTCAGATAGTCTGCTGCAAGGCTGGCTGCTGCATTCTTGTAAAATAGTAAGAAATGGAAACAGAGCCTGACTGAGCGTTACTCTCACTCTTCATCTGCTTCTGCACAGCTGTGTGAAAACTAAAAGCAAAGGTTTATTTGCAGTCAATGGATGGGATTTCCTGCAGTGACACATATGAACAAGTCAGATTTCTTTAGTGACTTCTCCCATTTGATTCATCAAAAATGTTCCACTTTTCTCTTTTTCAATTCCTTGGCATACATAAAACTGCTGGGTTATTTTTGTTTGCTCCTTTTTGCCTTGCTGTTAATCAGGATCTTAAAGCCAAATTGTGGTTTCATTTTCCTAGTATTTTTTCCCACATGCTTGAAACAATTGATTAGCTGTATGCTTTATTATCATAAGTTTGCTTGAAAGTGATGAAAGGTGGTACTTGTGTCTGTCTTTTAGTAAATGTATGAAAAGTGCAGTCTGCTTACTTCCGTGTTTGAGTGTTGATTCTCAGTTTGTGAGAAATCCATCAGAAATGGCTGAAGTGGTTACTGGCTGTCATCCACCCAGCTTCCCTGGAGTTTCCTCCTCCAACAACAGCCCTGCTATCATGATGTTGAGTGTGTTCTTGAGCCGATACCAACTGGTGCTGACTGCAGTTTAACATCCTCATGTTAGTGTGCCTGTGGTAGCTCGGGAGCAGACGTGGATCCCGGCCAGCCATCCATGGGTAACAGAGATGTAGCCTTGGCTGAGGACTGTTAATATTAGTAACTGGGTTTAGCTACTGTAGGGATGAAATTATTGTAGTTACAAGACTGTATATACACATATGGACCATAATAGAGATGCCATTTAGCACCTTTATGTTGCTGCCCAGAGGAAATTCACCAATCAGAAATATTCCGTTCTGCATCCAAATATGGGAAGGAACAGGAGTTATTGCAAGCACTCATGGATTAAATAGTGTTCAAAGAAAGAAAATATTAAAAAATCAAGAAAATCTAAACATTAAAGGGTATTCTTTTTCAACAGCAGGCCAGGGACAAGCAGTCAAGGTATTTGGACTTTTGCAGTGACTGTGTTCCTGGTTTTGCATACATTAATTCCCATAATCAGAAGTGACAAAGAAAGATTCTGTTGTGTCAAGTTTTCATTATTAATTTTTACCCCACTTTTGTACCTTTTACCAAAGGTGTACCTCGGTTATTCTCTGCTAAAGGTTGGTAGTGATTAGGGTTATGCTATACTGTGTTAGAGCAGTAGTGTCCATGGATTGTTTCCTCTTTAAGCTTTGTAAAAAGAGGAAAAAAACAGGAGAGAGTTTATGACTAAATGACATGACTTAATGTTGGTTGGTTGGTTTGTTTTAAATTGTAATCTGTATAAAACCTCTTCAATTATATTGGCCTGTAGAGAGGTTGACCATAATTTCCTCAGCTGCTCAAATCTTAGAGGGTAGAAATTTAAATTTGTGATGAATAACTCAGTGTTCAGGTCTTTTATTAGTTATCTTAAAAATAGGAGGCTTTAAGTACTCTTGAATTGTTCTAAGTGTAATGTACTGTCAGATGAGCTTCTCATCTGATTTTTCCTTCTTCCAATTTTATGTGAAGTTGTACGTCTGAGCCTTGCACTCACTAGAAAAGCAGGGGTGCAGCACTAGAAAAGCAGGGATCAGGTCAGAAGGGCTTTTATAATATTTGTAATCATATTAGGAGAGTGTTCATCCACTAGCAAGCAAGCCACTACTAAGCCATTTACTTTTTTTGTTGTTTTCAAGGTGTAAGAGTATGCAATGAAATTTAGATAACTTCATTTAAAGACTCTTCTTACTGAAAAGTGGTACAATGTAGGAATTTACTTGAAGATCAGCAAAGGGGAAAACATTCCCATCTTCAGTGTACTTATGGCATGTATAGTTAAAAAGCCAAAAGTTGCCATGTAGTGTGTACGTTCTTTTAGAAACTGATGGTGTTTGAAGTAGATACTGAATCTCTCTCTACTTAATGAGTATTTTGTATGTAGTTTTTGTACTCATATAGCCAGAAACTCTAAGTATATAGCAGAAAATAACTCTAGTCAGTATTTTGTATACTGGTTTTTAAACTTCCGGTGCTATAGGCTTCAATATTGAAGTAAAGTTGGTGGGAATGGGTATGAAGAGCAGCTTCTTAATAATTCATATTAATAGATTTAGTAACTTTGGAGAAAATGTAGACACTTAGGAATTTCCAAAATATACCACTTGAAATCTACATTACCTTAAGATGCTGTTTTTGACATGCTTTTCCAAAGAATGCGTGAATACATTTCAGTGAGAATTTGGGGACACCAGGGGAATGACACCTTATATTTCTGCAGATTAGAATAGGCTTCATTTTCTGACTGTAATGAGAACCTTGTGCTTGTCATGCCCAGGAATGCAGAAACTTCTCACTTTCGAGTTATTTTTAGTTATTTTCCTAATAGAAATAATTATGTTAAAATACAATAAATTGAAATTGTAAATGGTGTCTTATGAATAAGTCTTACGATGATCCAGTATAAGAATAAAGATTATATTTCTAAGTGAAACACTTTTCAGGAATGATGCAGGATGATGTGGGTTAAAAAAAATCAGGTTTGGTGCTGAACTGTTTCACTTTATGGAAATAAATAAGCAGATTAACATTTATTTTAGAAAAGTTATCTGAAATAACATTGACTAATAATTTGAAGTAATTTTGATGATGATGTTTTTTATTAAATTTTTTAAGGACAACTTTTTTCAAACATGAGTTGCATTTTGCTGTATGTTTCCAGTATGATGTTTTCTGTCCTAAGTCCCTAAGGTTAATCCTGGTTTATTTCTGCTGTAGTGCATTTTGGCAGCATTGTTTATAGTATTTGTCTCAGGAAATGAGTATGTCTAACATAAAAGTGTGAAAAAGATAAGAAATTAATAAAGTCAGTATAAATATAATCAAACTTTTGTTGGTGTACTTTTGCAAACCCTGTTTCAAGATAGCTATGTGATTCCAATTTACTGATACCATTTTACCATCAAACAAACTACTCTGAAATGTTGGGATATTCAAACCAGATTTGCAGAAACCGATATATATTTAAAACTTCCATAATTTTTTGTACATAACTGCTGGCCACCATAATAATTAATGTACCACTGCATGGCCTGCTCTTCAGGTTTCCAAGAAGCAGCCTGTAAAGTGAACTTTTAGCCCTAATTATGTTCACTAATAATTTCACATTTGTATGTGTTTGATAAATGTTGCTCTTCCTCCAAGTGAGGTGTGCAAATTTAATTTTCGTTGTTTTATTTACGCAAAGGGTACATGGTGTTTGCTGGGTAGTAATCCGGTAGTTTTCATCCAGAGGCCTGGCCTGTATTTTGTCAATGTGCATAATATTAAAGATTCTGAGATGCAGAATTTGTGATGAAAGTTCGTAAGTTTGAATTTCATTCAGCCACATTATTCTATGCATTAAGATCTCATTCTCTTTCTGGATTTGATTAATCTCCCGTTTTCAGTCTGTGTGTTCCAGGTGTTTCTGCACACATAATCACCAGGCTTTGGGAATATATTGGTAGAGTTCAAGTCTGTTTTTAGTTGCAAATATCTGCCAGAAGACTTTCTAGAGTTGACTTTTGTTAGGCTGTCTAATTCACTGTACAGCAGATGGCACTGGAAGAGCACATTGGTGGGAGACTTCAGTCACGCCGTAATTTGTGCAAAATACTAGCAAAGCTGTTGCTGTGCTGAGGGTTGTGAAGAAGTTGCATAATTCATCTTAATGTATTCCAGGAAGGGGTGTATGACTGGGCTCTTCTGCTCCAGCTCTATTAGATGCAAACTGCAAAGAATTCTATACTTGCAAGCATATGAGTGTATCATCTATTGAGGGCTGTTTATACAGCATTTTGAAGCACACTGATATGCAATGTAGAATTAGGTGGTGCCCTTTAAGTACATGCAAAGAAAGAGGAGTATTGGGATCAATTAATGTATTTGACTTCAGGGTTTGTTTGTTTTCTCCTGTCTTGGACAAAGTATGTGTAGGAGGTATCATAGGGGTGACTTGTTCAGAGACTTGCTCTCATGATGTGAATGTGTTCAGTTTACTTTGGAGAGCTTTGATACGGACTGTCACTAGATTTTTATCATCTTCTCATGCATCAATGAACTGGGCTTCTGGATAGATGCATGTTGTTTATGTGCTTTACAGTTAATTGTCAAACCTTTCTTATATCTAGACATGATCTTTTACAAGGATACAACTAATGAACCATGCATTTTATAGAATGTAGAGTATACTGAGTTGGAAGGAACCCATCAGGATAATTGAGTCCAGCTCCTGGCTCTGTGCAGGACACCCCAAGAATCACACCATGTGCCTGAGAGCATTGTCCAGACACTTCTTGAACTCTGTCAGGTTCTGTGCTCTGAGCACTTCCCTGGGGAGCCTGTTCCAGTGCCCAACCATGCTCAGCATGAAATCTCCCCTGAGTCAGCTTCATGCTGTTTTCTTGAGTCCTGTCACTGGTCATAAGAGTGAAGAGATCAATATCTGCAGACAGTACCTTCCACAAGGAGAAGGGAACATTTCTGGAAAAGTGGAAATAGTATTGGCTTGTGGATGTTGGAAGCAGTTGGAGAACTCTGTGGGTTTCACAGGTGGAGCTAAGGTGACAGTTCCCAGTCTTCCGGTACTACGTACACAAAAGCACAGTTAAATTTGTGGAATGAATCAGTACTCTGACTTTGGTAGTTTAAGAGAAGCATGGAATCCTGAAGTAATTTTCACTCATTTTGTAGGTTAATTTGGTTACATATGACAAAAAGAGTTCTGTAAATTGGAAAGGTTGCAAAATCCAAATGATTTAGGACTAGAAGGTCAATGATATTTTGAGTTTCCTTTTATTTGATATGTCTCTCTTTATCTGCACCTGTAGGAGAGTAAACATAGTCTTTTAACCTTTGAAAATTCATACCCATACCTCAGGATTGTGTTCAAATTGTGTAACTGGAATATAGTGTTTTAGAGTTTCATGACTCCTGATACAACAGGTATCCTGTTAAAAGTAGAAAATAACTAGTGAACATGTAATAAAATACTGGTTTTGGTTTTTTAAGGTCTTAATATTCATTTATAGCAAGTAATTGATTCTTAGGCTTTTGTCTAGGAAGCAAGTGTTTTGGTCATGTTTGTTCTTTGCTGGTAGAAAGTAAATCAGTTTACAGACAAGGGAAACCTTTTAGTTTCTCCCCACTGAAAGAATAATTTCATAATTAAGAAAATGAAATGGAAAGGTCTAATGTGCTCTAAAGATGGACTTTGGAAATATCAGAGAATACAGAACCAGTCTTTTAAATAGGTTGATGTAGAGAGGACTAGGGTACAATCCAAGTAAATCAATCTTTAGTGCTTCTGCCTTTTATGGAGCAGCGTCCATCCCTCCTGCAGCAGGGCTTTACTTAAAATTTTTCAAGGTGTTCTGAAGTTCAGAATTCGTAAATGCTTCACATTGCCTTTTAATTTACTTTGGATATGATCCTTTAGCCTTTGTGTATTTTAGGACCACGAAAGTTGGGCTGGTCAACAGTAATAGGCAATGGACAGCTTTGTGGTTATAGTAATCATTGTCCTTCCATGCTTTTATGCAGTTTTTGAATGCTTATTTAGAAAACTGTATTGTTTAGTTGATAAAACTTATTTCAGTCCATTGCACTGTTTTTCTCAGTTTGCTTGTATTGTGATACTCTGAGAGAAAAGTGGGAAGTGCGTATATAAGGGCTATTTTACTTTCCCCTCAGTCTACCAAGGTTGGAAGATTTCTTGAAAGATTCTTAGACTCCTTCAGCTTGCCATGCTTAGCCTGGAGCCAGGCTTGCTGCTGCAGGTTGTGCTGCTAACATCGCGCGTATTTGGAGGTACGTGGAATAACAGCTGCTACTAATCGTAGTACCGACTTCTGTGCGAGTAACAATTTCCTTCTCTTCTCTTTCCTGTGCGTTATCCTTCTCTCTGCAGAGCTGTTTACTTTAAAGTTCTAGCTAAAATTAAAAGGAAACAAACCAAACCCCTCGAAAGCCCCCCCAAAACACATTCAAACCTCAATTGAGAAAAAAAGAATCTGAAAGGTCAAATTTGTGGGTACCTGATTCTGCAAGATGCTAGGTGGGAGCAGTTGACTGGAACTCAAGCAGCTGTGTCCACTAGGTCTTGGCAGAAATACTGGAGGGAGAAAAGTTCTAATAATTTTAGGCAATAGCAGCCTGTGGCTTGGTCTTCTGTGCCTAAAACAGTTTGGAAATCTTTTCTTTCACAGAAGTTCAGGAGGGGACTTGCTGTAAGTGTATGTTACTTTGTTGTTCAGGTCCCTCTATTTTTTCACTACAGTTAGTTTTCCTATAAAAATGAAACCTTCTAAATATTGCTCAACTTTCTTGTGTAGAGAAAACATAACCTTATAAGACCGTGGTTTTTGGACCGATCACAGTTTACCTGCATGTAGGAACTGTTGAATAGAATGTTTTCTTTTGTTTTATCCTCTGTAGTTACTAATGTGGGGATGTTTTAGAAGCCTCCTGAAAAAGAGGAGTGTTTATGTGTTTGAAAATTATATATAAATGCATTAAATATATATGCCTGTGAGTGTGATATAAGGTGTGTGTGTGTTTCAAAAAATATCATGCTGAAAGCAGATTGAAATTGTGGAAATGTCCAAGGCAGATGTAGGAGTTTCATTTCTTGAGCCTGATTGTTTTGAAGTCAGCTCCCTATTTTTACTTTTATTTGATGCCTACTGTTAAAGTACTGCAATTTCTGTTTTGCTTGGAGAGGGGTAAACCCTTATAGATAATTTTTGAAATATTTCTTTTGTGAATTTAATTGTTTTTTATTTGTTTCCAGGAAATGGCTCTAGAAGTTAAATGAGGCTGGATAAAACACATAAATGAAGCAGAAGCTGCTCTTCATGTGTTAGGGCTATATCACCGCAGGCACTGCTGATCAGCCAGATTTGGTAACTTGTCATAATGAAGAAAATTAGTCTCAAAACAATTCGCAAGTCCTTTAACTTAAATAAAAGTAAAGATGAAAGTGACTTTGTAGTGGTTCAGCAGCCATCACTAAGTGAATTTGGAAAAGATGACTCCTTGTTTGGCAGCTGCTACGGTAAAGATTTGGCTAGCTGTGAAGTCAATAGTGAAGATGAAAAAGGAGGCAAAAATAGATCAAAAAGTGAAAGTTTAATGGGTACGTTAAAAAGGAGGCTTTCAGCAAAACAAAAACAGAAAGGCAAAGGCAGCACACCATCTGTAAGCTCTGCAGATGATGACACATTTTCTTCCTCATCTGCTCCAATAACCTTCAAAGATGTGCGAGCTCAAAGACCTCTGAGATCCACTTCCCTCCGTAACCACCATTACAGCCCAACTCCATGGCCCCTTCGACCTACAAATTCAGAAGAGACTTGCATCAAAATGGAAGTGAAAGTCAAGGCCTTGGTCCATTCCTCTAATCCAAGCCCAGCACTGAATGGTGTTCGAAAGGACTTCCATGACTTGCAGTCAGAAAATGTGTTCCAGGAACAAAACAATGCATTAAAAAATACGGAATCTCAGAACGGGGACTTGCATCTTCATATTGATGAACATGTGCCTGTAGTTATTGGATTAATGCCTCAGGACTACATTCAGTATACTGTGCCTTTAGATGAGGGAATGTATCCTTTGGAAGGATCACGTAGTTACTGTCTGGATAGTTCCTCACCCATGGAAGTTTCGACTGTTTCTTCTCAAGTGGGGGGAAATGCTTTCCATGAAGATGAGAGCCAAGTGGATCAGGACGTAGTCGTTGCACCAGATATCTTTGTGGACCAGACGGTGAATGGTTTGTTGATTGGTACCACAGGAGTCATGTTGCAAAGCCCACGAGTTAATCATAGCGATGTCCCTCCACTCTCACCTTTGCTACCTCCAATGCAGAATAATCAAATCCAAAGGAACTTCAATGGATTAAATGGCACAGATGCCCACGTGGCTGAAAGTATGCGCTGCCATTTGAATTTTGATCCTAACACTGCCCCAGGAGTCGGAAGAGTTTATGACTCTGTACAGAACAGCGGTCCTATGGTTGTGACAAGCCTCACAGAAGAACTGAAAAAACTTGCAAAACAAGGATGGTACTGGGGCCCCATTACACGCTGGGAGGCAGAGGGAAAATTAGCTAATGTGCCTGATGGCTCGTTTCTTGTTCGAGATAGTTCTGATGATCGTTATCTTTTAAGTTTGAGTTTTCGTTCCCATGGAAAAACTCTTCACACTAGAATCGAACACTCAAATGGTAGGTTTAGTTTTTATGAACAGCCAGATGTGGAGGGACATACATCTATAGTTGACTTAATTGAACATTCAATCAGGGACTCTGAAAATGGAGCTTTCTGCTATTCACGATCCCGGCTGCCTGGATCTGCAACTTACCCAGTGAGACTGACAAATCCAGTATCCCGGTTCATGCAGGTGCGCTCTTTACAGTACCTGTGTCGTTTTGTAATACGTCAGTACACCAGAATAGACCTGATTCAAAAACTGCCTTTGCCAAACAAAATGAAGGATTATTTACAGGAAAAGCACTACTGAAAGCTTACGGGAATCTTGCATCTTGCACTTTGGGAACAACAACAACTAAAAGAGATTGAATTACAGTTTACAGACTTTCATTATTATCAAAATCTTTTGCTGCCATAAAAATATTTCATTTTTGTGTGTAAAAGAAAAGTAATGCATTTGGATTTATGTTTGTTTTGGGGGGTTTTGTGTATTTTGGGAGGCTTTTTTTTTCTTGGGTTTTTTTTTTGTTGGAAAGAATGATCTCAAGTTTATTTTTAGAAGTGTGAAATAGCTATCTTTCATCAATGTGCAGATTAATCACAATGTGAATGATCAAATTCTCCTTAATTTCCCCCAAGTCCTTTGCTGCTATCCACTGTGATTTTTATGCATTGAAAGCACATTTCATGTGTATTCAACAGTAAGTAAAAGTCAAATGAAACTTGTTGAATGGATTTTTTTTCCTTTAAAACAACCTCTGGAAAAATTGATCATGGATAAAGAACATATTGGTATTCTAAATTACTGATTTTACATCTAAGTTAAAAACTGTTTCCTAGTGTCATAATTAGACATTTCTATAGAGATATGCCCCAATGTATAGACAGAGCTGTATGATAAGAACATGGTTATGCAGCATATCTTTGGGAAAAAAAAAAGCCTTCCTCCTAAGCCTTGTACTGTCTGTACACTGTTGTGTTTGAGAGGGTTGGTTCAGCCTTCTTCTCGTCTCAGTGTTTTGTCCTCTAAAAATGGCCTTTAAAAAAAAGTCTATGAAAGTCATGTATAGTACCTAGAAGGAAATTGTGGTATTGGGGTCTTGTAAAATATTACCTTTTATAATCATGCCATCAGTTAATAAATGAACACCTACTAGGTCCCCTCTTTCTCCCCTTTTCCCTCCTGCCTACTCCTGCAGAGTAAGGAAGGGAAGTTTCCTGGATTTGTAGGAAGACTCTAAGAACTGTTATCATGAGAACATAAATTTATAAGCCATTTTGGGGATGGGGTAAAACTTCTAATAGGATGATTTCTACCATATTTATATTCAAACTACTTGAAATTTTATCATTTCCATTTTTCTACACTTTTCTTTCACTTCAGAAAGTACAGTAATACACTAATGTCCTTTGGATCATTTTCCCCTTTTTTGTATGTCCTTTGAGGAGGAAGGAACAGGACTGATAACATTTTATGTGGAAGATGTTTAAAATGCATCTCTAAAGTGCTATTCTCCTAGCCTTTCAAATTATTGGGAAGAGGTGTTTGGATATACAGCGACTGCAGAAAATGTTTCAGTTTACTGTCATGAAATATGTTTTGACATATGAAATATTGAATCAATTAAGTAAGTGTTTATGATATCTGTCAAAGATTCTGGCATTTGAAAAGCTTACAGTTATTCTAACCTTCTGTAGGGAAAAAAAGACTTTCAGTGGGGAGTACAGGTTCTACACTGTAATATTTTCATCATGCAAGGTTATTCCATGGCATTTTCATGCTTTGTTTTAGTTTGGTTTTCTTTTCTCCCATGTTTCTATCACTTTTATGAGTTACTTGTTAAAGGGGTCATAGCTGGCTTGGGAGGGAGGCCTGCCTCTGCCTTGCTGAGGGGTCTTACTTTTCCTGCCTCTGCCCCCCTGTTTTGTATTTTAGAATGTCACATTCCCCATCTCTGGTTGAAGTGGCTAATGAGTAAAAATCACCTTAGAAAAAAAATCCGTCTTTGATACATCTTTCTTGTTTGGGTCATTTTCTTCTCCTTATTTTATCTAGCATTTCTGTCCCCTAAAATGAGTCTTTAGAAGTGAATACAGTATTGCTGCAAGGTGGTGCAGTAGCACTACATCTTGGGTTGCCTGAATTGATAGACAAAATTTATATTTTTTTAATTTATTTTTTTGACCATAATGTTTAACTAAAAAATAAAAAAAGAAAATCAAAGGTAGATAAGGACTGCCTTTGCTTTTAAGGGAGGAAGAATAAGGATTTCCTCTTTAGTCTGATAAAGTTTTAAACTTAAAAGAGAAAATAATCTAGAGCAGTCTATACATGTAATTTGTTGGCTCTGCCATGGAGATATATGTATGAAAGGGAGAATTCTGTTTTCTTTTTTTTCCTCTACTGACTTCTCCCTCTACCCAGCCATGTCCCATCCCCCCCTCCCCTGAATCAGGATCACTAACTTTATTCAAAAAGGCACAATAACCTATTGTATGGTACAGTGTTCTGATTCTGTCTGTGGGGAGGAAAAAGAAAATCATTTTTATGGATTTCAGATGCATACTTTTGGAAGAAAACCTCTGGCATGTTCTTCACTTTAAAAATTCTTTCCCCATACTAGAGGGCCTATGCATTCTACAGAATCTTTGAAAGATTATAGTATATAAAATATTTTCTTTGCCATTTAATACCACTAGTGAATACATTAAACATATGTTTATACTATGCCACATGCATTAATTTAGCAGTCATTGCATTGAAACCTAAATATTTGAAGCTATAATATCCTGGTCTTACTGCGGAATTGAAAAACGTGCAAGAACACATATGCTGAAATTCTTGCCCATTCCTTTATAAATTTCCGTTTTTCACTCATAAATGATGCTTTTTAAAAAAAAACCCTCTGTTTCAGCTATCCAGTTTTTGAATTGCCTTCTTTGCTGTGTTCTTCATCTGTGAACTTAATCAGGTCAAGTTAACTTTGTCATTTCCCCACTCTGCCATAAAGGTACCACAAAAGGAACACTTAAAAGTGGTTGAGGTCTAGGATGTAAGAACCATAGAGCACTTTGCTTCCAAATAAAAAATGGTGGCGATAGTTCTACTAAGCTCCAAATACTTTAAATCAGTAGTAAGTAGACACAAATACTTATTTTTACAGGTTTCTTTAATCAGAACCTCACAGTATTTTTCATACTGAGGTGTCTGGCCAACCAGGAAAAGGAATCCAGAAAAAATACTTTGAAAACATTAAAGATACTTACAATTTCTTATTATAAAGATTAATATAAAAGAAACACAGTAACATTTAGTTATGAGTCAATTTAGAAGTACTCAGAATAACCACAAAATTTGTGTTGACTTCTGCTTCATGAAAATTAGAGGAACAAAGTGTGCTTGGCAAGTAAAAGAAGGATGATGGAGGATATTTTGGGGATCTTTGGAAGTAGATACACTAGGAATAAAAGCTAACAGACTATGATCCTTATAGAGTAGAAATATGGCTATTTATTCAGCACAACAGTTTAAGGGTTCAAAAGGTATGCTTTGTATGCAATTGAATTGAGTAAAAATGTTTTTGAAAATGAAACTTTAAAATAGAACTCCTTTTTTGAGCGTCTGAAATGATTGACATTATTGATAACTTTGCTTTTCCAATTAGAAGAGTAAAACAATACCTTGTATTTGGAAATAATAAATTTGCACAATTTCCTCTGTGGGTTTTTTTTTTGTTTTGTAAGCCAGTGTTATAAACAACTGAAAGTGATGTGTATTCTTTGATCTGTTTGAAGGATATAGCACTTATCCTGCTGTTGACATAGTGAATGCCATCTTTTTATCAAAATGTAATTCTGTCAGAAAGATCAGAAATGCAATTATTAATTAAACTCTTTGTTCTCAGATGAGCTGACTTTGCATTTTGTTAAAGCCAATTTCTTTCTGTGAATATTGACTGCTGGGCTAAGTAAAATCTGTGCAGTTTTTGTTTTGATGCATTTCATCTGTGTGAATACTGGAATTATGAATTTAAAACAGCATACCAGCAATATATGGGCTATGATGAGAAGTATTTCTCTGTTACTGAACTTTCAAATTCTGAGCTAAGCTATAGATAAATTAATGATTCCCAATTTAATTTCTTTAAATCTTTCTATGACTGCAAAGAATGAAAATGACAGGCATTCTTTATAACTAAAAAATGGCCTAGATGGTAGTTCATAATGTGAAAAATATGGCATTGTTGTATCTGGAAAGTGATCTAAATTCTACACAGAAAATGAAAAATTCTAAAAGAATTTTTTATGAATACCTGTTGGGTTAAAGAATTTTTATAGTGATGATGGAGTGCCATGAAGTTAATACTTGCAATCCAGATTGCTGTAGTTTACACTTTTCTCTGTTTCAGACCTGGTGTGCACTGTTTGTACTAAGCACACCACAGAGTGAATTATCCAAAGTCCATTGATTTTAATGTGTTTTGGTTTGTAAACAAAATTATAGTAATTTCTTGCACATTTTTGAAAAATAATTGTATAAGGATTTATGTATCTGCTTCTGGATACAGTGTGTAAATAAAAATTTCATTCACAAAAAGATTTGTGGTGTCTTCTATACATTAATGACATTCTAAAACAGAAGAAAATCCTGAGAGACATTGTGAAATTTGGGTATCTGACTTAAACATTTAAAATTTAATTGTTACTATTTAAACTATTCTGTATTTTTTTAACCCTTGCTATTTGACTTTCAAAGTATTTCTGTATACCAATTATTTTAATTTCTACTTTTCAAAACAAAACAAAACAAAAATTTGTCAGGATATAACGAGAGTATTTTTGAAAGGTCTGCATAAATACTATATTAAGCTAACTTTTTGATCATTTTAGTTGGTTTTTTCCCATTAAAATTTGCAGAATTCATAACCAAAGTCTCAGTTTCATCCAGATGTACCTCAAAGGTAGTATATTGTCTCTTGCCTTTCAAGCAACCAAATGGTTCTTATGCAGCTCCAAAATAAAAATTTAGGTAAGTTAGATATTGATCATCATATAGTCATTTGATGTTGTCCTATATTCCCTTTAAAAAGAGAGTGAAATTTTAAATCCTGGGAAGTCACACAAATGAAACAGAAGGTCAAAGATAAACTGTGTCTATGTTACAAAAGATATGCACATGTTGTTCATGTTTTCATGTACTTTGGACTTGAATTCACTACTCAAATTCAAGCAGATACAAGCAGCTCCTTGGGTCTTGGTTTATAACCAGATGTGGTGGTAGTGGTGTTTGTTTGGTTTGGGGTTGTTTTTTTTTTTAAGCAAACAAACTAAAAGCCCAGCCTTGGTAGCAAGTAATTAGTGTTCATATTTTCCACAGTGATATGTACTTTTCTGTTTATTCTGTAACTTAAGTCCTCAAACAGTAACCAGGAAGAATTCATATATTTTGCTGTTTTAGGGAAAAGTACATTCTCCCATTTCCTGCTGCTGGGGCTGGTACTGCTCTGTGCTCAGTACATTGTGTCGTTGTTCCCCTGGTATGTGGGGGATCCTGCAGGGGTTTTGTTACTATGTCTGCATGATGTTTTTCTCTATGTTTGTTATATTCACTCCAGAAATTCAGTGAAAAATAAACTTACCCTCAGATACTTCCATGGTAACTGATGAAAGGTGAGTAAGAAGTAATTTTTCAGCCACCTGTAAAATTAACATGATCCAGACAGAGCTGGATTTTTTAATGTAATCAAGATGCCTACAGTACTATTTCTACCCCACATTCAATCTTCATAGTTGTGGTAGAAGAGAAAGAATGAGACACTGCCTGATGCAGAAATCTTGCTGTATGTCTAATAATGCAACCCTGGGACCAAAGCAGGGCTTGGCTGTTGGTTCCGGTCAATGCCATGTGAAGTAGGAATAGGATATTGTAGGGAGTGGAGACCAATGGCAATTTGTTAGGGTTTGAGGAATGACTTAGAAATAGGAGTTGTTCTGCTTCAGGACAGATTCTTAGTTCAACTTCATAGAATGGCTTGGAGTTGGAAAGGACTTAAAAGATTGTCTAGTTCAATACCCCTGCCATGGGCCGGGATGCCTTCCACTAGACCAGGTTGCTCAGAGTCCCGTCCAACCTGGCCTTTGGGCACTTTCATGCATGGAACATACACAACTTCTCTGGGCAACCTGTTCCAGTGCCTTACCACCCTCAAAAAAATTTCTTCCTAATAGCTAATCTAAAACAACTTTCTTTCAGTTTAAAGCCATCCCTCTTCATCCTGTCACTACACACTCTGGTAAAATGTCTCCCACCTTTCCCTTAGGCTTCCTTCAGGTACTGGAAGGCCGAAATTAGGTCAGCCTTCTCCTCTCCAGGCTGACCAATTCGAATTCTCTTTCTCTTTCCTCATAGGAGAGATGCTCCCACCCTTCGTAAAATAGGTAGGGTATCTATCATGTGATCATCACTGTATCTAGATACTTAATTCACTTGGCTTTTCAGTTACACACCTTTGAATTAAGGAAGAAAGGAAAACACTGTTTGAATTTCTTAAACTGTTATGGATGCTTCTGTGTTTGACCACACCACATCAACCAAGGGACTATCTGGGCTGAAGAGATTTTTGGCAGAGTTGCTTCCCAATAAAATACCTCCCTTTTTCTTCTGCCCCAGCTCTCTGCTTCCATCAGGGGACAGCAGCTGTCTTGTTCAGTTTCTCGTTGGAGTTTTTGTTTGTCAAAAGGTTTTCTGTGTCCACTAATACGAACTCATATTTCCCCTGAAAAGCATACTTTACTTTCTTCCAGAACACCTTTCTTCCTTGGCTGTCTGCCCTGTATCACTCCAAGCAGAAAATAAATCTCTGAATGTTCTAGCCTTCCTCAAACCTGATCTTTCTGAGGCAAAATTCTTTCAGGTTTAAACGCTCCTATTTTGAGCAAATGGAAAAGTTACCTGAACTGTTTTAGTCAAACAGTGTTTTCTGTCAGTTTGATGATGCTGAAATCTCCAGAAGTTTCAGTTTCAAGACTTCATTGTGCCACAAATTCAAAGATAATTGTAGTTCTCATGAGCATGAAGTTCAGAAATGCAATGTCCTGAGAAGCTCCTGTCTTTCAAGGCTACAGTGAAGGTAGGAAATAACAAAGCACAGGTCCATGGCAGACTTGTTCCTTATTGTCACTCATCTGTGACAATTGATCAATTTAAAGCTTTCTGACTTCCCCTTATGTTTTCGTTCTCTTTGCATATCTTTTCAGTTTCAGTGGATGAATCCAAATTTAAAAATTACGGAATTATGGAAATTGTTACTGTTGCTGAATTTTCAGGGAGATTTTTTTTTTTGTCTGATTACAGGCTGTTACATAAAATTCAATATTGACACCCTTAGCATCTTCATACCAGTTAACTGTTAGGATGTGTTCATCAAAGAATCATGCACTTGTGTTGGTTAATATAATACTGAACATGAAGATAACCTCACTGTCATCTTTTGGTACTTAATTTACTGTATATCCAAGTTTCTTAGAAAGATAATTTATTACTTAGAATGAAAGCCATAGCCTCTCATAATTAGATCATTACCTTTTCTCCCACAGTGGTATTTGAGAAAAAAAATTTCCTTACATTTAAAAAAGAAAAACTGGCACTCTCAAATCTTCAAGTTAACATTGACCTCAATAATTTTTCAAGTTTAATTAATTTAAGTAGAATCCTAGAGCAGTTTTCTGTGGATAGCCAAGAAGCAGAATGTTGGCCTGAAAGACTAGTTTCAGAAACAGTAATTGTTGTTGTAATCATTACAGACTAATTGTCTCAACATCTAGTAATGTATGAATTTAATGTATTATTCTAATATAATGAAAGTACTTCCGACTGTAATACATACAAGAAACAACTAAATATTACTTTCACTGATGTCACTGTATTGTACTGCTGAGATGATCTGGTTACTTCCTAAGATCAGTTAACCTCATTGTTCAATGGCAAAGACACATCTGTCTCAGGAGAATGAGGCAATCCCTGCCTCAAGCCACCCCAAAATTCCAATTCCTTTATTTTATACATGACCGCTGTGCACAACTGTGAATGATAAAGGATTGTGAAAGAACTACAACAAAATAATCAACTTTGAGATTTGTTCAAATACAGCTAATCTAGTTCAGTGGCATATTACATACAAATAAATTAGTGCTCAAGAGAAGTCCTAGGGTGTAGTTGTTAAATACACAAATGATGGTGTCATTTAAAAGACACATATCCTGAAAATAGATACAATTATAATGACCCTGAGAAAAGCATACAAAAGCAGAAAAGTTTATTTCTAGTAACTTTCAGTGAATTATCCTTCCAAGTAACAGTTTCAATTTCATTCAACTTTTAGATGTCATGCCTCCTAGGTAATACCCAAGTTAGTTGGTTGCTTTATATAAATTTACTTATATCAGAATTAAACTTGTGATGGGACCTAAGAGGGTTTTTTGTGGAGGTAGAGGTGGAATTTTTTCCAGTGTTGTCAGCTCTGCAGCCTCAGAAAGGTTAAAGATGTATTTTGCACAAGTTGAGATATGAAACTGCTTAGTTTCATAGAGATCAGCTTTTTTTTAAATTTAAGTAATGTGTTCAGTCATTGGAAGGTTATTGTCCTTTTAAAACTCTCAATTTTTTATAGCATATGTGATGTACAATGCAATGCAAGGGAACAAAACAGTTATAATTGAGCTCCTAGAATAAAAATTTGAAGAAAAATTTTTACAGTTTACTTTTAAAACAGTGATTGTACTGTTATGTATTTTTGTTTTCTGCCATAAAATACAGGTTTTTAGGAAATCTAATTGAAGATTAACAGTGTTTTAAAAATTATGACTTTCTTTTAAAAAAGAAGAAGAATTGTGACTTAAATACTGACACTTCTTCACATTCACACCTATCTGCATACCTACCTTAGGGCATACCAGTGTGTAGAGACAGCAGTTCTCTTCAGCACTGAGACTCAGTCCTGACACTTCTCTTCCCCACACTTTACCTAGCCTCATCATTTACAGCTCGATCTCTCCTGTAGCTTTAATCACTTCTTTTGGTGCCATTTCCCCAGCTGCCCTTGTGGCATCTCTGACATGCTCGCTGTGTGGGATATTCCCACACAAATAAAACCTGCAATGTGACTTAATAATAACCTCTTTCTCTTCATATGGCAGAGAGGAGAAAGAACACAAACATCATACATTTGACTGGCGTTGTCCATGCTGGCAGCTGCTCCAGGGTTTGTGCAGCCCTGGGAAGGAGCTCCAGGCAAGGCCACTTGCTTAAATCCTTGTCTGGTTTCAGCAACGCGGTAATGGTTATTGCTTGACAACCTGAAGGAAGTTATCCTAAAGTTAGAACAGATGAGCTATTAACTTCTAGAAGTCTCTGTAGAAAACTTCCACATGTATTAATGCTTAAGGCTTTTAGCAGTCTAAGACAAGCATTTTCAAGACTTGTCATAACAAGAACAAGAATAATATGTAAGAGAAGTGAGCTTCCATTTAGCACCCATGTTGCTAATGGCAATTTACCTGCCCTGAGTTATGACCTACAGCTACTCAGGGTCACCACAACCAGCCCACTGTGAATGTAACGAGCAGGTTGCTGGCCAAGGACAAAGGAATTGTTTCAGGTGGTTGATGACCTGTGTGTCAACTGGGATCAATGATCCATTGCCTTTCCCAAAACAAAATCTAAGGCTGAAAAAGGGAAAGGAGGAGGAAGAGGTACAAAAGAAAGGACTATGTGCTTCATGCAGCTGGTCTTGAGGTGTGAAGTTCCTTTTCATGGGCCCTTTTAGGTGCTAAGAATGTGTGTGGGCAAGAACACAGTAAGTTCATGTGATAGAAATACTTGTTTTGTTAAATGTGTTTTGCTAAATATGTTTTGATGGCATAGGGATAGGAGAGCATCTGAAGGGCAGATTGTTTATGAAAGGCAAGACTAAATCCCTGTATTTTAGTGTTAATCTTTACCCAAGATGTCTCCAACCCCTCTAGTAGTATTTCTTCTCTTTTTTACTTACTTTTACTTCCTGTGCTGGTCATCTTTTCCAGAACTGCTTCTAGTTTCTAAATATAATGCTGAGTTGTGAGGGTCTGTAGTCTGACTCTACACCTGTGCTTATGTTTTTACATTGAGTGAGAAATTGTAAATCTTGAAATACTGTGTAAGAGTTCTTGTTTATATGTTTTGGGGTTAGCAGGAATTTTAAGGATGAGTACCTTCTTGATCATTGTGGAAAGTGTTACTTTTTTTTTTATTACTTTAATGAAACATTAAGAGAACAGTAAATAATTTGCAAGGCAAAGGATTGTCCCCAACTGGAGCATCTAACAGATTTTTCATTAAGCTCTTCAGTACTTTTTTTAGTGCAAAGCCAGTGTTAAAATTAATTCAAGATCTGCTTCAGATTCATTCTAGCACTGAAAGCTTTGAAAAATATCATATCCGAGAGAGGCATTTTATTTGAACCAACACAGAATCTGTGTAGTACAAATATTTCAGCACACAAGAAGTATGAGCAAATCTGAAATTATGTTCTTTCTCCTGTTTGCCAAAGCATAAGCATATTTAACTGCACAGAAAACGATAAAAATCTCTGTGTATCAGTTAATATCAGAAGAAAATCTGATGTGCTTATCCTTAAAATTGATTTGAAACATATAATGACATATTTATTTCATGTTGTATTTTAATTCTTGCATTGGAAGTTGACTGTTTTAAGTTGCTGAGGTGATGAAATAGCTAGGGGGAAATGAAAATAAAACAGGGGGGAGGAGAATGAGGAAAACATCTTTCATCCTATTTTTATATGCAAGTAAAAAAGAGAATACTACTAGAGGGGTTGGAGACATCTTGAGTAAAGATTAACACTACATTACAGGGATTTAGTGGGTTTTTTTTTTCAGTGTGTGTGTGGCTGAGTTTGATCATGCTACCCCTGCACATAGTGTCTAAGATTCATAATTTGGCATCTGTATATCTTCCTTCTCAAAGGCATTTTGTGGCTTGCTTTCAGAGAGTTTCAGAGATTATGTTTTCAAAGACCTATCAGAAAACAGCTTTGTGGTTTTGATTCTTTTCTGTTAAAGATTATATTGCTGTAGAAGAAAAATAGTGAAGTCTAATTTTTTTGTCCTGAATAGTCTTGGAAAAGATCAAATGCTCAGCTAATGAATGGATTAGTGCTTTTTCTCATTGCTTTATGAGTCTCAGATATTTCCCAGTGGAAATATATAAATAGATTTTGATAGCAAACAAAGGGAAGACATATTTTATTCCAAAAGTACTAATGCTGAAGGGCATGTCAAATACTGCAGGTTGTTTTTTTTTTTCTGTAGGAGAGAAACAAAACCACCAAGGATTTTGACGAAAGATTCTTTTTTTAAGTGGGAAGTAATTAAAAGTAGTAAGCACACAATGAGTGATTTCCAAATTCTAGAAGGGTACTAGAAAAATCTGAAGCACTGGGAGATACAAGAAAATCTGGAGCCTCATGCATATAGAACCATAAATGCCTATGCATCACCTGTTCCATTTCAAGGTCAAGGAAAATGAAAATGTTCCATACTTGGAACTGAGCTTGTCAATAGTCCTGCAAGAAGAAAAATCATGTATCTTTTATATTGTAAAAGAAGCAATTTTTATTACCTTTTTTTTTTTTCTAATCTCAAGTTCTAAATTGAGAGGGTGGATATTGTGAAAATGTGGCAATCAACTGAAATTCTTGCCTTTCTCTAGGAATCTGTTGGGACCAGATGCTTATGCTTTTGCTAGAAGGTGATAGTGTTTTATTTTAAACACAAATTATTTTGCAGAGCTGTGGAATTACAAAAGAAATTAAGGATGAGCACAGATTTTTTTTCTCCTCAGAAGACCTTTTACAAGTTTCAGATCTCAGACTTACAAACACATATTAAATAATGATGAGGCAGTTGGCTTGCATCTTGAGAAGATGTCAAGAAGTAAAACCCTTCATATAATATAGAGAGGTGATATATTATTAAAACCTCATCTATCCTTAGTAGTAAGATAGTCTACTATTATATCCTCATATATTCTTAATAGTAATGCATACTTTCTTGTGGAACTATATCTGTACACCTTTGAGCCAAACTGAAGCCTGTCCATGCCTCACACAGATCCTACTTGAATTTATTTTTCAAATCTAGTACTTCTTTTCTTCGGCACACAGTAATATTAATACAGAAATTAATTTATTACTTCATAAATTCTTTTGTCTTGTTATTACATACCTCACAATTCTCTTAAATGCAGTTATTTACAGACATAAAACTGGAACGTTTAAAAATCAGGACAGAAAATGAAGTTAATTTTCTTCACATCAATGAGCTACTGTACTGTTTTTCTCTCATCTTCCAAGAAAGGTTACAACAAATAATGGGTCTCTGTTGTCTAACAGCATTTTATGTAGGTACCAACTACTGTTTATGTCTTTCATTTTTTAAAAATTGGATACAGCACTTCATTTCTACAACTTTTCCTTCTGAGGTGGTACAAAAAGAGGAAAACTGTTACGAACTTTGCTCCTTCTGAGCAAAAAATTGTCGTTTGGCACAATCAATGATCTACCAGGAGAAAGGGGAGAAGAGCACCTCTTCTTGATAGGACCATAATTTACCTAAGCTTATCTGTAGAAAAAAAATAAACCAAACCCAACAACCCTCAAAGTGACGAGGTTTCACATTTCTCTTCCTATTTTGTGTGCAGTTATATGTCTGTTTTTAAACTTCAATGCTAATTTTGGCTGAGCTGACACATACATGACCTTGCACCAGTTGTTTAATTTCCCTGACCCTCAGTAAGCTTGGCAGAACAGCCAGACAAGAACATAAGACCACTGGATAAAACAGATGGAAAAGGAAAATAAATTTTGCACAAAGCATTATGTTTTGAGATGAGTTATTTGAGGGGAGGATGTGAAGCAAGCAGTGGACTGGATGAGACTCTAGAGAGATCACCTAAACTAACCAGGTAAGTCAATCTACTCAAAGGAATAATCCCACTGAGTTTTTGATCTCAAGTGCAACCTCTCCATCCATTTTTGGGCATGTATGGTTGTGCACATTCATGTCTGTGGGAGAGGATGCTGAAGAAGTTCAGACAGGTCAAAGGAGCATTTAAGACCTTGTGATTACAGTTGTGAATTACTCTCATACCATCATAAGCAAGATGATAACGTGCAGGCAAATGTTTACTTTACATGGCAATTTCTGTAATCACTTGTGTGTATGAATAGCTTGAAAGCACAAAAAAATAGCTTGAGAGTAAAATAAAGTACATTTCTGCATTGCATGTACCTTGTGGGGGTCTCTTTGTTTTGTTTTTTGTTTTTGTTTTTTTTTGTTTGTTTGTTTGTTTTTCTTTTTTGTTTTGTTTGTTTTGTTTTGTTTTTTGGTTTGGTTTTTTTTTGGTTTTGTGGGATTTTTTGGGGGGAGAATTGTTTTTTGTTTTCTTTGTTTGGACTTTTTTTTGTTTGTTTGATTGTTTTATTTGGTTTGGTTTTTTTATAAGCTGAAAAGGATGCCTCTTGTGTTAGTAGACTCGGCAAGAAACTGCATCTGGAGAAGGAAGCTGGATAGCTTACTACTAAAGTTAAAGTTTTGGCTAAATGATATGAAATGCATATTGCTTAAAAGATAACTCCTAGAACTCTGGAAACTAGTAAAGCTTTTCTGGTTTTCCTTGTAAAATAAATTACTGAATAAGTATCTTCTGGGCCTGTGTTTCTTATTATGACTTAAGGGAAAAAAATATTAATGAATAAATGACATGCGACTGAGGCATACTATTAGTTTTTTGCATTCTATAAACACAATTAAAACAAAATTGAACCAAAAATATAGTAGTAGTTCCACTTCAAGTAGTTCATTTGATCTTTCTGACTAGAAAGTCAGGAGCAATTCATATAATGACAAACATTCTTATGAGAAAGTACAAATTGCTTTAGCAAGACAGTGTAAGCTGGCAAACATTGATGGGGCACTGCAGAGTTCAGAGGCTGTTGTTTGTCAGGATTTTGGGGGCAATTACTTTTCTGTGAGTGTCAATAGTAGCTCATCTCTGTTCTATTCAAAGGAGAAATTTGTTCAGCCACAGACATAAAACTGTAATGGAAATACTTCTAGGAAATTATTCAAGCCAAATGTTTGTGCCAGCTTAACAGAATTGCTAATTTGTCAGACAGTAAGAGAAACTCCTTGTGTCTGTGTAGTGGGGGATTTTTTTAACATAATATTCCAATGCCAATAGATATTGACTTGTTCTAGGGGACCTGAATTTGCTAAGAACTATAAATATTGAATTACCTTTTTTTTGTATTGCTAGGCTTACTTGTCTCTTAGGTTCTGTCAGCTGTGGTTTCTCTAAGTACATTGATAATTATTTTAATGATGTTTTAGAGGTGAAAAGAAAAGCAACAAACAACACACTCAAGTATTTTAAAGTATTACATTTATGTTGATCATTTCAGCTTTTCTAGATTGCTGAACAGAAAAAATTAGAAGTGATCAAACCCCAAAAAAGTATGAGATAGCCTTGTCCCTAATTAGAGGTTTCAAAGTTGCTGATGGTACGTACAGTCAGTAAAGGAGAAATAATACAGAGATTTGTAGCAGAATTCATTACTTTGCCATGTCTTAAATTTTGTATGTTCTCAGAAAGCAACATGGAGAGAATTCATGTTTTTCTCACATAGCAATCAAAAGTGTGTTGCCTTCAGAGCTGTTAGAATATCACTGAGAGAAATTTTTCAAATTTCACAGTACAATATATTTAATTTTTTAATGTAATTCAGCAGCTGGAATATGTCTGCAAAAAGGCAGTATCCATGGGCAGGTACTTGGAAAGATGATCAGGTCACTATTGATCAGTATATACATTGGAATCACTCTTCGAATTTGAAACTAAACTATTCATGCATAAGGTCCTCCAATGGATGTCAGTTATTCACGTCTGTGTCTATACAGCCTTTGTAGTGTACCAAGAGAAGTCTCTGTTCAACAGCATGTCATTGCTTTATTTATATATCTAAATGTTTATTTTAATAGAGACACACAATCAAAAATTCTAGCTCTGTCTTCTGGTTCTTTGCGGAAAGTGATACAAGGATAATGATTCTTTCAGTCCCAGAAAAAGTTACACATCAGTGGGATGCTTAGTGAAGTTGCTTGGCAGTTGGTAAAGTGCTGATTCCACAGGTTAGGATGTTAAAAATAATATATGTTAAAAGCAAAACTTTCACTCAACCTTGGGTGCTCTTTGGAGGAAGTTAGGGACATACCTAAAATGAATTTTAAATGTATGCTAACCATTAACAGCTGCTGGCTAAGGAGTCTAGATTTTGCTACTGACACTTGGATTTGATGTAGCTAATATCCAATGGGTATCTCTGAATTCCAAAAAAGATGGTTAAGCAGGCTTCTCCAGTAAGGCAGAGGTGCTGCGGGTTTGCCTCCTTCATTCACCTCTGGGTTAAAGAGGTGATCCAAAGCCTTGAGACTGGTAAATATGGAAGGTAATTATCAGGGGAAGGAATATTTGTATAACCATCAGTTCACTACAATAAGGAATTTATCAGATAATGACTTCAATTTTAGTAATACTGTTAAAATGTTAGCAATTTGAAAATCTTGATGAAATAAGCTTTTTCAAATATTGTAGAGCCTGACAGCAGTGTACAATTACCAGTTAGGAGAAAGGACAAAACAAAGAGTATCCAGTTAAATATATTAAGGAAGATCACAGGATCATAGAATAGTTTGGGTTGGAAGGCACATTTAAAGACCATCTAGTCCAACTCCCCTGCAATGATCAGGAGCATCTTCAACTAGATCAGGTTTCTCAAAACCTTATCCAATCTGATCTTGAATGTTTCCAAGGATGAGGAATTCTCTCTTGGAAACCTGCTTCAGTGTTTCACCACCCTCATTGTAAAAATTATCTTCATTATATATAATCTCAACTGACATTCCTTCCATTTAAAACTATGACCCCATATGCCATCACAAGAGGCCCTGCTAAAATATTTATCTTTCCAATACTCCCCCCTAAGGTGTTGGAAGGTGCGGTGAGGTCTTCTCAAAGCCTTCTCTTCTCCAGGCTGAACAACCCCAGCTTGCTCAGCCTGTCTTCACAGGAGAAGTGTTCCAGCCCTCTGATAAATTTTGTGGACTCCTCTGAACCCACTGCAACAGGTTCATGTCTTTGCTGTGCCGACAGCTCCACGATAGATGCTTTTACTAGCACGATCAGATTTTGTTGATATATGCTTAGTAGATTGCCATTTGTTATGTTTCCTTGTGAGAATGTGATAGCACTGCCTTCCCCATTTGAGTTATTCATTTTGTGGCTTTCAAATGAGCAGTGTCAGGCGTGCTCACTTCTTTGCATTAGCTGAGTTGTGAGTTTTCAGAAGGATTAATATATACTCCTTCAGCTTTCATTCCTTTGTGCTGTCCCAAGACTCATAAAGCAAGAGGGATTGATAGGTTCAGCATTTTACTCATGTAACATGGAGAAATCATTTAGAAAAGTGATTTATGGTGTTGGAGTGATACGGTTCATAAAGGATAATGCCTTTCTACTTAGAATTCACATTCTATTACATAGGAAAGGCTTTGGCATTTGAAAGAAAAGTCAGCGGTGGTATCATCAATTTATAACAGGCTATTTGAATGTGAAATAGAGAGAAACACCCCATCAAACATTTTATTCCTGGGAATGTTAGCTTCCCTGATAGTTAATTAGTCATGGAGGGTGCCATTTGACAATTAGCCATAGATTTGTGGTTGTGATTAAGAATGGTTGGAAAAGAAAATGAGAGAGACAGTAACCTATACAGCATTTCTGTATGTGTAGAAGAAGTAATTTATTCAAGGACAAGCCTTTAATTCTTCTGTCTTTGACATGTTAAGATGACACAAAATGGGAAGGTTGAGACAGGCTTACCTAGCTTATTCCCACTTCAATGTTCAGCAGTAATAATGAGATTAGAATATATTTTCTTGTTATCAGCTGACCTGATACTTTTCAATTCACAGTAGAATGAGAGTTGTTATGGTGGTCCCCAGACATTTGAGCCTATTCCCATTCCCCTTTCATCTTCCACATTTTTTATTACTAGTTCTGATTAAAATCACAGCTCAGTTCTTTGCTCTCAGTTTAAAACCAAATTCTAACCATCAGCTTGGCTCTTTGTTGATTTTGGGAGCTACTCTGCCTGTGGCCACTGCTCCTTGCCTAGTGATCCCAGGAAGCAAGCAAGAACCTGCTGCTGCAGCAATAACACAACTAGTGCTCTCTGGGGAATTTTTTTTTTTTTTAAAGTACACAGACAAAACTGAAAAAACATAGTTTTGGTATTGCACTGGCATGGGCTGTGGAAGGAACAGAAGTATCATCAGGCAGGAAGTTGGTTGAAATGACAGCAAAGAGGGATTTGTTGATTTTTTAAATGAAATATGTCAGTTCATACTCTGTGCATAGAAGCAGAATAACAGGCTTAGGGGACACACCTAAATGATTGTAAAGGGTAATTGGGACCAGTCCGTGCATTAAGTGACTGAACAAGACAACGCCTCTTTTGCTAAGTACAAGGAAAAATTAGAATAAATCTTCCTTTATATCAAAGAGAAGATTAACCCTGTCTTTTTTGTCCTTCTTCCCTTTATTTTTAACTTCTCTGAATGCTGGCAGAGTGAGGTATGGGACTGTTCTAATTATTGATTGGCATCATATGGAAAAGGTTTGTCAAAGACACAGCATAAACTTCTGTGTATTCTTAAATTGTCCCTATAAATTTTAGGGGAAAACGTGACCATATGCAATTATCAAAATCTGTGAGAAACAAACAGAAAGAAAGTTAAGAACTTTGGCACAGTCTTTTAAGGAAGGGTATGAAGTTAGAACAGCAGCTTTTTGGCTTGATGAGGTTCAGATCAGGAAAGGGGCACAGAAGGTTTTGGTAACTTATATTTGCTCAGCAGAATTTATTCTTGCTTAAGAAATGTCTTCTTACTGTTTGGATGACTTTTCCCAGATGTTTTCACAAGTGGGCCTTTAGCTAACCTTAAATTTATGTGGTTTTCTCTCTTCCTCTGAAGTCCTTAATAAAAACATCAAATTAAATAGGACCTTAATAATGACCCTGTTGGTAGCCTGCAGTGATTGTGTACATAAAATCTTCAAATCTAGACTGCTCCATAATTACCCATTCTAATTCATAACTGCATTCATCAGAGACTGTGCCTAGTGTTTCTTGGGGGCCTTATACAGGGAATTCACAGGGAATATGGAAAGTTAAGAAAACTCCAAAACTAGAAGAAAAGTAGTAACTATGAATTATTTTAGTTTTGTTTGTTGCTGCTACATTTTTTCTAAGCAAAGAAGATAAATTCCAAGAAAGAAGAGTGTTTCAGTTCCATCTCTTTTCAATATTGCATCCATGGCTGCATTTTTTGTTCTTTCTTCCCTTTACTTCTCTAACCTGTCCCTTCAACCAGTGGTAAGTGCTGTCGTAAACCTGTCTCCTGTTATTGGTAACATCAGAAGAACAGAAAATGTCTTTATATGGCAGGAGTCTTGTAGTTAATAGCAAACCACTTTATCTTTTTTTATTAAAAACATATATTTTTTAATGATTTAGCTTTGTATTAGTAACTGCAGTGGCATTCAGTATTCTGCAAAAGTACTTATTTCTTTCAGCTACTTTCAGAGTTGCCTCAAACCTGTGGTGTCCAGATCTTGGGGTCACTTGGGCCTTGTCTGTGCTACCAGGAACATGATGTACCACACCTGTGAGTTTCCTTGGAATTAATCAGAGCTGTGAAATTATCTAAATGTGTAAGAATTTGCAGCATTGAGATCAAATTTACAATTTTCTTTTGGATGAAAATGTTGCTCAGTTTGGATCCCTGGGATGAAAGGGTCAGAGGAGATGAAGGCTCTGGGAGATGAAGGCAGTGCTCTGCCACTCTTGTGCCTGTGAGCTTGAAAACCAAATCTCCTTTGAGAACCAATTGTAATTAACACTCAGTTTTCTGGGTAATAGAGGATTTTGGTGCCCAAGAGAAAAGCCCGGATAATACAAATGTATGTAAATGAAGTCTGGAAATATGGGATCTGTGCAAAGCCCATGCATCCCACTGCCATGTACATAAAATCTTACTGTTTTCAGTCCTGAGATGATTTGTGTTAAATTTAACCTGAATCACTGAGAATGTCTATTGCCAGAGATAAAAACATGGGTAGGTTTCCACTGCAGCAAGGTGGATTTGAGAGACATTCTATGATTTTTCAAACATTTGATATGATGGCATTACTGGATGCCAGTAAAAATCCTGTAAGCATCCAGAGTCCTGAAATCCCATTTGGAAGAAGAAGAGGACATATCTCAGGAAACCAAATACGTAGTAGTAGCCTTGTGTCTTCTGAATTAAAGAGAAAATAATGAAATTTCATTGTAAGCATTACCTCATATTGGAAAGCAGGATCTTGTCTGGAAAGTTTAAGGAAGTTAAACCACTTGAAAGCTCCAGTCCCATACTTTAGGGCACTTTCTGAGTCTTAAATTTATGAGCAAAATGTCCATGCGTGAAAATTAACAACAAAGTGCTCAGCAGAATTCAAATGAAACCTCCTAATCTTCCATTCAAAAAATGATGCTGAACAGGGCGATACTTTCAGGTGTCCTCCAAGCAAAGAATTAATTTCCAAGTGCCTTCTTTTTGATCCCATTGTGTTATGGATTACTGAGCCTAAATCTTGAATTACAAAATAAATCACCCATTAATTACTTCTGTGAAGCATGTTACCCACAGCTCTTGTTAAATCATGGAGCCTTAAGACAATACATACTTATGCATCTGGTGAGAAGGCCTAGGGATAATAGTTTTCAGTAATAGCCATTTTTCTGAATTCATGAGCAATTGGTAGAAAAACCTGGAGTTTATTTTTTAATTTAAAATATTTTTAAGGTAAAAACACAACTAGCTTTTTTGTGTGTATTTAGCTAAAGGTTATTTTACTAAAAACTTATTTTTATCCTCTGTTTTATTTCCTCTCCTGCAATTATTCTTTGGAAACTTTATTTATAGAAGGAAATATACAGTTCAGAAAATGATTTGTCTAACACCAGTTAGTGGAGTTTCACAATGGTGCCCCAGATGGATATTGCCATGCTAGTCCTTTTATATTGCATGATGGAGACCTCAAATTCAACCTACCCCTTTAAACTTAAATTTTACTCTTATAACTAAATATTTTAAAGATTAGCCTCTCTGAAAAATTAGCTGTTATATTTTTCAGCATATGTCTTAATATAATCTTTGCTGACATAAATTTACATAAAGGATGCTACCTCAGCAGAGGGGCAGAAAACAGATGGTACAAGAGTTCTGGCTATATTTTCAAGAATTTTGAATCTGGCATGTAGTTTTATCTGAAAAACAGTGTGGCAGAGGGGAAGAAATTCAGAACATAAAAATATTTTATGTCATTCTTCTCCAAATGAAATTTTTCACTGATTTATTTTAAAACTTATTTTGGTACTATTTTGAATATAGGATGAATAGCACATTCAATGAAATGTTTAGGGAAGAATTATTTTTTCCATCATGCTGAAGTAACGAGGATGAACAGGCACTTTGGGCAGATGTAAAATGAAATGGAGTCATCAATAATATTCATTATTGATGAATAATGATTACTCTCGCTCTACAAGTAATTGGTCTTTTCAGAAAGGTTCTGGCTAAGTTGTTTGGTAATCAAGAGCAGAATTCAGAGACAGTGGTAACTTCCTTTGCTACCTCTTCTTCTAATTTTTTGGATGACCCCTCCAGAATTATTGAGTTTTGTTTAGAAGGTTGCTAACACAGAAGAATTATAGCTGACGTAGCTATGTCTCTCATATTTTGCTGTATCATGGATCTTTATAAGTACTTCATTGCTATATGCAATTAACAGAATCTACCTTGGATATAATGGTCTTCATATTAGTTGGTGTATCTACTACTTTAGTGTTGTAGAGCTTACAAAATTGTTATCATAGATAACCTATCTCTCTCTCTTTTAATATCCATATATATACAGAGTATGTTGTCTGTGGTTCTTCACATATTATTTTGAATACTTGATATTTAGAACACATCCTACCTTAAGTCAGCAATTGGTTCTCTATTTTTCAGGTGCAAAAGAAAGTTTTAGAATCTTCTAGGATTCACGGGCTCATTTAGCTACACAGTTCACTGCTACACCTATTCTCATATTTATAATGCAATAAAGTCAGTCATTGTCACTGAAAATGCAGTGATAGAGTAGTAATGGATCACTAATTCTGTAGCTTTCATGTCATTAAATTATGTGTAACTAAGCAGTGCAGATAGTTAGGAGTGGAGTAGAACCTGGCACATATTCAGGAAAATGCATTTCCTTTTTCAAAGTGAAATGTTGGATGGCTTCACTCGTATTAATGCTGAGAGGACACGCCTAGCTGATGGGAGCACTGCAAGCTCTGCGCCATCAGGGGAAGAGCTGGGGTGTGGAGGAAGTTGGTTTGGAGATTTGTCAATGCCTTGATATAAATACCCTATGAAATAATTGTCACAGTACTTGACTAAGAAACAATGGTAACACTTTACATTTTCCACCAAATATCTCAAACCCCTTGCAAATACCACTAGACTCAAGTGTTCAGTAATAAGAATAAATAGCATTTAATAAAAGTAGAACATGCAGTGAAAGATGTATGCAGTAATCCTATTTTCTATTATTAAGTCACTTTCTGGATTTCTCACCAAAGTTGTGATAGTGTTTTTGCATAGATTTTAATCAAGTAAATGGCTCAAGAGAGCCCTGGTTAATATTATATAGGAAATCTACTGCAAAACTGGGAATAGAACCCAGATCAGAGGTGACCACACTTTTGACTATCAGGGAGATAAGAGCATGCAGAAAGCTTCACTGCTTCAGCTGTGGCTAGTTTTGTAGATTGAATAGTGTGGCATCATATGAATTATTATCTTGGGTCTCGTCATTCTCAGATGATTTGTTCTCTCACACAGCTGGGGAATTGGACTGTCCAGCAGCTCCTGCCCTGGGACAGCCTGCACCAATGCAATCATATGCTCTCACCAATCACGGGCAGGGGAAGAGTCATCATTGCCCTTTTTTCATTTTAACATGTCATTCTGGTCTCAGAGGGATCGATGGGACAAAGTCCATCTGACAGCTGCTTATTGGTCATGTCCTTTGGGGGTCACTTTTGAGGCTGATTCTGTGAAATATGGTCTTAATGAACTGGATGATGAGGCAGGTAAGGTATTTGCTGCTGTACTCTCAGCAGATGACAGTGGGCAGGGCTGCTCTTCAGAAGGATCTTTGGGCACTGAAAAAATGCAGGTACTGCGAGAAGTCAGATGTGACCAGGTACAGTCCTGCATGTGAGATGGAATAATCCTGTGCACTGATACAGTTTGCAGATGACCAGCTGGAATCCAGCTTTGGAGGAAAGGACCTGGGAATCATGGTGAACAACAAACTGACCATCAGCCAGCAGTGTCTTTGTACTAAAGAAGGCTGGTAGCACCCTGGGCTGTATTCGCATGACTGTACCCAGCAAACAAAGAGAAGTCTCTTCTCCCCTGGAGAGTGCTTGTGACATCAATTCTGAAGTATTGCATCCCATTTTGGACTCACCAGTGAGATGCTCAAAGGTCTGGAGCACAAGGTGTATGAGGAAAAGCTGAGAGGATTTGGCTTGAACAAATCCAGTTTTGAGTTGAAAGCTCTGAGAAGCAAACACTGAGATACAATACTGTTATTGCTGTCCAGAGCTGCCCAGTGGGTGACTGTACAGAAGATGGAGTGAGACTCCTCTTGGAGACACACAATTTTGAGATGAGAGACGTGAGTTGATAGGTGATAATTTTCTTCTAGATGTGATGATTGTCAGATACCATTCTATGTAATAAATAGAGATATTTATTTTTAATCTTGAGGGTGGTCAGACACCAGAACAAGTTGCCCAAAGCACCTATGGAAGTTCCATTATTTCAGAGATTGAATCAGCTAGACAAGAATATAAGTGACCTACTTGAAGCAGACCTTTTCAGAGCAAGAAGTTGAACTAGATGACTTCGAGAGGTCCCTTCCAGCCTGAATGGTTCTGTGAAGCTTTTTAGGTTTGTGTAGTCAGAGGTCATGAACACCACTGTACCATTACAAGCTTTGACACAGTATCTTAGAAGATGCTTATCCCATAAGTTATTGGTTTGGACCTTAAAAATGAGAGTTATATGGCAACTAAGCAATTATGACCTCAGACTACAGCTCTATTTTCTGTAAGGCTGTCAGACCTTCTGAGGTTATTTTAAATTGCAGTCCACTGAAAAAAAAAATTGAAAAAACAAATTATTGATTATACTGTAGAACTGACTGATGGCAGATGACACCAATCCCATTTACTTTCCTCGCTCCCTGATGTCATTTGGGCTATATCAGTTTTCATTACAGGAGTTCCTATTTTTACAGTTATGATGACTTTCCTGCAAGGCTTCTCATGCTCGTTTGATTCTGTCCTCTTGAACTGATGAAATGACCTCAGTGCCCTAAAGCACATCATTCTTCTGTTCACATCAGTGGATTTTCTTCCTGTCTCCACCCATTCATGGTTTTGTGGGTGTCTTCTATAAATGACTGGCTTTGTGGTTCTCACTCCAGGATGCTGCAGCTTCCCTACTTCATTTGTCATTTACGTTCAAGATATATAAAGCAGGCTACACTTCAAATCTTACAGTTTAGCACTTGTACCTGCCACTTCCTAGTTCTCTGATTGTGAATCACATATATTGAAAATAAATCATTGCACATTTGGGTTTCTTCATTGTTTCAAAAATGTTTGATCTGTGTTATCACAGCAGACACAGCTCTGCCTTTACGAGACAGGAAGCAAGAAATATTAAACAAATGAGAGGGACAAAAGTAGCAGCTCCACTGAGGCAGTAGTGCACTTTGCAGCAGAAACTACAAGATAGACTAGCAGGCTTAGTATATTCATCAAATAGATGATAGGTTTATGCCCAAGTCCCCAGTGCATGAGAGATGTGTCTGTAAGAGCTGGCACAATACATTCACGTGTATCTAAGTCCAAACAGAACACTCACCTGTGAAAACATGTTCCAACTGCACTCATGCCACAGAGAATGAGAGGCTGAAAGCAACCAGTCAGAAAGTAAAGTCGACTGAATGTTTTGCAGTTTATTTCTGACTTCCCTGTAGCTGGCAAAATTAAAATTCTTCTTGAGCTATATTTAATTTTGTCACAGTAAAATAAAACCAGGCTGAGGTTTCGTTAGGTGCTCTTGGACTACAGCTGTAGGTTTGTCTAGGCTGGGAAAAGAATGTTCTGCACTGTGGTTGGTAAATGGAGCATTGATGTGTAACAACATGGTAGCTTGGGGGTAGATAACCTTAGGACTGGCTAGAAGAAAATATCTTTAAAGCTAGAGTCATGCTTAGCGTGGTGACACTTTTTAAGTACAACCTGTATTTTCACACAATAAGCACTAAACGAAAGTAGAAAGCCTGCAAATCTGTTCAATGTGGAAATACAGCACCAGGACTGTGTATAGGATTAGGAGAAGGGTGTGTCCTTTCTTTGTTCTATTATGCAAACCAGACAATACATTCCGTAATTCAATCTAATCAGACTTTCACAATCAGGTGCTGGCATAGAACTATAGCAAATATTTCCTGAATCCTTAGCCAGCCACATTTACAGCAATTGGGAAAAAATATGACACGGTAACCCCTTCATTGCCTGTGTCCATCACATAAGAAGCAGCGGTCTCATGGTCTCACTTGGATCTGATAGGCCATAGCTACATACCATGGCAGAAGAGAAATCGCTGCTTATAATTTTACTTCTGCCAAGGTTTCTCCACAGCCTTCCAGGAGCAAGTCTGTTCCCACACTGCAGCCTGGTGAGATCCACCCTAGGTCACCATCAGAGCCTTTTGAATGCTCCTTTTTAGGGTTCGTTGATAATGGATCTTCCTCGGGGAGCCATTAGGATGTTTATTAGGCATTTGCAGGTACCTGATCTGTCTTATTATCAGCTGCAAATCAGTTTTCTAAATTACAAGCAAATCAAGGCTTTTAGCAAATATATTCAAAAATTAACTGAAGATTCATGTGAGTTTTCTGCAACTGCTAGAAATATCATCCAATAATGTAATATCACAGCTTTGCAGAACAGGCTGTCAAAATGCCACGGCATGGGCAGAGACAAATTAATTAATAAATGAACAAAAACACTTGCATTGTAGGGAGTTCTATTAATGTTAAAAATACTCTCAAAATGTAACTGTGAAATGTAACAGCATTGATTGATTCACTTTTTAAGTGACTAAAGACAACACTCAGGAACACAAAGAAAATTCATGTGTCAGTGAATGACAGATATTACAGTATCTGTGCAAGGAATGATCAGAACAGCAAAATGGTCCCTGTGCCACAACCTTTAAACAGTAGAGGTCAAAAATTTTCATGACTGTTACATGAAAAAATAAATTTCAGAAATTAAGTTCTGGATGCAGCTATGTATGCATGCCATCTTAAAATGGATTCTGCTTCCCAGGAAGGCCTTTACTACCCTCAAATCACTCAGAGATGTAAATTTACTACCATTCCCTAGTACTGCTTTTCTATTCCTGAGAGATTACCAGTCCCAGCTGCTTCCCTCAACACTTCTTTGATGACTGGAGCCAGTTAAAAGGGGAAAACAATATTCATGACCCTCTGCAAGTAAAAAGATCTCAGGTTTCTGACATTAAATCTGAAATTCTTGCAAGAAAGTGTGTGTGGGTGTGCAGCCTGGAGATTAAATGAAATAATTCTTGCCAGCTTCTGTTGAGCAAATTAGAGTAATAAATACATTTAATTAAATGAATATGTTCAAGGATATTAACTACTTGCAGAAACTGTATTGAAAAAAGCAAGTTAAATTCATTATTGGAAGTGTTTCTATATTCTCTTGTTACTCTCTGTGAAAAGCTAGCAACAATAAGGAGCAAAAAAAAGACTTAAGATGGTACTTCCAGTCTTTCACTGCTGGGAAAAATTCTCCATTAACTTCAAGAGCATTTAATTGGAGAGCAATTTATGCCTTTTTTTATCCTCAGCTGCAATTTTTCTTAATTTTCAGTTTCAACGTGTCCCTTTCTGGGTGAACATCTCTTCTGTTTTCACCAGTTTAGCCATGGTACTAAAGCTGTGGGAGCCCCTGCTGCTTAGATCAGCCTGAACTGGTGGTTGAGGACATTGTTTCACACTTGAGAACACTCTTTATATAACTGTGCCTGCTGCCTCTGGCAGGGTACAGCCACAGGGAATAAAACTGTTCACATATTGCAAGTGGTTTTTATGCTCTTAAATCTCCAGATGTGATGGTCTAATAAGATACCTGAATTCGGGGTGGATTTAGCAAGTTGGAGGAGGATGAAAGTTGCATTGGAATGGGTGTAATTTAGGTGTAGTATCCTGAAGCTGTCAGACAGTCAAGGCAAGAGTTCTTTGATTCAAAAATCAAAGAGCACTCCTTACAAGACCATCGTGTGTGAACAGCAGTTCAAGCGAAAGAGGCTACCTTCTAGGTAAGATGTACTCATCTTGTTGTGGAATCCTGTGTTTTTTTGCAGGGTCTGGCAGCTATTACTGGTATAAGTTTTCCCACTGTTTCATTTTCTCTTCATTTCTGTTAGGGTCTTTAGGTTTCACACATGTGATCTTTCCCTCTTTAATTCTTTTTCATCCTTTATTTTGAAAATCTAAAATGCTCCCTAATTGTTTAATTAGGTTCACATTAATAATTTCAATTGCAAACTTCTCACAATATGTCTTATTTTTTTTTTTCTGGCAGACAGTCAAGGATTGTGCTCCCCAGTAATTAAGACTAACTACCAAACCTGGTTCTAATCAGAAGGATCTAAAAGTACTTCTGAGACTGGGGCTACACAGACATATTGACTCCTTTTTTTATGAGAATGAATTAAGTTTCAGAATCTGGAGGAGTTTGCAGTGCACAGGCATGACTGGGGAAATGTGTATGAACCTAAATGTGGCCACCTATACCACACTGCTCACAACTGAGGTCCCAGTCAAGATTGTCTTGGGCTGGTTTCGTTGTCTGGAGTTTTTCAGGGGTGGGGTGGATACATTTCTGTTTGGTTGGCTGTTTTTTTTTGGTTTTGGTGGTTTTGGGTTTTTTCAGTAAAAGTTTCTCTTTCAGGTTAACTGAGTTAGTTTTCTCAAGGCATCTTTCTTTTATTTTTCTTTAAGGCGGCTATGGGTGACTCATGTGAGCTGGATCAGGATGACCCTATGGTTTGTAAGTATTTTCGGTGATCCGACTGCACCTGTGGCAGAGCTCCTTGGTGGAGATCCAGCAGATAATTTCTGGCTAGATTTTAGTTTAAAAAGCAGAATTAAATTAATGAGTCTTGCTGCTTTCAGCCTGCTTTAGAGATAAAAGGGTTTAACAAATTGGATGAAGTCCATAAAACTTTTTGCTTAACATGGCCAGAACTGTATGTGTTACTAACCAGGTAAGGACAATTATCCTTATTGCTGTGTCACTTGTATATCACTCTTATACATATATCCAGCCCTAGAAGAAATAACCAGATAAATATGGATATATAGATGTCCATCCTGGAAACAAAATGATATAACTTACTATTTAATTTAATGCAATATACAATAAATTGTTCACATGTAGAATAAAAGAGTTCTGGTTTATTTTACTTTTAATTGAATTACAGAAATAATATCACTTATGCTTTTATTTTATCCTACAAACTTAAAAATTCAAAGAATGATTATTCAATAAATGGAAACGTACCTGTTTGAGATTGAACTGAGATATAAGGGGGATGAACTGGGCGGTTAAGGCAAGCAGCCCAAAGAGATGGTGCATTGTATCCTTCCTTAGCAGGTTTGTGTACATATTGAGAAACAGAAATGTGATAAAGGGATCTGTTTGGAAACCCACTTTTTTATGACATGCAGCAAAAGAAGTGGTGATTACAGTCAGGCCTACTATATATGGAGAGTTTGTGTTGTCTTTTAGTTTTGCAACTGTCCCCTTCAGCTTCTCAAGAGTGCTACAGAAGTTATGATGCTATGCTTAGTTTTGAAGCACACAGTGTACATATATTCTGTATCCTCCCACATATAAGAAATACGAGATTTCATTGCTACTTCCCATCCAGCTCACTGCCACCAAAATTTTGTGACTTTGTTTTGAGCAGACTGAAATGATGACTGAGTTGTGAACAGCAACTTCCCAACCACTGCTGGTCTCTCTGGGTTCGGTTCAATCAGTTAAACGGACTTTAAAGAAGAAAACCTGTCTGATACAAATCTGTGTGAATATGACATGCACATAAGAACATGATACAAACACCATTATGTAATGGTAGCTTTAGAAACAGAATATTTTAGATATAGCTTTAGAGCCCTAAGTTCTCTTTCCATTGGAAGTCACAAACCTACAGAACACTAGTCCAATCTAACTTGAATGCCTTTCATTCTTAAAAGCAACTGTCAAGTAACTCCCAACAGGGACTTCAGTTCCACAAGACTTATGGAACTGGACTCTTTCTTCATACAATGAATTGGCCAGATATTCTTGTAAGTGTGTGACTGTACCCCTCAGGATCTGACCTATAGACTATAAATGTCACATCCAAACTTTATTGCAGCAGGGAAGAGAAATGACTTCAGTATTTTAAAAGGTTTCTTAGTGAATTTTATCTGCTGCTAGCAAAGCATGACAAAAATGGCCAGAATGGCCAAACTAGTCTGCTTCCACACACCCAGATAGTTCAGATCATATTCATGTAACCCTCAAGCTAATTATTAGTAAATCCTACCTATCTCTCTCTCCTTTCCCCAAGAAAGCATTGCTCCCATTTCCACCGGTGGTGTGCCAGGTGGAACAGGGTAGATGACAAAGTGATAAATCCTAAACCACTGTGGTGCTCTTTACCTTTCTCTGAAGGGGCTTGTATACTATCTGAATTTTGGCCATCTGGTGGTCTTGCATAGATTTGAAGCAGCTTTGTCTTGTTAATTATCCCATTTTTACTTCTGTCTCTGCTCCAGCACCAGGCCAGAGAGCTAATCCACAGCTCAGCTGTGAGCCCTGCTTTCACAGTAGCAAGTGGTGCTCATTCAATTTCAATGGACAAGCTTCCATGTTTGCTAGGTGAAAGCACTAGTTTACAGTTAGAACTTTATTTTTCTCTCCTCTTTTTAAGAAGCCATGTAAATTGGCCAAATCATGAGGACTTGCTAGTTCCAGCGTCAAGTCAGTGAGTCCAAAGACTATAAACTCCAAGTGAAAACAGCATTGTCGTAGCAAAGATAAGTGACTCTAATACTTTAAGAAAAATAGGACATAAATTAGTTCTTTTTTTGAATGCCAAGAAAAAGCTCTTAATTGTAAAACTACGAAAAAAATTTTGGCCTCTTTCACAAGAAATTGTGTTTTGAAATATTTATCTTTTTCTGAACCCCACACTAAAATACAAGCTATAAAACCACACTGGTGATTAGACAATGATTATTTAGGTATTTGATAATCATTTTACAGTTTGATTCTTGTGGATGTGTTTTTATGTTAACAGTAAATATCTTAACTTTGTCTCCTTAAGTTACATCAGTTTAGTTTTTGACCTAATTTTAGTATTAAAGAGCTTCTGAAACTAAAATTGCCGGGAGAAAAAAAAGCTCTATTTTCATTTCTGCCCCCAAACTCTTTCTGCATTTTTCTCCCTCCTCTGTACATCCTACTCACCAAGAGCCTAGAACTAATAAAAGACCGTTTTTTTTTTTCCAGTTGACTACATAAATGTAAATGTGAATTTATGAGAAACAGTGCTAAATGCATTACAGTATAGCAGCACTTAAGAAACTTCTGGGCCGTTATTTACATACCATCCTTTTCTCCTAAACGTAAATGCATAGAATTTTTCAGTATTTTTTTTATTCAGAATTTCGCTGACCAAATTTTACCAAACGTGTCTGGCCTGTTGTGTTTTGGGATGAAATTCTGATCTGAACCTGAAGTTTTGACACCGAAAATCAGATGAGGACGCCGGTATCAGGGAGAACTGTTTTGTCGGTTTGCCATCAGCACCCCCTCGCGGTGAAATGTATTATTGGCTTATCAGAAGTTATTTGATCGATTTGCTCACACGGATCAGAAGATGAAGATTCTGGTAATGTCTTATAACATCTACAGTGTGTGTGAATAAAAATTACAGATCCTTCCTGCTAAATTTTAAAAATTAATTTTACCATGAAAAAGACGAGGGGGGGAACACCCCCCCCCCCCTCCATTTTTTGAATCAAGAGTGCTTGTAGCAAAATCAAAATACAAAGATGGGAAGTTTAAAAGTTTTTCATTGTCAGACATGAAGCCCTTATTATTTTTTCTTCCTGACATTGAAGGTGAGAATTACATACTAAAAATGGGGTTAAACTGAAAATCAGTGTTGAACATAATCTTTTTCAAGGGGTTAAACTGAAAATCAGTGTTGAACATAATCTTTTTCAAAAGTATGTTGAGATTGTGTTGCTGTCCATTTATATTTTGCTTCATGTAAATTTTAGAATAATTAACATTATGTCTAAAACAATTGATAATTAAATTTTGTTAGGCAACACATAAAAGCACTTAAAACTCAGACTTGTTTGATTCAAGAGGTTGAATTTTCGTTTTTCACTGATATTCAGGCTTCTCTGCTGAACTTAGCTACTTTCAATCAGAATAGATTTGTATATTGAAAGCAGACAGTACATGATTAAAGCTGCAATGTAATTTAGGCAGTCAAAAATCATAACCAGTTAGTACGAATTTCTGTTTTTTCACTCTGACAAAGTGAAGATGTCAAAAGCAAGATAATTCTATTAATTAGGGGAAATGAAAATGGAGCTACAACACTTAAGTTTCTACTGCTACTGTGTATATCATGTTATGATTTGAAAGGGTACATACAACCAACCATTTCTCTTTTTATCTCCACTAAAAGACCTGTGGTTGTGTGTATCAGCTTTGGTGGCCACCAGGGTACCTGTGTTCCCTGACACATTCAATTTTCATGTATGTGATGGTTTTGTAGACTTCCCACTGAGAATTAGGGACATATATGGGTAAAAATTACTAATTTCAGTGTCCTGTGAAGTCTCATATCTGACATATGATAAATCTCAAAAGAGTAGTGAAATGTCAGCAAGGGTGTACCCTGCAGTCTCGTTATAGTCTCAAAGTCCTTCATTTTTCACCTCATTCCATGTGTTTTCCTTCTCTACTCATTATAAGAAAACTGTTTCAAACATTACTGAAGTGACGGACAGAGTTGAAATGCTGTGTATAAGAGGTTCCAGACTAGTATAGAAGAGTCTGAATTTGCAAATGTTATGTTTCTGGTTCTGTGTTTGGGATTCTGAAGAGCTCCTGTTTCTTTCCTTTTGCAGGCATCTCTTCTGGGAACAAAATCTTCAAATTTTGTCAGCTTCAGTACAGTGTGGCACACTTAAACATTTCCTGACAATTTGGAGTCGAGCAAATGCCAATCCCTTCTACTAACATCTATTTCTGGGTTAAGATGGACTGACAACCTTATTTAATGCCGTCATCATTTATTTGAGAATCTTTAAAAGATGTTTTTATTTCCCTTTTTATTAGTAGCAAATCAAAACCTACCAGCCCTAAAGTAGTCAAGAAGGCATTTCAGAGCATATATAACCAGTGTCAAAATTGAGGCAGATGTCACTAAAGAGTTAATGAAGAGGAGGAATAACATGGGGAGGAGGAATTTGTATTACAACTTTTGACAAGTATCTCACCTGTTGATCGATTAATACTGCACAAGCTACCTTTAAGACACCAAAAGACTGGTTACATCTCATTTTGCACAGCACAAGGCAGACTCAGTTTGTCATGTTTAGCATTCAGTCCCTTTCTGCTCACCCAGCACTTCCAATCACTGTATTAGTAATGTTAGATGCTATATCCCTAACCTCTCTTAGTTTAGTCTGATTTTGTGGTCCATAGTCAGTCTATCCCCTTGTGTGTGATGACATAATTTCCTTTCCATGTCTTCCTGTCTTTCATAAATTTAATGCTCACTGGGTGAAGAAGTATTTTACTTCTTTTCAGTAAGCTTCCTACCAGTGTTTCAACAAGCAAAACCTAGTTCTCTAATAGCAGGACTTTGTGAATAGCAGTTTTATTTTCAGCTCTTCCATCACCTTCATGACTCCTCATGGCCTCTTTAGCCCCATACTGAAGACTCACAGCATTTCACATCTCTTCTCATACGGCAGCTCCCTAGCCCCCTGATTGTCTAGTTGCCCTTCTCTGCACATCCTCTAGTTCCATCTCCTTCCTCAGATGCAGAAACCAGAACCAGGCATAGCAGTCCCAATCTGGGCATGGCCAAAATTTTTTAAAATACCACAGTGATGTCCTGCTCTGAACACCTTTCTGTTGATGTCCAATATTTTACTGACTTTTTTAGGCTATTGCTGTACAATGTTTTCAGAGAACTGCCATGGACAGAGAACTGGTGAATCTAAAATCCTCCCAAATTATGACTGAGTTTTTATGAATGCAGCACTGTGTATGCAAGATTTAGGGTAGTTTTTTCTTATTGCACCTTTTTGTGTTAACTCATCTGCCACCTTTTTACCCACTTAAAAAGTTTGTCAAGAATTTTTGGCATTCTCGGCCAATGACTTGGCTTTGGGCCACCTTGAAGAGTGGAATTGCCTTCAGGCTTGCAGGTTTCACAGTACAGTGGTTTCTTCAGATCATTGATAAAGAAGCTGAATGAAGCTGTAACCAGCATAATTCCCTGGGGAATGTGACAGCTGACTCCTCTTGATCCTGAAAAGTGTTCATTAAGCCTTGTGTTTTGATTCATATGAAGCTGTGAAATATTTTTTCCTCATCCAGTCCTGTGGCAGCTGTTTTATTTAATAAGAGTAAATTAAAACAGAAATTTAAAAAAATCCCTTAGAAGGAGTCTGCTTGATTTCTTTTATCCACATATCTACTTGACACACTCAGAGAACTCCAGAAGGCCAAGAAGCCAGTGTTTCCCTGCAGTAAGTCCATGCTGGTTTCACTGTTCCGCTTGGAACACCAACTGGCCCTATTGCAGTGGTTTCACCTTGGCTGGGTTCCAGGTGCCTTCTAAGCTGCTCTGTCATTCCTCTTCCCAGAGGGACAGGGGAGAGAATGAGATGGAAAACAATCAGTGCATTGAAATAAGGCAGTTTATTAAAGCAAAAGAAAGAAACAAGCAAAAGTTTGTGCACGCATAAGCGAGGGGAAAAGGTTATCTCTACTTCCCACCAGTGAGTGACGTTTGAACACTTCCCGGGAAGCAGGGCCTCAGCACACATAGTGGTTGCTCTGGAAGGCAAACATTGAAGAATAACAAATGCACCCCCATTCCTCCTCCCTCTCTCAGCTTTTATATCTGAGCTGACATCACATGGCATGGAATGGAATGTCCCTTTGGTTAATTTGGTCAGCTGGCCTGGTGTGTGTTCTCCCAGGATTTTGCCCACCCCCAGCCCCTTGATGGGAGGATGGAATGTCAGAGGAACAGCTCTGCTCAGCAGTAGCCAAAACAGTGGTGTGCTACCAACACCCTTCCAGCTACCAGTGCAAAGCACAACACTGTGAGGGCTGCTAAGGGAGACATTAACTCTACCTCAGTCAGATCCAACACAACTCTGTTCTGCTTTCCTCCTGCAGTTTTTTGTTTGGGATGGGTGCTCTGATATGTTGAACTCACACGGGTCTTCAGTGTCTTTGATGAGCTACCCATTGACGTGTCTCAGCTGGCCTAATGTGTACATCCTAATGCTGCTAACTTTTGCTGTTTTCCATTGTTTTATTCATTCCCACACAGTTTTGTGGCTTCCGTTCAGGAGTAGTTATAGATACAGCCTGTAGGCCACTTTTCCACTCCATCCCACTCTAAGACTACCTGCACAGCTCTGGCTTCTGCAAAGTGGCTGGCCACTTCTCTTCCACTCAGTTTGGTTATGCAGTGATGGAGGGGCCTCTGCAGTGCTGCTTTCCACAGCCTCTGTTGCCTTTGAGTCTGCAGGAAATCAGTGTCTGTGCAGTGGGTGCACTGTTGGTTATTATATGAGTCTGTCATGGAGTGGTGTTTTGGTGGCTGTGTTTTGTCTGGGGATTTGTTCCATAGTCTTTCTCCCTCAAGACAATGGATAGTTTATTCTGCCAGTCCCGAATGTACTTTTCTTTTCAGAAGAATTCACTGGGTCATCAGTGCAGTCCAGTTGCTTTGTGTAGGGATGGTGGTGCAATGACTGCTTTCACCCTTCTCTGGATAGCTGGTGTGGTACTGATATCAGGAAACCAACATAACCACTTGAACTGTCCTTGGTATTTCAAGTTCTGCCTGAAGTCCTCCATAGGTAGTTAAGTATCAGTTTCTGTTGGGAAATGGGATCAGGTGTGCTGGTGCACACACCCAAACTGTGTGATCAATATGGGAACTGTTATCCCAGAGAGACAATTTCCCACAGTTAGTTTACTGTTTACCAGTGCAGAGCTTGAGGAATTATATACCAATCTTCACTTAATATGTCTGTAATAGTCCATGGAGTACTCTCTTCTTATCTTCCAAAAATGAAGGAGAAATATCAATTTGCTCAGGAATAGAGAACCCTTGACTGTGTGACTTTGACAGGTGCTCCTAGAGAAGAGTAGGCCAAGTTGGGAAAAGCAGCACATGAAAACACTAAGACAGAAGGGCATCCCAAAATATGTCAGTTATCATTCTTGTTTACTTTTGATTGACAGTGACTAAATGAAGCTCACAGCTCTGAGCAAGAAAACACTAGTGTGATGTCTGCCATATTTCAGAAGGCAGGCTATTGTAATTTTCTGACGTGTGGGAGGAGGAAATCCAAATGCTGTCGCTTTCCATATCTAACACCAATTTCTCTTTTGAATTGAAATTACCTACAAGATTCTAAATTCTGTCTAGCTGTGCAGAAGCACCTGGTACTCAGGAGAAGAAGAATAAAAAAGCTATAAAATAGGGCAGAAGAGAGAAAATGCAAGCCTAAAGAAAAAAAATAAAAAGAAGTTGTTTTTGGATTCCTTTTCCAAAACATTTGCAATCAGGAAAATTAAAATTGCTGCAAATTCAGCTAATGGTATGAAATACCAAGGAATATATCTCACACCTATGTGCTATCTTTGCCAAAGCCAGGTGACAGCTAGACTTCTCAGCTGATCATCCTCAAGCAACTGTGGAAAAGGAAACAAGATCTGCATTACTCCCCATCACAGTTACCTTCATTTTCCTATTCTGTACTGCTTAGCTGGACTACTTCATGAACTGCTATGCAAAGAATAATTGTGGACATCCTAGAACAGAGCTGGATTTTAATTAGGATTTTGTTTTGATGTGACTATGGAGAGCTACTGTCACCAGATTGTCCTGTATAAAAACACATCTCTCCATCTTGTTGCCAAACAGAAAATAAAGCAAAACAACCCCAAACACTGGTCTAGATTAGTTTGTTTTGAACTGGATTTAAAATTGCTTTATCTTGCTGAAAAAATGCTTGTATTTATTTCATGGAAAATATTCCATGCTAATCTAAGAATTTTATTTTGCTGCTTTCATGTCTGAGGAATTGACTTACTTCAGCCTGATCTCAGATACAATGCAGAGAGGTAAAAATACAGAACATTAAAACCCTTGATTGCATAGTTGACAAATGGCAGAGAAGGTTTTAAAGCTTCTCTCTGAAAAAAGCTCCAAAGAAGCACCAATATCTACCTTTTTCTCTTATTTTACTTACATATTCTTATCCATGGAATTTTTCAAATTAATTCCAAAAAGTTTGCTGTATTAGCCCATCAAACTTGTTTGCTTTCTAAATTATTTAAAATTATGCCAGTTCTACATTAAGAGTAATAGGTTACTCTTTTATTGCAACTGAAACTGATGGCTTTCTAAAAATATCTGAATTTAAGCCAGTTCTAGGTCTATGCATTGATGTTATTACATTTCTTCCCCATTTCTCAATTAACAAAATCTTTCTCCTAACAAAGAAATGATAGCATAATGCAGTCAATTTTATGCCTTCTAATTAAGTGGACCTCTCAAGGGTCTAATTTCCTGCAAAATTAAAAACCACATTTGTATGAATACAGTGAAAGAAGGTCAACAGCAGAAACTGAAAACATTTTATTTCAGAGTACTTCATAACATGGACATTTCTGCATTTCCCAGTAATGAAGTTTTAGACTCTCTACTGGAGATGAGATTCAGCTGGGGTTCCCCTGTGTAAGGAATGATTCAGATGCTGCATCTTCCAGCCAGAAGATTATTTCCTCCTGCCTTAAATGAAACCCTCAAAAATGTACTCAAATTAAACTATTTTTTGAATTTCCAAATAACTCTGCAATAACCATAGCTTCATTTTTCAACAAGTGCTGTTTCTTCCCTTGAACCCAATTAAAACACAGGTTGAAGTCATAGCTTCAAGCATGAAGAACTTTTAAAAAACCCCTCTGGGTGATGCCAGCACAAACTTCTTTTCTGTACCAGGATCATTTGTCTTGCCTTGCTCCAGAGATACCATGTTAGTCGCATTTACTGATGAAAACTCTAGGACTTGCAACTTACAGATGGAACTTTCAACTACAGTGAACTCTAAAGATTCAACACTCTACCTTTTCCTTTAATGCAAAGTAGTTTTAAAGGCCCTTAGTCTGTCACAAGGAAGCCTAGTTCCCTGATACTCCAAGTGGACCATCCGTCACTTTTAGTCTAAGCAAACTCTGAGTTTCTTTAAGTTTTCAAGTCAAACTTCCGTAAAGCTTTCCTAACTTCTTATCATAAAGTAAAAAATCAATCAAGAGCAATGTTTGTATCACCAGCAGTATTTAATCAGAAGAGTGCCACTGGTAATGTGATGGAGAGAGGCATGTACAAAGTGTCTTTTAGAAAGTGATGACTGCGGTTTGATAAAATCCTTGGTGAATATTTTAAAATAATGCCATTACTGCAAGCAAATTCAAATTAAGAACTTTGCTTGGAAATACAGGAAATAGAGCTGGTAAACTGATGGGTTTTAGTTCTGTCATGAAAGTGTTCCTACTTCAAATTTTGAATTTAAATCAATATAACCTTAACCTGCAGAAAGAGAAAACTGTAAGGAACAAGCACTGTGCCAACTTTGAAAGTAGGACAGGAACTAAATGTAGAATTCAGCATGATATGATGTTTCTTAAAGGTAAAATTGTGATCATGCTGAGATGTATGATTGACAGTGGAAAATATCTTTGGACTGCTCAAAGATCAATTTTAATTGGAATTTAGGTCAGATGTAGGAAAGTATCTTTTAGTAACCAAAAATTTATGCCTGAAACTAACTCAAAATAACGATCAAAATCACAGGATTCTAAGGCCTAAGGTGACCTTAAAAAGTCTTAGAATTCATTCGACTACTCTTAGGCAGGATTAACTATAGCTAACCCACTTCTGATACGTCTAACCTGTTCTTGGACCTTCAGTGTCAGAAAACTAAGTTTGCCATCACTAACTACTTTCCAAACATTATTATTCTTAACTTTAGAAAGCTATGACATTCTTTTCTTTCCTTTTTTGAAACTGAAATGTACTTGCTCTGCCCTTTCCAGACATGGAGAATAATTCTTCCCGTTTCTTTGCAGTTATTTTGTTAAGAATTCAAGAACCAGCTTGCTTCTCTTTCCCTCAACAAATCTGAACAATTTCAATTTATTATCTTTGTTTTCTTCTAAGAAATGCTCTCCAGACCATGCTGTTAGACTTTTTATAGCAGTATCATACTTTAAACTGAACCCAGTACCTCAGGAGAGGTTTGTTTATTTATGAATAAAACAGAAACTTTATTACCTGTGTATTATATATATTTTTGTTGCTGTCATTGTTAAGAGATTGGTATTGGTTATATTTAGATATACCACTGGAGAAAATCACCCATTACTCTGGGTTCTTGTTTTCCTAGATATGGCCTCTGCTGTACCTTGCTAAAGGTCTCATCTGGTTTGTGTATGAAGCTGTTCTGCTACATTTGAGGCAGGCAACCTACAGCAACAGGGAATGCTGGGGTGATATAGGTTTTGTAACTAATTCCTTGTTCTTATGGGACTCTCAGGGTTTTCAGACAAGCCCACTGTCCACAGCCCCTTCTCTTTCATGAGCACTCTAAAAATCAAGACACAAAGTGAGTGAGACATTAATTGTTAGACCTCTAAAACATAAATTCTTGAGGTCCTCAAAAACCTCAAACCTAAGACTATCAGTCACTGCTAGAGCAAAACTAAGAATAGTTTTTATTTTTCTCTTTTCCAGTTAGTGACAATATCTTCCTTATGAAACTGAGGTATGCAGGGATGACTTCATGACTTATACATGGATAAGCTGTCTCAAAACTTCTGAATTTGTGACTACCCCATCTATTGCTTACCTGCTTCCCTCCCAAGTGAGTCTTGACTTTAGATCAGCTGGTAGAGGGATGGCCTTTTTTTGTACTAGTATGGGCAAATATGCATTGAAACAAGAAAGATTTATCAAGGAGGTAGAGATTTTGGACTATAGAGAAAATTTAAGAGGCTCCAAAGTAAACCCTTAGGTAAAGAATTTGGATTCTGGAGTAAGCACTACATCATTACTAGTCTTCTTTTTTTCATATTCTTCAGATTTCTGGAGTCCTTGAAAGAATAACCTTGCTGTAATGCCTGTGAGAAGGGCACTTTATAAACCTGTGCAAAGCAGCAAAACATTGTCCTTGCTCAAATCTCTTGTAACAACTTAAGGATGTATTGATGACTAAAAAAAACTGTCAGCAGGTCAGACTCCCATCTGCCGTGATTTGTGCCTGCCGTGTTGGCCAAGACTGTCTCACTGTTGTTCCCAAATCTGTCTATATTGATCTGCTGTGTCTTATATGTAGATGTCAGTCTCTGTGGCACAGAAATTAAGTTTTTGTACTATATTTTTGCTTAGAATGTCCCGTGAAGAAGATCAATAGGTGCTACAGTAATATGAATTATAGAAGTCGTTGCTGCTTTCTGTAGTTCTGCTATGTAGCCAATGTCCTGACAAATTGATCCCATCAGAAATAGTTTCAGGATGAGATTAATTAAATTATATTGCATATGATCTTCCACAGTTATCTTGTCTGCATCTACTGCAATTTGTTTCAAGTAAACAAGGCAATTTTTTACCAAGACCCCAAGCAGCTCAGTTTAATGCGGAATTGAGCCCTGTTTTGGCTGAAGGAGGGGTCAGGAAACTTCAAGAGGACCTTTCACTCCAAATTATGTAATGGTCTGCATTGGTCTTTTTGCTTTTAAAATAATTTTCCGTTTTTGTTCCAATAAAATTTAGTTAGTGAGTTGCTATATTTTCATTTTCTGGGCAAAGATGCTGCACTGGTGGTTGGTCAGGTTGCTTCACTATTTTGTCTCTTTTCTGCTCAAGGGAGTGCCACAGTGGTTTAATCTTCTGGTTTCAAGGATATAAGGCTCCCTAATGCCAGATCCTCAGATTCTTTCATGGGTGACTCAGCCCTTCACTCTTTTTAGAAAAAGAAACTGCAGTTTCTGAGTATGAATTTTTCAGCTGTCACATTAAAACTTCAATGGGGACACTAAACTGTTGGGACACTACACCCTTTTTTCACTCCATCCTACTGCATGGCTTTTTGTATACAAAAAGTTAAGTCATAGCTAAGTCTCAGCACTGGTCCAGCAATATATGCTTCTCAAAATATGTAGGAAAAGAACCCTCTCTTGAAAGGACAAATTTGGTAGCATGTTTTAGTAAGTGAGATAAGTAAAAAAAGCTAGTATATTACTGGAAGCTTTAGAAGAAAGGCAAGAAGCAACAGTGACTGACCTTAAAAGAATCAATTTTTTAGCAATCGTTTATCTGATAAAATGTCAGAAAAGATTAAAATAAAGAACTTTGATTCTTCTGCATAGGATTTTTAGATTCTTAAAGTCCAAGCTTATTCTGCCTGTCAGGAGTACAACTAATGAAGGGCTTTCTGAGGACTTTTGCTGTGATCCTTTGGTTTACAAAAGAAGAGTGAAAAAGGAATATTCTGCTTGCTCCAATAGTGATCTTCAGATATTCCTACAATGCCTTGGCTCAAGCTGCTTTGCAGCTGCTGCACAAATTTGACTTGGCATGACTATTAATGACTTGACCTTCATCCCAAATTTACTTTGTGCTCACAAGAGCAGTGGGTAGTGATGAGGAAATATGATTTCATTCCTAGTGGCAATTAGGTTGCTTGGTAGCCATAGTGCTACATAGAAGGGGGAGTCTTGTCTAACCACCAGTAAACTTTGCTCAGAACATTTACAGCATTTATGGACTGTCATTCTTGCTCCCTCTGTGGTCCTCCTTTTGCTCTCAGCAAGAGCTTTAAGTGCTCCAAACTACCAACTGAATCAAAAAATGTCCGTAATTTGTGCCAGTAAATAGCAAATCTAACATACTCTTTGTGAAAATTAAGGATAGTTTTATGCAGATAAAATAAGACTGCCAATACTGTAGGAATAGTGACACAGTCACGTCATAGAAGCATAATTATCCTTTAAAAGTATGTGTGAATTCTACTGAATCTCTTAAGACTAGCTGCTGAGAAAGAAGTGAAAAATAAAACAAAACAGAATAAACAGACTGGTGCTTTAGAATTGTTTGGCAATTTCTAATTCTTTAAACAGTAAAAAGGTCTCTCAAAGTGAGGAAATGTCACCCTCTGTTTCTGCACACCAGAAGGAAAGACACAGGAAGAGGCAGAGCATCTTAGCTGAGTTACTATAAACGATTCTGCAGCTGACATTTTGATTGTTTTGTACAATATAATGTAAAAAATAGAATTATTCATAGTAACTTACCCTGGTAGCAGCTGGACGAATGCAATCAGTTGCAGTGAGGAACATTTATGTGTATTGGGCTTTAAGTCCAGCTGGACACCCTGGTTCAACCTGTGTCTTATCAATGTATGGCATTCCTGCATGAAGATATTTTGAAGCTTCAGTTCCTTCAAGGTGCAGAACTTAGTGGTTAAATATTTAATCCTTCTCGTTGCTTTAAAATATGTATATGCACACACCTCTGTATTTATAGCCATATCCATATCTATATTAATATAACAATGCCAGCATCTGTGTGTATATATATATATGTAGGCATGTAGGTACATTTGTATGCATTTGTTCACTTACAGTGCAGACACACACATACAGATAAAGGCTTTAGAGGTTAATGTTTTTTTGTCCATGTTTCATTCTATTGTAGAGATCTATCTTGTTTTGAAAATTCTTCCATAATATTGCTCTGCTTTGAAAATAACAGTATGTGACCACATTTCAGCGCTTACAGAAAATGGACTCTGAAATACAAAGTCAGGAGAGGTGGAGGGAATTTTAATCTGCTCTGCGAGAACAATAAGGATGTTTCAGCTGAGAAAAATAATATGATTTTCCTGTGCTGATGCCTGTCTTTCAAAAAAAGAGGGTTTTAATGATTTGTTTTTGCTTTATGCAAGCTTGGTCCCTGGTTAAAATTTACAATTCTTCTGCTGTATTTAATACATACGTCAGTCCTTTGCTGGATCTGAAGCACTGTGTGAAGGTGCTCAGGATGACTTTCTTTGACCTCCAGTCTTCTGCCATAGAGTTTCTTACTCAGCCTTTCTGTAAGCTGGTTTTAAATCACTTCCTTATTTTGAAGGTGTCTGTGATTATTCTTTAATTTTGAATATCTCCCTCTTGTCTTGAAATTAACCCCTGTAATTTGATCTCCCTTTTACAGACATTTAGTGTTTACATTTTCACAGTGGAAGAGATACAACTACAGTTTATATAACTGAAAATAATATCTTGTGGGCATTGGGGAACATCTAATGCAGATAGTCCAGTATGTAACTGCAGATGGGCTAGTGTAACTAATTTTTTAGTGTGGAAGAAAAGGCTTGGTTCAGATGAATTTCATTTCCTTAACTTAGATTTTTCAAGGAGAGGTCAGAAATCTGAAAGCAAATGTGATACATGAGGAAAAATGCCTGTTTCTCATCGTAACACCTTTGGAATTATTTAACTTTTACTGTTTGAGACACCAGGTATCTGCCAGTACTGTGATGGCTTCCAGAGTGTCCCTGTCAGGCAGTGGGTGAATTCATTCCCAGTACAGTCCTGTCCTGCTTGGGTCTTCACACGAGCACCCTGCGGTTGCTGGGGTTACAGACCAAGAGATTGGGCTGCCCATCTCAGAAAGGGATTCCTGGACCATGCTTGTTTCCTTTCCTGTTTACATGTTCCCCCACTATGCTCTGTCATCCTGAGCCTGATCCTCAGCTCCTGCCATGCCAGCCCTGCAGGTGGTACTGCTCCTCCATGGAGAGGCATGTCTGCCAGCAGCTCATCCTGAGCCACACAGGCTTCCTTCCATCGGGCTTGAGGTTTTCCAGAGTCCCTTTTATTTAATGTTCCAGTGGAACTGCATAGTGAAAGAAAAAGTAGGGAAATGCTCTGAGGAGTGAGGTACAGATGCTTGGACAAGGGAGAATGTGGTGGGCACCACGTGGGGGCTGGAACTTGAAATGTGCCAGATATTCTTGACAGTGCCATCTTGATAGATTTTTCTTTTCATCTTAACAAAAACTTACCTGCATTATTGATAAATGATTTCTAGTTATCTGCTAGCCAATCTGTATGTTTGAGAAAACCAAAAAACCCCATGTCCTGAAACCAAAACATGCCCTCCTCCTCCCCCCTCCAAAAGATAAAGCCTACAGATTTGAGTAACATATGTGCAAAGAGGGAAAGGGGACCACTCCACCCTTCTGACAAGTGGATTCTTTGTGTTTGCTGTTTTTCCTGACATTTTATTGCATGTTTGAATGATAAGGCCAAATGAAATCTTGGAGGAGTCCTCTGAGAAGGTTTTCTAGATTAACTCTGTCCTTAAATAAGCATGTATGTACCAAACATCATGGTTGAGGCACAGAGTAAAATATTCTAGACCTTGAAAGGTCTCCCTCTCCAACTCTGGTACTTCCAAGTACCAAAAATTCCTTCAGTTTTCCCTTAACATTTGCACTTTTACCTGCCCGTCAGTAGTTTTCAGGCATGTTTTCTGCTGAAAGAGTGCAAAAGGGTAGTGATAAAAAAATCTAAAGTAACAGCTGAAATCTGTCATAAATATAACTGCAATGTCATATCCGTGTATCAAATATGGTTGCATGCAGAGAATGCATCTGCCTCAACACATTGGAAAACTGATTCTGAGACCATGGTAGCCAAAGTTGTGACTTATGTGCCTATCCTTAGTAATTGAACATAATTACAATATTTCAAATTTCAAATACAGAATATTAGCAAGAGATTGGTCACGAATGTTTCTCATACCAAGATATTACAATAGAATATTTTAACCTGTGAAAAAAAAGAAAAATAAAATACAACTTTGAAAGTCCATCTGCTGGAAAATTTCATAAGATGAAAAAAAATTGTTCAATTTTTTCCCTTTTCACTGCTAAACAAATTGTAGTAATATCTGGGTTTTTTTCCAGTGGAATGAAAGTTTGTGTTTCTAAACAAATTGTGTATTGTAGCAGCTTGATCTGAACTTGTCGACTCTTGTTAATGATTTGGTGAATTCCAGTATATGAGCTCTATAGAGTTGTTCTAATGAACACCTATTTTTCTATGAAATGGTGGAGAATTTACTTAAATTAATTGGAAAATTGTGCTTGGTGCCATTAAATAAAATTTACTTTAATGAATAGAGACTTAGTTGTCTGCAGTGAATAAACAATGTAAGTATTTTTCTGTATTACATAATGTTTTCCACGCTTAAAATAATAAAATTTTGAAAATGGAAAATACCAAGAAAATAGGACTCTTTTCTTCTCATAAACATAAGCTTCTAGGTCTTTTAGGATGTAATTAGACTGTACAGATCACTTGACCCCTGACATTTTTCAGTGACAGTTTTTCTTGGAATCAGAATGTGAAAGATCTAATTTTAATTAGTTTGTATTTGCAAAAGTCTGCACACACACAAAAAAAATCTCCAACTGTCACAACAGCCAGTAATTGGCAGAGAAATGCTTTGATGAAAATGGGAAGACATCCCTGCTGGTTCAAGACAGGTGGACATCAACTTGAATCCAATTTACATCTTAAAATGTGCAATAGAAAGGATTTGCATTACATTGCCTAGATGAAAGGGAACTCTTAGTCTGAGAGCCTCATTTGCTTTCCCCTCTTCCTTTTCTTTTCTTGCCCAAACACTCAAACTCTCTGTAGAGAACTTTTAATGAAGATAGCTTGTTCAGCTCCTGTTTGAGGCAGCTATTTACTCAACTAAGGCTCAAATCTGAACTCATGCTGGGCTAAAAAAGAAAGCCCAAGCTGATAATTGGGCAAACCTGAAACTGGATAACCTGCTTTAACCTCTGCTTGAATCACATGAGCCCATATCGAGTTATTTTTATTTGGTTGCCTGGTCAAGGTTCCTTGCAACACTTAACTGGGATCTAGCAAGTGACCTGCTGTGGAATGTGCCTGCTCTGAAACGTACAAGAAATGTCTCCTTATGGACACCTTTGGACTATCTCAGTGATCCTAGCTGCATGTTTAGGTGTATGATCCATATTTAAATTGTTACTTCAGATACAAACTTCTACTCCATCCTAAAGATTTTGAGTAAGAGTCCAACACTGTATTAAGTGAGGGAAAAGTAGGTTTATTCTTTTCCAAAATGGATGCTGAAGAAAGGCAGGTAGGGAGTAGGTGGATGGTCTGAATTTTTGTTCCCATGCAGTTCTTCCCTATTTGTTGTGTCAGGACTGATGAAAAATAAAACTTGCTTACAGAAGATTATAATATTTTATGTGTATATCTTCAGGTACAAATTCCAATCTTGTGATCAGCAGTGTGAAGTCTGTAAAGACTACTCCATATTTGTATGTACACCTCACACTGATGTTTCACTATTTGTTAAATATTTGATTCTGAGTTGACATTCCTTTTTTAAAAATAACTTCTCCATTACAGATAAGACTCTATGTCTCTTTGAAAAGACAAAGCAGTAGATCACCAATGTAAATATGGTCCATTGTTTTTAATTGTAATTCTCATTCGTTCACAAAGCAGGCAATTTTCTATTTTGTGTGTTTCTATTTTTGTGCATTTAAAATGTGTCTAATAATCTGTATTACTGCATGTTTTATCTGTTTCTAATTTGGGGGAACTTTTATCTAGCTTTGGCATGAATGTGAAATTGAGAATTGAAATGAATGGGGCTGCTGAGTACTTTGGGGTGAGCCACTGAGGTATCTGAGTGGCACTGGCTCTGTGGGACATGGGGGAAGCTTCTGGCAATCCTCACAGAAGACACCTCATAGCCTCTCCTAGACCAAAACTTTGCCTTGCAAACTCAATTCACTGACCTTGTACTTGAGCAGTTCAGTTGCACTTCCCACATGTTCTTTCACTGTGTTTGCATAATTATTTGTGTGAACGCAAGCGGGGGAACATTAAAGACTGGAAAAAGCGAAATTATATTGTGTTGTTAATGCTTTATATTTTGTTTAGTCCTTAAAATGTACTAAAAATGGATGTTAGACTAAGAGGCTGTGCCTTTCTGCGCTGGATGGAAGTGTAGACCACTAAGAAAAGAAACAAACTGAAAACATTTTTTGGTACCTTTGTTGTGCCTCTGCATGATAATATGTCTATGTCTGCAGGACTCTCTGCTCTGGAATATAATCTCTGTTTTTTTTGGAGTCTGAAGTGAAAAAAGGAGGGAAAGAAAAGGCTTACTGCTGTCATTTCTGATGTTATAAAGTTACAGGCTACAACCTTGGGAGATTTTACTCTAAATTTGATTTTTATTGTTTCACAAAATGGGACCTGTTTTCTGACAGTCAATAAAACTGCAGGTGATACTGCTCTTATAATAGATGTGAATGGACTATTACTGTTTGCTATAGCAGTTTAACTGCAGGGCAAGCTTATAAGGGCATTTTTTTTGGAAAAAACACACAATCTTTTTTTAGCCACAGGACTATTTCTTTATTTTCATCAAGTTCTCTGGTAATATTGGTGTATACCCTCCTGAGCAGGTCTGAAATAAGCAGAAAGTTCTCTGTTTCTGAAGTTCAAAAGAATGTGAAAATTGAAAATCAGTATTGATGGGCTAAAATGAAAGTGATTTTAACACAGTATATAAATGGGTAATCCCAAGATTTAAAGTAATTTATCAAGGCAAATATTTTGTGAGTGTTGTACAGTAGCGACAATGTAGAAATCAACTGCATCTCTTGACACCTTCTTTTAAGGACATTTTCTAGTCCTGAAAATCTGAAATACTGGTTTGTGGTATTTATACTTTGAATCACAGCACCACTGAGGTTGGAAGGGAGTTTTGGGCATGGTCTAGCCAAATGCTCCTGTTATAAGCAGGATTACCTAGAGCTAATTGCCAAGGACTATGTATTTTGAATATCTCCAAACACGAAGGCTCCACAACTTCTCTGAACAACCTGTGTTCCAAAATAGTCATGGTGAAATAGATTTTTCTTACATTTAAATGGAATTTCCTCTCTGAATTGGTGTCCATTGGCATTTTTCCTGCTACTGAGCATCACCGAGAAGAGTCTGACTTTTATTTCCCTTCCATCATGAGTACTTTTATATATATATATATATATGTGTGTGTGTGTGTGTGTGTGTGCATAAGAATGATGGAGATTTCTCTTAGTTATTTTTGCGGCCCTTTACTGAGCTCTCTCCAGTATGTACATGCACCTTTTGTACCAAAGAGTCAATATTTGATCCAACATTTCCAGTGTGGGCTTATCAGTGTCTTGCTGATCTGCAGGAAAAGCTTTTCCTAACAGACCCAATGTCATTTCTAGCCCCCTTTGCTGAGAGGGGGCATCGTTCGCTCACGGTCGGCTCATGGTCAGGAAGGACACCGTACTAGCTCTCTGCAGAGCTTCTTTGCAGCTGGTCAGCTCCCAACTATCCTGTGCATGAGGCTATGTCTATCCAAGTGCAGAATTTGGTGTTTGTTGAACTTCACAAATTTCCTGTCATCCCATTTTGCCACCTTGTTGAGTTCCCTCTGAATGGCAAAACTACTTTGGTGTACCAGCCACTCCTCTCAGTTTTATATCATCTGTGCTGTTCCATCATCCAAGTCATTAATGGTGCAGTTACACAGGATTGGCCCAGCAGCAATCCTCAGTGCATGCAACTAGTAAGTGCCCCCGGCTGGATTTTGTGCTTCTGATCCCAACCCATAGAGCTCAAAAGCTCAGACAGTTTCCAATCTCTTGCATTGCCCACTATCTAATCTCTACCTCCTGTCAGGCTTGCTAGTCCTAATGCAGTTCTTCATGGTTATTCCTGAGGCTACACTTTGTTTATGTCATTATTTGAACAGGATTGGAGCCAGGATTGACCCCTGAGTATGCTGCTCATCACTGACCTCCAACTAGAGTTTGTGTTACAGGTCACCAACCACCCCCTCTCTGGGCCTGTCCATTCAGTTGGTTTTCTGTCTGTCACTGTCTGTCCCGTGAATACCTCACCAGTTTCTCCCAGAATCTTATGGGTGATCGTGTCAAAAGCCTTTCTGAAGTCAAAGTACTCAGTATCCTCTGCTCTCTCCTTGTTTGCTAAGCCAGTCATTTCACTCCAGGAGGTGGTCAGTAGATTGATCAAGCATCACTTTCCAATGATGGTGCCATAAAAACTGCTCTCGATGAGCTTCTTGTTCATATGGCTTCCAGTATTACTTTGCTTCATCACCTTCCAAGGCTTGAGGTTCTCTGGGTCTATTTTACTGTCCTTCCTGAAGATAGGAGTGTCATTTTCTTTCTTTCTGTCCTCAGACACCTTTCTCAGTCACAATGATTGTTCAAAGATCACCAAGTGGTCTTGCAATGACAACTTTTCCAAGTCCTCTGTCAGGATTCTGTGATCTTTAAACAATATAAAACCAAAGTCTACCCTCTGAAGCCTTGGAAAGTTTTCTGGTACCTAATTCTACAGAATAATGTGAGTTTAATGTGTTAGTATATCAGTGACAAAATAATTCACTCTTTTAGTTTAAGAGAGTTAAAATACAGATGTACTAAATGGTCAGAATATTTATGAAGCTCTGTATTAACACAAATGTTTTTCCTGGTTTAAGGATGGGCAAGAGTAAAGAAACTAGCTTTTCATATTTACTTAATGGTGTTGCTATTTCAAGTATTTTAGAAATTTTAGTTGTTTTCCAGTATCTTGTTACATTTTTTTGTAAAGTTCTGATCATTAATAGTTGCCCTGTAAATGTGTCCTTTTTTTTTCTCAAGTATTGATCTATACTTATTTTTGATATGCAGGTTTATAAAATGGAATGGTTACTGGTAGAATGGGAATCATTAGAGACAAGAAATGAAGAAAAAGTAAGAAAAGATTAAAGACATGAAGTGTGTGAAAGAATAAGGTTTTGGAGTTTGAGATCAGAAAGCTCAGTAAAACATGTAAATAGCAGTAAATGTCAGCTGGCATTGACTTATATTTGTGAATCTCAAATTATGAGCTCATCATCACAAAAGTTTAACACCTCTCTGGTGGCTTGGTCTTCACCTGCAGCTTTCTGAAGTTTTACCTCTTTTATCCTTCCTTTAAATTTTTTTTGTAGACTTTTTGTTCATCTTTTTGAGATATTAGGATATCTAAACTCTGGGTCCGAAACTGCAACTACAGCACTACTCTGCCTGCAAGCTTCCCTGGTTTGTATCCCCCTGTAGCACATTTTGCCCTCTCTGATAATTATAGAGGAAAGGCAGCTCTTTAGTCCCTCCACCCTTGATGTCTCATTTCTTTATCAAACTCAGTAACTTCTTGTGGTGTTGATCTGGCGGTCACCTCTTGAAAATTCTCTTTATTCTTTTTCTGCTGCTATGTACTTGCCATGTTTTAATAGAACAGGCCCTCTGGCTGGGGAGAAGTTGCCAGTTAAACTTGTGAGGCTGATCCAGTGTTTTATTATTATTTCTCTCAGAAGCTTTTCAGTGTCTTTGATGTTACCCATGCATTTGCATTAAAATCGTGAGTGATTTATTTTAATAAAATCCAATTATCCTCTTTAGTTCCATGTGAAAAATTAAAGGCTATTTCCAGTTTAATTGTGAACGTAAGCACATGGAAGAAAATACCCCACTTACTAATGGAAATGTGGCATTAATAGTGCCAACAGTATCAATGAGGGTTAATGAATGACTAATGCTGTGCAGACTAAATTTCAGTAACTTGTGCAGAACTATTTGTGTCCAAGGAGGAAAACCAGCTGTTTTCAAGGAGTTGTGTTAGGATAATGCTAGAATATCATGTTTCTCACAGAGGCCAGTATCCCCACATGGTTCTTGAGCTGTGTACACATGTGGAAAGAAATGACATTTCCAGGACGTGGCTTCTTCTGCATTCTAGGGTGATTTTTTTGAGCCTGATCTCCTACAACTTTGATTTTTCTGTAGTTTCACAAGGACAAAAGAAGGGAGCTTCAGTCTCCTGAACTATTAAATCATCATGGTCTCAGCTGTGTATTTTCAAAGCAAGCTTCCTCTCTTCCAGCAAATCCTTGGTTTTCCTGTACTAGTAACAGCAGGAGGTTATGCTTCCACAAATATCAGCTTTTCTTTATCTGAAATATAGGACTGGATTCTTGCTACTTCTGAAGTTTTCCTATTGGTGCCAAGAGAAAGGAAGGAGTGACTGTCTCTCTGGTATCTTAAATTTGGGCTGGTGTAGACCTGAATTACATTACAAAATTATTTGCACCAGCCAGGTTGGTTGTGTTATCTATGCATTATAGTAAACTAGTTGGCTTTATTGCCAGAAAGAGGCTGGTTATAAGCAGCAGTGAGATTACACCAGTTTTGCTTGGGACACTTTAAAAGCTGAGATCATCCACTCATTGCCACATGTCCCACCTGAGACCCATTTGTGTTCCCATTTGAGCACAGCAGCTGTAAGCTGAGAAGCTGAAGTACAAACATATGTGTAACATCAATCTGTTGTCTCAGTGGTATAGATGACAACCCTGCCCTCCCTTCACACCCCTGCTGTTTAGTTTTTGTAAAACAATCTTGCAGTGAGCCTCAGCATTTTTCGGCTACTCCTTTCTCCTGACACAATCATGAGACCTGTTAACTAATTTGTGCAATAAGACTCTATCCTTATTTCAAGACATCAGTAAAGCCGTGAAATGGAAAAAAATACTTAATGATTATCAGTCAGGAAGTATACTAATGATGGGCCCAGGAATGGGCTTCACCATCACAGGAAATAAGAGGTGTAAGGAAAAAGACCATAAATAAACATTTAAAGGGAACCTTACCCACAAGATCTATTTTAACAATTTTGATTGACTGATTTCTAATCTGTTAAAATGATTAATTTTAAGAGAAAAAGCCCCAAATACAAGGCAGTAGAAAACATCAAACCCCAGAAAATATTGAGTTTCATTTCATATCTGGGTAAGATGATACACTTCTTCTTTATGAGATTCATAATGGGATTGGTCTACGTTGTTTGTCCATCCTATTATTGTATATAGAATCATGGTGTGGTAAGGTTGCAAGGGATCTTTTAAACTCATCTAGTCCAATCCCCTGCAATAAGCAGGGTCATTTTCAACTAGTTCAGGATGATTACAGACCTGTCCAACCTGACCTTGAACCTGACCTCATCTTTGTCATTGCCTAATTATAAGCTGAGGTTCCTGTTCAACATCTACCCTGTATTGGTTCAGGTAAACTAACTTTTCTAGCTTACCACTGTCTCTCTTCTTAATCATACTATTGGTACTTCTTGTATTCATAAATTTCTAATTGTCTTTACATCAATATCTCTACAGAAATTTTTAAGTGTTAAATATAGATGGTGATAGGCAAAATGTTATTTAAATTTCCTCCTTTCTTCCATTCTAACTACAAAAACTTTTTACAGAGTTGACCCAAGATGGATAAAACTTAATATCAGTTTAGTGAAAAGATATTGCTGAAAAGTTTCCATGAAATATTAAACATTTCATACAGTCTTTATTGAACAATGTCAAGAAGTTCATCAGTAATTTATCTGGTGGTACTTGTCAATCCTGCTTGTTTTGTATGAGGTGAAAATAATTCAATGTGTGTCAGAAACAGTCAGCTTTTCTGTAATCTGTATTAATTGTCTTCTCAAACAGTAGGCCTTGCCAGGGTCAGCAAGACTTCAAAATGGCATAAAATATCAGCGAGGACATACTGACAGAAAATTAATTTTCAAAATTCTAGGTAAGTTTACTGGCCTTTTTATTCCTCCTTACCTACATTTTGTTGTTGCATCTGTTCCAAAATTGCATGCTTGCAAATCTTGCAGTTTTCTTAACCTCAACACAGAAAATCTACAGAAATACTGTAGGGGAGCAACTGAGTTTTAGATGCTGCTGTGAGCCTTGACATTCACACTAGTGTTCCCACAATCTGCTTGGGAATGACTGTTCTGTACCCAGGGGGATTTCCAACTTCTGCAGCCTTGCCTGAAGTAGAATATGTCGGTAGAATTTTAAAACTAACTGTTATTAGAAAATAAAACAGTTACTTATTGGTAGGTGGGTTTAAACAGAACCTTTCAAAATATGCATATGTTTATGGTATAGTTCTAAACACTGGCTATGATCCAGCTTTATATTTATTGAGCTAAAGTATTTATCATTTATATTGAGGCCTATGACAATGACTGTTTTGATGGTACAGAACTCAAATGTATTTTGGAAATGTTTAGATAAAACTCTCTTAACTTCTGTGTACAAGAATAATTTAAATGCCAAAACTGAGGAGGAGTTTGGGCATATGCATAAGCATACAATAATGAATATAATTTGTATGAGAGAAAACATTCATATTAATAATAAAATGACAATGCACTGATGTATTAAGGTTATGTTCTTGAAAAGTAGACAATCAGTATCCTTGTAATGCGTTTTAAACTGTATTTTAAGATGCCTACAGAATCAGTATTTAACAATATATCATCATCTGTGATATAGTATGATGAATGATTTAGCTAATGATTAATTAATCCCAAAGACATGTCAGTATCTTATGAAAAGTATCTAACCAATGCACATATTTTCAAACCTGAGGATGAAAGGAAAAAAGATTTCTCAAATGAGAATCTGTATGGCATGAACTTAGGTATAACAGTCCATGTACTACTGCTCAGATGGGGTGGTGAGCATTTCAGCTGCTCCAGCTATCTTGTAACACTTCTTTAATCTTAGGAATGCATACTTTTTATGGTGCCAAAATACAGTATTTCCTATAAGAAATATAGACAGTAATGTGAAAATCATGGCTTTGTTAAATTAATTGGGTTATTTATGGCAAAGCAGTTAAAGAACAGACAGTTAACATATCTTTGTGTCGGAGCAAGTAGATTAAAGGAGACACTTTAATTGAACGAAATACAGGTAAATATGCATTCTACAGGAAAAGAGATTACATAGGTCTCAGACATCAGACACACAACAATTTCAGTAATTTAGAAAAGGTATTGATAACTTTGTTGAATAGATTTCTCAAAAAATGGTAATTAGTCACTACAGGTAAAAGTTGCTAGTAAAAAAATCCTTGCTAATTTGATCGTTAAATTTAACAGTTTGTTGATGCAGAAACTTCATATATTCTTCAGTTTTCTCATATTCTGGGCTAAAAAGAGTTGAAATTTACCTTTATTAATGCATGAGATGGAAACAAGATTGAAACTGGCATTTGTGCTTCAGTAGTTTGCTTATTAGGAAAAGGCACTCAACGCAATCTGAAAATGAACCAAATACTTTTCAAAATTATTTGGAGAGAGGTACTGTTTTTACGAAGAGAAAAAATGGGTGTAAGATTGAGAAATATCTATTTTCCCTTCTCTTGAAAATGATACAGATATTCATATTCCCTTTAGTAAAGATCCAACCTTGTGATAAAAGTACTGTGCACTTTGGAGTTATGCTTTTGTATAAGCTGGACCAGATGGAAGTGATGAGCAATGTCCCTTCCATCTGTTGTGCAGGACAGACAGTGTGTTGCTGGGTTTCAGGTGTTCTCTCTTTCTTCATGGTGTCATCTCTTTTTGTACAACAGGGGCCTGAGCTCTCAGAAAATTTTTTTGCATTGTAGGTCCTTTATGTTGTATAGTGAAGGTGACCTATTTTCCAACACTTTAAACTGCATTTTCTTCTCTCACTTCACTGTGAATGCTTCTCACTGTACACCAATAATGATTTCAGTCCTTTGTGAGAAGTTTAAAACTTCGGAGTCAGTGCTAAGTGTGAGTATTTTTATTTGCCTCATCACAGTTTTTCCTCACAGAGACAAGTTGCTACAATGTCTGAGAAGACAAGGAGTCCATAAAAAGTGTCTGGTGCTCTTCCAGTGAAGTAAAAATACCATAATACGAAATGAATGATCAAAATTAGGAAATAGGTGAATCATGCAGAAAACTTGTGATTAAAAGAAATAATTAATTAACATTTGGAAGAATTAGCTTATTAATATGAATGCTGTTTCATATATTGAAGCCAAATAAGCACCAAGTACCACAGTGAATATTTGTCTTACATACATCATCAGTCTTTTGAAAATAACAAATACACACTTCAGAATTAGTAGTATGGTGAGTCTTGAAGGAATGGCAAGAAATAACTAGTGGGTTTATGCTCAAAGAACACTAAAATTTGCTTGCTATCATCATCTGGGTTAAACTAGCTCATCCAGGGGTGTCGTAGTCATTGCTTTGATTGCAGATGAAGAGCTGACATTTGACTTTAGTGGCTAAAATACAGTCAGTACCGCAGCACCGTGCTCTGAAATTTCAGATGAAATGTATTATGGCAAATGCCATTAACTGTAGTGCTTAAAATTACTTTAAGCACCATTTCCTATGTGCTATTACATGCTGCTACGAGTGTGGCAGGCAGTGACCCACCTTTGCATGCATCTGGGACTGATTTCTTTGTAACCCTGTTCTGTACAACTGTGCTCACTTGTGATTTTCTACTTCCTGAAGGATGTTCAGATGAATGTCTGAATCATCAGTGTGAATGTTCGACTCGGCAGCAAATGAGATGTAATTTAAATGGTGGTGGTATGGAACGCTAAGCATCGAAAGAAGTCACAGTCGTAAGCAACTTGAGCATCACACCTAAAATACCTAAGCAAGCTGTGAAGGAAAAAGGGTGTTATATTATTTTCTCACCAGGTTGCTTCTGAAGATGTTGAAAGGAGCTGCTCTTCTATAGGAAGGAAGAATATTTATTTTCTGGAAAAAGAGAGTACATAGTGAAAGCATTTAATCACTGCATTGACTTGAAATTGATTTGAAGATAAAATGACATTTGAATCAAACTACTTCCTGATCTAAACCAAGATACTTCCCTTAACTGCAGTGATGAAAGCATTTTCACCCATTATCATGAAAAAAGGCTTATCAAAACAGTTGTCAGAACTAAGAGGTCTGTCTTATGAATGTGCACTCAGACTGTGATCCAGGAGAGACCTATGCTGCAATGTGCCAAAAATACAGGGACTTTGCTATCAGCAATAGCATTTCTGCAACTTCTGATTGACACATCATTAAAATCTAACAGCAAATAGTCCTGTAAGTTATGTAGAAACAATTCTGTGTCAAATGATCCAGTCTATTAATTTTATTATTTTCCCTTACACATTTTTAGTAATTTTCAAGAACATAGTATAGCATCCATCTGGATCTCCTATGTGGAAACCCACCAAATTAAATTATACTTTTGAGGACCTCGGAAGTCGTGTTGAGTTCAGAATTTGTATAACAATGTTCCAGGAAAATATAATTTTCACAGCTGTGGAAGAAGGAAGCAGAAAACAAATGGTACTATTTGCTGTATTTCTGTTTGGAAAGTCACAAATGAACTCTGGAAATTTATCCAGTGCATCTATACTCATAACAAGTACTAACTGCAAAAGGCCAGAAATATAACTTTTTTACACAATTAGACTGGTAAGAAACAGTAGGAAAAAGAATACTTTAAAAGAAAATAACTACCTGCCTTGAGATAAGTGATTTTGAATTGACCATAATACTTTTTCTCTCTCATGTCACAAGTCTCTTTTATCTGTTGTCTTTTTCTTTTTAATTTTATTTTTTTATTTTTCTAGCTTTGAACAAAGTTTTCTGAAGTGTCACTCCAGGTATGAAGGGATGGAGAAGAAAGCACTTGAGCTTTGACTGCACGGTAACAGATGCACCAAAATCCACGCAGGAGTGAAATCCTGCTGGGATCATCAGTGGAATTCAGGTATAGCTAATTAGCAAGGCATAACCTGCTATGTTTATTTTACATGATCTCTTCTGTTTGCATATGCTGAAGATGTCTAAGGACACTGTACTCTTGACACGCCCATGACAAAGTGATAACAGATTTGGCTTCTTGATGGGAAGCCTCCCAAGCCTGAAGAGGTACCATCTGTCCCTTCCCCTCCACACACTGTGCATTCTCAGGCTACATTTGTTTTGTTACTTTTAAACTCTTAAGTTTAGACATTTTGGCTAGATTTCTGTAAGATTTTGGGAGCAATGAGAAGAAACAGAAGCAGTAGATGACACAATTTACTTCTGACCGTTTAGTGTAACGTCAGGGGTTTCTGTGAAAATCTGACTACTCCAGCCATGCTCTCAGCGCTCAACAGTATCGAAAAAATTAATTTTCTCTTATTTCGGGAGTATCTTGGGCCATTCTATTAATGTTTCTGTGTTTAGAGAGTCTTTATTTTATTACTGCCAGAAATGTTTGGTTTTGCTAACAATCTAACACACAGAACATAAAATTGTATACTTCAGCCCACAGAAATGACACATTAAACAACATATTTATTGTACAGACTTCTGATAAACAGATATGAAAAAACCCCACCAACCAACCCCTCCATTTTTATGTATTTTAACTCTTTTGTGTGATGGGTGAAATATGGTCTATCTCCTTGGGAAGAGCAGTATTTAGAAAAGGAACAGAATTCCACCTCATGCACTAGACCTCTGGAAATGCAGTGCTACTGTGCTGATACAGAATATAATCAGATATAGTGAGGCCTTATTTGGAGTTCTGGTGGTATTTCCTCTTCAAGTATGCTGATTTTTTTGGACTTCTCATCTCCCTTGAAATATTTTGGGTTATTACACTCTTCTCCCAGATGAATTTTCAGACGTGAGGTTGAGTTTCTGCTCTGATACGAGAGCTAGCCTGTGCAAAGCAGCCCATTCTGCAGGACTTAAGCCAGTAGTGTGAATGACAAATTATTATTAAACACATACCATATTGCAAATAAATGCACTTAGAGATGTACAATAAAGCATGAAATCTTCCTGTTTCTTTGTTTGCTTTTGTCCCAGAAAAGTAATTGTTTGTCAGATTTTGAACTTGTTTGGCATCAGATTGAAAAAAAAATTCCAGTGTGTTCTTTGACTGTGTTTTGCTGTAATATAAAGCAGAAATAAACAAAAATAATTATCATATCACTGTGATAAGTTTAAATACAAATTGATCCCAAACCAGAGCATTCAACATCCCATTTGGTTTCATTGTCTTGCAGCACAGGATGTGCTTTCATAGGGGAGTGAAGGCAAGAAGCAGGGACTGCAACTCCATAAAGTGTCTTATCAAGAATCTTTTGAGATCTTCCACACTGTCTCAGAGCTCAGCCACTTACATACATTTTCAATAAGAAAGTTGCAATTAATACGAACATCTCATTTTTTGCAGTCTATTGACTAGCAATGAGAAGCAGACTGAAATATCCTTCTTAGAGTAGTCTCCTTTCTTTGTTAGAGAATCTATCACTACTGTGAATACCAGTTCTGAAAAGTGAATGAAAAGGAAGGATTTTTTTTAATATGCTATGAATATCTGAGTAGAATATGCATTGTGCAGACAGCATTTCCAGTGGTTAGAGGAATGCAGAGATGCCTTTGATAGATTTTTCTGCTCTCAGCCAGTTTCTAGTGACCTGTGGGTTTTGTATCTGATTTCTTGATGACTTCCTGATCTGATTTCAACTTCTCTTTGAGAATACTCAGTTCCTAAGCAAACCAACATCCATAGTTAGCCAGTCTGTGTAGCTGATGAAATCTGTCTGGAGAGATAAACTAGTATTTTCTATTTCCTCTGATATTTTCAAGACTTTCCAAGAGAAGTGGACATTCATGCCTCATTACCACTTTGGCAATCAACACTGATGCTTATAAACTAAAACTTTGTAAATTTAGTTATAAGCTAAATAGTCTAAGAGATTGGTATCTTTGTCGTGCTGTGTTGTGTTTAACATTTTTTGGTCATTTGGTGAATAAACTTTCCAGAAACAGCTGCAGAAGTCTTAAGAGAAAACTGCAACAGGAGCATCTTCCTAGAGAAAGCAATAGTATAAGGGAAAATCACACAACAAAGATTACAAATACTTCCTTATAATAAATTTAACAGGGCTGGATTGTATTTGCACTCAGTTTAATTATGACCATTTTTTAAAGATGCCAGATGTATAAATGAGCAAGAATGGCACAATGTATACCAAAATTATGTCACGTTTAGAGAGCTAGACTTCTCCTTTTTGCATTTAAATAAACCTAAAAATACTTTCTAGAAAGTGAAGTATATAAAGTGATTTCAGGTTGCTTCTTCAGTTTTTGGAATTATGATATACTGGGCTTCACGGGTTTGTTAATTCATATAATGCATTACTTTTACCTTTAAAAATAGATGTCATACTAAAAAAAAAAGTTGCAAAATATTTGTAGAATCTGGCATGCATATTATAAAAAGATAAAGGTATGATCCAGATTGATTGTTTGGAAGCATTTTCTCTTACAGTTTAGCAATTATAACTGGGATATTTCCACTTTGTCCTGTAAGAGCAAAATAAATATTAAGATTCATAAACATCTTCAGATATACAATTGCTCTAAATGATTCAGACTGATACAAAGTGACAATATGTAAAATATATGGGGTTTTGAGGATACTGCACCAGTTTATATGTCTAATAAATGTTACAGTGAAGTGAGGAATGATGGAGAAATTTACTTTTTCAAACAGTGGTTTTATCTGTTCTATAAAACTTTAGTATTGAAAACAACAATGAAATGTGTCTGATTTTGGTGCTACTGGTATTTCACTTCACACAACCTCTAAGAATATTGCATGGCGCTCTGCACAAAGCAGCAGTCTTCAGATCAATGCAGTTTGCTAAGTTCTGGTCATCTCTGTGGGTGTAGAAATGTACAAATCTCAGAGGTTTCTCCTGACTTACATACTGAAATTGCTTGTTTTAGTGGAGAGGAGCCTGATGGGGGTGCCTGAATTCTGCTGGCACTAATGGGCTTCACCATTGCCTTAAGGTGGCAAATTCTGTCTGTGGTAACTGAAAGCAGGGCTTTTCAAGAGACCACACATAACTGGGATGTCCTAGATAGCTCTATTTCCTTTTTTCTATACTGCTTTCGCTAGTAATTAAGGGCCAAGTGTGCATAGTAAAAGCAGAGACAGCAGGAGAAACAGGGAGCATGGACCAGCAAAACATGCAGAAAAGAGACTCTGGAGCTTTCTCAGGCAGTCTGCTCAGTTGGGGTTTTTAAAATTATTTTTTGTGCTTGTTTTATTGGTATTTTTCTTTAAAATCCTGTGCACCCAGTGAAGGGTGAATTAAGGTGGTACTCTTTGTTTGTTTGCCTGTTTGTTTCTTTTGGCAGAGAGATCTGACTCCCTTTGAAAACCCGAGTGTATTTTCCATTTGTTTGCTGTTTTGCTCATGTCTGCATCAAGGCAGAGAGACAGTGTGGCTTATTGGAGCCAGAGCCCTTCAGAGTTCATCATTGATGCCACTGAACAAATTAGATCTAAATACAGCTGGACCAGGAATGAGCTGCTCTCTCCAGAGTAAAAGGAAGAGGATGGGTAGTGGGAGAATATTGAAAATTGGAGTGGCCTTGTCGTTTCTGCTTGCCCTTGTTTAAAGAAGTCCCTAAGCGAGGCTGATTTCAAGAGGTGCCTGCACAGCTGAGGATGCGATGTGTCCTGAGTACACCCTCTCCTTCCCAGCCAGGGAGTCTGCAGGTGCCCTGTAAGTAGATTCCTACCAGGATTTGGCTTAAATGGATATATTAGTTTGAAATAAATATCTGTTTTGTGTATTTGTGCATTTTTAGATTGTGGAACTGTCTCGTTAAGTCAGTAATTATGCAGAGCTGTGACTGAACCTGCTTTCTCTGCTGCACAGCAAATTAAGGCCAAAGAAGAGCTTCTGAGGAGCCACATAACCCAAGCAATTCCCTGAGCAGCTGCGTGGCTGCAGCCTCCAGACCTTTTGCCCTTGCCTTGCCTATGCCTCCCTGAAAGTAGTCTTGCCTTGCTGATTTAGATCAGAGCATGAAGCTTTTTCCTGACAACTTTCCCTTATAATAGCATGCCCATGTATTATTTCTAAGCAAAAATCCTTCTCTTGTTATAAGAAACAAGAACCCTGAAAATGTTTCTGTCATCTACTGTGGCTGCTAATGAGATTTACCAAGAAGGGTGGTTATCAGGACTTAACAAAGCAATATTTTCGGCAGGGTTTGGATAATCTGCCAGCTCGTGTTTTGTACTAACAAACAATTAGGTTTAATGGATTTTGTGCTTTATTCTTGTATTAATGCTCCTTTAAGGCTGTGAAAAACAGAGGTTTGAGAACTGCCGGTTCTCGTGGGTCCTCATTGCCAGCATCGTTTTCCCTTCCCGCTCGCGGGTGAAGGAGAGCCGCTCGCGGTGGGTCCCCTGCAGTTCCAGGGATGGCCACAGGAGGGCGCTGCGCACCGACAGGAGCTCCCGGCTCGCAGCTCCCGCAGCTCCGGGAGCGAGCGGCTCGCTCGGGAGCGATTCGGGCGGGAAGTGACTCCAGACCGGGCACTATTGGCTCTAGCTAGACTGCACACGGCTAGGTAGACCGGATTCGAATAGGAGAAAGAGTGAAGAAGCCCATTCACAGAGTAATCAGAAAAATACGTTCTATCTAGCAGCTAGGGATATTAACAAAATTAGAAATTGTTATCAGCGTGCTTAATTGCAAATATGTCTTAGAGGCATGCCATATTTATTCATAAAATAGTCTAATATACACCATGAACTTGCAGCCGTATGCTTCTGTAGTGCTGATGAGCATCTAAAAGCTGTGATTTTCTCTTTGCATGTTCCACTGCTTTCCCCAATCCCCCCAAAATCCAAATTTCCTAATTTGTTTTAAAAATGAAATCTCTTGGAAGTTCCTGTGGATCTGCTAAAGTGTTTTCTAGTCTTACCTGGTAGAGGTGGGAATATGCTCTTTTTTACTCAGACAAATTTTCTTTCCTGTTGCCAAGAAAAATGTGAGTTCAGAGGGCTTAGCAGCAGACAGATTGCCTAGGGAGTGTAAAAGCTCCACATTTGCTAGGAGAGGTTCACAGGCAGCACAGATCAGGAATGAAATATTACCTGGTAAACTAATTCACAATTTATCAACTTTAGCCCACGGGACACCCTCTGAAACCATCCTTGCATGTTTTGTAGAATAAGTCCTCCAAATGTGTACTGAGGAGGAAGCGATTCAGTTCACTGTAACTGAAGGGTGTGCCCAGTGTCATTTTGCAGCTGCAAGCTTTCAGTTAGGCAGGCTGCCTTTCTGGGGACTTATATGGCTTCAAATTAAGTAAATAATTTAAAATAAGTACTTTATCTCAGTGGTCATTGCAGTTCTTGAAATGTAGCACTTCATAGGTGTGGTTAATAAAGGGATATGGAAAAATAAAGGATGTATCCTCCATCATTAGTAGGATGCTATAACAATGAACTGACATCCTGGTAATTAGACAAAACAAAGCAAAAAATCTTTCAGATGTATGAAATTTTAAATGGAGAACATTTCTGGAAGTTAAATCACCGTGAAGTAGGCAATCTTCATGTATTTATTCTTTAGTAAGTGCAACTTTATTTTGCCCTTGAAAGCCATAAAATGGCATTCCTAATATCTGCAGATGTCTATTTATTACTAATAGCAAAAAATCCTGAATGGTGAAAAATACTTTTAAACTATTTATAAATTATATTATTCTAATTTATGGAGTTGCTGTTTGTCTTCTTATGGCATTTTTCCACTGCGACTCAAAATCCAATTAGTTTCTGTTTTCCTCCCTTTTAAATTTTCTTCTTGTCTTTCTTTTCATGCATACAATCGAGGATATTTATGTCTATAGGTAAAGGTTCTATAAAAGACCTTGAGCTTGTTTTGCTGGTTTGGATGTCTTATGAAACACAGTACATCTTAACAGATTTCAGAGAAAAACAGAATTACAGAAGTGTCTGAGGTGGGAAGGGAGTGTTCTTGTCCAGCCCCCTGCTCAAGCTGTGTTGCCTAGAGCTGGTTGTGCAAGACCGTGTCCAGATGGTTTTTGAATATCTCCAAGGTGGGAGTGCCTGCCACCCCTCTGGGCAAAGAGCCCTGTCACCCTCACAGTGAAAAAGGGCTGTCTGGTGCTCAAAGGGAGCCTGGTGTGTTTCAGTCCTGCCTCTGGCACCACTGAGAAGAGCCTGTCTCCATCCTCTTTACACCCTCCTTTCAGGTATTTGCACACATTGATCAGATCCCCCTGAGCCTTCTCTTCTCCAGTCTGAAGAGCTCCAGCTCTTTCAGCATTTCATCATAGGAGAGGTGACTTAGTGCAGATGCTTCCAGGAAAACTGCTATGCCAGTGTCTCTGCAGCTGCTGCTTCTTGATCCAGGGGATCGTGGCAAAAACTGGAAAAAGCGCTTTCAAAAAATAAGTAAAATCTGTATTTAAAAAAAATCTTGGCTAAAAATATGGGCTTCATTCTGTAGAGTCTGGCTGAACAGGAAGAAAATCCATTTGTTATTTTCTTCTTGATCCCCTGCTAGGCCAAGGTAAATGTCATACAAGGTATTGACATTTCAATTTATATTAGACTATGAACTGGTTCAGAGAAAAAGTAGAAAAAACCCACACTGAAGTGTGTCAGAATACAGTCTGCAACTGAATCCTTTGTATATATATTTTACAAATATCTGCCAGCCTGTGAATTTTTAGTATATAGAGAGTAAAGTGCCAAGCAACAGCTCATGTGTAACAATAAACTAAGGACTTCAACTAACTGCTTTTGAGATTTGACATGCAAAGCAGTCATGAGGATGAAAGTTGTATCTACCAACACATTAAATCTGTCACAGATAAATCAGCAAATAGTATCACATTGTTGTGGGTGGAGAGGGGGCTTCAAAGTTTATTAGAGGAGCCCTCCCACTGAGTCACAAGGTGCAGGAAGGACCCCCTTCTTTCTCAACTCCTCAGAGGGGAGCCTGGATGTGGCTGGATTCAATTCTAGACCCAGACTTTATCAATGGTTAAAGCCTAAGGAATTACAGAGGTGTGACTGAACGTTTGTTCAGCTTTGTCCTGTGGATTAAGGATGGCAAATGGGATGTATTTATACAAAAATGAATGACTTACTATAATAAATTATTAGACAAAAATATCTTAACCTGAATTATTTGCTACACAGTATAGAAGCTAAAACTACTAGTTTAGCATAGTACAGTACAGTGTGTTATACCAAAGCAGCTATAGTAAAGCTAGCAAAGAAGAAACAGTTATTAAGTGGAGATTGATGTTACTCTCCCATACCAATGACCCTGGGCAAATCTCTCTTGCTCAGCCTGGAGGAGTGACCTTGAGGGGCATCTCCACCCAAGGGAGGAATCTCCACTCACACTCCAAGGGGTATTTTAGAAGAACCTGCTGTTTGAAAGTGGGACTGGATTTTCAGAATTTAAAATGATTGACTGCCAGTCATATGCCTCAGGCCAGCTGTGCCGGCTCAGCATTTTTAGATGAGGGTAATTTACCATATCTGCCATATCTTCACCTTCATATCAGGGTGTTTAACTTTGGGATTGATGAGTCAGACTGGTTTTAACATAATTCAACACCAAAAGCAGCACGACACCCCCTCACGGTTCCCCACTGCTAGTTTTGCAAACAGGGCACTGTTCAAACTGTTTTGCCACATTCCAGGCAGAGCATCCTGCTACATACGTGACTGTAATGAAAACTGGAATTACAAATGTAATTGTAATTGCACAGTACATTGCTGCATCCTACTGTCTATCCAGGCGTGTGGAATGTCTAATGTAATTTAAAGGTAATGGACTATTTTTATATTTCATTGTTATATTGCTGGTATTGCGTTTTCTGGACATACCTTTCTGCAGGACATAAAAGTCAAGTCTGGGAGGACTGTACAAAAGCATACAGTTTCTCCAAACTGAATTTCTTTTCAGGATTGCTAGTGATGCTAAAACTTATACTGCTTCTAATAATTTATTTTGCAGACAAGAGTTTGTATATATATATATTTATGTGCTAGGTCTCACATTCTACACTATTTTTGAGAAACTTGCACATATTTACTCTTGTTACTCATTGCTCTGCTTCATTGAGTGATATAAATGGTAAGGCTAATGAACAACAAAAGAACAATAATAAAGATTAGAAAAATAAAATTATTTTGTAATTAAAACCTGTTAAAAATCTGGTTAGAGGATAGGCACATTTTTCATGTGGCATTGAAATACAGGCCCGTTTTTGCTACTGATTTTGGTGTATCTGTACAGATTTTAGTGAATATGCATAGACTGAAGACATTAATAAGTCAGAACCTTTGTGAAGAAGTGGGGTTTTTTTCCTCTATAGACAGGGACTCTAGAGATTTTTTTCACAATATATGAGTGCAGGTGCAGTCCACATCAACACCTCAGCTCATTTGGTCTGTGCAGTTGGCTGGTCTTCTCTCCTTGGGGATATATAACTATAAAGCACAATGTCAGCTTTTGTTTTAAACAAGAATCTCTAATCCTTTTCTTTGTGAGAAATAATCTTTAACCAGTATAATGTTGTAAGCCCAGTTGCTAAGGTTGAGCCTCTTGCTCTAATGTGTCATTCTCTGAAGTTCAAGGCTTACTCGTGCTCCCTGGGACTCTTCAGAGCCCTTTTTGGGACACTGTCAAACTTCCAGAACATCTATTGATGTTGGAAAGGAATATCAATTAAATTCACAGTTAAAGGGAGTTTACAGCATCTGGCAGTAAACCCACAGAAGTCTTTTTGTTTACTATCAGATTAATTTTTTTTTAAATTTTAAGCTTTACTGCAATTTATTCATGACTTGATATCCTCTCTATATCTTACACTAACAATGTTTGTGTCTTTATTTCTCCCACTGCAAACTGAGTGTAAAAATCCATCTTATATCCTGAACAAGATGCTGAACAATCACTGTCACAGTAGCTCAAGTGAAGTCATTTCACTTTGTAGCTGGGACAGGCTACGAAATCATGAGCCATACCTTTGGCTTTGATCTACTGACCTTCAAAATATATAAAAATTTATTTCCACTTCTATGAACAAAACAGATACAACCATTTGAGATTCATTGCAGGAAATTAAGCATTACAGAGGCTCAGATCAAGGAAAATTCCTGACTTGATCACATTCCTGCGTATGATGAAAGATGAGGGCCTTTTTAAAAAAAAAAACATACTGACACTTATTCCAGAACGGGGACCCAGCCCTATGAATAGTCTTGAACAATTGTACAAGCAAAGATGATGAAAGTGAAAAATTTCAGGGAGGTCAGACTGTATGTGACAAGAGTGATCTGTTTGTTACGAAACAGGAAAGCCAGATTAACATGGACACTGAGAACTTTACTGTCAGGTCCTTCCTTGAAAAGACATACTCAGCGTAATATAACAGAATTGCTAAAAATATTTTAGAGCAAAATTTTGCTATGGGCATCTACAAAATCTTTGTTTCCAGAAAACAATCTTTGTTTCCCCCAAAAGTCAATGCAATTAATATAACAGACACCACTTACATGGTTAGTTTATGAGTCATCATATTCATACATGCATTGAATCCTTTCTTTCACACAGCTATTGTTCTACTTATCTCCTTTTTTCCTTCTGTCCTCTATCACCTTCTCTTGAAATGTCTTATTGTTTTCATTGCCCTCCTTGCTTTCCTTTTCTATTTTTGGTGTATTTTTAGGCTCTTTTAATGCTTTTTTTTCAAAATATGTCACAAAGTGCTTTTAATTTAGCACAGGGAGCTACTCAGAAGACTGATGAAATGCTTGCTGATGTTTAGGGTATGGCACACAAATACTACCAAAGTCCATTTAGTTCTGCAAGACTGCACTTAACAAATTCCCTTTTGTGAATTCTTTTTGAGACATTCAAAAGTGTGAAGGTACAGTGGCCACTGGGGACAAGGGCCAGGCTAAGGTGACACAGAACAACACCATTCATATTTTTTGACAAATCAAAAAGAAATTGGTTAGCTCTGACTGTCCTTCATTCTCTTCTGTTCCTCTCCTTCAAGAGTCAAACTGAAATTTGAAGCTGGGAAATGACATCTGGTATTTGGTTAACCACACAATGCTACCAGATGATCATACTTTCTTAAAGCAATCAAAGCTGCGTTACAGAAACGAGTTCTGTAATGAAAAAATGGCAAACATAAAAGGGCATTGCAGATAAAGTTGATCTTGATTGTTTGATCTTAGAAAAACGTAGCAATGCTAGATAGGTTTTAGTGGTACCTAAATTGCCATGTAATTTCTGAATTACAGAAATTAAGGTGATATGAACACAGTTCCTATGTGCATATATTCAGTGCAGGTGTGATAAACAAGAGAACTTGAGCAAGGCAACCCTACTGATGGCAGAAGATGGATGATGATATTGACAGCCATTTAAATAGTTGTAAAATGTGCCTATCAAACAGAATTGTTCCAGCCCTGGGACCATTTTACCTGCAAAAGGGGGCAAGTAAATCACATGAGACAGATTCCATTGACTTTGAGGAAAAGGAAAGACAAGGCTTTTTTATTGCTATTGATGTTTGCTCTTATTGACTAAGTGTTTGCCACAGACTCAAGTACCACCAGACACATAAATACAAGGAGAACCTTGTGTGTGTCCTTTATCTGACTGGGGGAAAAAATTTGCAATTTACATCCAAGGGATCTGCAGTTTTCCTCCAACACACAGAATAGTTTGAGAAGAGTGTGCTGAAAATTGGTTCAAATAATCCTCCTGTCCTACAAAGTCCTTGCTGAGTTCAAAGAGAATGTTTTCCTTTATAGTGCAGAAGAAAACATTTGACACTCTATCACTGTGATTTCACTGCCTGAATTATCTCTGAACTTTGCTAAGTCACAGCCTGGCTTAGTTTGCTAATGCTATATATTTTGTGAAGGTGCTAGGGCATGGGGTCACCTTAAAAAAGACTGATGCAGGAATTCCCTTCCTCACATATTTTTGTGGGAAAAAACAGCTCTAATAAATGTGTGCAACAGAAAAAGAAAATGAAAGAATTGTAACAGCCTGGATGATTAAGAGAAGGAATATTTCTGAATGATCAAGATACAAGTGAAACTCCATTAAAGTAATATAACTCTCAGCTGTCACATCTCTCTCTGGGAACCACAGAGGAGCTCATGTTTTCAGAAGGGATAACAGACTTCAGCTGTTACATCTAACAAGGTCACTAATTTAACTCTGGAGGTAGAAATCTGTAATTTGTTACCAGGGGTTTCCTATCCAGACCTCTCAGGAGGGTCCTTATGGTGGGACCAACTGGGGATTGTGTGATATCAAACAGGGAATACAGACTTTTGGCCAGGACCACAGCTGAAGTTCCAGGAATAGAAAGTGTGTTCTTGAAATTAAAAGCCATTTTAATGAGTCATTGTTTTGCATAGGCCTCAACTTATTTCAAAAGAGCTTTACAAGAATAAAATCTTACTATGCTATCTGTAGTAAAGTACTTATCATATATTACATACTATATTGATATAATATGAGAATTCACATATAATTCACATCAAAAGCTAAATTTTGGACTTTGTGATTTATTCATCATCGAAGCTTGAATACTTAGAAAAAATTAAAACTGAAAAGACATTCTCTTTTTCTCTGCTGATGAAATATTGTATGTTTTATGATGGAATACAGTGAATCATTACAAAGCATAACAAGTCTAAATTTGTTAGCACTGTTAGGCAGACAATACTCATCTTCTGAGTAACTAAACATAAGTGTAACATAACCTTAGCTACAACGGTGCAATAAATGTGAGTAGATGACTTGGCTTTTTTTATTTTTGTTCTTTGAATTTGCACTGCTGGTCACAGGTTACTGTGAGAAAAGAAACATGCAGGTTTAGAGCCAAGTGAGTTATCAGGGCTAAAACAGTATTCTCTTCACAGGGACAGCTGGCAAGCATCCCTCTGTGCTTAAAAAGGGAATGGGTAAATTTCAGAGGGAAAGTGATGTTGTTGCTACAAGGATTACAAAGACAAACTTTGAAACATGGATCTGTATCTACCCTTGCAAGGTGACACTCCATTGACTTCACTTGATACTTGCTTTGCTGAGAATTGGTCCAATAGATTTTAATGCAGACGGTGTAACAGAGAAAAAATTGCTTTTTGCACAGCTGATGGTGTAATGTTGTTTTAAACAGATAGGATGAATTGAAACGCTTTCTCTCCCTCCCTCCCTCCCCATTTTTCTGTTCAAATGTTTGAATGATAATGGTTTTTTCCGCATTTAATCAGCTAATAGATACAAGTGGCTATTCTAAATTCACTTTTATTTTTGTCAACTTGTTTGTTTGCATATTGCTGTTGGGAGATCTTTCTAATCAGGGCATTCCATTTTAAAGAAAATCTATAAGAGGCAGAAATAAGAGATGGCTCAAATCACCTTGTAGCTAGTGTTTGTTCCAAATAGAACAGTCTCCAAAGCATTTGTCATTGTACCTAGAAGAGTTTTATGGCCCTAAAAGCAAAGGTCAGACACTGCATATATTTCTGTATTGCATGTAATCATCATTTACAATTGCACTAGAAATGGCGTGAAATGGTAATCAGATTTTGTTGGTTTTGTCTTAACCTCTTCTCATTTAATAAAATTTATGTATAAATACAAAGATTACAATGAAACTTTAAGATTTCTCTGTCAAGTGTTGGGACACTATGCTCTTCTGGAAAGGTTTGCACTGTTCCTCCTTGGGGCAGAAAAATAAAAAAAGGGAAATAATAAAAATCCCAAGTTATTAGACTGAGTTTTTCTGAGCCTCCAGGATGTCAATGTTTCACGTTTAGCACACAGTCCCTGAAGAAATATCTATTAAATGTTCCACAGATAAAGTCAAAGAGGAGTAAAGACTGATTGAGCAGATGAGTTAGAGGAGCTTGGAGTTTGGGATATCAGTGCTGCCATTTTGTGAGGTGTTTTAAGCTAATGATGTTTATGAAGGTAATTCTGGGCTTGACTCAGTATTTGCTGAAGACAGTAGAAGCCCTTCTGTCTACTTTTGTGGCATTTGAAATAGGTTCACGATTGTGTAGGGGACAAAGCCAGTTGGGGAAAAATAACATTCACTAGATGTCTTCATTGTTTATATATCTGTATGCATTTATTTATATAGAAACGTTTTTAAAAATTAAGAAATCTGTCTTTTTTGATCCCCAAGAGAATATACTTTATTCTTCTTGCTTTTTTGGTGTACAGGACTTACATTAATCCTAGCAGCAGCAGCAAAACTCACTCACTGAAACCAATATCATAGCCATGAGGATTTGTGGCTCTTTAGACTTGACAATTCATTAAGGTGTTACTCAGACCACTCTGTTCTCACATATGTTGATTAAAAGATTGTTTATGGAGAGGTGATACTTTCTGAGAGCTATTTTCTTGATAACATGACTGTCTTTCATAGAATCAAAAAATGGCCTTGAAAGGGGTCTTAGAGATCACTGAATTCCAAGCCCCCTTGCCTTGCACATGAACGCCTCCCACAAGAGCAGGTTGCTCAGAGCTCCATCCAGCCTGGCCTGGGACACTTCCAGGGATAAGAAGTTCACATCTTTTCTGGGAAACCTGTTTCAGTTCCCTCTGTTCCTCCTGCTCCAGAGCGGATAGGCAGCTTCAGAAGACATGTATCTGTACAGTACCTGTTGCTTGGAACTGAAAAACTTGACATAAATACTCACATTCTAGACCTTAGCCAACATGAATTTTACAACCTCACTTGTCACACCAGCAGAGCTATGGGCTGAAATTAGCATAACCTTGAATGTTTCAGCTGGACTTGCAGGAGAGATTTAAAAATACCATTTCAGCAAGCAGTGGCCAGAATCCCATCAAGGATTTTCTAAAAAATCGAAAAAGCCTAAATCTAACCCCCTTTCCATGGTAACCCAGGAGATACATAGTAAAATCTCCCTAGAGAAGTGTGTTGAAAGGAAAAATGTTGTCTTTTGGTAAGAATAGATACAATTCAAACAAATATTCTATAGGAGAAAACAAACTAATTAGGAATATTGCAGCGAAAGAGCCACAGTACGTGGCAGACCCCTGCTACTGAACTGCATGATTCTTTGCAACATAGACCATCCCCCTAATTGTGATGATTTATTTTTATTCAAGAGTATTTAAAACTCATTGTTATGCTGCCTGCTCAGCACTGCCCTTGCCTGGAAACCATTATGGCTTAAATCTCAAATATGTTAAACAAGAAATTGTAAATAGTGGCATGAAACTTTGGAAGAATTAATTGGGATGCAAAAGAAGCATTATAATTTAAAAGTGTAAACTGTAAACATAAGCAAAGGTAACCTCTGGAACAGAAAAGTGCAAGGGAGAATAGAATCTTTGGGATCAGTTTGTTGCCCCTTCATAAAATAATCATGAAACTCAGAAAATCACATCCATTTGAAAATATTTGGAAAGATATATATTCCCTGAATACCTCATCCTCCCTTTTTGTGATAAAGATATTTTCTTCCTGTGGAGCAAAACCCCTCCTCCCTCCTCTTCCCAAAACCATCTCAGGGAATAAATATAGAAAAACCTTCTGGTAAGTCCTACAAATCCTCACAAGCTTTCTCTCTGCCTTGGCTTTGCAAAGGGGTCAGCTAGTTTTGCCTAACATGGATATCAGATCAGTTAGAACATGCAGATTCGTTGATGGTCTATCAAATTTCTCATCACTGCAACAGCTTCCCAATGAAAAAGATTACACAGAGGACATCTCATAAAAACATAGTTGTAATGTAACCTGGAATTTCAGCTCATATGGAGTGAGAACGGATGGCAGGTGTTTATTCATGAGGGATGGTGCCAACACAGGTTGCGTAAAATGACAGATCTGCTATTGGGTGTCCTGGGGAGCCTTTATGTGTGAGGCATTTTAGGACTAATCAAACTACACTTGATTCTCAAGCACTCTCAGGACTACTAATGGAACTGGAGGGTAAAGCTGTGGCATTGGTGAGAGTCATCCTGCACCTAAAGGAAAGGAGATTTCCATGGTGAGGAGGTTCCCACTATGGTTGTTACTTCAGCCTTGGGATAGGACACAGTGCAGCTGGAGGAAACACGTTGATCCTTGGTGCTGTCCTGATTCTTTAAGTGGGTGCGGAAAAAAGCCAGTCATCTCTACTCTTTGCTGCCTTATTAGTTTGTGGCTGGGATTTGAGGACAGATGAGTTTGTGACACATGTGGAGAACTTAACTTGAGATTGTGATGCCATGAAATTTCCTACAAACCCATAGTTTTCTATTGTAGCAAGACTGTTGTAATGAGATATACCTGTTAGATATAAACTGTGATATCTTTAATTTAAAGAATGATTCAAAATTGTCCTGTGGATGTCAGATATATAATAAAATACAAATATATTTTACCAGAGATATTGCAAGCTATAGAAATGAGCAGTTCGTACTTTTACACAGATTAACACATAAATCTGCCTCAGTAACACTGAGATGGAAAATAATCCTGGGACACAGGTATGAGAGACCAAACTCTACTTAAATATGACATTAATATCATATAGTTATGGAGGAGGGAAAAAAAGATAGAAAATATCAAATACTTTTAACGTATACAAGTTGAACCAGAAGCAGTGGTAAGAGGAAGAGATATACACATACAAAAGTAATTATATTGTTAAGTAAGCACACACTTGAGAGATTGAAAATGGTACTCAAAAATAAAGAGAGAAGAATTAAAAAACCAATATTAATGAACCAAGGGAAAAAACATAAATAAACTGTGGTCAAAGTGAAGCTTAGAAAAGTTTTAAACATCAGATAAGAAGAGGTCTGTTGAGAGCAGGCAATGTAACAGGGAAGCAAAGGTGAAGACTAATGCTAAGGTTTCACAGGAGATTAGGAATGCAGTTATTAATTTTTTAATTATGTGAGATACAAGAAATGTGAGACAACAAATATTTAACAAATGACCAGCATCATTTATTCACAGAGGATAGAGCCAATGGAAAAGGAGAAAATATGAATTAATTTTTCACTTCAGGATTCCCAGCAGAATGTGTAGAACAGATGTTGAAGGTAAACAAATCTCTTACACTGCAATTGGACTTTGCCATAGACACTTAGAGTTGTAGAACGGGAGTAATATAAAAACTCATGTAGATATCATACAAACTCAATTTCCAGACCATAAACATATAATTCTATTTTCTTCTGCAATTTAAGTGCTAATTTATCAGTATTTATTTATAATAGTTCAATATATAAACTTCTGAACATACATTGGTCTTTGTCTAAATACTTAATATCTCAGGCCGCATGGCCAATGGGCCAATGTTTCTGAATCTTTCTGGAATGAAATTTGACTCTGACATACCTTTTCCACAACTGCTTCTACCAGGTGCTGTTCCCTGTTTTATTCTCCAGTCTCAGTTTTTATTCTTTCCTCCTGGGATCCTGCTTTCACCTTGCTTATCGTGCAGAAGCAAAAGCACAAATGGGTTAAATAAAGCTCACAAAAAAATTGCACCAGACACAGCTATATATTACAGCTCAATTGTAATCTACTCCAAAGCATCCTTTACCAACCTGTTTAGTGACTTGGCTAGACACTTTATTCGATAGGATGATATAATTGACTGATTAAACTGAAACCGAATAAAATTGTGAAAAGTACAACTCTAGGTTTGTATTCGTAACACTGTCTGGTCCAGAATCTGAGAAAAAGATTGGAAACAATTTCAGAGTTTCTTCAGAAATTTTTCAGAAGTTTCAATAGCTTCTGAAAATTAAACCAAAATCTCAATATTTAAATTGTTACCCGGGTACAAGTTACCCACCTGCACACAGCAGTAGCTGGTGGAGTTGCTGGAAGATTTTCATCAAGTCCCAAGTATCATATGTCAAATGTCAAATAGTTTTCCTCTCTAGGAATCAAATCTTCAGAACAAAAGCACTTCCCAATATTGAAGTCTTCTGGATCTTGTTGCAGAGGATACCGTCCAGAGATGTGTTAGATTTTTCACTTGCAGGCTGCTTCCTGATGAATAGGAAGTGCTTGCTTATGAACCACTGCTGAAATGTTTTTTGGAAATGATTCCCTTGAGAGAAACAATCCGAGAGCTGGTAAAAGTTATGAGATAATAAATCAAATTAACTTCTGCTACACTGATTGTCAGAGGATGAAGTGAAGCTCAGACAGATATCAGTCATGTTTCCAGAGTAGAAGAGAGATCCCACCTATCTAAAAATCATACCTTCTCCTTTTTCTTTGGGTTCTTTGGCTTGGTGGTATTACACAAATATCAGCTGTGCCTAAAAATAGAGAGTTAGAGATGTTCATAGAGTCATTAATTTCACAGACATCAATAATTCTTGATTATTGCCAGACACATGGGAAAAAGAAGAATTTCTTCCCTGGAGAAGTTAGATGTTCCATAAATTCTGATTTCAAATAAACAAAACATCTTTTTTTTTGTGCTGTTTTTAACTAATGGTACCCATTTTATATGGAACAATAAATGAAACATTCACAATAATTAATTTGCTGTCAAGACCACGAAATCACTGTATTACTTGGAGATTTTTCTGGAATGATGGGTATGAAAAACTCACAAATTTGCTGCCATAGCTCTGATACTCCATAACAAAGTTTGCAAGAGATGGGAAGAAAAGATTTAAATAGCACACACTATGTCATTTGAAAACTAAAACTTGACAGAGGAAGAAGTCCATGAGACATGGTTTTATATAAGTTTTAGAAACTTGTTGAAGCTCCTAATTTAACGGTAGACTTTCTTCAGCAGCGAAATCAAGTTCAAAGAGGACCTTAGAAACCCAGCTCAATTTTGTTCTCAGCAAAACCTGGAGGAGGTCAAAGAAACATTTTTCTTTAGTCAGATCTTTAAGAACAAATCACTGTGTAATGGAAAGATGTTTAACAGGCAAGGAAATTCACTAGAACTTTACACATACCTTAAGTATAATAAAAAGAATAAAATTTTAACAGGAACTTGTCATATTTTGCATCTCTGAAGGGACAACAACAGACAAAAGACCAATTTTGAAGGTGCCATCAGAGACTTTCAAAGTGATCTAGTATTTAAGAGTCTTCTCTATTGGAAGACTCATCCAGCTAGTACAGATCTGTGAGTTCTAGAATTTGACCAAACTTTTCAGAAGAAAGCAAGCTATGCTTTTTCTCCTTTATTATATTTTTTCTTCTGTATAGTATTTTGATCTTGGTTATCTTTTTATCCTTTCCCTCTGAGTACTTTTCCTCATTAGTTACAAGATAAGTAGACCTAGCAAGCATAAATATATTTTAAAATTGTCAAGCAATCTTTTAGCTACCTTTTATTTTATTCTTCAGTACCACCTTTTAGATATATACTTACTACTAAACTATTTAATTAGGTGATTAAATTGAAATTGTTGGTAAGATACTATTTAGCTTATATGAAAAGTATGCTCGTGTCTTAATGGTTCCCTCATTTCTCTTGCAATTTTCCATTGCTCAATGAAATAGTATTTTGTCTATTTGACCTTCAAATTTTCCTTCAGCCCCTGTAATTGCTCTGTTACTTATCCATCAGGATAGTGTTTCTCTTGTCCTCCTTGTTTAGTATTATATATGAACATGCATTTTCTTCAAGTAAATTAGGAATGTTGAATGTATGAATGCTTTTCCTGTTTTGAAAGAAAAAAGTTGGCACCATCTTTCTTTTTTTTCCTCACAACTTCCTTTGTTATCAGTGGAGTTCAAGGATATAAGTTTATACTGTGGGAAACAGCAGTTCTCACTTGATGTGTGGGCATAATTGTTTGAATTTATTCCTACAAAGTTCTCATCAGGAATTATCAGACCTGAATGACAGTAGCAGAGGCAGTCCACTGTGAATGATTTGACATCAACTTTTACAAGCTGACAGCTGAAAGAAGACATGCAACAGATTTGAAATGGAGATCTGGTGTGCCAGATTATTTTGGAAAGCGACCGCTGGATAGGGATGAAAAATCTTTAATAGAGAAAAAAAATATCATGCCTGTATACAATATCATTCTATGGTAGTTTCTGGCTGAATAACAATTGCTAGTGAGCTCTGAAAAGATGACTGGGGATGCTGCAAATTCCACTCATTGATTACTTGCCTGGGAGGCATATCTCTTTTTTAGTTCTGCTCAGTGATATCTCACTTGCTGGGATGGACCCATCTTGATTTTTTAAAATTGATCTCTTGTACAGCTGCCACTGTACACACTAGATTGCAATAATACTCTTTGTCTCAGAAAAATGGGGTTGAAAGTAGGTAGGACTGGTACCCTGGAGGTGGGTCAGCCAGCCTTCTCAGAAAGATTGTGTCAAAATATTAGTTTCTTCAGTCCTTGAGGTCTGCAGAAAATATTAACTCTCTAGCAAGGAAAGGTTCTTAGACATTCATATATAGTATGAACCAAATCTTTAATTTGTGTACAGAAAATTCCTAAATGATAGTAAAAGGAATTTGATGTGACTTTGGGATTCACCACATCAGACCACAGAGGTGCTTTCATGTCAGGCAGAGGCTGCAGGACTTGCTATGCCTAGTTCTAGAGACACCAGCTGTGCCCTACATAGATATAACTCATGTCACCAGGCTACTCAGGAATGCTGCAATGTGCTCACAAATGGCTTTATTTGTGGGGCTAGTGATAATCTTCTACAGACTGGACATACCCTGGCAATGTGCACTCAGTCCAGAAAGCCAATCCTATCCTGGGCTGGATCCAAAGCAGCAGGGACAGCAGTGCAAGGGAGGGAATTCTGCCCCCCTGCTCTGGTGACATCCCACCTGGAATGCTGCAGCCAGCTCTGGGATCCCCAGCTCAGAAAAGATATGGACCTGTTGGGTCAAGTCCAGAAGAGCACAACCAAAAAGTTTAGAGTGCTGGAGCACCTTATCTATGAGGAAGATTAGAGAATTGGGGAGAAGAGAAGATTTTGGGGTTACCTAACTGTGCTCTCCCATCATCTAAAGAGGTCCTACAAGAGAGACGGAGAAGGACTTTTTGGAAGGGTATGTAGTGACAGGACAAGAGGAAATATCTTTAAACTGAAAGGAGGTAGGTTTAGATTATATGTTAGGATTATTCTTGATTGTGGTGGTGGCAAGGCACTGGAACAAGTTGTCCAGAGAAGTTGTGAATGCCCCATCCCTCAAAATGTTCAAGGTCAGGTTGGATGGGACTCTGAGCAACCTGGTCTAATGAAAGGTGTCCTTGCCCATGGCAGCGGGATTGGAACTAGTTGACCTTTAAAGTCCCTCCCGATCTAAACTATTCTATAATTCTGTAATTGTCGAAGATGCGTAGTATTTATTCAGTATTACAGAAGCTCAGGATTCCCTGTTTCAGCTGACATGATGCCTTTCAGAGCCTGTCTTGGCTTGCCTTGAAGTGACAGCATCTCCAAATCCTATTTGCTGTTGACTAAGCAGTGGAGGAGCCAGATGAGCTCTATCAGCTGTTCTTGAGACATGCAGAAGAATGCAAATACCACCTCTGTAGGTCTGGGCTTTATAAGTGCTCCTCTTTTTGACATGAAGATATGGATGCTATGCATGACAGCACATCAGAGCTTTTCTGATCTAAACTCGTACGAGCCTTGCCATCTGACCAGACAAAAATCCGTCAATTGTTCAGGCAAGCAGAAAGTGCTCAGTGTTCAGCCATGAAAAGATAGCAAAAGTACTTACACAGACAGTGTGCTTTATACCTTTGTGAAACTTCCAAAAGGGCACCCCACCACCTCTGATGGTTTTGCTCATGATTTCCCGCAGGCTGCCTGTTACCCAGGTCTGGCTTTGCCTGATTTCAAACCCTTCCTAGCGGTATATCCATTGTCAGCATTGTGCATGTACATCTGAGGGGAGGGAGCCAACAAAGAGGGAAAGCACCCAAGGGGAAGGCCATCAGTTTGCAGAAGTCTAATATCCTCAGGATGATCACTAAGGGAAGCAGATAAATTAAAACCCTTTCCCAGCCAGCATTCTCCTGAGGAGCTGTCCGTGCCTGCCCCGCTGCCGCTGCTCATCACACTTCACTTTCAGAAGCAGCAGGCAGCCCTGAGATGCCTCTCTCCGTGGAGGCCTTTTGAAAGGGCTCATCCTTTCCAGCGTGGCAGAGTGTTGTTTATTTATGGTGCTGGTGCTGCAGCAGGCGTGGGGCCTCTGCAAAAGAGCACACGGCTCTGTAAGATGATAAAACAGCCAGAAGGCTTTCTGCCTGTTTGTGTCACAAAAGGCTCTTCAGAGAGGAACAGTTTTAGTGTCTGAGGAATGAAGTGCTATTTCAGAATCTGGAGGCTGCGGGTTCTTTTAACAATGGAATGATTTGTCCATATTTTTCATGTAATAAAAAGAGCAGCACAATATGCCTCCTTGCTTGCCTAGAGACCATTTGAAATTTTTAATGCTTAAACCAGAGGGAGAGAGCATGGAGTTCATTGCCAGGTTGACATGAACACAGAGATATTTTTTCTCTCTTTGCTGGGGACTGAAAGGTATGATGGAAAAGACTTTTAAAAGAATTGTGGTCAGGAAGAGGAACTGGGGGGTTGGTAGTCACGATCTAACTCTAGCTAGATGTAAGTGAAGATACCAGATTAGCATGGCATGGGTTTACCTCCTACTTAACTATTTCAGTTGAAAGGTCTTTATGATTTTAATCCCAAATCTAAGAAATTGAGTTTTAGTGCTTCTCTTTTTTAAAAAAAAATTGCTTTTGTCCAGACCACATCAGATTATCTGTTGCAGCAGCCGTTAAGATTCCAAGTATTAAAAAAAAGAAATGCAAATATTTTTATCATAGCATTGCAAAAACTTCATATTAGGATATTTTGGGTTGAATGCGCGTTCCATTAATGGCTGAAAGTTGGACAATTTTCTGTGTGAATCCTGCTCACTCTACCATTCTGTATGGACTCTCACATTTTCAGTTTCTCTATCAATTCACATGGCAGGTCAGAGAGGCTCCAGCTCGTTTTGGTAAATTGGGTGATAGGTGCTGCTCATCAACATCTTGGTTTTAAGGCTTGTCATACATTGTGAACAAAATACTTTTGTATATATTTACAGAGTTTGTTCTACAACTCAGGCCAAAAAACAGGTTTATACTGAAGCATATACTTCACAATAATGGAACAAAGGTACAAAAATAGATGAAAAAGTCACTATAAGTTATTACAGTTGTACTCAAGTGTGGGGATTGGCATGTAAGGTATGGTATCAAGTCTCCACACCCTGCATCACTGATTGCAAACCTTAGAGAAAAGTACATCTTTTCACCTCCCAGTACAGATGGTTGGGAACTTCTATCCCCTCAAGATGGATTAACCTCTTCTTTCTTTTCATTCTAGGCTTATATGACTCAAATGTATTATGATTTGATGATAGGGCATGGCATCACATGGTTTGGTGAAATATATTAATTCTCTCTCCTCTTCTTTCAATGTTAGTTAGATACCTCAATGAGGTACTTGCTGGCTACAGACTACACTCTATTGACTGTTGCCTCTGCCTAAGGTGCACAACTTCATGAGTTGTATGTGAGGAACAGTATTCATGTTCTGTCTCATTATCAAATGTGTGCTTTTTCTCGTGATACATATCTCTCTAGTTTATTTGCTTTTCTTAGTCATTATATATCTGAGATATTTGTTTCAATTATTTTCAAAAGGACTTTTTTTCCTAGAGATTATGAGTTTATTGCATTCATGATTATAATTTCAAAGAGGAAGTGCTGTTTGTGAAGTTAATAGCCATGTGTTTCATCAGTTCCATTTTATACATAAAACTGGGTGACTTAATTTTGAATAAGCTTCCCAATGCAGCTACCAAAATAGCTTGAAGGGTATAAGTCACTTCTGTTTTTCAAAAATAAACTGCTGTTGTTAATATATCTCCACACTATAAAACCATCAGGTAATGAGGAATAAGGAAAGACTAAGAGAAGAATTATATTTATATGTTAGGAACATTATTATTATTATTATTATTATTATTATTATTATTATTATAAATCATGAACTGGAGGGAGAAAAGCAGTTCTTTTTAAACGTACCTCTGAGGAAGAGATACTGTATTGATAATGCAGGTGAATGGAGTCCTGTGCTAGATGGGTAATGGTTGTCTAAGTCTCTGCAGCTTCCTCTTAACTGTGTTTATAACACCTCAGGCTGAGAAGTTTTAGCTTTGAATAGTTTATTCACTTCAACACCTATTCAGCTTATGGAATACCTGAGGGAACCATGAGACAGAACTGGTTATATTATTTCCAGCAAGTAATACTGGATATTAATTTTCCTTGCTTTGTGAATCAGTCCTGCTTTCCTTTGTGGAAAAGTTCTTTAAATGACAACACAGTGCGCATTTGAGGCATTCTGGCTCCCTTCTCTTTCTGTATTGCAGCATACAGGTTCTATATCTAAACAAATATCAGTGAAATGGACAAGTGACTCATTTGACTAAAAGCATGAAAACATTTGAGAGGCACTAGATAAGAACTTAGGCAAGGACAAGGAGGAAGTCATCATCTACATCACAGGACTAATGGAGTGGCAAGTTCCTCCCTATCCATTTGCATAACTGAAATATTTTCTCCATAAATGTAACTTTTTCACTATAACCACTTGCAGCTGATTAGCAGCAAAAATACCCAAAATGATCCTATATGCAATCTCTGTGGTTTGGCTGTGAGAACCTAACAGACTGCTTGGCAACTGTAAAGGTGGGCTTCATAGGAAAAGGTATTGAAGATTTAAGCTGAAGAACAAGAGTTTTCTAATGTTCTGACCCATTCCCTTCACCTCAGACACATGAATTCTGCTTATTTTGTTTAATAATTGTTGTATTTGCAGTCTTTGAGACCAGTTCCCAAAGAGAGGAAGAGCTGGTCAACAGGTGCCAGGCAGAGAGGTTAAGGAGATACCTGCAAAATAGTATCTATATCAGACTTTTAGGGAGAGTTGTTCATATTCTAGAGTAAGTAGAGACACTAATATATTTTCCACACAACAAGACTGAAATTTCTCTGATCTCAGTTTGTCTGAGTAATAAAACCCTTTACTGATGCTTTTTGCTATGAGAAAAAGAACTCTACCACTGTTTGACTTGATCTCTGAGACATTTAAAACCAGGCTTTTAAAGACAAGTGAAAAAAATTCTAATTTTTTTTTTAAATTATGTAAAGTCCTCTTATAATCTTCATCTTTGATTTATTGAAACAATATATAAAGCAAATATAGGAATAGGGGGTTTATACAGCATTTCCATCCTTCAATTTTGCAAGATTGAATGCAGCAAGACAAATCTATTTATAGCACAGACTAACTTCATATGTTTCACTGCTGCAGAAATCAATAGTCCATGGCTATGAAAGCAAAAGAGAAGCCCTATTAATTCATTAGCAGGTCTAGGTTACACCTTACAGTGTGGTCAGTCTACATTAATATTCTCTGGAAGTGAATCAGAAAGAGTAGTCTCTGTAGTACACCACATTGCAGTTGGAAGAGAAAGAAATGTTTTGGTTTTGGGATAGACATCTCTATCTCTGACAGAGCATCTCTAACAGAGCTTGTGACTGAAAGATGTAGGAGCTGATGAAGTCAAAGGAAACCTTCTGCACGATTTATGACTTCTCCTATCAGGTGCAGCATGCCTTCTTGATGGAGCACTAAGAACATTTCCTCTCATTTCAATATACTTTAACATGCACTGAAACCTAGAGGAGCTCTTTCATAGTTCTCTCTTCCTGTACTTTTCCCAGATCTGCAAGTGAAAACTGTGTGTGTAATATATTAATTTCCTGCTATTTTTCTGTTGGCATTTTTCTATAGTAAGCATCTAATCTGAAGAGATTTTTCCTGAAGTGCTAGCTCTGGGAAATTATATGTTATGATTCAGACTATAATTCTAAGGTTGGCAGTGAGCATGGGAAGTAATGCATACTTAGTATAAAAATACCTGTTTTATTTTTCTGTGAGCAGATGTAAACTTCCTTGCTAAAAATCTATGCAAAGGCAATGGTAATCTTTATTTTCTGTTTCTTTTACTGTTTCAAAGATTAAAACTAAAATCAATTATTATTTTTAAATAGGAACGCCACTCACAGAAAATGCGAGGAAATAGTGTAATTCACACAAGAATATATAATTCAATACAGATCTCAATTTTAAGAAGCTATGATTGGTACTTCAGGTGCTGAGTACTTCAGGTGGCACACTTATTCCTAAGCAACCCTGATCAAAAAACTCTTTGGCCAGAATTTCTTTTCTTTGCGATGTTTTAGTATCAGGATCACACACCTTTTCTAAATAGCACTGTGGTGGAAGTTTGGCACCTCACATCTTCCTAAGGGGAATATCAAACTGGCTGTTGTGATGGGTATGCCTATGACAGCATGAAGCCATGTCCAGACATATCTCTTCCAAGTAGTCTCTATTCTGTTATTTAGTCTGCTTTGCAGTCATGTAAAACTCAGACTGACTATTTGGCCTACTGATTCTAGCCCAATAAGACAAAAATAATTGGCTCACATGACTACTGCAGCAATGTTGTCTGTTTTCTAAAGCATAAATCTGCATTTAGACATAACTGCATACATAAGTGAAAAATCAGAAGTCTGCAGGATTTTTTTTTGTCTTGAAATAAAGCCATGAAATGTTGCCTATTAAAATTTGTTAAATTAAGTATATTATGAATACATTGTAGATTTTGCTCTTTTGATGATGAAATAGCTAGTGATTCTTGTTGACTTGCTTTGTACAGGTTTATATGCTTTTATCACATGTTGTTGCTCCTAAATTATGAAAATTCTGACCTAGAACAAGAGAAGATCCCTTGTGTAAGATGTAATTGGAACTACCAGCTGCTCTCTCCAGACTTATTGCTGTGTCATGGATTTTCACAGCTCTTCTGCTGCAAAATACTCCTGCCTTCTCATTTTGAGTTGTATTTTTCCACATTCACTTCGTGATCAGGTCCACAACAGTAGTTTTGGCATAGTGTAAAACACGGTGCAGAAATGGAAATAAATTTTGGTTAGAGAAATTTTCAAACTGGAAAATTATTCCAAGAGAAACAGCAACAAATTGAATATCAGATCCCAGACAACCACATCAATCTTCAATGGAAAAATCTGCTGATCTTTGGAAAATTTATCACCTGTAGCTGGACCACCTACCAGTCTTTCTACTTTTCCTGCATTTCATCCCAATCTTGTGTTGGAATAATAATATATTGTGTTTCTATAATTTCTGACAGTACAGTACCTACCCTAAGCTTTAAATTGTATTTCTATGCCACTGACTTTGGTATCTTATACTGAGGAAACAAATGTTATTTTCAACATTAGTAGAACAGTAAAAAATGGAATTAAGATAAAATGGTATACTATATTTTAAAATAGGATAATTTCTTAGTTTACCCAGAGGAAGATATCTTTAAAGTTTTCACTTGCTTGTCTAATTTTACTTGCTATACTGCAGAGAATAATTTGGCCAAACTCATTTTAGAGTAATCACCATTATTTTTATTATGACCATATTAACTCTAGGCATAATGAATAACTATGTCTTGCTTATCAGTAAATAAATTACATTTATTCTGTGGCAATCCAAGAATGACTTTCAGAACAGTTTGATATTCAAGTACTTTCTATTAAGGAAAAAAACCAAATACATATGAGTCTACAGCAGTGGGTACAAAACTTGATGGCAAAGAGAAAAAGTACAAATAGAAGCTTAAGAGCAATAATTAGAGTCTGTGAAGATGCATAAATTCACAGTCTTGAGCAGTATTTTAGTAGTCAAAATACAGTTCTTAAATAATTAAAACATTACTAGGCAGATAATTTCAGAAAATTGTTGTTGCAAACTAAAACCACAGTTAATTTATTTGCAATTTGCATGTCAAATTTGCAGAAAGGAATATTTCAGCATATTCAACCTGAAATGAAAAGGGCCTAGCAATAAGGAAGGATCTTCAACCTCAGAGCAATGTGCATGTCTGCTTGCTTAAATTTAATTCCTCACAGTTATATTTCATTCACAAAAGAAAAAATGTAGCATGAAAGATTTGGCATGTGTCGATTTTCAAATGGGATGGTATGCAAAAGTTTTCAAAAACCTGTATTATGCCTTCATTTGGAATGGATTGCTCTATAAGTCCTCTCCTCAAGAACAGTCCTTTGAATTTCTCAATAAACAAGGATCCATGGGACAAAAGGATGGGGCTAGAGGTGTGTCTCCCCAAAGCCCCTGTTGATGTTTCCCTGACATGTGCTGTCCCTGTTTTATAAATTAGAAATCCAGCCATTTCAGATAAGTCTCTAAGCAATGCCAGCTGTCTCCCTTTCTAACACTTCCAAGATGCTTTGAAGCTTTTTCATAATTTTATTTGTAACATTACTGCAGAAAGGCACACGTAACTATGACAATAAAAATATTGCCTATTATTTACTAACAAATTAGATATTGGTCTCCTTGGATAAAAAAAAAATTCCTTAAACTCAAAATCAAACAAAGTAAAGCTAAAATGCCTCTGCTTCTAAATTTCCAAGTTAAAAGCAAAAATGTTACACAGGGAAGCGTCTCTTAGTGGATATGTACAGCATTTGCCACAACAGACAGCTTAGAATAAAAAACTCCCTCTTATCTTTCGGTTACAAGTGTTTTGCAGTTGTCTCTCCTAATAATGAACAGGAAATTGGTGCTGTAAAAAAGTGAAGTTATGGGAGAAAAAGAAAACTTATGGTGGATATTTCTATACTTCATTTGGATATTCATAGTCTTCACACATATTTTTCAAAGCATTCATCTAAATTATTTGCTCAAAATGAACATGGGAAATACAGTCACAAAGACAACCACTGGATGGAGCTGTTTGTTGTGACTTTTATTTTACTTTGGGATATTAGCTGTAGGTGTGAACAAACTACCCTCAGAGAGAAAAAAGAAGAGAATGAGGTACAAATGACAGGGGAAATATACAGAAAATTAATCAGAACCCTGGACCTAATTAGACAAACTTCCTGGACCTAATTAGACAAACTACTGAATGGAGACAGCTTGACTGAAGGGGACAGGGTAGAGTATACTAGGAAACTGTGAATAAAACTGATAAGTAAAATTTCCCTCAATCATTGCACTAATATCCTATTCAGGCCTCTCACTGGATGTTTAGTGCTTAAGAGATTCTGTTTGCATGTATTTTTCTCTTCTGTCTTTAAAAACAACAAAACACCTGCAATTTCATGTAACAGTGGATGTTTATTTATAACTGAGAAATGAATGATAGGAACAATAATGAATGATACCTTTTCAACACAGCACTGAAACTCCACTTTTCTAGGCTTGCCCACGCTTTCTTCAGATGCAAGTTTACTAACTGCAGTGCAAGTTGTTTAAAATAAAAAAGCAAAATCTGTGAAATGCAGCAATAAACACTTAATCATATGCTCATTTGTACTTTGGGAAGTTTTAACTTTTATATTTCTAACACTTGAAAGTGCTAGAATTCTAAGTTCATTGAAGTGGTGGTGGTGGTGGTGGTGATGGGGTATGCAGGAGGGATCTAATTCCTTTATTCATTTGTTTCATCCATCACAGAGCAAATTGTGGGAAGGTAGTTATTCTGAACCATAAAGGGAAAATCCTAGCAGAACATCTAAACAAATTCAGTTTATTGGATCTCTCCTAGAGTTATTTAAGAAGCCCAAGAATTAAACGAGAAGCATTAAAGAATTATTCTTAAAATGGTAAGTTAATTCCTACCACAATCAATACTGCAGCTTTAAAAAAGGTGTGAAAGAGGAAGTAGTGAAAAATAAAGCTGTTAGAAGGTTGTTCAGAGAGGTGTTAATGGTAATTATGGATGAGAAAAACTAAACCCTAAAACCAGGGAGCTTTCAATTGAAAACATCTAATTTTTTTTTCAGGAAAAATAAAAAAAAAAAAAATCTCATTAAGGGATTAGTATCAAGCTATAGAACCTCAAAAATATTTTACTTATTGTCCATATGATTATTGTACCTTTTGATAAAAAGAAGGGAGTCCTAAAACACAAGATGATGGAAGAGAAAAAAGAAGAAGAAATCTATAAAATATTTATTGAAATTCCTTCTGTGTACTCAGGAAAGTACACAGGGCTAGTGGCAGAGATTAAATGTTCAGCATTTACATTGAGATATGTTGAGGTTTTAATGTACTGAATATTGATTGTGTGATGAGTCCTAGAAGTTTGTTTCCTGCAGTTTCTCACAAGGGGAGGGAGAAACTAAAACATCACAGAGGATTCATGTACATAAAGTAGGGTGTTAATGGCTTTGTTGAAAGGAGAATCTTCTCTTCAGTCTGTGCACATCACTAATAATGTCTAAAAGCCCACCAGAATTGCTGAACTTTTTTGTTCATGAGGGTTGAGAAGTCTGAGACCCAGTTTATGGTTACTTTCAGGATGGGAGCTTCCAAATAAAATGCTGGGGTCTAAAGGAGTCTCTTAAGAAAAGGATTTTTCTTTTGCTTTAGGTCATCTTTTCAGCACTTAGGAAGTAAAAAAATCTGTTTCGGTAAGAATATACAGCTCAAAAAAATGAATAACTGGCATGGCTTGCAAATAACAAAAGTATAAGAAAATCATGGTTGATCTCAGGCTGATATTCCTGGTACAGTCGCAGAGCTTTACCAACACAATACCCTTGCACCTATGATCCATTGAAATAAAAAACTTTGCAGGATCTATAATCTTCTTGGCATTTTCTCAAGCCTGACAACTGAAATGACGTGGGAAAAAATGGCCAGCCCCCTCACTTCGAAGAACTAATTTACATCTGGTAAATCCATTGGCAAATAATTCTGTTCTGCAAGCTGCTGCTCTCTAAAGCTGCAAGTTGAATTTGGCCTGCATGAGGGCTTCTGGCCATCTGCAATATTTTAGTCACTGGACCTTGTCTCATCTTCCAGGAATCATTTGGACTCTGCAAAATTAGCTTTTATGGCTGAGCAGGTGGCAGGCCCCACAGTAGTCTACTGCCACAGTGAGGGAATAAAGGATGCAGCTCTAGGAGGTGGGAAGCTTGCTTGCAGTGGTCATACATTGTTTCTAATGCTCCCCATTCTCAACCCCATCCTGTTGCTCCCTTGTGCCACAGACAAGGTGATTCTGTAGGATATGCACTTAGAAAGTGATGCTGCATACCTCTAGGTGTTTTAAAAAATGACAAATCTTATGGTCTTACACAGCTGGCGGGAATGATCCTATGAATAAGAATAGGAATTAGAAAATGTCTGTTGACTAATTCAATAAAGCAGAGAGCCTGCATAAATCATAAACAGGTTGGCTAGAGTTCTATTTATTGTTTGTGTTATTTAAAAAAGTAGAATCCTTTCTTATTTATCTTCCAAAATTTTTAAATTCAATAATTTAATTTTTTTCCAGATGTTGACGTGCAAATAATGACAGTCAGTATACTGTGGCATATGTATCAACAATTCTTCCTGTGCTGATGTGAACAATCTTATCATTGGTAGAAAGGTGGTCTGTTCACTCACATCTGTTTCCAGACACCACTTTGAAAAATTATGGCTGAAAATCTATTTTCAACATGAAAATGAAACAAAAAGTTCTTTTTTTGGAGGGAAAAACTTTTACAGGAAATAATTTTTGCTGTTTCTGACAATGAAGGGCATCACTAGGCCAATTGTTTATTCTCTTTGGTAAAAATTAAACTAGAATAGCAATTCCAGTAAAGCTTGCTGATTTTTCTACAGAAAATGCCTTAAACTCTTTCAATGAATATTCTGGTGAGCAATAGTCAAAAAATAAGAGAAAAATAGTGGAATTTTTCTTACAAATGCCACAGGGAAAAGATATGCATGGAGTTTTTAGTGGAATATTTCTATATACTGACCTACAGTCTACACAGTCTGCAACTATGCTTCCGCAGGTCCTCTGCATGGGTGGAGTGGCACAACACATTTATCCTAAAGATCTTCTCACTGGAGATATCCTTGCAGTGTAGTCTGCTAGCTGAGCTGTTCTGTAATCTATTTCAGCTACAATTTGCTGGCTAATCAACTAAAAAAATACGTCTTTGTCCAACTGGCTTATTTGGACTAAGTGGCTAATGTGCTATTCAATAAACAGTTGAATTTTCAGACTCTCAAACCAAATTGAATACTGCAAAATGGCTTCAGTCACTTTCCCTGAGAGAGGCATATATTTGTGCCAGGAGCTGAATGCAGTTTTCAGTAAAACAATAAAGTGATGTAAAGTTATAGGACTTGCTAACTCCATCAGTCACACCTGCTCTGAAATGACCCATTGCTCAACCATGCAGAGATCTAAATATCTTAGTAGATATTACTGTCACTCATTTTTTGATAAGTCCTCCTGGCAAGCAGAGAAAGGTCATGCTTATAGATCATTCTTTTATTCCACAGGCTACAATTTACTTTTCTTTATAAGCAGGAAAATGGGAGAAACAAACAGTAACTGACTCATGTTAGCTGTTGAAGACTTGAAATATTGATGCTTCCTTTACCTGAGTTGTTCAGCCTGCAGAAGATGAGAAGGCTGAGTGTTTAATTCACTGTTCTATGTTCAACTGCTCTGTGATGCTCGTTATTAAAGAAAAAAGAAAAAGGAAGATGATGAAATGAAAAAAAAAAAATATAGCAGCCAGGAATCACAGTTTTTAATCAGGTTTCTGTAGATATACAGCAGGGAGAGTCAGAAAAAGGGAAGTTTCCTTCTGTCTCATATCACAATGCAACCTAGAAATGTAAAGAGTCTAGACTTTTTTTCATTCCTTTTCTGGCGATATTTATGGACCATCTATAGATCATTGTTTGAAATGTAAAACTCCGTATTTTTTATCATTTATTTACAAATCAAGAGATTAAATTTATAATTAGTCTGAAGAACATGAGACACTATTGAAGCTGAAAATATTTTAAGTAGTCAAAATGATATATATTCTTTCTTCACAGACTGAGAAGGATTTGAAAATATCTATGTTCACACAGAGTATAAAAACCTACAGTATAAAGTTAAGAATCACCTCACACTGGACAACTAAAATGGATTAAATTCCATTTTTTCCTGGATCTGTGTGGCACAGCTTAGCAAATTTTGTAAACATTTCCTGAGTCATCAGCCTCTATTTGTCAACCTAAATTTTCTAGAGAATGGTAGATATTCATGAAAGACCTGGAAAGGAAATCCGAAGAGCTGTGTGACATGACTTATTGTGGATTGTAAACTCTTCGGTATAACATTCATATTCATATCCAAGAAAGCTGACAATGAAGGATTACAGAAATGTTATGCAATCAAATGACTGGGTGGTAATAGGGAATATAAAGGTCAACATATACAAAAGTAAACTAAGACAGCCAAGGGAAACCTCCCTCTGCCTCCAAGCCTACCTTTATGCATGTAGTGCTGGTCTTGCATTTTTTCTCTGCAGAGCATTCCAGGTGTTTTGACACATAGTTTCACATAAGCACTGGCTCAAAAATGGTTGTAAAAGTAAAACAAGTTAGAGTGATTCAGAAAGCAATATGTCACAAAGCAGAAAACCTGTCTGAGTACACTCAGCAGGGCCCCATCTTGAAAATTGTGTGCTATTTGTTCCCCTTTTGTTAAAAGACATATACTAAATCTTAAAAAGGCACAAGGTTCACCTTGTACTGTTACAGTCAATTGTGAAATGAGATAATTCCTTCTTCCAATTCATCCTTTGGAAAAGAACATTTGAAATTTAAATTCCTGGGAAAAGTTTTGATTTCTTTTTCCAGTAGCACTTCCTGACTTAGTCTTAGAGACTTAGAGAAAGAATTTGATGTTCTTATTTTTTTCCCTTTTAAAGAAAGTACGAGACTAGATGATTCATTTTTCTGGGACTTAGATAAAGTCCTTTCTATAAACTGGTCAAAAGCTAATATGACATCCCTGATGTTTTTGAAGTAAAAATTAGTAGAAAAAAATTGAACAGCATTAAATAGAACTAGAGATTTCAAGAAGAGAGGTAGATTGCAAAATCAATTTGAAAAATAACCTAGGAAATTCTGAATAATGTCAACTATGCTGCCTATTTGTACTTCAGAAAGGACAGAGTCAAACACTAAGGATTCTGGAAATTTAAGCTGAAAACCTCCCTGCCACCAAAGAAAAAGAAAAGGTTAAAATAGCAGTCAACTGTTACTTTTGCACTTACAGAGATATCTCCTTAGAGAATACAGCCTGGTTTTCAGCTTTGCTGTTACCATCATATAAAATCTCCAAACCAACAAACAAACAAACCCAAACCAAAAAACAGAAGTGAGAAATGCAGTTCTAGCATTTCTGCCCTTCCTTGTGCAGTTGTATTAGAAATGTGTTAACCATTCTGTTCCAGACTACCACACTTAAATTCCAGCTTTTTTAGGAGTATCAGGCAAATACATGATCTATACTCTGGAAATTGCATGAGAATATAATCTGCTATTCAAAGCTCCACATGTTAAAGATATTGTACATTTTAATTCTTACATATGGCAAACAAACATCTTTATAGGAATTTTAGTTTACTTTGATTTTTCAAACATGACTATTCATGTTATTTTTTTAACTTGGTGAAGAAACTAGACATTATTGTAAAATTAATAGGAAGATTCTGTCTTGCATATGATGATGTGTCTTTTGGTGATTTGAAAACCTGTGGCTGCATGTCAAAAGACATCATTGGCCCCACAGGATTTTAATCAAAATAAAATATCCAGTCATGTAATTCTGTAATGTACTTTGATTGCTATAATTATATGTAAGGAAGAATAAATAATGTCAAATAATTTTTGTTCACAAATATAATAACTATATCAGAAATAAATATCAAACCAAAATGCAATGACTTGATGTTAAAGTACAACAATCAGGGGTTGTTCTTAGGTAAAGCTTTTGCAATATCTACAATCCAAGGAAAGAGAAGTTCAGACGAAATAACAATAAAGAATATTTTAAAATACTGATACTCTAATATAAATTTAAATATAATATAAAAAAATGAAGACATGATCACATTACTATTTCAAAATGCAGCAGTGATTGTGTACTATTGCATTTTTGTAAGTATAGTCAATTTAATCTTAATTCATATTTATGTGTTTGTTTTTGTCATAAAAATAGGTCAATTTTATGTCACCTTGGTTTCTTATATGAAAATAAGGCATTAATTTCTTCCCATTTTTATACATCATGACATTTCTAAATGATGAACAGTAGTTTCACACAGAGCAGTTCTAAATCCTCTGCTGAAATTATCTATTCAGGGTCTCCTACAGCTACCTGGCATGGCTACAAAGGGAACATGCTCTTGCTTTTGTGTCTGGACAGCTGTGGATATTGCTGATGATGTTCAGTCTTCCTATCTGTTTGTCATAATGATATGCATACCAAATAACAAAATGTTCACAAGTAAGCATCAAAAATTCCTATTGAAATTCCAGAGATTTATTAATGTAAAAACTTGGTTCAATAGGTACATTTATGCATATATTTTTCTTCAGACTATCTCCATCGTCCTTTTTATGTTTATTGTTTTTCCTCTTGACAAGTCTGTACTTTAAAAATTTATAGTAATTTGAATTCTTAATTCCTGGGTGCAGAATGTAGTTGTAAATGCCATTTTGTCTGTCATTTTGTGTGTTTTATTCTCAGTGCTGGTTTATTCATTAGCTAATCCATTGTGTGTGTTTCTGTGCAATGTCATTTCTTTAAGCTAAAACAATGCTTTTAGAGTTAGAAAATAACCAAGCTATATATTGAGTGAAAAAGTGAACCTTTCCTATTTTCCATGAGTGGACAGCAAATGAAGAGTGATTTTAGCTGTGGTTTGTTTTGTTCTGGGTAGAACAGTTGATGTGCTGTGTCTAAGCCTCACTTAGCAGGAAATCTCCCCACTAGCAACTTAGAAGTCTTTTGTGGTTCTGATATAAAGGTTGGTTTCCTCCTTCAAAGGCTAGGCAGATGCTGTGAGTCTGGATGATGCAAGTCAATACTCTTACAGCATATTTTTTCTTTTTCTGTAATACCTGAGTCCCAAATACATGTTGTTGTTGTTGTTGCTGCTGCTGCTGTTGTTGTTGTTTGGGAGTTTTTGTTTGTTTTTTTTTAATATTTTTGTTTTGTTTCCCTGAATAGGCATCATGAGTATTAGTTTATTTTTATGGTGTCTCATAGGCATTTTCAGAGTTCATGGGCCAGACTAGTCAGAGTCCAGACACAGGATTGGAATGACATTGTGTACTGTGCATTTTCCATTTGCACAGCTGATTGAGAGAAACGGCTATGACTGAGGACCTCTTACAGACCACAGCAATCAAACATGTGAGCTGGCCCCAGGGTATCCTGAGGCTAAAGGAAAGGATTCCTGAGAAATTTGTCTTGGAGTGATTAAAATACAATGTCTGCAGACAATTACTTTCTCAGTGAAAAGGTAAGTTTACTGGTAATAGAGCTTGACAGGCACTTGCTTTTGCCAGTGATTATGAACCTGCAACGTATGGCCAGATGCACTCATTTTGCATTCACTTGCTGCAATGATTGAAAAATTAATTTTGAAATCTAAAGACCTGCAACTGACAGCTTTCTAATGATGAGTGATGTGGTTATTCAAAATTGTCTAAAAAGATATTTCTTGAGTTCTGGTCCTCTGATTCATGTCTTTATGTTTACTGAAATATTGCTTTTTAGAGTGTCACTGTGTATATTGCCAAAATGATTCTGCTACTGTTCACTGAAGCTGTGTTTTTATGTTTTTAATTAGTTTAAATTGTATTATATCATATTGGAATTTACACAGAAGGGACTGAGAGCAATGTATTTTGGGTAAAGATATTCAGTATTTAATCAGTACATAGTAAAATAGTATAAAGAACTCAACTCCCTAAGTTTACAATCCAATTGTTAATCATCAAAGCTATTCAGTTTTCTTGACTTCTTTATGTTTTTCCAAAACAACTCTTAATATTTCCACTTATTTTAATTTCAGGTCTATTTCCTCCACTTGAATAGAACAGTGAATATGATCTAAGTTCCTTACTGTCATCACAGTGTTACTACAGGTGCTATTGTTATCCTAGGTAAGACTCTTGCTTTGAGTAAGATAGTTTTACATATTGAAATGAAAATAAACAAACACGAATGATGCCCATGCTTCAACCATAATGGAAATCTGTCGTGCTCTGGTAGTGGAAAATGAGGACTCTCCCTAACATGAATGCACCCAAGATTAATGCACTAAAGGTAAGATTAATAACCTCAACTGTTATGCTGAGAAGGCAAGGTACCACTGTTGCACCAGCAACTCCTGCCTGAGGTTCCATAGACAGCTACTGAAGAGTGCCATCCCTGAACATGGCAAGGAAAGGCAGCAGCATTATAGGAATTTGTTCTTCAGAAGAGGCCAGGGACACTGGATGGCAATCTGGAGCCTGAGTCAGTATCATACTGTTGCAGAGAAGGGAAACACCTCCCTGGAATGCACCATCCTCTGTTCTGGGAAGCCTTGGCAATGCCTGAGCTGGAGTTCAGCAAGTGAGAATGGGCAGAACTTTAAGAAATGGGATGCATGGCCAGGTTTTGGTGCGTGGGGGCTACAGGCATGGCTTACCTGAGAATCTGCCAGAAGCTTCCTCCATGTCCAGCAGAGCCAATGGCAGCTGGCTCCAAGATGGACCCGCCCCTGGCCAATCAGAAGTGGTGGTAACTCCCCTGTGACACCAAATTTAAGAAGAAAAAAACAGTTATTGAGGTAATGTTATTGTGGCCAGAGAAGCACGGTGTGAGAATATGTGAGAAGAACAGCTGTGCAGTGGAGAAGGAGGGGGAGGAGTTACTCCAGGCACTGCAACTGAGATCCCCCTGCAGCCCATGGTGAAAATCACAGTGAAGCAGCTGTGCCCCTGCAGCCCATGGAAGATCACAGGGATGCAGAGATCTACTGTGGAGAAGACCCACACTGGAGCAGGTGGGTGCCCAAGAGAAGGCTCTGAACTTGTGGAAAACCCATGCTAGAGCAGGCTCCTGGCAGCAGCCTGCAGACCCATGGAAAGAGGACCCATACTGGAGCAGGTTTCCTGGTAGGACTTGTGACCCTGTGGAGGTCTTGTGCTGGTGCAGGCTGTGACTGAAGGACTGTATCCCATGGAAGAGTGACCCATGCTGCAGGAGTCCATGAGGAACAGTCTCCCATGGGATAGACTCACATTAGAGAAGCTCATGGAGAACTGTCTCCTGTGGACAGGTTTGGAGTAGTGCAAGGGCTCTTCTCCCTAAGCAGCAAGAGGAACAACCTGTGATGACCTGACCATAACCTCCATTCCCTGTCTCCCTGCACTGCAGACTGCAGGGGTAAGAGGTAGAGCTGGGAAGGAGGGAGGGGTGGGGAGCAGGTGTTTTAAAGATTTATTTTACTTCTCATTATCCTGCTCCAATTTTGTTAGTAATCAATTCAAATTGCATCCCCAACTCAAGTGTGTTTTGGCCGTCATGGCGTTTGCTGCGTTAGCTCTCCTAGTCCTTATCTCAACCCATGAACCCTGCATTAAATTTTCTCTCCTCTGCCCAGTTGCAGAGGGGAGTGATGGGATGGCTTTGGTGGGCTCCTGGTGTCCAGAAAGGGAGATCAAATAAATTGGGATTGTTTAGTTTGAAACAGGAAGGGACACATGAATACAGCCTCCTGAAACTCCAGATATGCAGAATTGCTATGTTTATTTTGGAACAAAGTCCTAATTTTTGTCTGTGTTTTAGTCAGTCCAAATTGATGTAAAACATACATACTACACAGTAGTTTACTAGTAAGCCCACATTTTTTTTTCTAAATTCAGATATCTGTGAATATATTCCTAGTAATTGAAAAACTGATATTTTTTCTATCAACTCATCAGTAAGTGAGACCACTATATTTTATTTATTCAGAGATCTTAGTCTATTTTCTGACTGTTAACAGCACCAAATGCCACTCAGTTGTAATTGAAGCTACTAATAAAGATCAGAATTTAAAAAAAATATTTTGGCTGTGGAATAGAAATTAGACAGTCATTATGAAGGTGGATGTGGGAAGAACAAGAGTGAAGGAGAGAAAATGTGAGATTCAGCAATGTTCTTCTGACAAGAAAGAGATTGTGTAGGTGGACTTCCAGAGGCTTGTCTGAATATTACCTGTGCAGTGGGCTCCTGATGGGAATGACAGAATTAATTTCAGTGTCTACCATGAGAAGAGTAAAGAAAAAGAAGGAGAGAGAGAAAAAAATATAAAAAAGGCTTCATTCATTAATCAGCTTGTTAGACAAGAGGATCTGCTCTATAATGAGCTGCCTCTGAGATGTACAGAAAGAATTGGAAATAGTTTTACTAAAGAAGACTGATAGCTTAATGTGAAATACAGCACACTGGGCATTTTGTCACTAAGAGGTGATGGCTAGAATTTAGGTGCTAGTAATAAGACATTTTTTGGTGCTATAGTGTTGCATTAAATAGTCATGACACAGCAGATTATTTCAGGAAACAACTAATACAATGAAACAAGAGGTGATTTGGTCACTACTTAAGTCTACCATTCTCACCCCTGAGAAGTCAGAGTGAAGGTATGTACACTTCCATTACATGTGGTCATTCTGGGCTCTGAGCTATTCTGCTTCCAGAGTAACTGGGTATATATGCAAGTCTGAGAGATGAACACTGGAATTATATTAAGAGTCCTTTGTAAAACAGGAAATGTGTTATAATGAAAAAAAAAGATATATGTATATATATGTTTGTTGCATATACATTGACTCTTAAAAAATTATCCCCATGAAGAACACTATATTTTTGATAACTGAAAATGCACAGTTTCCATTTAAGACTAACAATAGTGTTTCTTTTCTTTTTACATATTGTGAAATAGCATATACTGTGATAGCATATGCTGTGATAGCATATACTATAGGAATTGATCTTTGTGACTAAAGGGGGGTGATTATATGATCTTGTTGATGTACAAGCAAATTGTCATTCCACTATCCAAGTTTCATGAGCAACATTAACTGTGTGTGGATGAAAGGAATTTTTCCATGGATCTAACAAATATGGAAAGCACACATCTGATTTAGATGGAGTGGAACTACAGATACTGAAAGGTACTGAAGGGCTGCCTTTTGTTTAAGGTAGAAGTGGACTTCGAAAATATACTGGCACATCTTAGCATCTGAGTTTAGACTGTGGGGTACATTTATAGGTACTGTTTTCAGGGGTGCTAATGAGAGAACTGTTGCAGTGAAAAGTTTGTGTCTATGTCTTCCCAATTAAAGATTTCTCTTTTATGCTATAATGGAACTTTATGTATCATTTTTGTTTAGAAAAAAAATTCCCACAAAGAGATAAAATAATTAACACATGGTATAGCTGCACACTCAGAGCAAAGGAATTTCTTTTTCAGTAAAACATGTTAAAACACTTCTATAGCATGAGATGGTCATTTGTAGATGCAACCTTTTTCATTATTAAATATCAGAAGCTACATAAGTGGAATTTTTATTCTCCCCTTACTCATTGCAGTATCAGCCTTGTCTTCCCTTGCCTAGATTTCCACCAAAGAAGTATGGTACTATAAATGTTGAGAATTGTAAAAGAGAAGGGTATAAGGGTTGTGTGGCAAGACTTTGGTAGAGGAGAGCTCTAGAGGTGGCTTCTGTGAGGAAATGCCAGGAGCTTCCCTCAGGTCTGATAGAGCCAATGCCAGCTGGCTCCAGGACAGACTCACTGCTGGCCAAATGTGAGTCCATCAGCGATAGTGGTAGTGCCTCTGGGATAACGTAGTTAAACACAGGAAGAGGGAGAGAGAGAAGTGCTCCAGGTGCCAGGGTAAAGTTTTGTGTTATGCGGGGAGTTTAGTAGTGCAGGGAGACAATTAAGGCTCCCTGAACCATAGAGAGCATGAAGAAATAACTGCAGAGGGGGATTACATGGAGTCAGCCTCACATTTAGTAGGACTTCACTGTAATCAGAGTGCCAGGCTCTCTGGATACCGGCTGAAAGCTGCATGTGCTGTGCTTTGCACATGACAGTCCATTATCCCAGTGGCTCTTAGCTAGCTGAGAGAGCAGCAGTCAATGATTGTTTGGGCAATTCTGATATGTTTTAAACCATTACTGAATCCTTTTATCCAAAGCTGTAGCACAGCTCTGCCAATCAATCTGTAGGACGCTGTCTCTGTGCAAAGCTTTATTGGACAGCTGTCTCTCGGTATCAAAGTGGTTCCTGAAAGAAGACAACCTTTTATACAAAATAGAGACATCCTGAATGTAAACCCTGTCTGTTCTGCAATACTAAACAGAACTGATGGCAAAACTGATGGTTTAGTATCTGATGACTGCACAAAGCAGCACTGGATTAAGGTGACCCCACACTGCCCTATAACTGGTGTGGTTTAGTGCCCACGAGTGAAACTGCTTCCTAAAAACAATTCATGTTTTTCTTGAATAGAAGCATCACCCATAGAACCTGCCTATATGTATGTTTTAATTTGTCAGAATCACTTCCCAGATGTTCAAGGAAGCTTGAAAGTGCTGTTCTTTCCCACAGGGTTTCTGGACATCCAGGCTGTGCTGGGAGAAGCAGTCCACAAGGAGTAGCTGTGCAAGAGCTCCTGAATTGGCAAGATGACACACTGAATATGTAGAAATCACAAGAACTGCCTTGTCAGTCAAAAGAGTCTTCCTCAGGTGCTTCAAAACACCAAAGAGCTCTCAGCTTGGCTGGTAGGAAATTATCATTAGATCTGTCTGTTAATAGGACTACTTTAGTATGGCTTCCAGAAACTGGAAAAGTTAAGAGCAATTATTCCCCCAGCCTAAAATATTGCTTACAATAAAAAACTTGGAAAATAACTTATTTGTAATTTTTTATGTCTCACAATTCCCTCTATTTTGCTCTTCTAAGGAAAATATATAACATTAAAAAATATTTTGTCAAATAAAGGTATTGGAGAAACACTTTTCTAAGCATTAAGAAAACCAAATCTTTTTTATATTGAAAGTAAAATAAATCTTTATTGGTTCAGTTTTGGCTGTGATTATTCCGTAAAACAGGTTTAATTCTGTAAAACAGAATTCTGGCATGACAAGTAGAAGAAAACTCACCTGCTCTACTTAAATAGAAGAAAAAAATATATGAATTTCAGTGCATGTTGATATAAATTATGCTAATTCATGCTTCAGAGGGATAATTTATTTATGTGGTCATGTTTTCAAAACTTCACTTCATGCATAAATACACTATTATATACTGCAGATGTCCCTTGTGTCTGACAGCGGTGTAAAACACAACAAATAGCAATTATCTAAGCAAATGCATTTTATGAATACAGTGTAGGCCCTCAAATTTGAATCCATAGTGAAATCTTTCACAGTGTTTTCCTAGTGTTTTCACAGTGGTTTCCTAGTCTTCTTTTGTCAGCATCGTGGTAGGAAATTCTAAATTCTCTACTACAGATACTAATTAGACTAATCAGAAGCATAACATTGCATATGCTATTTTAGTCTCTGCTTTGCAAGGAACACCTGTTTGGAAGCACAGGTTAAACTATAAAAATCTTAATAATTACTGAGACAAGGGTGACAGTTACAAAGATAATCCACATTTGAATAAGACGGTGTTCAACATTCAGACATCACTATCAGAGATCCCTCTAAGGTTTAAGGACATACAGGAAAAACAGAACTTAATTGGAAAACAAGTTGAACTGAATAGCAAGTGAAATATGTAAATCCATTTTTATTAATCTATTCTGCTAATTTAATCTCTTGAGTCTAGGTTTCAAATTGACATATGGAAATATAGCTATAATCAGTAAAATATCAATATGCATATTTAACACTAAGTATGAGTTCTCATATTTGAGGCAACTTGAGTGTAAAAGTCTCCAATAAGCATTTAATTTAGATTTAGGAAGACAGCTTCTCTGGTAATTAGAAACCAATAGACTGGTGGAAGTGTAGCTATCAAACATTAGTATAGTGCTTACAAATGACAAGTTCTATAGCCATGTAATCAGTTCAAAGTTTTATAAGCTGTAAAAGATCATGTCCTCAGGGATTTCCTCAAATTTCTTTGCACTTTTGTACTTTTGTTTTCCATAATAATTTCTACAAAGCTTGAGTACTATATATTAAATAGAATATAGAAAGGAGGAATTTGTCTACTCATGCTTAAACGTATAAGTATTTGGAAAAAGGCAGCACACTATATGGCATGTATTTAATATATAGCAAATAACTATTAATGCCTTAATGTTTCATTCAGCACATTAATGTGCTCCTTAATTTTCATTATGGTATTTTTTTTTTGAGTAAATAGTTTCAGCTGAGCTTCAAGATTCACGAAAAAGAAAAAGAAAAAACCATCAGATGAGGTGCTGTCATAGGCAGGTATACTGGTTTTAGCCAGGGCAGAGTTAATTTTCTTCACAGTGGCTGGTGCAGGGCTATATTTTGGATTTGTGCTGAAAACAGGGTTGATAGTACAGAGATGTTTTTGTTGTTGCTGAGCAGGGCTTGCACAAAGCCAAGGCCTTTTCTGCTTTTAGTACAGCCACGCTGGCAAGGAAGTTGGGAGTTCATGGGAGGCTGGGAGGAGACCAAACCTGGGACAGGTGACTCTGACAGACCAAAGGGATATTCCAGACCATGTGCCATCATGTCAGTACATAAAGTGGTGAAAGAAGGATGAAGAGGAGATCTGGCACTGGTTAGCAGGTGGTAGAGTAATTGCACTGTCCATCACTTGTTTATTATTATTTACCTTTATTACTAATTTTACAGTTATTTCCTATTATTAAATTGTTATTTCAACATAGAAGTTTTACTTTGATTTTCCTCCCCATTCCACTGGAATGAGGGGGGAGAAGGGGGCAGGGTAGAGCAAATGGCTGTGTGGTGCTTAATCTCCAGCTGGTTTTAAATCATGACAGCAGGAAACAGAGTTATTTACCTACTCCTCATTTCCCATAATTTTCCTGTAGAAAGACAGCATAGATGTGGAGGACAATAACATGTTACAACTGACTCCCAGGCATGCTGTGTTATGCCTGCAGTTGAATTCAGCACAGTCTAAAAGGCACAGAATTTCTATTTATGTATATGCAGATGACATTCCAAGGCACAGTGTGATTTAGTGCTAAACGCAATGCACCTGTGGAATGTAGTGATGACAGTGTTTACAAATAACTTTCCTTGAAGGGAAAGATCCATAACATGTTTTGCAAGGTCCATAATGAGAAAAAAATGACTCAGTTCCATTCATTATTAATGTCCCAGATTCTGTTACATGTCATGGTTATACAGGGAATATGCCAAATATACCCACGCATAGACATATATATATATATATACATGTAGGGGTTGTGGAGGTTCTGGAAGGTCTGAACAGGAACAGTCAGTGCTGGTGGTGCTCTCTGGTCTGCTTGCATGTTGTAAAAAAAGACTTAATTTTAGACTGCACACAATTGAGTACTTCCACCTGAAAATACATATTTCTTTATATGCTAGTACTTCCTACTTATCTTTAGTTGTACTAGAGAGAGAGAAGGAAGGAAGGCAGGAAGGTGGGAAGGGAAGGGAAGGGAAGGGAAGGGAAGGGAAGGGAAGGGAAGGGAAGGGAAGGGAAGGGAAGGGAAGGGAAGGGAAGGGAAGGGAAGGGAGAAAGGAAGGAAAAATGAAAGAGATTTTGTTTCCCTAACTTTTTCTTACACTGGGCACCATCTCTGAACTCATAAATGAGTGGTCATGAAGTATGATATGGCGTATTTAGCTACAGCTTGTACTCTTTTAGGGGGAAAGGAAATAGGGGTAGAACTGAGTCTCTCAATCTTTAGCTCCTGAGATTATGAAATTATACCCAGTGCTGTAATAATATCTAAAAAACTTGCATTACAGTCTGCATTTTAACATTTGGTTACACAATGATTGTATAACCATGTAAACTTCATGAGCTACCTCTCAGTCTGTTTTTATGAGCTTGTGATTTCAAAATTAATTGCCTGCTTTTATTGCGTCTGACCAAGGTAGGACACATTGTTTGATCTTTGGAGATTTGTTCAATGTGGGTCTTTAAACCTAAATTTTTCAGTGACTTGGAATAATTTTGGACCTTCTTTCTTTATCAGTTAGTTTATTTTCCTTCACAGATTGTCCAGAGGCATATTTCTTTCTTATGCAGTTATGATTTGCATTCCTAGAAAAGTATAAATAAACTGTCTCCCTAAAATATTGGAAGTAAACTGCCAATTTCTTTGCAACAATTAGTGAGTGTAAAAGCAATCAGATTGTGCTATTATACTTCCCATAGGAATGCCAAATGGTGTTTTATGAATGTCATTAATATAATATGCAAATGATCTGCTTGGCTTTTGCTTCTCTGTTTGGGTTAACCTAGTCAATCAATCAGATGTTGTTAATGAGAGAGCTGATGAAAGCTTATCCAGTTGTTGAGAAGGTCAGTGAAATGACAGACCCCTCCCTCTTTTCACCTGCCCTTCATCTAGAATACCACATACAGCAATGTTTGAATGAGTAACCGAAGTCAGCTGGGTATTGATAAGGAACTCTGAAGAAAGTTGTTATAAAATTTCTTATAATATACATTTATCATATTGTGAGCTTTTATCAAAGAATTTAACTTTATTATATTTGTGTTAATAAGGAGTGTTCAAATAGAATAAAGGTAGTAAATTTTGAAGGTTTCTTATAGTCAGAACATGCATTTAATCATAAAGATAGCTTTCTAGAAAAAAATTAAATAGCAGGCAGTCCCTTCAAGGTAGAGTCTTTTGCTTTTCAGTCTTCTTTATAATTTTTTCAGTTTCTTCCCAATACTTTTTCAAGCATTTTTTTCAAATGAGCAGAACTGGAATTTAGGTTCTCATCTTCCCAAACTCTATACTGCTGTGCAGACACAGAAAAAGCGCTAACTCCTTTTTGCATAAGACAGTGCTCACACAGAAGATCACATCTCTAAATAATGATTGTTTGTTGTCTGGATAGAAATAAAAATCTCTGTTGCCGGGGTCCTTGTAACAGCATCTTCAGCTGAATCAGGATAGATGTCCTGAATCACTTTTCTACTTGGTTTTTGTACTCCAGCTGCCCAAGGTCCTCCATAACCTCTTCAGCAACACCTGTAATCCTTCACTATTAATTGCATTAATCTTAACATAAAATATCTCCTGATTATCTCATCAATGTACAAAGGCCTTATTTTATGATGCTGCATCTGCAGTAATAGTTTGTACTTACAGTTATGTACAACATGGCCAGTTATACAATTTGGAATCACCTGAGATTCTCTGTGATAGTCCAAGTCTCCACCCAGGATACTAATGTACATATTTAAACATAACAATTGGTTTATGCACAGCAGAAGCTGCCTACGGAAATCTCTAGACCATTCCAAAATTCCCAACTCTAGAGTTCCTGAAACAATTAGTCAAAACAACTTGTTGTGCAGGAGGCTGGGAAGTATCTCAATCACCTTTTCTTATCTCAAGCCAGTCCACTTCATCTATTCAATCTCTATGCAGAGACTGTCTGGTGAGTTCCTGGACCAGGCAAATAATAACTTAGTGCATTGGGTGTGTACACAGGCCTTGCCCTGATGCCAAATGACACCACAATTATAACCATAGGGCAAATCTTAATCTGAATTTTATTTTGCTTTTATGACTTACATTCTAAAGTTATTATCACTGTATGTTTTCCACTTAAATTTATGGCTTGTCAAAAAAATCCTTAGGCAAGAAATTATAAAACAATACTATAAGCTTTGCTCAGAATAATTTGAAAACTAAGTCATTTTAAATGTTGAAACTGAGAAAAGAAAGTCACAGACTAAAAATATAATTAGATTTGATCAGTGTTTCCTTGCAGTGAGAATGTAGCTGGGGATGCAAGGACATCATGCTGTTTCTGAGGTTTGTATTTCAATAATTTTATACTAAAATGCCATCTTAGATGATTGTATTATACAGAAATATCCCCAAATGAAGAATTTTTTTAGACGCTATTATTCCAGGAAAACTTGAGTACTGCAACTTTAGTCAAAGGTAGAAGACTTTAGGATAGCTCAGCTACGAAGAGAGCTAAGAAAGTCTGTTTTGGCCTGCAATCTTTTCCTGATTAAATATAATTCCTGTGAAATCTAAACTAACAATGTAATATTTTTAATATTAAATTGCAGTATTATATCTTAGTGGCATTTTTTTAATGAGAGAGCTACTTCTCCTGAGTGTCTGAACCTCTGGACTGAAGTGTGCTTCCTTGTCTGTCTGAACTTCAACAAGGAATTTCTGTAAGAAACGGCCTTAACAGTACTGTCTGAAATTTACTGTACAGTTCAAGGAAATATGGCATTGAAGATAACCTTTCCTATGAAAGTAATCATCTGTTGGTCAGTGCAATGAAGAGGTTGTGTTTTAGCCCCAGCCAGCAGCTCAGCCCCACATAGCTGCTCACTGAATCAGAACCGTACAAGTGAGGGAACTCACGGGTTGAGATAAAGACAATTTAATAATTAAAAATAACCCAAACAAACCAAAATACCAGAAACCACAGAAAAATTTTAACTAGGAAAATATATTAAATGAAGACAGACAAGTGATGCAAAAAATGCCCAATTGCTCACAGCCTCACACCCAAGCAGTCTCCAAATACCAACATCCACAGATGATCTTCCTCATGGGCCAGTTTTATTATGGAGCACGATGCCATGTGGTATGGAATGTCCCTTTGGTCAGTTGGGTCAGCTGTCCTGGCTGTGTCCCCTCTCAACTCTTTGTGCCTCCCTGCCCTCCTCGCAGGTAGGGAGGGGTGAGGAGCAGAAAAGGCTGTGGCTCTGTGCAAGTGCTGCTCAGTGGTATCAAAAGCATCCCTGTGTTATCAGCACTGTTTCCAGCACAAATCCAAAACGCAGCTCCATACTAGCTGCTGTGAAGAAAAGTAACTTAAGTCTAGCCAAAACCAGTAGAGCAGCTTATGAAATTTCTTATCAAGTTAAATTTAAGATGGAGGGCACTTCAGTAAGAGAGCTGACCCAGCATGACTCCTGGAACCCATCTTGTCTCTACATCTCATGTTCAGCTGCAGTAAAACCTTTCTAAATTGCCTACAATCTCAGTAGCCTATTTGCTCCAAGGCCTCTTGCTCCTGTCTTCAGGAAGTGAGTAGGCATCACAGTGTTTGTTGCCTCAAATTGCTATGAGAGTCCAACTCCAAATGGCTCATTTTGCACAAACTGATGTGTTATTTATTTCCTCACAAACTAGATATTAATCCATTCAGCTTTAGTGGGGACATAAAAATGGGGTTATTCTGTGGGTGTAGAGTTACAGCACTTTGCAGTCCTTGGATACTTGACAATAAATGTACCACAAAGTTTCCACATTGTCTAAGTTGCCAATTATCTTTGGACTAAATACTGTGAATACTTATGTAGTAGTAGCCTTCAGAGTAGTAGCAGATTCACCCTTTTCATGTAAGCAAAGCATTTTTTTAAATCAGTTGAAGTAATTACAAATATGCTCCTTAGAGTTCTATGGCCTTTGCTTTATGCCATAAAAAGAACAGATGAAAATATGATTACTCATTTTATGAACATTACTGTTTATATGATTTGTTTAGGCATCTGTTATGAGGAATATTTATTTTTAGTTTTCACAAGATTTTAAAAAGTAATCAAAATAGATATCTTTCAAATATCTGAATTCTAGGCATATTTGAAATATTAGCACATTTGCCACTAATACAAACAAAAGAATTTTTCTGTCATAACAGAAGCAGAAAATTGATTGATTGTAACAACACCATTAGAGAGATATTCTGCTTGTGCTGTCAAAAATGACATAAAAGTATTTAAAGCAGGTGATTTCAAGCCCCATTTTGATTTGACAGGAGAAATCAATAGGCATAAAAGAAGATTGGTTTTGTTTTGATAGCTTTTTTTTCCCTTTGTGCACGAGTGTCCTAAATTTCTACTGCTCCTTTATAACATTGCTATTATTTTTTTAAAAGAACAGTGCAACAGGGTGCTCTTCCCAGACTCAGCCTTCAGGAGGGTCAGCTCCAGGAGCTGTCCTCAGAGTTGACATGCAGATATTCCCCCTTCCTGGTCTTCTGCTCTAGCACTTCCTATCCAAAAAGAGAGCCAAAAAAAATTTACCTTAAAAAGGCTGAATACTTCGTGTAATGATGAGTGTGGCTTCTCAGTTGACACTGTCTGCAAATAGATGATGAGCACTCCTGTATAAGCAAGGTGTCACTGCTGAAATCTTCAGGTAACATGGAAATAGCTCTCAGCAATTCAAAAAATAATTGTCACTTCATTCGTCTTTGCAAAAAAAAAAAAAAAAAAGGCAGCAGAAGGAAAAAAGAAAGCTGTACAAGGAAAAAGAAAAAAATAGTCATAGGCTGATTTAACAAGCTATACAATGTAATAATAATCTTTTCATTAAGATAGGTTTCATGTCCAATTAATTCAAGGTCAATTTTCATAAATTCAACATTTCTGGGAAAAAATGCAAGCTATTCTGCCTTCCATTAAAGTGACTGATTCTAACTTTCTTCTTTGCTGACAAGTCATGGTTATGTTATGTGTCATGGCATGTAACTGACAGTGAAATAATGTCAGATAATTTTATAGAAAGCATAACAGAAAGATGTGCAATTAGCTGATGGCATTGCAACTGAGCTTGAACCTAGGTGTTCTGTGAAAGTCTAGTCCAGACTAAGTTCATTTACAAGGAGAGTGAGAAGTTCTGACACACCTTTTTCCCAACATATTTATAATTAAGCTGGCAAGACATATTTCTTCTGCTAGACATATTTTTAAAGACATATCTTTAGGCAATAAGAAATTGAAGCATTATGGCTACTGGAACAAACTTCTTTGTGAGATCTTTTATCTAAAAATCATTATAAGTTTCTATTATCTGACTTTTTGGGATCATAGAACACTCGAACTATCTATGGAAGCAACCTCCTGAAAGTGTCAGAAATCCACATCCTTGGGGACAGAAGAAAGGGACACATGCTTTGTGAGAGAGCAGTTTTAGGCACAGACAGGGAATGTTTGCCATGGAGCCAGCATGTACTTGCAGCCACAGGGGAAACAGGGGTGTCAGCTGTGGCCAGCCTGAATTTCAGTGGTGTCCCCATGCTGGGCAGAATGGTGTTAGCAGGGTCTGACAGTGTGAGAGACTGGCAGTGGAAAGCAGTCTGGAAGGTGAATGTTCTGAGTGGGCCTGCAGACATCCATATGGAGCTTCACATAAAGTCCGTCCAACCTCCTTCCGTCACAAGGCAAAAGGAATAGTGCCACTTCCAGGAAGTGTGCCTTCTGCCCCAGCTAGACAAGCACTTTTTTTTTTAATTGACTTGCCTGTCTGTCTTCAAGTGGCTTCTATTATGTGAGGCAGCAATCTCATAAAAGATGGAACTCATTCCACTGGTGTTTCTCTTGAAATTTAGCAGATTTAAGTCATTGGTATGTATGTACTGCAAAACTAATGAACAAATAATAAAGAAAGTATTCCAGCTTTTGAATCAAGACTAGATCTGCATCTGCTTATGGCTGCCACACACAAATGCCAAATGCCACACACCAAGAGCCAACTGACAGCTTAATATTAACATTTACCAAAACAACCTCAGAATAGGCTTGAGTTTCTACCTCATCAAAATGGTAGGAATATTTGCTAGTTGTGGCTTATTCATTGAAAGGCTGGCTGTTCAACCAGGAGATACTTCACTCCAAACTCAAAGAAAGGTTATAATTTCAAACTCTTACATTGATTCCAGTGGGGTTTGTAACAGCTTGTACTTGTATTTTGGAAACTCTTGAAACTGGTAAAGAAATTCATACTCCATGATGCAGCTGAGGAGCTGCTGGAGGTTTGTATTGTCTGCAGTATTGAGGCTCTCCCCCTTTTCCTCATTTGAGCCTTTCCTGATGCAGAATATTTACACTGCATGGGGCAGGTCAATGCATCTTTGTGTGAGGTCCCTCCTTGAGCTGAAAACTTCCCTGCTGCTGATACCCTACAGGAATACAACAGTTTCAGCCTTATTTTATCTGGAGAGAAAAGTCTGAAGGCAATTTATTTTTCCCCTCACTCCTTCACCTCCTCATCAGCTAAGCAGTCACAAGAATACCTCTTCTGCAACCCTGTCTTGTACCTGCATTGTTAAGCTCTGTTCTGCTGCCATGACACTTCCTTCATCCTGAGCTCTACCAGTCAAAAAGGACCACAACCATTGAACTGCAAACAGTACCTGCTTGGTTACATGAATAGGCACAACAGAAACCCCACCTGATCTCAGCTGTAAAGATGAGAAAACACTAGTGATTCACTAAGTAGTCCCTCACCCTTTGGTCTTCCTCTGACCAGCCATGCCCTGTCCACCATTTTAGTACAAGATTGTTGCTATTCCTTGTGGGGTTTTTTTTTTCCTCCTTTCTCCATATTCAGTCTCTTTCTATGAAATTCCTATGGTGTCAGGCACTTCTGGTGAAGATTTAAAACACCATATTGTGAACAGTACTGGGAGCTGGGTATGATGCATGTCTCTATAAAAGAGAGACACCTCTATACACATCAGTAGAAATTTGAATAGCAAATCAAATCCCATTTCAGTAAACCAGTGGTTCATTATTTAAATTACATAATGCATGCTATTGATACTAATATAATTTTGATTTATGCTTCATATTAAACCTGTGAATCCAGTCTATTGTACTATGAAATAGTCATGGTATAGAAGACTTGTAAGTCTATTACTTTTGATTTATAAAGCATTTGCTGTAGCAACAAAAACACCCCTAAAAATCTGAGACTGTTACACCTCAGATAATGACTGAGAGAAGAAAAGGTGGTTTTGTCTAAATAGCTCAATAAGCTTACATCAGGTCAAATTATATCTGTGGCTCCTTTCAGTTAGAAAGAGAAATCCTAAGTAAACCCTAGCACACTTATGGATAGTGGTAGAGAAATGCAAAACCACAGATCATACAATACATTTAAATGTCAAGGTCTTAGAAACACATTTCTTTACTGTTTCTGAAAGAAAGTTTGGCTCCATTACCCCAGCATTTAAAAGAAACAACTTATTTTTCTTCTGCCTAAATCACACAACCTTTTAACATCAATAAAGTTTCAGTGGCTAAAAGGAAGAACTTGGTTCTAGCTTTTGTCCAAAAATAACGAATAAATAAATAGTGAAACTTCTAGTCATTGTGTTCACTCTTTCTGCTAATGAGGAAATGAAAGTTTTGTTGCAGAATGGTAAGTTCTTTCTGAATGATAGTAGCTTGCACTGTCCTTGTCCATGGATGACCTGAGATTTCTGTGTGTTGATGTAGAAAATATACAGAGTAAAACTGCATGTAAGAGAGTTTCCCCATATTTTGCAATTCTTTTCAAGACTAATTTGCACTATTTTGTTTAACACAGTTCTGTAAGTTCACTGCAACATTTATAATAGTGATTTATATGTGTGATGATAAAGGTTCATTCCAAGGAATGTCTTTGTAAAGAAATACTTTGCTCAATTAGTATAGGCCTCATTTATTATTCATTTAACATAACCAAAAGACAAAAGGTTAATAAAATGTAATTAAATAAACGTAAAAATAATGTAGTTAATTCTAGCTTCAAGAAAGACATTGAGGTGCTGGAGTGAGTCCAGAGAAGAGCAAGCAAGCTGGTGAAGGGTCTAGAGGCTAAGTCCTATGAGGAGCAGCTGAGGGAGCTGAACGTGTTTATCCTGGAGAAAAGAAGGCTCAGGAGGAACCTTATTACTCTCTACAACTTCTTGACAGGAGGGTGTGGCCAGGTGGGAATCACTCTCTTCTGCCAGGACAAGAGGAAATGCCCTCAGGATGTACCAGGGGAGGTACAGGCTGGACATCAGGAGGAATTTCTTCACAGCAAGGGTTGTTAAACATTTGAATGCCCACCACCAGGTAGGTGGTAGAATCACCTTCCTGGAGGTGTTCAAGAAATGACTGGACTATAGTCAACCTGACCATGGTGCCATGGTCTGATTGACAACTTGGTGTTCGCTTGGAGGTTGGAATCATAACATAAAAAAAGAGAATTAAAATGAAACAAGTGAACTTCGTCTCTTCCTGTGCATTTGTTTCTGCCTTCAATGCTGCCTAAATGGAGCACGTGATGAAAAGCAGGTTGTGACCTGTCATTATTATCCTATGATTAGTAACTTTACTATTGCTAGACAATTTCCTGCTTTTTGGTGTAGCTCTGTTAATTTTCTCCTGATACATAAATCAGTAGACCTAGGACTGCCTTTTTATCTGGCATTTTAGAGTCTTAGTACTTACTGTTAATTTTACAAAATTATATTATTTTTAAAAATTACATGAATTCATCTGGTTACCTGAATTCCAACCATTACAAAATAGAAGTGCTGTGTCACCTTGTGCTGGTGAAAAAGGGTGATTGAGAGGTGATCTTATCTGTAGGCACACAACTGACCCTGAGATGAGCTCAGGTGGCTGGAGCATGGTGCTAATAATGCCAAGGGTTTGTGGGTTTGACAGTCAGACTTGATGATCCTTGGAGGTCTCTTCCAACTCAGAATATCCTGTGATTCTGTGACACATCTTGAAGACAGGTGTCAAGATGATGGGGCCAGACTCTTTAGTGGTGTCCAGTGAGAGGACAACTGGCCAAAAATGAGACACAGGAAGTTCCTTATGAATATGAGAAAATTATTTACTTTGAGCATGCCGGAGCACTGGAAGAGGCTGCGCAGAGAGGTTGTGAAGTCTTTTTTCTCTGGATATATTCAAAACCTGCCTGGATGTGGTCCTGTGCAACCTGGTCCAGGAGAATGTGCTTTAGCAGGGAGGTTGAACTAGATGGTCTTCAGAGGTTCCTTTTGACCACAACCATTCAGTGATTCTGTGAAACCATTTTACTCAAGCAAATTCTCATAAGTGAAGTGGGAGCTCCAATAAGACTTAGATGACTAACTACTCTTAATGCTTTTGATCATTATTTCAATTAGGCTAATTTCTGCACTATTAAACAAGTTATCTTCAAGAGACAAAATATTTAAAGGAGATAAGAAAAGGAAATTTAAAGCTTGCTGGCAATGAGCTTTAACATTTCCTTCTGGATTTTCAACACTAGGTTCACATGCCAAGACCTTCTTACAGTTTTTCTATCCTGATTTTGAGGTGGTCCATTTTTAAAAGTGTGTAGATTATTTTCTGCTTTCCAAAAAAGTAGTCATGAAATGTGTTTTCCCTTTGATAATTCAACAGGCACGGAATGTATGCACTCTTGGGGACAAAGAAATAGTGCTAAATAAGGTGGCTGGTTATCCTTCTATGTTCTGCACATAGCTAAATTGACCATAGCTAATTTTGTTTTCGCATGATTGGCAAGAGGGTAGGTGTTTTGAACCAATATGTTAAGTGTTCCACTTCATAAACTGGAAACATGCCTAGTGCAACTGATTGTGCCAGCTGGCTGATCTTCAGCACAGGGCATGTGTCCACTCTGTCTCATGGCATTGAATTAGCCAACTGTCTGTTGTCCCCTTTTGAGTCAAAACTAATAAGAAGTGTGATTAAAGAACTATTTTATTTCACTGATCTTTGTCTCCAAAGCAGACAAAAATCCTATGCCAAAGGGTAAAATTCTACCCTTGCATTGCTAACCTGTAGGTTAGCAATCCAATTAAAAACTCAATTATGAAAAAATATTCAACGTTTTGGTGGCAGTGCATTTGTCTTTCATTTCTGCAAGTGGAAATTTGAATGTCCATGTATGTCTCAGATGAAAATGAGTAACATAATTTGAATCCTCAACTATTTATTTAATAATACTGAAATATAGGAAATTGCACTTAAACATAAGAAAATAAAACCATTTTCTCTTTCAGTGTGAGTGTGTTTAAATACTGGAATAGGTTTCTAGAGAGGTTGTGGATTCTCTATCTTTGGAAATACTAAAAAACCGACTGGACAAAACCCAGAGCAGCATGCTGCATTTGACCTTGCTTGATAAGAGCTCTTGAACTGAACAATCTCCAAAGGTCTTTTCAAGGCTAAATTATTCTGTGTTTCTGTAGTTCTGTGATACTGAACAAGATTTCAGGAAAATGAGAGTTATTGATTATATTTGGTGATTGGACTATTTTTTTTGTTATTTTTATGGTTTTCTCTCTCAGAAAATGCTAGTATCTGAAATCTGAGCTGCACAGGTTTGTGTTTTTACAAGTGTGTCTTTATGAGTACAACATTTTAGACTTCCAACAAATGTTTTGTAAAAAAATTGAATTTGCTAGGAAAATAAAATACAGATTGCAATGTTTTATAATATTTTATGGATCAAAATGAAATAGATGCTTTAACAACTAGTATTGTTTATACCACTTAGTTTAGAGCTTTCCATGGATTCAATAAACAAAACATGGTGTAGGAAGACTGACGCATGGAAAGCAGTCCAGTTGGGTTCCCTAGAAGATTGTTTTGTTTCTAAGTAACAGCCACTTCTATCTGTGTTTTCTCCGTATCAGAGTTTTCATACTTTGAAAGAATTGTTTCTGCCTGTATGAAAATTGCAAAAGAATGAGGTGGGAAGACAGTGAGTGCTTGAGTAGACATGAATAATAGTTATTGAGAGACCAAGTGGCATCATCAGAATGTGCATCTATGAGGCACCAATTGTTAAACAGCATGCCCTGATTAGGTGCTGTCATTCCAAGCTCTTACACAACTGGAAGCTAGAGAGAGTGGAGTCACTTGGCAATAATGCCCCTGGTGTTAAGCAGCACTGACAGAATTGATGTTCCAGCTACTGGTGCAGAATGTTACTTAAAGGCATGAAACCTGGATTAGAGGTAGGAGAGTTGGCAGGGTTACTTCTGTAATTACTGTGATCCACAGAGGAGCCTTTCCAGTCATCACCTCAAGAATGACTCAGCTTTTGTTACTGGATTTGCTCTGGTTCAAAAGGCCTATGCCAGGGTGAAAGAACAACCTTCTTCATAGCAGTCACCCTGCTGTTGCTGCACACCATTAATGCCATGCTATTGTAGCAAGATGCTCAGCCTAAACAGGGATACAGCAGCCTGAAATTGATCTTGTTCCTTAACCTTAAGGGTGGGTCATCACACTTTTTAAAAGTTATCAGTGATGGCTTGAGCAAGGAGGGTCTGCTGCTTGCTGGAGCAAGGAAGATCTGCTGATCAATGATCAAATCAGGCAAAGATATTTTTCTGCTGCTTTTAATGTTGAAGAATGCTGAGACAAGCTTGACCCACTATTAGACCCACCACGGGGACATGCAAGACAGGCGCTCCCTGACTGAGCCTGGCAGCAGCAAGACTGTGCAGGCCCTGATAGAGAGGGGAGAGTCAAAATGAACCAAAGAGCTGCTGAAACCTTTTTCAGCACAAGGCATATTTTCCTGGGTACACATGACAACACATAATCTAAAAAATGCATATGGCTGACAATCACTTTGTATTATAAAAGGCCAGTCCCTCCTTTGGACAGCGAGAGCTTCTAGCATGCCTCCTCAAGGTGTGTGAAGATCCTGCCCTTGAGTGGGGATGTCCCTTAGTGTTACTCCTTGAGGCTGAGAGAAAGAAATTTGCCCATAGACATTGGTATGGGTGAGTATCATCAATCTGTACTTAATAATTGTTTTCCTAGCTTTACCATAATTGTGTTGTTATAATTGCTTTAATATAATTGCTTCAAAATGTATTTTGCTGTACTAGTAGTTACGAATATATGTACTATATAGTGAGTAATTCTTATTAAGGTATTTTTAGCCAATCATTGTAATTATTTAAATCAATTTAAATAAATTATGTAGTGAATTTGTATAAATAGATTTGTTTTGCCATGCTTAATCTCGTAGGACAAGATTGTATATAGGTTCAGTTATACCTGTATAATCCTTTAGGTGTAAACTGTTGACTAAGTCTGGGCCTTGGATTGGATCCAGCTACACTCAGCTGACTCTTAGAGAAAGAGTTTTGAAAGCAAGTGGGTCCTTCCTGCACCTTTAGAATCAATGGGAGGACTTCTCCAATTAGCTTCATCTGAAGCTCCCACTCTGCCTGTGGCAGCCATGCATTGTTAATGCAAAGCCAACAATGACAATGCAAAAGTTTGTCAGTTTTGCTACATTGAGGACCAGCAGAAGAACACAATTTGAGAAGGTGTTGATTCTATGGCTAATAACCTGAAGCAGCAGTAGCGTGCTTAGGATCCCTTCTGAGATATACACTGGGAAATTGAATCAGACCTTGGCTTCAGGATAGTCCTGAATTGCTGCAAAAATTAGGGACTTGTAATTTTTTCTGTTTGTAATCACTTGCAGGCCATCCATGAGTGAGTTCTGGGGCCAAAGTGCAGTCATTCAGGAAATTAGGAAGGGAAGGGTCCCGGAACTGTGCATTGACCTGCTTTATGGTGACTCCTTCCTGCAAAATATTTACTATTTTTTTTGAATACTGCAATCTAGGCAATGCTGTTAACATTTAAGCAGTTCTAATTTGTAATTCTAGGGCTCATTTTTTATAGTCCTTAAAGATGAGGAGAAATATACAAGAGGAATAATTTACTAGAATTCGTCCCATTTTCAAGAATAATTAGATTATAGTTAGATTATTTTTGCTGAGTCTGATGATGAAATATATCTTATTTCATGAAAACAATGAATTCTTGCTTTTGAATACAACAGCTCAGAATAAAAAAAAAGGGAACATTAAGTATGTACTTCTGAATTTTAAAATTCAAGGTGTTCCAGGGAAACTGCTCCATATGTTTCTTTTCTATGTTAATGCAGGAAGGATGATTGGTAACAGACAACTTGTTCATAAACTGATGATATATATTTGTGTTAATGCCAACAAATCACACCATTTTAAGATTTCACTGACTAGATGATTAGCATGTTGCTCATTTTGCTTGCCACGGGTTTATTGGAGAGAGATGGAGGAAGATTCACTCTGAAAAATCAGTACACCAGTTTTGAGGAGGAACATTAAACAATTTAAACCAGCACTGCCTTCTAGCAATTTAGTTGCTTTCCTGCTGCAATATCTCCCAGCACTTTCTAAATATTGTATGAGGTACTTAAAGGTGAGGACACAGCTGTTGTGAATATCCATATCCATGAATCATTATTAATGACATTGCTTACTGACAGAGTTCTCTGGGTGACTATTGCACCTGCCTCGAGTGGGACTGACAATCCCTTTAAAAATGCATCAGTTCTTTTCACTCTTTACATTGCGTAGGCTTATCAAACATTATTAACCCTGTTATTTCTTGGACAGACTGTAATAAATGCTCCAGCACTTTTTCTCTCTCCTGGGGCTGCTTCAAAACCTGCTTTTGCAAAGAATTACTGAAACATATCTTTCAAATTAGAAGTCTGGGAAAGTAAGAAAGATAGCTAGAATTGTAGCTTATCCTGAGCTTCAAAATAATCACTTTTATAGAACCTTTTAGCATTGGTAATGCTCTGTAATACCTTTACATTTACTACCTGATATCCTCATAAGCCACATCGTGCTGTCACAGACTAGATTGCTCAAGGAACTATGCCAGAAGATTGACACTAAGAACATGATATGTCTCATCAAGCTTTTGGAAGCAAACAGAATGTAGATATTTTCCAGGAAAAACTTCCTGGGTGGATCATATTGAAGCTACCCAAGGAAAAAAAGAAATCATGAGAGGTATTTCCCCTTTACTGCAAATTCATGTCTCTGCAGGTTTTCAGGCCTGTTGTTCTTAGATTGCATAGAATAAAATATTTAGTCATTTATTGTCTGCTGTCTAGACTAATGGTATGGGTGTTATGGATCACAATACATTCATGTGGCTCTTTGCTGTTTTCAAACTGCTCTTTGTTTCTTTAGGTTACTGCATGTATATGTTTCCTTTCCTTTTTTTCTTTTTCCTTTTTTTTTTTTTTTTTGTTCAAAAAATTGAGTTAGTATTTCATTGTACCAAATTAAGACCTTGTTACTCTTTCTATATCAAGTTCTAACTTATATTTAAGATACTATATTCTTTACATTTTTATGGTGCCCAAAAAGAATTTTGCTATAGAAAGGATTTTCTCCAATACTGAGACGTACAGAGAATCGATTTCATACCAGAGAATTCATTGCAGTCAAAGATAAAGATATTTGGGTTGATATTAAGGCAACACCAATCATTGATACTTTGTATTCCATGATTTTCAGTTCCTCTTAAACTCCTACCTTGCAATTAACATTTAGTATGTACAGAATCTGGTTCAAACTTTTAGCTAGTTTAATGCTTAGGGATGGACCACTTTTATATTTAGAAATCACTCTGCTGTTTTAAAAATGCGATCCTTTTGTTTTCTTGAGTAGCTTTTTGTCTTGTCATGTTGCAAAGAATTGAATTCCTTTCCCAGAGTTAGTAGTTTCTTTTAATTTCTCTTCTGGAGGAGAATAAAAGCTCTTCATGCAATTTGCTAATTATTTGCATCGTTACAGAATGTGGTCCCAAGTGTTGTTTGCTGAGGAAGAAAAGTTTCTCTCTCAGTCTCACACAGATGCTCTACCATGGACATTTTAATCTACATTAACCCTGTGGAACATAATTTTACTTGTCAGGAAGAATTTGAAAGAACAAATATTGATGCTCCTAATGTAAAAGTATTATAGGGAAATAAGGCATGATCTAATTAATAAGTAGGATTTAGGATTAGAAGCAAACAAAAAAATGAAACAAGGGACTCTGTATCATTTATTAAATATACTGAGTAGCTATTCAGTGAGAAATACTATTCTGAAAATGGACATGTACTGAAATCTAGGTGGTAGAATAGGAGGTTGATAAAAAGTACTTTGACACTGGAGGATCTGAGCATGAATATGAGTACTCCATATCCCTCATAATAGCCAGAAACCCCTTCCCCCCCAAAAGAAAGCCCCAAACAACAAAACAAACAAAACCCCCAACCCCTTCAAACCCTTGCTTTTCATTGTTTCCAAATAAACACATTCCTAACCAAAGAGCTCCATTCTCAATAATATTTTTTCCTTCTACTCAGAAATATCTCTGTCTTTTTTCTAAAAGTTCTTTTTAAAAAAATTTAGTTTTAATAGAGTATCATTTTCAAACAAAGACTTCAGAAGTCTTCCTTTTGGTGGAATATTGTAGAAGTTAGGTGGTAAGAGATAGCGCAGCATAATCCAAATTTCAAAACATTTAAAGACTGCTATTATAAAAAATAATGTATTCAGAATTTTTTAGGAGATCAGCTTCTAAGATGTAACATAATGTGGCATAACATAACATAGTACAATATAACATAGCTTAAGATATAAAATAAGAAAAGATAACATAAGAACTATGTGTAGATGCTTTGCATCTAAAGACAGCTATCAGAAATGGCTGAATTTGGACCACGAAATCACATTTTTGGGTTTTGTTTATATATAGATATATATTTTTAGACTAATTAAAAAAGATAAAGGTATTATGTTTTGGACTGAATGAAAATAACTCAATTTTTTCCCTTGACTATATGCATGTAAAAAAATCTTACTCCAGTTATGCAACCTCATACAATATCATATGTATTTTGATAACTAAGAAGTACTTCCTTTTGTTGAGATGTCTGTAGGATTATGTGTTGATTTAAAAGTGAAATCTGTTGCAGTACATATTGTGCTTTTTTGAAGGATTTTTTGTGTGTACTGTCAAACTGTGTTTCTCATTTTCCTACTATTTTTCTCACAAAGTTGTACTTGCTATCATCAAATAGAATTCAAAATTTTACTAACGTTGTAATGTACAGAGTTTTAACTGAAGCTCTAAATGTTCCTATTACCAGTGTTTTTCTCCTACAGAATATGAAAAAAAGAGTTCATCTTTTTGTTAAAGATATTTTTGACACATTGAATGCTTCAGTTATGAGAAAGTTTCTGGTATCTTTAAGCTTTTTCATTTGAAATGGGATCTAAAGTCCATTGAGTTTGTTAACTTGTATGTTGGATATGTGTGCACAGGCCAAATTGGAGACTTACCACGCTCCTACAGATTCCTAGGCTGAATTACCAAAAGTACATCTGAAGACTCTGAGATCTGTGTATGGTCATCCACAGTCAAAAGAAGGTTACGTTTTTGTATGTTACACAGGTTTTTTTAAAATGGCAGATTACAATTTGTCAAAACTTTTGGAAGCCAAGGAGTTTCCACAGATGTGCAGGAACCTTTTCATTACAGACCTTGACTTTCAGAGGTTATGGCTTGTTAGAGACATAAAGCAAGTGTGATTGCTATGATTCCAGAGATGGAGAACAGAGTTTGTATTGTGTGAGAACTTTAAAATCTTTCTGTATCAAATTAAATAGGTATATTTACAAGTATTGACACCTTTATCATTATACGCTTTTACCTCCCCCCTTGCTCCTAAAGGTGCACAGAAGTTGACATCAGTGAAAATTCTAAAAATCCCCATTTTTTTTACAGTTGTATTATATACTCTTTTTGTTTTCTCTGTCATCTGTTTCATGACCAAAGAGATTCTTGCTGATAAATGAGATCCTGATTAATTCTGTTTACGTGGAACTATAATAGAAATTAAAGAAAATTGAAAACTTTTTTCAGTTTTTGATTTTTAGTTTTGCAGATGAAAGGTTGCAAGTGAGAGCACAAAATTTTTTGAAAGCTATAAAGTAAAATTATAAACTGTTTTGTGAATGGTTTTCTAAAAAAGATAATACATGTATCATTGCTTAATGGTTAAAAGGATTCAGATTTAATAATTTGACCTTTTATCTCTAACAGAATTTAAAAACACTTTATGAATTTCTATGGATGGGAGCACTATCACTTAACAAATTACGTCTTTGGCGTATTTCATTTAGTTCAGCGCTGGCTTTATGTTCATGTTTGTGTTACGTGTATGAAATTTAAGAAAATATCTCTCTGTAATAGAGGTTTGTACCTGGAAAAGAATGCAGCAACACCTTGGATAGACAACAAGGACAGTCTATCTATAGGGAGAACAGAGTGTGGCTATGGTATAGGACTGGAAAAGCCATTTCCCAGTCTCCTACTGGGGCTTTTTGTAGCCCCATTCTCAGAGTCAAAAGTTCTTCTACCTGTCTGGCTCAAATCGTAACTTTTAAAAGTGGATTTTATGGAAAAGACCACATTGTAGCAAGGAATCTGTGCAACTGTGTTCTCCCGAGTCTGCTCAGATGTTTTCTATAACTGTGGATGCCAGCTGGTGCAGAGCACCAGCTGTTCCAGAAATCTGGAAGTCTTCATGGCTGTGACCCCAAGCTGTCCACCTGGCAGCTCTTTCCAGAGCAGCAGTTTCTGACAGCACCAGGTCCCTGTCCCCAAGGCAGTGTACATGCAGGGCCAAGCTCAGACCAGCAGACCTTGTGAAGCCAGACACTGCATAAGGTTTTCCAATTTGTCCGGAGACATGGCAGCGATGAAACAGCCAAATTCTGCTGATTCAGCATTTGGTGGTAAAAACCTGCTCTGTTTAAATGTTCCTGTGTAAGTTTCCTTCAGTTTCCCCAATATACTGCAGTTTTAGCCTGGTAATTTAGCCTGATGTCTCCATTATTTTTTAAAAAGCCATTTTGTCCTAGTCTTATTTTAGTACAGGTAACCTGTATCCTTCCACTTCTTCCCAGTTGAATATCATTTTCTAAATGATTTTTTTTTCTTAGGAGTATTATCAGGTAAGACAACAAGGCTTTATGTAAATTTTGTCTGTATTTTTTGTATTGTATTATATCATGAAAGCTAAAATTTTAAAGTACAAGGATTTTGCAGAAGACAAGGTAAAGGTGAATGGTATTTGCATAGGCTCCCTCATCCCTGATAGAAGTGATTATTAATGTTACAATGTATAAGGACTGTATTCCCCCCTTGAGGAACTGATTTACATGGGTTTGATTATATTCTTGCAATTTAGCTGGGGATTACTGGTTGATTCATTTACTTCTCTTTCTATGAGGGGTCATGTTAGAGTTTGTGCATCCATCTGACACTCAACGTGCCAATAAAATGTCTTAATTACATAAATTGATTTTTTTTTGTACATTAGGTTTTTCATTTTTTACATTTCGTTTTTTTATTAGTATTATCATGACTCAGTTCCGTTCTTCTCTCTGATTCAAGATTCTGAGTTCTGTTTTTGAGAGAGATTCCCTGTACATGCAGAAAATATTTTCCCTTCCTAAACTGTGTGGTATTCAGACTTTTGTGGTTGTGGGCCCTGTTTTATGGGACAGAAGATCATAAATCAAGAAATTATTGAGCTTAAAATGTCTGATAATGGGCCTGTTCTTTTACATTTAGAAATAGCTAGAAGAGTCCCTTGAAAAGGCTCACACATATTTGTGTACCGCTGAACAATATATTGGAAGAAATGCAGTTAGATTAACCCAGAAAAGAATTCTTATTATTCCCTAAAGTCCTGGAAAAGACAAACTATCTTTTGGATTCCCATTCTGGTAAAAGAAAGGAATCAATTCAAATAAAAAAAAAAATTGGAAGGCGGGGCAGAATCAAGTGGTGAAAGGATATGACTACAGTGGAAATAATCTGGTGCTATGTTTCTGGTGCTATGGATGTGCAAAAAGATAATTCAACAGTGCAGGAATAAGTAGAAGGAGTTGTCAAATGAGTTGATTTTAGCTCTTCTTAAAAGTGCTCAAATACTTTAACTATATGAAAATCTGTGGTGGTACTTGGTAAGATGTTCATGCAGAGAAAGGAAGCCCTGAACTGCCATATTTTATTTTATTGTGTCATAGTTCTAAGGCCGTCTCTGTCATAATAGGAGGCAAAAGCTGCACAGTGTTAGTGAACCAATGGATTTGAAAGTCCTCAGACTACATAAATAGAGTTGATTCTGTAGTTTGTTCCAGACTCACAAAATTCTGAGTATTCTGGTGCAACAGCATTTTGTGCTGCTTAGCTTCTTTTCAGCTGAAGAAGGTCTGTTGCCCTTCAGCAATCTTGGTGCATCACTTGATCAAGGATATTTTCACTTCTTATCCAGAGCAGTGTGAGCAAACAGCACATGACAAATAGCACAGAAGAGCAGCAGACAGACTGCAAAGCAGATAAACTGTGCAAAGACTATCCAGTCATCCCTGGAAAATAACAGGTAAGGCGAGGGAAAAGATTTGAAAAGGTAAAATGTGGTTTGGTGACTATAATGAACAAAACCAAAATCAAAATATGGCAGAATCATACTGAAATAATCATGAAAAGAAGGAGAACTGAAAGAAAGAATGAACAAAACAGAACTCATCAAACTGAATTGTCTTTAAAACAAAGAAAATTAAAGGACTATAAGAGACATATGTGACAGAGAAATACAGTAAAAAACACATAATAGAGAATCATAAGAAAACACACTTAGCAGATATCACATGTGAGTACATATAGAAATTATACTAAACACAGGATAGGATAAGCTATCACAGTTGCCCCATACTTCTTGATTTGTGACATAATCTTTATTTAAGATGCCAATTATACTCCTCAAATGAACATATACATGTCTCTATTCACCTTACTCAGTAGGGCATCCAATGTCTACTCAGATTTATTAGCAACATGTGGATTCTGGAGAATATAATAATTGTGTTTATTTTATAATTTGACTATGTTTTGACATTTTTTCTTCCCAAATGGGAATTTAGAATAGAAATCTTCAACATATGAAAGAGGAAATACAGGAAAGAGGAACATATGTAAAGCAGGAAGATGTCAAATTTAAGTTAAGTTGTCCATGTCAGGTTAATGATACACTGTGTGTGACTCAGTCACTTAAAAATACTGAATAATTGAGAATCAGGAAATTAACTGCCTCATTAATAATACAAATAACAGTATAAGTAATAACACCTACTTTCCAGTGGGGAGTATTTACATGAATGTATGTGAGTGTGTATAAATATTCACATACTTCACTCACCCATAGACACACACACATTTCAATCAGGGCACACAGTTTTAAAGAATTACAGAGCCTTTATTTAACATATGAATGTTTCTTTTGCCTAATGAAGTACTTTTATTTTTCTAGGTTGATTTTGCTCAGTGGAAAGGAGAAGTTCCCTAAGCATATAAGAAGCTATTTTCCCCTTCTAAAATGTTCTGCTGCATTTTGTTTCTTTGGTTCATACTGAAAATGCATCCAGATAGATCTGTTCTTGAAAAAGCATAAATATTTTACCAGACAACAACAAAAACTCCTCAAAATTCAACTTCTAATTAAATCTGTTCATTGGAAACATAAGTGTAAGTGGTAGAATATTTTAGGTTATCCTGGCACTAAAAGATATTTCTAAACCAACCTCATGACAGGATTTGAATAATAGAATCATTAAGTTGGAAAAGATCTCTCAGATCATCAAATCCAATAGTTAACCCAGCACCACTGAATTCCCTACTAAACCATGTCCCCACATGTCACATTCACAAGTTTTTTGCACATTTCAAAGGATGATTTCACCACTTCCCTTGACAGCATTTTTCAAAGCCAGACACAAGTCATCTTTGAGAAAATGTGATGTAAACCTCATGCAAAATATCTTCAGAGACATCAGAGTATAAAGAATATTTATTACAAAGCCAAATTCTTATTAAATTTACTATGATTATAGATGAATATACAATAAATCCATCTATTCCACATAAACCCAAGAATAGAATCTGGCCTGTAATGTTAATATTGTCACTGCAAATGGAATATTTAAACATAAATCAACCATTGAACAAACGCAAATTTTGAACTGGACCTAAGTGTAAAAAGAAAAGCTTATTCAATATTTCACTAAGAATTTCACAGTGATTAGCTTGAATGTTGAACCTTACTATCAGCTTAATCTCCTTGTCTTTAAAAAGGGGCATATTGCAAATACAATTTTAAATATTTTATGCTTGTATAGAGAAAAGCTAATATCCATAAGACTTTAAGTCTGTATTTCTCATGCAGAGGCTTTTCCTTTGATGTGGATTCACAAACTCATCACCTTAATATTGCAGTGAGAATGCCTTTCCTAATACCTATTTTTAGGGTCTCAGGAGTCTGTTTGTATGGACCTGGTTCTCATGCTGGGTGCTTGGTGCTTTTAGAGTTAGAGCAATAATATGGTTTTATTCTTTCTCAGCTTTTGGAAATTAATGCCACATCCTTAAACATTCTGATTGTATAATTCCTCATATTTAGGATATGCTGTATACCAGGTTGTACAGACACAGCCAGGATGAATGTTAGGTGTGCCCTCAGGCTGACTAGTTAATCTAGTTAAAAACCTGTTTCAAAAGAAGTGTCTGAACCCTGCTGTATATTGCAGAAAATTACTTCTTTTTTATTGTGCTGCTTTTGGATATATCATACTGGGAAGACTCTTGGTGATATGTTGAGACTAGTGTTTGATGAATCATAAAAACTGGGCTGAAATGCTTTAGAAAAATGGTGCATTCAATATATTTTATGTCTTTTTATAACTCACACACTGTCTGCAGGCATATTTTCACATTAAAGTAACATTTAATGACCATGGAAGCAGAATTCCTGATTTGTTCCAGTAAATAACTGTTTTAATACACCTGACAGCTAATCTTTACATTCTTTTCTCCTCTGTTTTCCCTCAACTTTCTGCTGTGGTGTTCCTTCAAAGCAGAAAGACTCTTGTTAAATTGAGCAGCTTTTTTAAATTACTCAATGTCTCATACTCAGAGAAAAATCAGTGCAGGACACTTTCACAAAGTTCTCTATTATCTCATGGACCGAGGCAGCTCTACTCCCATTAATTTAAATGCAGTTCTGAGATGCTACCTTTTGATTTTAAAAATATTAAGTTTAGTTTTTTCTATTTTGATATATGGTGGATAATTAATATTGTCTTCCAGTTAATGTGCCTGAATGGTGCTCAATGGATGAAGAAGCAGAGATGAATTTCTGGGTACTGTTCATGTCAAAATCAGCCTATGATGAAACTATCTGTGAAAACCTTAGTATTTAAATATATTTTCTATCAAAATTATAGGTAAAATATAATGTTTATAAATCAAATCTTCAATACTTTTATATGCCGGAATTAAGGTAGCTTATTAGGGTTTCCATATTTTGAAGTATGAAATTTAATTTCATTTTGACATCTTATTGTGTACAATATTACAGTTATTTTGTGGGTTTTAATACACTCTTGCTGCTTCAGAGTTAGGAGAGAATATAGCTTAGAAAATTAATTAGGACAGATCCACTTCAATGTAGAAAAACTGCAGAAGATTTTAAAACTTTGAATATTTTCAAGCCTTCTTTGCAGCAATTGCCACTATGTTGATTGGCCTTAAATACTGGTATTGTGGAACAGGTGCATAAAATAGTATCCCCACTCTATTTTAGGAGAAACAGACACAGCTACAAGAAGGGCAAGTTCTGCAAAATCTCAACTGCTTGTGAAAAAACATGATTTTTTTTTTCCAATATATTTATCCTTCTATAGTCATACTTTTACGCTGACATGCAAAAAAATCTTTGCACAAAGGATGTGTGCTGTGTCTTTTTGTAGATAAACTCTTTCATTTTCAGCAAAGAAGACAAATAGAATTCAGAGGATCTAGTGAAGTTCCAACTAATCATGACAAGAAACATTTTGGCCATGATTGGACTACATGAACAAGATATTTAGCTGTTACAAATATTTTTCATTCAGTTGTTCAGAAGTTTTTAATGCTCTACTCAAGTAAATTTACTTAGAAGAGGTTTATTAGACAACCTAATATAAAGTGTCAAGAATACAGATAATTTATAACTCCTCTTTGCCTAAAGCTTTTGCTAAAAAGTTGATTGATTGGTAAAGTCTGACTGAAATATTTTTATGAATAAGATGGCTCTGAACTTTAAAAGAAGTTTTTATGGATAGTGAATATAATATAATTTTTATACAACATCTAGTTGTCATATATTAAAACAATCCCTTGGGGAACTGGTCCTTAAGTGAAACAGAAGTAGACAGAAATCTTTCAAGGAAATGTGGTGGGTTTTTTTGTTTTCTGACTTTTGATTATCTCACATAACATTCCTGGCTCTTAAAAATGTAAATGTGTTGCACAACACTCAAAATAGCTTAAAACTAATTCATTTGTTTATTTATATATTTCATGCTTTTATGTATTAAATATAGTTTTGTAATTCTGGATGTATTTTAAATATATTCACTGATTTAGAAATGGTGTGTTCTATTACTGCTGAGATTTCTAATACTCTTATAATATTTTTACATGAAAAAAATGTTTTATATATTGGTAAGAAAGCCTTATCAGAAATGATATAGCAAAAGTGTGAACGGCACAAAATCATTCTAAAACAACTTTTCCTGGTTCAAGTTGTGCCATATAACATCACATTATTTGTGGGTTTTAAAACACCTGAAAGTTGTGTAATTTACAGTGGGTAGGATTTGTAAAGCAAGATAGAGAAAGATATAGATATGACAATTTTAATCTTTGAGAGCAGCAATTCTTATGGTTTTCAGTTAATTTCCAGATTAACATGATATTAGGGTTACCCAAGGTGCCACACACAAGACTTTGAAAGAAAAAAAATGATAAAATAGAAAAACTGGTATATAATATATTCAATGCATAAGCTACAATTTAATTTAAATTCTTCATGTAAGTATTTTCAGCAAGGGATTTTTGTAAAAAAATTTTCCAGTGTCCGACTTTAATTCACTCAAAAAATGCAACTCATTAATAAAAATTATAATATTATAAAAGTAAAAACTGGGTCAACCTAAATACCTTCTTTGGTATTGATATGAATGCCACAGTGCTATGTATTGCATGAGGCAGGAAAGAAAGACACAATGAGTGCTCAGCATGAGCCTGAACTTCCCATGGACATTAATAATACATGGAACAGAGTTCTTACCCAGACATTCAAAGAATTGCAGTCATGGCCTTGTGCTGCTCTTACAGAATAATGTATCAGAATTACAGCTGCTACCTGTTCCCTGCAGCAGAGTCTTTATTCGTGTTGTAACCATGCAACAAGGGTAGGGGCCCTGCTTTCCTAGCTAACCCTAGGAGAAAATTCATTCCTGAAGAACTTTTTCTAATTCTGATTTCGATTTAAAAAGCTCAAGTTTTTGTGCCAAGAAAAATATAATTATGGAAATATCTTGCTGTAACAGCCACTATTGTGCTTTATTTCATGAAGTGTTTATGTGTTATTTTAGTATGGATGCAAAGCAAATTATGAACTAGAGTTGTGCTTTATGAAAGATTTATGGAAAATGAAGTAAAAGCTGACTTCTTGGGCTTCCTGTAATCATATACATTAATATTACATATAAATATTACATCATTAATAATTAAACAACTACCATGACTCAAGAGCTAGAACATGTGAAAGAGTTTGTTTAAATTCAGGATGTTCTTGGATATATTCATTGGTATTTAAGGGAGACAGAAAGTAAATGGCAAACTATTCCAATCTGATTGCCCAAGACATCAAAATATTACAAACTTCTGTTGAATTAATGGTAATGGTTGTTTCAGGACCCAAATCCACGTCAGAATAGAAGAAAAATAATCCTTTAATTTTTGAAGAGATATGTGGGAGGAGACATTACTCCTAGTTTCCATGAGGATGACTAATTGGAGCATTTTGCATAAAAAAAAAGCAATAATATTTTAAAACACTCGGTTGCTAATGTTTCCAGATACCATTACCTTTGTGTTTGATTCAAAAAGACCAGAGTAAACAATAATGCACAACACCTGCTCCTCTACTCTGCTCTCGTGAGACCTCACCTGGAATGTTGCATCCAGCTCTGGGGTCCTCGGCACAGGAGGGACATGCGTTTATTGGAGTGAGTACAGAGGAGGCCACCAAGATGAGTAGAGGGATGGAGCACCTCTTCCAAGAGCAAATGCGAACAGAATTGGCATTGTTTTCAGCCTGGAAATGAGAAGGCTTTAGGGTGCCCTAATTGTGGCCTTCCAGTACCAGAAGGGAGCCTACAAGAAAGATGGAGAGAGACTCATTACAAGAGCACATAGTGACAGGGGAATGGCTTCAAACTGAAAGATCATCAATTTAGATAGATTAAATATTTGGAGGAAATTCTTGCTGTGAAGGTCAACTGGAGTAGGTTGCCCAGGGAAGTCGAGGATGTCCCATCTCTGAAAGTTTTTAAGCCCAGGATGGGAGGAGCTCTGAGCAATCTGGTGTAGTTGAAGGTGTCCCTGCCCAATGGGCCAAGGAGGTTGGAAGCAGAAATCTTCAAGGTTGCCTCCAACACAAAGAAACCTATGATTCTATGAACTCCTGAAGCACAATAAAGTACAATGAACATGAATGGATTAACATTACTTGGTCTAGTACGATGAGCTTGGTATCTTTGTCAAAGCATGAACTCCATTTCACATTAATACTAGTGATCTGACAGTAGACAGAAAATATAAAGTGTCTGCAAGTAATGAAAATGTTAAATGAATACAGAAATGTTGGTGTTTTTGTTTAAAAATGTTGATGCTTTTAAAATAATATAATCACAATATAATGTGCATTTTACAATCATCAAATTGCTTTACAAATTACAAACTTATTACCCCATTACACTGGAGAATCAGAGCTCTCATCTGCGGGAATAAAACATTTCCAACCCTTATTAAAGTAAGAGATTAAAAATGTGTATTAGAAGCTCAGCTGTGTGCAAGGAACCCATGAGACATAAACTGCCTGAGACTATTTCATTCATAGATGTTGATGGATTTGTCAGGGAATGAGATATTTCTCACTATGTCAAGGGATGGGAAAAGAAAGCCCCAAAACTGCAAGAGAGACTGATTCTGTCTTTTTGCCCATTATGAAAAGTGGACAGTTCCTTCAGATAAAATGAAATCTCTACTGCCAGTTTTTATGGTCCACTAAGATTTTCAAACAAATACTTGGATGTGTTCTTCAACTTTGTCACTCATGCCTTGGAAGAGGTCCCAGTAGGTGTTCACAATGCTACAGCTTCATTCTCTTCAAAATCTGTCATTAGAACACACTTTTGCCATCACATCTATAGGAGTAAGCTGGTAACTGTGAAGAGTATCCCAGTTCCATGGGTACTTTCTATCAGGAAGTCCTAGGGTATTCAGGTCCATGAGTGTAAACTTCTATAACTCCCTTTTCAGAGAATTTCCCTGAACCTGCCTATTGTTCTCCATTTTTCTTCAAGGAGGGATTTTCTTAGACTACTTTGCAGATGTCTTCAGTATTTATGGAAACAAACATGGGAGAAGACAAAGAGCAAGGGTTCCTGTCACAGTAGATGATTCAGGAAAATAAGGACTGCATCTGAAGAGAACAGCAGCAAAGGGTATGAGAAAATGAACTGATGATGGGACTAGTGCTCCAATTCTCAAACACTCATGAAGAGATGTAAGGGAGATTCTAAATTGTCTGACTGGAGTCTCTGTTGGAAGCATTGAACTCAAAGCATTTCATAGAAGATGTAATTGTGCTAAAACTGTTCAGCAATGTGTACTTTCAACATAAGTCACAATAATGCAGATATGAAAGAGCAAGAGATGGAAGATACTCTCAGAGATATAAATATTGCCACTGAATTTAGATGTGCTTCCTTGAGTTTTTTTTTTATGGCAAGCATAACACCATTATCATGGGAAGCTGTAAATTCTGTCAGAGAAAGATGCTTAAACTAGTTCATTTCAATGGGATTTAGACAGGAACTGTTGTCTACTTTTCTTTCAGCAATTCAGGTCTTAAAAGCATAATTTTTACACATTAATTAATTTTCTTTGGAGACTTTAGTTTTTTAGTACATTAAATATGTAAAATTAAATGACAGCAGTTTTTCAAAAGCTTAGGCCAGCAGCTGAGTTGTGTTCCAGTATGTTTCTTCATTGTACAGAAGAGTTGCACACTCTGTTATCAGAATAATACTCTTGATGGCTGAAGGTCTGGCCATTTGCAGCAGCTATATCCCAGCTACAATTCCTCAGCTGGCTGTTTGACTATTCCCTGCCTATCACTTCTCCATGTACTGCTACTTCATGCCATTTCAATTTGATGAGCATATATTTCTTTCACTTTTATGTACACCTGGATTTGCATGGTTTTTTTTCTTTTATACATCTCTTCTTCACATAACACTTTATTCCATTTGTTTTGCTGTCTTCAGCTGTACCATCCCAGATCAACCCTTCAGATGTTGACACAAGAAAAACATTCTGAATTAAATCTCTCTCATATTACTGATAGCACTATTTAGCCTTTAGCACCATAAGTCACTAACTACTTATTCCTATGCCATGCTTGTGTTTTTAACAAATAGGTGCTCCTGAAAAGCTAAATGTTCAGTTTCAGGAGAATTAATACCTGGGGAGCAATCTTTTCTGCATCATTTGAAATGAAGCTGTAGTAGTGCATGTATGATTCAGCCATCAGGTATAAATCAAAGTGTCCAGACACTTTGGCTTCAGGGGCTGAAAACAAAGTGATTGAATTCTGCTTTTAGAATAATTTATAATTCTTAGGAGCTCCAAGATATAAAATAATATAATCCTATAGTACTAATGGTACTAATTAGTGCACTCATCACTGTGGTTGGTTTTTTGGACAATTCTATGATGTGGTTGGTTTTCTGGACAGCTTGTATGATGGGTTTGACTTTGTGATTTTTATTTGAAACAAGGGTGGTGTATGTTCAAAATTTGTTAGTGTGGCAATCAGTGTACTAAAGGCAGGACTTCCCTATAATAAAATAATTACTTCAGGTAGAAATTAAAGCAAACAAAGAGGATGTATAAAGACTAGAACTGCATAGAAAATATGTTTTATGATATAAAGTTGTTGGTTTTAAAATTTTACCTTCAATAACTGATCTGTTTATAATCAGAAGAGTTTCTTTGTTCGGCATATATTAATTATAAAGTTGTTGCCAAGACAGGCTGCAGGATACATGCATTGCATTGAGAACTGAGAGAGCATTGAGGATTTTAGCTGAAAGAGTAATGTATGGACAACTGAAAACTCATGCACAATCTTAATGAGGAATTTAAAAAGTAAGAATTTCAAAGGAAGAGATTCTGAAGAATAGATTACTAATTTATTTTGTAGGATTTGTACACTGATTTATTTCATTAACTTACCTCCTGTGGAAGGTATTTGCTAAACAATTAATTTTTACTTTGAGGAACAAAAGCATAACATTAATGGTTTATAAATTAGAAGTGTCACCATGGAAACCTAGAAAGGAATCAGTTCTTCGGAACTGTCAGAGCTCCCACAGCTGCTGCTGTTACTCAAGAGAAACCTGCTGTCTCAACTTACTGTGGTTTTGGACATATTTCTGAAGGTCAGACCACAGTTTTTAGGATTGCAGTCAAGGTTCTTTCCTCTTAAAAAGAAGGGAATTAGTTGCTACTCCCAGGAGGGGGCAAAAAAAAAAAAATTACTATTATGTGTTGCTGCTATTGGGGTTGGAGTTATAATATGAAAAATAATTAGATTATAAAATTAAGCATCTCGGGAGATGGCAAAATTTCAACAAGTACTTAGAAAAAATTAGAACTTTTCGTTATACTTTTCTTCTTTGCAACAGAAACAATTTACCAGCTGTGGTCCAGCAGAGAGGTAGCAGTGGTAGCTCCAGAAACAAGAAAAAAAGTCTCTGGGTTCATTAAGAAACTGTGCAGGTATGTGATGCATTGCCATGCAGGCTGGATGGCAGATAAAGCTTAAAGAAATTGAACTGTAGAAGTTGTTGAATGACAAGAAAATCATAAGAAGAGATATTTAATTTTTTTTCTTCTTAATGGATATGGGTGCTGGTAGTCAAGCTTTAGAAGAAAATGTACTATAGAAATGTCATTATAAGTATCTGCTCAAAAAATTACCCAAAATTGTCATTTTCAAACAAAATAATTGCATTTCCCCCTGTATAGTATTTTCTGTGGGGATTTTTATGCAAGTACGACACAAGGAGTGTTCTTAGACATGAGATCAGTGTTCCCAATCAGGTAACTGCATATCTTAGTCATATCAATCCAGGGGATAGAAGCCAGCCTCAAAAAGGATGTATTTGGGAAAAAACCCAAAATTATTTATATTGCTTGGAGGATTTATTACTGATGAATGTAGAGAACCCAGATGATAGTCAATAAATACATTTGTAAAGAAAAAAAGAGAGTAAATGTAAAATTAGTTTTCTCCTTTTATTTATAGGTGGCTGAAGTATCTACCTGTGTAGAAAGAATGCCTTGTTCAATGTTAAGAGTGAAATCTGTGACATTTTCAGAAATGAAATCTTGATTTTATGTGTCACACTAGAGCTTTAAAAAAAAGACCAATAAAGCTCTGTAAATATGAAATTTCTTCAATACCAGAAAGACTTTCAGGTTTTAGTATTTTTAAAGACAGAAACAGGGAAAAGAATCCCATTGTTAACAAGGTCAATTGCAAAAAAATCAGCTGATTTACACATTTCTTCACAAAGGGCCAAGAGTGCACTGTAAAAGAGGTGTAATTTACAACAGTCTGTAGGCACTTTGCTTCATGTCACTCAAAATTTCCTCCTGCCCCCATTTTGCTTTACATCTCGTAATAGCAGCCAGGAAGGGAAATGAACTGCCAGATTTATCTGACTTTGTAGTTGCACTAGATTCAAGTGACTTCAGTGATTTGATGTGGCATGTTGATTACAGTCTCATCAAAAGGAAAATAAGACTCAGAGGGAAAAATGTTGTTTCTTTCACAGAACCTATGTAACTTAGTCTATAAATCAGAATAGGCATACAGAAGTTGTTTCGTTATATAATTATATTGCATTGCTATTATATCTGTTTGACAAAAGCTGGAAATAAACTGTGGCTATAACAAATATTTTCAGTGAAATAACATTACTAACTACATCCTTATTTCACCTTTTCTGAAATAGAATAAATTCTGTGAGTTGAGGGTAGTAGAATCCATGATTCTTTGAAAGCTTCGGAATAACCTGCTCTGCAGGAGCTCAGAAACCCCACTTTTTTATATACATTTCCTTTAGAAATATTATGGAGAGTATTTATGGCCTGCAATGCTTGTAATAGGCATATTGGAACATGCCAGTAGCTCACCAAAATATTAAAACAACAAGACTTTTGGTATGGTAAAAAAATTTTCTATTTAACACTGATAAGTTGTATGATATCTTTGACAATGGAGAGAAGAAGTGGTACAGTGTAACACAAGCAAAATGCTGTGGCCATTCTAGATTTTAGGAAGATGCTCTGCAAGGCCAGATTAAAGAGAAACCTGGGTTTCAACTTCATTACAGCACTGTCAAAATAGTATCCAGCAGTCTTTGGAATCACCGTAATGAAGGATGCTATTATTTCCTGTGATTTTCCTATTTTGAGTAGTAAAATACAATCCCACCACTGGATAATATTCTATTTTTAAGATTTATAAATGAAGAGATGAAGAGAAATATTTTTAAGTTTCAGAAACATCTTGAAGTTCACAGGTTGCAAAATATTTGGTTTAAAATTTTGAATTACAGGATGTCACAACTGAAGATTTATGGGCTATTCTCAAAAAAGTGCATGAAGAAATTTATGATGGAATATCTAGGTTAACATGCTTGACTCCTCAGGACTAGTTACATTATTAAAATTATCAAAGGTCAACAAGTGAAACTAATACTTTTTTGTTTGTACAATTAGAAAATTAGTTCCCATAACTATGGAGATGATGAAAGTCTTCCATTGCACTTGCTTATATTTTTTCGAGCCTTTCAGTTTTATGCCCTTGTTGTTCTATATGTGTATGCCTGTGCACATTTACATATGCATATAGATATACATGTATGAAGAAATTATTATATACATCCCTTCTCCCTCCTCCTCCTCCTGAAATATCTAGGAATTATTTTTAATTTGAGATCATACTAGCCTTGCTTTGTTCAATCAGCTTCTAACTTTGCATTCCAGGATGGGTATATTTTGTGACTTGTGGCAATTTCTGCATGGAATTTATCTTTTTACCTTTTGAAAATGATCTGCTTTCAAAAATGATTTCATCACAGATGTGCCTGATGTGAACACTTAAGTAGCAAATCTTAATTACTTCAATGCCACAGATAAAATTAGATACAGGTACTATGAGGAAATACAATATTATGGTAATCCCAAAGACTAAGATCTTGTTTATTCGCCCGAATTCACAAAAGAATTACATAATTTCCAGATGTGACATAGCTTGCAAATCGGTGTCATCAAGTCTGCAAACTTTGCCTGATATTGCTGGGAATGTATAACATATCTCAATCCTACAAGAGCATTTAAAATTTACACATTGAGACAGACTTCACTGTTTTTTGATATCAATACCCTCTCCACCATACTGCCCCCTTTATCGCTTTCTGTTTAATTAGAGGCCAGTAAACGGATGAAAGAGTGGGTATGAAAATATACATATGTGATCATGTCACATGGCTGTATGTAACATGATAACTGGTTTTAATTCAGCTTAATTCTCTGATCAGGTATAAATTTGTACCTGATGGCATATATATTCAATTCCATTTTTAAAACACATGAATCCATGTACAAACCTTTTGCAAGCTATTTTGCCTCACCAAGAAAAGAGAAGCTTCTCAGTGTTCAACAACACCTAGTCTCTGAAAATTCATTGTTCTTTAAAAGTGGTGACATTTTCAAATGTGGACAGACTACACAGAAGTGCTTCTAGTCAGGTGTTGTGGTCACACATCTTAGAGTCCAGTCAAAGCAAGTTATTTCCATTGCACTTTCCAACTTAGTTTTCTCTACTCTATTTTATGTAATGGATGTATAATGGGAATAAATGCTGGCAATCAAGGCACAGACTTAGAATTGGGAGAATTAGAAAATTATAAACTCTGTGTCTTTTTCTGTATTCTGAAAAAAGAAAGCTGTTCTGACTGGTAAACTCTACTTATCCTAAGTCAGAGTGCAAGGAAGAGGATTCTGTTGGAAAGCTAATTTGTATTAATTCTGTCAAAATGCAACACTTCTCTACACCTTGTTCAAAGAGAAAAATAGGTTGTTAATCATAAGCAGCCCCATATCCCTGCCTGAATAATTTCTACTGTGAAATACTGCTGCTGTGGATTTTATTCTCTTGTTTAGGAAAAGTAAAAGAGGAAACACAGAAGGGATGAGATATGAACATACATCTTTGGTCTGATCTGCTCATATAATTTCTAGGTTTTATATCATAAAATATGAATTTGTTATTCACCAAGCTCAGACTTCACGGATTTTGAAAACAAAATGTTGATTAGTTCCTTTTGGTTTCCTTTTAAAAGCTCTGAGTTGAGTTTCTAGGAAGGGTAGACAGCCTGTCTTGAAGGCATCTCTCCAACTTTCCTGCTCTTTGTCATTGCCAAAAAGAAAGTACCTGCAGTCTTTTTTAAACAGTCTAGAATAAAAAATAATGCTAAAAAAATGGCTATTGAGGGTGCATGGTGAACCAGTTATCTGTATTCTGCTCTCAGGGGATCCAGTTGCTTTCGGCCCTTTGAGTTACTGCCTACATCATATATTACTTATATGATATAGATCTTGAGTGGAGAAACTCCCCAGTTGTTACTGAGCTATGAATGAGATACAATAATTCTGCAGGAAATCATATTCCATGGCCTTTCTGCAGCACTTTAAGTGAGTATGTCTTCAGGCAGCAATGTGAAGTCATTCTTCCACAAGTCGTATGTCAATATTGTTACATAGACAGGTCCTCTCCTGATAGCAACACATTGCTACTAGCTTACTTTGAGTGTCTTTAAAATGAGAGAGATCAGCTTCAGGTGAACATCAAAAGGGAAAAATTACTGATACCTTGACAAATGTTTCTTAGACCATTCCTGCCTGTGTGGCCTGGTCAGTGTTTTTTCTTAGCTGCTGTAAATTTGCTTGGTGTGTCTAAAGCTTACTTAAAGGAAATGTGGTTGGAGGTGGCTGGAGTTCCCTTCCCCTACTCATATCCATGAGAGGCTGTAGGGAAAGGGCAGCTGCAGGGTTAGAAACTGCTCTCTGAATTCACTCTAAGAAGCCTGATATTTTAACATGAACAAGCTTTTTCCAGAACTTTGATAACAGTTTTCTACATGGAAAGATTCTGCACCGTGGGGAAGCAGTTCGTCATGGCTGGCCACATCATCATCATCATCATCATCATCATCATCATCATCATCATCATCATCATCATCGTCATCATCATGGTTTTACAAGTTACAGACCAGTGCCTTACCCAGAAAATGGTAGCTGAAAAAAAATCCCCAGCACTCACTACCATGCTTTCAGTTAAGTGAACAATACAAACCTTAATTCTACTGCATCTTCTCTGCAGCAGTAGAGTTAGTTTCTACTAGAGTTCCTCTCCTAGTCTTCCTCTGTCCTTTTCCTCTTTTCCTCCTTTTTTTTCCCCAGTGCAAGCATTTTTGTTCTGTTTATTAAACATATTAAAACCTTTATTAGTAAAGGTGGCACTAACAACAATTTTAAAAAAAATCTGATCATATCACTGCCAGCTCATGAAAATGCACAATGCCACGCTGCCATTCATTGTGATCCAGTCCAAACTGGAAATTAGAAAACCTTTATTTCTGTGTATATTTACATGAATGCATTGTGTGCATATAAAAATACCTAGCTAACTAGCTGGGTGGATATGAATATATTTCTTTTTCATGGCTTTGAACTTACTGATTCATGATGAAAATTGTCCATAGTGAGAAACACTATTTTAAAGAGAATGAGAATGCAGACAAATAATTCTTCACCTTTACATTTCTTACACCTGGTTTTGTCTAACCTTCTTGGGTTTCACACAACTTATATACAGAAGAGATTTTTTTTCTCAAGTATTTAAAACAATGTTATCAAAATCCTAGCCTTAACTTTTAAGAATTCAGAAATCAGCAGTTTTCCTAAATTGCTTTAATTCTCTGGAGATCCCCAGCTCTACCTTTTCCCCCTCTTTGTTCTTGCTGTCTTTGTTATCTCCCATTTAACTGAGTGATAGCTTTAATAAACACTGAACTCAGTCACAGGTTGAAATTGCACATGGAAAGGAAAAGGCATTAGTGGACTTTGTTTTAAATGCCAGCCTTCAAATCATGGGTCGCACACGTTCCTTTAATATTTCAATGCCTTGCTATATCTATATATCTATCAGTCTGTAGTTTGCTGCCAATGACCTCCTGCCAAATAGCGATTTGTCAAGTAAGCCTTTCACAGAATCCTGTAAAGCTCTTTCAGAGGTGTGTATAAGGCTCTTTAAAATGCAGACCAGTCAACAACTTCATGACGGAAAAGTGGTTTTAAAGAGAAAATAATTTCAAGGCATGATTTAAGAAGATGAGGATTAATTCTGCATTAGATAGTCTACTATACTTTGGCACAGAGAATAGTGCCATTGAAATTTATTATTTTTTGGTCTGGACATAAGCTTTGGCTGTGTATGGTAACTCAGAGCATGATATTATAGGAGCATGGAATGCTTTGCACTGGAAGGGAACCTGAATGATCCTCTAGTTCCAGCCCCATTGCCATGGGATGGTCAGGGACACTTTCCATTAGATCAGATTGCTCAGAGCTCCATCCAGCCTGGCCTTAAACACTTCCAGAAATGGGGCATCCACAAATTCTTTGGGCAACCTGTTCCAGCGCCTCACTACCCTCATGGTCAAGAATTTCTTCCCAATATCAAAACTAAACTGATGATCTTTCAGTTTGAATCCATTCCCCCTTGCCCTGACTCTACATGCTCTGATATTTAGTCTCCATTTTGTTGTAGGCTCCCTTCAGGTACTGGAGGGGTGCAATTGGGTCACCCTTAAGCTTTCTCTTTTCCAGGCTGGACAATTCCAATTCTGTTCACCTTTCCTCTTGGAAGAGGTGCTCCATCCCTCTAACCACCTTGGTGGCCCTTCTCTAGATCACTCCAACAGGTCCGTGTCTTTCTTGTGCTGAGGACCCCCAAGCTGGATACAGCTCAGTACACGTTTTGCTTTCTGGGCTGCAAATGCACATTGCTGGCTCACGTGCAGCCTTTTATTCACCAGCACCCTCATGTCTTTCTCAGCAAGGCTGCTTTCCATACTGTACCCCATCCACTTAAGAAAGTAATATATGTTTTTTCTGGCTTATTAGTTTGAAGATACATTGTGGCTTCGATAAGATAAATATCGGCACAAGAAATTCTACCAAAGAGCACTTCATAAGAGCTCTGACAGTGCATGGGTACTTTTACCCTTTCAATATATGGTCTCCTCAGACCCCACAGACCTTCATGTTTCTGAAGCACTCATAATAGGAAAACATTTTTTGAACTCTTTGGCTATGCCAAAAATTGAAAAGGCTGCTAAAGAACAATTACCTGAATTTAACATTCTGTTGTGAAGGGAAGAGGCAGAGTTTTAGAACACTTGAAATAAAAACATTTAGGGTTTTCCTCTCTTTTCATTAACAATAACTTCGAGGCCTCTCTGAAGATACAAGCAGGGAAGAAAAAATATTTCACCATGGAAAATTCCTTTTCTTGATATTTTATTTCAATTACGAGAGAAATTATATTTACGGAATGAAGCATGCAAGCACTGGTACTAAGAAACCATGTAGCAGGCTGAATATTTCTTCTGTTGGTTCTATCAGCTTAGTTATTAGCAAGATCAGAACAAGAGTAAAGGCTTTTATTTTAACATATTCAGAAAGAAATCTCAGAAATTTCCTCTAAAATAGACCAATCGTTTATTTGGAAAAACATAAGTCAGATGTTCAAAAACATTACTTTGCTGAGACCTTTAAAGATGAAGTCTTAGTATCATAATTGTGGTATTTTTGAATGATTTTCAGCTTTTGTCATTTTTTAACTCCCTGTCACAATGAAACTGAAGTGAGAACCAATGTACTTTTTGCCATAGAAAGTACTTGGATCTTCTTCTGTTGAAATAAAAAGGAACCCTAGTTTCATGGAGAGGAAGCAAAAATAGGGTGCTATGTCAAGTTCACAATCTGCGTAATTGATAAATCAGGACTGAGGTCTGCGTGGTGCAAAACACTTTCCCTTCAGTTTTAGTATAAATTTATCCTTTGAATATAATATTCCTATTATTCAACACTGAATCAACTGTTAATAAATATTACTTATGTATGTAATGCAAATACTAAATGCACTTTGGTATCCTCTACACCATTTCATTAGTAATTCAAATCAATAAAACTTTTTTCAGTTGTTTTTCTGTATTTTTCCACATGGATCTATGACTCTTTTGTTGCATAATTTGTTGAACATATATCAGCCCTTTTTTCTAAATTTGTAAACTAGCTGATGGCTTCCATGAATTAGTGTTACTTCTCTCATGTCTACTGAGAGTTTTTCTGCAGTATTAGCTTTCTTTTTTGTTGGATTAAGGAGATGTTGTAACTACAAAAATTTCTTTCCCTGTCACATGAATATGAACATCCTCATGGCACATGTGCGGCTTAAATTGCACACAAACTGAAATGATAAAACTGTGAAATAATGCTGTATATTAGAGGAGAAAATTTTGATGTTCTATTTTTGCTATACTCAGTATAGAAAATTCTATAAATGTAGTTTCCCTTCTTTTAGTAGGGAAAGTAAAAGGTGAAAAGAAGGTAACATTTAAAAGGGAAATTTTCCCAAGTGTAATTTTTTTCCTAGGGCACCACATAGCTGTTTATTAAACACAAAAACATTTTGTCACTCACCAAGTGAAGTGTTTTATTTCAGTGAGTTAAAGAAACAACACAGTATCCCCACATGAGAGTTTAATCAATTAAACCAGTCAGCAATCTTACTTGACCAGCAGGTGTTTGGCAAGAAAGTGCACAAAACAAGTCCCATTAATGCAGGGCATAGTTTATCTTATTTGAGTGCAGAGGGGGTTTCATTTGCATATGGAATTCTTTGCAGTTGAACAGTCTTATTATTACTAACACCATTTATGTTTTCGTAAGTATAAATAATATCTGTGGTTTCCTTAAAACAGCATACCATTTTTGAGTCAAATTAAAAATGATACAAAATTGTAAAGAGTTGATTCTTGTTGGTCTAAAAATACTTTTTCTCAGTGGAATGTTTTGTCATCAAAATATTTGCAGATTTTAAATACTCAGAACTATTTTCCCAATCAGAGCTTAAATTTCTACTAGAAAAAGAAATCTCACCCCTGGGTGTTAACTCTTTATCAAGAACAATTTTAAGCATCATTTATAGCATATTTTGTTGGAAGAGTTTAGGATACAAACTGAATGGAGTGCAACATCCAATTTTTAAAACTGTGCATTAATGAAGATTAAGATGTAGCGCTTCTCAAAGGTAAGATTACAGACATACAGAATTTTCTATCCTTTTCTAAGACTAACACTTCAGGCCTTTATCTTTGCATTAGTCTGATAATTATCAACTCTGTATTATGGACTACTGTCATTTCCAGTTACAAGTCCACTTTTTCTTTTTATTCATTCATTCTATTCAACAGGTAAGAGAAAAATTTAATTTTTAAAAAAAATATTTACAGAGAATGTATATTAAGATTTATCTACACAGGAAAATTTATTCAATATCACCTAAGATTTGGATATAAATAGATGTATAAATATTTTCACATGGATATTGACTGTGCAGGTTGTATCTGAAAGGAGGAGATCTGGAGTAGTGGTTGGTTCAAGATGGTTTTAGAGTCTTTGTGTAATACTGGATAGGTAATGGTCACTAAACAAACACATTTAGAAAAATATTTACTGTGTAAACAAGTTTGCCTTAAAAAAATCATTTCTCTTATGAACAGATATTGTGAAAGTGTTAGATACTGAAGACATTATTTCAAATGTCTTTTATTTTACTAGTTTATTGTGCCAGTCCTTAGCATACTGGTTCATGTCTACTGCACTCTGTCTCTGTCCCATATGGGAAGAAACCATCAGTTTCTTATTTTATAAGCTTTTTTTTTTCTCATGATGACCTTGTGTCACTTAAGTGACAGTGCTTAATTTTACAGAATTTTGCAGCATTGTAGGTAATTTTAAGCTACAAGTACTCACAGATCAAATGGGGTAACAACTCCTCCATATCCTTTAAAATCCTCAATTGACTTTTTAGGTTATCCTTTGCAAACAGCTTAAATTCTCCTTCAACTTCAGAAAAATTTAAAGCTTTCATAAAGCCTGGAAAGTTCATTTAATTGAAATTTCTCAGTAGGCTGAGGAAATCCTACTGTTATTTGTACAGCACATTGTCAGCTATCTATGCTTACTTTACAACATTTTGTCCAGTTTTTCATCATAACCCTGATAAATATCCTGAGTCTCAAAATCTTTGTAAAGCACTCCCTCCTATTGCTGTTAAATCCCTAGTGTTTCTATTCCAGGTACCTTTGTTGTTATTATATCCAGTCACATCTGCCTCTGCATGTTTTAGGCTCCCTCTCTACCAGTAAAATAACTTGTGAAACATCTTTGTGTTTTTATCTGAAGCGATCTGTGCCTGTCTGCTTCCTACATTTCCCATTTTTTTTGATATAACCAAGTCTCAAGGAGAGACAACTGATCTTCTTCTGTTTCAGATACATGGCAGTGCTACAGAAGAGGCTGTCTTTCATGGCTGTGACAGATAAAATCATGGCATCCAGGTTTTTTGCTCCCCAGTCCTTTCAATAAAAAGTACATAAGAATTTCAATAAGAACTTCACACAGATTGTGAGATGGATATTTCAGTGCTGCAGGGACCACGTTGTGTGTCAGGGTACATTTGAGAAATATTTTGCAGTCCAGCCCCTCTGCTTCATTTAGAAAAATTGTGGTCTGTCCACACTCTTGCAGACCCATGTCCCCTGTGTTTGCCAGGACCTGGTAAAATTTTGACCAAAAGACATTCCAGCAACATGAGATCCAGTTAGAGACTATGGCTCCCAAGAGTCCCTTTTAGTTTTTTTGACTAAAAAAGCAGTATGTTGTACCCTGTTCCCTTTGTAGTCAATCTAAGATGTTTGCAAAAGAAAAGGAATTAAATATGTTTTCTCCTTTTTCTTAATCTTAACCTCATCTCACTGACATATCATACTCCTAGCATAGGCTGTAGATCAAATGTTCTCTTTTTTCTGATGCTATCCAATCTTTTGAATTGTTGGTGACTGATTTATGTTCTCCCCTCTTTCCCCATGGTTTATCCTCCCCTTTCTGACTGGTTAATTGTAAACTTGTGGCAATTTTTTTGATGGTTAGGGAGTGTGAATAGTTTGAAACTGGAACATCTTCTGATTAATCAATCTATCTGAAAGACCAAATAAGTAATTTCTACACTAGAAATAGCTGGAATATAAAATATAATATGATCGACTTTATGCTAGCTAAACTTTTCCAACAGTTCTACAGGTATCTCAGGAATATGGATCACACTGATCACTCTCATAGTGTATGCAAATATCTGGGACTTTAGATATGGTACTTTCTGCAGGAAAGAAATAAATTTTATACAGAATTTCAGAAGCACTCAAGTGTGCAAGAAATCCATCTCTCTCCATTATTACTAAAGAAGAAATTTCACTCATGAATATTTTTCCTCTTTTAATGCTAAAATAAATCTGAAATATCCTGAGAGACTAAGAAGTAATTATTCCCTTTGAGGGTTGCAGGGAGAAAGTTCTTGGTTAAACAAGGTCCTATTGTAAGCTGCTGAAAATTATTTATTATTAATGCATAGTTTTCTTTACTGTAAATAGATAATGAATCTCAAAGATTTTTCTCTTAGGTGTGATCTGATTTATATTAAAATAATGTTATTTTGTGTGAATGGCAAAGGAATACAAAATTAAATATTAATCTCTCTTGGTATGTATTTCCATATGCCTCTTGGTCTTTCGGAGAAATTTGTTATGATTGTTTTGTGTTTGAAAAAATATTTGAGGAAAATGAAAACAACAATTATAAAAATAGATTTGATTTTAAAATAAAGTTCTGTTTCTACTTGAGTTTAACTTGCTTTTGAGTTTAACTTGTGTTTCAGTGTAACTAAATTCTTCTGTTTAAGAAATACTGTGAGTACCTCTGAAGAATAACTAACAAATGCTTAAACCATAGCAGTACTTTTTCTAAAACAGGCTTATTTTGTACAGCATTAAGAATTAAATTTTTTCCTTAGATTCCTTTATAAGAGATGGGATTCTTTTGCCTGTAGGTTTCTTTTGTACATGTAACTATTTACTGATTACCAAAACCAACTTCAAAGTCCAATAGTGGTGAATGAGAATATCCTAATAATGTTAAATTATTCAGGTTAATCGAGGACAGTTGCATATATATTCACTACAAGGTGAAAGATACCAGAGGATACAATTTAAATATTTCAATTTATTATAGGATAACTGTCCATTTTCCTCTTATACTGGAATGGACTGCAGTAATAGTGAACTTCTTTCTCATTTTATGTCTTTTTTTATTTTAGTCTTAATTGGAATGCTAAATTCCGTAGAAAAAAATTACTCTTAAAAGGGACTTAAATTTTTACACGTTCCAAATGTCAGTCCCCCTTATTTTCCTCTTTTTTTGTCACAAACTTCAGGTTCTTTTTGTCCAGAAACTCTTTACAGATGGTTTTATTAATTTGTTTGAAGTAAAAACGAAATACACCAGAACAAATAGTAAGCACAAACTCTTAAAGTTGGCATACTGAGCACAGACTCCTGGAAATAGTCTTTTGTTTTAAGCCCACTTCCCTGAAAGACAAGCACATTATTTCTGGATTAAGTGTATCAAGTTCCTTGATCATGCTACTCTGATAGATCTGTTGTTAGGACCCACAGGTTTGTCCTTCTGAATGCGTGTGTATACACTCCAATGGAACCATGTTTTGGTTCTTATTTTTGATCCATTGTACAGATTGAAAACTCATCTAACCACTCACACTGATATATTTTCTTCTCTAAAATTATGTGATTACTAATGGACTACACTGTAAAATGGAGCTAGAGGTAGATTCATGCATTGTAGAAGAAGTTCTCTGGGAGAATTGAATGCTACATTTTCTGTTGCCATTAAATCTGACAGAATAATTTCACTAATTTATGTTATCACCTCTTGTGATCTCAATGTGGTTAAATGTGATGCTAGTTACAAATCAATATCAATTAACCTGAGTATAGATTTCTGTCCTTAAATTCAGTAAATCATTCATTATATATGCTTTAATAATAGACCTAAACAGATGTTCCTGATACATACAAAATGCAAGTGTAGGGCTCTAATAATAATATAGACTGATATAGTTAGCTGAGTGAGATATTCCCTGCATTATTCAATTTCAGAGTAATTTAGAATTACATGTATACTGCTGCTTCTTAGATAAGGTAAATGGCTACCAAGATTCTGTGAGATATATAGAAATGTAATTACGGATGCAGAATAAAACTTGCCCAAAAGCTTTTCTGCATCATTTACAAACAATATTTTAGAGTTAGGGGACTTAATTCAGTAAACTTCGAGGTAGGGTTAAATTAAGACAGAAATGCACATGCTATAAAGTATATTTCCCATCAAGAAGTATGAAAACCTCACACTTATCCCTTCCATTTATTCTGATTTTTTATTTCTTAAATGGAAATTTACCTTTAAGAACTTTTCACCTTTAAGCAATCTTTCTTGGCTCAGGACATTGTGATACAGTACAACAGATAATGTTGACAGATATTGAAACTGAAACAATAATTCTTATTGCTGGATCCATGGGTGGTGATTATGTATCTTTCTACTCTTGTAATTTCTTTCTTTTTCCTTATACATTTTAAAGTGATATTTTTATGCTTTTGTGTTACTATATTATATATATATATATATATATAATATATATATTTTATATATATATATATATACACACTATATATATATATATATATATATATATATATATTTATGAATACTGATCATTCAGTGTTGTTTCATTCTAATCCACCCCAAGGGATCTATTAACAAGAACCTGGATTATCCCCAGCACCTTCTGGGGCGAGTCATAAGAGATACAGGTGGAAGAACAAAGGTTTTCTGTCTGGTGGTACAGAATGCAGGTGGAAGAATAAAATAAGTCAGATGAGCTGCCTTGTATTGAAACCAGATATTTTAATTTCATCCAGTCAAGGCCTATCTTGACTATGTTTTAACCATTTTAGTTTTCCTTCTGGGAAGGAAGAACGAACATTTTTCAAAAATATATGTTTAAATCTTCTGTCTGTTTGCACATCCACTATTAAGCGAATACTCAGAATTGTCTAATGCCTGTGCTCCCACGAGGATCTATCTATATAGGACATTTGCTAGATAACAGCTTCTTAGTTGTTATTTTATTCAGAATGTGCAAACTGTGTCTGACTGTTTCCCCCAGTAAGATTAAACAAGTAGTGGGTCTGTTTCTGCAGCCCTGAGTCTCTCCCAGCTGCAGATGCAACTGATTCTACATCTCCCCTTTCCTCGTTAAATTTTAAAACACTGATCTGCTGCTTCATTTAAGAGGAACTCCAGATTTGATTATGACCTGCCACTGGTCTTAGGGAAGTGCATAGCTTAAAGACTCAGGGTGTGAGGGAGTCAAGATACAATCTCTCTTTATAAGTTCTTCCTGACTTGGGGTATTGTAGCAGTCATGAACCTTATTTGCTGACACATCTCTCTCTGAGTAACATATGGGGAGTTTGGGTACTTGACTCAGTTGCTACAAGAATGTTTAAAAACTGCTTTCAGTGATGATGAATGAATAAACTTAAGCCTTCACTGAATTTATTGTATCTTGTTAATTCACTGTCTATGTTTTCTTCACCAAAATTTTATTTCATTTTGGCTTATTCAAGGTACAATAATTTCTTTCAAGTGGACATAGAGCCCTTTGGAACACTAGCAAATTGACCTATGCAATAAAAGCTTTTTAGAATATCAGATAATGTGCTGTCTAGGACTTGTCATTTTTTAACACAGAAATAAACTAGAAAAGAGAACTGGACAGAGCCGACCTATTGAGTGTCAATGAGGTTTAAGGTTCAATGACAGGATGTAATATGTCACTTTGTGTACAAATGTTGCGATTGATTTTCTGTTTAACAGTATTGTCTTCATCCTTCAGCAATTACTGTGTCTACTGCTAATTTTTTTTCCCCTTAAATGCCGTATATGGAATAATTTTCTTTTTTTTCCCCCAGGGTTCTGCCTTTCTGTGATTACATTGCTCTGATTTTCATGCAGAAGTATTGTGATTGGCAACATCATGTTTTCTAAATTCCTTGTATTTCAATAACATAAAGGGCTAAAGTCATACATCAAGAGTGTCACTAGTTCACATCATTGTATTTCAGGAAAGTAGTTCACTTGCAGCATAGTAAAATAATCTTCAGTCTCTCAAAAAAAATTACAATTTATTCCAGTGTTTATATAGGCAGTTATTTAAAAATCTACAAGATTTTTTTTTCCCGACTTCTTAATGAACTCTGCCTGGAAATATCTCTTTTCTTTTTTCCCACACAAAAGCAATCTTGTTGTTTCAGCAAAAATACTTTGAATCTATATTGGGTTTATATGGCCAGGTGTTGGTACTGGGGGCTTTATAGGGATGGCTTCTACAAGAAGCTGACAAAAGCTTCCTCCACTCCAACAGAGACAATCCCTGGTGGCTTCAAGATGGGCATGCCGCTAGCCAAGGCTGGACCAATTATAAATTGTGACAACACCTCTGTGATAGCATATTTAAGAAGAAAATAAGTTATTGTGCAGTTGTAATTGTGGCCAGGGAAAAGCAGGGTGAGAACACCTGAGAGGAACAGCCCTGCAGACACCAAGGTCACTGAGGAAGGAGGGAGAGGATGGGGTCCAGGTGCTGGAGCCAAGACACCCCTGCAGCCTGTGGTGCAGCCCATGGAGGACCATGGGGATGCAGAGATCCACTCGCTGGAAGAGCTGCTGGAGGAGCCTCCTGCTGGAGCAGGTGGATGCCTGAGAGGAGGCTGTGACTCTGTGGGAGGCCCTCTCTGGATCAGGCTCCTGGGAAGTTTCCTGTGGACCCATGGAGAGAGGAGCCCACTCTGGATCAGGTTTCCTGGCACGACCCTGTGGGGGACCCATGCTGGAGCAGGCTGTGCCTGAAGGACTGTACCCCATGGAAGCATAACCCACATGGCAGCAGTTTGGGGAGGAATGTTGCTAATAGGATGGACTCAAGCTGGAGAAGTTCATGGACGCCTGTCTTCCTAGGGAGAGATCTCATGTTGGAGCAGGGGAAGGACTCCTCTCTCTGAGCTGTGGCTGGAACAACGTGTGATCTCTGACCACTACTCCCATTCCCATGTCCCTGCACTGCTTGTGGGAGGAGGTAGTCTGGAAAGGAGGGATGATTGGGGGAAAGGTGTATTTAGGGTCCTGCTTAACTTGTTATTATCATGCTCTATTTTTGTTAGCAATAAATTCTTTAATTATCTCTAATTTGAATGTTTTTCCTGTGACAGTATTTGCTGACTGCTCTCTCCCAGTCCTTATGTCAGCCTATGAACCCTTTGTTATATTTTCGCTCCCCTGCCCAGTTGCAGAGGGAAGTAACAGAATATCTTAGGTTGGTTCCTGGCATCCAGCCCACTATATTATAGGGAAAGTTCAACTCACTTAAAAAGTATTTGAAACTAAAGTGGATTTGCAGTATTTAATCAGCACCTCATTTTTTGAAAGGCTTTTCTACAAATACCTACACAAATGTCACCTTGCAATCAAGAAATATGCATGCATCAGAAACTGTGTTGTGAAGAATTTTAATTTATAAAACAGATAAATACAAATGACTGTAAGATTGATGGAGGTATGATAAAGATGGAAATACCTATTCATATAAACATAAGTTCAAGAAACCTTACCATGAAAAATTGCAAAGATTTTACACTCCTTGTAGTCTGTAAATTTCAGTCTTAAAGTGGTAACTTTGTCAAATATGTCTACCTGCTCTAAAATAGAATTCAACTGCATAACTGTATGAGTGACTTCTCTTTTTTTCCCTTTTCTTTTTTAATATATGCCATTGTTAAACACTAAACTATGTTCTACAGGTTTTATATTTAGAAGCTCTATGAGGTCCAAGAGATTTGTAGTGTGCTCAGTGGTCTTCTGATGGTTCCTGGAAATATTTTAATTTTGTACAATTGACTTCATGTCATGCAGTCAGGACAGTAACCAATAACAGTCTGTATCCCTGCTGAGCTTTAAAATTGAAGTCACACTTTCAGAACACTCTCTTAAATTTGGTTTCACACTAGTCAAATTGTGACACACAGGTGGGCTCAGGACAACCACCTGAGCTACATCTAATAATGCACACATTATAAAACGCCCACAGCTGTCCACAATTTTCTTTTTGGCTCTTTCATACCTGCAAAATCATCAACTTTCTATTACTTTTTTTCTGTGTAAGTTTATATTGGGTCATGTTGGCACAAGCCCCTCTAATCCTACCCCTTCTCCTTCTCCCTTTTGTCTCTCTTCTATCTGCCTCATCTTGTCTCTCTCTCTCTCTCTCTCTCACATTCTCTTGGGTGGGTATCTTTCAGCCACTTGTCTTCAGAGACATTTGAAACAATGGTTATGAACAACAATGGAATATATAATTGTCTGCCATCACAGGCTGTTGTGCCCCATACAGAAGGAGCTATCACTAACCTCCAGAATATTTCCAAGTTTTGTGACCCTTTTCCTAATGCCATATAATTATTGTCTTGCCATATTTTCTTCACCAATCCATCTGATAACTGACATTCCCTGGAATTTCCCACATGTGTTTAAGCTTCTGCTTCTTTGAGACTTCCCTGTTGGATGTTTTTCTCATCCATGTCCCCTCTGCCTGCAATGCACATTTTTACAATGTACAATGTACATAGTTATCCAAGACATTGGCTAAGGAGGGTCTTGCTTTTTCAAGACCTTCCTTGAGCCCAGTTAAATCCAGCCTGACTCTACTCCTCACTTCTCTAGTCTCCGTCAGTCATTTGAAGGGAAGAGAAAATATATCAGTTGCAGGAAACAAAAGCAACCTCATAAGAAAGTATTTAAAACAAAAATTGAAAAATACTCAAACACTTTTTAATATTTTTTTCATGCTTCTCTCTCTTAGTGCTGAAGAATATATTCATCAATTTCAGAGTCACTGGAGTGTTTTTGAAAATGAGACAGTATTGTGTTCCTGATGATTACTACCTTTGAGAATTTAATCTGCTGGGAAGATCTAAGGCCAGTGTTATTAATAAAATCTTGTTTAAGAGCATTTATTTCAAATGGAATAAAATTACTGTTTTTTTCCCAAATATTAAGTATTTATTAGTTTTCAATGTGGGCTTGAAAATGAAGTAAAAGGAGGGATCACACCATGATCTTGTTAGTGTATTTCATATTTGGAAAATCTGCTCAAAGTTAATGGACACTTATTTTTTTATATATTATAGGAATTGTGGAAACACATTTGCCTTTGGTAAGCTGTAGTGGTTTCAGTTCGTCTATTCAGGTTTGTGGCTAAATGCTAGCACACTTACTTATATTTACTTGATTGCTTGTTGTGAGATGAGGATTAGGAGTAGGCAAAGCAGGCTCAAACTTTATAAAGTACAAAGAAGTTTTATTAATATACTTAAGACAAAGGGAAAAGAAAAAAAAACTCAAGAAAAACTAGAACAAACTCTTCAGACCACCCCCTCCTTCCCCAACCTCTCCATTTCATTCTCCCTGACAACATACAAAAGACAAAACTTTGAGTTCTAGTTAGTTTACTACTTCAGAAACAGCTCTTGTTCCAGTTCACTTAGGGAGAGAAGTTTCTTTTGCTTACACCATGGATTTTCTGTAAGAAAAATACTGTTTTTATGGGTCTTCTGCCTCACCATTAGCCGCCGCCCGGAGCAAAGTCCAGCTCAATGGTGGATCCCTCCCACACCAGTAGCCTTCCCATGGCCACTATGGTGGGTTATGAACAGTCCACAGGGTACCTGTTTTAAGGATGCCCAGTTCAATTGCAGTAACAAAGAAAATCCCTTCTTCTGTGCTGAGCAACACAGGTTCTCCTGACAACTCAGGTTCTCTGGCATTCTCCCCGGGACCAGGGCTCTGGGTCACAGCCTCTCCTCTCTCTTGGTTCTAGTTTCTCATCAAGCTGTACTTTTTTCAACACTTACTTGTCTGTACTTAGGTATTTTAGTTCATTGGCTGCAATAAGAACCTCACATCCCCCGTTGGACTACATCTTTATATATTATAGAGAATTTATTAGCTCAGTCCCCAACCATGGTTCTCTAAAAGTTTTCAGCTTTATTCTTGAAGCACTTCCCATGCACCTCCTTCTAAGTATCAGTTCTGCTTTCTTCACTGACTGTAAAGTCTCTGCGCTGCACTATGTAGATGTCCTCACTCGTTCCTCTCTCTGTGAGGAAGGATGGGTGTCTGTGAATTTAGTCCAGGCATGGAGAGAGTTAATCTCTCTCTCTCTCTCCCGAAGTGTGAGGATCACGTGCTCTTTGCCGGGCTGCTTGAACAGGTCCGAGCTGGATGCCAGACGCTCTCAGAGTCTCTGTGCCTGGCTCTGCGGAGCTGGCTCGGCCTGGTGGGGCCATCTGGGCCCGGGGTGACAGGGCAGGGCCTGGCCCGAGCTGGATGGAGTCCGGCCTGGTCCTTGCCTGGCCCGGAGCAGGGGCCCGGCTCTCTCTCTCGTGTAGCTGACACACCGGCTGAGCTGGATCTGCTGAAGATTCCAGCCGTTCTTCCCCCATGCCCGGCTGCAGCGGCACAGGCACGGCTGCTCCAAACTTCCCTTCCCCCCCTTTAGAAGGACGGTGGGGGGGGGGAGGGCTTAAGCCTTATCAGCAAGAGAAGCAAGAGATGCTCCTCTACACAGCAGCAGCAAGTCCAGAAAAAAAAGAACTTTAGAGAGTCTCTGCTTATATATAGTTTTATCCTCGAAAGCAGACCAACTTTTTAATAAGTTCACTTACGTATTAATTCTTAAAACTACTTGATTATTAACTCTCTCTCGCAAGAAAGAAGTTGTATTCCTTCTTGCAGCACAGATCACTTCCTAAATTTTGACCCCTCTAGCCTAACCCAAAACATAAGCCGAAGGCTTAAAGTTTCTATGGATGGCCTTAGATATTCTTTGCTTATTTGATGCTATATTACACACTCCTCACTCCATGAAATAACAAAATGAAAACAATTGATGAATTTTCATTCCCTGCATGTCACATTTGTCATGCAGACAGGTAAGACTTCAGTAACACTTTCAGCAGGTAATAAGAGTCTTTCGATCTGCAGATTCCACAGCAATACTTTAGTCTTGTTTTTTATTTTGTACCCTAACAATTCTTTACATGAAACAACATTCCTTTCACAGTTCCCTTCTCTCACCTTCCTTGCTACTTAAATGGCTATGGATATCTTAAAATAATTAGAAAATAGAGGTATGATCTTTCCACTCAGAAACCCAATAATGGCTGTAAATGACAAAGCTTTCTTTGCTGATTTATTAAAAGTGTGGTGTTGCTGCCATGCAGCTATTCTTTTGAGAGATGACAAATTATGACATTTTGTAGTAATAAGGGTAAAGAGAAGGGGTTCTTTAAACATATTGTTTGAAGAGAAAGACTTTGTGTGTTTTTAAATGTTGAAACAAAAGATCACCAGCATGACTTAAAATTATTAGCTCTGCTTCTGCTAATTATAGCTGTTTGGAGAGAGAGAGGTAATTATTGCTTTGTCTGTTTGTCAGAAAGCTTTCACTTTGTGTTTGTTAGCCTTTTTTCTGACTTTGTCTGAACCAGTGTTTTACCATAGTTCAGTAATATTGGTCTACTACAATCATGCAAATAATCCGTTCTATTTGCAAGCAGAATTCTTGATGAAAAGTAGTAGATGGACTAAGAGACAAAGGAAATTGCCTCACTAGGATTAATGTATGAAATGAGCAATTACAGAAGGAACACGTGTTATCTGCTGGATGGTAGATTAATAATTAAAAGGCAGATCTGAATTTGTCATTGAAGTTGAAATTTTTTAATGAAAAAATCTTCAACTGAATGTGCTGCTGAAAGTGAGTGTGGACTGAATGAAAGCACCACCAAAGTGAGGCTTCTATTCACACACTTCATCAAGACAGACTGAACCCCTCAGGAGATTGGACTAAATCTAGATAAGGAACAGAAGGCTGGTTTCTGATAAAAACAGCATCCAGGAGTTACAAGGCCTGGGCTGTCCTCCAGAAATATTTTTTATAGTTGTAGGCAGATCGTTTAATCTTGGTTAAATCACATAAGTCAATGAAGTGGAGACATATCCTTTAGTAGAGAAAGGGAAAGCTACTGCTTATCTGAAAGCAAATGAATCATTCTCTTCAGTCCTTGTGTTGGATAATTGTGAATCAGATACTGGAGAGTTCTTGCCATCTAATAACTCTGTTCAACATGCGCATTAATAAATTAAATTACTTGGTAATTTAGATTATTACATTTATCAGTACATTAGATTAAGACAAAAATATTCTGGGCCTATATCCTCTAATTCATCTTACAGTAAGAAAAAAATTCAGTTCTGAGTCCATTGATAGGAAGTTTCAAGAAATAATTATGACATAGATTCTAATACTGTGGTGAGTTACTTAACAAACTGACAATATATTCAGCTTCTGATTCTCTGCACAGGACTAGTATAGCTCGCTGGTTTTTCTGTCCAGCCCGGCGTTGCCACGACAGATTCCAGCTGGCTATATTTCCAGGAGTGCCCCTATTCCAGGGCACTCTGGCAGCGTCTCGTAGACACTTAGCCAGAGAAACTGCGGCCTGCGGTGTGGTGCAGGAATGGTCCAGGTTAGCTATCAGCTGAAGATGAATAACGAGAGGGCCCTTGGAATGCCTTTAATTCTGAGTGGATTTATTGCAGAGTCTTAACACAGAGGAAAGGCAGGGTCCAAGAGACTGAGGGACCCTCAGACAGGGCTTTAAGAGTTACCATGTACCACCAATCACCAGGGGGTTTGGGGGAGTATAGGGAAGGCCTAAGGGTATTTGGTCCTATGGGGTAGGGAAGGAATGGGGCTCAGGAGATAACAGGGAATAGAACAAAGGCTCTTAGGGGGAGGGAGGAGATGATGGACACTAGCAGTGGCTACTCTGGTTTGTCCTGGGTTAAACCATGGTCACTTCACCTTCCAGGGGTTTCCTATCTCCTTGGAACTTTCTCCACCAGTTATCTTTCTCCTTTTCTAAGTCTTCTCCCCCTGGGGTCTCTAAGGACACATCCACAGCAGCTACAGACTAGGTCCTATTTTCTTTCCTGTTCTGCTTATGAAGCAATTTGAAGTTTCCCTGCAAAGAAACACTGTGACTAGCTTGCCCACCATACCTTGACCACTCCCTTATTACAGACATATATCGTGGGTATATTCAGAACCAAAAAGTAGCAATTGCCTTAGTCTTCATATAATTTTCTTCAGAGGTCTCTCCTAAAGAAGTGCCTTATCTGTCTCTTTTTGTTAAAGAAATCCTAGAAACTCATTTACTTCAATTGCTGATAATTTCTTTTAATTTACAGATTGATAGTATATACTAAGATGTACCAATTTTAGCAGTTTGTAATATAAGAAAATGACTGGTATAAGCCTAAATTTCTTCACAAATTGATTTAATTGACTATAACTCTGATGGTTTTACCTTTTTTTAGATGCCTAAAAATAAGCCAAGTGCTGGAGGAGAGCAGTGGCTGCCTGATGCTCCCTCTGCTACTCTCTGTAGTGGAATTGAGAGTAGTGATGCAGAAACTGTGTTGGACTGAGCAATTTGGCCTGAGATTAAGAAGGTGACCTGTGTCAGTTTCATTGGTATAGTCCAATATGGACTGTATAAATCTGTAAACTATTAATAACCTGTATTATTATGTGCTTAATATACTACATGCAAGAAATATACTAATACATTACACCTTCTACAGACTCCAACCTAGCAAAGGATGGAATTAGTACTGCAAAACCACCTAGTGGAGCACTCTTTTCCCAGAATATTTTCATCAGAAAATACTTAGATGCAATATATACATGTATATATATTATATAGACGCACATTTTCATGCTTATATGTGATATATATCTGACCTGCATATCTGTATATATAGAGATGAACGTTTATTAAAAAAAAAAAAAAAAAAAAGAGAGAAAGCAGGGGTGTAGTCTGATGAAAGCAGACATGTTTTGCTCAGTCCTTTACCAGTTGTATGTTACCAACTTAACAGGAAAAAAGGAAAAAAGTCCTATCACTTTCTGGCACTGCCTGGATGTGTTGCAAGGTTGATGGGAACTCTCTCAGGCAATTTCTTCAACAGTTTCTTCTGAAGTTGATACAGAAATGCATATGGAGCCCACAAGCACTAACAATTCTTATGCAATGGAAAAAGAGGACAATTCTTTTCCTCTGCTATATTTAGTTGGCATAAAATGAGACTGAATCCATCAATGAAGGAATGAAATATTTAACGCTCACAAATATCATAGGTTTAGGGTTTTTTATCAGATTAGGCTAATAGGATATATTAATGTTTTCTGGGAAATGGGATGCTGTGAATTTAGTAACACTGTGTCTTCAAATGGAGAAATACAGTGAAAGTTTCATGTTCAAAACACAGATGTATTAATTCCTACAGCTAGAAAGACAGAAAAGTTAATTAAAGATGAAACCTTCTGCTTGATAAATGAAAAAGTGGATATTTGATATCCAGTTAATATTATATGAGAAGTCACCACTGAAATCACTATAACTTGATTTATTTCTTTTTTTTGGCATTTTGTTTTCATGAATATATTAACAAGCGTTTTTTTTCACCCAGTAGAATGTATATAAAGATATCTTAACTGAGTGAGTGTTTCTAATCTCAAAATGTTAAACTAAACAAAATTTGTGCACTTAAGATTTCAGTAGAGACAAGATCTATGCTTTCCTACCAATGTTATTTTCAAACTGTGTGTTCAGATTTATATCAGTGCATCAGCTGAGTACAGCATACCACTTGCCATACAAAGTTGTTCAATAAGAGAGATTGCTGCTCCACTTATATTGTGAAATAATGTCTTTTTTTCCCCAGATAATTATAGAATGACAATAGATGTGGAAGCTCTCAGCCAGAGACCTGTGCTAATGCTGCAAAAATTTATGAGATCGATTTGGAAAATGGATTTATTTTCATTCTCTTTACACTAATTTTTTGTTTGCTTTCTGATGTGAATAAACACTCTATAAAGGTCTCTATATAAATCAGTGATGCAGACTAATTTGGAATCCTGCTTGCAATATGAGCTGCCTTGCTTTGAAAAGGAAATTGAAAAATTAGACAAGTTTAGGGACAGGCAATAAGTACACTTATGAACATAAAAAAAATCCAGGCTTTTATAAGAAGAAAGTTTTAAAAATTATTTGGATTATTGAGTTTAAAAAGGTCAAAGGCATAAAGATGGTAAGCACAGCTTTTATATAAAGAACAGAGTATTATGACTGTAAAACATAACAAATATTTCATTAAGCTCAACATAAGAAATTATCCTGCGAATAAAGACATTTATGATTTCTATCTAATGACAGGATTTTTTGATTAGTATTAAAATATATTCACAAATATGCAAATTTTATTTTGGAGCAAAGTTATTGCAAAGAATACCCAGATTTTATTTTTATTTAATATTTTGGCATGTGTCCATTTCCTTCCTGCATTGCCTAGCTATCAAAATTTTGCTAGAATCTTCCAGATCTCAACAGCCTTTAATCATCAACAAGAGACCTGCTATCCACCTCCTAAAAAGCCAACTTTGTTGAGGCAGAGATTGCAGTGTAGGACTGGTGACTGCAGGTCAAGGCAGGAAGGGACCAGCAAGAGCATCAACACAAGCAACAAGCCAGATTATGGTTTCTCTCTCTAGCATCACTTTTTTCCCCCTCATCCTCCTACTTCATCTCCTGTAGAAAGAAGAGCTCAGTCCCTCTCTCCTTTACTATGGCAGCAACATTTCATTTTGATTATACTAATGGGAATGTTGAAATGAAAGAGTAATACTGAGGAAGCTAGAGACATTTTTATTTTGTTGCAAATGGCAACAAATGCCTTTTCTGGATATTAAAGTGTCTACTAAGGTGAAATAATCAGTAAAAGAGATCTTGCATTTTGTTGATTGGCACAATATTTATGTGAAATATTAAGACATAAGAGAGTTTCCAGTTTGGTATTATTTTACAATTTCTGCATTCACTGAGATTGAACTAAGTATGATCTGATTCTTTGAACAGGCTAAAGAAAATTATATGGCTTTAAAATTTTTCAACTCCATATTATTCCTAAATTTAAAATTGAGTTTCTAGATTAGGTGATATATTAAAATATCCCCCAAGAAATTACTTTTTTTATCACAATGACAGAATTGTTTATACATGGGAATAAAAACTCCCGTGGAAATTTCTTAATCATATAAAGACATGATTTTCAGCACTGCAGCTCTCTGCTTGAGAAAATGTTGACTCATTTTAATATTACAAAGTATTGTAAATGGAAAAAAAAGGGATTAGGTTTCTCTCACATTAAGTTTTTGATGGTTTTTTTTGTCCTTTAAGATTTAAGCAGTCTCCAACACTAAGACAAACTTTTAATTGTTATTTAGGGATTCCTCTTTTCAAATAAGATATTAACACTTGTCATATAATTAATTTACTCATTTTGCTTTGTGAGCAGTCCTCACAGTTTGCTCTCTGTAACGAGCTGAAAGTGTGCCCATGAGAAAACTACATCCTGTTTTCTGAAGTGTTTGTGAAACGTGAGCAGCACCATGCTGAGGACATTTTCTTGTTTCTCTTGCGTCTCTTTGGCAGAATTCTAGAAGGAATTTCAAAGGTCATCTCTTCATGCTGCTGCACGTGAAAGTTACAATCTCCTTTTTTTTAATTTCCTTCCTGAGTGTAACTGAATTTGGAGCTTCTGTTGAAAGGAAAGAGTTTGGGGAACAGTTCTGCTGACATCAGAATTAATTCTTTTCATTGCAGAAGGTACTAGGAACTTAGCAAACTAACATTCTATTGATTTAGTAGGGTCAAAAGCATAGGTCCTGTATGTACTTTGAACCTATTTATTTTTGTATTCTTTAAACTGTTCGAAGTCTTCATTATTTGAAAATTAAGTAGCAGAAACAGGTGAATTTTGTTTTATAGGTGGATGCTTAACAGTGGCAGAGAAAATTGTGATAGTGATTTGTCCCTTATCAGTGAATAAACATTTACAAGAGTTAGAAACATTTGTAAGTAGAATCATATTCATTTTTAAATTTAAAGTTTTCCAATTACAGTGATGAAGATCACTGTAATTGTATTCCAAGCAATAAACTTGGATCTAAATGCAGTTCTGGAGGCCATAGACTAGTACCATGATTTCACACCATGAGCTACCAGTCATCTTTCCATTTCATATGTACTTATCAAATATATGTGTCCAGCCTGTCTTGGTGTGCTAATTTTCTGGCAGTTTTATGTCAGTGTCTCACTTTTTTTCTTCTCAGTTTTAGAAGACTATAAACCAGATTGTTTTCTTGACGGAATATTGTGCTGACTTTGGCTGTGATGGAGTTAATATTTGTCAGAGTAGCTGGTGTGGGGCTGTGTTTTGGATTTTTGGTGGAAATAGTCTTGATAACCCAGAGATGTTTTAGTTACGGCTGAGCAGAGCTTACACAGAGCCAAGGCTTTTTCTGCTTCTCATACTCCCTGCCGGCCAGGAGGCTGGGGGTGCACAAAGAGTTGGGAGTGGGCACAGCCAGGACACCTGACCCCAGCTGACCAAAGAGATATTCTCTATCATTTGTCATCATGCTCAGTATATAAAGTTGGGTGAAGAAGGACAGGACGGGCATTTGGAGTGAGGATATTTGTCTTTCCAAGTCACTGTCATGTTGGATAGAAACCTGCTTTCCTGGGAATGGCTGAACACACCTTTCTGTCCATGGGAAGTGCTGAATTAATTCCTTGCTTAGTTTCGCTTGTGCACATGGCTTTTTCTTTCCCTATTAAAGCTTATCTTGACCCACAAGTTCTCTAGTTTTTACATTACTGATTCTCTGCCCCATCACACTGGGGAGTTCTGGCAGGGGAAGGAGCAAGCATCTGTGTGCAGCTTAGTTGTCAGCTGGAGGGACAACTGTGAAAAATTTGAAGTAAAAATTGGTGGTTTAATGATCTTATCCAGTCACCTTAAGCATGTTTTTTTTTCTGTCTTCATGAAATGCATAACTAGGTGCCCTAAACCTGATGGAATTAAGACAGAAATCTACAGTATACATTAGGAAACTGTTTCAAACTCTGCTTGACTGGTACACTGTAACATGCTAATCAACCTGTAATTTTTTCTGGATTTCTTTATGTAAAACCAAACTAAAATTTTCAGCTAAAAACTTGCTACACAAATGTACACACACATGCATATGTGTGATACATATTGCACAAGTACTTATCAAAACCTCTGTAAAGAACTTGCTGACCACTCATAACATCATTGGCTTGATTTAGTTTTGTGGTCCCAGAGCATATGCTGCTATAACCACTTTCACTGTTTTCTCTCTGGTGAAAAACCTCTAGAAACTAATGGGGCATCTGGATATTTACAAGAAGAGCATCTATAACGTGGCAGAAGTCCAATCCTATTTTATAACAAAAGGTCAAGTTGAGTCATCATGAATCTGTTGCATAAGAGCTCTCACCTTGTTCAGGAAAGCACTTATGATACTTCCATGAGCTGTAATTTTATGAAAAACTTGTTGAAATCCATTTGCTCAGAATACAAGAAGAATCTAACTGTACTAAACTCTAGTGCTGTTAAAATTTGTATATTTCAATGCTTTTAGTCTGACTGGAATAAAAATAATATGTCAAAATATTCCAACATTAATAATAATATTGTCACTAGATGACTGAAAAATGGCTGTTTTTTATTCCAAGTGTGTGTTTTGTTTGCAAAGATCAAAGGGATTATGCAGGAGGGATTTTTATTTTCTTAACTAATTCATAAAGGGATTATGCAGGAGGGATTTTTATTTTCTTACTAATTCATAGTGTAACTGATATAAACTTAAGAGCTTTATTTGATTCTTAATTCAATACACAATTTCTAACACAACCTCCACTCAAGTGTCAAACAGCTACTGAAGAAACTTAAAATGAGCTTTAATATGACATCTGGTGTATCTGAAAAAGCAACTTATAGTTGTTTACCTAGGTTTTTTCTGTTGTGATTTGTTCATGATCAGCACCATAAACGTTGAACCTACTTCCCACAACTACAGGATGGCAAGTTCCCTCACAGCCTACATCTTTCCCTCTCTGCAACTTTTCCCCCCACATCCTTGCTCAGAGTTTGCAACAGCATGTACAAAGAGTATTGATTACGAGCTTTTACTGTCCTGAGCAACCACACGAAGGAGCCACACATTGTGCAGAGTGAGAAGAAATTCGCTCTGAACACATAAGCCCAGGCAGTCCGAAAGGTAAATTGGCTCTCTGAGTAAATTATGCCTAAAGGTTTTAGCAATTCTGGTTATTCTCACCCCTTGCAAATGTAACTAATGCAAGTGCTTATGCAGTCAGGGGGTAAACAGTCTCAGGGAACTGATCCAGCTGAAAGTACTTTTCTGGGTAACTTTTTGGCTGGACTGATTTCTCTTACCTGATGATCTCTTTGCACTGCTACATCATGCTTGGACTAATTGGCGAGCAAGGGTAGAAGCAAGTGGCCAGGGTATTTTGGGAGCAGGTGGCAATTAAAGGAACTAGATTAAAACCTGCAAATACTGACTGAATCATTATGATCTTGGCTGTCAGCGAAGTTTTAACATTCATTATCTTTTGTTTACGAACGGTAGTTGCCCCACTGCTTATTTCCAGGTACCTGCTAAACTTTAAAAGCAACAAAAGACTTTGTGGTTTTTGGTTTTTTTACTTATTTAGCTTGCCATTTGATTTTCCCTGAAGTAGCAGGGAGTTGAGACATGGGCATTGGACAAAGGTAAATTTTCTTAGGGTGAGATGCAGGGAGAGCCCTGCATCAGAAAAGTCTTTGATAACCAAGGGATGCTTCTAAATGGAACTAATTAGTCTTAAAGCTGTCTGTGCAATGCACAGCCAATGTGATTTGCCAGTTCCCTGCCTCTGCCTCTTATGCCTCTTTTCCCTCACTTTTCTCTCTCTTCTCTCCTACTCTTGGGTTAGTGGTTTAGAAACCTTTCTTGTGGTGCTTCTTGGGCCATTAAAGTTCTGAGGTAAGAAGTTTCTTCCTGTAAAATTCATGTTTGCTTCCATGGGTGTCCAGATGTACTACAGATAAGTTAATGAGATAAGAGAAGATTTATCTAGGACTAAAGAAAAATGGAAGAGATTCCCTCATTCTGGCACCAGTAAACTGTTAGAGCGGCCCTATTATCTAGGAAGATATTAACTTTGGTGGAATTTATTGGAAGGATGAGACTAAAATTCTTCAATTTTTGTTGATGTTAATATTCTCATCTGACCGATCTATAAATCTGAGAATGTTTGCTCCAGCTTATATATCATCACCTCAAATGTATTTTCTGGATGCATTGCTGAGCTTGAAGCAGCTACATGGTTCTACTGACATCAGTGGATTGGGCAAATGTAGAAAGTGTGGTTTGTCAAAGAAAATCATCACTCCTTATCATCAACAGCTCCTACTATACTATATTGTCATTGAAAAATTCCAATATTTGCCATTTTCTAACTGTGAAAAATTCCAGACACATGAGATTTTTCTACATGTCAAGTATTTTCTTAGTTTTATTAATTGTCAGCTGTTTATGATAAATATTCTTTTTATTCTCTCTCCTATGTAGAGCAGAAAGTGAAGGGACTTCACAAAGGATGTCTTTGGATGTCTAGATTCTCTTTATACCACCATTCAGAGATGAAAAGGAATAGTAATTTCTGGCTGATTCATATGAACTATTTAAATATCCATCTTCAGATGGGGTGAAGTGGTTCATGGTGTCTCTGAAGTGCAGTGTTTCTGAGAGCTTGTCGTGGTTTAACCCCAGCTGGCAGCTCAGCCTCACTCAGTCAGTTACTCACTCATCCCTCATGGGATAGGAGACAGAACTGGAAGTACAAAAGAGAGAAGACCTCTAGGTTGAAATGAAGATGGTTTAATAGGTAAAGTAAAAGTCATTTGCACAAGCGAAACAACCCAAAGAATTAATTCACTGCTTCCCATGGGCAAGGAGGTATGTTCAGCCATTCCCATGAAAACAAACTCCACCACACATAATGGTGACTTGGGAAGACAAAACTATTACCCAGAACAACCGCTTTCTCCTCCTTTCTCCAGGACTGTACACTGAGCATGACACTACATGGCATGGAATGTTTCTTTGGTTGATTGGAGTCATCTGTCCCGGCTGTGTCCCCTCTCAGAACCTTGTGCACCCCCAGCCTCCTCGCTGGTGGGACAGCATAAGAAGCAGAAAAGGCCTTGTCTATGTGTAAGAGCTGCACAGCAATAACAAAAACACCCCTTTGCTATCAGACTGTTCCCAGCACAAATCCAAAACACAGAAAGATACCCCAGCCACTGTGAAGAAAATTAACTCTGCCCAAGTGCAACCTGGAAATGAATTCTTGTGTCACCAGGTAGAATACAAGAGACATAAAACAATTCTTCTTAAAACTTACATTCTAATTAATGGCTACACGTAGGTAGTCAGGATGGAATTAACAAGAAAGATTTTTATAGGAAAGAAGTAAAGGGCAGTAATCATTTTTAAGCGAGCCAAATCAATTTTATCTTGTGACAAACTGCAATAATTGTTTTTGATTGATGCTGATGTTAATGGACACAATACTAATTTCGTTCCCCTTTTTAAAATACTTTTGCTCAGAATTTTTATCTCACTTGGAAAAGATAGATTTTTCTTTGAGTCAATGCATTAGGAAGTTAGTTGCCTAAAGAGGGTTTACACTGTGTTCCTCTGAGCTTAAATGTTTTCCTGGACATCGAATCTATTTTGGATTTAGGAGTTGCTTCTCTTGCATTTCACACTTCAAAATCAATAATTTATTTTTAATGTTTGATCCATGTCTGTGAAGAGACCCTTGTTGTTCCAAGATAAACAGAAGAGAGCTGTATCAGAGGAACTTGAGTGGATCTAAACAATCAATAGTTAGAAATATGCCCCATAGACAGCCTTATGAATAATTTCTTCTCCAACACCAGCTGCAAGAACTATGTTCTCTTTCATAACTAAATGAAGAACTTTATGAGCAGTTTATCTATATAAAACTCATACAAGTAAATTATTTTATGTAAATAATTTTTAAATGAACATGTGGGAACGTGGAGAAGAATGTAAATTATAATAAAAAATTTCTTTGTGGATTAAAATAGATTGTGGATTATAGAAAATGGATTAAAACATGCCATTTTAAATGACCATATTCAAAATTTCTTAGCTTTTTATAAGAGCATGCATTTCCCTCATGCAGAAGTATTGTATTGATTGTAACACGAATAGTTCTCAGTGTAAGAAAAATAATGCTCTCCGAATTACAATATTGAATGTAAAGTATTATTTATCTCATGTATACATCCTCACTGCTAAAAAATACATCAAGGCATATTTATTACCCAACTAGCTAATTAAGAGTTTTCCAGGGCAGAAACTTACAGAAATTTAGCCAGACTCTGTTTACACAGGTCTTTGGATCCAGTCCCAAATTAAAAATAATTAAATAAATAGATAAATAAATAATTCAGAATTTATTAATGTTCTCTATTTATGAGCTTTGATTCAATGTTCAACTGATTCAAAAATCTGATTTTCAGTCTGGGAGTGTTTACTGTATTATATGAGTGAATAGACATAAGTATTTGACTTGAATTGGAAATCCAGGGCCTTATAGGGAAATAGAAACTAAAAACTAATGCTGTGCTGTACAACATCTTTATTTCAATTGTATCCAAGGGAATTAGTAATTCTTTGGAAGTCTAAGCTTTAAAAAGGAGTCCTAAGTGGGTGAGCACAAAACTAATACTTTACTTAAACCCAAGAATGGAAATATTTTTTTGCCTTCAAATATTTAAAAACTATCTAAATTTGTCATCTGTTTGGGCTCTTGATAGCTTGTTCAGTGAGATTTTATGTGAGAGACCCTTGTGATTGGTGGGTAGGTGTTAACACCCAAAATAAGAAGACATTTTGTTAAAGATTAACGAAACTATAAACTGTTAATTCTTGAAAAGTCATCAAAAGATAAATATTCTTTTAAAGAACAGCCACATGGATTTGGTTATTATCTGTTTGAGATAGTTCTGAACTGATAATAGAAAGCACTACCAATTACTTTTCAGTAGTTAATATTTATTTTGTTACCAGGAAAAACAAAGGCATATGCAAATGAGGACAGGTTTATTTGAGAAATCTATGGCTACAATTCAGCCTTTGATGAGATTATTCCATTCTGAATAGAAGACAAAAAGGTGCCTACTTGATTAATCATTCTCAAGAAAAAAAAAAAAAGGACCAAATATTTTTGTGTTTGGAAATGAGTAGATTTTTTCTGTTGCTGGTAAAGACGACTTGCAATTAGAAAAATAAGCTGTCTTTTTTCCGTGGTAGCCTTAGAAAAACATCAAATCAAGGAAAAAAGACATTCTTTGATGCAATAATATTTCTGAAAAGGGTTGGTTATATGTTTTCAAAAGGAGAAGTGAACACTGATGATGCTTCAGTATTAGGCAGACTTTCTCATTTCTGATTTTCATGTTATTCATCACCAACCACCTCATTTCTGTTTTGTCTGTCATTGCTTAAAGCAAGCAAACAAACAAACAGGCAAACAGGAAAGAATTTCTGAAAGAGTCACTTTGCCCACTGTTTCTTGGAAATCATAACGTTACACAAAGCTGACACAGGCCTGTTAGGAGATGGAGAGTAGTTATAGACTTGTTAAGATGTTAAGTACCAAAAGTCAAACATTTTTTACTGAATAAGGGTAGATAAGTAGAAATAATTCACAAATTACAGGTGATGATGTGGAGAGAATTTACTTCTCTGTTCTATGTCATAGGCAATTTTTCCCCCCTACAATGTAACTGCAGAAGTCATTCCCACTTTTTGATTATGAACAATCTAATAATTTAAACTTCAACAATACCTATAATTTCTTTTATGGTAATATTTAATATTATTATTAGATTTCTTAGCAGAGTTCTTCAAATCCCTTTTAGCACTTACTTTCCATTATCCTTATTTTATTATCGTTTCTTTTTCTTTAGCTTCAAAAAGTTTTTACAAGTTTAATATATATTCTCTAATGTAACATTCGTAATATTTCCTAGAATCTTATGAGCACTTATGTTTTTGTTATAGGAAAAACCCATGGTAATGCAGTAAAAGTAAATACATTGTGATGTGAGAAATGGGGAGTCAGTCACAGAAGGGAGCAGTTTGCAATGAATACTTCATTCAATAATTTTTTTTCCTTTTTTGAGATATTTCTGGAAAAAAGATAATTTACAGTTTCTCAAATTAATTATTTGAAGCTGTTTTCTGAAAAATCCCATTAAGAAATGTAACTTATTCATAAGCTCATTGTTGTAAATATTTAGTAGTCAAAATTTGAATTTCAAGCTTTTTTTGATATCCCATTGCACTGCCTGCTGAAACCAAGAGAAACCAATCCACTGGCATTCGTGGGCATTGGGGTGTGGGGTGGTTGTGTGTTTTATCCCTTCTTTTAGATAAAGTGAGATTTCAGGGTCAAGTTTCTGCTACATATGCTTCATTTGGCAGCCTCTATATATATTTACACAAATTTCTGGCATGATGGCTTTACCAGGGGAAATATTGCTGTCAATACTGTTAATTCCTTTTAATTCCTGCCCTAGGCTGCTGCTGAAGTTTGAGGGCATGAGGTATGTTCACTTTAAATTAACATTCATAAACATATATTTTGGGTTTTATCTGTGTGGGGCTTTTTACTCACCCAGCCATACTTGTAAAGATCAGCATTTCACTTGTGCTATGAGGATACTACTGAGAAAATTATTGGATCTGTTTACCATCATTGTGTGAAGTCTCTGCTGCTATTGCACTTCATTACCACCTAGGGATGTTGCTGTATTTAATGGGATAAATTGACAAAAATGTTAATAAACCTCTGCAGAGAAATTCATCCATCAGCTGAATTTGCCTTTCTGAAATGCCCTTTGTGAAATTACCTGGGGACATGCAACACAATTAATATAAAGCAGAGACACCAATAAAACTTTGAAAGGCTTAATTCTGCAGAACTTTTTTTTAAATGAAGTCTTAAACATGGACTGTCCTCTGTTTCAAAGTTCATAAATAAATTGCGCCACATAGCCAAAGTTTGAAAAGGCACAACCTTTTGCACATGTTTATGAGAATATTTATAAACTGCATTTTGATGAATGAATGGAATATGGAAAATTGAAATCCTTAAACAACCCTTTGATTTAAGTGGTCAAAAGCTTTAATTAGGAGAAACCTGTCTTAATTGCAATTTAAACAGAGTTGCAGAAATGTTGGAGGCACAATATGTGTATTTTCAGTTGCATTGCACACCAACAAGAGTTAGCTTGGAAACCAAGAACAGAAAATTGCAGCGTACAAGTTAAGGCAGGGGAAAATAGACACCCCCTGAGCAGTATGAGCTAATATCTGTGTAGCTGCCCTCAGGAGCCCAGCTCTCAAGTGCTGCATTTCAGAGGTGGTAACAAGGCACCTTGATTACATGACTGCTCTGAACTTCTAAATAAATCTCGGAGCTGCTCCAGCTTCAAGGTTAGAGAGTTACCTGAAGGACAAAGAAAACTTCCACGGATATAAGAGGTGAAAATATCTGACCATCATTTCTTTGCTATGTCTTTAGTGAGCTTCTGGGGTAAAGGCCAAGTTACTTACCTGCAACATAAATTAAAAATTCTTCCTGGTTTTGAGCCCAAAACAGTTGAGAAGAAGGTGGTTTATTATCTAGCATCTTGTAGAAAAGGATTGTAAGGATGGTTCTATAAGTAAATTTCCAGTTTCACCACCACTGCTGTAAAAAACAGCATATCCTTGTGAGGTCCCAGAGCAGTACTCAAAGAGCGAGTGTTGAACCCAGCTCTTATATGAAGACAGACAGAGATTGATTCCCCCAAACTGCTGCAGTTTGGTTTCACATGAAAATACAATCTTCTTGTATTGAAAAATTATTATGTAATTATCACATTTGATTATATAAAATATCCACAGTGATGATTGAAATGAACAACTTTTGTAAGGGGAAAAATAAGGGTATTCTAAATGGCAGTAAAAGCTGAAAAATGACCAAGAGTTATTTTCACATTTGTAGGCAAATAAAAAAAAGATTTAAAAACACAGCACTATGTTAGACCTGAAACACGCATGCAGAATCAGATATAATAAGTGACATAAATCGAAGGAGTGGAATATTTACAGCCACTGAACTGCCAGGGACTGATGTGATCCACCTGCTCCCCTGTCAATGCATGTGAACACATCACAAACACAGAAACACCTTAAACATGCTGAAATGAAACATGAAAATATTTCTAATTTGGCAGTCATTCTGTCAAAACTGTTCAAAAGAAATAACTAGTGGGGAGGAATGCTTCTGCATTACCTGGGGAAGAGAGAGGAGAAAGCTCATGATGATTTTATTCTACCCCATCTTTTTCTCTCTAAACAAACGGCAAAGTTTTGAGGAATTATTTCAGTAGATGACTTTAAACACAGGGATTCAGCTTGGTAATTACAGTCCTAACAACAGAAGCTCCCTCTTCTGAAGGGATTTCTGCCCTGTTTCTGTGACAGGGAAATGGAGGCCAGGAGCTGATCTAAGCTCTGCCAGCTGGCGAATGTACTGTCACCACATGGAGAAGATTTTTGGAAAGGCAGTTACTGCCCATTTCATGGCACAGTCACAGCCCATAGTAATCCCCTCCTCATCTCCCAAGTGCAGTGAACAGTTAGCAGCACAAAACATATTTCAAATTCTGTATTTATTAAGTGGATTTTTAAAAGGTATATTAACAAAATTTATAAAAATATTTGGATGTGAGAAAACTGACACAGCCCAACATATTTCTATGCTACTTATTTTCTCCCTTTGCTCTTAAATCTTGCAGGAGTCAACTTTTAGACTGAAGTCTTATGTAAGTGTCCCTCAGGCTCAGACTAGTGAGTTATTTCTATTTCTAATCTGACAGAACAACAAATACCTCTGCAGCACTTTGTAATGCTCCTATGCTTTTTGCAGCATCTCTGTCATTGTCAGTCTCAAGGAAGAACATAAAGTCCTTTCTTCTTTGTCTGTTCCTTTCATTCTTTCTTGTCCATACTGTATCCCTTTTTTTTTTTTTTTTTTTTTTACTGATGGGGGCTTTTTTCCTTCTTTTACAGGGACACCCAGAATGTGTTTTCTTTCTGCACTCAATGGGAAAAAATACGAAGTCTGATGGTCAAATTCAAGTTAATGCAATTTCTAGTTCTGTCAGGCATTTTCCTAACAGTAAAATTAATTTTTCCATACATATAAATATTTGACCTGGTATTTGAAGTAGGAAGCTCCATGTGACCATGAGGCTGAGACTTCTGGAGGCAGCCATTCAGTCACTTTTAGTGGGCTGTGAAGTCATTGCAGCAGTACTAGCACACAGAACCAGTCTGGAGCTGAGAAAACCTGTCCTTATGCTCTCTTTCTTGCCCCACCTCTACACAGCATATTCCCATCAGCATTTGGATGTTTGAATATTTTTTTTTAATTCATCCCATCTTCTTCAGAAATACTGTACACATGAAGTTAGTCATTGATCTCTCTGTGGGTGGAAGCTTTTTCTTCTTAACACTGTTTAAGAGGAAATGCTGCGGCATATGCTGTAAATTTACCAAATCATGAGAATGCTGAATGAATCTAGAGTAGGATGGAATACAATGTCAGATACTGCAAGCGGATTTTAATTTTGGGCTATTTAAGTATCCAAGTACCAGACCTTCAAGGACCTGTGGGATCCAGACTGTGTTTGATGTTCACTTGATAAAACAAGTATTAAATATTGGTATTTATTTCCAATTACACAAGAAGAAAGATAACATATGTAAAATCTGAAAAGATAAAATGCTCACACTGTGTTAAAGTAGTATGAAGGATAACATTAGGATTTTTTCCTTTTTTCAATAATCTTCTCTCTCACATAAACTATGTGGTTTTTTGTTGTTTGTTTGTTTTTCAGGGAATGTATTTCTTTTCTCACTGTAGATATTTACTTTCAGTGTGTCTCAATGTTTCAATGTATTTCTCAGCTGGAAAGCTGAATCCCTAAATATTTGGGCAATAGCTTTCCTAGCGTGAGGAGTTTCATGAAAATTCTCATCTACTATTTTCAGTCAACAAATTTATTAATGCAGATAAAACTACTCTAATACATAAATACACACTTACATGCTTGAATACCACATTTTACAAATGACAAATAGCAAAGAGCAAAAGTTAAAAACATCTTTATAAAATAATAACTTCTGGTATCTAAATAGGGGTTACCATAAATTTAAAATTAAATTAAGGCCACTGTTTATTGTTTTAGAATGAGGAAAGGAAAGAATCAAAATTTATGCTATCTTACTACTAATTTTTGGTTTTTTTTTTTTGTGGGTAGTTTACTTTCTGAGTCTGCTGAAGTGCGTTCTCAGAAGAACAGATTAGAGGTAGAGTGCAAACATTTTTTTACTTTTTACTGCTCTTAGTAATATTTTTGGACTCCTTATACCTAATTCAGAATAGATTTCTGTCTGTTTTCCAATGATTTTCTTTCACGCACATCTTCTTCCCTCAGGGGAAAAGAATGAAGAAAATAAACCAAATCATCCACCCTACCACTGTGGTAAGGGTGAATAAATATACATAAAGGTTTATTCTCCATCCAGATCACCTATACAGTTTGCCAATTATACAGTGTCCATGTTAGCTCCTCCCTTGCAGCTCTGTGCACTCTTTGAGAGTTCCTTTATAGCTACTGTATCAAACACATAGAAAATTGTTCTATAACTCAGTTTACAGTTTCTGCAAAGCCTGCACAAAAAATGGCTTAATGTCTAGAGGAAGGCAAGCATTTATCATGTGAAGTTATTAACATCTTTGTGTGCAAAGGGAGACTTTTTTTTTAATCCTATATGGAACAAAGTTTTTGCTGAGTCTGTTAAAAATATTTAGAGTAAATTGTGCTCCCTCTGAGCTCAACACCTGATTTCATCTGCTGCCCTGCAAGAGATGGCATCTTCTATGTTGTCTTGCAAGAACTGCAAAGCTCAGCCGAAACAGAGCTCAGTTGCTTTGACAATGAACATCTGGCGAGGTGCTTATTTGTTCTCCTGCTCTTTTAAATAAAATTTAGATATCACAAACCTCAGTAAAATTTATTCTCAAGCTTTCAATGACTGAAGCGTCTTTAATAACATACTCCTTGTGTCACGCCATAGCGTTAGAAGTTGTTAGACCTTACTTGGATCATTTGAAGTATCATTTGACAAAACTGTCTTTTGACATTTGCTCTGGACGCTTCAGTGCTAATAGGGAGAAGAGTTCTGCCATAACGATCAAAATACGTGTTCCTTCCAATTGACTGGGTTTGCATAAACTTACTTTTTCTTTTTTTTTCCTCTGAGAACAGTATGTGGGAGATTAATATTTTCATTTTATATTCTGGTGGTTTTTATAAAATTCACCTATATTCCTCCTGCTATAAAAAGTGTTTTTGAGTTGCCAAACACCTTGCCAGTATCTTAAAGGGGAATGAAAATTTAGCTGATGGCTATAGTGCTCAGAACCAGAGATTTGGCTCTGAAGCCTCCAACATTAAAGTTAATACAGTCAGGAATGATGCACAGTTAAGTCAGGAAAAGACTCCACATATCTCAGTGTCTTATGCATTGTGGCTCCACATACATTCTGCTCTTCTTGAATATGTGTGTACTTCCGGAACAGTGTGGAGGTAATCTTTACAATTAATTCAAGAGGAATGTACATTTTCCTGAAAGGAGGGAAAGAAAGTGTGATATAGTTCTTAGAAGTTGAACTGTTAAACATTATTTGACAAAATATAATAATTTTTTCACTGCATGAAAAAATTACTAAAGAAATATTTGTACTCTTTCGGATGACAATTCTAAACACGTTTTAAGTTTAGGAAATAAGCACTTCCTTGTCAAAAACTGCTCTTGAATTTGTTTTTCTTCAGGGAAAAATAATTAAACCTATTACAAAAACAGTCTCTTATGTTTCAGGAAGCTCATTTAATAAAGGTTTCAGTGAGATAAGAGGATGGCAAATAGGAAAATGACTTTTCTTTGGAGGTGGGTTAGTCCTGAATATTGAGTTAGAGGAAGAGAATGTAATGGAATTAGTGTGAGACTAATGTGGTTCATGTCAAGAACCATGAAGAAAATTAGAGGTGCTATGCAAAAGCATCAAATACCACCTTCTATTCTCTAATGATCCAGGAAAATAATGATATGAAACTACTATTTGATCTTGTTGCATCATGGGTTTGTCCTTTTGCAGATGTTGAATACAGTTTCATTTCCCTTATCATCAGAGCAGTACTTGCGCTAAGAGATGTACCGGTCTCATGTTGGGATACCAGTTTTTAAGATCAACACTCAGTTCTATTAATGTAATGTACATCAACCATAAAACCTGGAATTTCATGACAAATTTTATTTTTTACCAGCTGTACTTTAGAGGAGACATTGGTCCCCTTTCCTGGAGGGGTTACTTATATTTTTCTAGCTACATCCAACCATCCTCAACTGAAATCCTATTGTCTTGGCAGAATGATTTTGTGTGCTAAAAAACGAAACAAAATTTTAGTTTTTATGAGAAATGTATTTTGAACAAAGCAGTGGGTTATTGTTGTTGCTATGGCATTTACACAGTTATTGAATATATCCTTATGTCTATAATGGGGGACTTTTTTCCTGTTATATACTGTTTTCTTTTCTTTGCATAAATAATATGAGTGAACATTGTCTCAATGCACCTATACTGGTGTAAAATCACATCAAGACCTATTATGCATCTTCTAGAAAGAGAGCCAGACAATGCTGTGTGCCAGCCACAGTCATTCTGTTGGTTTAGTTGAAGCATTGAAATACCATTTTGACCATTGTGAAAGTTATTTAATGAAAATTAAGATGACTTTTCCTTTTCTTCCCTTTTTTCTTTAATTTTTTCCTTTCCTTTGCAACTAAAGTCAAATAAAATTCAGATAGCTATGATTGAAAAAAAGTCTTGCTATTTTTTTACTGTGACTGATCTGAAGTTTCTTTGGTGGTGTTTTCATGAAGGCATCATGTGAGCACATAAGATGTACCATTAGAGAGGATGCTGTGGTAAAAACCAGTTATTATCTGGCATTTTATTAATATGCGTCAAAAGTTGTCTATGGTTTAATGGAGCTTGATTCATCTCAGTTTTCTGGCTTATATGTCTATTTTGAGGAATATTTTGCTAAGAAAAGAAGTCAAGCCAAGAAAATTCAAAGGATTTTTTTTATTTCTCTCTTCTTCATGTTGAGTTGAAAATTTCCTGTTTTAAATTCTATTAATAAGTCATGACCACATAACCAGTGCCACTACAGGAGAGGACCCATGACACACAGAGCGAAAATGGGAAATCAGACAAGAGTATTTAGGAGAAACCTGTGTGTATTTTAGACCAGCTCAGTAACAGTGAAGGAATAAAATGCATGGGTCCTGCTGATATATTTCATTATGTGGATACTAATTATACTGATCTCTTATTATCACATTTTCTGAAATTTTCTTCCAAGAAGAAAAGAGACAATACAAATTTACGATAATCCTTTCAGGGGTAGAGTTTTTACCAGTAGCTCTTTTTAGGGTTAAATTTCTTAAATGTATATATGGGAAATCTTCTTTGTAGAAAAGTTCCCCCTAGTTTACTCCAAATATGATTTGCAATTTATTACAGGTGAAATGAGCAGATTTATATAAATCAAGATACTCAAGGAAAAAAGACTATTGCTTTCTTCATTTACTCAACCTCCCTCAATCATGCTGTTTCAGAAGACAGTCTCTATTAAGCACAATTGGTACAGGAAATATCTTCCAGTCTGTCAGTCTCCCAGCCAGATGGCAATGGCATGGTTTATTGTGCAAGAATATCTTATAAATCACTTCTGTACGTGGTGACAACAAAGGATTCTGAAGGCTTCAGCTGGCAAACACAATGTCATCATTACTGCATACTTGCTAATGCTGTCAGGAAAAAATGTCCTTGATGTGTTAAGGAAATCTCAACAAAATTAGTGGGAAGTTTTGCTTAGACTTCAGTGGTGTAAAATAAACTCAAGTGATTAGAGTAATACTAGAATTAATTTTATAATTTTGATTTACATGACAGAAAACTTATTTCTGCCTGTAAAGACAAAAGCTTTTAAAAGTGTTTGTATTATAATAGCAAATCAGCTTTCTCAGCACTTAGTAGAAATAACAGCTAAGTGATAGTAATTAGGTTGTTTTGTGAAATTTAGAGAAATTTCTCAAACAATAATTAGAAAATAAATTTTAAAAATAATTTAAAAAAAAATTAGAAGACAATAGTCAGCACAGGAAAATACAGCAGATACTTAAATACAGATTTCATCACCATCCTTTTTCCCTCATAATGGTAAGACCATTTTACACAGGACTTAGATACTCTATATAAGGAAACCAAGGTAAATTAATTAACTTTGCAGCTGTCATGACAAAGGCTATTAACAGCCACACAACCAGAACCTTCTCCTTCTCAGCTTCAATGTCTATTTCAATAAACCTCTGCCTTTTTAGCTGTGTCTTCTCAAGAAAAATGGAACAGTAAGCAGATAATGTACTTGGCAAGAAATATTTTTTTAATGGTATTCAGTATAAGCATTACAATCAATGAAAAGTTTGGCATATGTCCAGGTATGTAGCAGAGAGATGTCAGAGTGCTCTCCAAAGGATTCAGTCACTGTGTTCTTTTGTTGAATCAGATCCATAGAACAGTTTGGGTTGCAAGGGGCATTAATGATCATCTAATCCCAATCCCTCTGCCATGGACAGAAACCCCTTACACTAGACCACATCACTCAAATCCCCATCCAACACGTCCTTGAACACTTCCAGGGATGGGACATTCACAGCATCTGTAGGCAACCTGTTCCAGTGCTTCACTGTTATGTTCCCTGCTTTATCCCGCCCCGGTACCGGCGGCAGAGCGCTAGCGTGAACCTGGGAGGCCGTTTGTGTTCGGGAAGGCTTCCCCGGTGAGCCAACGATGGGCACCGCTGGTCCGCGCCTCGGTCTGAGGAGGTGTTGCCCTCAGAGCACGGCGAGATAGCAAAGAACTCCCAGAGAAGGAGGACTCTTAGTGTGTGAATTCGGTAGGCTTATTACCCTCAAGGGAGCACAGGGACCAAGAGCCCAGAACAGCTCATTACATGGATATTTAAGGGAGGAATAACATCCAATAAACTGAGGGCAAAGGGGCAATACAGGGGAGGGGCCGGGGTACACGGTCGAATGAGGTTTAGGGAGGGGAGGGGGGAAGAGAGAACAACGAATGAACAAGGGAGTGACAGGGAATTTCCCAAAACGGGGATACATAACAGACAAATCAAGGAACCAATAGCAGGAGCTTGGGGTTCATGGCTTGGTGGTCCAAACCACTGCCTTTGGGAGCTCCGGGGGGAAACTCTCTGTCTGTGGAACATGCCACCGGAAGTCCTCGTCCTTTCTGGTTCAGAACCACCGCAACACTTCACTATCCTTACAGTAAATAATTTCTCCCTAATATTTAGTCTGAACCTACCCTCTTTCAGCTGAAAGCCATTCTTCCTTGTCCTGTCACTACATGCCCTTGCAAAAAGACCCTCTCCAGCTATCTTGTAGTCTCCTTTATTTACAGGAAGGCTGCTATAACATCTCTCTTGAGTCTTCTATTTGAAAAATCCCAGCTCTCTCAGCCTGTATACATAGGACAAGTGCTCCAGACCTCTGATCATCTCTCTGGCCATCCGCTGGATTTGCTCCAACAGGTCCATGTCATCCCTGTGCTGAGATCCCAGAGCTGGATGCAGGACTGCAGGTGGGGCATCACCAGAGCGAAGTAGAGGGACGGAATCCCCTCCCTTGCCATGCTGGCCACACAGCTTCGGATGTAACCCAGGACACATTTGACTTTCTGGGTTGCAATTGCACATTGCTGGGTCATGTCCAGCCTGTCATCTCTGAACTCCACTGAATACTTCTTGGCAGGGCTGCTCTTGATTAATTTTCCATCCAAACTGTATTTGTGCCTGGAATTGCACTGGCCCAGGTGCAGGATGTTGGACTTGGGAGCTTCATGAGGTTCACACAAGTCCACATCTCAAGGCTGTCTTGGTCCCTTTGGATGACATCCCTTGCCTCCAGCGTGCCCACTGCACCACAGAGTGTGTCATCATTGGCCAGCTTGCTGAGGATTCACTCAATCCCAGTGTCCACGTCACTGACAAAGGTGTTAAACAAATCTAGTCTCAATACTGACCCCTGAGGCTTGTCACTGATCTCCATAGGAATTTTGTTTCAGTGGTCCAATGGACAGTAGTTGGAAGTAAGCTGGGAGAAGAAAAAATAAAAATGCCAGTTCAGATGGCCTGAAGATGATTTTAATGGGTGTCAGAGATAATTCAACAGATTAGGATTAACCTTATTGAAAAAAATAAAATTGTCCAGAAGGAGGAAAATATGGACAAGCACAAGACCATTTAATTCCTAGAGATGAAACTTTTCTCAACATAAACCTCTGCAGTACACGTAGCATGTAACTACAAAATAGGAACGGCTATGGTTTGTATTAGGTAAGACTTTGGACTGGTTCACCACAATGTATTGCCTCATAAAAACTGCAAATGAAGGAGATGTCTGATAAGCATGCAGCTCTTGCTCACTTAGATGAGATGTTCTGAACTCACATTACCTTGATCAAAGGTATTATTACAGTAGTCTCTGAAATACTTTGTGCATTGCACAAACCTCAGAAAGAAGTATGCCACTTATTATTTCTGGAATCTTAGCTGTTTTCTAGAGTTTTGTATGGTCGTTCTTAAGTACAGGCTGATAAGCTAAACCAAACTTCTTTATGTGGAATCTTATCTAAACAGAAAAATACTGTCCTTAACACTCTAACTCAAGGTAAAAGTAAATATTTCTATCTATGATAAAGACATAACTGCAACAATCATAATAACACCAAAACTTAAAATCTAAACTTTGTTTGGTGGAAATAGCCCAAAAAGGTTCCTGAGACATAATTCCTAACATAATAAAACTGATTTACAAACAAAAGAGAGACTGGATGTCATGACCCACTGGTAGGGGGTGTGATGCTCATTTTGAGAAATGCAGAACAAAGACACGTCAGGGAACACTTATGCTTTTATTGTACAGTTGCTATAATTTTGGCAACTAGACCACTGTTTTGACTCAAAATGTATAGGTTAACACACCCTTCTTACAATACATTTCCACAAAAGGTGCTGGCTATAAGCCCCTAATTTTGTACAGTACACTTCTCAACTCCCACAACAAACTTCTCAAAAGTGCTGGGTCACAACACACTGTTACAGAAGCCTACCAGTCCCACAGACAAGTTCAGTATGGGATATGGTAGCTGTGCTTAGCCCAGACAAAGCAAGGCAAGAAAACACAGAGTATCACCAATCCTCAGGTCTCACATTGGTCCTGCCACATGGATAGTCCAGCACTGGGGCAAACAAAGGAAACAAGAGAAAGACAGGAAAAAAAGAGAGAAAAGAAAGCAAGTCAGGGGATAAAAGAGAAGGATGGGATGTGGTCCCTCCCTTTTATAGATAACCTGATGCCCACCTCTAACATAAACTAGATTTTTCACACTGTTTTGTTGGAAGGGTCAATAATCTCCCACAATTATTTCTTGTATCTCTGGACAGTTTCAGGTTTTTTTTAAATTTTGTGGGTATCCTTGAATCTTTGAGGCAAAATAAGAGGAACAACTGGCCCCTTTATAGAGGAGAGAACAGGAGAACCTATTGGTCCAGGTCCTGAACCATTTGACTGGGACAGTTCAAGAAAAAACTGGGTCGTCTGGGTACATCACAATCTCATTCAATGAGTTTTCAAGAGACTGGCTACTACTCTGCTCATTTTCCTGCAGCAGTTCGGCTTTATTGCTATCAACAAAGCATTGCCATTTTATCCACTGATACTCTGCCTCATTGATGAAAAGGAACTGATACAGTCAAAATCTAGAATTTCTGAATAAATAAATAAACAAAAATTGTGATGACCAACCATTTCTTATCTGAAAAACTGTCTGTAGCTTTCATGAACTACAACAAAAATATTTACGGCAGTTCTGTAAGTTTTACTGTGTGATTTTTGTCAGTGGCTTATCATGAGATTGTACTGTAAATGTTTTCATTGAAGTATGGTACAAGTTAAAAGTCAACTGCAATTGATTTTGTATAATATACACATATAATGTAAAGAAAAACTGAAATCCTGAACTCCTGTAGCCTAATGATGGTTCTGGCACTGACTTCAAGTGAATTCATATTGCTCTTTTACATTTTCTGCACCATTTAGTGACAATGTTTTCTTGACAGGTGCATTTAAGTGGAAATTAATCAGTTCATTAAGTCAGAGTTTAAAATGTGGCTACAAATGTATTTGATGATAGTGAATATGCACATACTCAGATCAGAAATTTCCTTCAAAATTTTAGGATTTTGCTATAGATATTTAAAATAAACTTATTATCTTACATATAAGGTTCTCTCAAAAGTTATATACATCTCTTTGCATAAAGAGTTAAATCATGATTTTTCCATTTTAAAATGTCAGAGGTGAAGTATCAGTGAGGAAGCTAGTAGAGCAAGATCTTTCTCAGTAATTCTGGAGGAAAATGTGTGAGACACAGAAAATCTCATTCTAAAACGGAAAACAAGGATGACCTTATTTTAATGATTTGCTCGGAAAACAGCGACAACAAAAAGTATTCAAACTTAGCTACCTTTTGAAAGTGAGGAGGAAAAAACACTCACTGTGCACAGTAGGAAGGTCCTCTGCCTTTCATATTTCTAATTCCAGGCAGCATGCTATCTGCTCCAAGGCGCAAGAAAACAAATGCCAAGCTTTAATCAGAATTATATTGGCTGTGTAGGGACTTTCAGATCATTTGCCCATTCCTAACAATGTCATGCAGATTCTCTTCAGAATATCAATGCAGAGGCCTTTGCCCTTGCTGTGAAGAAAAGGTTGCAAAATACTGAAGATGAGCAGCAGGTCTGTTTGAGGTTAACATTCCTTTTTGTGATGGGGAGAGGAGGAAAGGGTAAAAGTTCCGCTCTAATTTAATTCCTTAATGAAACCAAGAATTAGAATCCCTGCAATGTAGTGCTAACCTTTTCTCTGGTGTCAAGCATTTTTTTCCTTAAATACATCTTGGATAATGCTGTAGACTTGAGGCTATCTGAGAGTTGGCTTAGAGGCCATTAATAAGACATACTGTACTGAATTTGATGGACCTTACACATCTACCTTAATTAAAAATCTTTTTTCCAGAAAATAGAGTCCTGTCTTGCAATGAGAAACGTTAGATCATTCCAACCTTTTTTTATTTCTTTACAGAAAATGATAGCTTTTACCTACTTAATTATTAAAAATTTAAAGAGATGTTCTTTTCTGGTTCCTTTTTTTCCCAGTGCCCCTCAAATCCCTGGTCTTCCCTCTCTTATTCTGTGAAGGAATAGTAAACATTCCCAGGAACAGGTAGGCTTCAAAGGGGATAAGATATACTTTGTCCATATTCAGAATATTTGAAATATGCAGTTTATACTTCTTCTGGTTTGTCTTTATTTTCTTTGCTTGTGCTATCACGGTTCTCTCATAAACGGTGTGTGGCACAGGAATATCTTACCTAGAAAACACGGAGCTCTCTTGGGAAATGCAATGCCAGTTGGAGAAAAGGTCTTGTGTGAACTAATTTGCTTTAGCTGTGCTGCTCTGAAATGGCTAGACTTTTCCTAGAAATATTTATATCAATTGTCATTGCACCACAAAGACCTTATCATATGTCAATTGAAAATAAAAGAGGCAATTCTCATTGTCATGGCAATCATGTCTGAGTGTTTCTCAAGAGGAAATAGACATTTAAATAAGATCTTACATGCCATCTTTGTGGACTTGGATCTTGGCCTCCTGAATTTGTTTTCTAATTACAGTTTCACTGAGGATACTTGGCATAAGACATAAAAAAATGAAGTATTAAACTTGTCAGTGGCCTGCCAAATATATGTCTGAATGATCAGGTAAGAACCTAAAGGAGCTGTAAGAAAACTGAACAGTGCTTCATACTAAAATACATGTTGTTTCCCATAATACATTATTAAAGGTCATCTGTCTGAGTATCCTTCAATTTTCCTTTCCTCTTCACCCTTGGTTTTTTTTCGCCATATATGATGCAGTTTATTGTAAAAAAATTCTTATGATTAGTTAGCTTTTATTGTTTCAAAACAGAGAACAGTTTTCCTGCGTTTTGTGTCACAAAAAGCTCAAACCTGCAAATATTACTGCTTATCATGTGTGATTCCATTATTCTCAAAGGCAAAAAAAACTGAGTAAAATTTCTCACGTGTAATAGAGGTACAAAAATTTATATTTTGAATTGCATTGATTTCTTTCTTTATCAATTTTTTCCTCACTGAAAATTTATATTATCAACTTTTCAAATTGGTCTACAACATACTCTTTTTTTGTTCCCAATCGCAACTTTTATGTTACCCTTACACATTAGAAGTACAGCTCAAGATATCTATAGCTATTTTTCATTTTTTGGGAGTAGACCATAGTGGCTCTCATATGCTACATTCTGTATCAGGTTTTTCTTATGTTTTCTGAGAGAACATTGCTAGATGACTACCACCAACATTTGTTATACTGCCTTTCCCTGATCTGCCAATCTGATTTTTATTCTGTTGCTGTCTATCAACCCAAAGAGCAGTTTCTATCAAAGAAACATAATTCATCTGGCACATGCTTCCAAATCGTAGGACTTCTCTCTTCTTTCTCACATCAGTGAGAGACGGATGTTTCTCTCCTTTCCTTGTCCTTACTAGGTCTCTTTAGATGCTTGTATTTTAGGAGTTGTCTTATCTATGGCTTGCATGCTGCTGGTGTGATAAGTGTGTTTTAAACCCAGCCAGGAAATAAGCCCCACACAGCCATGTGCTCACTACCTGGTGAGGCAGGAGGAGAGACCCAGAAGAGAAAAAGTGAGAAAATACATGTTTCCTAATAAAGACCATTTAATAGGTAAAGCAAAAGCTATGTATGCAAGCAAAGCAAAATGAGGAATTCATTCACCACTTCCCATGCACAGGCAGGTGTTCAGCCACTCCCAGGAGAGAAGGGCTCCATCCATCACCTGTAACGGTGACTTGGGAAGACAAACAACATTCTGAATGTCTTCCCCTTCCTTTTTCTTCATTTTCTTCCTCCAGATCTATATGCTGAACATGATGCCATATGTTGTGGAATGTCCCTTTGGTCAGTTGGGTCAACTGTCCCAGCTGTGTCCCTTCCCAGCTCCTTGTGCACCCCCAGCCCACTCTGGCAGGGCAGTATGAGAGGCAGAAAAGGCCTTAACTCTGTATAAGTGCTTCTCAGCAGTAACTAAAACCATCACTGTGCTATCAACCTTGTTCTCAGCACAAATCGAAAACACAGCCCCATACCATCTACTGTGAAGAAAATTACCCGAGCCAAAACCAGCACAGTGGTGCTGATGTAGCCCAAAAACCTTCCTTTCAGTTGTCTTTCAGATTTTTTGTCTGAAATCACAGTAATCTTCTCCCAGAAATCTTCTGCAGATCCATGGATTTTGCATATACAGAGCCTGTTAGGGGTATCCATCCAGTGTTTCCTTGGCTTTAACAAGTCTCTGCTTCCCAGCAAAACTTCCCTGCAATTCAGTGAAAACTTCCTCTAAAACAGAGGAGATTTACTGTGTGAACCCTCAGAGGCATGTTTTAGACCTGGAACTACACCAAATTTGTATTAAAGGCTATGATTGTCGAATAAAGAATTTTCTTATTTAGAAGGGAATATCCAAGTGCTTGAGAAGGATAAGTTTTGAATTAAAAGGGGATTTCATAAGTGAGGATATGGTCTCAAAGTAACATGATGACGTTCAATAAAGGTAAGTATTATATCTTTTAAGTCAACTTGGTCTTCTGTCCCCAGCAAATACCAAACTTAAAACAGGCAAGAAAATCCTTCTAGGAGAGGAGAAATAACTGATCTTGGTGTTTTATCTATTCAAATATGGTATTTGAACCAAAATGACTTAGAGATATGAAAAATATCATCAGGGCCACATTTAAGAAAAGAGAAGTAACTATTTTTTTGTTAGTTTTCTGCCTTAGAATTACCAGGTCAACTTTTTTAATAGAGATATTTACAAGGAGCTCTTCTTAGGGTGACAGAACAGGAGAGATAGAAATAGGGAAGGTTAGAGGAAACACAATATTAATCTTCACACAGTAAACCGTTACCGTATTTACCAAGTATTTGTAAATACAAAGAATTTCTCTTATCATCTAGATATAATTAACTTGACTTGTTGAAGAAATTATTAATTTCAGAAATTGGGGGAAAATACCTGCTTGCAAGTGCAGCTAAATAATAGAACAGACTACTTTGTGAGGTTTCAAAAAGTAGATGAGATAGAGTTATTTTTTACTGCCTAAAACAGAGGACTGTTTGGAATGCTTCATAATGGCATCTCAAACCCCATGGAATACAGTTTTTATGCATACTCCAGTCACTAATACCACTAATGGTGGTTTCATCACCAGTTTCAATGATTAAATAATCTAAATGCAATTAAAAGTCTCCTCTGCATGCCAGTGAGATACACAGCAGCTACCTATCATTATCTTCCTTTTACAGATGGAGAAATCAAAGTAAAGGATGGAAGACAATAAATGCCTGCAAGACAGCAAAATATGATTTTCCAGAGCTAAGAATTCAGTCACATTGCTTTCTTCTATGAGTAAGAGAGAGTCACTCTTAATAATGTGACTTAAGGGACTTACCATAACCACATATTTAATCATAAACTCACTTAAATGTAGAAAGGGTTAAAAGATATGAAGATATAAACTAAAAGTATTGCTTTCTTTAAATCTCTGTGGAGCTATTGTTCTAACTTCTCTGGAGGTTTTTGAAAGTTCCACTTAATAACAATAATTGAAGAAGGCAGCAATGTATTTTAAGAAAATGTTTTGGAAAATGTACTCCCCCATTTATGGCACTAAAAGTCTGTATTTTTGAAAGCTAAAGTAGGAAAAGAACAGCTGGGATGACATCTCTTGTCCACATTTGGGAATTCAAATGAAAAATATACTGCTTTGCCAGTGGTAGAGTTTTATAGAAAATGTTTTGTTTACTGCTTGGAAAACTGATGATTTGACTGAATCAACAAGATGCCCAAATAATACTCCACAGTTTGCACCTGCTTGTCTTGTTGTGATGAATGTGAAACAATGCAGATTAAGCATGACCAGGTGTAATGCAGAAGCACATATGCTTAAGCATTCTGTTTTTCCTATTCTTCATTCTTCCTTCCCTTCTTAAGCCAGTTTTCAGTAGTATTTTTTTTAAGAAACCTCCCAGAAGGGTTCATAGCCCTTTCACTCCCATAATTGTGCAACACTGTAAGCTCTGCATCCTTCTTTACTTCATTTTACTGATCTAAATTATTTGCTCAAAATAACACTTTTTAATGTGACTGCAAAGAATGTGATACTTTCTTGCGTCTGTACTGAAGAGCTAATAATAAGAAAATACTGTGTGTGTCTTCGGCAGCTAGAAGATCCTAGAGAAATCTCAAAAGTTCTTTCCAGAAGCTCGTTACTACCAGGAAACTTTATAATTTTTAACTCCCTCTAAGGTTTTTATTTTCCTTTTGCATGTTTGTGTGCCTATGCATGGATTTTCTTTTTGAACTCCAGATTAAGTTAGATAAATTTTTCATTAAGTGCAGTGATAAAGAATGTACCAAAACCAGTACGTGCAACAGAAACCAACAGTCCTTGTCTTCCCAGTTTTAAATATATTTTTTTCTTCTGGGGTCAACAACCTGTGCCTATAGGAACTGTTTTCTCTCCAAGCATTCAGTTTATTCTAATGAATTAATTAATAAAAACCAGGCTTCTCTATATTAGGAACATAGATTCTATTTCCAGCTCATTGATGAACTAGAGTTGTTCAGGGAGTTGAGGTGCAAGAGTAAGCTCTAGTTATGTGTTTATTGCTGTTGGGATATGCACACGTATATGTGTGGAATGCAGTCTTGGGAAAAAAGAAATATAAAGGAAAGAAGTGCATCCATATGTTTCATCTGGACCTGTGCTAGGTACCCCATGGGTATAAAAGAAGACATCAAACAGGAAAGTTCATTCAGGAAAAAAGATATTGTTAAAGCAGGAGTGAGAAATTAGTATTTATCACTGACACTTGAAATGTGCGCTAAAATTTAGAGTTCCTTGGCTCTGTCACATCCTTGGAAAGAAAGGAGTGGTAATGTCTTTATAATAAGAATTCAGTTTTCATTAATATGGTATGCACTAAACATGTAGCCTCAGTGGAAAATTTGAGAAAAAAATCTTATTAAAAAATTATTCCTATTAAATAATGAATGTATAAATGAACAGATGCTTAATATATTTACAACCATCTCTACACAAACAGAGGCAGATGAAAAAAAATGGAGCTACAGGCTCTTTACTACTTATGTCAAGCAAGAATAATATGCAAAACATAAACTTCACATCAAAATGAGACAAGAAATTCTGTGTTTATAATTTGAAAACCCCTGACTGTAACATGAAGGTTATGCAGGCTCTAGCAGCTTAATTTGAATTTGCATCTAATTGTAACAACAGGAGTCTCTCCCTTTGTGACAAAAGTAATGAAAATCACTCAGAGAATCATAGAACAGCCTGAAGTGGGAGAGACCCTCAAGGATCATCAAAGCCCAAATCCTGCACAGGCTGGCTTTAAGAGTCACACCCTGTGCCCAAGAGTATTTTCCAAACACTTCTTGAGTGCTGTCAGGTTTGGTGCTGTGATCACTTCCCTGGGGACCCTGTTCCAGTGCCCAAACACCCTCTGGGTGAAGAAACTTGTCCTAATATCCAACCTAAACCTCCCCTGACACAGCTTAATGATGTTCCCTTGGGTCCTGTCACTGGTGATCAGAAAGAAGAGATCAGTGCCTGCCCCTCCTCTTCCCCTCACAAGGAAGTTGCAGACTGCAATGAGGTCTCCCCTCAGTCTCCTCTTTTCCAGGCTGAGCAGACTAAGTGACCTCAGCCCCTCCTCATACAGCTTCCCCTCCAGACCTTTCACTGTGTTCATAGTCCTACCTTAGATGCTGGCTAATAGCTTTATATCTTTTTTCTATTTTGGCACCCAGAACTGCCCCCAGCCCTCGAGGTGAGGCTGCTCCAGTGCAGAGCAGAGCAGGACAATCCCCTGCCTTGCCTGGCTGGAGATGCTGTGCCTGGTACTATGGGTAAATTGGAGGAAGCAGTGGAGCACACACTCACCAAGTGTGTAGATAAAACCAGACTCAGAGGAGACAAGTTGATGTGCTTGGGGGTGGGACACAAAGAGGCCTGGAGAAGCTAGAGGAATGGCTGTATGGCAATCTTGTGAGTTTGAGGAAGGACAAGCATGAAGTGCTAGTCCAGAGGCAGAAGAGTTCCTATACTTGCAACAGGTTGCAAAGAGACAGACTTTTAGCAGCTCTGGGAAATCTTTGGTGTGCAGCAAGATGAGCCTGAGCCAGCAAAGGGGGCCAATAGCTCCCTGGTCTATATGAAGAGGACCATGGCCAGGAGATACAGGCACTGATTTATCCTCTACTCGTTAGGCCAAATCCGCAATACTTTGTTCAGTTTTTGTCCCCTGGTGACAAGAAAGACATCAACAAATTAGAGTGTATTTAGAAGAGTGTCCTCAGGGTGAAGACAGTGGGAGAACTTGCCCTGTGTGATCATGCTGAGTGACAAGACCTGGAGCAAGGATGGCTTTGAGAGCAGCCTCCCAAATCCTTTCAGGGATGTTATCAAGGGATGGAGCCTGACCCTTCTCAGCTGCGTGGTGGGAGGAAGAGAGATAATGGCCACAGAGTGGGCCAAGAGGTTTTCATGTTGGATACAAGGAGAAATTTCTTCACCTTAAGGACAGCTCAGCAGTGGCTGCCCAAAGAGGCTGAAGTTTTGGAGGTTTTCAGCACCCACTGGGACCCCTGAGAACCAGGTCTGAACTCAGAGCTGGCCCAGCTGTGAGCAGGATCTCATGAACTCCCTTCCAGCCTGAATTTTCTGTGGTTCCATGATTCTGTGAAAATTCTGTTTCCTGACCAGAACAATGCAGATATTTTAAATAAATGCAAAAGCCATGTTTGTGTGAGATTTTGTCCAAGAAGTTGCACAAGCTTTAAGAATCAGCCTTCAAAGAACTTTCTTTTTTGGCTTTATATGAAAAAAATCTACCTCCTCTAAAGAATATAACACATAGACCTTTATGAGGAGATTTTTGGTTTGTTTATTTTTCTTCCTGAAACATGAAAAAGAGGAAATCAGTTTGTGGCTGCCCTGCTGTGGACAAGTTTCTGCTGTTGTTTTTGTTAAGGATTAGTAGTAGGAGGTAACAAAACCAATGATCAAAGGTACAGTTAACTATAACAAGCAAAAATCCTGAGGAAAGAATGTCAGTATGGCTAAACCTTTAGAGAACTAACTTCAGCCTTAATTATTGCAAAGCATAGAAATAAAGACTTTCTTTCTTTCTTTCTTTCTACTTAAACCATGTCTTTATTTACTATTTCTGTTTTGTAGTTTCAAATTCCCTTACAATTCTTTCCAGGGAGAGACTGTTCCTCACTGAGGTCTCAAAACATTTGTTTATGGACTTTTTTTTCAGAATTTTTATGCCAGAAGTCTAAGAACTATGCCTAGAGGTGAAAATGCTGACAGTGACCATAAAGGCCCTTTGCTGGTCAGAGAGATATTGAAGGCTTTTGTTTTGGCAAGTGCCTTCTTGTAACTTAATTTTTTTTCGCTATTTTTTAACAAACCACAGAAAAGTCTCTTAGGGGGTATCATTTAGTCTGATACTGAAGAAGTGTCTGTTTTATTTTCTTTTATTCAGGCAGACACTGTAGGCAGCTTGTGTCTGACAGAACTGAACTTAACACAGTTCTGTTCCTTTCCTGAAGGCAAAAAGGCTCACTACAGATCCCCTGCCCTAAGCTGGGCACCATCCATCTGCATTGAAAGAGAAGGAAAATAAATACTATAACTCAGAGATTTCATTTAACGTTTACTTTAAAATCATTCCACAAAACTATTGTTGCTTTGAGGTTTGTTTATCCAAAGTGCAGGCAAAGTCTGTAAAACCAAGAGTTCGAAATTCCCATGTATCACATTTTCTATTGATTGAAGGAAAACAATTATATACTTCTTGTTCACTCACATTCTAATTAATCCCCAGTACACTCGCTCTCTTTCTCAGTCTTGGTTTGCAGGTGAGTCAGTTTATGGACCATTTGATATGCAAATCGGGGACAAACATATCCACAGGTTTTGTGCAGATTGTAATCTTTGACTTATGAGTCAGATCTTTTGGCAACATGCTTGGAAAGCTGCTAACCGAGTGAGCAGATTTCTGAAAGCAAAAGAAGTAATAATGATTTATTAGCATGATCACTTCCTTCAGGATTTCTTTATCTTGCAGAAGTATATAGCACAAAAAATTAGTCTCAGAAATCTATGTTGACATAAATATATTGAATTTCAAGTATAATCATACCTTGAAAAATTATTTTGTGCTGATAAAAAAAGATAAAAGAGGCATGCCCATATGAGTTCCTATTTAGATGTTCTATTGGCATTGTGAGAAGCTAGGTTTCAGTAATACAATCATTGGAATAATCTGATGTGACTTCAGTGAAAACATTGGTGAACATCTGGCTATTAGGAAATATAAAAGAGGTTTTAATATAATTTAACCAAAAATGTGTCATAAAATCTCTGAGAAACTGGGGCATAAAATAGACGAAAGAAAACATAAAAGATATGTTTTGATTTGTTCCAGAGTTGTGTCTCAGTCAGCCATTGCAATTCTGGATCACATTGAGTGTAAACATGATAAATAAGGTGAAAGACTAGAGTTTTTTGTTTGAAATCAACTTTTTTGATTCTAGAAATATGTATTTTATAATATTTACTGAGTATATAGTTTTATTTCTTATAATAGTTTTGCCGTAGTAACTTGGAGATGAGCAAAAATAAGTTCTTCTGACTGGAGGCATTTTGTCTCAATATAATCTGATGGTCAATAAAGCTTTTTGGATATTATCTTGTCAGTTTAAACCCAGAGCCTTTATAATTTTTTTTAATAAGCTTATTGAGTCTGCAGGAAGTCTAAATCTTGATATGCTGGTTTGTCCTACAACCACAGGCTAAATACTCTGCTCTTCCATGATTCATATATTGATAGTGCTTTCCTCCACAGGAACAAGGATAGGCTACATCAGAATGCAAAGTGCCTTTTGCTTGCTCAAAACGCCTTTTCCATGTACGTCCATGTGGAACATAGTGTTGAAAGACAGTTAATGATGCGAAGTCCCCAGATCTGGTAGAGTCCCTCAGCCACTCTCAGTACATTTAATAAGGGTTGTATCTACCTTCCTGTTATAGCATGGCTGGATAAACACATCTGATTTATATTAAACCAGTTGGTGGAAACCTGAACCTTTACCCATCTTCTTGGGCAGATCTGTTCAATGTGCAGAGGAAATGTGTCTACTTCAGATTTTGTCAGACACTTTAATGACACCTATGGAAGTCCCGCCTTGGGAATCTGGGCACTTTGTATCACTAACAATGTATTTACAGGCCCTGACACTGACAAATGCAGTGCACACTATTTGCATGCTTATATATAAATACATATATATACATACACACACACACACACACACACACATATACACACTTATATACACATAAAGTGATATATGTGCACATATATATCCTATTACATATACATATATATATATATATATATATAAAGGTGTAGGTTGAGAGGAGTTCCTGACATAAAGCAGGTTTTTGATTTGTATTCCAGTTAATTTGTTGTCTTAAATGCTTTGGGAGAGAAAGCAATAGAAATCACAGCAGTACGGAGATTTTAGTTTATAAATAAAGGTCAGAGAAGAATATCAGGTTTTACAAAACCTTCAGATCTGAACACTTTGATTTGATGAAAGAAAAAAAGAAGCATTTTTTCCTCAGGACTCACAAAATAATACACACTTGTTATTAGTGAATCTTCATTAATTCAAACCATATTCTCTGAAGATTCCAGATTGAAATTTATTTCATCATAAGTACCTATAAATTTTTCATGTCCAGTACACAAATAATGCTTATGGAGTAAATAACAAATGCTAATGAGGCAGTAGCCATCTATCTACCCCACGCAATGATATTATTAAGCTGCAAAATAGGTAATAAAAAGTTATTTTATTTCAAGTACCATTTTTTTGAGAAAAACCATGTAAATGTTGATGCATGGTGAATTAGAGTAAATTAATCTGATTATATGAGTGAATTGAACAAGCTGTGCAATATAAATATTTTAATCACTTCTTGATCCAGAAGTACCTCATTTACAAATGAGCAATTACTTTCTTCCTCATGGGAATTGTCTTTAATTATGAGGCAGTCTAGTTGGTGCTATGTAAAAAGTACATGTAAATATCAAACATCAGGCCCTTGAATCTGTCATTTGTAATATGAACAGCATTTTATATCCCTTTGTGCAACCCTGGTTTTGTTTTACACTAGTGATTTTATTTGTTGTGTTTTTACCTCAGCAGACCAGTCATTATGAAGCTTTCATTTAATCTGTGGACATAGAAACACTTCCCAGTGGAAGTTTTAATGTAGGTCTATTAAATCTAAGCCTTCGCTTGTTTTTCTCAATTCCTTATAGACCAGACTGCCAGTGCTTTAGGCCTGTGGACTAGAGGTTAAAAACAAAGTTCTGATATAAAAGTGAATTATTATGTGTTCCTTGCCTTATGTGAGATATGTATGCCACTAGCCCTACTAAAAGCTTGATCAGCCTACTGTGCACTTAAGTTCCATAACTATAGCAAAGGGTATTGGCTTCTATGGGTGGAATGATGCATGGCAAAGGAGACCAAAAAATTTTTTATGGCACACTATGGTGCACTGCTGTGGGCATTCTTTATTTGTGGGGTAGGAAGTAGCCTTCCTACCCCAACAGACTAGGTAGTCTTGGTAGGTGTCATTTATGTGCTGCATTTGTCATCTTGATGACAATTAAGGTCTTGTGCTCACTTGCTGCTGATTATTTTACTTTTGTGCAGCCTGCAATGGAAACACAAAAATAATGGGCTGAGAACCTTGGAGAAAGATTTGTTTGTGTTCCAATTACTAATTTTTCCTTAAAGTAAGCAATCAGACTTTCTAGTGTGACATATATATAAAACACAGATTTTATGTAATGTAAGAGTGAAACTCATATGTGCTTTAGAGGCCACACTTTAGTCCACACAGCATTTCAATTTTATATAAGATACATTTGCATAGATTTTCTCATATGCAAACAGTATGCATAGTCTAGAGAGGGGAAAAAAGTTTCCCTGAGTCATTTCAGATAAGTGTTATTCATCATCTGTCTTCCTGTTAGAAAAAAAAAAATGGGGGAAACTGAAATGATGTGTTAGAAAATGTGTGGTACTGTGAAATATGTTCTGGTTTTGCTACCTTTCCAGCAAATGTCAATTAAACATAAAAAATCATTGTTTTCAAATATCGCCAGAGATTATAATTACCACAAATCTATCTTTTATGCAACTCTAAATTTCCATAATGTACACTTACTGACAGTGACAGGAGAAAGTGTGTCATTATTTGTATCAATGGATGAGGAAGAGTCCTTAGAATTATTTCCCATGTACTTCACTGAATTTACTGCTTCTGCCACAAACTCCCAATTGTTTCCTGAGATATTTATTTTCAAGATCTTGACTTTGATGTTACTCTAGTGATATCCTATGAGGAATCTTCTTCATTTCCTTCTTTCTACTTCAATCTTCAATTGAAGAAATACTGTTTTTTTTAAGCACATGGCTCTTTTGAGATGCAGATGAGTGACAAATGGTAGTTTCTAAGTTGATCTTTATGTCTTTGGGATTTCTGTTTGGCTGAGGCCCATTCAAAGATTTCCATCATTACTGCAGTATTGTTTTGTAGAAATGAGATATGAAAACCTCTGAAATATAAATCAGGGTGCTAAAATTACCTCTGGGAGCCATTCTGTGAGAGGAGTACATGTTCTTACAAGGGATTAAGATAAAGTGAATGGACAGTGCTACAAGTAGATGGGAATGGACAAGGGAAAATTGCAAATGCAGAATGGGCACAGTCTCGATTTCACACATCCTGCTCTCTTGTAAACATGATTCGTTTATAAACATTAATGAAATTCCCCATAAAACTAATCTGAAAAGACTTCAACTCATTAATGGGAAAACACTGGCAAACTAAAATGTAAACAAATGAGTTTCCAACTGAACATTTTGTATACCTAAATTAACGCCTTTAAAAGTCCTGCTTCCATTTCCCTCAATAAAATAAATACACTTGGAATATGCAGCTAACATTCCAAAGGACAATTTAATTCACAGATTTTAAGTATCAATATTAATAGATTTAAAACCAATATATTTCTCTTTAGTTTAATCTTTTTTAATTGAAAACTGTTCTCATTAAATACGAAAGATTTTATTTTTTATTGCTTGCAACATTAGCAGTGATCTTATCAGTATTATATATTAAACTTCAACATAAAACTTTGAAACTGTCTACCTAATTGATACCTTGAGAAACTAATTATAATAATGAAGAAATTTACCTGAGTATCCTGTTTACATTTCATTAATTTATTGCTAATAACAGACAAATAAGAAACACAAAACATAATTTTGGTTTTGCATACAGAGTGACAAAAGAATTTTAAGATATCTGACTGCTCCAATTTTACTATACCATACCAGATTTGATTAAGTAAAATAAGCCTATGGCTAACTTAATTCAATGGAGAGATCCAAATGTTTATAAGTAAACACATAGTCTTTATGTTCTTAACCTGGAGCTTTGATAGCTAAATTCCAGTATTTCTACTGGAGCTCTTCTTGTGGGTACAAAGTTTTGGCATTAAATTTCATACTGCAGCACTCTCTTGCATCCTGTCCTTCCACATGGTGAGTCATGGAAGTTAAATATATGATAGAAGTATCAATTCAGTCTGTCCTTTGTGTCAGTAAGGACAGGCCAGCCAGTGAGTTCTCCCTGTAGTTCACTGACAGAATTAGAAGTGATTCTGTCTCTTTTTGGGGGTGGATGTTATTGGGTGATAGGGCTGAAAAGATGACTTGTTCCTTTTATTATTAAATAATCAATGCCAATAGCTGTCCAAATTTATCTACATCCATATCTGTATTTCTATCAATATCTATAGATAGACACACAGAAAATATTTAACCTCCTTTTCCCCACCTTGTTTCTGTTCAGGAATTTGTGCTCTCCTTTTCCAAAGCCTTCTGTAAAGTAGATTACCTCGTGACACTTGCAGACTGTGAGGCCTCTCTACTCTGAAAATACAGGTACTGGTGCAGCGTATCGGTGTGTCTCAATTTAAAATTAGTCATTGCAATGCTTTTAATTTAATGTGGCTGGATACACTTAACTCATATGAAAATCTAGGTAGGGTATTAGTGTGTGAAGAAATGGTTCCTGTTGTCAGGCTCCTAAGAACATATTGTGCCCCGGCGTTGCAAAGTTTACCTGGAAGGTGCTCCTAATGCCTTCTGCTGAGTTCCTGAAGAAATCTCTACTGCTAGCACTGTTCTGGTCTTGCTGGAGTGGAATTATTTTCTACATAGCAGTGCATATGGTACTGGTGTTTTAGACTCCTAACTCTTGTTATTAGTGTTTCAGCTCTTACTTCTTTGCCATTTTCAAGGTACAGAAAGGCGTTCTTCCATAAATATATTATCTCTGCATGATTCAGCTGCAACAGAGACTGGAGAAAGTGAACATGGTTTTAGTTTTTCTACTGGGTAAAATCATTACCCTGAAACTGAGGATTGGCAATTTACTTCATTGATGAATGTGTGTATACTAGAGTGTACCAATAATTCAAATAAACAGGAGTTTAAAAGAGAAACTATGTGGCTTTTTAAAAACAGAAACATTTCTGTGTATATTTTTCTCAAGGTCTAAAAGTGTTATATTTCTTCTTGCTGAAAAGATAACTTTCATATAAACTAAGATGGAAAAGGAGCCAAATTCTGACTTTGACAGTGTCACTTTTTGTCTCTGCAAATTTTTGTCTCATTCCCATGTCTTTCTATGACTTTGTTTCTGTCTTTTGTACATTGAAATGCATGGAAAAAATTGAGAGTCAAAAGTATCTTTGTCTACAGGAGAAAATTGTAGCTAATGATTTGTACTCTATAAACAACAAAAGGCAAGATGACAGCAATGCAGAGGAGCATCACCTTTTCCCTGGGCTGTATGAGCCTGTGGCACCATCCTGTGAAAAGTGTGGTGTATTTCTTGTCACACTTGAAAATCCATTGCAGAACCCGTACACTAAATATTATTATGTAGTACCTTCCTCCATATTTTTTCAGAAAACTTATTTTCTACACTTTTTAGGATGAGCTTAGATTTATTGCCCACTGTCTAATGAAAAATACAGCATGCAAAGAGGGGATTATTGTTTATTTCTATATGCCTGGTTGCCTTCTGATCACATAAAATACAGCAAACCTCCATAAATGGGAATTATGCATTACTCCTTTATTTATTTTATAGCTCGTTCTTTATTCCATTGTGTGATTAATAACCTCTCACCTTCTGCTGGAATACCTTGGTTTTCCCTTTTCTTTGTTGTTGTTACTCTTAACAAATGCCAGACACCTTTGAGGCTAAAGCACAATGAATGCACATGGGAAGAGAAAGTCAGAATAGGCAAATAAGGAATCTTAGATACCTACTGAGAATAGAGGTGTTGCCATCAAATGAGAGAAGGATGAGAAAGGGAGGGTTTCTTTTTGCTCATTTTAATTTGCAAAAAACTTTGAAAATCAAGAATATAAAACTGGTAGAGTCCTAAGGCTACAGAGTTAGAAATACCATTTACATGTGATTTACATTTCCTTTCACATTCCAGCTACTACTTGCAACATGGAATTATATGTGATTTATGTTAAGAACTGATACAGAGATATCTGGGAATCCTATATGTTTAAGTGTTGATTCATTTGATAATTGATTTACATTTAAAATCATTGAATAACAGAAGTTATCTTAGATTATTTTTGGTAATCTATTAATTACTTTCTGTAAATAACCTCCTTGAAAAATTAGGGAGGCTGAATGTTGGGTACATGTTTATGCAGGCACTGTAAACAACTACTAGTCTGATCATATTCAGAGTTAGAGTTACAAAAATAAAAGAGAACTTTGGAATCCCTTCCTAAGTCTTTTTGTCTTCTGTAATGTGATTTATCAGAGAGGAGGAAGTTTTGTAATCTTTATTTATCACTGTGGAACTAACTTCCTTAGGAAAGAAAGACAGTTAAGCCTTGATATCTCATCAGCGAGATAAAGCTACATATGGTGATAACTGTTTTACTTTAGAACCTTTTTTTGAGAGGTTATTGTGACCTGGTAGCAATTTTATTTTCTGTACTGAGAGCAATGTTTTATTTATTGTTTTCTCCTCAATGAAACAAAAATGTAGAAGGACAATTTGAGACCACCACTACGCTTTTTTTTCTATTAAAATGAGTGAAGAATAACCAGAGACAACCTTTTTGATTGCCTTATGTGTGGGTATTTAAACTACATTGCATTTCATCTTTATTTTAAGAATAAGTATTTTCCACTACCACTAGGTGTCATCATATCTATTATTAAATCCTGTACAACAGTTCCTCCCAGCAGCTAGCAGAGAAAGTTGATGAGTTAATCAGGTGTATGAAAATTTCAGTTTAAAAAGAAACAGAAGAGATAAAAATATAAGATAACATGAAACTGGAGAAGTTAATTCCTGAAAGCTCAGTTACACAGAAAGTCAAGTATTCTATAAAATCAGAGACTTGGAAATTTAAATCTAAAACACTTATTTCATTAATTTTGCTACTGTTGAATACAGAAGTACCTTCTTTTAATCTTCATCTCCTCCCATACCTCCCATTACTGACTATTACATCAGTCAGATTCCCAAAAGCACATAACAGAATGAGCTTTACCTTCTTAAGTATAAAGCTGTGACATGAAAGACCAGGCAGTTTCCCTGGCCTGTTGATCCTGGAAGCAGCATCCCACGACAGGCACATCCCTTCACTCTAAACATCTGTAGTATGCAGGAATGGATGGAGGTACTCACATAGCTCTTCATGCCCAAGCATTTGCCCCTAGCCTGTGCTGTTTGGTGCTCCAGAGATACAAGAGAGCTCTGCCCAGGTGCTTTGATGATGTCAAGCTACCCAAGTGTACGTAGCACCTATGTAACACACTAATACAGCACTTGGTTCCCCAGCCATAAGAAGAAATACTTTGGGGTTGGATTTCTTTCTCTTCGGACACAAGTGAAGGTGAGACAGTATTTCTGATTTTTTGTAGAATAGAGAATGTGTCAGATACATGTTCAAAAGATGATTCAGGATGTTATAGGCCCTACTGTAACTACATAACTCACAGCACTGTGGTTTCACTGTCATAGCATTCCTTAGCTGTCTGACTCTATGTTAGATTAGCTGGGTATAATTTTCATCTTTTCCGTGGATGACAAGAGAATCCAAGGGTTGTAAGGGAGCATGGAAATAAGTGAAACATTTCTATTTGGTCAGAATATCAATTTGATTCTGGTTTCCAGGATCTGTGCCTCAGACCTATCCAGGTATTTTTTGTTGAACATGCAGACTCTCTATCGGTGATGTTCTCCCCTAGACACCTTCTCACTCAAAACCTCCTAATTATATTTCCACTAGGAAATATTTCATTCTGAGGCCTGTTCTTTTTCACAGGAACCTTACACTAGAATCTCTTGGCTAATTACATCTATATGCCTTACAGGGAAAACAGGGACCTCAGACACTGCATAATGTGGGACTATTTACTTAAAATTTGGCAGAAGTTTAAAGGTGGCCACTGGGAAAATGAAATAGTCAAATATTGAAGTTGTTCAAAGAAACCAAAGCAATTCCACCCTCATACCCATACTTACAGTAATTTAGCATGCTTATTAGCCTCTCTTCTGTCATGATTCTACCTTTAAGTGAAATTAACTAAGTGTACCAATTATGTTATCTTAAGTTTTTATGTTTCGAAGCTGAAGCTGTCTAAATTCCCAGCATGAGGAACGTAGAAGGTGACATTTCACTAATGCCTGCTCTGAGAAACTGACAGAGATTGATAGAGTGGTTTTAAAGATGTCCCCATGAGAAGTATCTTATATGAAATGAAGATGACACTGAAACTTTCAAAAACTAATTCTGTGTTGTGCAAGTGGTTTTGTTTACGAGAAAGTAGTGGGATAGAGAAGCACTTCAAAGTAGTTTTCCAAATGCATGGTGTGTATTTTTTTGTTTACAGGTGTCTTCAGACTGCTTTATAATCAACAATTTTAAGCTTAATAACAGCTCACAGAAAAGTCTTTTTCACCTTCCTGCATACGAGAAACATGGACATTATGGGATGGGCTATGCATTGGCAGCTCAAAGAACCAGTACTGAGCAGGTAATTTTATCTTGTAAGACCTACAAACCTCATTATGAATAGATGCATACAGCACACCCCTACCCTGCCATGTATTGGGAAAGTAGAGTGTTACCTCCCGATTACCTTTTATTTATTAATGCGTTGTCTCACTATTGCTACTAGAAACCTCAAGGTTTCATTAGCACAGGTGCTGCATTCAAGGCTTTGCTCTTCTGTGGGAGGCACAAGGACCAGGGACATTCTTTAGGTTCTCCCTGCTGCCCTCTTCCTCATTCCAACAGGCACAGCCACCAAAGGTTACTGCACTGCAATCTGCATTTTGAAGCTGTGTATCTCCATTTCAGGCATCCTAATTCTAATGGAGTCTCTCTGCAGCCAGAAACCAAACAGATGAAGAGACCATCCTTCCTGGAGAGAGCAGGAGCAGTTCTGGACCTGGGACAGCCCAGCCCAGCCCTGCTCAATAGTTCAGATGTGCACTGATAGGAAACACTGAAAAGACTGTTTGATCTTTGTGATTCAGTGCAATTTTTATAACCGATTGCAAATGAAAGCAAATACATATTCAAGAAGAATACTCTGTGCCCTTGGGTACAGGTTAATGTGTATCATGGGAGGTGAGCAGTGTTCATTTAAATGGTTGAAACACCACATTATGTCAGCTTGGTCCAAGTGTAGATTCCCCTATTTTGACACCATCCTTCTCTCTGTGCAGGAATCCATTAGGCACTGAATGCTGCTTGACTTTCATCAAAGAAAAACAACTTTGATATTTAATCTTTTATACCATTTCAGAAGTAAGCATCACCACTCCAGATTTAGTAGTTAAAGTAAAATTAAGCAGATATAAGTGCTGATAGGAAATCTGCTGTTCTCCAGCTTGAAAGAATTCATTCTAACAGCCTCATCATTACTTCAGAAGAAATTCTCTTTAGAAGAAATAATGAGTAAGGAGGTATTTTATTCTTGCTTGACTTAGATATGATTTTCAGGCCTCTGTTGGTCTAGTCTCTCTTTTATGAAGAAAAGTGTGTGAGTACGAGTATAAATGCCAGCTTCACTGATTCTCTTGTATCCTCTCTGTTCTTGAAAAATAATTAAAACCAGAAATAGAAGAAAGTATTTGAGATGGGAATTGTCATCTATTGATAATGTGATCTTAGTTGTACAGTTCTGCATGGCTTTATACAGTTCATAAGAATCTATTTCATTCACATAATTTCATATTGAAAAGTTGCTTAGAGAGATGTTAATCATTGCTGCTACCTGTTTCTTAAATTGTCATCCTGTCAGGTGCAGTGCTGGTTTAAAAAAACCAATATCCTTTTCTTCTGGGTATATCAATGCATTAAACCCTTCTTCATGAGAAGCATTGCCAGATCAATAAGACATTTTATACACATTTTCATGGTTGTCCCTTGAGCCTCCAGTTTCCATCTTAGCTATTAATTGTGCCAAATGACAGCATATAAAAAAAAGATTTCCCGCTCCAAATCCTTTTACTAGTCCTACACTGAAACCTTTCAAACTGATATTATTCTGTTGCTCAGGTGCAAGTTTCCCACTTTATTACTTTTGGAGAATATCACACCCCCTTAATATTTTTTTCATTCTTATTCTTTTCCACCTGTGGAGCAACCATTACAATGACATAAACTTTTTAGGTCCAGTGCCTAAGTCTTCAACTGAAGGCATTAGAAGACATTTTTACTCAGGCAATGTCAGCATGTGTTTCCAATCATGTGAGACCTCCTAGGTTTTACCTTTATCTAATTATGAGATATCAATGCAGTGATGTACATCGATGTGACTGTCTATCCATTGAAAGTTCATCTTTTGAATCCTCTTGTCAGCTAGGCTTTGCAATGACATACCCAGGATCTCTGGTTCCCATGCATCACTGATTTCATGTACCTGCCTTCCAGGCTTCCTAGCCCTGGGAATGTAAACTACTTTGGTCCTGCTGATGAGTCCAGCTTTCAAACTAATCTTCCTCTAAAGAATACAAATATACCTGAACACTATTTTATAAGAAACAAATTAAACAGAAGAGCAAAAGCCTTGAGACTTGGTGCATATTACCGGTAAGGAAGGGAATTTGCCTTTTCCAGTTTACAGCTTTTTACTGTCAAGGTATTATATATGAGACACTGTGACAGGGAGCACTGTTTCTTCGTGCATCTACCAGGCAGAACCATACAGAGGAGCACACAATTATCACAAGGATCACTCAGATCATTTGTTTCTGAGTGTTACAAACAGCTACATTTAGATCTGACATGTCTCACCTGTACTGAGTATGTTTGCCAATATTATACATGTTCTGTGTATTGACATAGAATGGATTCAGCAAGGTAAAAAACCTGTAAAGTATCATATGGGTCACCTTTCTGGGAAATTAGTGGATGAATAGAAATAACAGAACAGCAGCAGTTCTGGAATGAGAGAAGATAGAGCACAAAGATCAGACAAGATACAACACGAGTATCACAGCTGTGTATATGGGTGGTATATGGGCAAGGCATGGATGGACAGATGGCTCAGGAGAAGGAAGGTGGAAAAAAAGAGCAGAAACTCCAACTCTAGCGGCTCAGTAGAAGAGCTGCCGTCAATCAGAAAGCATTATACTTGGAAACAGGTGGGTGTGGCAGTGTTTCAGGACATGGAGCAGTTTGAGAAAAGGCCTTTCTTTATCTGACAAGAATAGGTTGTGCTGCACTGGTTTCCTCTGCCCAGGCTGATATGGTTCAGTTGGTACTAAATGCCAAAGAAGCAAGGTGTTTAAATCCAAGAGCAATACTTGGTCCCACAGCCCTGAAAGCAGGGCAGGAGGTTACTGTGGGTTGGCCACTTGTAGATGCAAAGGATTAGCACTTTGTAGGTGCAAAGGCTGCATCCACCACCAGATTGCTGGGTGAGGTGAGAGCACTGTGACATCTCTGAGTCCTTCCCTTATGGTCCTCCCACAGACCAATAATTTTAGGTTATAGCTGCAAAATCCTAAATGTTTCTAGCTGTCTGGCAGATTCACTGGTTCAACATCCCATATTGTCAATTTTCTCAGTAATTTTTATGTTTTTCTATAACCTCCCCATCCACTTGAACTTCGTGATGGCAATTCCATCTCTCTCCAGTAACGAAAAAAAAGACATAGTAATCTTTCTGTATCATGTGAATGTGACAACACTTGATAAGAAACATAAAATAGAGAAATATAAAAGTGGATCTAGGTATCCCGTCATTTTAAGTCAGTGTTAAGGCTTTTTTTAAAATTTTTGGTTTGGTTTTTTTTCCCCTCTGCTTAGGTTTGGCAGTGTTATTAAACTGTATGTTTTACAGTTCATGATGATAAACTGGAAAAAAAATCAGTGCTAGCTTCTGAAGAAAGAGAACACAGTGGTATCAGCTCTTGAAATGACTGCTAATTATCTTCACTTCATTAAATTTGGGTATTTTCAAATATCTGAAGGCTAAAACTTTTAAAATTTGTTTTGGATTTGAGTGTTGTAAAAATATTTAGATACTATTATTACCATTACTATCACTAGGATCTCTACCACAAGTATTAGTATCCAATAGCAATAGTCACAAACCCAGAGAATTTAGAGTTTAAAGGAAAATTATTGTTAAATTTAGAGCAAAGATGGAAGTTAAAAGAAATGTTTATGTAATATCAAGGAAAATTAAGTTGTGTAAAAACCCATTCAAAATCCCTGTATTTTCTTTTGGTAAATTACTGTAGAAGTACTGATTTCTCTCTCATTCTCGTTTTTAATACCTCTAGTTCTCAAAGAAGAAAATTCAACTGATTTCCATTTCTACATGTTTTAGATTGTAGATGGTACAGTAAATTCTTTGAAGGCTGATTTCTTGAGTGGAGTGCAAATAGGATTCAGCTTTACCTATAAATGCACAAGTGGTGTATTCATAACTGAGAAACCATGAAAGGTTTCACCATAAGCTTCAAGATCGTACGAGGGAATCTTCTGAAGGAGTCATACTACAGTTTGTGCAGTGTGCCAGCAACATGCTCAATATGCCATTTTCTACATCATTATTTTCTGGTTGTGATTTTGTTTTTCTTTTCACTGTAGACTTGCCTCCCCCCCATTCCTTTTTCATTTGTCTCTAGGCTTAGCCTTTCCATGCTTCCTTAACTTCAGGTTTTTACTTTTGCTTCTCTGATTAATTCTTTGTGACTTTTCCCTTAACTATCCATATTCTCTAGGGGTTCTCTGAGGGCATAATTCTGAACTTCATGATCAGAATGACTAGAATGACCTTCAATAACATTAGGTTCATTACAAACTTTGTCAATACTAACTCTTCAGTTTTTGCTACAGATTTAACTGTATAAATAATAATAATACTACACCAAGACTCAGAAAAAATGAAGCCCAATTCAACAACAATAACAACCTCAACAAATGGCTACATATTAACATAGGAATTAAACTTTGAAACACAGAATTAATCTGATAACCTGGATAGGAACAATGCTGCTAAATCTAGATAGACATTTAAATCAAAACACCTTCTTGGAAATTATGAATTCAATCTAAAATCCTTGGATTTCTTTTTAAACAAGAAGTTTAGCTTCTCTTTATCTGACACCTTTGAGCAAACTGAAGGTTCATTAATTGCTGTTTCAAGAAGTGAAAACTGACCTTGTCAAGAAATAATCCAACTCCAATATTGGGAAATGGAGGAAAATAACCAAACAACAACAATAAAATATAAAAAAATTATAAAAGGGGATTTACACTAAATTTTTATATTACATTATTCTTACAGTGCTTGTCTATGACACAGTTCAGTAAAAAATGTTGGAAAGAGCCCAACCCCAGTGCTGCATCAGTGGGCAAATGTTGACATGGCACTTTTCCCAAGCTGATGTTTGTTACCTCTCATGACTGTACATGCCCTGGTTATCAGTTTTGCTCAGCACTGACTGCATCAGAGAGACATACCCTCAAAACTCTAACTCTTGAATGACTGCTTTCACATTTAAGCCTGCCAAACTGGGCTATAAAACAAGTCAAACCTACTTCTTTAAAAGTTATCAGTACTACTGCTCATGCTAGTCCTGGTTTGTTTGAAAATAAGTTCAGGGCAGCCTGCCAATTCAGTTCCATCTCACACAAACTACACCAGTATGAAAAATCTTTATTATAAGATAAATATGAAATGTTTTGATTGGATTTTAGAGAAATTAAATTTTGGATCATTTGTCTACACCTGTTTTCTTGTCTCCATATATTACTCCCTTTGCTTCATTATAAGGAGGTTGGTGTAAACCTCTGTGGCAAGTTTCTTTCTCATTTTCCACTCTGAATGATTCGCTTAACTTTTTCCTATGACGAGGAGTAGCTCTTTCTTTCTAGCATGACTCTGGCTACCCACAATAAAGATGTTCTTTTCTCCTCTGAGATGTTGTCTCAGAATATTTAGACAATAGCACCTGGGATGCAAGGTCAAATGCCCAGATTCAGGGTTATCCATTGCCATGTGCAATGGCTCACTCAGCACTCCATTGGACAGACCTTTCTGCTCAGCTTCCTTCAACACTTTATTCTCTTTTTAGACAAAGAATTCAGGCACATGTCATCTCCTGAAAGTGGCCTGTGAGACCCTTTTTTTGCTTTTCACTCAAACCACTGCAAGAAGATATTCTGCTGCAAACCATACTCCTCTACTCAACTATCTTTCAATTTATGGGTGTAGATTATAAAAATTCAATAGAGATGTGAATAATCTCTCCCCATCTTGTACTGTAATCTTCTCCTTGCTTGTGTGTTTTGCTTCACCTTTGATGACAGGCCCATCGTTCCCAGGTCATCATGATATCAACCTATTCTCTGCTCTGCAAATGCTCTCCATGTTCATGTTCTGCAGTTCCAGGGGCACAGCATGCTGAGTCTGTCCTGCATCTCTCCTCTTCTAAATGCAGGATCCTTTTCACTTTGCAATATCTTCCAGGCTGTCTCTGGACTGATGACCTGTGAGCATGGAAGCTGCCTGCTTCAGTGGGTTGGTCTGAGCCTAATCAAGCCTGAGGAAGTTGTAGATGTCAAGGGATCATAAAAAAAAAAAAAAAATACACTAGACAGATTAATCAGAGCATGCATTTTAAAAACATTTATTAAACAACAGACTGCCTGCGGTTGTTGCACTTGTCCTGTCTTATAGCTGTTTCTGATGAGCTCTACCTGCATCTGAACCCCCTTTTCACACACAAAAAATTGTTATTAACTGTAAATACAGGTCTGAGATGCACATAAATATCTGAAAAACTGAGTCTTGCACACATTTAAATGAAGATACGTTGTGAGGTTGATTTGGGGAAATGAAGGACTTTTATCCAAAATTTATTAACACTTCTTAAAAATAATTGCTAGTAAATAATGAAATAAAAATTGAAGAACAGATATTAGGAAGCCATAACCACATTTATATCTCATTTCCATTTACAGTAGAAGCAAGATTTTAGACTCCACACAGAATTGAACCTTTTCTGCTATTTAATAAACAAATTGCTTGTGTTCAAGAATGTTGTCTGTGTTTATTTTTGTTTAATTTATTTTTTTTTCCTATGCTATCCCTTATCTATGTATGTGAAATTGCAAGCAGCACAAGCAAGTATTCAAATAAGACTTTTTTAAAGAGAATTTTAGTCTCTGACATAAATTGTGTTTGATATGGCCCTTAAGTTAAAGTTTGTACTGCTTCAGTTGTTCTTCTTTAAGTATGAAGCTGTTTTTAGAAATTTATTCACACAGAAAGATTTAATATTTCTTTACCTCATAAGGTATAGACAAAAAAATCCTCTGTAGGGAAGAGCCCACCTGTTTCTGCTATAATTATTTACATGTACTTATCAATTATGCATTACTGCATACCACAGGACATTTATCCACCTTAAAAACAAGAACATTGCCACAAAAACTTAGAACTGTGTCAAATATGTCAGAATAATGGTTTTATTTTAGCACTGTACCGTGTCCTTATGCTTAGCAGGGAGTTTTTGGTTGATAATGACACTGTACTTGAAGAATTCTCCAGAAGTTTCTTGTGTCATAAAAATACTTGTTACTTCACCAACATAAGTATTTTGCTTCCTCTTCATGACAACTGGGATGAAAAAATGGAAAATTTGGTGTTCTCAGTATCTTGTTTTCTTGATATAGAACTCTTTCATTTAGAATAGATATTCTTTCTTTTAGAATAACCATGTCCATGTTAAAAGAGTCCTGGTCATGTTTATGTGGGTGCTGTTAAAGGCAGCACCTTGCCTTTGGCAGTCAGAGAAGCTATGTCTGTGTCCTCTGTGTGTGTGTGTGTGTCTGGGTTCCATGCTTAACTTTGCTGCTGTCTGAACCCATAAATGACAAGAAAAGCACATTCATTATCTTGGGACAGGGAACCTTAGGTGGGCTACAGTGACCAGGGAGTATCCTTGGCCCCAAAATCTGTCAGAGGAAGCATCCCCTTAACAGTGACCAGGGAGTATCCTTGGCCCCAAAATCTGTCCATGTTCCTTTTGTTTTGAGAGAGGGAATTAGCTATGTGCAGCAGCTGTAGAAGAGGCAAATGCTCTTGCAGCATTTCGGTGCTTCTCTAAAGACATTTTAATTTCTTTTGTGGCTTATATTCTGAGGACAGGAAAGATTAAAATTTGCAATAAGCATTATGAAGAAAATAAATCTTGTGTTGCAACTGATTAAAAGGCTATTCCATTTGTTCTGTGAGGAATGATAGACATGAATGTTTCACATTTTAGGTGAACTTGAGGCAGGATAATATGAGGAAAATAGATGACGCATATTAGAAAAGAATTATGTGTATATGAAGCAGAGGCAAAGAGATCAGCCACTGTTCTGGCCATCTCTAAGACATGTAAAATTGAGTGCTACTACATCAGGACACCAGGACACACAAATCTGTTCCCCACATACATTATAGGAAACTCAGAATAAACTCAGAAACTCAGTGGGGCTACTTCAGTATTATCAAAGTGTAACTCTAATGCAGAATAAAGCTCACAGGATTTGACACATTAGGTAAGCATCCTGTCTGTGGCACTATCTCTGTCTCAAGTGCAAGTTTCATTTATTTAATGAATAGTGATTCCATTTTAATTACTTTGTACACTGCACCGACCTTTTTTTTCCTGGTTCCTTTCCAAGAAATAATCAAAGAGAGAAATTCATGAAGCACTGGTCAATACTGAAGTCATTTCTAGTCAATTTGTTCAGTTCATACTAATTCAGTGGTTCTAAATATTAATTCAGTTGCTGGTTTCCACTAGCAAAACTTTTGTGTATTTTTTCAACATTGGGGAAGTCTCAAGAGAATGATAATAAAGAGAAGTGCATAAAATTTGCATGGCTAATCATGCAGCAGTCGTGAATGATGCCAGGTTGCCTTCATGGTGAGACTGTAGATTGATTGTTCCTATTACAGTCTTTGTACACAGCTCCACACTTGGTCACAATTATCACTGATTCATATATGAGAAAATGTGAAAAGATTTGTCTTGGATTCAACCTGTTATATCAATCACATTTCTTATAAACCGCAAATGATGAATTTGATCCCAAAAGAACAGGAATTTCAATTAGATTTTCTTTTTTGGAAGAAAAAATATTCTTTCATTCCCAAGAATTCTTCAAAGGATACTTTGAAATAAAGAGAGAGAGAGAGAGAGAGAGAGGTAGAGTTTACAAGTTTCATGCCATTCCAAGCAGATTAGAGATTCAATAGCATATTTTTGGAAACTTTGTAGCGGGAACCAAGGGGAAATTGCTAAGAAGGAAATACACTTGCTGGAAAGAAAAATGAAAGGAGAGACAATACTGAAAAGGCTTTTGTAAGATGAAGAGCAATTGCTTGAAATTGAGGTTAAATGATTGAAAAAATAGGACAAAGAGCTAGCAGGAACTTATCCTGTATGACTTTCCACTTTCAAACTTTGCACTCAGATTGTCCATAATAAACTTGCCAAATTTAACAGAACCATCACTTGCTTAGTCTGGTCTGGCCTATCTGGAATATACTCTTTTGAGGTAGAGTGTGGGGAAACTTGGAAAGAAAAAGTAATGAAACAAGACTGTTTTGTTCTATTTCGATGCTTAAAGAACTGGTCCTTTATAACACCAGTACAAAACAAGAAATATTTTCAATGTAATTAAATTGTTTCAAATCCAACATCTGTTGCCCTAATTGATTAAAAGAAAGGGTCAAGGGTGACATATACAGAATCATTTACCATAGGCTCTTATTTTGAAAGGAAAAGGAAAAAAGAAAAGAGAAGAGAAGAGAAGAGAAGAGAAGAGAAGAGAAGAGAAGAGAAGAGAAGAGAAGAGAAGAGAAGAGAAGAGAAGAGAAGAGAAGAGAAGGAAGAGAAGAGAAAGGAAAAGACAAAAACCCCACATATCCAACAAGTTTACCTGTGATTAAATATTAAAATGATAAAACAAATACCTCATCTTTTTGTCCATCCATCTTCAAACTGAGTCTTTCCTGAAATTATTTTCTGAGTGGTTATTATGTGCTTCTCAAAGTTTGCACACTGTAACTGAGGATTAATCCTATAATACATATAATGAGCAACAAAAATTATCTGTGATAAGGCCTGGCAACAGTATTTGGAGCTGAACTTAAAGTTCAAAAGTGTTTGAAGGGCTGGATTTTGTGAGGTTCTCAATTTGATTAAATAAAGTTATCAACTCCTTAAGAAGGGAATCCTGAGTTCCTAGGGCAACTCAAATAGTTTAGAAATGCATCTTTCTGCTGTTAGTATTAAGTTTTAGATACATACAGACACTAGTACAAGTTCTTTAGCTCGATTACATTTTTGCTTTACTTTTTCCTTTTCATTTATTTTTTAAGTACAGCTTTACTGATCACAAGAAAAACTATTATTTACCATAATATCATCAGCAACTTTTTGTGCCTTCTGAATTTTTTTCTTCACTCAATTCCATTCCAAATGAAAAAGGGCAAAGGGTTAATTAGACATTTTAGTTTAAGGAGTTTTAAATTTTTTGCATGTTATTTGTACTTTTTTCCCTTTGATATTGTTTTAAGGGACAGATTCTGTTTATATTTTTCTTTAAGCTTTATTTCAAGGATAACAAACACTTCATATTTACAAAATAATGTGCAGACACTACTTTATTGGTGGTGGTAGGACACGTGGAGGACACAATAAGAAAAACAAATCAGAGATGCAAGGGAAATTCTGTGTCCAGTTCAGTATGATTATTTATGTTTTTAAAACTTTTCTTGATAAATAATAATATATTTGCATATGCATATGGCCAAGCAAAAGTTAAGAAAAATCATCCCCCTTAGATCTCTCTATTGTGTTGGAATAGTGTTGCTAGCTGTGAGTAGAAGAGACGAAGTGGTGTGTAAACATAACTGTGGTGTGTAAACACTGCTACTCAACAGAGCTGGAAAAGTACAGTCAGATGTGCAAATAAAGGAGTCTTAACTACACCAGTTACCACAGCTCAATTGAAAAAGATATGTCCAAAGTCTCTTGTCACTTCAAGAGAAGTGACAGATTATCATATCCAATGGGGACACTATCACTATTTTACCCTTGTGCCTACAGATATATCTAGTTATCTAGCCTTAATGAGATGACTAAACTTTAGATGTTGAAGTTAAGGCCAATATCAAGTCAGAAATAGTATCAGATTTTTTTATTTCTTCAAATTTGCAACTGAGAAGCAGCTATGATGTCATTTTGATAAAAAAAGCCTAACTGTACTAGGGTTGGGTCTTTTCATTTTTCATTTCATGGTGTTAAGAAAAGTACTCCAGGAAACAATGGTGTGCGTGTTTAAATCAGTTGTTGCATATACCTTGAGGTAGATACAGCTTTATGAAATCCAGAAAAAATAAATAGATCAAATGGTCTGAGCCTTAGATAAAAATGTGTCAGGTAAAAAAATCTATATAAAGACCCCAGTACCAGAAAGAAAAAAAAATACATATATAAATGTACAGGATATGACACATTCTTTATATTTATATTTGATAAAAGAGCAATTATGGTTTCTGAAAAATAATGCAGCATTATTTAAGGACAGAGTTTCTTATGGAAAAAGTGTGCAAAATTAAATAGATTTAAGAGTGCAGATTTTCTTCACTTCTCTTTCACTTTTCCTGAAACTGGAGCACTGAAACCTTAAGATTTCTTTAACAAAGTTTCTTTGCATATCAGAGAACTTCTTACATTCCTATTCTTTCTACTCTTGCCCCACTTTTCCACTGTACAGGCCACTGTCTTCTCTTGTTTTTCTTTCTCTGTTGGCATACAGAAAAAAAAATTGAAATAATATTTTCCTTTCCTTCTTTCTTTCTTTCTTTCTTTCTTTCTTTCTTTCTTTCTTTCTTTCTTTCTTTCTTTCTTTCTTTCTTTCTTTCTTTCTTTCTTTCTTTCTTTCTTTCTTTCTTTCTTTCTTTCTTCTTTCTTCTTTCTTTCTTTCTTCCTTCCTTCCTTCCTTCCTTCCTTCCTTCCTTCCTTCCTTCCTTCCTTCCTTCCTTCCTTCCTTCCTTCCTTCCTTCCTTCCTTCCTTCCTTCCTTCCTTCCTTCCTTCCTTCCTTCCTTCCTCCTTCCTCCTTCCCTCCTCCTTCCTTCCCTCCTTTCCCTTCCTTCCTTTCCTTCCTTTCCTTCCTCCTTCCTTCCTTTCCTTCCTTCCTTCCTTTCCTTCCTTCCTTCCTTTCCTTCCTTTCCTTCCTTTCCTTCCTTTCCTTCCTTCCTTCCTTTCCTTCCTTTCCTTCCTTTCCTTCCTTTCCTTTCTTCTTATAGTATCCAATGAACACTTCGATGGAAAAGTTCACTGTGAATTGCCAGGTAAACAGTTTACCTTCTCTTTCTTCCATGAACTCTTTCACAACACTTTAATGTACATGTCTCTAAGACCAATTCTGAGACTATTCTGGTGTACAAATTCCATCTAAATAGATGCATTTTTGAGACTCTGAAATCAGAGTCTTGGAGTCTTTAGTATTTTCAGCTCTTTTAATCTTAAAACCAAGGCTCATTGGTGAGTGGGTCAGATCAAGTCAGCCATGAATGGTTAAAAGGATGAGATTTTCTTCACTATAATTTACCCATGCAGTTTTCAAGATTTGATGATGTTTTAATCCAAAAAATAAAATCACAGAAAAGAGTTGTCTCAGAATGGCTTTTGCTACACTTGTCTTTTTTTAATACATGCATATAGTGTGTGCTAGTTAATTTTTTGTTCTGTTGGTGCAATTTCCCTGCAAAGCATTGACCTGAGAGACTTTACTGTTGACATTTTCTGCTTCAGCTGGTGTGGCAGTGCCCATATTTAGCATATTTCTGGGTAAAAAACAAGATATAGCTAGTTTTGAATCCCTTTGAATTAGCTGCAGTTCTGCAACAACATTCATTACTTTGCAGAGTGTATCTACAGCTGATGCTCTGTTACATTTCTTTTAATTGTTGCTTTAGCTGTCCTGAGATACCCTCTGTCACAGGTACTTGTTGCTGCCATTATTCCAGCAATCTTTTCACAGGCCCAGCAAGGTAGGCTGTATGTTTATGCCCACGTGTGCATGTGTTTTTATGTGTGTCTACTTTCTTGTATTCCCAACTCTTGCTGAGAGTTTGAACATCCTTGGGTAGCTTTGCTTGAGTGAGATTTGGGTTTCTGAGGCTGACACCTCGAGATGATTGTACCTGCCTTATAGTCCTAAGATTTTTTTACATCATTTATACCCATGAAAAGCTCAGCTGTTCTTCTAACATAGATGCAGACCTGCACCTGCCTGTGTGTTCAGTGGAACTAACACAACTGATGAGTATTTGTGCTCTTCTGGATATACGATGAATAATAGTGAGTTCAGAGCCTCCTTCATCAAGAGTTGATTTTGATGACCTATGGTAAAAGGTGGCTTCTATGCATCCATGAAAAGGACTCTTTTCTCCAGGTTCCCTTGACCAACAGCATAAGATTATACTAATAAAGTAATATGATGCTCCCAGGTAGTAATTTTCTGCGTATCAGGTGTCAGGGACATCTCTGATGATATGAAGAGTTTTCACATAGGTAGAGTTCAAGCTCATTAGGGGGCTGTCTAGAAATTTATTTCAATGAATTATGGTCAATAGGTCACCAGCTGTACATCATCAAAAAACCTCAAAACGAAACAAACCCAAATGAATAGGACCTAAAAACTAAGTGGTGTATAAATCCTGGAACTGTGGAGAAGAGAAGGTATGCAACATCTATCTGACAGAGTATTCAAAGGATAGGAGATGAATTCACTTTTGGTTCATATAGCTCACCCCTATTCTTAATAACTACACAGGTTAAATGTCACAGGACAAAATCACAACTCTCTAAACTTCCTTAGAGGTCAAATTTTTATTTGTGAAGTCAGCTGATGGGTTTGCAGTTGACAGCCTAAACAAATGCAATTTGAATATTATAAAGACTTTGATATTAGTTCAGATTTGAGCTGCACAGACCACAGGCATAACAGCAATATTGGAATAAGATCATAGAATTATAGAATGGTTTGGTTCGGAAGGAATCTTAGCGATCATCTAGTTCCAACCCTGCTGCCATAGGTAGAGACAAGTTCCACTAGATCAGGTGGCTCAGAGCTTCATCCAACCTGGTCTTGAACACTTCCAGGGATGGGACATCCCCAACGTCTCCAGGCAACCTGTTCAAATGTCTCACCACCCTCACAATAAAAAAATTCTTCCTAATTTAAAATCTCAATTTGAAGGTTAAGGCCATTCTCTCTTAACCTATCACTACATGCCCTTGTAAAAAGTCCATCTCCATCTTGCTTGCAGATTCCCCCTTAAGTCCTGGAGGGCTGCAGTGAGGTCACCCCAAAGTCTTCTCTTCTCTGGGATGAAGAACCCCACCTCTCTCACCTTCATAGGAGAGGGGTTCTGACCCTGTGCTCATCTTAGTGGCCATGCTCTGCACTGGCTCTAACAGCTCCATGTCCTTCCTGTGCTGGGGACCTCAGATCTGAATGCAATAACGTCAGATCTAGACAAATCTTTAGAAGTCTCTTTCTCACTGCAATCCACTGAAATTTTGATGCATAGTTGACTTTGTGAATTTGGATGAAGAGAAGTCAAATTGACTTGCCAAATTCATGGCAAAATGGAAGGTCTCTGGTCTCACCTTGGTCTCTGGTGTCACAGCCTCATGGCTTACTGCTGGTCTGAAGTTGCCATGGTAAGAGGTGGTAGACAGGAAAATGAAGTCAAGATAATGTGCTTTTGCCATAAGAAGTACCTATAACTGCTGAGCTGCTATGTGGGATTTCTGTGAAGACTTCCATTTAACTTCAGTTGCATGTTTCAGTGTTTCAGGGGAAAATGAAAACCAGTGAACTCTAATGTGAATTGAATTCTCACTGTATCAAATGAGGTTCTGCTAATGTCTCCTTTCACTTATGCTAGCAAGATTTCTCTCTATTTCAGCTGTTTTAGGTTATTGTATTCCCAAAAATGGATTTATCCTCTGGACAAAGTGGGGTTAATTTAGTCAAATACTCGCCAACTGACTCTAGGTTCAATTCCTGTACAGTTGTTTTCTGCTCACTCATTACTTATTACTAGAGAGACATACTTTGCAGATTGAGCAATGCTTCTAATTTTCATTTTTGTTAGGATATCACTTATTTTGTGAGGCTTTTTAAAATGCCCCCTGAAACCTTAGTCATGATATTTTCATCAAATTAATGAGTCCTAGCCTATCTCTATATGTCTATATATATAATAAAAGAATTCTTACTAGAATGTAAGATAATTAACTTGATTCAAATAATGGTAAACTCTTAGAATTTACCTGCTACAGTAATCTAAATAATAGGGTAAAAATAAATGTCAGATGACTTGTCAGGCCACGATTCTGTTAGCGATCTACGATGAAAAAGACCTAAATTTAAACTAGAAATTAATGATATTTCTGTCCTTTTGTCTAGGAAATAACTAATGATAGGAATTTCAGGAGGTGCTAGGGATCATCCATTGAATATTGTTTTCCTTGAAGCTAATGTCATCTCAAGCAGCTAGAAAATGAGCTATTAATTGCGGCTATTCCCTTTTGGAAATTCCAATCTGAATGACTAACTTCCATTCCAGAAGGCATTAAGAGTCTTCAGCATCCAACAGTTGGGTATCTGATCTCAATTCCTTAGTCTACAGCTTTCTTTGTCTGTACTTACTTGCATTTTACTGCAATTCTTTTTCTTCATTAATCCATTTAACTCATTTTACATGTGAGCATAATTCAACAGAGTTTGTAAATTATGATTTAGAAGTCTTTAATTTTTCAGGGTAGTCACTTTAAAGGAAAAGGAAAAACAATGTAATGAGGAAAATAATGTATTATTTGTAAGGGGATAATTTAATTTTATTTTCTGGGATGACTGGTTGCAATTCCTCTTCATATATAAGGAAAGCTCACTAACTACTCACTAATGTTTCTTGCAAATGATATCCTGAAAATTAATATTGTAATATGTAATCCCTACAGCTGTGGATGTACATCAGCTAATATTTTAAAGTAATGCCCATTAAGATCAATGTCAATTAGCCAGAATTCATTGTTTGAATATCGATCAAGCATATTTAATTTACCATTAGTGTTAACAGAATGATGTATTAGTCAATTAAGATAGCATTGACTGAGAATCTTAATTAGATATTTAATTCTTTAGCCAGATTTAAGAAAAACCTAACCATTGGTTTCTGTGCTTTCCCTTTGTCTGGAATATCTGATTGTATTACATGGAAAATTACTGACCTATGCATCATTATGAACTGCCTTTTTGTTCAACTCACACTGATTTTCCCCATGTTTTCATCTATCTCCTGGAATTTCATATTTCCATCAAAGATTTTCTAAGCCTTGCATAGCAGTTTTCTCAAGCTAAACAGGCCCATTGCAGTGACTTATTGCCTAACTGTGGAATGGCCTTTTCCAGAGCAATCAGGAAATAATTCCCAAGACAGTCAGTCACTGGCTGCTGCAGGAGAAAGAAGACTTGACTGAAACAGAAACTTATGATCCCCAAGTATTTGCTCAGAGGCTATTGGACAGATTTTTAAAATTATCTGAAACTGTCTCTGTGCCTTATTTGCAAAGCAAGCTGCTTCTTCGTTTAGTCTGCAGCCTTAGTTCCGAACTCTATTGTCCCTGGCCACCTTTGCTCAGATAGACACGCCTGTTTACCCTCCACATCCCTGTTCCGACACTCTTGTGACAGATTGAAGTAATGCTTTCCTTATGTGTGGGGTGGTAAAGGACAGCAGGCTTTGGATTTGCAATATTTAGATAGAAATGGAAAATAAGAGAAACAGAGAGAAAAGATATTTCTATTAACAACAAGAAACAGAATAGGTGAATAAAATATCCTATTACAACTGGATTGAGGCACATAACTTTGTGCCTCAAAAAACAAAGGCTTCAAAAATGAAAGAAAATATTTCAACATTGTTTGTATTCAATGTTTAATCAATATGAAATATAACTTGTTTTTAATATTTGCTTCAGAGAACTTTAATATTTGGAGGTTTCATTGCAAAATGGAATGAAATAACTCTGTCATCTCATGAAATCAAAGTTTCATACTGCTGCATCTAGGAATACTCATCGCCCAAAAGAAATTAAAGACTCATTCCAAATGAAGAACAACACTGCACTTGAATTTAAGTCTTTTTTGTATAAAACTTTAATAACCAGTGCCAGTTAATAAAAACTCAGATGAAGCAGTGAGGAATAGCTATTGCACATATTTAAAGTGGACAAACTCTTTTATTTATTTCAGCTAATCACTGCTGGAATAGCTACAAATTTACAGAATCATGAATTCAGAATCAGGATGTAAGTGGCTAGGCTAATTGTGTCTCATTTAGCAGTTTTTCTCTGTATAAACTAAGGAGTAACTGCTTCATCCTCATATGATTTATTGCTAAATTGTCTCTTAATTGAATAAAGGTTTTTTAGTATATTTTCTTTCTGAAAAAAGAAAAATAAAGATCACTTAGGAGTAACTCTGTTTCTAAATATTTTTTCCCAATGATTTTAATGAGTTGCTCTTTGCCCTTTCAAAGGTTCTGCTCTTCTGAAGTGGATAAGAAAACTGTTGTTTATCTTCTAGGGCACAAGCACTAGAGGTACAAGTGTTGTAATGTTGCTACAGATCTCCTTGTACTAATGATAATCTTATTGTAAAAGTTTTGCAAAGGGAAATCATGTTATACTTGCCCTGTTTCTTGTGCATTTCCCTAAGTATGCACTAATTGACACTATCAGAAAGGATTCCAAGTTGAGTGAAACTTTGATTTAATGATGCATGACATTTCTTTTACTCTTATGAAGCTAAATTGTATTAAGAAGTAATAAGAGTAAGAAATGGCAAGGCACTGAAGAGCTTACAAAAACTGTAAAAAGAATACAGGAGTTTCTTAAAGGATTACAAACGTACATAATGGCAATTAATGATTACAACCATTTCCACCACCTGCCATTGAAAAAATTCTCACAGGAGACTCTTGCTTCCAAATGTTTCTTCACAAATGTGCTGGAACTGGTTTTGTGGTTTTCTGAGTTGTCAGTAGCACACAGCTTTGAAAACAATTCATGGACCTCTCTAAGCATCTTTTTAATACCTCTGTGAAAGCCTTGGAATTCTTCAGGATCTTTTGTCATGTTTTAAAAATGGTACACATGTGAATAGAAATAGTATTTTAGGCTTTCCCTTCTTTCTTCATCTGTCTTCTATTCCTATTTGAATTAAATACAGCTTATTAGGAAAAAAAAAGAAAGTAAAGCATTCTTTATGAAGTAGTTACTACTTTTCCTTAAAACTTCTACAGAGTAGTGAATCCTAATCTGACTGCTCCTAGTCCTCACACCTTCCTTTACAAATTCCTGCCCTTGTCTACCGAGAATCTCTACTGGCTGAAAAATGTAGGATTTTTTCTTTGTAGGAAAAAAGTGTTGATAGAATGAATTTTAATATTTCTATAGGATTAGTGAAAGTTCTCTTTAGTTGCTTAAAATAAATTGATCAGGCTGTTGTAATGTGAATGATGCGTCACTTTTATTTTAGATTAGAGAAAGATATTAAAGAGCCTTCTTTTGCATGTGACACAATGTACACAGAAAGAAAAATAAAATAAAGAAAAAATCAAAACAAAACAAAACAAAAGAAGCCAAGCATTGTAGACACAAGAATGTGATGCTGAAGTTTTTCCATTACTTCTTGAGTCTGCTCATTCTTATTGCCTACTGCAGAGCACCTATTACATATTAAAAATCAGTTCATCAAAAAAATAGAATACTTACTTATTTTATGTCTTCCATGTACTTTCATATACCATGAACTTTAAAAGTGAATTATTTTCTTAAATTGAACTTAAATAAAAATAACACAAACAGGCGAAAATAAAGCTGAAATTAAATATAACCTTGAAGTTAGTATTTGGAGCTTTGCCTAAAATAAGTTTGAGGTACTTGAGAATTTCTACAATTATTATAATATAATAGCTATTAATTTAATTGTTTATTAAATAATTATAAATTGTATATAATACAATCATTATATGTATTTCTAATTACTAAGATAATTATTTTAATTATATAATATAATATTTGAGGTATCGAGTATTGAGATTTACTTTTGGCTTCTTGTTTTGTTTGCTCATTTAGAATTTTGTCTTGGTAAAGATTCTAATCCAAATATGTCAATGAATCAATGAGAAAAGCAGTAGCAAGTACCAGGAACAGGTGATATACAAATCTACCACCCAAAACCTGACATCTCTGTATCCAAGTTTAAGATCTCAAAATAATCCTTGCAAGTTACTGCACTGATAAGGAATGGCAAAATTTCTAATAAATGATGATTCATCAAGCCACCTCAGAAATGGAAATTATTTGTTGCTGTGTTTATAAGTTTATAAGTGTTGGTATTGCACTGGAAAACAGAAAAAGAAGAAATCACCTTCTGCAGGACAGATGGCTTATGAAGACCATCAAATCAAGGAAAAAAAAAACTTCAGGGAGCTAGCAGAGAAGTGTATGAAGGTCTAAAGTTATTTCCATTTTCTAACATGCAGAAAAGTTGAATGGGCATTGTAAAAGATGTTTTCTCGTTTGTTTTCTAATGGATTTAGTGATAAACATGAAAGATATTCCTAACCTGTTTACATCGCTTCTGGGAAATCATAAAATATCTCAGATTCTCAAAATAAATGGCCAGTGACTTTAATCTTGATAATAAAGAATATTAGGGAATGGAATCACAGAAGAAACCCCCAAAGAACATGACAGCTCTTTTCAGAGGAAGGCACTGAAGCATTTGCATGGAGAGAGTTGTCTTAGTGACTGAGAGATGCTATTAAAACTTTCCACTGCTGCCCTCCCAACAGATGTGAGGCATAAAACTGCCACACACCCTGTATTGGAAAAAAAATCAGATCAGAAGTCTGTGTGGAACAGGAATATTTTTTTCCTTAAGACTGTGATAAAATTGTCACTGATGATTTTGCATTGGAAGAAGATGCACATCAAAAAATTTTAATCTGATACCTATGGCACTGAGTTGGATCTGCGTGAGCAGGACCATAGACAACGGGATTACCATGCCACAGGTGACAAACATAGGTTCTGGGATGAGGACACTTGGTTGTAGGGCTCTTTCAACCCTGCGAGTTGTGGGGCTGAGGACCCAGGCCGCATCAACACCACTGTGCCAGCACTGCTTGCAGGGATGAAGGGTATGGGAGCACTGAGATATTCTTAGAGCTAGTGGCTTCAGTACTGTCACAGCAGTGACAAATGGCTATTGCTCTGGAATTCTTCTTGTGACTGAACACATCAAAGGGAAAAGAAATCTAAACATCCAGATAAATCAGAGGACCGTGTATCATGCTCAAAAAACAATCCCTGTGATATACATTGCTCCTGAAGGATAGTCCGGCAGAGTAGGAAAAGATCTCACAATATCAGTCCCTAAGACTGAATTCAAAGCCTATTAAAGAAAGTAGAAGCCATTGCTGCAGATCCCTTAAAGATTCTAACCAAGGTTTTGAAAAACACCTCAATTATTTGTTTTCCTCAGTATGCAGTTTATGAAAAGCTCTAATTTTGAACATCCATATTACGGCGTTCCTGGAGCCCTGATGCTTTGTCCTGGAGCTTTGATGATTCTGATCACAAGATGAAACTATAGGAAGCAGTGGCTGCCTATGGGATTTTTCAGTTGACTATTCATATTCTCAGAGCACAAAAAAAGAAAAAAAGAATACTACAAAGCATTTGTACAGAACATTCGTACTGTACAGTACATTTTCTTAGGTGCGTATTGTGAGTTTTATATGGTTGTTATAGTGATGAGTTTTAGAGTCTAGTGTAGCTCTTAAATGTTAAGTTATAGGTTTTCTTTGCCTTTAGCTGGAATCAGAATATTTTTTTGATAAAGACAAGAACTGTTTCTAATGTATTTATTTTACAATTTCATCTCTTTAATTTAATTTATTGATATTATGTTGATATTGTTAGATATATAAAAGCCACCTGCTCATGCCAAAAGCTATTCAGCACCAGATATTCAAACAGAAAAATCTGCTGTAAAACTGAAAGAAAAAAAATTTTGTTTGATATGTGTACAAAATGAAGTTATGTTTTAATTATTTGATTCATAATGCAACAGATGGTAAGAAATAGAATCTTTAAGCTGTTTGAATGCTTTTCTGAATAAAAACATCCTATCTGTTTAAACAAGATATATTTGATAAAGCTTTCTGTGTTTATTATTGTTGAATATTACTCTTTTTTTCTTGCTCTGCAAGTACTCTCACGTATCACTTTTAGTCCTGTTTGTAGCATGAACATACATAGTTCTGAATTTTTTTTAAAATGCTTTTAAGTTTTTTTCTCCATAAAACTAATATTTCTGGATATTACTCAGATTCTATAATTAAAAATCACAGTGAACCCTTTCCATTTAGATAGATAAGTAGATTTTATTTTTATGACCCTGATTACATCTGTGACCACATGAATGGTGGATATTGTGAAGTTTCTTCACTGAAAGGGCAGCCAGGCATTGGAACAGGCTGCCCATAGACATGGTGGAATCAACATCCTTGGAAGTGTTCAAAAAGCATATGGCACCTGGGGATATGGTTTAATGATGGACAAAACAGTGTTAACTTAATAGTTGGACTCTCTGACTCAGAGGTCCTTTCCAATCTTAATGATTCTATGATTCTAGGGAATTTATGAAAATGGACATGAAAAATCTGCCTGTTGAAAATACTGTTCAGGCCAATGAGTGTCCTAATGAAGACTGGGATCTCAGTTGCAAGGTCTGGTTATATCCTACTAAATTTCTGTTGTCACTTAAATGTGATTGTTCTCCCATTGCACCTTTAGTTAATTGCTGTATCTACTGTCCTATAGGCTTCAGAAAAAAAAAAAAATGTAACCAGGGAAAAAGCTAACAAATTTTTTCTGGAGAACACCCATGGACTGATGGCCTATAAATAAGCACTAATAAAGAACTTAAGAAGCTTTGGTAGCTTGGGGGTCTTAATAATGATATCTTAGAACTTTTTTTCTATGTTTATAAATTCTAGAGAGAGTATACAGAACCAAGCTACCATAAAAATTTCAGTGATAATTTTAGTACATTGAAAATGCTAGAAGTGTAGCCTTTGGAAGATTTCTTCCCACTTTATCAGTCTTTTGCACGGATTACTATCTCCGAGCAGGAATTGTGTCTTCTTCTGTGTGGGGTCACCATCTTTCACAAACTGGTCTTCAGCTATAGTACTGGCCACAGAATCTCTGTTCCTGCTTTGTCCAGCTTACATATCTTTATTTTGGATGTGTTTATAAAATAAATCCCCCAATAAATAGTTAAATATATTATGCATTTTGTAGAAATGTTTTTAATTTTTGGTGTAAAGATAGATAACATCTAGAAGGTAACAGAGCCATACTCTTATGACTAAAGAATTAGTTTTCACCTCATGATTTTCTTCTGTCTTCTTCCTCATGGCACATAATTTTGGTGAAAAGCCTGCAGTAACTTCCCTTCTATCATGACAACCATTTATTGTTAAAATTCATTCTGAAATTCTGTGGGAACTAAAGAAAAGAGGAATAGCACTAGTCAATAATATGCAAGTGCCTGAATAATCTTCTATAATTTAAGAATTTAAAAAAGCTCCAAACATATATATGTAAAATATAACTAGATAAATGCATGCTTTAGTGACTATTATGTTAAAAATATAAACCTTCAAAGATATAATTAGCTGATAGGCATGAGGCATTTTAGAATGTCCTTCCAGAGTAGCTGTGGACTAATTCTTACTGAACTAATATTAATGTAAATCAGAAATTATACCTGTAATATCTGGCAAATTATGCCAACCTGATAGCAGTGTAATTGAAATCAGAATCTGGCAAATTCATGAAGTGCAGCTACCCTGAAGGTACTTGCAAAGGCTATAGAAGCTGGAATTAAACTCATAAAACCAAAATTATTCAGACATAAGTTCAAATTCTATCCCTAAATCATCTCACCGTGCCTTGCTATTACTGTGTTTTTGCTGTGTATGCTTCTGAAAGACTCAGGTAATATTGCAGAACACAGAAAATATGAAGGAACATAGACTGTGATTTTCTTCTTTGTAAATGTAAAGAGTTATTTAATATTTTGATTAAGTTACAATTTATAGAAAAACACCCTATTTTAAGTAAAAATAGTTGAAATTTCAGAAGATGGGAGAAGACAGCTTAATAGTAGAAGAATAAAATTTTAACATTTTAATGCCATCTCCACTCTTTCTAAACCCTCAATAATGTTGTGCAATAGATAATAAAATCCAGGCAATATTCTGCACAGGGTAAATACGTAGGTCTATCAATCTCTCTGTATGTGTTCTGTGTCTTGTCTGGTGAATCCAGTGTACAAAATACATATTTTTTCTAGTATATGAAGTTTATTATTGCATTTTGTCTCACAGAATTAAAAGAACTGAAAATTTTAAGTTTATCCACTTGCTTTTCATTCAAATCATTCCTCTAACTAAATAACCGTATAACTGCATTCAGAGTAAAAATGTTGGCAAAATGACATATATATATGTATATATATGACATAAATGTAAAATTGCTTTTAGGATTTAGCTGATTGCAAGAGAAACAGTTTGTTTTCTTATGTTGGCTCCTATATATGTGTGAAGTTATTTCAGCTTGTTGTTAGAAACATTTGTTAGACAAATTAGTCTAACAGAATAACAGCTGTTACTGTACTGGAGGCACCAGCTCTAAGAATTTACTTTAAATAGAAGTATTATCAGTAAAATAATTGCAGATTAGATTTGGGAATAAAGAAAAGCTGTTTTTCATCAGGTACGTTTCCCTGTTATTGTTCCTTGAGCTGACTTGAAAATATGATTTCATTATCATGTTATAAAACATTGAAAGTATTTGCATCTGCAAAGAGCAATTCAGGATTATTTTAGAAGGAAGTAGAGAAAAGAAAATCTTTGGATTGCAGCAGAGGACTCGATGAGAGCTCATGGAGGCCAACCACCAATTTTATGTGTAATTGCTTTCATCTTCTATGCTAAGTCCAGAAGTAAAGTTACTTAAGTGCTCAGTGAGAACTACTTGAATAAATGAACTTATTTGACGATTTCTAATATATTCAAGAAATGTTTTTAATCTAAAAGAAAGATATGTCATGACAGGCTTTTCTTTTTTCATTTTGAATAAATGAATAGACCAACAAACAATTGTTCAATATTGTTTTAATAACTACTTTAGCCACTCCTCATGTCTTGTTCAAAGATGTCCCCTGATAAAGTCCTAACACTTCCTCCTCTCCAGAGGATTATTAGTATTTCATTAAATATAGCATCAATATCTCATTTTGTATAACCATAAACTATCTCAGGTTTTCACTGGAAATGGCCAATGGACTTTTTGATAGGTGGGATTTCTTGCTTTTCTGCCAACACTCTGGAGAGGAGATATGGAATGCTCTGTGGCCACACTTCATACTTGCATTGCCAAACTTTCTAGATTCATCTGTTTCCTTCTTACTTCTTGCCCTGTTAAGAGCAGTCTTGCAATTTTATATTTCATTGAGAACCATGCAGTACTGTATTTTGAATTGTCACAACATGTCTGAAAGCTTATTTAGGTCTACTTTGATTTTTTGTTTTCCCTATTTTATCAGACAAGGTTGAACTATGCATGTGCATATAATATTTTACCTTTTTCTATACTAGTAATTTTATATTGAGCTCATACATGCATTAAAAGAAATGGTGTAATAAAGCTATGCAATATAATTATTGTAATGATCAAGCTTAAAGACTGCAGAAGAGAAATAAGCAAATAGATCATAACAGAGGTGCATACCAGCAATGGTTTTACTGCTACTAGGACCACAGTCAATAACTTCTCTTTTTCTCTTTCTGTCTTTTTCTCTTTCTTTCATTGTATAGTGTCCATAAAAGTTTTTGAATTGGCAGCCCAGAAGATTGAAATACTCAATTTATCTGCAGAACAAGTACCATGCAGTTGAGGTAATAATCCTTCCATATTACCTCAACCCTGACCAGGAGTGATCAGACAGAGGTTGGGGTTTCATTTCTATTAAGTCCTTGGCCTTTGTGCTGACTTTGCCATTGAGAAGAGCAATTAATGCCAGTTGAGACATGGCTTTTTTGAAGCAGATGCCTGCCTGCTGTGATCAGTATTGATACCAGAGACAAAATAAATAACATTTCCAGACTTCACAACAGACAGAGCAATAGCAAGAACTACAGTAAATATAAACATAACAATAAATTATTTTTTTTGTACCTACCACCTGAAATCTCACAAACTTGCTGCTTGTCTGTGCAAAGACAGCTGAGGCAAATGCACAATGCAATAAATTGAGACTTCAGCTGCCTCAATTTAATGTAAATGCTTAATCCAAAATCCTCTGAGACATTTCATGCTTATTGATATTCAGTAATCACCTCCATAGAGAAACAAGGAAAAGCAAAAAGACGTTAGTTTCTTTCATGTCTTCCTCACTAAATGCCAACTGAAGGTTTCATAATCCATTTATGTGAAAATATCATGACTATCCTTTTGAGTCACCCAAGGATCTTTGTCTGAGATGGGTACAGAATGGCAATTTCTGTCTTTTTTATAAGAAGAAGAACCAGTAAATATAATTAACTCATGGGCAGTTCTGCATGAGTACTCAGCTGCGCTCACCTTTGACCAACATTGGATCACTTTTCTCTCTTGTGCCTAGCTGCTGGTATGCCAACTGGAGCAATCAAGTAAATAAAATCATTGAATATTCTGTCTAGTGTCTAATGTAACATGCTAAATGTGTGAAGAGGAGAATTTACCGAGCATCCTGGGAGGGTTTGTGGGAAGAAGGTAGGAATTACACCAAATGTCTTGTGCAGAGAGCCTGAAACTAACAGCTCTGCATGGGGATGCTCTTGGTTGTGTGGCAGCCCTGCACAAGAAACAGTACACAGAAGAATCAGGAACCACCAGCACTTCTCTGCTTAAATTGAATTACTTCCTGCCACAGGTAGTGGATGATCCACAAGGAATGGCATACTGACTGACCTCATACTAGTCTTGATGGAGATTTGAGACTGTGGGCAGCCTTGGCTCTAATCACCATGAGATTGTGGTGTTCAGTACTGGGCTAAGAGGGGGTAGGAGAGCAAGTAAGATTACTATCACGGACTTCAGTGAGGCCACATTTGGAGTGTTGTGTCCACTTCTGGGCTCCTCAGGACAAGAGAGACATTGAGCCCCTGGAGCAGCTCCAGCAGAAGGCAAGAAAGATGCTTAAGGGACTGGAGCATCTCTCTTACAAGGATAGGCTGAGACAGCTGGGTCTGTTCAGTCTTGAAAAGATACAACTCCAAGGGGACCTCATCAATATCTCTAAGTATCTAAAGGGAGGGCACAGGAAGATGGATCCAGGCTCTTCTTGGTGGTGCCAAGCAATAGGACAAGAGGCAATGAGTAGACCCTGATGCACAGGAAGTTCCACTTGTGTATAAGGAAGAACTTTACTGTGCAGGTGACCCAGCACTGAAACAGGTTGCCCAGAGATATTGCAGAGTCTCCTTCACTGGAGATAATCAAGCACCATCTGGACTTAATCCTGTGCTCCAGAATGACCCAGCTTGAATAGGGAGGTGTTATCAGATGAACCACTGTGGTCCCATCCAACCTGACCCATTCTATGATTCTTTGAAAATTATAGCATTGCAGAGTAACAGCCCTTCCAGTCACTCACTCATGGTAGCTGAAAGGCTGGATGATGCAAGCTGTGCCTTGCAGGGGAATTTTATCTCAAAGGTTCTACCAGGACAACAATATGGGACAGAAAGACTGCAGTCTTTAATATTTAAAAGAAAAATGTGTGTATCTTTAGATTTGAGAGGTGCTTATATATGTATTGTATGTTATTCATACCATTCTTTGCAATTCATACAGTAAAATATGTATATTTTAAAGGAAAAGAAACTACATCCCTTTCATTCCCATTGAAGCAATTCTTCATCAGGTCAGACCAAAGGTACATAAAGCCCAATAATCTGTTTCTTAGAGTGGACAGGAACACATGCCTGAGAAAGGAATAAATCAGATGTACACTTCCCTGGGATATCTGACAGCAAATATATACAGCTTCTGGAATTCCAGGGCTAGATAGAATGATTTTGTGGATTTCTAGGCATGAGTGGATTTTTCTTTCATGTGTGAGTCCTGCTACTTTTTCAACCTATATGAACTATGACACCTACTATTTTAAAAAGATGTCTTTAACTTGTGTGAAAGGAGTGGTGATGAACAATTGTTATTTATCTTTTCTGTGCCTACAGTTCTGTAGAACTGTATCATACTCTTCTCAGCATCTCTCTTCTGTAAAGAAAAAACTTCATTTTGGTTGTTTGGGTGTTTCTTCTATGTAAATTCTTCATGTTTGTTTCTTTACTTTTCACAGCTGGTACAAATCCCTTTTGAGATAGACACAGCAACATTCTATGAGATGCACGTAGTGGTGAAGGGCTTCCTGCACTTTGTATGAAGAAGTAACAATGTCTTCAGATTTGTTCTCTCTTCCTTTCCTAAACATTCCTAACACTTTTTACTTATTGGATTGCTACAGAGCATAAGCTGTCATGTTCCCAGAAGTATCAGTTATAAACCCCATCAATGAGTGCGTCATTCCACATTTTTCTCCGCTGAATTGCAATTGCCTTTTTACCACTCAGCCAATCAGTTAAATGACATTATTTGGCTGGCAAAATGATTTATTTTTTTGGTTGATGGCAAAATTGTAGTACATCTTTTGTAGTTTAGTTAAAAGGAGAAAAGGAACCACAAAAAAAGCCCACCATTGTCAAAGACCATGTCATTTATCCAAGCAAGGAGGTACAGGGTGCTGTAGTTGACTCTTCATTCTCTGGGGATTTGTGAATATTGTGTGTGTGTAATTACAGCCTGGCTGTGTTCCTACTATCCCACAGAATGAGTGAAACCTGCTGTCATGAGAAAGCCATAGAGCTTCATTAAAATAACTTACAGTTTAATTAAAATAAACATATACCACTGTGACTACTTTAGTGAGGTAAGTTGTTCTCTTGCTTACATTAAAGGATAGCAAAGCTGGCACATCTGTGTTGCAAAAATACCCCAGACACTAGAGCAGACATATGCTCACTGACATCTTGGTGGACTCTCTCAGCCTCCCATACACTCAGACACGAAAATAAAACCTTGCAATGTTATTCGAGGGAGCGAGTGGATAGATAGTTCATGAGGCTGCATAGCCAGAGCTACAGTGAGAATAAGAGCTGATCCAGGCAGAGAAGAAATGAGACAGACAGCAGCCAGTCCTTCAGTATAAGGAAACTTGGTGCTAACATAACACCCCAAACTGCATATATTCTTCCTAATTCTCTCTTTTCATCTGTAAAACTTCAGGAGATTTAAGGAAATAATGAAACATGAAGGAAATGAAACCATTCACTCTCACTTAGCTGCATGCAGTTATGGATCTCAGTAATCAAGCAGTGAAGCATTCTGCCCCCAACAAAAGATCAACCTCCTAGCAGAATTAGAGGTAGTTTAAATGCAGTTATTAATAGAAACACTAACTGGAGTGACTTACTGCTGAGGCAAGCTAACTGAACAACTTTGCAGCTCAGAAAATGACAGCCACTCAGTGCCTACAATTGCCTTAGGATGTGCACTGACAAAGTCCATGGAAATGTTCATTAACTCCGACATATGTTCATTAGGTCAGCTCAGTCTCTCCAGACATACTTGATTACCCTTTAGCCCACTGCAGACTTAACAAAACCAGGGAGGGAAAGGGATATGCCAGATGTAGGGTAAGATTCTCTGGCCCATTAAATCTATGATAAAACATGTCAAAACAGGCACTTCAATTAAGAGTGGAGCCTGTTGATGGTGAGAAATGTTTCTTGTTCACAAGGCAATTTGGGTTCACCAAGTGGCTTGTCCCATATGCTGTGCTCACCCTGGAAAAGTAGCTGGGCTTTGGACCCCTACCCAATCCATAATACCAAACTGCTCTGTATTTATTTCAGTGGTCTGTAACTGCAGCCAAACTATGAAGTAGAAAAATTTCTCAAATCATGCAAAATTATTTAGAAGAGCTCATGCTTGTGAGGATGCTAAGGAACTTCAGAGAGACCCAGCAAAGTGACAAAATGTCAGAAAGACATATTGGTTCAATTTAAAGCTAGCCATCATCCTCATGAACTAGAGATATATTTTATGAGCCAGCAGATCTCCTTAAGTTGGTCTGTTTTAGACTATTTTATGAATGTCTTGATAGGTTTGGTTACAGCAGAGGCAGCTTTTTTTTTTTTTTTTTTTTTTTTTTTTTTTTCATAGAAAAGAAAAAGAATAGATGGTTTCCAGAGGAAATAACATAGATCAAACTTTTTTCCCCATAGATCAATTTTCTTTTCCTGAAATATGGGCATCCTCTCCCAAAGGTCATAAATATCTCAATCATAATGAAATTCATTTTCATTTTTGTTTCTATCAATTTTTAATCTAGAAAGTTCCCAACATATCTGCGTGAAAAGTCCCATTGACAACAACAGAAACAACAAAAAAAACCCCAAATTATTATGTCAGATCCACTTTTTTTGTTTTAATAATTTTGATACACAAAATTTCGATTTTTACAATTAAATGTCTGTCCTGAATATTCAGTGAACAAAATTTCTAGGAAAAGTAAGAATCTTTATCAAATATCTTTTCTTCCTGGTGAATTAACATTTTCTTCCAAATTTAAAAGTTAATGAAAAATTTTTTGGTTTATTACAAAAGTAAAATTTTTACCTAAACCCTTGTCAAATTCCAAAATTTCAGACCTTCTTTTAAACAATGCATTCAAATCATAGAAAATTACTAATACCAGATCAATTATTTATTTTCTTTCCTCTCCCTAAAACAATTTCATTCTAATTCAGTCACCCATGCAGTAGTATTAAAAGTTTTTCTTCAGTCTTCTAGATTTTTCTTTAGGAAAGAGAAAGAATCCATCATGCAATCACTTTGAACTGTGGAGATCTTTGGTATTTAGGAGGTAGTTAATTGTTTAGAATTTACAAGGATCATGGAAACAGGGCAAGAAAAAAACCCTCTAGGTATTTCTGAAAGGAGTATAAAATACCTATTTTGAAATTTCTGAAAAAATATATATACATATATATACATACATATATGTATAAATCCTAACTGCATGGTCCACTTGAACCTTTATTATTAGAGTATCTGAAGAGTGGTATAAAAAATAGATTTTTATTTCATGCAGGATGATGTTTTCACTGTTACAGTGAGTGTGACAAGTAAGAACTCTGACATGTGCCACAAAGTAAGATAGTCTGACAGTTTTGTTCAAACGATGGGTCTCATCAGCAAAAAACAGCTATTGCTTCCTTGTTTGATATTCAAATTAAAGTTTTGCAGTAGTAAGCTCTCTTTAATTCATTACTAAACATACTGTTCATTAATTCATTAAAAGTACTCTACATTCTAACACACAGAGCTTAAAATACATCAGCTAAGCAAAATGTGATTTCCAATGATAAAACCATATTTCCTGTAGCATCCTAGAGATATTTGAGGAACCTGAAATGTCAGAGGAAGAAAACTGTCATAGGTGATATAAAAACATTGTGTAATTCGGGACTTGACAGAACAGGGATAGAAATAATCTCTACAGATCAGCACCATTACTCAGTGAAGTCTCCTTAGCCTTTAGAGGAAGTTTCTGACCCAAGTAGACAATATAATAATCTAGGTTTGATCTTGATTTCATCATTGTTCTAAAAATTTCCAAAGGGAAATAGACACGTAGAAAAGTGCATATACACTTTTTTAATGGATGTAATATTTGTGAACCTCACCCTTGGTGTGCAGGTTCACAGCTAACACTGGCATAAAGTGAATATTTATAGAATAACTTAGGTCAGGAGAAGCTCCAGGAACTGGTGTGGAAGTTGCTACTCAAGGCTCCAAAGTTAGAGTTAATTCCATCTCCAAGGAATGTCTGAGGAAAAGACCACAAAATAGAATGACCATACTATTCCCATGATTACTGCTTTCAAATAGTGTAGTATTCTAGTTTGTCTTTCCAACACATGTAAGAAATTAAAGTACATTCTCTGTATTCTATATAACTTTCAATTACTTTAGAAATATAGACTCTAATTTTATTGCTCTCACTAGGAGTTTCTGCAAATGTGTGGGTCTTGAATTATGCAAACTTACAAGACTGCATTTTTTGCAGCTGTCAAACTGAGTTTGCTTTGTAAAAACTTATTCAAGAATCAGTTGGTGGAAAAGTATTTTACTTATTTGTTCAGATGACTAGATTTTTTATTGGAGCAGTTTTGTAAATAATAGTATTAAACAGCTCAGAAGTAAATAAACCAAATTAGAGAAGTTACTACTGATTTTGGCTCATTACACTTACAAACTTTAAAATTTCTAGGGTAGAAAAAACTCAGAATAATGAAAGTAGAATTTATGTGAATTTTTTTCCTTTTTTAAAAAATTAAGTTTAGGATAACAATTATATACATATACATACTTAGCTCCTTTTCTGCAGTCACTATACAGGAATCCCCGGAAGGTTGAAGGGGCAGTAATAATCCAACATTAGCCATGCAGAGTTCACAAAAGTAGCAGACAATAGGAGGAGCCAAAGTACCTAAGTGTGGGCATACTTGTTTCCCAACTGGCCCCAAATAAAGTTTCTGTCCTCTGTCCCTACAGTGACTTCTCATTGTCCTCCCCTCGGGTCATTTTTTCCTGTCAACATCCTCATTCTATCAAGTGAGTTACAAAAAGGTAACATTAGAAATGTACTAAAAATTGAATCGATTCACTGGCGTAATTCTGCACAAGTGGCCAGGAAGGAAGCAGCACAAACTGGGTGAACAATCTGTGAGGGTGGTGGTGTGGGTTGCTGCCCCACCAAGGGTGGGTAGCACTGCAACACTGCTGTCCTTGGCTGGCTCTCATGGGGTATCCTTTAACTTCTCAGTACCTAGTGGTCTCCATTGTTAAATTAAGACTAGTGGCATTTTGTGGGTAAAATGCAAAGCTTAATTAAGAGCTTCAAAGTAATTTTGTGGCTCCTCAGAGAAGAGCTCTAATGGTAGAAAACAACATCAGGTACTGAAATTGTAAATCCTTTAATGACAGAGCCTGAGACTCCTGAGGTCTTCCAGGAGGTGATTAAGAGATGTGCTCTGAACAATTGTAATGAGTGTACTACTGGTAACAAAAATAATAACATTGTACCAAGATATCAGTTAGGGCCTGATATTTCTGCTGATGGCATTTAAAGAAAAGAAAATTTTAGCTCCTTGGCTTTATTTAAAAAAGAAAGCATCTAAATTCTAAATCCTAAAATGTATATTCTTAATGTATATAGTTTATAAAGGAAAGTACACACGTGGGTAAGTCATCTTTGTGAGTAACAAAATTTAAAAATAGCTCTTAATGACTATAGCAGCTGCTCAAAAGTTGTCTCAAAATGTGGGCTAGGTTCTTCATTGTTCTGTTGAAGCCACTGAAGATTTTTTTTCCCACCAGTACTTATATCAACTATGAATGCCACGACTGATTCTTTCAAATACTGTATTTATAGAGTCCTTCATTTAAAAAGGAGGAATTTTTCCTTGGCTTTTTGCTAATTTAAAATACTTTCTTTGTATGTTACTTGAGAAAAATCTGAATTTATAAGACATGTCCTTTGAGTACTTTAACAACAAGCTACCATATTTATTTGAGCCTATTAACTCACTAGCCTATGCAACTGAAATAAAATGAAAATTGTTCAGATGTTTTTATTTTACAGAAAAAATTGACATAATGAGTTTAGTTCAAATAGCCTAACTTAATTAGGCCAGTTCTAAATTGTTTAGTAAAACTAAGCAATTTCACATATCTCTAATCTGAAAACATTATAGACACAGAGAAAGACTTTTCTGTAAGGAGAAGATGTATGAAGTATTTTTTGTAATGCTTCAAGTGATACAGCAAATAGTACAAAAGAGAGGTGAAAACATAAACCAAACCAAACACACATTAAAATTCACATAGTCTGTATTTCACTTTGCAAAGTGTTCAACAGTTATTCTATTTACCACCCAGCAAAAAAACAACCTAGTTAGGGAGAACAGCATTTTGTGTGACAAGAATTACAAGAAAATGTAACACAGACTTCAAAGAAAATCTGAAAATTTTAAATAGATCATTTTGTTCCTTGCTTATCTTAAAATTAGTAATCATGATTTACATTACAACTGTTATTCAGCTGTATTTAGTACACTTGGAAAAAATTAATTAATAAAACATGTGAAGCTAATAGATAAAAAGGAGATGTGAATACATTACAAGCCAACCATTCCTTAATAACTAATACATTTTTAATCGCAATTTTCTGAAATGTAGGGAACTCTCCCCCCTGTGCATACACTTTTTCTTCTGATAATATGTAAATGAATGTAAAAAAATAAGAGATTAATAGCAAAATAATGTATCTTTCTTAATTTAAATATACCACATTATGAGTCGATCTTTAACCACTGTTTTACTTTGGATTGCACACACCTGCACAACTAATTAAACATAACAGTTATCCACATGAACTGAACAAAATATATACCTTTAGCAGTACATTCAACTCCATGTACAGGCATGTGATATAGAAATTTTTTGGCTTAAATCTAAAATTTTATTGCCTGAGAAATAATTTTATTTTAAGCATAAGGCAATTTGAATTTAAATATTTTCTGCTAAAAAGTACTATGTGCAATACCTAGTTTAAATCTATAAAACAACTGTACCATTGCTTTCAATTTTTGGTATCTCTAATGTACATTTCAGGGCCATATACTTATTGTATTTTGGATAACCAAAGAAACTATCAGTATAATTAATAAGAATAATAAAATACTTTAAATTTTTGTTTAAATTAATCTCCTTCCTTAGTTTGCTGTAAAATTATTATTATCAAAGCAATATTTATTTGTTACTAATATCTGTATATTAATATGTAAATAATTTTCTCTACAGTTTAAGATGAACAATAATAAAAAAATTGGGACTATTATACCTTTTTTTTAAAGAATTTTTGTACAAAAATTGGAAGAAAATAGCTTTTCCTTGCTTTTCAAAAATTGAAAAAATTATATAAAATTGTTTATGACAAAAACTTTAGCTAAAAATAGAGAAAATCAAAGAAACAATCCCATTTGTATCTGTGAAATAAAGAAGCTAAAAAAAAAACACAAACAAAATCAAAACCACACAAAAGATAAAATTCCCTTCTGTTCACATTCCATACTCTACATTGATGCTCTTAAAACTACTCTGTAGCATCTTGTGCCATTGGAATTTGTGTGTCTTAACACGGACAGAAGGATGTCACCAGTGGAGCAATGGGCCCAGGATTAAAAAAAACCTCACTTTTTTTATTAGCTTTGCCATTGGTCTAATAATTATTTAGTTCCATAAAATAACTCCATCCTCTGTGTCTCTGTTCCACTATTTTGGACCAGAGAGCTTTTCATTATCTCATCTTTTATTGTATTACTTAGGACTTGATATCACTGAAGAATTCTGGAGAGTGAGGTACAACGTCAGAAAGGAAAGAGCAGCATACCATTGACCCTGCAAGTCTGTCTCTGACTGGCAGTACTGGAGGATGTTTAAGAAGGGCACACAATGTTGGTCCCTTTCTACCCTCCACTGATATTTAAACTCCAGAGCATCTTTGATCAGTTGACATTGTAAGGACTATCCCCTTCTACTTCTTTTACCATCTATTTATAGAGTTATTGTTCACAGGTTGTCTCATCTCCTCTATCCTGCTGATTCTGTCTGCTGTTGTGACCCCCCTGACAGGAGTTTCCAGAAGTTCCCTGCCCCCAGCATGGAAAAGAGCGTATTTTATTTGTTTTGAACTGAATCTCTATTGGTTGTACTGTTTTACTGTAATTACAGTATTGCAAGTTTTGATAAAACTCAGTTCTACACAAGTCTTATGCACCATATTCAAGATTTAGCAAATCTTCATTAAGTACCCCTTCAGTCTTTTTTCCAGACAGAAGATATCCAAGTGATACTTTTATTCTCTCCTGGTAAGGGAATTTTTTCACATTCTTGCTCATTATATTTGCCCTTCTCTACATTTTCTTTGGCTGTGCTGTATCTTTCCAGAGATGCCAGGAACAAAAGTAAAAGTACAGACAGTGCATGTAGCTTGTAAGAATTTCATTCAATGTCAAAAGGAAATTTTCTGTCTTGTTTTCAGCAGTGCCATACAGATAATTAGCAAAACCATATGAAAAGTATATATAGGACTTCCAAACTGGTGCTTTCAGAGCCAAACATGAGGTTTATATTGCTGGAGTCCTTGAACCCCAGAGCTGAAAGGGGCCCATTGCAATTCATTTAGCAGAGCTGCAGTGCAAAATTTAAAATGCCAGGGCAGACTGACTTAAAGCCACAGCACAGACTTTGAAATATTCTCGGAGCTGGATATCTGAGAAAGAATATCCACAAAGACAAAGTATGAAATAGAGATTTGTGAGTGCTGAGGGCCATATGAAACCACATGGTACCACACTAGTACCTATATTTAGGTATGGCTACCTGTCCTGCAATCAGACTCCCCAAAGGATACTTGGCATATTTTTTGGCAAGACTTATCAACTGCAAAGCTATATTTTAAAGAGGTTTACATTCTATTTTTAAGTGAACATGAAAAGACTCACAGGTGGAAAAATCTCCAAATAATAGGTCATACATGAATTTCAGTTCCGTTTATTTTGTCATTCATCCAAGCACACACGGAAATGCAACCGCAAAGATGCAAAACTTGGGAGTTTCCAACAGTATGGGAAATCAATTAAAATAATTTTTTCTCCCCTCAAGAAAAGCATTTTGCTTGTTTTCAGAATAAGGATAATTGAACTAAATCTAGTTTGACGCATTGCTGCTCACTGTAAGTTTTCACCATCTTCAGATGGTGATTGGTATAATATATATATTTCAGATATAAAGTTTCAGAAATGTCATTCTTTTTCCTGTCCCTGGGAAAAAATAAATCAAAATATCATGACTCTTATGAAGCATAGACAGTAAAAGATGCCCTTTGAGTCTCTGGTTATTGCTTTTGAGTTAATAGCTGAACATTTTGAGAAATTTCTCTTTTTGAAAAAGGTAAACAACAACCAGAAGTTTCCAAAGTAATCAAGACCTTTTAGAACTATGAAAATTTTAAATTATTAAGGATCTGAAATTCATTTTGTCTGTACATTACTTGCTTTGAAAGAAGAGAATACCAAGATTAAGGATATTAAAATTAGATGATAATATTAGCTTACTTTCGAAGTTATCTCTCAAAGAAAAAAACCCCAACCACATGGATGTCTCCCTGTTTGAAAAACAAAGTTGTTTATTGCCTGCTAATTATCCTGAAAGAATTGTCTGGAATACCCTCTACTGTTAGAGAAACCACAAAGAGCCTCACATTTGTATTGTGACAGGTTTTTTTTAAATCTTGTAATTATGCAGACACTATGGCAATCTATCATTGGGACTTGTTCAGTTGCTACACAGTTACATTGGGTGGTTCATCAGAGGTTTGCACTGGCAGATGGTAAACCTTATAAAAATTACATGTGTGTCATTTACTTTAGTTTCCTTTCAAATCTTCTTCATTGCCCAAGGAGAGAAGAGGTAGCTTTTCCATGTAGACTGTTTTCCTTTACAAATCTAGGGCAAATTCTTTGCTCAGAATCTGCCATGAAGTATTCCTTTGGCCAGATCCTGAAACCAATGGACAACCAAGTGTGACAGCAGAGGCAGAGGCATCAGGACTGGAACTGCCCTGTGCTGGATGACTCTGTGGGACACCTGGTTTACAGGGTTGGTCTCACAAGAAAGAACACCTCAGCTACAGGAGAGTAGAAATCTGGACCTTTATAAGGACCAGCTAATCACAGGCATCCAGCCCAGACAATCAAGGAAAGCTCTTCAAGATAATTTGGTCTAAGTCTAAGCATGCTAGTAGAGTGCATGAGACGACAGTGACCGTGGTCTTCGGAAAAAACCTATCTCGACTAAAATTATTATTCAGTCATCAATCTAGAGTTCCAATTCAACAGGACTTAACTTATTACACTGAATAAAAGGAAACAATTGAAAATTCAAAAATTGGTTTTTTTCTATAAGTGAGTAAGTAAGCAAAAAATAAACTAAGTTAGAGCAATAAGGAACTAAAATACAACTATTACAGGATATAAACCAGGAGATACCCTATTGCAGGAGAAAGCCTTAAACTCGAGATTCTGAGAATTTGTATGAATTTTGTGTTTGGAAAATTTTGTTCCTAAGAGGCAAAAGAAAACCTATGTCTCAACACCTTTAGAGATTCCGTATACTTATTTTCTTTTCTAAAATGAAAAGATAAGTAAGATTTCACGTAAGATTAGAGTCAATTCAGTCTTATAAACCAAGAAAATGTTATATAGAGACCACATTTCCCAAATAAATTATTTGGTTTTAGTATTTCATTTATGCTAATGACAATCTAACAGTCAAATTCTTAAACCTGTATTTAAAATATTGGACTAAATGGGCTAATTTTCAGAACTCCAAGAAAATTAAGCAATATTTATTTGTGGTTTTTTTTCAGAAACCTGCCAAGCCACTTTAATTTCCTTGGTAATAAAGACCATCTCTACAAAGTGGAAGGCTGGAATATTCTCTCTCTTACTTGCAAAACTCTGCATTTAGACCTTTGCCTTAGGGAGTAGTAAGAAAAAGAAATCTTGCACTAGCTATTTTATGTAGACTGAAGCTAACAGAATATTTCCTTGTCTTCTTGAGTGCTTTTCCTTTATTGCCTTCTATGTGATCTCATACTCTTCCTCTTTTCGGGGAGGGTGTGTGTGTGTGAGGGGAGGGAGCACTAGGCACATGTGCTACCATAGCAACTGCTACCTTTTACTGTGATGAAGTCCAAATCTGACTTTTTGGCTCTGTTACTTGAGCCTGGCTATTTTCAAAGCTCTGAGGTTGTTCACAGTAATTTCTAATAATTTCCTTCGTTGTATTCTCCAGAGGCTCAGTGGATGACCTAAAGGAAAGCCACCTGACATGGTGCCAGGATATTTACCTTCACAGTCCAATCTCATCAGTTTTACTGGTTCATCACTGCAGTACAAATTAGCCACTGAATTACAACTGCTAAAGCCCCTAAGTGTTAGAATATTAATTATTCTATTTCTAGCTTTGCCTAGAATTCCCTGTGTTTGATGAGAATGGCACCAAGGATTATGTGCTATTACATTTCTATGGGGAATGGAGGATACCTCCATATACAGAGAGTTTCTATTTTTAATTTTTTTAAATGAAAAAATATTTTCTAATTAATTAACCTGAAGCAATAGAGTAGAGTAGAATAGAATAGAATAGAATAGACCTTGTTTTCTTAAGTGAAAAGAGCACAAAGAGCTGCTCTAGCATGATTAGAGATTTCTCTGTAAGGGCTACTTTTAGGCTACAGCCAGGTCTTCATAATTTTCCTTGCCAGAGTGGACATTACTCAAGCATGCTGCATGCCAGTTTCTGACATGGACCATAAGAAATTGTTCTGCTTGACTTTAAACGCTAATGAGAGCTAATATTGTCCCCAAATCTGCCCTGGTCTAGGGAGTAGAAAGACAGAATTTCTCCAAGTTGAGAAAGCTGTCACTGCTGCAAGTGTTCTTGTATTGCTAGTTGTTTGCTGTTTTCATAGGTTAATTTTGTCAGCGTTTCCAGTTTGGAAACACTGTAAAAAGAAAAGCTCCTTGTTTCTGGAAAGACTGGTAGACGATGTTATCTTCTGTTTCCATAGGATAAAACTGACTTTTACTCGGCACTGATGTGAACAATACATGCCTGTGAAATCAGCCTTCTGAAAACCAGAGAGACTGAGCAGCTAAATCACATGCTCACATCTCAGATAAGCAGGAATCAGAGTCAAGGAGAAAGGTTAAAGTTAGGGTTTGAAGAAGCATTTGAGAGGCTGAATGCTTGAATTTTGGACTGAATGATTTTTTCATTTCATGGATATTTTAACAGATGCACTTCATTCAATAGAGTCCTCTGGATATCAGCATTAATACTAAATTATTCCATTATGGTCAGTACAATTATAATGAATGCATGAATCATTAATGCCAATATTTCTTCTATAGTTTCTTACAGCAGTAGTTGGGTATTTCCAAGCTAATGCAATCCTAGTACAACTGGTACTCCAAAAAGATAAATTCATACAGGAACAAATGCAGAAAAAGGCTCCTAGGATGATTGCAGAGATAAAGAATAAATCTTATTGGCACAGACTAAAAGTGTTTGACTAGATTCACCCAGCTGAAAGCTCCCCATAAATACCTCAATGGAGCAAACATCTGAGAAAAAGAGTTATAAAAAGTAAAAGACTATGCTGTAACAAGAATACATTACTCTAAACTGGTAATGAATGCATTTGCTGGATTCTTTCTAAATATCCAGTCAAATAAATTTTTATATTACTTTCCAAATAGCATTGTGATGGTTTTGGATGACTACAATTAAGAGAATTATACAGAGTAATTGCTTACAATAGCTGAGGATGACACCTTGGTACAAGCTCTACCTTCAAGGACAATTTTTGTGAAGACTTTTTCTACAGTGAACATACTGCCTTGTCTTATTTTGCTCTCTCTGGAAAAAAAAACAAACCAAAAAAAACCTCCCCCCAACCACGGAAGAAAATATGTATTAAAATTACCTTGCACAAAGGAAGCATATGCAGTTGTGTGTCTCACCCAAAGGATGTTGTTTGTTAAGGAAACCTGGACACACATTTCTAGATGGGCTCAGCACTGGATGTTTGGGGTAAGGAGGTTTCTGTACTGGGAACAAACTGAAATTGAGTTGAATAAAAGGAGCACCCATTGTGGCAGCAGCTGCAGCTGGGTCTTCCTGCATTTCTCCTCTACTCCTTCATTACAAATATATGGTACTTGTATCTGCCTCCTATCTTTCTTGTCTTTTCTCCTACCTTAGAGTCAATTCTTCCTTTCCATGACCCAGCTAAACTCCTGTCTCTTGTAAATTCACAAGACAAAGGAATTATTTAATCTGGCCATCCATAGGCTTTGTCCTGGCTCTAATATTAATTTCTTCTTTGGTATCTCGCCAGCCTAATCCACATCAGAATATTTTTCAACTGCTTTTGCTGTTTGGTTGTGGCTCTCTCATTTCCATATGAGTGAACTGCTTTATTAAGTATTTGTATTTTTATTTGCTAAGAGATTTAATAGCTGTGTATGCGTCAATAGCATTTTACAGACTTCTACAGCAATTATATCTAATTTAATTGCTTCATTTAAGGGCTGCCAGGGCAATAAGTGATGGTTAGCAACATAACATTCTGAAAAGAGGTGTGTTTACTGGTTGTTCTTATTAAAGATATTCAAAGTAGTGAATTTAGGTGTTGCCTGGAAGCAAAATGAAGAAAAAGACATTTTACAGAAGTGTATTGTATGGAGGGGAGGGTGTCCAACACTTCACATACTGTGTGGATTGCCTGTGATGGAGACTGATGAAAACATAGGAAAACATGTTGGATTTTTCAGGCCTTTCAATTTACACAGTTCCTGAAAGAACAGAAACAGCAAATGTCTTTTGTATCCTGAAGCACACAGTACAGTTCCTGTAAAGAATTAACAAGTGGAAGCTTTCTGCGCACTCTCTACTGGACAAAATTCTCTACATGAGGAGGAACAGAAACTTTTAAAAGGACATAGTCATGAGTACCACAGTGGGAATATAGGTAATGGAAAAAGAGAATGGGGAATAAAGCTGGTGCAAGGAAATACAGAAAGTAAAACAGGGAAATTGAACACTGTAAGGATTAGCTAAGTGAACACTCACCTTCTGGCTGCTGGAAAGGAATATTTCTCTTTCCACTTTGAGACTCGTAATTGATTATTAAAGGTGGCATAATATTTTTCAGTTATATTTTACTTTAACTGCACTGCAGGCAATCCTCATGTAGAGAAATAATTTATTCTCAAAGCCCAAGATGTTACAAATAATTACTTTAATAGTAATTGAATTATGTCTTCTTATCAGTATAACATAAGAATTATATTTGAAAATGCACTAGTGATGATATGTAGCTTGTAATTCTACTTAAAGTGATACATGCTTCAATTACATGTCAACTGAAATTAGTGCTAAACCTAATGAAAACTGCACATGCTACTCTTCAGGCTCTTTCTAAAGTCACTGTGAGTCTTGCAATCAATTGAGTATGACACTAGTATCCATAATATTGCCATTATGGACAAACATTACATTCATATATAGAATAGGCATCTTTTACATGCCTGTTACAGCACAGATGCTCTAAACTCCTATGTATAATACCACTACAGAAATCTGACAAAAGATATTGTTACTAATTGCCTTGACCCAAGTGGTTATATTAATTCACATGCCTCTTGAAATGAAAAGAATCTCTTTGCAAAATATGAAGTCTAGAAAACGGGTCAAAAAAGATCATGGCACATCTGCAGTCTGGAGCTCATGAACAGAATTCATATTCTAGTATCTACAACAAAAATAAAGGGTGGTGGGATGCATCTTTTGTGAAATGGATTAAAGGCCATAGAGGTAAATAATCTGATGTAAAATTCTGCAGCAGCTTTCATTTTATGGCAGAAGGAATAAGGATAATGTGAAAAAAACCTATTTCTAATCTTATAATTGTTACTACAAGTATTTCAAAAATGAAAAAGGAACAAAGTAGAGAAGATGACTCTATGCCCAAATTTCTTCATGACCACTTTAAAATGCATTATTCACACATCAAATAGCGTAATTCAAAAATTACACAATACATGCACATGTAACTATTCTGAGCAGCACTTTTATTCCCTCTATTTTAAACACGCTTAAGATGTCAGATATTTTTATGGAAGTTTTCTGGATCTAATCTAGTTCTTCTGTCCATATTTATTATACAAACATTCTGGGATAAAATAAGCAAACCTATTCTGTTAGCAGCCTTGACTGTGATGTCAGAAATACGTTTGTGTGTAATAACAGAGTTTTAAAATCCCGTCTGCAGTTACATGGATAAGTATTATGTTTACACTTCACAATGAGGTTTTTTGTATTTTCTAGGTGAATGTATCATAAAATGATCAGACTTTAATAAATATACCAGTTTGAAATAAGACGTAATTTCACAAATACCATATGATCGTAATGAATACACCTCTCCAATCAAAAGCAGTAGGACTCATAACATTAACTATGATAAGAAAAGTGATGTGCCTCATGTGTTTTGTCCAATTTTTCCTGATATTTTATATGCAAGTTCAGTGGGGGAAAATATGCAGAAAGACAGAACAACCTTTCTTTGGAGTGTTCAGTGAAATAAGTTTGGCATAATCTTTATTTTTCTTATGGAAAAAGAAAATATAGCGTTCTCTTTACATAAGTGATTACTGTAACCCAATGAACATGACCTTATTATGTTTTTTACATAGTTAATAAGAATACTGACAGCTTTCTTTTTATATATTGGCTTTATTTTCTCTTTCTTATTGTAATTTATAAAGGTAAATTATTGCAAAGATTGTTTGTCACGGGAGTAACAAGTGTGGCCTAATATCTAGTATAGCTCCAATGCAGCTGGGTGGTTGTGATTCAGTAATAGCTGCACAAAGAGCCAAAGGAGTGAAACTACAATAGAGAAAAACTTAAAAAGGCCACAATCTGTTTTAAAGCCCACATCTATTGTGACTAAAGAGAAGTGAAGGTAAATGTCAGCCTGTCCTGAGGAAAGCAATAGTGTAATGATTATCTATTTAAAATTCACACTTCTATAGTAACAGGTTTTTTTGAAACCAACACCAAAGCAGGCCATTATACAATGTGGGATAGTGCTTGAGAGTTACTTGTTTCCTTCCTAGTACTGAAAGGTTCTTGTAATTGTAGAGGTCAGCATTAGAAACATAATATATGCACTCCTTTTTCTGGGGAACCTCTCTGAAGAAACTATTTGAGGTACAGCTAAAATAGACTTTATAAATGTGTTAACTCCTATGCTTCAAGCTGACAGAGGCAAAAATATTTTACTCCCTTGCCAAAGTGAAATGTCAAGAAGCCATTATTTTCATTAGATGCATCAAGTTCTGCTGACAGTTTTGGGGATTCCTACTTTTTGAATACTTCTTTCTAATATTAATGCAGCTTTTTACTGGGTGTCAAGCTGTATTTTAAACACCTACAGAAGAACAAAAGAAAATGGATTCCTGAAAGACTGAGATATTTTTCACTGGTTCTCAGCCTGGGACCCAGGTTCAATTTCTTCCTCTGCCTGAAGCAATTTACACTCAGGTTTCCCTGTTCCCAGAAGAGTGCCCTCACTATGAGGATATTCAGGGGTTTTGGTTAAGATCTGTCAAATTCTCTTGTTAAAGCTAATCCAACTCACACTGGAGAATCCTACTTTCTGATTAACATATGGGGGCTGTGTTACCTGCATTATGCAAGTTAAGACAGCCCTACAATGAAAGAAATGAGTCTCATTTCCTCTTCCCCTCTCTTAGTGATTGTGGCAAATGAACATAAAAGCAGTTTCCTAGGCCAAAAGTCTTTCATACTGTAACACATTACCACCAGGGCAGTGGGTAGTGCCTCTCAGCTGCAGTGTTAATAGCTATTTTAAAGTCAGGAAGTATTTAGGTATAATGTACTTAGAGAATATGTGTCAGAATCTCCTTGTGATGCTAGCTTTGAGCAATATTTTTGGAACTGTAACATCGCTTAATGATTATGTATTTAGTACAACATAAAGAAGGATTGGGATTAGGAAACACAGAAGTAGGATTAGACCCAGCTCAGTGAAATCCAAATACATTTAGATCTGCTGAATGCTTCAATAAACACTTACAGGGGATTCTATCATAATGAATCTTGTCTCCCAACCTCATCCATAACTAGTGAGAGTTATGAATCTGTGCACAGTTTTGTGAAAAGAGGCATTCATAAAATTATTCTTGTTTATCCTTAACATTGAATTAATTCTCACTCAACTCCATTAGATATGTCGACAGAGTTCACTCAAACTTGATATTTTCATAAGGCTCATGTTATGTGTTTCTAACCCCTTTTATCATTCAGTATGGACAGCCTTCTGAGGATCCTGCCATTTGTTGAGCAGATGTGGGATTAATTATATGTTCAAGTGCCTTGTTGAACAGAGGTCCATTTCCTATTAAAATCAGATGGTTAAGTGGATGGCCATATATGGGATTTAATAAGTTGACAGTATTTTAATATATTAATATAGTACGATTATTTTTATGTAGAACACTTCCCTTTAGATTACCAGCTCTAGTGATTCTCAAACTGAGTTGTCCAGTTAGTTGCACAGTTTCCTGTTTCACACATGGAATAAATTTACCTCAAAAATATCTTCTCTGGATACTAAATAGTGATAATATAAAGAGATGGGAGAATGTATTTGTCCTCAGGAAAGCAGGAAATTTAGGATATTGAGCTACAACAGCAACTGCAAAAAGCATGAAATTGTGCATCATCTCACACAAACAAAGTTAAGTTTATGGTACTCAAGAGAAAATCAATGATAAAACCCATTTAAAAAAAAAATAAAGGAAGTGACTTTCACTTGTTGCCCATTTCTTCAGGAAAGTGCCAGTAGGTGTGCTTTCCAGCTTGCCGGCAAGGGAGATGAAAGGCTCCTCAGATTAATTACTGCTCGGTTGTGACAGCCTTGGGAGATGGTTTCTATTCCAGAGCCTATACTCTTTTTTTCTTTTTTTTTTTTTTAATGATGGTTTTCCTTCCTTTCTGTCTGATCTCTGACTCACCACTGTGGAATGAAAAGAAAAGCTTTCTGTGCACTGCCCAGACTGCCACAAATGTTATCCTGATGGTAGCATATGATTAAATATAGGGTTTTTTCTTCAACATTTGTATTGCTGCTTGCAGCAGACCCTCTGCTGAATGGAGAAAGCCCAAGATCTTTCCCAAAGCACCTTGGCGTGCAGTGAAATATTGGTATTTGAATTAGACCCTAATCAGGAGCAGCAGAGAAAGTGACGTGTTTCAGAGCTGCCTTTTTTGTAGCCAATTACTCCAGGCTCCTAGTGTTCATGTCTTCCATGTACTTTCTTTAATTAGCACTTTATTAGTTTGGCTTCAGAGACGTGGTTCTGGAGAAAACTTTCCTGATGCTGCCAAACGGTCACGAGCAGGAGGTGATTAAATTTAGTCCTAAGCAATAGGCATCTGCATGCATTCTTTGAATCTCGGTGTGCTTTAAAATGATGTGTTCACAAAAATTTATGCCCAGAGGGACGTGCTGTCAGTAAATAAGTGTGAAAAACTGTCTCACAATATTAGCACTGTCTATATGCTATTCATTTAGATCTATTTTAATAATAAGATTATTGACTCCTCCCCATTAAGCTCAAGTTGATTTATGTTAATGGCAAAGGAAATATGAAATACAAGGGCCTAATTTTTGGTAGATTGCAAGGAGAAAAAAGCAGCAATTTCTGTTCAGTACAATTTTTTTTTTTTTGCTTTCATTATGGGTAGGTCTGTTGTCTTCATTTTACAGCAATTAACCCCAATATTGTCTTCAGAGACAATTATTAAAGAAGACTGTGCTAGTCAAAACAGCAAAAGAATTGAATAAATAGAGATGATTTAAGAAAACACAGACAGGAATGTTTACTTCTTGAGAAATGGTAAATTCAGAAGAAGATGTAGTTGTAAATCCTGTGGGTTTTGTTAAAGTGCAAATGATAGCAATGTCAGTGAAAACTTTTGTATTAATTAAAGGCTAGATGGCTGGTTAGGCTCTTCAGCCCATCAGATGCCAGCTCTGAGGAATGTCTCCAAGGGCAGGGAGCAGAGAATGAAGGCTGTCTGAGGGCAGATGGAGATAAAGCACAAGTAGGGATACTTCTTACTTAAATAGTATGGGGCTCATTCTACTTACAAGTGATTGATATCAAGCAGGGGAATTTGCTTGTGTTTTGCTGTTTTTGTTTGGTTGGTATTTTGTAATCACCAAAGTGTGTCAGCAGGTCTATATACAGGCAAAGCAGACCTGATCCTGGAGGAAAAGTCTGAATTTCAGGGTCTCTGGGTGGCACCTGCTGACACCTATTTCCCTTGCTATTATTGCTCCACATCTTCCTCCACTGGTGGTGTTGTGTGGAGGACGCACAGCAGGAGTAGAGAGTTCTAGTTGCTGGAATTCCCTTTTTGGCTGTTTACATAAATTTTTGAATGCTCCTGCAGAAGTTATTGAAGATGCTCTTCCCATCTAATTGCAGTGCTTTTCATGAATGGGTGACTCATGTGTTGCTAGTTCATGAATATGAGTTCTGGCTGAAGTAGTTGAAAAGATGATGATTTGCTAACAATTACAAGACCTGTCTGAGGGTTCATAGGTATACTATGGTTTAACTGATTTAAACTAAAGAAAATGCTAAAAGAATGCAAAGACAGTCAATTTCAATCACTTTTTTTTCTTAATTCATAGCAAAAGAAATTTTTTTATCAGAGCTAATGAAATCCTTAAATAAGTTAAGAATTTGATTCACCATCCTGTACACAAATAGCATGCATGAATTCAATAGACTCATTTGTATTTTTTAAGAATGTCCAACACAGAGGTCAGCAGCCTGTTCTGACATACACCTTAGACAGTCATTTGTATCACTGCTGAGGGAGTACAAAATACAGTGCATGGCTAACCTAAGGGCACAGCCCTGGGTTTCTTTACAAACACCTCTTGATTGAAAAGGAAGCGATTAATGAAGAATTGCATCTTAACACGAGCCAATACAATTTTGTTCTTTATAGACAACATCTTAGAAAGAATAAGAAAGCAAAAACTGATAGTCATAACAGCCAGAGGATCCTGTCAGCCTGCATAATATCCATTAAAAGGAAATCTTATTTTCTCCAAGACGGTATATTTTTGTGAGACTCCACAAAAAGCACAGCAAAAATTCCAAACAGCCCAATTTTAATATCAATCAATATTAATTTTACAACAATCTCAAACCTGAGAATTTGCCCACTTTTGCTGCTATCAGTGCTGTACGATGAATGGATTCAGAGACTTCTGTTGCCACATGTCATACCTGTTCAGCTGACAGGTGGCAGACCCCCCCCAGAAATGAGCAAGGAGTAACATTTAGCTTCATTCATCAAGACCACCAACAGCACTATGGCTTGCTGAGGTTTGACAAAATCATTGTGCGCTGTAGATAAAAAAAGTTGGTGTGCTCACTAGTGCTCTCATGTCCCATGCACTGTGCATAACTGGATCCACAAACAAAGCAGAAAAGTGCAGCTTCTGCACCCTCGCTGGTGTTTTTTAAAGCTGTTCAGTGTTTAACCTCATGAATTGCAGTTGGTTGGTTTAGAAATGACACTGTTTGCAATATGATGGCTCCTCTCAAGCCCTGAAAACAAAACCAGGTACAAACCTATAGAGCCTTGTGAAGGCCTAGGTGAGTCCTGCAACAAACTTGCACCATGAAAAATTGAGCTGAAATTGGCTTCTTGTGTTGTATCTATTGCATTACATGCAAGAAATCTGTGAATGCGCACAATGAAGTAAAACAACAAAGATACGTTTGCAAAGTATGAAAGAACTAGATTCTGACTATGAAATAAGTGCATTTTCTCTATTCAGTAACAACCATATTATTCACTTTATCACTTCAATTTACAATGTTTGTCTTTATACTTTATATTCAACAAGACAAACACTTCACTTTCTAGATAATCATCTGCCTATCTTCTGTCTAGCTGTCATTTTCATTTAAAAATTCTCTCCCTAAATCAGCTTCTGCTATTTCTGTAACACAGGCAGAAAATATTGCATTTATTGGTGAAATGCATCTAATTCGTGAGATAAATAAAGATAAAAAGAACAGAAAACCAGCAATATCCCTAGCACAAGAGGAGAATAGCTTCTTTTGATTCAAAATGGTGGGGTAATATTTATTCTTCAAATTATTAAGCCTGTTGGAATTTTACCAAGACACAAATTGCTTGGCATGAAAGACAACAGCTAAACAGGTTGTCCATGGATCAAGCATGTATTTATGTATAGGACAGAGTGCAATAGTTTTATGTATTAGCATGAGTTCAAAGTATTTTTAAATACTTAGCCTTTTAAAACAAAGATTTCAGTGTGTTAATATTTGCAAGTAGCAGGAAAAAATGTCTTACATAAGTGAGAAAACATGTATGACTAAAATGGGTAGTCGGTCAGAATAGATTTTAAGAGGTTTTGTCTTTCTGATTCCGGATTTAGCCTTGTTTGATTTTGTTCCATCAGACTCTTTTAAGAGAGAGATTAATTAAATTACATGGACTTAAAATATATGAACTAATCTTTCCTTAGCTAGTCAAAAATCTGGCATTTATAGTAAAGGATATTATATGGCATTTAAAATTCATTGGCTTCCTGAAATAATTTTCTGCCCATATTTAAAGTTAGCAGTGATCTAGATTGCAACATGACTTTGTAATCTTCTTAAGTAGCAACATCAAGTACTTACACAAGAAAAAGAGACAATACTACATCAAAAATACTTGATTGTTAAGTTCAAAGCAAGAATTCTAGAAAGCAATGTATTGCATTCATTATATACATACTATTTTTATATGTTTGACTAAAACATAGGATTTTTTATCATTTATTTTATATATATAATTTTTATGCAGTTCTCATGTTTATCTTGAGGGGAGAATGAGCAGGAGTGAACAACTTAAGTACTTACTGTACTGTGTGGATTAAGTATAGCTGCTTCTTCTGAGAGTTTAAGGTGATTTTCTTAAAATCAGAATAAAAATTGAGAAATTAAATTCAAAAATACCTTCTAGAGTCTTTAGTCTTACCACCAAATGCCTCACAGCTTTTTAAAAAAGCTTTTTCTTGCTGAAATTGGAAAAATAATGAGAATCTCTTGTTGCTTGTATTTACAATCACCAATGTAATCTATATTTTTGCCATTAAAACCAGGATTTTTGTCAATTCAAACATTGTAATTTCATTTAATTATATTTTAGTATGATGAAAAGCAATGAACAATAATGGACCTGTTTTATAATTTGTATAATAAGAAAATTTGTATTTGTTCTAGTTTGATGAACTTTTGTTTCTTTCTCATAAAACCAGAATAAGAATTTATTTCAGTTTATTTGTCACCAGAGCTATGTTTGACTAAAAAGCAAACATGATCCCTGGGATTTCAGCAGTATGAATAACTGACATCTGCCAGAAACACGAACAATGAAATTTAATTTTTGAAAACTGTCCCACAAAATTATTTAGGATTTACAGTATTATATAATACAGAAATAAGTCATTATGAAAAGTGCATTTTAATATATATTAAAAGGCATAATAAAGTTAATTATGAATAACCTTTTCTAAAAGCTATAATCAATTTTATTGTGTAATTTCTTTTTTCAGTTTATGAAATAGGTCCACTTATAAGAAAGGAAACACAGAACCTTTATATGTGAACTCATTTAAATGAATGCCTAATCTTTAACCTTATTTGAAAGTTGTTTTTTTTCCAAACAGTATTTTCGACTTTCATTTTCTCTTTTATCAGTCTGGTCTCCAGTTATGACATTAATGCTTGACTGGCTCTCTGGAAATCCTTTCTTTGGGGATGTCTCTTGGTCTGCTTCATTGGGTGACTAAGTTCATCACACTATTTCTCACTAGGTAACAAGAAAGAAATGATGAAAGGAGCCATGTGCAGTCAGCAAGTACAGAAGATAAAACGTCACCATCTGGAAGTGATACACCTCGGGGCACCCCAAAAGAATCCACATCTTCACTTTGAAGTAACACCATTACATACATGAAAATTAAGAAAAGAAATACCCATAGTGGCAGGAAACTGGCATGGACTAAAGTGAGAAGCAAGTAGTGATGACCAGAGATTTCAGGTGACAGTGCAACCAAAGTCATAATCTTTCAGGAAGGGAAAAAGAAGTATTAAATGGGTGTCTTAAGAAATACAACTGTCAAAAGAACTGAAAAAAAAACCTCATCTTAGTCACACACAATTTTCCCTGAATTTTGTAGAAAAAAATGTTATCTGTATAATATTGAGTGGCAGACTTTCTTTTTGTTGGAATTTTCTTCAAAAAGCAGTGAGCAGAAGCAGAATAACTTTTTCTGTTAGGTTCTGGAAGGGCAAAGACAAAAATGAAAAGGAAGAAATAGGTAATTTAGATCATCTGGCTGAGGAGTGTAAGGTATGTTGTACAGTTAGAAACTACTACCTGTGTAATACCCAGAGGCTCCAGATGGATTTGCCCACTGATGTTTCAAGGACTATCCTTTTTTACATAAAACATAAAAATCTTGCCTGATTACTCCACGGTCTCTTTAGCACAACTTTAGGGACTGTACAGCTGTTTCAGAATGTTTTTCCTACAATAATATGTTTGAAAATGGTCTGGAAAATTTATGGTTTTTGATTTTGTGATTTATATTTTTTTTATTTTATGATTCTGCTCCTGCGCCTCCTCCTTCTCCTCCTCCTCTTCCTTCTCCTCTTCTTGCTCCTTTCCATGGGATGCAGTCCTTACGAATGGACTGCTCCAGTGTGGATCCCCCACAAAGCTATAATTCCTGCCAAAATTATAGAAATTCCTTCCAACATCACTCCATGGGCTGCAGTTTCTGCCAGGACCCTTCTGCAGTGAGGGTTCTCTATATATTTAACAAATATTACCCTACAACAGATATTCACAAAGCTTAGCAACTGGTCAAGACACTCCAATAGCTGCATCATGGACAGGTAGACACTGCTAGCAGTTTGAGTGGGTCCTGCTGAAAAATGTATAGCTATAAGCACTGGAGAAACTGTCTTCTGGACTGGGAAGAATGCCTGAGATGATATGCATCTGGAGGTTGCTGCTGCTTCTCTTCCAAGCTGAACACTTGGAAGAGCTTATTACTTTCCTCTGTTTTGATTTCTACCTTGCCCTCTTTTTTTCCTTTTTCTTCCTCCCTGTCACCCTTATAAGAAGTGTGCCATTAGCTTATCAGTTTGGATATATTCACAATAATATGTGTCTGTCATCATTGTGGATGTCCACAGCATGCAGTGCAGTTGAAAGTGTGAGAAGCTTCAGGTACCATTTGAATATAAGACATTCCTACAGACCTCTTGACTCAAAATTCATGTTAACTTTACAGACATTACCTACAGAGAGTCATATATGCCCCAATGTTCTATTAAATTCTTCCCGTTCCTATTAGTAAACAAGACTTCCTCTACAGGGCATTTGAACTATTAATAGTATCTTTATGTTTTATAATAAAAATTGAAAATTATTTTGTGTTAGAATAGCCCTTACCTGTTTGCAAGAGAAACCTGGTAGAAGTTTAGTTCTTGAATCAAACTAGCTGATTCAAAAAAATTCCAGAAAAGGATACAATAAGCAATGTCTCAGTGCATTTAAGTTATTTACTTAGGTCCCTTGCAATTCTGAACCTTTAACATTTTATGAATTGCAAAAAGTACTGATAAAAAATTGAAAAAATTGTATTAATTAAAAAAAAGTTGGCATTAATATAGGCATTCTACAAGAAACTTCTGTTTTGTTTCCCCCTCCATCATGCTTCTTTTTCAGATTTCGGTTGAAAAAATAATAAAGAAAAAAAATCAGTACATTCATTATTTTCATCAGCCATAGGGAAGGATCCAGCTTTTCCTTAAACATTTATGTTTACACAACCAAAATATTTTTATTTTTACTTAACAGAAGTTTGAATAGCTTTTCAGCTTTTTTTTTTTTCAATGAAGTGAAAAAAAATGTTAAATGTAGTTTGTGAAATGTTCTGATGAGGGACAAAAAGGCTATAACCTAAACAGTGCTCATGTTAGTATTTGTGTATCAGTCTTTTACAGACAATATTGGTAATTGTAAAATGATTTAAAATGTATCTGTCTCTCATACAGATCTCTGGTACCTTTTCAGGTGAAATGAATATATTGATACAGCATTTTGTGACTTAATTGTTATTCTTCTTTCTCTGTAAAGTTGTAATACATGGAAAATACTGCAGACTTCTATTCCCTGATGACCTATTGAGCACATGAAATATTGAGAGTCTTTGGCTTGCATTTTAATAGCTTGCATCTAACCTACATTTGTCAGGTATTTGGTAGTGTGTTCAAATTGAATAGTGATGTTTTTAATCGTGACTTAATCAGAGTAGAATAAAATACTGAGCAGCTCAATGTCCATTTTTCACACACAGCTTTATATTTTGTGGATAAAAATACAACCATAAAACAAGACTTCTAGGTTTCTAATCATTAGAATTTTTTGTAATCATTAACTGACATCTGAAAAATGGTTGGAAGCTACTCAGAGAATCTGAGAAAATAGAAGTAGCTTCTATGAAAAAATGTCCTAATTTCTCCAATTTCTGGTTTCATATAAGTTCAGATGTGGTTGGTTCAGCTACTTGGATTTTCACTGAGACGCTGCAGCCAGGTCAGTAACACTGGTATTCTGTCTCACCATGTTACACATCTGTTCTTTTTGCTGAGACACTACTCATTTCCTGTTTTGATATCACCACAAAAAATATTTGGAAGGATTAGTTATGTTTGACATTAACCTGCTTAAAATGAATAGCTCTTACTATTGTTTTTAGTACTTTAAAATATAGATAACCAAGAGGTGGCAGTAGTCCATCCTGCATTTACTGTGTTTTATCGTTTACAAGTACATGCTTGCCTTCCTTTGACAGTCTCAATTATTTCAAATCAGATATATGAAATTTTTTTAAGTTTTCAATTGCCTGGCAGTCTGAGTATTCAATCAAATTCTCAAAGATTTCTGTCAGAAGTGGAGAAAAGTGAGTATCTCCTTTAAAGGCTGCATGATCTGAAGACAGTGAAACAGGTGCTTACAAAGACTGAGCTGGTATGAGAGACTAAGGCTAAGCCTTTGATCCACGTGCACAGTGGGAGGCTACTGAGATTAGTTCAGTTGGTTGGTGCTAATAACACAAAGGTTGTGGGTTTGTTCCCTGTTATGGACCATTCACTTCAGAGCTGGACTCAATGATCCTTGTGGATTCCTTCCACCTCAGAATATTCTGATTCTGTGATAGGTATATCCTGTTCTCCCTAGCTTAAGTTTCCCCACATATAATGGTGTGTAAAGCCCTGTGGTGTGATTATGTAGTTCTATGGCTTTGTGAGGTCCATGCCCCAAAAAACCTATTCATATATCAGGGTTAAGAATTATTATTGCTTATAATTATTACTGAAATTATCCCATGATTACCACAGGGGAAAGCACAGAAGAGAAATAAAGACAGCCAGCTGACAATAGGGCTAAGGTCAGACATAAAGAATGAGTTTTTCTCCTCCCACCATAAAGTTTTTTCTTGTAGGGGTTAGTAGGGCAGTGTGTGGCTGGAGAAGCAGAAGTTTGTATTCACCTTGGTCCTGTTTTTCCTCAGGGCCAAGGTGAAAATCAGCTGGTGTGAAGTGCAGTGTAAATCTGGCTTAGGTACGTGAAAATTGCCAGAGAGATTTTTAATCTCATAAAGAGACTTACACTTTGCCAGGGAAATAAGGTGACAGGTTGGACTTTTTCCTAAAACACATAATTCTTCCCTTTGGCTTTTGTAAATTGAGGGCAGGATGGATGAGCCTTAAGGAATAAGACTGGTCTCTCCTGCATTTGAGGATTCTGGAGGATGGCAAAAGTGTTCCCATGTGGAGGGGACCTAAAGACCACAATTGACATTCTCAAAACACTGTCAAAGCCACAGCAGGAACTTCCCATAAAATAAGCCACCACAACAGGGACTCAAGATAAGCACAGACAGCAAACAGGAAGGAGGTTGTTCCAGGTGTTATGGAGGTGAAGGTTTGGTTAGCACATAGGACAAAAATTCCCGCTGTGCAGACTTTCACAACATATTCAGTGTGATAATTTACAGTCTTAATCAGGATTAGCAACTTCACTGGGCTTTTTCTGTGGTAAAAATTAATTTTATCCATGTCTTCAGAAATCCAATGATAAATGAACTGATTTTTTTCCTCTGCAAAGGAAAGGCCTCTGAGGCACAGATGATGCAGCAGCAGCAACCAGAGCTCTGTCAAAAGAGAGGTAGTTATACAGTCCCTAAAAAAAAACAAAAAAAACAGAAGAGGTAGTATTTGCATACTTATGGAAAAGATCCAGAACAGTCACACATAGGTCATTGGGTCTTTTTAAATATTGATCACAGATGACGAGGAAAAAAAATCAATAGAGCAATAAACAGGAAGGCAGGGTTGAAAGAGGAAATGAAGGGTATGCTAACTCTAGAGACTGGATTTTTTTATAAAGAGTTGCACAATGCATACAGCTGCAGGTTGCATATATGTGTCTATATATATTTATATATATATATATATTCAGGTTAGCCAGTGTGATGATCATCTGCAAAAATCATTGCAAGGAGAATCTGAACTACAGACATGTCAGCCTCATCTCAGTGCCAGGGAAGGCTCTGGAGCAGATTATCCTGAGTGCTACCACAACCCCATGCTGTACTGCAGGCTGGGGGAGGAGTGGCTGGTAACCTGTGTGGTGGAAAAGGACCTTGGGGTGCTGATCAACAGGCAGCTGATCACAAGGAGGCAAAGTGCCCATGTGGCCAAAGAGGCCAATGGCATCCTGGCTTCTATCAGGAATAATGTGGCCACCAGAACCAGGGAATTGTTTGTCCCTCTGTAGAACAGCTTCACTCACCACTGGTGAAGCCACACCTCAAATTCTATGTCCAGTTTCTTCACGTCAAGAAAGACATTGAGGTAGGGGAGCATGTCCAGAGAAGGGCAGTGAAGCTGAGGAAGGGTCTAGAGAGTAAATCACATGAGGAGTGGCTGAGGGAGATGGGGTCATTTAGCTTGAGAAAAGGAGGGTCAGGGGAGACCTTATCACTCTCTTCAAGTACCTGAAAGGAGGATGTAGCCAGGTGTTAGTCAATCTCTTCACCCAGGCAACCCGCGACAAGAGGAAATAGCTACATCAGGGAAGGTTCTGGTTAGACGACAGGAAGAATTTCTTCACTGAAAGGGTCATCTAGGATTAGAATGGACTGCCCAGGGAAGTGGCGTAATAACCATCCTTGAAAGTGTTCAAGGAATGACATGGCCCACTATGCCACTATGCTTTAGTAAACATGCTGGTGTTAGGTCAAAGGTTGGCCTCACTTATCTTGGAGGCCTTTTCCCACCTAAATGATTCAATGACATAGTTCAAAATATATTTGTCTCAGGCTGTGAAATGAGAAAAATTAGTGAGCTGGTGCTGGAAATTGTTAATGCAAGTTAACTGGCACAATTATGCTTTTGCAATTTGATTTTTTTCTGGTTTGTCTTATACTTCCTGCATGATTTAGGCGGATATCTGACACATGGAGAAATTTACTGATTTTTGGTTAGGGCCAGACCAACTCCTTACAGAACGTGATAGCACAATCTGTGACACCATGGCTCCTGGAGCAGAGGTTTCTACACAGGGCAGGGGAAGAAAAGGCTGCATTGGGGCTGGGAAGTGCAAAAACCTGCAGAGGGGAGCCAGGTGTAACATTTGTACCCTCAGCTTCTGAATACATAAACTTAGAGAGGACAGGAACTGCACGAGTAGGGAATAACTATGCTGCACAAAGCTGCTGCAGTACAGATTTTCTTCTAACAGTGCCTGCTGGTACCATGAACTTGCCTTTTCACAGGGAGGGAGTTATGAGAGGAGAGGGCTGTCAGCTCATGACAGTGCTCTCTACAGACATGTAATGTTAAAAAGGATTTAATTTGTTCAGGGTTAGTTTGGCTATTTCACATGGAAAAAGGGGCCTCTTAAGTTAGGGTTATCAGTGATGACGTGTGAAATCATAAAGCAATATAAAACCTCCACCTGCAGAAGGTAAATCAGCGGTTTATATCTGCTAAATTGTTTCATTTTATTCTTTTTTCAGGGTTGGATTATGGGTCACAGTAGGTGGAGACCAGCTGTGTGATCAAAATATTGTAGCCTTGGCTCGCAGCAGGTTCTCCCTTCCTTTTCTGAGTTTCTCTGGATAGAAATTTATTAGCATTGAAGCTGTCCACAAGATCAGAACCATTAAAGCAGGAATCATGACTTGCACTGTGTAAGTTATTGCAAATAGTTCCCAGTAGAATTAATAAGGTTGTGGATAAGTAAAACATAAAGCTCAATTATATATTGTTTTACTAGCTTTTTGGGAAAAGGAATTGGGATCAAATAAAAACTAGATTTTTTTTCTTAGCCTTTTTAAATGAACACATTTTAAAATTTGTATGTAAAAAATATATATAAGGTAATACCTTTCTGTCTTCAGATGGCTATAAATGCAATTTGCTATTTTTCCATATCAAATTAATTTGGATTTCTTAACTAAGATTTTTTAGAATTCTAAACCATGTAAAAAATAAAAGCACTACTTATTTTTGCAATATCTTTGCCAGAATAGTGGTATTAAAATGGCAATACAATTCATATTATCACAAGTATGGAACCATCAAATCCTGTTCCACGGGGAGCATGTGATGAAACAGTATTCATCTAATACCTAATGATAATCCTATACAAATATTCTGGTGTGTTCGCTGTAGCATGTTTATGATCTTGTTGTGTCTGGTCCAAGTTTCTTGACATTCTGAGTACCCCTTTGGGGAAATATGACATCTTGCAGTAATGTACGCTGTGCATGTCAAAAAACATCGCCAATCTGCTTCTGCTACTCTGAGTTATAAAACTGGATGAGCAGGCTGCTCATTTTTCAACATATGCAGGATGGTGATGTTTACAATACCAGCTGGAAAAGCAAGTACTTGTACAAAACAGCGCATGGAGACAACAGAACAGGAGGAAGAAATGTAAAAACAATCATAGCCCTACATTCAAATTTTATATATGAAGCAAGCCCTGGAAATAGGGGAAAGATCTCTGGTAGCATGCCCGAACCTTGTGGGCCAAAATAAAATGTATCTGAAATACTTCAGGTTCTGAAACATTTAAAGAGTGGAGCTATTGTTAGTTCCACGTTTTCCCTTTCATTAAAGGCACCCCCCAAAAAACCCATTCTCCCTGCAAAAAACAACCAAACCAAACCAAACCAAATCAAACTCTACATAAGAAAAAATTAAAATAATAGTAAGAAATAAAATAACTACTGAGAAAATATATAAAATAGAATGTGACCTGGTTAGCTTCATGGAATTTCTTTACCAAACATTAAGAAATAAATTTCTAGATAAAGAAAACAAAATCTTGCAAGTCTTTGAAGCAAGTCAGTCTTAGTTCTAGAGGGTTTGATGATTTCAGCACTGGATCACAAGTTCAACTGGTTCAGCTAAGGATCAGCTCTAGCTTGCTTATAGTATAAAACAGGTCATGAAAAGGTCTGTCCTGATGTGATCATACTTAGAATATTTCTGTAGGCTCATCTAGAGCTATTCCAGAGATTTCTATACATCACAAAAGCTTCTATCTTTATATTACTCTAAGAATATTTAGAAAGAACATAAAAGGACATTGATATGATGTTTTGCAAACAAAATGACATTTAACTGCATGTGATTTTCAGCAGCTACCCAGTACTTAGATAACAAAAGAGGTCAGAGTAAAAACTTCTCTCTTAAACAGCTTTTTCTCAGGCTTCTGTTTATAAAAGGACACAGAAATTATCTCCTGAGTGATGCATATTCCCTTTTTTAGTCCAATTTTTGGCTATAAATTTATTTTTTTTGTTCTGAATTCAATTAGCAAGAAAAAAATGAGCACATGCATTAAATTTATAGTGCTAACCATTTGAACTGGATGTAATGCTTATGAAGAATGAGAGATTGAGTCTGTGTATGTGTAGAACTATCTGCCTTCAATCTTCATTTATACAGGCTTCTCTCTGTACCGCAGCAGAGATCTCCTTTTCATTGTGCAAGATAAGAGTGTAAGTCAAGGTGCCTAAGAAAAAAGAAAAAAAAGCAAAAAATGGAGTAGGATGATATACTCCTTAGCATGGTGTTTAGTTGTTGTTGCTTTGTTGTGGGTTTTTGTTTATTTGTTGGGGTTTTTTCAGCGGATAATTTTCTTCACAGTAGCTGGTACGGTTCTGTGTTTTTGATTTGTGCTGGAAACACTGTTGATAACACAGTGGTGTTTTCATTATTGCTGAGCTCACTCAGTGTCAAGGCCTTTTCTGCTCCTCACTGCACCCCACCAGTGAGGAGGCTGAGGGTGCACAGGGAGCTGGGATGGAACACAGCCAGGAGAGTTGATCCCAACTGACCACAGGGACTTTCCCTTCCATATGATACCAGACTCAGCATATAAAAGTGGGGGAAAAAGGACAAAGGGTAGGTTGTTCAAAGTTGTGGTGTCCGTCTTTCCAAGTCACCGTTATGGATGATGGAGCTCTGCCTTCCCAGGAATGGCTGAACACCTGCCTGCCCATGGGAAGTGGTGAATGATTCTTTATTTTATTTTGCTTTCATACGTGGCTTTTCCTTTCCCTATTAACCCATCTTTATCTCAACTCGTGAGTTTTGTCACTTGCACTCTTCTGATTCTTTCCCTGGTCCCACTGGGGATGTGAGTGAGCAGCTGTGTTGGGTTGAGGTGTCAGCTAAACCTTGACACACAACTAAAAACAAACTAGATATTTACTGCAGTATTTAATAGCAGAGTTTACAAGTCAGGTGGAAAATGTTTAGCATGCCCTGTGCAAGAAAGTATCCTCTTTACTTTTAGAATAATGGAGTGTCTTTTAGGAAAAAAAAAAAAGTTGTTTAGCACATTTTGAAAGCCCAAGAACTTTATGCAACATTTGAATGAAGAATCAGGCTTCTAATTTCAAAACAAACAAAAAAGTACCACAAGTCTATCAGACATATATAATACATTGCAGGTTGCAGAAATCATTCTTCTGAATGATAATAATTGAAGCACTTGCTGATCTTACACCATCATCTTTGGAAACACATGCATCAACAGTAAAATCAAGCTATTGTGCCATTCAGAGACAATCTAAGCATCAGTCTGTATGGGATAATGTAAAAGCTGGGGTAATCTTTTGGAATTATGGTTCAAAAGAATTTTACAGCTCTTCATAGGAGTATTTTCGTATTTTCCCTGTTGCATTCCGCAAAAATGCTATAAAATAAAACCATCAGATAATTAATTTTTTGGATTTGCACTAAATGAATGAATATATAACTATCCAAAATATTGAAAATATAATTTAATCAAATGGCCATTAAAAGGTACTGCTTTAGGAATCGAGTGGTCTTTTCAAAGTCCACTTTGAAAACAGGACGGAATAGGATGGGAATAGGATGGATATTTGAGACAGAAGAGAAATAGTAAAAGATTTTTTTTTTTTAACTTATTTATGATAGCAAGAACTACGCAGAGATTCAATAGAGTTGTGTAGATTAGTTAGGCAAATATTGACTGCAATTCAAGTTCATATTCCATACTTCATAGTCTACCAATAGAATATTTAAACATGATGGTCACTGAATCAAAATATGAATGATGGTTGTGACTTTACATCAAATGCCACCCCTGAAAATGAAAGATGATATATAATACGTTATAAAAATATAGTTTCTTTCCCTTTTGTTTTGTGTTTCCTTTTCTTAGGATGTCTTACGACAAAATAAGAAATAAGAAAAATGGAACTAGATATAAACCCAAAAGAAATATATAGAAAGTCACCAGTTATGTAGAAAATTTCTGACTTTAGAAAAATATGGGTGAATAGAATTTAAAACTAAACCCCAAGAATACAACTAGACAAAAATATCTAAAACCTGCAGAATAAAGTAATCAGACAAGAGAAAATACTTATAATTAATACAAAAATAGATATTTGGAAGATGAAGAATATTTAATATCAACATATTTATGTTTTAAGAACTTGCAAGTTTCATTTACATTATCTCTGTCAGAAAGCACAAAAAGGATATTAATTACTTTATATTTATAGTCATATCTTTAAGATGTGTGTGGAATGAAATTCACAAATATTATTCAAATAGAAGTGCCTACACTGAGACGAAAACTTAGATTTTCCCAAGACTGCAGTAGACAGGATATTGTAGTAACAGGACTGAGTTATGTTCCACAGATTTTTAAATTTCTAATACTGAAAATCACACTTGTCTCATGCAGCAATAAGTTTTCAGAACCATCACCCAGCAATCCAATGGCACAGCATGGAATATTCACTGTATTTTCCCCTATATTGTGAAAATAGGCCATTAACCCAATGGAGCCACTTGAGGTAAAACAAAAATAGTGATCAAACACTCTAATGTCAAACTCCTTAACGTGTCATTTCTCTTAGGAACAAAGAAAAGAAGTATTATAGTTTAAGGTCTGCAATCTATGTGACTATTTCCACTTGAACTTTTTGAAAATATTTATGGCAATTTTTAACTTCTTCCTGTGATTAGTTTCAGGATTTTTACATAAATATCTGTAGGATCAGATATGGAAACTGTGTTTTCCCTAGTGGTTTACAAAAGCCAAAAAGAGATCTTGATTATATAGCATGTTTTTCTGATGAGAAGTAGGTGTCAGAAGAAAATATGAGTATCTTCATAACGATTTGATATAGACTTTTGTACATTTTGTGGAAAGAAATTAGAGTTTAGTAGTTGACTGATAGTTCTATAAATTGTTTGTAAAATATGAAGTAAAGTAAGACTTCCACCTTTCCATTTATAAAGGCAAACTGTTATAAAACCATGAACAAAAATTAATCAAAAACCTATCCTTACTTAGAATGCTGTCAGAAATAAATTATTGATCATATAATGAAAATCAGACACAAAAGACTCCTAAATATTAATTGTAGGCTTATAGGAAATTAACATAATTACACAATGAAGAATTAATTCCTGTTTTTTAAAGCAAGATGCATAGGTTAGATTTTGTTCTTGTTCTGTGATTCCATGATTAGCAGTAATTCAGTCAAATTCCATGGATGCAGCCTGTAATGGAACAAGATGAATATTGTGAAAAATTGCTAGTATATATATGATCTGACTTAATATGAGTGGTGTAACTTACTGCCTTGAACCTTACACGGAATGCAAAACAGAACCCGCACTGCACAAACAAGATAAGAAACCTCCAATGTTCAAGCACCTCACTGGACATAAAAGAAGTCTTTACAACATCTCACCTCCAAAAAGGGAGATGGAAGATATTAATATAGTCTAAGTGGCATATTTTAACTTTATGAGTATATATACTATGTACATGTATATTATACATATGTGTAAAAATATTTGCATACCTGATCCCATTTTGCTTTCTTGTGGAAAATTTTGCAAGTCACTATGACTGTAGCTGAAAGATTAGACAAATGTATTCAGAGAAGGAAAACAGAATGTGTTGAGGAAAAGGGAAGCAAGGGGAAAAAATAAAGACCAAAACCCATAATTTTAGGAATTAAAGGGGCTCTTAAAACACTAAAGATTAGAAAAGAAGATATAGAAGGAGTTAAGAGGACATTTTTATTCTAAAAGTAATAAATACATAATTAAAATTTAAGAGGAAGGGCCAAGGTCTTTGATCCATCCAACTGTTACAATATCAATTAATGCCTTGTCAAGAAATAATCCTAGTCTTTTTAACTTCATTAAGAAAAGTGAAATGTTAACACTGCAGAGCTATTCTTCTTTTCCCCATTAAAAACACTTTGCTTCATGAAATGTATTTTGCTAAAAAAAAACCCCAGAAACTGGGAGGATTTTTAGTGTAATCAAAGAAATGTTCCTTTTGTTTAAGATGATTTTTTTCAGAATTTTTACTTTACAAACCATTGTTTCTAGACTGTTCTTAGTTTTCATATAGAATTTTAAAAAAAGAGGGGGTTTTTTGGAAAAAAAAAAGAAAATTTACTAGATTTTTTCTAATTATAATGTCTGTCCTTCTCCCATCACTAATAACCTATTTTTGAGAACATAACAGTAATACAGATGATATTTTTAAGTAAGAAAAAAGTACCTTTTTAGTGAAGAGTCTGGCATTTTCCAAAGTCTTAAAAATAAAAATTTTGGCTTATTTTGATGCATCAGATAAATAAAAAATCAGCCCTGTCGTAAGACAGTAATACTGTTGAAAAACTTTACCAAAATGATCAGGAGGAAAGAAAGAGTGATTTATGTGGCACAGCTGTCAGCCTTTGAGTTCTGAGGTAAAGGTTCAGTAGTTCCTACATTACACTTATCCATTTCAGTATACAGTTTTTAATCAAAGGACTTGAGCTCCTTGTAGCTGGCACTTAGGAAGCAGTTGTGACTGCTCAAGTTTCACAGTCTATTGATGATGTCTTAATAAACTCTAACAGTCTGTGAGAGAAGAAGGCATTTTATAAGATAATAGGAAAGTATATGACTAATACCAGGTATCAATGCATCTGTATCTTTGTTATTACTTACTGATATATAATTAGCACTGCTAATAATAATGACAGAACTTTTATCCCATGTTCAGTGAAAAGCATCTCCAAAGACTGACAGGAGGACTTCTGAACGATCTAATACTGGAAGACAGATCTTTATGACTAATAGTTTTGTATGAGCACTGATATGTGACGGAAGTTTGGAAGCACCCTCCTTGAGGAGATGGAACACCAAAACAAGTGGGATGAACCGTAGGGTGTGCAGGAGGCTGCTGAGCTCTGAGATGTCTCTGTGTCCCATGCAGTTAGGTTTTATTTTCCAATTTATGAAGCAATCACTTTGATTCGCCATATTATTGTAACTCTCTTCGTTACTGTTGCATCTTATCTCCTCAACTACTTGTGAGTCATTTCTTTGCAGGTACTTAAAAGCTTTATGTGCTGATTTCTGTATGTATGACAATTTTATTCAAATTTTAGAATAATGGAGATAAAATAGATAGCATAATTAAAATATCCTACAGCTTCACAGGTCAAGGCGTATAGTAATTCACACCTATTTTATGGCTTAATCACCCATTATACTGCAACCACTGAGAATCTAGTCCAGAACCAATAAGTTTAATAATAATGGCATAAGAAGAAATGCACTAAAAAACCAGATATGCTGCATCTGATATTTGCAGGGGCCTTACCATGAAAATCAGGGGGATTGGACTCTTTCTTTCCAGACATTCTCCTGAATTCTCAATTGAATGCAAGCCTTGCATTTCAATAAGAGTGATTTTCTTGGCAAAGGACACGTGTGCTGCAGCCTGTATTCCAATAACACCTGTCCTTTTCAATAAATGGATTTTACCCCTGAACCTGGGCTGCAGAGTCTTTTTATAGTGATAGTTTTTCTGCTGTTGATATATTGTTTAAATTCTTTACTCTCTGTGCATCAGATGGCTGTTCCATGGATAAGGATATCATGTTTTCTGCAGGACTGCTCCATTTTGAAAGCAGTGAACAAGAATTGAAGCAAATTCTGTAAGATTAAATGGAAAAAGAAAGAACATAAAATAAAAAAGAAAATCCAAATACACTTTCTAAAGCCAACAGAAGTTATTTAATTATTAAAATTATGGCAATGGGCCCATGGGTGCACACATTGGCTGTGTGTGTAAATTAAATCAAACAAATAACAAAGAATTTGAATTGGAAACAATATTAAAGATGACATTTCCACTCCACCTGTTTTATTAAGACATAAAATAATGGCAATTTCCAAATGCATCACAGACCTTTCCCACTGAATTGATTTTTCTTTGCCACTCAAATAGAAAATAGAGAGCACATTTTCCAGAGGCAGCTTCATTAGCATCCATGAGCACTATTATCAGGGTATTAAAGAGCACATTTTCAAATGCATAGGAGAAAGAAAGCAATTGAGAAATAATAACATTAAAACCAAGCACATTTTAACTAGTAAGAATTTGTGAGTACTACATCAAAAGTAGATATGCAGCATTTCAAAAAACTGAGAATAATTTAGATCTGAGTCTTGTTTTTTCAATGTCATCTTTTTTAACTGAAAAAGCCTCTTCTAATATACCTGAAGCTTAATATATCTATTGGAGAGAAGAAACTTGTAATTTTTGTTGTATTTTCATAGTCTTCATGAGCACTATACCTCATTCAATAGAGCATTTTGAAGGCTTTTTTTTTTTTTAATTATTGTTTGTCATTGTTAGATTGTTGCTGTTTATTTTGTGTGGGATTTTGGGGATTGTGTGTTTGGTTTCATTTGGGTGTAAGTTTTTACCTACCCTGAATTCTTAATAAAATAAAAAAATAAAAGGTTATTTTTAGGTATGCAAAACGTCACCAAGTGTTTTGAAACTCTCAGTGCCTTGTAGTGCTTCTGAAACTGTAATCCTGGCCAGAACTTTGCAGAAAGATGACACATTGGTCAGCTTGGTACTGGATGCAGGTCTGAGTATGTACCTCCATGTGGACTTAAAAAGCCATCCTCACACTAAACAAAATCTAATTCCATCACATTGCCCACACACTTTTGTGCTGCGGACAGGAGTCATTCAGGAGCTACCTTTGGCCTCCCATCATTTTTGCAGCTACTACCTGTCGCACGGTTGGACACGAAGAATCAGGCACTCAGGTCAGGTCACAGAGCCACCAAGGCCAGGCAGAGAGAAGAAGAGCCCAGCCTCTCTTTATTCTTACATTTATATACCTTTCTACAGACAACTATGGATTGGACAATGATGTTACCACCTCTCCAATTCCATAGGTGAGGAACACAGTCCATCAACCTTCTCCGCCTTCGGGAAAGGAATGAAAAACAATGTTCAATGTACAAAACAATCCTTGGCCAGTTAGAAAAACATGGACTATGTTTACATACAATCTATGAGAATCTTTGCTACCAATTATAAACACTGCACTTTGTAAAAATCAGGGTGACAACTACCAAAGTCAAAAGATTTATTTTCAGGGACATGAAATTGTAGAAGCACTATTTGAAATACTGACATCAACACCAAAGTCAGTGGGGCTTTTCCTTTCTTTCTTCACAGAAAGGAAGGTTGAAAAAGTCAGCTAACATTAGTCTGATCTGATGATCTCAGTAAGAACAAAGTTTTAAAAAATTCAATTGGGAATTTGAATGTAAAAGTCATTGAGTTTGAAATGGCTACACCTACCTATAGGAGCAAAAGATCATAGGATGGTTCCAGCTGGAAGGCTGCTCAGCGGTCTCCAGTCCTACCCCTTGCTCACAGCAGGATCAGTTCCAAGGTCTGTCCTAGTTGCTCAGGGCTTTTATCTGGAAGGTTCTTGAAACTTCCACAGCTGGAGAATGCACCATCTCTCTGGGCAGCCTGTCCCACTGTTTGTCCTCAGGGGAAAAAATATTTTCCTTACATCCTGTCACAACTGCTCTTGTTCCAGTTATTTCTTGTCCTCTCATGGTACATCAGCATCAAGAGCCCATAGCTGTCTCCTCAACAGCCTCCTCACAGCTGCTGAGGGGTTGCTGTAAGGTGCCCCTGAAGATATCCCTTCTCCAGGCTGAACAATTCCTAGCGCTTCACCCATACCCTACAGTGCAAGCTCTACAACTTCCCTCCCCACAGTCCCCCCATCCCTTCAATGTCTTGGTGTCTCTCTCCTGAACCTATTCTAGTTAGCTGAAATCTTTATTGCACTGGGTCCCTGAATAACACCATATTCTGGAGCAGATCTTGATGCCAGGGGTAAACTCCAGCTGCGTCCTGTCTCTGAAGACTTACCTGGGAAACACTAGCTGTAATTTTTCACAGCCTGGAAACCAAAATCACTGCCATGATCACATGCTAGTCTGAACATCACACGGACTGGAGTCTCATGCAGATGGCATACAAAGTTTTGTATGCCTGTAGATTTAGCCTCTAAATATCAACATATTCTTGAAGCACTTTTCTTCCCAGAAATTGTGCAACTGCCACTGAAATTGTCTCGGTTAGTGCACAGTACCAGTAATGCCAATGTTGTGGGTTTGATCCCTGTATGGGCCATTAATTTAAAAGTTGTATTTTATGATCCTAGTGGGTCCCTTCGAACTCAGAATATTCTGTTACTGTGTTTCTGAAATACCAGGATAATTAAGTCAATTAAGTTAATTAAGCATGTAACACAATATCTGTATGGGAGTGCTAGATATGTTACATTCAAAATATTTTTGTGAAGATTGATAGACAGTTTATGCCAGCCTTGGCCCCTCAACTTCCTGTGGACAGGTCTGCAAGGCAATCCAGAATGTTCAGGTCCTTGAAGATAGGATTGCTCTAGTTACCGTTAGTCAGCCCAGGTCAAATTCTGGTAAGGTGAGAGGTACTTGAGTATATATTGAGTTACATATATATATCTGATATATTGAGATCCAGTACACCTATAACAAATGCTATAAGATTAAAATATATCTACTTTTGCTGTGCTATGCCATAAGGATGGCCAGTTTAAAATCCCTGTATGACATTAGTGTAAGAATGGCATGTGCCTTCATTAACAAATTTATTTTGCTGATCAGTGCCCCCAAGAACTGTTTAAATGAAGACAGATCTCTGAGATACTCTCTTATTTGTTCTACAATACCTTGGGGGCAGAAGGATGTTCAGGCTTATATTTTCATTCACCATTCTGAGCAATAGTGGCACAATCCCATCAGAGCACCATTGGTTTTTTAGGACTCCCTGACTCCAAATATTATTTCAACACTACATACAGTACAATACTGTACAGTACTATGTAGTGTGTAGTACTAACATTCTACAGGTCTGTAAGCTTGTCTCTGCCATGTTCTGTGACACATCAGAGAACCAGCTCTCCCATAAATGCTGTGACTCTCTCCTTCCCCTTTTTGGGCTGTAGCTGAAAAGAAGGGGGGCAAAGAGGTGTAAAGAAGAGGTGCCTTCCCAGCCACTGCAGTGGTACATGCCAAGACAACAGCTGCTGTTTTATGGTTATTCTTCCTTAGAGAATCTGGTCCAGGAAGAGAATTAAATACTTTCACAGTCTGTAGTATACCAAAGGTCCTTATTTGGCCACCTATCATCCTGCTGCCAGTGGTGACTAAAGGCAGACACTTAGAAACAACTTTAAGAAATAGAGAATTATTTGACTACTTCCTCTGTTATCCCTGATCAGCAAAAAAAAAATAATTCAGGAATTTTCTGAAACGGACAATACATCAAGACAACCAAGTTTAATAGCCACTCATAGACAATCCTTCATTTGGTTAAAGCCTTTTAAAACACATTTATTCTTTTGTTTGCCAAAACATCCCTTGAAAATGAGCTCCACAATTTAATTATGTTTGTTTGATTTAGCTGCCTGTTCCCAGGTGTCCTCCTACTCTACAGTTATCCAGAATTTCCTGCTGGCATTAGCTATGCAGCTGATGATCACAGAGGAGTAAAAGGCATTTGTAGTGATCATTAAACTGAGCATTGGAAGTTATTGCCTTTTATCAGTGGGGGGGAAAAATGCCGACAAACCCCAAGAAATATTATTTCTGCTTATCTTGGACTACTGAAGGCATAGAATGTTTAAATAAAGATTGAGAAAACCATTGCAGGTGATGGGGACTCTTTTCAATTCAGCATGTATTGTTTAACTAATGCTATCAAGCAGTGCAGCCTGGAGACCTAACTGGGGCAGATCGCTGCATTTTTTATGCTAAGCTTGAAATAGGTTCCACAGAATCAAAAGTTCAATTTCTGATAGTGCCAGTTAAACCGAGCAATTTAACTGAGGCAGAAAAAAATTGAATAGCATGTAGTTGGCTGTGTTATAGGTCTTTCAGTAAGACCTCTATGATTTTTTATTTTGCATGGTCATAAAAATGATCCCATAGCTGTTTTTTGTAGCTGTCAGAATTTATCCTGCTCTCCTTGGAACAATTTTCTCTCCTTTGAACATTATGCAAGATAGTTCATACAGCTCAGCTGCTGCCCTCTAATTCCATAAGAGGAATGTTCCATATGTTTACAGCACATAAAAGATTTGCAGATATTTTTGGCACAAAAATATTTAAAATATAGAATAACGTTGTATTTATAATAGATGTATGTACTTCTAAATGTTTTCAAAACACCAGTGGTTCAGGATGCCTGATGATACGTCAATTTTCCCAAATACTATTATCTCAAAACTGTATTCTGAAATGAAATGCTACTATGATGACTGAATCTGTTAAGTTAAATAAATGAACAGATGTTTAGCTAGGTGTAACTACAGCTCCCTCATCTTGGATACCATCTCCAAGAGAACTTTAAGACAACTGAGGTCTATGCTATCCTCTACAGAGCATCACCAGTAGGGAAAATAGCAGGAGTCCACCATGCTACCTTCTGTAATAGTAATGTTCTGTACTGTTTCTTGGCCTCCACTGTGTTCTTTAGAATGTGATAAGCAACTAACCCTACAGCAGAACATACAAACGTTGTCAATTCAGCTACTGAGTTTTATTCCTACATGAACAGAATACTTCAATGCCCTGTAGCTTCAAGTCCTGTAGCTTAGTCACTTACCTCGTTTCTTGGTCACAAGAAGTCTGACCAGAGAAATCATCTCAAATAAGCTATTTGTAAAAAATTGTTTTCATTAAAGAACTTTGAGTTCTGACTAATTGCTTTTTTCCTTGTGAAAAATTGCTAAAGCAAAAATATTTCACTAACATCTGCTATACAGTAAGACTTCATAATATTCACATTGCCAAATTACACAGAGCACATATGTCGGCATGTACATACAAAAACTTAGATGGGCTCAGACAGAAATACACTTTATCAAACATGAACCTCCTAACTTTTCTGTATGTAGTGATTTATATATAGTATTGATTTTATTCTGAGTGAAATATCCTTAGCTATTCCTAAGACAAATGTCATTCGTCTAGTGAATATCTCATGGCAGAAAGAAAAATTTTGTTTTCTGCCTACCTGCAATGATATCCTTGTGTAAACAAGTGTGAGTTTACAAAGAATACAAATGAAAAATAGGCAGAAATTGACAGCTTGAGCACCAGTAAATATTGACACCCTCCTTGCTAATTGCTTCCATCACAAATTAATGAAAGCCTTTTAAATCTCCTGACAGTGGTTATGTAACATTCCGTGGTTAGGGGAACTCAAGTCAGTACATAACAGATGCCATCATTAATATGCAACTACATATGCTTCCAGTGAACAAGTTTTTGTGAGATCTTTTTCTTTCCACCCTCTTTTACTTTGCTATTTGAAAATAATTCTTTAAAATCTTTAGCTCCTGCTTTTCCATCCAGGTGTTTCAAAGTGAACCATTTTAACCCTTTGCCTTTTTCCATTAGACAACATATTCGGATAGTATTGAAAAGATATGCTAAGTGTCTACTCTTAGAACAAACAGGATTATTTACAGTTTAACAACTTCTGTGTTTTTACTGGGCCTTTTTTCCTCCCCTTTTCTTAGGAAACATTGAAAAAAGAATAAAACTTTGTGAAACCAAGTGATCTGCTGCCCCAGCTTAAGTTCAGCCTCTTACTTTTTCAAGTGTTAAAACCTATCCTGAATTTCTGAGTTCTGTTTCTTCATTAAATTGCTTTTTCTTCTTCCAAATCTTTATGGGTTTCATTTTAAATAAAAACAACTGTTCACTTATGGTGTTGCCTGACTTTGCACATAAAAGTGACCCAAAGCAATATATCTGTCCTCACTTTCTTTCCAGCATCAATAAGTAGACAGGGCATTGGAAGGAGGGACCAATTAAAAAAGGTTAGTATGAAACTGTATGAATAAGAGATTATCATTACAGGTTTTCTTCATTTTTCATTTCTTCCTTTTTTTTTTTTTAGCTTTTGTCATGTCCCCTCTCTTCATCTCTCCATCTCTTCTTGCCCCGTGAATGGGGACATCTTCAACATTAGTTTGTGACGGATTCCTTTCACTCCTCACCCTGAACTCTTTTCTCTCACTAACCAGGACAGCAGGAGTCTAAAACAAGGCAGAGTTTAAAAGTACCTTCATGACAAGGATACACACACCCTCTTTCTCTGCCAGAGATCACAGCTTGGTCTCTTCTGTCCCTTTGCATCTCTCAACAGTCTCCAACAGGGAATTGATGTCACTTCTCCTGGCAAAAAAAAGTTGATGTACATCTGCCTTAGGGACTTGGGACTCATGCCTGAGTCACTGATGGGAATGTGACTGAACACCAGTGAATTGGAGGGACATCTCCAGAAAGAGAACTGCACATGAAAGGCTTCCACCTCGCACATAGTCACAGGTTCAGGGTCTCTCAGGTCACTGAGGTGTTCTGGTCTTTTCATCTCTCCTGACTGGTTTGATGGAGACTCCATGAGCAGTGACTTGGAAAGCAGACTGTGTTGGTGAGAGCCACAATACAGAAATATGCCAGCCACTTCTCTTTTTCACTAAGAGAATAAAATGATTGTTGTTAAGTGATAAAATACACCATTGAGACAGAACCCAGCCAGTCCTGTTGTTTGTGATTGCTCTGTTTAAGGCGTGCAGGGCTTATGTTTCTTTGTAATACTCCACACAACCCTTATTGGCTCAACTCTTCCTTGTACCACATCCACCTGTCCTGCTAATTCAGTGTCATCCACAAACCTGGTGAATATGACTTCAATCCATCATTGAGATTATTTTCAAGGACACTGAACAGCATCTGACCCAAGAGAAACTCCTGAAAGACTTTAAATCTGATTTCTTCCAGTAGAACTTGGAAACACTCATCCTTTGAACTTGGTAGTTTAGATAAATTTCTACCCAAATAATGGTCCATCTGTTTATCAGAGAGCTTGACAGTTTATTTATAGGGATGTTGTGGGAGACCTGGTCAGAAACCTTGACAAGATCAAGGCAGATGACATCCACAGCTCTATCCTCATTCACTCATCAAATTGTTTTATTGCAGAAGGCAATCAGGTTGGTCAAGTATGATTTAATCTTAATAATTCTGTACTGGCTTCTTCCAGTCACCTTCTTATCCTTCGTGCTTCTAAGAGGTCCTTCCCTGAGGACCCCTTCCTTAGTTTTCCCAGGAACTGAAGCAAAGGTGATTGCCTTCCATTTCTCTGATCTTTATTTTTTTCTCAATATTTGTAGTTGAGCAAAATATTTGCCCTTTTCTGATTACTTGGCTTCTCCTGGTGCCTGTGTCTTTTCAAAAACAATTCACAGGAATTGTTTTGTTGTTATGTCAGCCAGGATTCTCAGCACCCTTGGATACATCTTGCTTGGTCTCATGAATCTGTCTATATGTACTTTGTATAGATGGTTCCTGACTCAACTCTTCTCTATCATCAGTAGTTCATCATTTCCCTTATTTCTGTTCCTTGGTGTTAGAGACGTGGAACTGAGGACTGAGGTGAAGCATGCAACTACTATTTGGGTCCTTGCTGTAGCATTTGTGACTGACTTGTCAGTCCCAATTGACATTAGCCCTTTATCTTCCTCTTATTTTTACTTCATTCTAGCATTTACAGATTATTTTCATGTTATTCTTTATATCTCTTACCAGTTTGAGTTGGAACACAGCTTCTTCTCTCTTCCCTGCACTGTTGCATGCCCACCTGATATTTCTATGTTGCTATTTTGGAGACTCTACCTTTTGCCATCTCTCTGTCTTTTCTGTCTCTGAAAATCTGCCAGCACTCCCAAATCCATTTGTCCTGCAAGGCAGACTTCCAAGTGAAGTGAAGGCTTTATTCAGTCCTTATCTTCCTCACCCTCAGGAGGAGGTACACAAACTTGTGATGACCACACTGCCAAAGCTGTAATTTATATGCAAGTGTCTAAATAAATCTTTGTTCTAGTAGAGCACCACTCCTACCTAAGAAGTATTTGCTGGGGTTGGTTTTGGAAATTGGTATTAGTGCATTCCAGAAATCTGCATTGTTTTTAAACAGCTGTGCTGCTTTCCAACAAATACCATGTTGAAGTCACTGTGAGAACCAGGGCCAGCAGATGTGAGGCAAGACACTGTTATGTATTTATTAAGTGTCCTGGTAGCAAATGATTCTGCTAACCCAGACCTGTGACTTCAAGGTCCCTGCTTCTGAAGCTGGGTGTTATGAAAACATATCTTATGCTCCAGTCTACAACTGATACATCAAAACAGTCCTTCTCAATTCTGTGTAGCTATCTTGGTTTCCTGTAAGAGTGAGGAGATGGAAAAGATAAAAGACCAAGATTAACATTTGAGCAACAAGAGGCATACAATATTCTTGATGGTCAGTAGTTTTCTACTTTCTTACCTCCATTTGTCCCCCTCCTTTTCCTGTGCACATGTAGCAGACCCCACACCCCCTGAGCACACACAGAGATGCCACACGGTCACCTGCTAACACACTGTAACAAGTGAGCACAGCAGGAGTTTCACATCTCTGGCTTTCCAGCAGCACAGCTTTGTTTATTCTAGCTTTGAAGGTACCTGTGTAGCAAAAAGTCTATACTTTATCCATAGTACTCATCTGAATGGCAGTGGCAGAGATTTCTTTATCATACCTCAGTATGTGTAGCTAATTTCTTTTGCTTTATGTGTGTATTTAAGTATTAAGTACTATTAGTATATTTAAATACTACATGCTTATTTTGCTTAACTCAAAATATGTACATTTTGGAGATTAATTTTCCTACTTTACATAAAATTGTGATTTTTTATGATTTCAGTATTATTTTAAAAATAAACATTTAAGTGTTTCTGTATTTTGTGAGGAAGCCTGTGTCATGTCTTTCTGAATGGAGCAATAATTTTTGGAAAGAACGAGGTGTCATGTAGGTAGTCAATTTGAATCTTTGTCTACGCTACCTTTTAAACCCAACTGCAATAGTCGTGTTATGTCTGGCTTTTTTCACTTTGGAACAGATTGCCAATGATAAAATATATCTGTACAGGTGAGAAATTATCCACAGAAAGCAAGCTGATTACACTGAATGTGTCTCACTTGTGACCTAAATCTAGTCATAACTCGCCTTCAGCTCGAAAAGCATAAGCATTAACCCACTGTGCCATGTAACCATTCTCTACCTCTGGCAATCTAATGAATGATTCAGTGGTTTTCATGGCTTCAGTTCAACGTTCTATCTCTGCAGCTGGAGACACAGTTTTAAAATATTGCAAGTGGAACATGCTCACAAAAGCTATTGGTCATTAATGCACAATGGGTTTTCCCCCATAATCTCTTAATTTTCTATTTCCAATAGTTTTGATACTGCAATATTAGTAAAATGTCCTATAGGAACTCAGAGATGACTTCACCTTATTCCAATATGATTTTGACCTCCACAGAGAAAATACATAGGGACTCTTCATGCACTAACTACCTATGAATAAATCATTTCCCATAACAAAATGAGGAGAGAAAATATAATTCTGATATTAAATTCAATCTGTTCCATATAACTCTGATTTAATCTTTTCTGTATGTGATACTATGGAAATACCGGGATCACTTTGTTAACTATGCAACACAGAAAATAATTTAGATACTCTATCCATCCAAACAGACACACCGGCATAAACAGAAATATACTTGTTACTTCAAATCAAACACATGGCATGGAAAAGAACATCTGGTGCTGAAAAAAAAGAGCATTTCAAACCTACTTTATTGGAAATAGTGCTTTCCTAAAGTCAGAGCAATTTCTGTTTATAAGGCTCATAGGCCTGGGATTCTTCCCAGCTGTATTATCCTGTGCCTGCTCATTGCTGACTTTAAAAGGAAGCAAAGAAGGTGAAGTAATTATGCTGAATGTTATTTAAAAGTAGCCGACACTGCACATGAGGCCATGAAGTTTACTTCTTTCATTCATTTCAAACACAATTATGCAGATATAAAGAAAGTGCTTAAGGCTGTTACCTGTTTTACTCTCATTGATTTTCAAAGGAGAGAGAGGGTCTAAATTCATCAGAAGCTCATGGAACTCTTGTTTGTAATCTTCTGTGATTATATAGCCCAGAAAGCTGGGGCACATTTTATTCCCATAAAAAATGGTTGTGCAGCACTTCTGTTGAAGATTTTTTCTGCGAAAAACAAAGGACTGAAAGTGTCAAAATTCCGCATTAATTCCCAAAATAATATGAAGTTCCCCCTAGGGAGAAAATTCTGCTGTTCATTACTAAGTTATATAAAATACATATATTTTTTCTGGCCACATGCCCCACTCTGTGTTTGTGCCACATTAGATTTAAGATTATTACCCCACTTTTTTTCTCTCAGATCAATGAATAGAAGCAGATGTTTACCTTGGTGGCTACCAACATAGGTTCATAAACCATCCCTAAAAGTTTGGTTTTTATAGATTTTCAATGTCATAAACCCACCATGTCAACCTGAGCTTCAAGGTATAATCTAATTTGAGGAAAATTAACGTTGTTTTCCAAATGAGTTTTAGCCAGCTTAACTGTCAAGAATAGGTCAAGATCTTTAACAAATGTAAAGATACTTAGGAAACTATTTTTAGAAGCATCCCAAACTATTGTAAAGCTGCTCCAGTGTCACATGATGCAGAATATATTGGTCTCAGCTCATCCTAAAATTCTACCTGATTCTGAGAGATGCCAGCAGTCTGATAGCCACCACCTGTATTACTACTGAGTGTCACTCTAGGCTACGAGTACTCTTTGCTCCAGACAAGATGAGAGGATTGATACCCCAGAGTATTTATATTCTGATTAGCAAGAAAAGGAATAGAAACATTTAATGTTTTTTCTATTATTTTTCTAGCCGATTAACCATAGAAATTGAGTCCTTTTCTTCCTGTACAATAGCTGTATTTGGATATTTTTGTAATACACTGGTTGTTTCCTATAATTCTCCAATGAATAAATTGTTACAAATGCTGTTGTCAGGCCATTCACATTTTCTCAGTATGCAGCAGGTTTTACATACACAGAATGTTTAATTAATTTTCTGATTAATGGGCTTCTTTTATTATGCTACTGCCATTTGGCAGCTGTTTTGACAAAACTGCCTTCCTCATTACAGAATTTCTACTTGTGAAAGGAAGTCAGCCATAGCAAATGGGCTTATTGAATTATCCAGCTCACCAATTATATAGTATAAAATTATTCATCCTGATATAATTTGATCAGGAAAAATCATTTATCTTTAGTAACTGTGTTAAATTAGATATTATTCTGCTAGATAGGTGCAATTTTGCAAGTGTCTGTACTTAGAGTACTTTTTTTTTAATTTACTTGAACACTAAGTTATTGCCTATTTTCTGATTTCACTTTGTTACCAAAAAGGTTAGTTTCTGACTAATCACTCCATTGAGCCCAATTCATTCAGAGCTTAAAAAGCAACACTTAGCCATTTTAGAGCAAAATGCCAGGTTGATACATATCATTGGCAATGTGATTTTGAAAGATCTGGTATAAATGTATTTCTATCTGTTAATAAATCAATTAATTCAAAAGCAATCTTTAAATTTCAACATTATTTACTTGGGTGCTTTGCATGTATTTTGGCACTATTCCAGCAGCGCTGCAATCAACATTGGCAATGCAATTTTTACTCCAATTTTATTCAATCTAAGACATTCAAAATTAACCTCACTTTCTGTACATTTGGATCTTGTCATTAACCTACATTTTCTCTCTTATGAAGAACCAATGCTTGATGCATGTGAAAGAAAAGGGTGTAATGTTTCAAAAAAACCCAAAGGTGAAACAGAATATTGTGGACTACAGTGAACAGTTGGTTAAAAATAAATGCTTATTATGGTTTAACTTGAAAACTATCATAATTCATCTTATGCTCCAGAATATTTTTTCAGTGTAAAACAACCCAGAAATTTTCTCTGAAGAAGAAAGGCATGGTTTATTTAGGGTACACTCATCTGACTGTAAGTCAGCTCAAGGATTCTCCAGATATTTCACTAGAATCTGCAAATTTCTCAAAGCATAAATGAGTTCTTTATCTCCTCTGTACAGCCGGATAAGCAATGGCATGATGACCACCTGTGTGCATGGACACAGGACTGATGTGTTTTCCTTCAAACTGATTACGGTTTTACAGCACTTTTGTTTTTTGTCTTCAGTGACTTCACCACCTGCACTGCTTTTTGATTCTTCTCTGCTTTCCTCTAAGTGCAGTCTTTGCCTCTTCGCCAGGGTTTATTGTACTATGTATAAGAACAAGCGCTCTGTTATTTTTCAGACCTTACTGATCATTCTCAACGTCTCATTCAACAGATATTGTCAACAGAGAGAAGAGTGACAATTATCCCATACCACACCATGAAGTCATGCTTACCTGGAGGATAACTCTATGTCCATTTACCTTTGGCTTCACTCCTGTTAGTGTCTGATTTATCAAAAGCATGCCAAGAAGGGCTGGAAATACCTAGGATGGTAGTGTTGTGGTTCTACAGTGGTTATTTTGTGTGCCTGGACTTTAGTTTAGCTGGTGCCAGTGTCAACTGTGTCTTAGATATCCTCAATACACATAAGTACACAAGTATAGCTGAGTTGCTGGAGCTTAGTGACAATGAGATAATTATCACTCTTGATAGCCTGTACTTGTTTCAGGATCACATTTTTTCTGTGTAGGGATGATTAATAATTTCTGTTAATTGAAACATATTCCTGCCTTCATGCTCTTGCTTTGACAGAGGGGACAGGTGGCTGTTTCTGCACTCTGGCTCCAGTCCAGTGGGTCATTCCCCTCTTTAAGCTGTCTTGATTACAGCTCTGATGCAAAGTAGGTCAGGATATGCACTATGGTTTTCCCTAATGGTAACTGAGGCTTGCAGAGTTTTGCACCACCCTCCCACATCTATCCATAATGTTTTTTTTGGAGGGGTTTCATTTGTTTATTTGGTGGTTGGTTGGTTTTCTATTATTTTTTTCCCACTGACTAGATACAGATACAGGTTATTCTCAGTTTTTCCAGAGACACCTTTGGGCCACATATCCTAATCAGTGTTTCCCTGAAGAGCTGACATTTATTAAGATTGATAAGACTACTGCATTATTCCATGGCCTTGAATACCCTGGTAAGCAGTTTATACAAGTTATCATCATCTGTGCTGACCATTTCTGGTCTCAGAACTTGAAAGTTTTCTTCCAGCGCAAACAGTCACAATGCTGTTTCCGGGAATATCAGTGTTCATGTTGCTGTCAGTGGCTGTTTTGCTGTGGTTCATACAGCCACGTATACATTCTCTTGCTGCAGTCTCATCCACGGTATTCTCAGAAAGGCAAAAGCTCCCTAGTGTTGCAGGAAAATTACTAAATAGCAAGCTGGAAAATGAACAGCTGTTCATCTCAATATTTTTACAAGGGTCCATCCACCCGGGTAGCTCGAAGAGGTGAAGGGAGGGACAGGTGAAGGATTTTTGTATGGCCTAGGAACACTGCTGCACTAGTATAGGAAAAACAAAACTTTTAGGTAGTAGTGATTATTAAATCATATTTTATCTACAAGTGGCATACTATCTATAATGTTTGACTTATTTATAAGAATAAATATTCTTATATTTATATCTATATATATATCTTATACATATATATTGTAGGCAAGTCTTACTGACTGGAATATGAAAAATTAACTATACTTTGGTAGGGTTGGTCCTTTCTCCCTAAGTTGTTTTTTGTTTCCTGCTCTGTGTGTCTGTGTACACTTACATGTATGTAGACCCTGTATATAAAAGTCAAAGAGCAACAAAACAGAAGAGTTGGTGCCTAGTAAAAACATTTTGACAATGAAGAAGAGGTGAGTATCCGTGACCAACAACTCTGGATTGTATCAAACCAGTTGTGTCATGGCCATGATCTGATGCTGCTTTGCTGCCTTGACTCAGGTGACTGTGAGTTCAGTGACAGAGCCTGAGAAAACACATGGGTGTCTTCAGCGTCTCACATAACTGACATGTATTTTTGGCATTTCCATATGTTTTCTGCAGGCTGCTTGTTCTTCTTGCCTTGCAGAGGGTTTGTTTTTATTTTAGTTATCAGGATTTTTTAGTCTAGATCCTTGAGAATGACATAACGACTGGGCTAAAGGTCAGTGAGTTGTTCCAGCAAGGCAAAGAACAGACAGCCCTGGACATACACTGTTGGGATGGCCTCTCTCTCACTTGTCCGCTTCAGAGAACTTCAGTCTAGTTTTTGAAGTGCCTGGACCATGATTTCTTTCTTTCTTTATTCATGCTAGCTTTTCTCCTCACCCTCAGCGAGGAAACTTCTCCCTCTTGGGGACATCACATTTTACATGCAGGACAACCAGGGGATCAGGCCCAGCCAGCATGGGTCTAGGAAAGGCAGGTCCTGCTTGACCAGCCTGATCTCCTTTTATGTCAGTTTGCAGACAATGCCAAGTTGGGCAGGAGTGCTGATCTGCTGGAGGGCAGGAAGAATCTGCAGTGGGATCTGCAGGAAGTGGATTGATGGCCTGAGGTCAATGGTGTGTGGTTCAACAAGGCCAAGTGCTGAGCCCTGCAATTGGGTAACAACCCCAGGCAGTGCTACGGAGTGGATGGAAAACTGCCAGCTGGAAAAGAACCTGGGGGTGCTGATCAACAGTTGGCTGAACACAAGCCAGCATGTGCTCAGGTGGCCAAGGAGGCCAATGGCATCCTGGCCTGTATCAGCAACAGTGTGGCCAGAAGGACCAGGGCAGGGGTTCCCCCCACTGTACTCAGCACTGGTGGGGCCATAGTTTGAATCCTGTGTCCAGTTTTGGGCCCTTCACTACAAGAAAGACATTGAGGTGCTGGAGATTGTCCAGAGATGGGCAATGAATCTGGTGAGGGGTCTGGAGCATGGGCTTATGAGGAGCAGCTGAGGGAGCTGGGGATTTTTAGCCTGGAAAAAAGGAGAAGAGACCTTATTGCTCTGTACAACTACCTGAAAATAGGCCATAGTGAGGTGGGGATCAGCCTCTTCTCCAACTGACAGGATGAGAGGAAATAGCCTTAAGTTGCTCCAGGGGAGATTTTAATTGTATATTAGGAAAATTTTCTTCACTGAAAGGGTAGTCAAACACTGGAACAAGCTGCCCCAGGAAACAGTTGAGTCACCAACCCTGGAGGTATTTAAAAGACCTGTAGATGTGGCACTTGGGCACATGGTTTAATGATAGACTTGACAGTGCTGTGTTAAGAGTTGTTGTTCTTGATAATCTTAGAGATCTTATACAACTGTAATGATTCTATGATTCTATCAGTGGGCTTCAGCCCACTGGCCAGGTAATTTTGGATACCTGCCTAATTTTTATTTGAAAATCAAACTAAGAAAAATACAGTAAAAGGTTTTCTTAATGTGCATACATAGATTTCAGGAGTTTTTCCCAGGTGTATTGGCTCTCCTCATGCTGTGGAGTGAGGAAACTGTTTCCATATGAAGCTCTGGAAGGCTTTTTCACCATGTCTCTCACCAAACACAACAAATTTCTTCACAGGTGATTCCCATGCATTCCTAGCAATCATGACTCTTACTGTAGGAAAACACTATATATTACAAACTTGAGGTATAAACCTCTGTGGTCTTTGTTCAGCACTGCCTTCATACTAGGAAGGGAACAGTGAGAAGAATAAGAAGGCCTGGTGTCGCTACACTTCTGAGAAGATACACCTGGCAGCCACACAGAGGTGAGCAGCAGCCTTTGTGGGTTCACAGCTTTACAGTACCAAAATGTAAAGCTCTCTAAATCAAAAGAAAAATGGTAGCTACAAAAATTCTATCCCTTGTTATATACCCCAGGTTTGACCTCTTTGAATTCACCCCATCGTAACGTCCATGATTCAATCTGAGATGGTTCAGATGAGTCCTGCTGGATAAGAGAGAAGGAGCAGGTCTGTTGTCACCATATAGAGCTGTTTGAAGGGACCCTCCGTGATGTGGCTGCTGTTGCTGCCTGGTACAATATATGACTTTAAATGGTGCACTTGTTTTCAATCTTCAAGAGCAACAGTTCCAGGTCAAGCTGTACATAACCGCATTGTGTCCACCCACACAAAGAGTTTAAGCGGTGATTGAAACAATATCTCATCTCATTTCTATTTACCAGGTTAAAGGAAGTTTCTCTCTGGAGCAGGCTCTCATCTATTTGCAGCAGGAAATAAATTTCTTTTAAAAATGAATCAAAAAGACTCCCAGGGCTGCCAGCACAGGTCAGTGTAAAATGATTCTATAGTACTCAGTTATTGCAAAGTTTTTTTCTGAGCATTTTATGTGAAAAATGCTGAAAACTCCTCAAAAATAATTCACCTACTCTAGCTAGTTTGTACAGACCTACTTAGAGTGAAATTTTAAAGAATTCTCCTCTCTTTTTGCCTTCACCAAAAATTTCAGTTATGTATTTCAAAATACATTTTTATGGCAACTGAGAATTTAAAGTAGTCACTTAAATGACCATTCTCACTATAAACTCTTGGATATAAGTAGACAAAGCAATGAGATGAGATAGCCATGAATTTTATTAAATCAGTTAGAATTTCAATCTTCAGATGATGTTACACGTACATAACTTAAACTGACTGTTCCCATAAAATACCAGAGAGGAGGAAAGTACTTGAGTGTTGCAGGTTTTTTCCTGGACATGCTGGACAGAATTTCAGTAATTCGGCCCAATTCAACCCTAGCTGTACTAAAGAGATTTTTTCCATTATTTTTGGTTATTTCTTAATGCAGTTATAACACTGCAAAGTAAATGAGGAAAATGGTAACTATGTATGATTTTATTACTTCCTTGAGAAAAGCATAAATGCCTTTTCTCCTAAAAAGCATAGAATTCTGTATGCCTTCTATTAACTTGCAGAAGTTCACAGATTTTGGTTTTTTTCTGGTACTGAAATCTAATATATATGTAAATGTTCATATGGTTAAAGACCAGTTTCCCAACACGTCTGTATCTGAAGTCTTACTGTTGGAAACCTAAATCACATCAGGAAAAAGAGAAACTAACGGGATGAAAACCCCAAACAAACTGACCAATTTGTCCCTAATTGTTGTTCTACACAAAAGAAAATGAAGGACCAGATAAATCTTTTTATAATGTGCAATATTTTGGTGCTGCTGTAATGCAAAAATAATGACAAAAGTTAGACTCTTTACCAGTCTGCAACTTACAGATATGTTTTTTTCAGTTTTTCTTTCAATTAGTGTAATGACTTGTCATTAGAACTGTGTAAGAGATTTTCCATTTATAACATAACTTGTAGTTCTCTTTAAGTAGTTCAGAAGTATTAGCCAACTCAACTGGCAAAGGTCAGAGTGACAGCAAAATTCCAGAAAAAAAAGGTGTTCCTAAGCAACTGACAACTAACTGTAATGCACATTTATTTATCCTAAATCTCTGTCACATATTTATGTTTTATCAGTAGGACAGACCCCCAGGAAAATGGCTACTTATACATTTATCACTGCTTGTGTTCCTTAGCACAGGAGCCCATAAGTGCTCAGCAAGGAGAAAAACAAACAAGTGACTAACAAAAGAGCTCAGCAAAGCTGCTCAAAATCAGAAATGAGACAAAAAGTTATGAATCTATGTAATCAATTTTCTTCTGCTGTGTACCTTTGCAACAGTTGCCAAAGACTACCTGTTCATCCTCTGATGACATTCATTGTTAGGTGCCACCTGTGTGGGGCAGTGTGTGGTTGGACCAGCTTGCTCAGCGTGAAGTGTCGGTTCTGTTTAGACCGAGATGCTCAGAAAATGGAGATGGTCACTTGGAGGCTGTGTGTCTTTATTCAGTCTGCTCTGTGCAAGCAAGGCAACATCAGCAGGTGTCAGCAGCAAGACAAGAGTGCCTAGAAAACTGATTGAGTGATCTGCAAACATTTTATTGGCAGCTAATGAAAGTCCATATAATGAGCTTCCACTTTACAATCTTACACACAATCATGCCACATTTCAAAATCACCCCTAATGCTTTGTAACATTTAAAAACCCCAGACAAAACCCAAATCAAATATTGTGGAGAGACACATAAGAAGAGGACAGTAGAAATTGCAGGTGTGTGCAGACCTCTCAGGTGATTGTATAGCAAGGAATTTGGCAGCTGAAGCCTCCTAAATGTTTAAAGAAAGGAAAACAACAAAATGTTCCTCTCCCACATGCATTCAACTGACTCAAGCAGATTAAACTATACCTTGCTACATCATGATGCAGATTAGCTAATACTACCTAATTCCAGCAAGTAAAACTGTCAGTAAAATATCAAATTATTAATAATGCAATTCTTTATTTACTGTTGATGAAAGGAGAGGTTCAAAATGTTAGAGATTTAAAAGATTAAAGAGTGAAAGTGAAATAATTAGTTTTTAAAATATCTGCCATTTAATTAATTTTTAAATTATATTTTTTTCATTTTCCTTGTTAATCTCTGAAGAAAATGGGCATTGCTGAGATTCAAAAGCCCAGCTGCTGCTATGCTGAATTTGTTTGTTCACATCTGTGTTTTCTTAGTGTGGCTTTCAAGAGAAGCTCAAGACTGTATTTCAGAGGAATTATATTTATCTGGATATTCTGTAGTACCAGATTCTTGTAAGGAGCTATAAATACAGTTCCACAGAAGCAGATTTTTTTTCAAATATCCAGGCAAAATGCTGGAATTTTAGCTGAAATAAAATAAACAAACAAACAAATAACTTTATATGTTTAAAAGGATTATATAGTTTTATACATCTATTTTTAGTTTATATCTTATGCCATACATGGTTGTGCTTAGCAATAAAAGCTGGGAGAAAGTGGGATATTTAGAGCAAAGGTATTTGTCTTCCCAAGAACTATTATACCCAATGGAGCCCTGCTGTCCTGAAAAAGTAATGCCTGTCAGTGGGAAGTAATGACTTAATCTCTTGTTTTGCTTTCCTTGTGTGTGTGGCTTTTGCCTTCCCTCTTTAACTATCATTATCTCAATCCATGAGTTTTCTAGCTTTTGCCCTTCTGATTCTCTCCCCCATCCCACTGAGGGAAACTAAGAGGCTGTGTGGGGCTGAGAGTTGGGCAGAGGTCAACCCAGTACAGATGAAAACCTTTCCATTGTATGTTTTAGATGTAGAAGAATGTGCTTGGCTAGAAGCTCATCATCTCAGACAGAGAGACAGAAGGAAAAGGTGAATTGGAGTGGATTGCATGGTCTGAAAAAGGAGTGAGATTGAGGTGTGGTCTTCCCAGACAGAATAACTATGGAAAGTAGGATTTTTCTTTATTATTATTTTCCCTCCTCCATCATTAGGCAGGAAGAGAACTCCACACTAAAGGCAAGACATTTATTTATCTTCTTCTTCAGTGAGATCGATGTGGTCCCTAAACACTTGAGATGGTTCTGATTCCACTCTGTTTAAATTCTGAGCATCAGAGGGCTTTGGCTGTACAAAGCTAGCTTCTTATTAGAACAGGAATTGAAACAAGGAGCTTTCAGGAATTTTAAAAGAAAAAAAAAAAAAAGAGGGAATGAGAAGAAAGGATAGAAACAAAGTAGTTGTAAGCATATCTCCCCTTTCCCTGATATGTATTTGAATTATGGGTTTCAGAACACTTCACACAATGTCTGTTATTCTCATTGTTCCTTCTAGCCTCTCTCCACACAATATCTGTTATTCTCATTTTTCCTTCTAGCCCATCTCCCCTGCTTGATGTTCTCATCAGCCCTTGTGAAATGTCATATTTTCTCTCATTGCAGAAGTCTCCACCTTACCTGCAGTGCATCAAGAAGGGCAAGGAAAATAGGCCCTTGTTAACAAATCACATCCTTTCAAGGGACTTATGTTCATGTATATTAGCTGTGAATATGTGACCCAAACACTTTTTATAAACTCTTAAAGAGAATAAAGACAGTATTCAGAAAAAAAAAAAAAAAAGAAAAGGAAGCTCACCTTTCCTAGTTTTCCTGGTCAGAAAAAAATGGGACAATTTTGAAAAATTCTTATTGTACAGTAACTTAAGAAAGATTGCAGAGGAAAAAAAAGACATTTGGGAGAGAACCCTTATTTGTCTATTTCCTTTTTGCAGACAGAAGTTAGAAATAACACTTCTGGTTTTATTTCTTTAAAGGAAATAAAAACTAATGGGGTTAGTTCAGACTCAGGTCTAGCACATTCCTTTTCTAAGCTTGATAAAGATTTATAAAGAAAGACAGAGAAAGTTAAGGTAGGAGCAAATTGAACTTACCTGTTCAATAGCATAAAACAGAAATATTGTCTTCTTAAGAAGATCGTATTGGAGAATATGTGACACCCAAATTAAACTAGGGGACTCTAAAATGTTGGGTTATTTAATACATGGCCTTGCTTATAATAAAAGTCATTGCCATGAAATTGTATAAATTAAGTTTCAGGGCCTAAGCCATAATAAATGAATAATATTTAGCATCATTTTATCTAATTTGACTAGTCACATCTGGAGTGCCATATCCAGTTCTGGGCTACTCTGTGTAAGAGAGATATAGGGGTCCTGGAGTGAGTCCAGCGGAGGGCAACAAAGATGATTAAGGGCCTGGAGCATCTCTCTTGTGAAGAAAGGTTGAGAGAGTCAGGCCTGTTTAGCCTTGAGAAGAGACAGCTGAGAGGGGACCTCCTCAGCGTCTATCAGTATCTGAAGGGAGGGTGTTTAGAGGATGAATCCAGGCTCTTCTCGGTGGTGCCACGCAACAGAAAAAGAGACAATGAAAGACATACACAGAAAGTGTCACCTGAACGTCAGGAAGAACTTCTTAACTCCGTGGGTTACCATGCAGTGGGAGAGATAGCCCAGAGATATGGATTCTCCTGTTCCTGGAGATATTCAAGAACATCTGGAATCAATCCTGTGCAAGGCGCTCTAGGATGACCCTGCTTGAGAAGGGTGGTTGGACCAGATAACTCCACTGGTCATTCCTTTCAATCTTAACCATTCTGTGGTTCTCTGGTCTTGATTAGGAAGATGGGAAGATGGGATCCTAGTTTCATATAGATGTAAACTGGATGGAAGAAGTGACAAATATCCCACTTTATTTTCCATAGGTAATTTTTTAAAAATTATGAATATGTATGAAATTTAAAACTCATCTTATCTTGGTTTTTCCATCTTTCTTTAACTTTGAGAAGATGAATCTACACCCTCTTTCACAGGATTTTAAGCCTGAAATAACTGAGAAGTTGAAATAATGTATTAAACTTCTACTTAACCTGTGATGACCATATCTTTTAATTGTCTTTATATATTGCCACTGTATTGTCTTAATAGTAATTTTTTTCTGGATGGTAGTGTTTAGAAATGGCTGATTTCCCCTCTCTGCATCCAATAAATCAGTAAGCTTCTTTAAATTTACTTTAGGATGAAGTTCATGCAAATTTGACTGTAGGTTGAGGTATTTTTTTTAGGTGGTAATGATTTGAGTTTGGGGGATCGGCTTTGTGTGTGTTTTGGTTTCGAGCATTTGCCAAAAAAATACCAAATTTTCTCTTTCCATGTCAACTTTAACAGCCAAAAGAAACATCCATTGCTTAATATTTTCTTCTTCCTTTTCTTTGTATAAGATTTGGCCCTCTAGAGAACACCACAGAAATAATTCTGTTGAGCAAGTATGTCCTTAATATATCAATGTGCTAGGCTAATATTTTAAAATAAAAGTAGACAAAACTCATACTAACTAAAACAGATCTTTTTTTCACCTCAAGGCACATTCTCTTTTCTTTTATCCATGGTGACAGTTCATGTTTTCTTAATGATCTCCTTTGACTTAACCATTAAGTCCTTACTGAAAAAGCAATTTGGCAACTCAAGATTTCTAGATGGAATTTAATATACTGTAAGGATTTTCTTTACTCTGTCTGCATCACTTTCTTTTGCTATTGTAAGATTCATGCTGGATATGGTTAATAAAATCACCATTAATATTGATAGGAATGACACATTTATATGTCAGTATACAGTAGACTTTAAATTTTGTGTCAAAATTATTCTATTCTATGTTGTGAGTTATGACTTAGAGACAGGCAGGAAGCCCAAGTATAACATCCCTACTAGAGATGCAGAGGACAATACCCCTGTGGTTTAAACAGAGAAGTCACACTTTGCACTAAAATCAGATAATTTCATCTTTCACCACTGCTGACCTGAAAGAGAAGTACCCTCCGTACTGGAGATATCAGCAGTGAAACAGTCTTCTAGGCCACATTGGTGTTAAAATATTTATGTGAAATCTTTCTGATTACTTTCCAGGAAATTCTAAATTAAATTGACCTACAGAAGCAAAATAACATCTCCAATAACCCAATTTGCTTTGTTTTGTTCTCACTGAAAAGAACAAAAACATATTAAAGATTAGGTGAACATTGTGTAGATAAGGCAGAAAAGTAACTAGCATTTAAAAATTATAATTTCTTCTTTTGCTGCTTTTCTTTTATCCCTCAAAAAATTACCAGCTTCATTAATTGTCTATGGTTCTGTCTTCTTCATTAGTCAGAATTGCTTCCTTAAAATTAGCATACAGTAAAACACAAAGTATTAGTGCTTAACATCAGATCCTGCTTGGTTATTTATGGTGTCCTGAAAACTTTATTGGATGCTTTACTTCTATTAATATGTATTCTCCAGGTTGGTGGAGAAGAGCATGCTTGTAAGAGTTTTATAGAAAGCTGATAGCATTTCCATTGTTTTATGGAAAAGTCTTTGCTTTTTTAACCAAGTGTATTACAGGGAGCTCTACATGAACATTTAAAGAGCAATAGGAATAGGTGTTGCCAAACCAAGCTAGGGAAGGAGATACGATGGAAAAAACCACTTCATTAAACAAAGAAGGAAACCTGTTTTGGTCGTGTCATATTGGATAGTTGTGTTTTCAGAGCTGCACTAATCTCTATGCTCCAAAAAGAGGAACCACATTTTTCAAGTTTTTAGTCCCAACATTTTTGCCATGGATTTGGGGAGGTAGTGGTATATTTGTTTCTTGTAGCAGTAATATCTACTGCATTCTCGAGTCCAATGCTGCTATATGGCGGGTCAGGTGTATTATGTTAAACACTACAAAATGAGTAATCATGATAAGAAAAGCAATACCATGAAAACAATGGAAGTTATCTTTTGGACCTGAAAAAAAAATTTTGCTGTTGAGATCTATTAAATGGCATGTCCATTTGTTTATTAATTCCAGTGAACTATCTTGCAAAAGTAAATTTCTTATTTTAATAAAACTAATGCGATATTATGTACCCAACTGAATGGATTCATGGTTTTAAATAAATGGTAATGTAATGTAAAATGTTCTAATTTGCCAACCACTTATTAAATGTATTTACAATTACACAGTAAATTCTATGAACCATACTAAAACTGTGTGATAATATTTCCTGTTTTATAGCAGACTTTGCCTTTAGTGAGATTAGATTAATAAGCTACAAGAAAACTGCAGATGTCTTTAAAAAGTCACAATTCTATTCTGAATAAATGTAACTCTACTCTCCAAAGTTATCATTCATTTTGATTACACTGGCATTAAATGGTTCATCTGTTCTAAATCTTCAGTAAAAGTATATAGCTTTTTAAAAGAATGCAACGAAAGGGGAAATAAATCAGTGTCAGAAATCCCCAATATTTAATTTCTTACTAATCTCATGGTATATCTCTTCCGGATGGGGGAAAAAGGAAAAAAAAAAGAATAATTCTTTCTTTCAGATTTTAGCTTTTAGATTGTAAAATAAAAGCTACCTTGTCCAAAGTTCAAATTCTATCTGATAACTTTGAGCTAAATGCTGTCAAATAGAGAAGAAAACAATATTCCTATCTTCCCATAGGAAATAGCAAAAATTACTTGCTGACTAGAGGCCATTTCTATATCTAAAGTTAAATACCCTCAAATAGTACATCACATGAATGACATGACTGCATACTTATCTCCCTGCATATAGACATATAAGTGCATCAAATGTGTATTTGCACTGCTGAAATATTCATGTGCCTAGTGAAAAATTTACATTTCTGATGTCCTAAACAAAGCCTCTGTTTTTATATTTGTTTGCTTGCTTGGTTTTGATGGATGCTTCACACTCTCAGAACTCTGTGGATTCTTTCAAACTGTACCCACTGGAGAACCAGATTCCTGTTTGACTTTACAAGAAGTGCTTGGTACAATGACTTATGACGACCACATGCACTTTTAGCCACAAAGTGACTGCAGCAGGGCAAAGCTATCAATCACTTCTGGTACAATGAAGCACAAGAGGTCTCCCAGAGAGCAACTTATACTTCAGCAGGGCACTTGTCTTGGAGTGTGTTTCCTTCTAAGGAACTTGTTAGTTGGAAGAAACATAAAATCAGGGCATAAGATCAAGCAATTTCAATTAATTAAGAATATTTATTATTTTTTATTATTATTGGGTCATTAGTAGTTATTAGTTCAACTTGTTAGTTGGAAGAAACATAAAATCAGGGCATAAGATCAAGCAATTTCAATTAATTAAGAATATTTATTATTTTTATTATTATAAGGTAACTATGTATTTTTAATTGTATCTATATCTTAGAGTTGGAATTTACCTAGATAGAGGGTTATGTGATCACACTGCCTTATTTGCTGTCATTAAGACCCCCTCAAAAAAGTATTTAGTAAGAATTTTTCTCTCTGGGAAGATTATTTTTAAGCTCCTTTCCTCAGTGATATTTGTACTTTGTCCAGTATACCTAAATCCAGCTTATTAAAAGCTTGTTGTTTAATTTATTGATTCTTGCATTAATATTTATTTGAATTAAGTGTAATAATGAAAATGTTATGGACACTTTTGGAGTTCCTTGTTGAACATGCTGATCTTGTCAGCAATTGTCTTTTTATGTGTGTATGTGGTTGTTGGTTTGGCTTTTTAAGGGAGTGTTGGTTTGTTTTTTTTTAAAGAGGTTTTTAATTAAATACGCAAAGTTCAAAGGTATAAAAAAGGAATGTTAAATACAATTTCTGAAGTGATCTCAACAGAACAATAATGAGCTTGTTTTTGATTTGGTAATTAATGGTATGTAAAGCAAGAAATGAGAAAAATACTGTGGCCACCAACTCCACAAATCAATATGTGCTGTTCATAAAACCTCAGGAAATAGAAATTATATATTACCTTTTGCAGATTAATATGGACAATTATTAATTCACCTACTCATTTGCAAAATAGTTAATATCTTAGTAGGTTAATATATAAAAAATACAGCACATATGGAATACTACTGTGATTGATTCTTATCAAAACTTTCTTGTTACCCAAAAGCAATTTTTTCAGAGTTTCCACCGAATTTCACAGAAGTCTAGGTCTACACAACATTTTTTTTATTTGAGCAGACTTGTTTGCTCCTCATATGAGTAGAGTGCTTGGATCAGGTATGAAGAGGATCAGGGATGCAGAGAGAGGAAAAGCCAATGTCCAGCATAAGGACATTGGGTAGAACGTGACTTTACCCAGGATGTCAACTGCTCAGGAAGTCAGGAGTTGAAGGCTAAGAAAGCTATTAATTTACTATACCTTCAATTCTTGCATGTCACTGGGTTAACATTTAAAACTGAAGCTCCTGCTTAGAAAAACTTCTTGAAATATGAAATTTATGCAAAGGCAATCTTCAAGAATTATATGGTGGTTCTGAAGAGAGTCCTTGATGAAGGTTTATAGGAAAAGGCAAGTTTGATCTCCTTTTAGTTGACATCCTTCTTTGCAAAGAATAATATTTAGCAAAAAAACCCAATCCTGTTACTGAATTTTAAATTTAAGACACTGTGACAAATTCTTAAACTCCTTCAGTCTTGAAGAGAAGCAGATTTTGATGTAGTCGTATAATAGTTTACATTTTGCTTAGGAAGATTTTGCAACAGTATTTTTTCTCTATTTTTAGCTTTTCTTCCTAAGAAATCCAGATGAGATTTCAGAGCACCATATACCCACACTCACTCCCCTCATTTTACTGAAGGCAAATAGAAACATTTGGAAAAGAATTGACTTTGACAGCTCAGCTATCTGTCTGTTTATCTAGAGGATGAGTTTATTTCTTCTTTCATGTCAGAATGTGAAAAATATTTTTACTACCTCAGTATTTAAGCAGGCTTCTCAATGCCCTGATGAGGTTCTGATTATTATACTACTGCATTCCACTTTTCCTATGCAAAGTACTCTAAAGGCACACTTTGTTCTTGAATACAGTAGGCATCTAGGGAAGAATCACTAATGTTTCAGCTAAGAAGTCAGCAGACTTTCATGCTAATCCCTTGAAGTCACTCTTAACTCAAGGCTGGGTAAGGTAAAATGTTTATGAAAGACAGAGATGAAAAAAATTTTAAAAGGGAATCAAGTTACTAATCTACTTTCATTAAGTTTAAAAATAAATGCATGTTTTTGATTGTCTATCTGATGTCCTGACTCCCACCATTCATAAGTTTTATAATTCTGAGTGCAATCTACCTCAGGAAGCAGCTCTTGGAGGAAAATGTTTTACGGTGGAGCAGATAGCTTTAATTGATAATTTCTTTTTGAAGTCCTACCTTTCTGAAGTATTATTTTTCCCTTTTTTTTCATATATAGGTGATACCAGAAATAGAATAATAAAAATTACAGTTATTTCCCTTTGAAAATGTGTCTTTTTTGAACCACATGCTTTTTGTCTAGATAGTAACACATTTCACAAGAGCAGTACATCACCTGTAGTACATTTTTGTGTAAAAATGTTCGCTTTTGCTGTACATCAGCCTGGGGTATGTTGGTGATCTTGATTTAAAAAAAAAATCTGGATGAGCGAAATGTGCACAGTTATTGCTGTCTTTTTACTGATGTGATTGTAAATGACCAAATGGAGGTGAGCGAGGGGGCTTGGGATGACACTTTTCTTCTTCAGCTGCTGACCTTAACACCATTCAAAGATCTGCTTGCAACTGCAAAAGGATCGAGCAAAGCTTCACTGGAGAAAAGAGATGTCCCTGTTTCCCATTCTTTTATTTTCTTCCAGAATGTTCTGGCAAACTAGAGCTCTGATAAGAGCCATTTTTTAACTCTACCAGATGTGGGTTTGCCCACTGAAAAAATAAATTAGATGAACACATTTTGTGTTTGTCCGGGAGAATCTGGGGATGAGAAAACTGGTCACAGGCTTCAGCCACGCAGAAACAAAGGCAAACCTGAAACAAAGAAAGCAGTGAGGCTGAAGGCTTCCAAAATGGGAGGTGGTAGGGTAAAATTCCGGAGTTTGTGGTTGCCTGTTAGAGCCCCTAGTAAGAAAGAGTAATTTCAAGGCTCTACATATTTTGTATTTCATACTTCACAATAGCACTCAGACATATTTAATGTTTGTGAAATTAATGGGCAGAATTCAATAAAATAAAGAAGATATATTTGTCGTTTTTCAGTGTTTGAACATTTATGATGTCAAAGCCAGTAATTAGTCCTTTAGGAAAATTTGCCTAATGTAATATTTTTGGCTGCATTTAGGGAGAAAAATAAAAGGTGGATTGTACCAAATCTTGCATCTGGTTGGTTCCCTTCCATTTTATTGTCTTTTCAGGGAATTATTTGGAAATAATTACGGTATGACAAATCAGTCTATAAACTGCAATTAAAAAATACAATTCTGACTAAAGAAGAAAAAAAATGGAACAAATATTACCAAGATTTAAAGTATTTATCAAATTAGCCTTCCCACATTTAGAAAGCGTTTCTTTCTTTCATGGCTTTGTCCTTAAGTTGTGTGCCCTACTATGCTGCCTTTAATGGGAGGTTACAGAAAAATTGGGTGAAAGATTTGGTGCACACATGAGCTTGATATATTTCATATAACAGTAGGATAGTTTTATTGGCAGCAAACCTTCTGGAAATAAAAAATAGGTCTTTATTTAAATAATTAAAGCAGATGTTTTTTATCTTCAAAGTAGTCTATAATGTGAGATGATACAGACAGCATATTCTTTCTGAAAATATGTACCTTTTCCTTATGATTACCAACTTTTGACATATTGCTAGGACTTTAATAAACTGGAGTTATTGAGAGAAGCAAATTCAGAATTGTTATGGTAATAGTCTCAGATTATTTCATTCATGTCGGTTATGATTATCTCAATATGAGTGGAATCTCATAAAATTACATGAGAATTCACTTTTGTTAAAGTTTAGCTGTCTTATTAAAAAAAAAAAGGTGAAAGAACTGAATTTTCTTATCCTTAGAGAAATAATGTTTTGTGAGTGAAAATATAAGTATTCTCCTTCAGTACTTTTCTGCTACCATTTCCCCCCCCACACTTTGGTCTCTATAACAAGAAATGAGAAAGGCATTGTTTTCTTCCTTTATTCATTTTGCAACTATTAACTCTGAATGCCTCAGAATTATAAATCACCCATGAGAATACTTCTTATAAAAAAGGGTGCTAATAAAAACATTCCAAAAAATTAAGAATGTGAAGGAGACATTTGATTTCCTACCAACAGTTTTTTTATATGTCATAGTTCAACAAGTTTTTATTATTTTGCTGGAATTTTTTTCATCTTGGGGGAAAACAATCAACATCTGTCCCACTTTTGTCTGAATTCACAGTACAAGGACAGAGCTTTCCTGAAAGTGAAAAATATGTTTTTTCTAAAGTGTTTTCTGAAAATTAGAAGTCTCCTAAGACATGAAATAAAACAAATGTGTGCTTAGTTCAGGCTTCTAAAGCAGAAGCAAGGAAGGTGAAGTAAAAATCCTTCTGAATGGATTCTATTAAGAAAGTGTTCCACAAAGTGTAGGTGGTCTTACAGGGATGGGTTGAACAGCTGGAGATATCATATCACACAAGCACAGGTAAGGTGTTGATTCTAAAGGCAGGATCTGTTTATCCAATAACTTGATTATCTTCAAGCTAAGTTACAACTTCAGCATTAGTCCAGCTTGAAAGCAGACTATACTTTTATGCCTGGTCTCCAGGAGAGTTGTGATGGCACAGACTTCAATGATCACTCAAAACATTTCTTCCCTTCCCTCCAAGACCATACTGTAGTGCCACAGTGTCAGGTTGCATAGTTTTAGCACCTGTCATTGTGTGGTTTTGTACTTAAAAGAGACTAGCAAAGTTTTCATAAGATCTACAAGTATTTTTGCCACAGTATCTCTGGTGAAGCCCTCTAACAGTGCAGATCTTCACCAGTCCCATTTGAAGTGTGTCAGTGCTGCTTCCGATGGGCAGCAAAGGTGCCTGAGACCTCAGCACAGCCCTGCAGAGCGCCTGCCTACCTTCAGTGGCACCTCCGAAGGCTCAGTCACCTATCAGCCCTCCACCCACTGAGTTTAGAAGCTGTGCTCTTTTTTTAGCTTAGGTAGGGACAAGTGCATCTGAAAACATCTTGCTGCCAAGTTTAAACGAAGGTCGGCACTCTCCTTTTCTAGGTCATTAATAGATGGGGTCTTAGAAACACTTTGTGTTGCCTCACAAAGGCAGGATGTCTGCGGGGAGACTGAGAGGAAATTCATGCAGTGGCTTGCAGAGAAGACTCTGCAGGAAAGAGGCAATCCTTATATCTATTTTCTAACATAGAAGTGAAGGAAGCAAATGGCCTAAGCTTACTATGTGTTGAGTTAAGGGAAAGTTCAGAGCATGATGATAAATGCTCTTGAGAAGTTTTCTTGGGAGTTCATGGTGCAGGTTCAAACGGAGAATTTACTCCCACTTTTATGGTGTGTGTTGTTCATACTGCTTCACTTTTGTGTAAATGAGCAAGCAAGGGTGAATAATCCCACTAGTACTGTAAGAGCACAAGACAAAGATGATAAGAATTTCTTGGGCTGCCATATAATTCATTAAGTTGGGTCAATGAGATGCTAATGCTATGACTTTTAATAATAAGTACTTCTGTTAGAGGTCATTCTCAGTGAACTTAGAATTCTCATTTGGATACCCTTCAGACAGAAAGAGTACAAACAGAACAAAAAGTCTCACTTCCTTATTTTTTGTGTTTATGCTAATGCATTTGTGTACAACAGTGACCTTTTCTCAGATCACTAATACACTTTTTGCTTAATATGGCATGTAATTGTGTCATAGCTTGCTCTTCTAATTTTCTTCCTTTATTTTACCCTTACATTACAAACAGGGTTTGGGTATGGTTAAGAAACAGGGGCAAAACGGAAGACATAACAATTAAATAGTGAATGGGGAGACAAAGAAGAGATTAAGATATTTAAGAGGGAAAATGCTTTCATCACTCATGTCTTGAATCCTACTATTTCAGTTCTCATAGTGTCTATTCCTTTAAAGCTTCACCTAGGAGTTTTGCAATGATATCTTGTGGATTTCTTTAAACTGGAATTTTATTTACTTTTGAAAAGAACTTTGTTCATTAGGCAAGGATAAAATCAATGTCTGCTAATTTTTTTTCTCCCTGATTCAATTAAATGTCATAAAGACATTCTATTTCACTGAACTAGGCATTTAAGATAATAAATTTATAGGCTAAATCTTTTTTACACTAGTTCGGTGTGAATTTGAGTGCATTCAGGCATTTGTACCATGTTCATCACCAGAATATGGGCCCAGATCCACAATAAAATGCTCATTTTTTTTTCTGATGATTGGGAAGGATTAGACACCTTATTTATACAGCTGAAAAATGAAAACTGCTGTTATAACCAATTGGTTGTCTAAGGCAAGCCCTGTCCGGTATCTTTTCAGCTTTACTGAGATATCTATTATCTGACACGAATCCCTTCCTGAGGGTTTCTAAGTAATTTTCTTTCTCAACAATGATAGCAGGAGTTCCAACAATTTAGCCAATATCTCTGTGACTCTTAACACCCACCAAGGGCACAGATGGGCCACATTCAAAGGCTGCCTGTCCAGAGTAGATTCAGATTCATAGCTTCTCAGTGGGCAGAAGATGGTTTTGCTTGGTGTTTGGGAGAGTGAAAAACAATGTTCTTTCTTCTTTTCTTAGTGATCACTTAAAAATCTTCATTCTCCCCTCTCTTCCAGATCAGATAGAAAAGACCTGTTTCATATTCACCTTTCCAGAGCTCTTTAGAAGTTGAATGAGGACTATGACATTAATGATTTCAAAATAGAAATTGATAGGATTTAGGCTAATGCTATGACTAAGGTACCGGGGGTAGAATTTTAGCTGTCAAAACATAACTGTTCCTTTGCCCAGTGTTTCCAATTGTATCTAGGCATCTTTTCAATAAATTCCTTAGGTGAATATTGTGAATTTGCTTTTTGATGACACTTACCTGTCTATTGCATAAGCTCGAGGCCTTTATTTAAGATGACCAGTAATAATTTTGTTAAGTTCACTATTTTATCATGAATTCTTGTATATCTTGGTTTGGTTCATCTGGAACTGCAGCACTCCCTCCGCATTGGCAGTAAACACTGAAATGCTTGGCAGAAGTCTGGTCTAAAATAGGAGCAGTAAATTTTACCATTTATTTTTTAGAAGGAATCATCATGCTTGTATCCTACCATTCCTTAGAGAAACTGAGCAAAATCTTTAAACTGAGTTTAATCCTGAATTTAAGTTTGCTCAGGAGACACTTATTCGATTTGTAGCCTTTCTTTAATGGTAAAATGCATCTTACATTGTCACAATAATGTAGCAGTATAAGGTGTTTTTTCCCCTTAATCTTAAAGCAAAATAAATCAAAATTAAAACAAAATAAAGCATAAAATATATGCTTTTCTCTCTCCCTTTTTCCCACCAGGAATTCCATAGATGCCAGTAATGAGTTCCTCTGCAGTAGGCGTTGGTGACACCAGTTATTCCAATCACTGAAAGGAATTCTAAATAAAAAATGTGGGTAAGTCCCTAAACTTCCTTTTAATATCTCAAGCATCCTTTAAATATCCATTCTAAACTACAATATTGGATATTCCTTTCAATTGATACATCAGGAAGATTACCTTAGGTATTAGGATTCGTCTTTAAAGACAAAGGGAAACAACTCCAAACTGACATAGTCAATGGCATATTGAGCTAGTTTTCATTACAACTTGATTTTTGTGATTAACAATCTAAAGCTGTCCATGAAAAAAAAGTTCTGATTTTTGCTTTTAGTATTTTAAATGAGCAAAGTCGTGCCAATAAATATGTAGTCACTTTGATGTCAAGATGTTTCTCATTTTTAGTCTGCCATTCTCCATGATTTTTCATACATCTCTCACTTTTCTTCTTTTCTTCTCATTATTCCAGGGGAGTGGGAGGAGAAAGATGTGGCTGGCTACTTGATCTGATCAGTAGACCTCAATCTGAGAAGTCTAGATATTTCATCATTCTAAAGAACAGGAGATATGCAATTCCTTCCATCCAGAAGGAAGTGCATATCTTGCATAATATATTTTAGTTCCCAAGGGGATAAGGGACTTCTGATATCTCTACAATACTCTTCTCATTTTGGAAAAATCTAGGAATCTATTGGTTTCAGCACTCACTTTATAGTCCAGTATTTCAATCTGTATTCTGTCTGTGCTCATGTATCATTGTCAGTGACTCCAGTGGGAATGTCACTGCAACAACAGAGCTGGAGGAGAAAGCACTATCAGCTTAGTCTAACATTCACTGAAGTTGGTCAGAAGCTTCTTACTGACCTCAAAGTGTAGAGCCAGGCAAAGCCAACTGCCCTCCACTGCAGTGTCGGCATTCCATTAAACAAGACTTTGTATAAACCAATAAATAAAGCACCAGTAATAATACCCACTCTGGTCTTGTACATTCATAATAGACTTCATTTAAAAATTCATTTTTTATGATCAACCCAGCACTTCTTGACCAGTATATTTATGTGGTCTAATTGCACTTACTGTAATCTGAAAAACACAGTTGTCACTGTTCAGCATCATTCCTGTGGTTGCAGTCCTGGTCCCTCTTTTCTCTAATTGAAGTATCTGAAAGCCCAGTACAGATCTATGACATTCTCACTTCAATTTACTGGCTTAAAAATCCATTGCCACTGCAAGAGTGTTTATCAGTTTCAAATAGTTAAGAGTTACTAGAACTGGTAGGGATGATAATTTCTTTTTTCTTCTTTTTTTTGTGCATTTACTACTGAATACTGATGGTTAAATACATGTGTAAGGCTTGAAAGCATGCACTCTGCTTGTTTAAATAACTGCATCCATGAAAATGTACTTGTTACATGCACTGAGCGACACTGCAAAGTCAAAATGTCTTCTCACTATTTTTAGAGATAGGACTATGATGGCAGTAAGGTTTATGCCAATTCTTCCATTTTGTCCATTTTTGCTGCAAAAGACTGATTTCTCAAGTGACATTAAGGAGATTTATCCATATACTCTCATTGAAGGTATGGACTATTGGGTAATATGCTATGACCGCATGTGATACAATTCACAATATAGACAAACTTCAAATAAGCATACACACATGGCAGGAGAAGGCAATGTTTTCACGAGCACCAAACCACAGGAGAAAGCACCACTTCTTCCTTACACTGGCAAAGCCACCATCATGAGAGGACATTTAATCTGCCAGCAGCAGGTAGCACAAACTCTCCTGGAGCAGAAGCAATGATGCAACTCTGCTTCCTTGTGACATACAGAAGTATCAGAGCAGAGTGAAAAATTAGCACTTTAGATGTTTTAATTTAGTGATATGCATACAATTTAACAGATCTGTGAGCTATGGTTTGCAGCTGTGAATGAAGAAATCCTGAGCTGAAAATTGCTTTTGGAAGGATTTTTTTCCTCATGAGGAATCCTAACTGCTGTTTTCCAAAGGCCATACATACTGTTGGAGTTCCCTTTTTTCTCCTACTTATTGCCTTCATGTTTACTATTTGTTTTCTCCTCTCAAGTCTTGTGTCTTAGAGACCAAATACAGAGCCAAGGACTAAATATACCCAAGATTACTAAAATAGAGGATAAGGAAAAGATTGTGGTTTTTCATTTGTTTTGTTTTGTTTTTTTTAATAACAATTCACCCTATTGTAATAGCAAATTATCTAGATGATGAGTTATATTTAACCAAATAGTATAAAGAGTATAAAGTAAGAAGGAACAACTATATTCTTTTCTTATTCTACAGTATGACTGCTAGCTGCTGCTTGGTCAAATTTTATTGCTATTGCCCCAGTAGTGACTAAGAGAGGTATTATTGTGGATGACTTTGATTTATTTCCTGCAAGAGGGCCAGTGTCTTCTAACTTCATTGACCTCTTGTGCAAAAGAACATTCAGACCCAGTACTGCTTTCAAGAGGAGAAGCAGCAGTAAAATATCAATTGTCAGATGTTAATGCAGGCTCTTTTTGAAAAGCATGAATGCTCTCACCATGCTGGCGTATATTGTTGTCTTTAAGATGTTCATGAAGAATGATTTTTTACTCAAACAGGACAAAAAAACCCAACCCAAAAACTTCCTTTATTTATTATGCTTCACTTATACATATTTACAGAACACAGTCATAATTATACCTTTTGTCTGAATATTTAAAAATCTCATTCTATACTACTTCAGACATTTTTCATGTTCTAGAAGCTTTCATTTTGCCAACTATAGACAACTCATAAGCACTTGATAAAATATAACTTGTGTGGGCAGGTTAAAATATTTGGTGTGTATATGAATGCATAATCACACACAGAACACCACATACCATCCACACAGTACAGTGTGTGTTCAGGTTTTTGATTGCCACCCACCATAACAATTTACATTACAACTTAGTTTATACAGAACTATAAAGTGATGAAGTATGACTGTGCACTGCAAACTAACTTTCCAAAACTGAAATAAACTCTGCTGACGTGAGCACTAGTAACATTGTCTTTTTAATAGGGGAAAGCAAGTGATTCTGTGATGCTGTGCTCTCAGGTAATTTTGCTCTTGGTTGTTTTTTGCAGTCATCCAATAATATTTTGCACAAATATCTTGAAAGAATTAATGAACATTAGCCAATTTTCCTTCGTCCTGGTTTCAGCTGGGGTAATTTCCTTCTTAGTTGCTGATACAGTGAGGTGTATTGGATTTAGGTATGAAAATAATGTTTTAGTTGTTGCTAAGTCATGCTTGCTTTCAATCAAGGCCTTTCAGTATCCCGTGCTCTGCCAGTGAGCAGATGCAGAAGAAGCTGAGAGGGAGCATGGCCAGGACAGCTGACCCAAAGTGGCCAAAGGGATATTCCATACCACAGAACATCATGTTCATTCTATAATCTATCAGGAATCAGCTATCAGGGGCTGATTGCTGCTTGGTGTCAGGCTGGACATCAGCCAGAGGGTGGAGAGCAGTTTTACTGTTCATCACTCGTTTCTCTTGGGTTTTATTCCTAGCTCCCTCACTCCTTATTATTACAGTAGTTATTATTATTATTATTATTATTATTATTATTATTATTATTATTATTATCATTATTTCATCTTTTGCTTCGATTTTTAAAATGTTTTTATCTTAACCCACAAATTTTGCTCTTTCTGATTCTTTTCCCCAGAGTGGGCAGGGAGAAGAGGAAGTGAGAAGCTGTATGCTACTTAGCTGCCATTTGGGGTTAACCACAGAACAATATTACAACCGTAGAACAAATATTACATTTTTCATGCCTATCTAATTATTATTTCTTTCTACAGAATAATGAAAGAGATTAAAAGAAAATATATATGACTTTCTCAAAGTTTCAATGACATTATCTTGCACAATAGAGGCAAAAATAACTTGTTTGTTACAGCTTAGATAATTAAAAATTCTGACGTACTTTTTAAAAGCATGTAGTGGACAAAACAAAAAGGATGAATGGTACATAATGAAAGCAATATTTTTTTATTACAGCATGTAGAAATGTCTCAATGACATTTAAAAGTCTTCAGAAAAAGAACAATTTCTTGCCTTACCTGGGAGTTCCAGCCTCTATAACAGTGAACTTGATTTGCTCAGAAATGACATAAACAATTACGTCAGACTTTAGAAAGTTCCAGGTGTTTAAAAAGTACAGACAACAGTTTCTCACTAATCAAGAGCCCTTTTGACTATTTTTGGACCATTTTTACTACAACTTTACCAGGTTTAATAAGCTTGGCACTTGTCCGTTCAAGAAAAAACAAAGGGACTCAAATTTTGTGAATGGGAACCAAGTGATTCATAGAGGAGCAAAGCTCTTATTTAGAAGACTATTATAATTATCAGCATGCACATCAATTCATTCTACCAAAGAAACAATGATTACACATAAAATTACTGATTAATATTTATATTTGGCTTTGTTTTGTTGCTGCCTTTTTGGTTTGGTTTTTTTGTTTGTTTTTTTTTTTTTTGTTTGGTTTGTTTTGTTTCTGGTTTGTTTGTTTGTTTGGGTTTTTTTTTTTGTTTTTTTTCTTCGTTTTGTTTTTTTGGGGTTTTTTTGTTGTTTTTTTTCTTCGTTTTGTTTTTTTTTTTGTTTTTTTTTGGTTTTTTTGTTTGTTTGTTTTTTTTTTTTTTTTTTTTTTTTTTTTTTGTTTTTTGTTTAAAGACTTGAAAACTGCCCAAAAAAACCCCTTCCCCATTAGCTGATCCAATAAAAGCTATTATTGCCATCTGCAAACTTCTATTGCTTAAGTAACCAGGATGATTACTCCAGACATCTGCATTAGTTTGGTTTCTCTCTTTGGCAAGACAACAAATTACAACTCCTGTGCCACACTATACTGCTGTAACAGGAGGTGTCAAAACAATGGTCTTACAGCTGCCATGTCTGTTTGACCTGGCAGGAGGGAAAGGCAAAAATGCGGGTTTTTTAATTAGAGTACTGGGTTATCCCACTGGAATATTTTACTTTTCTCTCATTAGAAGTATTATGGATGATAAAGTAGGAAATATGTTATAGGTGGATGGCATGTAGGTTTATCTAGCTTGTAACTGATAATTTCCCTTTCTTTGCAACATGGAGATGAGTACTAACCTAAACCCTGTGAAACTACACTGAACTACCATTTGGCAAGACTATTTTTAGTCAAGCAAAAATTGTTTTTGAGCAATCATTTCTCAATTAGTATTTTTTGTCAAGTAATAGCAAAAAGATCTGTGGGAGGACATTTCAAATTCCAGTTCAAGTAGAACAGCAAAATTTTGCATGGTTAAAATTATTTTTATAAATCTGTACATTGCTAATAACCTAGTTAGAATTAATGAGTTTCCTCTGGTATATTTTCCTATTCTCAAATTGCCTTTGAATTACATATAGGTCTAAATGGTCAGGTACATTTAAAAGGTAAATTAAGACAAACAGGATTTTGCTTTTGCCTTCGGATATATTTGTAAAATATGTGGATTAGTCTTCCTCTGTTTATATTGGCTGCTTTGTATCTTATATTAAGCTCCGGTAAGGCTACTCAAAATAAACTTGGGAATGTTATACAGAATTTTATGGAAATATTTGACTTCAGAATTGAGCAAGGGTTTTTAGAACTCCTCGCATCATGTGAGATGCCATTTAGGTCAGTGACTGAATACTTTCACATGACTAAAAATTATTTTGGACAACTGAAAGGATTCCTCTAATCAGATCTTACCTAATGCATATAATTCCTCTGATAACTCAGTATTAAGAGAAATCTCTTGTCAAGCCATTCATATTTACTAGGTCTGATTACTAAAAGTTAGTCAGAAGTAACTCTAGAATATGTTGTATGTGACCAGTATCTGAAGGGAAGTCAGGCTCTATTATACTACACTAATGTGGATGATTCACAGTAGCTGTCATGAAGCTTTCATTGAAATCAGATATAAAGTAGGTATCTGGAAAGAAATAATACTTCAGATTTGGAATTTCTTTTTAATTTAAAGAAATGTCTTATTTATTCAAGTTGCAAAATCTATACAGCTACATTACAGAAATTCTAGATCCATTACAGAAATTACAGAAATTACAGTGTCCTAGGGTAGCATTGTGAGAACATTTTAAAAAAATAGTTGGGTTGACATTTTGTTATTGTAATTAAGGACATCTGAACAATTATATCATTTTAAAAACCTCCTAATTAGAAAGCTTTCACTTGCTAGAGCTGGTGTTTATATGAATTATAAACTTTCCTTTTGTACAAACACTCTCTCTCTATCTTATCCATTCATTTTTGTCTGTATCCTTTTTTATTTTAATTTTTATTTTTATTTTTGTACTTGGACTTTTTCTTCTTTAAGAAATTCCAAGATTTAAACATTTATCTTGTCTTAAATTTGGATGAAAGGTCTGAATGTTCAAACTCTTTGCTGAAAAAAGATCAAAGAGTTACAGAATAAGCTGAGTTGGAAAGGACCCACAAGGATCATTGAGTGCAACTCCTGAGCCTGCACAGGACACCCCAAGTCACACCATGTGTCTTGAGACCATTGTCCAAGCACTTCTTGAACTCTGTCAAATATCCTATTGTGACACTCTGCCATCATCTGACTTTTCCAAATTACATCTTTTTTTATTCTCAGATGTTCTTGTCTTCCACAGCAGGTGATGCCTTTCCTTTCTCCTTCACTGTATGAAATCATATCCTTCATGTGATGATGCACTTTTGTCTCTTCTTTTGGCTAAGGTATGATGATGGTCTAAGAGTAAGAAAATGTTCTGAAATTATATAATATTTAAGTTTTCAGGTGTTTTTTCCAACTGAAACACAAAATATTTCAACATAATTATAAATCTGTACATCGATAATAACCTAATTAGAATTAATGGTTTTCCTCTGGTAGTTTTTCTTATTCTTGTTTTTTTTGTTTGCCTGGGTTTTTTTTTCCTAGTGGAAAAAGAGACTACTTTTCCTATTAGTCATTCAAAATATTACTTTTTCTCTTGCTCCACTTTTCTTACAAGAGAAAAAAAAGTGTCATATTTGATATAATGTCTGAAAATTTTTGATTGGTGAGTGTGATATCCCAAAATATGAAATATTGTTCTCATCACATAGATAAATAATTATAGACTGAAAGAATTCTGCAATGTTACTTATGTGAATAATTCTATTGAATTTTAAGCATTAATAACTACTGTTGTGAATAGGAAAAAAAATCTGAAGGATTGACTTTTTTCTTAACTAATATGACAGATAGTCCTGAAAAGATATTTGTAGTCAGCAAATTTGGGCCCATGGAGTGTATCAGAAGCAGTGAAAAGCAGTGCCAAGCACTTGAAGAGGGAAGAAAGATATACTTTTCATTAAGACAAACTGACTCTGTTGCTTTACTTGCACAGTGTGAATTTTCTCAAAATGGCAGAGAGCCCAAATCAAATATTTTTCATTTGATATCTAGCTAGACTTGAGACTCTTTGCTGAGAATGTTTTTCGTTCCATTTAAACCAGGTGTCAGAAACCTCTACAGATACAAGTATATTGCATAAAACAATCATAAATAAGAAAAATATTTTTATAATAATATTTTATGATGTGTGTTTTAAATTAGTCAGAAACCTATATGATCAGCCATATGTGATGAGATTCCAATATCTCTTAAATGTTTGATTTCAGCCATTTCTTCAAAGTAACAGTGGAGCCAATGGATACAACATTTCCACTCTTGTTAAAACTGCGCTTCAGCAGAACTCAAAATTTAATGAAGGTGACTGTTATAAAGGTTTTAGTGTAGCTCCATCTCCTTTGTGTAAGAGTTAAAGTTCACTTTGCAACACATGTGCTGAGTTAAAATATTAAATTCTTTCTCTTAATCTTAGTGTTTTCCAGATGTCCCATGCCTTTAAAATCCCATAAAGACAACTAGAATTTTTGTGTTTCGTGCTTTCCGCAGACCTGAAGTATTTCATAGAATCACAGAATATGCTGAATTGGGACCCATCACAATTATCGATTCCAACTCCTGGGCCCATGCAGGATACCTCAAAAACCACACCATGTGCCTGAGAGTATTGTCCAAATACTTCTCAAACTCTGTCAGGCTTGATGCTGGGACCGTTTCCCTGGGGAGCCTGTTCCAGTGCTCAACCACGCTCTGAGTAAATTTCTATTTATTACTTTCCATCTATTTCTGTACAGAGCAGGGACAAAATGGAATAGATCAGGATGTGGGTTTTTTAAAAATAAAATTACTCAGAAGGAAGCTCCTAGATGCTATTCGGCATCTTTCTAGTTCTTCTGACATTCCTTTAATCTGTGATCTGCATAAAGCTACTGCCTATTTTCCTGAAAAACTGTAAATGGTGAAGGATCCTATAAGTCACCAGGTTAGGAATATAAGACATATTCAAATTTCCCATCATCTTGTGTGGCAGAAGCCTAGGATTGGAGTTGTGGCATCCTGACATGTTCAGCTGCCTTGGAAAAGAGGATGTATGTCTTACCATGTGGATATAGAACCAAAACTTCCTGCCTGAGGAGGCTAGGACACTTTACCAATGAAGATAAAAAGAATTGTGGAGATATTACACAATGCCACTTAGACAGTGGTTTAAAAAATAAATCAGGATGCTGTTATGACAAAAAATAATTTAATTATCTTTTTAATGAAGTTATATTTGTAACCTTATATTTATAATTTTATACATATATTTATTTACCTTACTTAGGGTTAAATTACATTATTAAATTTAATTTTTTGTAATTGGTGGGAACAATTCAGTGAATGAACATATTGCAAGCACTCTACAATGAATCTGAAAAATAGATTTATTGGCAAATTGGTTATAGTATGTTTATGACAAGACACGTTTTGTAGCTAGAGGCGGAATTGGCATCACATTCATCCACCTTTGTCAGTCAAGGAAAGATTTTCCAATATTCATCTCTTCTTTGCTCTCTTTCTCTCTGTATTTTTTTCTTTTAAAAAATTATTATTTAATTTAATTATTTTTAATTATCATTATCTGGATGTGTAAATAAGAGTGAACTCTTACGCTCAGGTTATGCTGCTGTAAACAACTTTCAGTGTAGTATTCAAATAGCCAAATACAAAACATAAATGTATATAACACATCCCTTGAGCTGCAGTGAGATGGTTAAGCAGTTTCTTTACAAGTTTTAATTATTTTAATACCATAGATCTTTAAGAATTCATCAGAGACGATAAAACTGTTTTTGAAGGATTTATATTTACAATGAAACTTGAAGAAATTCTTTGAGTGTTATGAGACATTATTAAATTTAAGAAACTTGAGAACGTACCTGTGAATTTATTATGATTGTTAATATGGAAAAAAAAAAGTGTAGAAGAATAACTCAAAAGTGATAATATGAGAATATGAGATTAGAACAATTTCAGACACTGGTGTTACATGCAGTTTTGCCACTGGGTCCAGAATTTTGTTCTATAACCATTTTGGAGACTAATCCAGTAAAATGATTTTTTATAAAGTGACAATATTTGGAAGATTTTTTTTTACATATTCTGATCATACCTGCTTCTATATCCTTATCTTGGATAGTGTTTGCACTTTTATCTTAAATAGAGGTGTGCCTTTAACAGACTATCTGTAAAGTGTATCATTAAAGACCCTCATGAAATCTTCAAGTGAATAACAGCAGTAGTCACAGTGCAGCCTTCTACAAGAAACCACTATCTCTGGTTTATCATTACCTTTCATTCAGGTTATGTAGTCTATTTTTACTGTTGCCAACAACAGGTATGACAGTCAAGGATCAGAACTATTATTTGTATCCTAGGCTGTAGCTGGTAAAGAGCTCCCTTTGTGTTCTATTAGTCAGTCAAAAAACTATGCTATATTTACTGGGGGAAGAGAATAATGATAGGCAATGTTTGCATTTCTTACCAATTATACTAATAATGCAAACAAGCTTGATTTATAGCAAATAATGGGTCTTGTAAAACAAAAGAGTCCAAACAACATTTCCTTGCAGCTCTGTGGGCACAACTCAGACCGGTGTCATATCTCGTGTTTTCTTTCTCAGTGTAAATTTCCAGCTGCTAGGAGGGGCTTTCATCCTGGAGCAAGGCTTGAATATAAAACATTCTCATTCAGAAAAGCAATTTATGTGGGGTCGTAATCTTTCCCAGGCTTAGTCTGTATTTCTGGTATGTGTTCTGTAGAGATTTACTTGAGCTGAGTATGAACCCTAAATCAAGCACCCTTGAAGAGTGATAACAAAAATCACAGCCCCAGAGATGTATCGCTTGCTGCATTCTCCTCTCTCCTCAGGGGAACCACTGCCTCTTCCATTATGAACCCAATCTAGATTGCAAACACTGTACATGAAAGAGCAAATAAACTCTAAAAAACTCTGTTTCAGCTGTGGCCACTTTTCGGGTGTGTGTGCCTTGGATACCTTAATAATTGAAACAGAAAAATTTTGTTGTTTGTCATTAACACATTCCACAAGAAGTACTATTGAGGACTTAGTGCAGTGGCTTTCTCAGAAACCTCCTGGAGGTCTATTTTTTTCTTTCTTTAAAGTAACTACTTTGGGCCAATTATTTCTGTCTGACTTTCATCCCAACTTCTATGCTGGGGATTATGTTTCCCCCTTTTTTAGTACAAGACTGAATTTGAGATGACAAATGCCACATTGGAACAAAAATCTGAGAGCATGTGCACTTAATTTTCATTTCTTTCCAGCATTTAGAGCAAATATTGCACTCCTGAATATGGATTTTGGGAACGCCATAGCACATGGTTCTCCTTTCACTACTTCTGATGTCCTCAAGTAGAACAGAAGATTTTCAAAAGCTGTGGAAGAAATACAGCTAGAGAAAATATGTCTCTCTGCCTTTCTCTCTCAAAAGTAATTGAGATTAAGTCACTTGTAAGTTTCTGTTTCTGTCTTTTTCAACTGTCACCTTGTCCATAGGAAATAATTTTTTGAATTATTTCTAGTGTATAATTTTGCAAGAGGGGAAATAGCATTTGTGTGCAGGATAATGAAGAATGTCTATATAACACAAATACAGATTTGGTCTCCAGAATATTAATTTTTAATACTTCAACATTAAAAAGATATTGCATGTTTTCTTGTTTTCCTTGCTACCTTTAAAAGAAATGTTTTTGATTCTTTAGTTCAAAAATTGAAAATAACTTCACAGAGGGAAATTTACTATATGATACAGCAAGTTATGACATTTCACTTCAGTTTTTCTTTATCCAGGAAGGGGATCCATAAATAATAAAGGAATGAATGCAACTCACACACTTCCTCCCCTCCCCCTCTCTCTCCACAGTTTAATAATCCAAAGGTTAGCTGCCTAAATATTTAATCACCTATAGCTTCTACAGAATAAATAGAAACATGTTCTTTTACAGAAAGGAACATTGTCTACCTTAGGCATGTGTCCAAGAATGATGCAACTCTCTCTCTGTTGGCTTTGGAAAACCCAGGATGTCTTTTTGGACAGGACAATGCATAACAACCTAAATGAATGGTGCCCTGGACATATAATGGTGGAATTACATTTTGACTTAAACCAGACTGCTGTGGAGAGACAGCCTGTGTTCCATGTCATAATGTACTTCTCTGAGACCTGGTGGAACATGAAACTGCTGTGTTCAACCAAAATTTTTGGAGTAGGCTCTTCACTGGGGCTGTTAAAGCACGCCTTTTCTCAGCTGTCCCTTTCATAGAAAGATTCATAACACTAATAAATAAAGAAGCATCTCTCAGTTCTGTAGAAAATTTACTAGATGCTATCCAAAACTGTAAGTAGCAGAGGATGATGACTCAGATGGCAGGTTTCGGAAGCGTACTTTGCTGAAAAAGCAGTGCTACGTGTTTCTCTCTACTTTAATATCTTTAATGTGTTGCTTAGAGAAAAGGTAAAATATAGGACTTTGAACAGCTATTTTCTGGAAGATTATTTTTAGGTGCTTTTTAAAAAGTTATTTTGGCAAATACATCTTCTGCCATATCATTAAAAATAGATGCTTTGTAGACTAGAGAGTCTTATTTTTGCCAAAGCCTGAAAATAAAATATGGCTATGTTCTAGCAGTATCACACTCACTCCTAATCTCATCTTGGAAAATCTAGGCAATGTCTTGATTTTCCATGGAATCTTACATCAAAAAAAAAAAATCATCAAGTTTACGATTATTAGAAGTTAGAAAATCCTAAAAAACAGGCAATCATACTGAGCAGCCTATATCTCAGTTTGGGACACAACTACAAGACGAAATAAACCTCAGGGATTCAGAGCACAAAAGCTGTTTTACACTAATTCCCTGTGTGGACGAGCATTCAAAAGAGAAAGTTAACCACTACACTCAGTTGTGTCAAAGGAAGCCCAGTGCAGTCAGCCAAAACATGTTGGAGCTGCAGAAAGATGGAAAATTCTCCATGAGAATTTTCTGTGAATACATCTAAAAACCACCCATTCACAGGAACTGTGAAGGTAAACTATCAGAGCAGGTCCTTACTATCTCTATAGTCTTCCATATCATGTATTTTTATTGGTTTTGAACTAAAAGTAACACGGAACTGATGTGCACTCTTAAAATCTACTTCCTTGAGCAAGAAATGGTACCAAAATTTGTCTAAGATAAGTCTTCCAGAATGTCAGAATGGAAAAAAATCTGCGTTTTTGCTCCATATTCCTGGACATATTCCACAATTTTAAGGGTCCACTCCACTCCACTCCACTGCCAATAACCCCTAATGCTGTATTAGCCCAGTGGTCACATTTTGTATTTTGATCACCTTTAGCTCAGTATTTAGCTCAGCTTAAGTAGAAAGTGAACTCAAAAGAAAACTTAAAATTATCTTGTCACTTTTGAAGTCAATAAATGTCTGGTTGAAGAGAGCTGTTGAAGAATGAGAAATCATGCACTAGAATGTTCAAATGCAATAGAAATTTTTATAAATTCACCAAGGTTCAATGTAAAAAATATAAAACATATCAAACATATAAAAAATGTCCATAAACTTATATAAAACAGATTCAGTATAAAACATGTGATAACTGTTGGGGCAGAAGTCAGGGCTCCATAGAAGGAAACTTCAAGGTGTTTTTCTTTGAAAAGAAACCTTCATGCTGGAGGACAGCCAGTATAATATGACTATTCATGCATTTAAATTTAGAATTTCCATTGGCTCAATTTAAGAAATGAGATTTTGTTTCTTTAAATACATGAATAATCTATACTACATTGCCTGTGATCAGTTTATAGCAATGAAAAATTTTACTGAACGTGGTGATATTACCCATATGAGTAAATTCAGCTATCAGCACTTTAACAATCAAATCTTAGTTGAAAGGAGTCTAGATAAGGACTTACATGATTGAATCTTTATGCTAGAATTGCAGACAGCACTATTTGGTAGTATAAAAAAATGCACAGGTAGTAGACATGCCTTTTCTAAGCTATCTGTCATGCGCACTGTAGAGTATGAATAGGCTTAAAATGGACAGAAATTATGACCAGAGGTCCAGAAGACAAGACTATACTGCAGTACTGAGGAATTGGAGAGAGGTGACTAAAAATTAACAGTAGAAGGGGAAAAAATAATAAAAAAAGACAGAGCATGAATAAACAGTAAATGAGAAAAAGGAAAATAAATAATTACTTTGCTCATTCTTTATTACAAAGCAAATCCTTACAAGCCTAGTTTTAAAATCAGTTGTCTCTATTTCTATCACTGAAGGACACCATGAGTGGAAAGAGGAAGTTTTACCTAGAGAAGAGAAGGGCAAAGGATGATCAAAGGTCTGGAACAGCAGATGCAGCAATCTTCAAAAAACTGTAGGGGCAATATTATGCCTCAAGCTTCCATTGGGGTTGTAGTTTTTAAATAAAATGTTTCAACTTTACACAATGTTCACTTACTGTGGAAAAAATTACAATGAAAACTTTCTGAGGAATACTTGCCTTGACTCTGCTAGGGAGAAAATGGTGGTTTTTTCATCTTTCTTGCTTCAGTAAAACTTTTACTGGTGACCCAAGTTCCAACCCCCATCCTCCCCAATTTTTAACATATGTTTCAGCATTCTTTCTTAAAGTGTTCATTTTTCTTTCCATTATTCCTTTTCTTCTTGTTCTTCACACAGATTTCATTTTATTAACATTTGATTGTTCACAGTGTTCCTGTTCCCCCGATCTTCTGTTATTTTCTTTGGCCATTACAAGTGTCTAAAGAAGAGTTCAACTGTACAGAAACTAGTGCCACAAATGTGTATAGGGCAGGAACTAGACAGTGCTTTTGCTTCCTCTTGATCTCTTGTGCACAGAGAAATGTTCTTACTGTTTTACTAGATCCAGAAACTTTCCCTGTTTTGTGAGTACATTTTACTTTTCTGAAGTCTAAAGAAAAAATTGATGCTTGTGCTGTGCTGTACTAAGTTTCAAGCTGAGGAAATAAGCATGTAGGTATGTCCAGAAATGCAGTCCAGTGAAATATCAGCTAGGCTTTAGCCTATTCACAGTCCTACAGGAAACGGTGCTGACTTATATCCAGATTTGTTCACTGGGATGTTGTGAGCAGGCTTTTCGTGCTTGACCTAATTGAAAATGTTAATTTATGGGGCTACTGTGTTGACTCCACCACTGCTGGGCACTTTTCTGTCTGTTTTTAGCTTTGCCAGATATGCCCTGATCTAACACAGAGATCTCAAATTTAATGACACGACTTTATTAGTTTGAAATGTTTCTTTCCAATTGCTTCAAGCTGACAGAAAAAATTGATAAGTCTAGGGAAGGGAATATCAGGACCCTGACTCTGTGTCAGTCTATTACAATGCAGTTTCAGAGTCCTTGCCTCTTTTCTGGTGTAGTAGGAGTTTGGCCTTAAATAGGGAAATGTTGCAAGGTGTCTACTTCTTGTTCTTCAGATATCACTTGCATCCTTGTCACAGCTGAGTCTATTCTGTCCTTCTTTGCGTCCTGGCTAACCTCTGGACTGGGCTGAATATGGGTCCTCAGGAGTGTGTCCCCACCAAGTGCCATTGAGTAGTCTGTGGTTATTGAGTTGTTCCCAGTTGTCAGTTTTATTAATCAGTGTTGTGGTGGTCCAAGCCCCCAAAAACCCTTTTCCCCCCTAGGAAGCTCTGGGCTAGGGACTCCCCTGGGGTGGAGCCCTAACTGGTTTGCCCTGCAGATGGGCCGGGCTTCCCGGGGGCTGGCTACCCTGTCCCCACTTGTCCGCCCAGCTGCCACTCTCCTGTCTATCATCTTTAGGTTCCAGAAAGTTCTCTGTTACTCAGTAGTTGATTGTGTTATCCCCTTGTCAGTCTCCCCTTCTCCTCCCCCTTCCCTTCCCTTCCCAGTTGGTTCCTGTCCCCTGATCCCTCCCTGGTTCCTCCCCAGAGCCCATCAGTGATTGGTTTGTAATCCCTCAATAAAAGTCTGATGCAAAGGCAGCTCCGAGGTCTTTTGCCTGGATGCCTAGAGAGCTGGTGACACTGTGTTACAGTGTTTTTATTACTCTGGGGCGAAAGAACCCACCCGCTATACTCCGGCTCCTTGGATACTGTGTCCACTATAAAGGGAGGGGCAGCCAGCAACCAAGGATTCCGATCCTACCTGCAGTGAACCTGGAAAGGGATACTCGTAGTAACCGCCACCGGGCTGCTGACCGAAACCCTGGTGGGCAGCTGGCTGGCCCACACCATCAGCCACAAGTCAGATGGAGATTTTTCATTCTGAATTTTCTAGAATTTCATTCTAGAAATTTCTAGCTAATTTCTTGTGGCAGGTGCAGCCATTAAGTTAATCATGTGTTCTGGGTGTTCCTCAAAGCAATATGTGGTCAAATATTAGTAAAGAATGTAATTTTCATGGCCATCCTGAAGGGTAGGGAACCTCACTTCACTTTGCACTCTCAAAGAGAAATCAAATGAAAGTAATCAAAATAAATTCTGATTTTAAACATCCAGTCACCTTGCATTGCTGCCCTAAGGCTTACTTTGTGGGATCAAAGTAATTTTGGGGCAGAAGTTTCAGACTGTTGAAAAAAAAACCCCAGCAGATTCTGATTTTTGAGGAAAAAAAAATACAAAAATGCCTGAGGTGTATGTTTTCTCAGTTGACTGTCTGTAATCACTCCCATTTTGAATAGAAAACACCCACAATTGTTTTGTATCTGTCACACTTCATCCAGGCAGAATCCAGTGATAGAGTGTCACATCATTGCTTTATAAAATAATAGGAAAATTATCTGCTACATCTTAGATAAATGATACCTTAAATTTTATTTCAAGACTGATCATACTTCCATATTGTGTTATCAGAACCTACCTCCTGCTAAGCTGTATGTGATGAAAACTCTGATGAAAGTAAAGGACGTAAATTCACAAAGACCTGTATCAGCTAAAGGGAATAACTGAGTTTAAATGATGGTAAAACTCTTGTGGGACCTGTTTGACAAACATGGAAGGTGTCAGCACAGTGTGGACAAGGAGGATGGTTTGGAGGATGATTTTGCCATGGTTAGGCTGCACTTTGCATACTGTGTCCAGTTCTGGGCCCCCCAGCTTAGGAAGGATATTGAGATACTTGAACATGTTCAGAGAAGGGCAACAAGGCTGGTGAAGGGTCTGGAGCACAAGCCCTGTGAATAATGACTGAGGGAGCTGGGGATGTTTAGCCTGGAGAAGAGGCAGCTCAGGGGTGACCTTATCACCCTCTAAAACTGACTGAAAGTTTTCTGCACAAACAAAACATAAAGATTACTCATAAGGGAGACAGATAGGAGGCAAGAAGGGGCATTTTGTAGTGTAAGATGATTCAGACAACCCTCCACTGTGCGTGAAACTTGAAGGAGAGAGATGACTTGCCTAAAGAGGAGCTCTACTTTTATGTACTACAGTAGTTGTCTTTTTAAATGCTTTCTTTTGTAGGAGTGTTTTAGTTACATAGTACCTCTGTTTTACCAAAGTAAATTATAAAACTGGGATTGGGACTTTTAAATTCCCTTGGTTTTAATGCCATTCAAAGCAACATATTGGAAGTAATAGATCCACTATTCAAGTGATAAAAACCAACTCACTGCAGCCTGTGGCCCAAGTGAAGCTTCACTGATGGAATTTGTTTCCTAAACTATAGAGAAAAAAAGTAAAAAGTTCAAAAAGCAAAGACTTGTTAGTTATTCCATGGAATGTTCTTTTCCAAAGCAGCAAGATCATTAGTCACAGGTATTTTCCAGTCTCCTCTGTGAAGAGGAGAGCAATACACATACAAGCTGAATATTGCAAAATATTGTTAGGTCATCCTCATGTTTCAGTGACTTAATTGTGTTCCTTATGATAGGAAGTTTTCAGATCCCTTTGCAAGGTGGAGAACTGTTGTAAGATATGTAAAGGCCCATGGCTTCTGTGAATCAGTAAGGCTAAAGGAATCAGGTCAGCATTGTGATAGAGATGAAAAATCATTTGTCACATTCACATACACACAGAGACACACACAACTGAAAACACAAAAACCCAAAGAAGCATTATGATTCCTGAGTGTTAGTTCTTACGGCTCTCCCTTCCCACTTATCTTCAGTCTGAACTCCTGTAGCATTTCTTTAAAATCACATAAATTTGTGCTAATTGAAGAGCTTTTGATCTCATTAATACTAGTAATTTCTAAAGACTGAGCCTTATTGATAATTAAAAAGAGAAAGAAAATGCAAAACTTGTGGAGAAATTGCGTTAATATATTTTTGAATCACTTAAAAAAAAAATAGAGCCTCTGTGAGTCAGGCTTCTGGCATAAGACATTTTGTGTTTAATGTCTTACACAAAAATTATAGATCCTTAGACTTATTCAAGTCAAGGCATATGCACTGTAGAAATGTCAAACCTGATTATTTTTTCTAAATTATTCTGAGATAAAATGGGATTTTAAAATATTTATTTGAAGATAATCTACTTCAAATAATTCAAGAAGACGTAATAAGAACTGGAACAGTACATGACAACAGGCTTGAAAAGCATTTCAAAAGACTTTATAGACAGTAGATCTTTTGTCCAATATCTGGAAATTTTATTTCGTTGTTTTAAATCAGTGTCTGGAAATTAAACTTTGCATGTTCTCAGCAAACCTTTCTTTCCCTAGTATATTACTCAGTTTCTGATCTAGCAGCACTCTGCTTCCCTGCTTCTTTTTCTGCAGGAGTACTGTGATTATAAAGGGCTAGTTTATGTTAAATCAATCTTCTATGATCAAACCTACCCCTTCTGAAGAGATACATATACAACTCATTCTGTGTAGATTAGAAGCTTCAGTCGCAGTTTTGTAATGTAAAATGAATCAGGATCTTTCTCATCTGTTTTGGTAGGGGTGACATAGTGCTTCTGAGTTCCAAATTCATTCAAATTCTAGATTCAGAGTAATTGTTCAATGGCTCATATTAATGAACACTATTAAAATGGAAATTATTCCTTCATTTTGGTGATGAATTCTGGATGAATTTGCAAGTGCTTTGCAAAAGGCATTTGATTTGCCCTGGAATCCTGAGTAGTACCTATTAGATTCTGAGGCTGATATTAAATTTATCCACTAGAAAATTTTGATTGTGGCCATTTATATTATGATTCAGTAAGACAAATCTCAATTCCTTGACTAGTCTACAAAACACCTGGATACTTATTTTAGGGCTTTACACATAATTGCTTAAGTTTTTCTATTTGAAAATACCAAAAATACCCCAACAGAAAACCCCCACCCAGCATTCCCCCTGCACCAAAAAAAAAATCAACAATCTCCTGATAATATTTTAAATGGAAATATCTGGAATGCTATCTAGAATACATATTTGCAATGCATCACAAGAACTGCATCCTCTGTCAGAGGAAACAAACACCATTGCACTGTAATTTAATGTTTTCGCTACCAGAGAGAGCAGGAAGCTTTGAAAACCATGTTTTGTCTTTGTCTCAAAGGCCAAATTTATTCTGTCAAAGCATTTAATTTCTTCAAAACTATCTGATGAATTCTGTATTAATATGCAAAGAGAGTTGCACAAGAGTTATGGCCTATCATAAATTCAACAATATTCTACATATGGCTTCAATAGAGAGTTGCACAAGAGTTATGGCCTATCATAAATTCAACAATATTCTACATATGGCTTCAATATTCCTCTCATAAGCTTAGTCTTGGCAACGTCTACAATAATGCAGAAGTCAGCCCTTTTAAATAATTAGATAAATGGGTATTTTTGACAGGAGCTGCTGGCTCTAACTTTCAGAACTACTATGACACATTCTTTAGTGACTGTCTGCTACACATATATATCTTTGCTCCCCTTTCTATATGTTTCTCTTTTTAAACATAGTACAATATATTTGTTGTAGGTAACCTGCTTGCAAAGCTATTTGTTATATGGTATATGCATTGTATGCTCATAGAGAACTTCAAAAGCCTTCCTGCAGAAATTTATTGCATCATTTCCCCTGATTTCAACAGAAACTGGAGCAGCCTGTTGTTTACTAGGCTTCTGTAGATGTTTGTTATGAGATACAGAAAGGTGTGCTGCTCCTCTGAAAGAGCATGTTTAGGTGCAAGAACAGTATAGTTGTATCAGCCTCTCATTCTGCTCATAGGGTGAATTGGCTTTCCTAGAATGAATTTTACCCCATACAGATCTCTAATTTCTTGGGTATTAAGGAGATTCCGGTGTCCAGCTGACCTTATCCACAGCCAGCTCAGTTGTCACCATGGAGCACAAAAAGAAGCCAGAATTATTATCAAGTAAACATCCTTATTAGTACTGCCTGGTGGAATGCACATGTTTGAATCATGCAAGTTAATAACATGGATTTAATTTTATAAGGTTCAGTTTCATTTCAAGTTCATCTCATAAATAAGTAGGTAAAATGACTGAATGTAGTATTACTGTGAAAAGAAAGACTTTTATTCCTTCTTTCCCACTCTAGGACCAGATGGAGGAAATTTACAAATTCCACTGTGGAGAAAAAGTCTAGTAAAGTTTTCAAAGTTTTTGGAGAAGTACTAACTGTCTAAAGAGTGTGACACTTCTTGAACAAACCTACATATATTATTCTCAGATTCAGATAAGTTCCAGCCTTTTATGAACGTGTAGGTCCATACATTGGAATTTTTTTTGGTGGTGTTCATAGTGACTACCATCTAGATTTTGGAGCTGGATATATATCATTGGACTTCAATATTAGCATATGAGCTAGTCACTTAGTCTCCCTTTAATATCACAGGAGTTACTACAAATATATGATTTATGTCATTATGAGGTAGATATTTGAGAGAGATGCTTAACTTCTTTCCATTGATTTTTAAAAGCAAAGACTAGGCAATTAATTCAGGTATAGCTACTAATGCTGGAAACACTGAAATTTAGGTGACATCACTCTAGCAGTCTTTCAGTGTGAACAGCTTGAGCTTCTGTAGGGTAAAATATATATTAGTCTTTTTTCAAACTAATACTATTGTCCCATGCTCTTTAAACAAATTAATTCAATGACTTAGATCTATATCTTATCTTTTGCCTTGTATTTGCTTATAGATTCCAAAGAGCTATATTTCTTTAACAAAATACTGCAGTTCTATGAACATGGGAAAATTTGTTAAAGTTCTGTCCAGTCTGCCCATTCTTTTACGTAGTTAAAGAAAGTTCCAGTTTTTTTAAACTGTTGCATTCTTTATATGATCTTAAATGTTTGTAGTTTCAATGAATAACTAAGTGAAACAATTTAATTGAGTTCTAATAAATAAATATTAGATTTAATGAATAATAGTTAATAAACAATAGATTTTAATATTTATTCAATGTAATATGAGAGGTTAGATAGTGGACACTCCTGCTATTGAGAAGAACTACTTATGTAGGAATTTTCTTTTTGTAGAAGGATAGGGAAGAAAATAGTATATTAAGTATGATATGGAGTAAGAGGACTTTTACCACAATTTTACAACATTATAAGGAAGTATAGAAACTCAGATTTTCTATTTGAAAATCCAATAATGGAAGCAACCTATCTAAGTTTTACTGAACTCCACGAGCTGCATTTATATAGGTTTATAATGTCAATTAACACTGCATTTCCAGACACATACTCTCTCTTGTGCCTCTGCCTCCCCTTAAGCCAATGGTTCTTGTATTTTGAAAGGAAATGGGAAGACCAAAAAAAGAGAGGAGATTGAAACACACATTTACCAACCAGTCATGCAACGTTAGCACAAGAAGTGCTCCTAAAAGACCAACACAGTCTGCCTACTACTCACAGAAGTGGCTGATGAGCCCTTGGGAACAGAGACAGTAAGAATGTTTATCAGTCATGGATTTTGGGGTAAGAGAACTGTTCCAAATCCATTGAGATTCATTGCCTTCTGAGGCAAACAGTGGCAGAATACTTACATTAGCAGCACTGAACTGATTTTTGTGTTGAACAAATCAAGCCTTCTCATTAAGTTCACATACATAATTTTAAAACTTCCATTTTGGTATTTAAAATATTTGAGCTGCTTATTTAATATGTAGCTAAATTTCCACACCATCATCAGGAATTCTTTCTATGCTTTTTCCTTTTGTTCTCTCTAACATCAAATATTATGATAGTAAAAAAGAATTAGTTTGCTGAGATCATATACTTCCATAACATAGCAATGGGTGCATTCAGAAGACAGGCTGGTAATTAGTCTGCGATATGCATCTAAAAAATACCTTTTCTTCCAAAAATGATTGTCATAGCTTTCTGAAAATCCCCAAATTAGCAGATTCAGTAAGTTCAGGATGTGTCAAGAATGTGAGACAATGTTTGGGTAATAGTGATGGTAACTAAATACTCTGGAGAGATTTATTTTTTAATTTATGCTTGTGATGAAGAAAATAGGGATGTGTATATTACAAGGGTACTAATTTCTTCAACTTCAAACTTACAAATTAATAGCAATGTAAAATATGACAGTTTCGATTACAGAAGAATAAAGATAAATCAGCTTTTTTTTTTTAAAAGACCCTCATGGTGAAGAGAAGATTAGCTGATTATTTGTATTTGTGTACTTTACTGTTGTGATACTGTTTTTTAAAATCTTTGGATAGTTTGAATTTTTTGAATTTCAGACTTAAAGAGAGAAGACTATACTAACTTGTGTAAAACCCAAACCATATCTATATCGACAATTAAAAAAAAAAGAAAATATTGAATGATTGAAAATGAGCTCTGTTGGAAAAGGGAACTGAAGACCTTTAAAAAACATATTGAAGCTGATTCAGAATATGAGACTTTCTCGGTAAGACTGAGAAGATACTGCTAAGAAGGCAACATTTTATTGACTGATCTATTTTACGTGAACTCAGCATAAGCATAGTCTTGTTTATGCGTATTCCTGTGCTTGTGAAGGTTTGAGAAAGAGGCACATACAATTGGAGGTAGACTCTTTGTGGGATATTTCTAGAATTACCAAATATAAGTAGAAAAAGAGCCACAACACATAATGAATGGTGTGGCAAAAAAACCCAAGGACGATATGAAAGGAAGTAAAGCGAAATAAGATACACACAGACACTGGAAGATTGAGAGTAATAAGGCCAGCAGCAAAAGAGATTTCAGTGGGATTTTGTCATTCTAAAACTGTTCACAGTGCTAAAATTTAAGAAAAAGGGAGGTGACTGTTAAAGAACCAGCATCATCCTTGTCCAACAGACCCTCAAACTTTTTGGAGTATTTTTCCTCTATCTCACAGTGCACATCACGCCAATGTATAATGAGCTTCAGGCACCAGCTAAGGTAGGTTCATCCTAGACATCATCTATCAGGCTTTTCCTAGGCCTTGAGTCCCAGCAAAAGATCCTAGAAGTTGAGATAAAGATCAGCCACTTTAGTGAATTATTGTGCCTAGGGAACATTGGTAGGGATCATCATTAGGTTACAGACTATGCTGAAAACTTGGAAATGGAGATATAAAATAATGTGGCTTTTTTGCTCTGCTCTCATGACCCTTCTGTGTCTATGGATGGAGATGAAAAGCCTTTGTTTCCTTCTGAGGAGGGAGTATTTGCTCAATCTAACATTTGAAAGCAGAAAAGATACCTCTTTCTTCAATGTGGTATAAAGAATATTACTTTTACAGTTCTGCAGATTACAAATTTATTTGGTCTACAGTGTGTCCTTCAGACCTCTAGGTCTTCTGTGGAAACCATTTAAAAACTAAAAGTATTTTCATTCTTTTTCGGGGAAAGATTTTATGAGATATTTTCCTTAGTAGCTCCCACTGGGAGATGGGGGATTGAAGGAAAGGAGTGTTGTTATTTCTGCCACTGGATTATGAGTCTCTATAAATGGATCCCAACATATTCCATTCCTCTGTCTTCTCAGGTTGGAGCCAACCAGCTGTGGAAGATCTTACTGACCATAAGTCTCTTGACTAGTAAATCCAGCTGTTTCGTTGTTTGCTCTCAGATATTAAGCCCTGTCCGTTAATTTCATTGGGTACATTATTGATTGTGACTTTAATAACTAAAGAATTTCAACAGATATTAAAAAAGCCTCTGAATGTCAGCAATTTGGACATAAAAAGCTATGTCACAAATCTGTAGACACCTTACTCTTCCTGTACAGAAGCCTACATGCAAAATATGTATTTAAAGTTTTCTTTATTTACGTATAAAAATTCTTCTTTATTTCTATCTAAACATTTAATTTTATAGGGAACAATGTAGGAAACAGATTAGATGGTTGATGAGAAAGTCAAGTTTCATATTCTGTAATGTTTTTCCAGATAAACAATAAGATTTTTTTTCACAATGTTCATTTTTTAGTGTAACTCTACATACAGGTTTTAGAAAAGTAATCAAAAGTTTATTATCAGTATGAAGCTGACCTTTTCATAACTGAACTGCTTAATCTCCCAGGATGATTTGTCCCCGCACTTTAATTATTTATCTTCAATATTTTTGGGACTCTAAGGTTGAAATAGAAAATCAATATCTCCCCTGTATATTAAAACTTAAACCCAGAAGTAGTTGATACCTGGAATACCCTAAAAAGTGTATCCAACATTTTTCAATATAATTACTGTCTTGATCTTTGCCATCTTTCCTAGCCAAATATTCATTAAAACTTAGTCTAAGAAATGATCTCAAGATGCCTAAAACTGGAACTGTACATTCTTAGAAATGACATTTGCTTGTGACATTTCTGACATTCAGGATCAAATCAAGTACTCTATGCTGCTGTCAAAGAAGAAATTGTAATGCTTTATCTAAGTATTGTTGCAGTTACAGCTCTTTTTTTTACCCCTTACCAAGACCAGATAGACAGAGCACTGGAATCTTACAACAGTCCTGTGTCTGCATTTATGTGCACACAGAAATTCATAAACACATGCAACATATGTCTGACAAGGGTGAGCAAGACTCCCAGTGGTTTTTTTTTCCTCCCAGTTGAAGAGCCATGCTTGCTTAATACTTTTTCATGTCTCCTTTTCTAAACCTTTGTTAGTGTAGCCTAAGTAATGCAACCTCCTTTCTGCTTTTTTGCTTCTGCAAGAAATAAGCTCCTGTCATAGCTTCATTGTACAGGTGACCTGTTCAATTTGATTAATTTCAGCTTTCACATATGTTTTTTTTTCTTCTGACCTGTCTGATATATTTTTATTCTCTATTTGTACAAATGTTGTTTCTCATGAAGGTAAACCATGTTGACCATCAGTAGCACAGGCATTTCCTCCAGAATGCTGGATTTAGGGCGCAAAGAGAGCTGAAAGGAGGCAGATGCAGGAGCAGTGAACAAGCACAATATCCTTGCTGATTTTGCATGTGATGCATGTGATGCCTGCAGAGGAGTGTGAGATGTAGCATACACCTGTCTATTCAATAACCCTGTGAGCCATGCGATCCAGAATTAGGTGCACACATATGATGGTTCAATCACAAAGTAGAAATACATCTCAGACCACTTTGTTTAATGACTTTAACTGAAAGGAATATCTCGTTTTCAGTTGTGACTTCATGTGTAACATTGCTTTTTTGTTAATCAGTTTGAGTCTTCTACCAGACTATGTCTCCAAATCAACAAAGCCATTTAAACTATAGCTTCAAGCTCTAATGTGGGTGACTGCTCAGTCACTAGGGTCAGATGTAGAAGAGGTTTGGCAAAGCCATCAAAGATACCTGTGCCACAGTGCTTAATCCATAGTGCTTAAACCTGGAGTCTTCTGGGAGGGGGAGATGGAGGTCTTGTTAAGATCTGATTATTACGATTGTTAGAGACATGTGTCTGTCAAATTAAGGTGCAAATGAGACCATATGGCAAAGTCAATAGCACAGATACCATTTAACAGTAAATTTGAGGCAGAAAGAGATAGAAAGAAATAGACAAGGGGGAGGGGAGGGGGTTGAGTGAGAGATAGAGAGTGAGAGATAGAGAGTGAGAGATGGATTAAATAGAAAGATAGTCACCATCCCTGTAGATCCAGCAGCATCCTGTTGGTCCTCTTCACCCTGGGCTTCTCAGTGGTGGGTCCCACCAAACACAGAGTTCAATGGATTAATATACATTCAGGTAAACACGGGAATGCCCAAGCACCTTCCCTGCAAAGGGGAATGGTTTAAACTCTCTTTTGCAACAGACTGGATCTGTTGCAACACTATGAATCAGGACAGCTGCTGGGTTTGATTTTCCTTGAGGGTACAACCTTCTCCCTTCATCCCAGCCTTTGGAAAGGTAGGATTATCTTATTTTCTATTCCAAATATTCCGTGATTGTCAAGTTCCATTATACATATTTTTGCTAGATGCAGGTAGCAAGATTTTTCTAGCTGAAGTACAGGGAAGAGAAGGGTGATGTCACAAACTTCCAGTTCCAATGAACTCTGGAGCACCCACTCAGCCAAGGAGGTGGTATCTCTGGGAAGATGCATTTAGGAAAGGCTAAAAACCTTGCTGTAAAACAAGAGAGAGAAGACCAAAATGTAGAGAAATTAATTGAGCCAGGGAGTAAGAGGTTGTAGGGGAAGGTCTTCTAAGTTTTTACCTTTGCTTTTACCCATCCTATCCTACTTTTAAGTGGCCATAGATTAGACTCGCCAAGTCAAGACTGTTTTGCCTGTGATGGTAGGTGATAATTGATCTCCCTGTTTTTATTTCAACCCATGAGCTTTTCCATCTTATTTTCTCCCTCTCTCCTGAAAGCAACTGTGTAGATGTCTGGCAGCCCACCAAGGCAAACCCATCACAGTATTTTCATCCACTGATTAATAAATGAAAGCATAGTTAATAAACTGTATTTTGAACTAGCAATTTCAGCTATGCTGAAATCTACTCTGACAGCTCCACAAGTTTTTCCACTGAATGTAGTGGCTACAGAATTGAAGACTATTAGATATGTTTGTCTCTTTATCAAAGATTTATAGATAGTCATGCAGTGTAGGGTTTAGCCCAAAGTATCTTTCTTTAAGGCTAATTATTGGCATTTTTTCTAATATTTTGTATGACTAATACCTAGTAGCTGTTTGAAGTACAAGCAGTTGATGGGAAATTCTAGATCTGTAGAGGAAAATATTAATCACTGTTCATTTTTCCTTAATTCAGTGAACATAGTGATCAAAGTCCTGTTTGCTGGCATATATATCTGAAACTAGAATACCAGACCTGATCTTCCTTAATAACAAATATTAAAAGATAGAAGTAATAATAATATACAGCAACAACGAATTATTATTAATGTATGTAGTATGGACTATTTTATGAGGGCTTTTACAAGCATACAGTAAATTGCACTTTCTATTTCAAAATGAATATTAAACAGAATTGTGTTTTCAGGGAGTCTTATAATAAACTTGTTTATTAGGTATACACAGAGTAAATATAACCTCAAAAAAGGCACATTCTCCATATTTCTGTCACATTTTCATGAGAAATGGTACAGCATGAAGTCTGTCTTGATTTATTCGGGCCTGGCTTTAAAAAAAGCCAAAATAATTACTAGATTCATTTAAATAAGGTATGAAAATATTCAACAACTGATCAAAAGAAAGACAATTAGATCAATTATTTTATAATAATTTATAAGGCATAAGAGCTGAAGAACTAAAACTTTATTTTTTCTTTCTATTTATTGTTATGTGCAAAATCTAGCCAACTATAGTCTGAATTTTATCATATAACTTTTGTACTCTTAGAATATTGCTATGGTCCCTTTCACTTTTGAAATGTAATTTCCTCTGAATTTTAGATTTCTGTTGATGTTTTTTTTTTTTTGTGATTATTAAGTTGAAAGCCATATGTGTTCAAGTTGCAAGGAGTAATAATACTGGTTTGTTTTGAATTGAGACCTAATAGGTGGGAATTTTATCTATCCCTTATTTCTGGTATTAGAAAATAGTAACATTTATTTCCTATTTTCTCTTTCCCTGTTATTCATGGGTTTTATGCTATTGTCTCATGTCTCTTCTAAAACTTCAGAAGCTTTGGTTCATTTAGCCGTCACCTGAATACATGTTTACACTGTCTGTTCATTCCTTACACGTATGGTGCAACCTGTTTTGTCCTTCTTGTTGCCCCTCGTCTTCTCTGGCTTCCAAGTTGCACATTATCTTTTTGTGATAAGGAGAGTGTCTGCACAGAACATTGAAAATGTGAGTTCATGTTATGGTTTAATTTTATTTCTCCCCTTCCTTTTCTAATACTGTTTTCTTGATCAACATTGAGGTCTCTCCTATTGTTTTCATACATCTATTTATTCTTCAGTGGTAGAAGATATGATAAAGATCATTGCTGTTTATACAGAATAAGACAGTTCTTCTCCTATGAATTCTGGATCTGTATTGAATTCCTCTTGCTGATATAATTAGGTCTGACCATTCATCTCCATTGTCTGTCTTCTATGTATTAGCCAATTAACAAGAGTTTACCTTTGCTGCAGCTTAGTTTCCTCAAGGATCTCTTCGAATACTTATGTAGACTCTATTATGTTCCTCTTCTCCACAGGCTTCTTAATTGTTTTTTTAAATAGGTCCATTAATTTTGTGAGAAATAATTTTCTTAAGAAAATCTTGTCTCTCCTGAATAAAGCATATTTATTCCCATGCCCAGCAATTCCATATTCAATCCAGTCTCTAAAGAAGGCCAGTATAGAAATTAGGCTTTTAAATTCTCAGTTCTGTGGATCTTTCCGCATATCTATTTTTTTTTAAATAGGCACCATATTGCCCATAATCTAACCATCTGAATCTGGTACTTGAAAAAACCCAAATATCTCTGTGGTACAGTTAGAAACTTGGCAGTGCCACCACTCTCCTTTCCTGAATACCATATAATTCTTTGTTTTTTCAGGTGATCCTTTAATCTTTCTTGTGACATATCAGAAAGGAACAGATCACCTGTGGTTGCTGGAACCTCCTGAAAGTCACTCTTGGTGGATGCAGCTGCAAAGAATACATTTGGTGCTGGTGCTGCTGTCTTACCTCAAATTCTCCTATAATTTTATTTCACTGAGCCTATCACGGCCTTCCCTGTAGTGCTGCAATTGCAGAAAGTCTTGTTAGTTGAAAGAATTGTGCAAGTTGTATCTCCAAGACTTCCAGGTGTGTTTGCTAAATCTTACTATTAGTTATTTTCACAATTTTTTTCCTAATATCTGCAGTATTTCTATGACTGTGTATGATGTCTTCTCTCCACTTGCTTTCCAAACCCTTCAATCTTTTCTCTCTGGTGGGTTGACCTTGGCTGGACACCAGGTACACACCAAAGCTGCTGTATTCTGTCCTTCTCAGCTGGGGAGTGGAGAGAAAATATAAAAAATGGTCAAGATAAGAACAGGAAGTGAAAGTCACCAGTTACTGTCACAGTCAAAACAAACGACTCAGAGGAATAAGTTTAATGTATTACCAATCAAAACAGAGTATGATAATGGGAAAAAAAACTTCTAAATCTTAAAAGTACTTCTCCCTCTCCTGTCCCTTCTTCCTGGGCTGAACTTTGCTCCAGATATTCTTTACCTCCTGGCCTTTTGTGGTGCTTAATCTCCATTAAGGAATGGAGATTCTCCTTTTCTCCCTCCCTCCCCTCCCTCCCCCTCCCTCCCTCCCCAGCTGGAATTGTCATTGTGCAGCACTTTTTTCCTTTTCTTAGATACATTATTCCAGAGATGCACTGCCATCACTAATGAGCTTTACCTCGGCCAGCAGTGGGTCCCTCTTGGAGTCCATATTGGCTCTGTTGTGCATGGAAGAAGCTTCTGGCAGCTTCTCACAGATGCCACCCCAGTAGCCACCACGTTATCAAAACCTTGCCATTCATATGCAATACACTTTTCTGTCTGACAAATGACTGTATAATCAGAGCACAGATGATTTTGGTAGTACCCAGGGCTCTGTGTTCTGAAGACACAAATTAATGCTTTTGGTCTCCAGTTTCTGTTCAAATTTTGCTATGTATCTGTACACTGAATGCTTTTCCCAACAACAACTATCCAATTAGTTAATGGAGCTTATTCACCTCTTGTAACTGAAAAGAGGCTTTATTAAAACTAACAATGTGGGACAAAAAAAAAAGATACTTTTTCCTGCAGTCAGAAATGGCAATACTATACAGTGTTTGGGTTCTCATGGATGAGAATTAAATAAGGTATAATCCTGTGGCAGGCCAGGTGGCTTAGCAGCTGTTCAGAGTATTGTGGAACAGGAAGGTTGGTCTGAAAGCAACCTCATCCATCTTTCTCTCACCCATTCACTTGGCTGGGAAAGCTCAGCCCTGCTGATATTATGAAGGTGATACAGTTCTGTGGCCTGACCTTGGCTCCTCCACATGATGAGGGATATAAGTAGAGGAGCTGGGGAAATGACAAGTGCTGAAGGTATGGGTACCTCCTGCTGATCAGCTGATAAAGTAACATAGAAGTCTGCTGGTTTTCTGGCTGTGTTTATTTTTCATAGTGACTACAACACACACATACAATTATTGAATCCCACTGCAATCCAATGACATGTATATATTGGCAGATGCAGACAAACTTGAGATTGCACTGCTTATGCTATGCAGGCAGTTAAAATGAGGAATGGAAGACCTGAGCTTTTGTGCTGTTAGATACAATATACTTTTGTTACATGTGATCACTTATTTTAAATAGTACAGGTTCTAACCTCTAAATAGAATTCTAAAAGCATATGAAGCCTTTCTTATCTGTACTTCACTCATGCCTTTAGTTTACAGCCACACAAACAGATCACTTCAGAGTTAAAAATTGCATTGTGCTGGAAGTTCATACCATAAACTGTGTCTTAGGTGGGTTTTAGAGAAAAATAGGAGTCAGCTTATTGAGCAAATGATTGAATTTGTACGTAGAGTATAAAGAAGGAAAGGGGAAGAACGGGGGTTTGTAAATACAATATTAGTCCTTCCTGAGACTGACCAAGATAAGTCAAAAGTAAACTTTGCTGGTCTCCTTTTTGGAGACAGAAATGACCTCTGTAGCCTCCCTTTCCAGTTTGGAGACAAAAATAGCTGCAACTGAAAGATATAAACAAAACTATGCTTACTGGGGGCATGCAGTGAATTTGGTTGTTTGTTGCTGCATTCCCATTCTTGCTTGTGAGAAGAAACACAGCATAACCAGCATGTGCTAGATTCAGTGACTCCAGATGGGGTCTTGTAAGAGAGGAGAGGGTGAGAGTCACTCCCTTGACTTGCTGGCCGTGTTTCTTTTTATGCAGCCCAGGATATGACTGCTCTCTGGGCTGTGAGCACACATTGCCAGCTCGTTTCCATTGTTTTGTCCACTAGGATGTCCCAAGTCTCCTACTCAGTGCTGCTTTCAATCCATCCCTCCGCCTGTCAGTAGGGACACCTGGGGTTGCCCTGCCTCAGGTTCAGGACCTTTTACTTGGCCTTGTCGAACTTCGTGGACTTTCACACAGGCCCGGTCCTCAAGCCTGTGAAAGTTCCTCCCTTTCATCCAGCACTATGAACTGCACCACTTAGTTTGGTGTGAGCTGCAGACTTGCTTCTGTTTCACTGTCTGTGCCACTGACTAAATAACAGTGGTCCTGGTAGTGGTCCCTGAGAGCACTTGGCACAGTTTTCCTCTTAGCCATTGAGCCACCAGCTGTAAGTTTTCATGTATGGCCATCCAACCTATTCCATATCCACCTAAAAGTACATTCATCATGCCCATGTCTTTCCAATTTTGTGGCAAGAATGTTGTTAAAGGACTTACAGAAGTCCAAGCAGATGAGGTTTGTAGCTCTTCCCTTGTCCACTGATGCAGTCAATCCTCAGGCCACTGGATTAGTCAGGCATGGTTTGTCCCTGGTGAAGCCATGTTGACTGTCTCTAAACCCCTTCCTGTCTTCCACATGTTTTAACATATCATCCAAGGTGATCTGTTCCAAGGTTTTACTGGGCACAGAGGTGAGGCTGACCAGCAAGTCAATGGCAGAATCAATGACTTTGAATAATGAATATCAATAACAGTATTTCAAACCATGCTACCCCACCATGCTGCTGCATCCAAAATTCAAAGCATCAGAGCTGACACAAAATGTGGCAGCCACACACACACACACACACACACACACACCCCCACCCCACACCCTAATTATAGATAAGTTATACTTAAGGCCTGTGAGTGTACATGGAGTAGATTTGCTTCCACAGCAGGAGCTTCTTCCTTCTCTCAGCACATCTAGCAGAGGGGGTTTGTCATTAACAAATGACTTATCAGCAAGCCCCATTACTAAGCTAGCTGATGCTCTGTTTCAACAACTGTTATTTTTTCAAAGTCAATGGTGCAAAACTTTAGAAATGTTAGTATGAACAAATAAGACAGCCACATCTATCAGAAGGGACATGAAGATCAGCAGGTAAATATAACTCAATAGAGAAATTTTGTAAGGATTTTTTATTTAAAAGAAATCATCTCCCTACAATCTGTTATTTTTAAATGGAGAAGATAAAGCTAATACATTACTGTACTGTAGTGTTAATATTTATTTTGTAGGCTCCCTTTATATCTCTTTTTCATAACCTCTGGGGAGCTTTTTTGCAAACCTTTTGTACTGTCTGTATTTGCTGTTGTAAGGTATCAATTCACTATAGATGTCAACAAATTTAGTGTTTCTAACTGTTGTTAAACTATGGAGTATTTCATTCATTTTCAAAGAATTGTTGGAGTCAGAGAAGAAAGCATAAAGAGAGAAAAAATTAAAAAGATAACCCTTGCTAGAGATCTCCTCTTGTGTAGGGGTAGTGGACATAGAATTAAAACTACTAAAGCCCCCTGGCCACTCCTGGTGGGTGAGCCCAGGCAACACCCCTGTCTCAGAGACTACAATGCTCTAAACCTTCGAGAAATCTCTCCCCCAAACTCCACCTAGTTAAATATTATTCGTTTATGATATTGTCACTCCAAGTTTATATCCTCCCCAAGTTCTGGAAAATTCATCGTTCTGTTATACGTGATTCGTTGTTACCCCCTGCTCCCGCCCGTACCCCGATCCTGTTGGATGTGACTCCCCTTCCCCGCCCCAACTTCGCCCACTTGCTGTTCTGTTATTGGTTAATCTTTGCGGTTAAAAGGGCATGTCTGAGCTGGATCGGGGCTTCTTCTGCCCCAGGAGTCAGAGAATAAATAGGTCTGTTACCGGCAGTGGAGTCGTTCCCTTTATACCTCGCAGTCCCTCCGTGATTCCTAGGGATAACCCAGACGGCCCTCAACGTCCTATCGCCCCGGCGGGATTTACTCCCTCACGTCTAACCACCGAAAGGTCTGGTTAAACCGGGAGAGGATAGGACAACCACCTGCAGAGAGTCTCTAGGCTTCCTGGACCGGAGAAGGAAGCCGTCCTCCGCCTGCCTGAACCCGAGGCAGCAGCGAGGACCCGAACGGCTTCGGACGATATATATTTTTTTATTTTATTACTCTTGCTATACCATTTACTCAGAACCAATCTGATTTCTCTGAAAACTTTTCTCCCCATGCTTCTAAAGATATCTTTATGTGTTTCTTGTGGCTGGGGAAGAAACAAACCCTTTTACAGAGTTTTAATTTCTTCATTACCTAAATTTTAATGAGACAAGGCCATATCAGTGCAAAACATAGAGACAGCTTCACTGTTGACTCTAGACTGTTTTTGCATGACCAAATAAAAATGTCCTGATGCAGTACCTAGAAGAAAATGAGGCATCAAGAAAATGCCTCATCTATCTTCCTCTAATTGAATACAGAGGCCAGAATTTCATTAACATTTAAGAATTTGGTCTGCCTAATAGCGTGAATAGTTTTCATATTAGTGCAAAAACTAATTGTGGTCTAACACCCATGTGTAGTCGTGTAGATAAGTAAGTTGAGCATAGATAATGTACAAACTGTGAGTGAGGAATCTGTGCCATGCAATGGGCTGTGGAGTACATAGGAAAAATTAATGTAATCTGCCATGACAGAGCATGAAAGAAACAAAGCAAATAAACTTAATAAAATGCTTTTGGATTTTTTTTAATATTATTTATGCTTTTAATCATAATTTATCTGCCATTTTATAGGTAATAATTTTTTTAGTCTCCTCCTTAGTTACAATGGCTTCTAAGAAAAACAAAAATAAATCATTATTAAACACTTCTATATTTTGTTTTTACTTGTTAGTTTTTAGTCTGAAATTCCTGAACTTGAAACTATTTTATTGCTTCAAGCTCTGCAACAGAGCAGAACTGTTTATCGTATCACTGTCAGTGTCCTCCAGGCCCCAGGGTTTCATTTTGTAAATTGAGTCTGGCTTACTGTGGTAATTCTCAGAAAGCAAATTAGAATTTATTCTTAATACACGAGGAAAAGAAAATAAAATAAACCTTTACTGTTATGAAGGCATATTAGGTAAATATTTTAATGCAATGCAGCACTGTAGTCAAATTTGATGATACCAATATTTCAAAAACGGAAAGAAGTAATGTTTGTTATTTTTACTTCAGAAAGTTTGCTCTAGACAAATGTTTCATCTCAATATCAAATCATAAGTTGCACTGATGCCTAAGGTGTTATCCTTCAAAAAAATCCTGAAAAAATAATAACTGTACTAGAAAGAATTGTGTAAGAGAAACTCAGTTACTGATTTTTACTTTTTATACTGAACCTCCTCTATTCTGAAAGGTGAGTTGATACAACTGAAAAGTAAAATTTGTGACTTTTTAGATAACCTCTCAGCAAGAGACATTAACATTAATTATAGGCAATGACTATTAAGAATTAGAACTAACTCAAGAATGCAATTAAAGATTCAAAAAGAGAATTGGACATACCTTCCAATGACAGCAATATCAGAATTGTTTTCTGAATTGGTGAAAAGAAGGGAATATGCATCTGAACTTATATCCACCCTTGTGTTTTAAGCAACAAAAACCTAGACTGAAGAAGTATCATCCTTATTGGATAGATTTTGTCAATGCAGTTGATGTTGATGCCATTGATGTTTTTAGTTGTATAATAAATATTATAATTTTAAAGCTTAAATCCACTGTTCTATTGATGAAGTTGTAAATCCCTTTTTAGGCTTATCAGTTGTCTCATCTTTCCACTCCCCATTTATAATGCATATACAAAATAAAACTATCACTAGCAACAGGGTTATTGTCTTTTTTGACTAAATGTTGACTATAGACACAGGGAATAAAACTTCTAAGACATCAGTTTTGAAATTCATAGACGAGGTATGGAAAGGTAATGCCAGAAATTTGTGCTAAGTACCTAAACTGGATCCTACTACAGTTTCTCTCTGGCTGTCCCACAGACCTTCCTGTATGGAGTAGCCCATGCTGAATTAACCTGCCTGCCTCTGACATGAGAATCTAAAGGAACTTTATACAGCTCTCTATAGCAATCACCCAATCTGTCTTTCCTGCATCTGCTCTTTCGAAGTTTGAAATTGTCTCTCACATTATCAAACTTTTTTTGTCCTTCTGACCAAAGTCACATTTTTCCCTCAGTGTATGTGTCCAGGTAGCATTGAAACTTTTCATTTTTTTCTTTCCTCCATCACTTGCTCATACACTATTAATAAAATGGATGTAAATTTTTCTTTTGTTTTCACTGCTATACTGTGAACTGCTCAAGCTATTCAACAGTTCTATAATATTCTGATCTCCATGATGAAGGTGGCCCATCTCTTCATTAATCCCTACAGGCCCAAATGGGAGTGTCAAAATCACAACAGAAGCCTTTTGTTTAGGTTGATCTTTCACAAACTGACATAAGCTTCAGGCATGTCTGTTCCTGTGAAAATTCGTCAAAGGTCAGAAGTTTGTTTGTCTCTCATAAGCATCCCTTAGCAAAGAGCTGTCTCATTGCAGCTCTGCCAGCTTGTACTTCTTCACCACAGTCCCAGAAATCAGAGTTTCCAGGCAATAGTGACATCAGTAGGCTTTAAGAAAATAGTAAATGGTCAGTTGTGACTGATTTGATCAGTAATTATGCAGGAAAAATGAGATGCAGTCTTCATTTGCAGAAGAATATTTTTGTTAGAAGCTTTAGGGGCAACTAAAACAATAGCTTTTCAACATATCACATATTGTCAAGGTATTTCCAAACACACATTAATAAACACAGCTGACTCTGAGACTGTGGTACTCTTCCAGTTCGTTTAATGGTTCAACTCAAATTTCTTGATTCTTCCATCATCTTTTCAGAGTAATTTAGCCTGTACTTCCTTATGTTACCTGAGAACCACTAAAATCTTTTCTTGTGGTTCTCCTGCTGAGGTAGTATAGGCAGGTTTCTGTAATAAATTGCACAGCAAACTTGTTATTATGACATTGTTGACATAACAACAGTGTCTTAACATCAGAGTAGTCCTCTTTATTTTCATAAACTGAAGATTCTTATAAGGAAGACATAACAAAGAAGTCAGATTTGCAAGGTGTTTGGAACACTAAAATGCAACTCACCCCTAAATCCACGGATCCAAAGTGAATTCAGTAACAAAGTATTGTCAAAATTGTCAGTGGCATTTAAACAATTTGGCAATTAATCATGCTCAGCATGTATTATTCCTACATATGAATAAATAATATTTGTTGCTTCCCTCCCAAAATGAAATGGATAAAAAATGCATAAAATGCATTTTGGTGACAGTATCTTTTCCATTTTAAGATGAAACTGAAATTTCTCTGATAATCCAGAAGAACTCACCAGTTACTAAGTCACATAGTGTCACTGTGTGGCAGTTCTAACTTGAATGATGTATACATTTCAGTATTTTCTAGGAAATAGTTTCTTCATTTTTAAGATCATAGAGTAAATAAATTAACTTATTGTGATATAAAGATGAGAGGCATCTGACTGAGAAAAATATTTTTAAAAAATTTAGGATTGTATAAACTGATTCACTTGACTTGTTTGATAGAATTGGTATAGAACTGCAGGATCATGAGCAGAAACACTGTGAAGTCCCAAGACCATAGAAGTTACCAGCAAAATGATTTTCATAAAATCAGTCACAGGATGTGATATTTATGGAATTGGAGAGAAAAGTAACAAAACTGGATGCCTGGCAGTGAACTAACTGTAATGATGATGGTCTTTGACTGTAAATAGATTAACCAAAAGGAAAGAAAAAAGAAAGAACAATAAAAGGTAAACATATTTTAAGCTGAAGTGAATATAGCCTCTTCTTAATTTTTTTCCAGTACTGTAAGATAAAAAACCCCAAAAACCAGCTAAAGCAGAGAATGAAGTTTGGTAGAATATGGCATTACACAAAATACAAGGCTGATCATGACCATCTCTACTCTTCCTAATCCATAAGGATGAATTCTTGTGTTCCAATTAATAGATTTATGTTCTATTTTTCTTCATTATGTTTCTGACAGTCTTAGGATGAACCTAGCCTGAAAAAAATAAACTTTCTGATTACTCTTACATCAGATTTTTACCACCTTGTTGAAGTAAAATACTTCTTTGCTCAGTGAAAAACACTAAAATATACAAGTCCAATATCTTGGAGAGCAAAAAGAAGGATTAAAATGAGTAAAGTAAGCAGACTTTTTTAACCTTTTGGATTTAATGTGTACACAAATTATTACCAGTTTCATTTCCATCTTTAAGCACTTTGTCTTGAAGTACTTTGAAATATTGACTTCAAAGTCGATGCTTTCAAGTATGGATCTATGGAAAGTTATGTTTTATCAATAATTAATACCAGCTGAACAATCTGATCATTATTTTTAGACACAAGCAGTTTAGAATTTATTAGTATAAAGCTGGAGGTGTTGTGTTTCCATCTGTCTTCAAATGTAGAACATCTACTTTGATGTTCCTTTTACATTTGACATTGTTTTCAATTTACATATCTTGCAGGGCATCCCAGAAAATCAGCCAGATGAGTTAAATATTCACATCTAAAGCAATAGCTTGGCTTTTATATTTTAGCCCAGAGTGGTCTTTTATTTCCCATCCCACTATTTTGATTTACTGCACTGATTTTAACACTCTCTGAAGTCTAACTAGAGGAGGTAATTTTCCAATTTATTTCATTGTTTCTGATAAACTCAGAAGTGTTGCAAAGGGTTAAATTGTCCTCATCTGGTATTAAACTTAATTTTTTTCTTTTCAACTGTTAGATCACAGATCTGTTTGTCAGCTATACTCCAACAACTGTTTAAAACTTTGTAGAAACAAAGTCATGGAAAAAATCTGTAAACCACTCAGTCCTTTGAGATTTTTTTTTTGCTCTCCTTCAAAAATAGCATCTTCCACAGCATTTAAAAAGGGCCAAAGTGCAACAATTGCCTGCAACAATTGCTTTATCCTAGCAGAATGAAAAGAGCATCTGTTATGGTAGCTAGCACTAATATATGCCAAGTCATCAGGTCCAAAGTAAAAAGGCAGAAAGCTTTCTTTTTTACAATAAAAAAAACAAAAAACAAAAAAAGCTGGTGATGGTTTACAGGGAATGTCCTAAGTGTAAGTATTTCTGCTACTGGTGGCTGTCATATTGGCAGACAAGAAGGTGGATGTGAAAGTGTGTCATGTCAGTCTAGGTAATGCCTTCCTCTAGTGACACCCTGCCAGAAAGGCTGGAGGGAGATTCATTGCATATTGACTTATTTAGTGAGTCATCTGTAGGAATATATGATTATTATTACTCCTATTCTTACTTTATAAATACCTTTAGTATATTTGTTGCACATCTATTTATCACTCCTTTGTTCACTTAGCATGAGAAATACGCAGTTTTTAATACTTCTTTCAAAACTTACTGCTTCTTTACTTTACACTAAAAAAACCCAGCCCAAAGCCAACCAACCAAACAAATAAAACTAAACAAAAAGACCTCAATCAACCCCCCTAAAAGGTAGCTTCTGCTGGCACCTACCACATGCACAAAATACCCAAATACCCTCAAACTGCAGAACTAGTTACAGTAATCAGTATATTTTAGGGGTGATATCATTCCTGATCCAAGACTGTTTTAGTAGGTGTGAAGTGTAAAATTTGCCCTAGGAATGAATTCTCATAAATAAAATACATCTGCTTACTCTGGACTCTTTCTTCTCTAATGAAATAACAATGGGATTTTTCTCACTTTTCCCCTTACAAATACATGTTTCTACAGAAGTGTAACCATCCTGGCACTAAATCCTCAGGAGATGATACTTGTTGAGTATTTTTAAGAACGTCTGTTGCAAATCAGTGCCACTTTTCAGATAATAAATACTTATCTCTCCTACTCTCTCTCTTTCTCTCTTTTTTTTTCTTTCTTGCTTTCTCACTTCTTTCTTGCTTGCTTTCTCACTTTCTCGCCTTCTTTCTCGTTTTCTCTCTTTCTATCTAGCCATTTAAATTGCTCTGAGAATTTCTTCAGGCAACTGGTAATTTCCTCTGTGTCCCTTTATGAAGAAAAGGGAGTTTGACAGTTTCTCTCTGGTAGTCTGTGTAACTGGAAGAGAGGAAAGAGTTTTTAAAGAGACATGAATAGTTTGCTAATAATGTTCTTTATTCAAGACAAGTTGTCTAATAGCAGTCATCATCATTCTGTGATTTTAAACCAGAAATATATTTTGTCTTTCAAATAAGACTATTTTAGTTATTTATGTTATGTTAGGCTATGTTATGTGATATTATGTTATTCTCCAGACAATTGTTTTCCTGAGTTGCAGGGAACCTGTTCCTTGAAGAAGCTGAAGTATCCTCCTTCTCAGAAAGAGAGAAAAAAGAAAGGTGCAAAGCATCATGGTCTGAGAATAATGGAGGAGCTCCTCTGAAAATTGGAACAAATAAGACCTGATAGCAAGAGGAAAAACCTGAGGATTATAGATCATAGGCAGTTTTTCAATAATCCAGTTAATCCATGGAAAACTGATGCATCAGGCTAGGAAATTGTAGGCAACTAGCTCAGAGTTCATTCACTGTTCTGAATTTAGGCATTTTATAAAATAAATTAACTTTGGACTTCATGAAGAATCACATCTAACCAAATGATACAGTGATACCTAAAAGCACAAGAACAACAGAGAAGTGCAATGGTACGACCCTTGGAGGTGAGGAAATGTGAAGACTTTTAGATTCTGAACAAGCAGAGCTTGAGAAGAAACCCTAAAACTATAAGACAGGACTGGATGGTCACAATATTACAGCAACTGAACTCTTCTGAATGGAACACCCAACACAAGTGATGCAAAGGTGAGGTGGTGCGTTGATCTGAAGCCAGACTGGGGGATGACATGAGCAAGAAGTTGTTGGTGACTTTCACCTTAGTTTAGGAGGCTAATGGTGAAATCTATTCAATTCAAATTTTGTGAGATTGCAAAATGAATGCTTTCCAAATCTGAATCTGAATTCAAAAGTGGGTAGTTGAACAGCAGTAGAAATAGGTGTTGAGTCTTACCACTCCAATAAAATTTCTCCTTACCTAAAATCTAAACAGGTCAATGACTCTGAATCAATACAAAAAAAGCAATCATTTTCTGAATATATATGATTAAATCACGATTAGTTCAAGCCTATTACATTTGTGCAATGTCTGGTAGGAGAGATGCTTGGTTTCTGAGAACATCCACTGCAATTAGCAAAAATGAACATGCTAAATTTGTCGTGGGTATTAATCATCTCTTCCATATGTGAAAAGCATCTGCTATTTCTTTTACTCAGTTTAAGTGTTTACATTTAATTTCATAGATAAAATAAACAAAACAAAGATTTAAGGAAGTTGATGTAATAATTGAGATTTGACAATACATCTATTAAATGTATTAGTTTTAGCTAAAATACAAATAAAATGCATGAGAGTCTTGTTGTAAAAAAAAAAAAAAGAAAAAAAGAAATATTGTCAATGTTCAGTTTTGTATCAGTAATATTGAATATAAGAAATGTCTTCCTTCATACACCTCTCATCTGTTCTAAGATTGGCTATGGCCTTGGACCTTGGAAGTTCTGTCCTTGTTCCAAGGATCTGTCTTGCTGTCCCTGTCATCAGGGACGTCTGGTTTAGCTCTGACATTATCAATCTTTCACATTTTAATTTTTTAATTTCACAGAGTGTTGAAGGAACTTCTCATAGTGACCTGGCAGTATCAGATCCAGAGTCTTATTACCATAAATGGTAATATTTCATAATTGGGAAGAAACAAGTAGTTTTCAAGGATGGCCTAAACTGCCAAAATATTCTCCAAAAGAAGGAATATGAAACTTCTTACGGCACTGTGAGCATGTTCAGAATTAATTGAGGCTGTTAATCCCTAGAGAAGAAATTGTTAAAATATGGACAGTGAAGTCCAGAAAGGTGAGGTATCTCTGTCCTTACTTAGGAATAAATACAACAAAGATTACCTGAAATTAACAGGAGAATGAATATTTCACAATTTTCATATGTGCAAAGTGCTCTGACTTCTAGGTGTAGATCATGCTAACTCAGTAGAGAGCAATAGGAAACAGGTCAGATTTTCAGACTCTCAGAGTGTATTTGCATTGCATTTCTTGTTTTAATTGAGGTGTCTTGTCCACCCAAACCCCTCAACTGTCCCTCTGCTTTGGTTTACGACGTAGATCACTTTGCACAAACTGCTTTCTTTCTTTAACCAGAGTAGAAGACATGGTGCGGAGCCACACTCACAGAGGCCACAAGGAGGCACAGGGCTGTGCCACCCCTCATCCTGTCTGACGCTGAGCTTCTCACAAAGCTCAAAGTGTGGATATTCTTACAGTAGAGGAAATAACAATTATTTTACTATACAAATGTGTTCCTAGAGTGTGTCAGTGTTTGCTAATGGAGACAAAGCCTTAAATTCCGTGCAGACAAGACCGGCAAATGTCATTAGCCACTTGAAGTGACAACTAGAGGGAAAAAAATGAGTGGACCTCTTCTGGCCTGTGAGTAGTGAATAAACAGTGCCACTACTGCTTAGGAGTTCAGACAGCCAGAATGCACCTTGGATCAGACTGTCACCCACCTAGGTACGTAAGTAGTCTGAAGAAGAGAAACATAAAAAGTCCTGACAGGGGTATCATATACTTTCACGCATATATCTCATTAAATACATCTCTGTACTGGGGCCTACAAAATGTTTAAATTTTTTTTTAAGTATTTTTATTTTCAACAAAAATCTACAGAACTTAAAAGTATATTCTGATCCTCCCCTGGATGAGATATTTCAGGTTTCTGAAATATACGAGAAACGATAAGCTAAGCAGTCCATGAGCTAAGATGTAGAAATCTTAGTTATTGTCAACATTTTATATATATTAGTGATGGGAAAATTGAAGCACTGAATTATCCGTTCATATTTTTAATATGGTAACAATCAAGAAAAATGTTGCATTGTGATACATCTTACTGTAAGAGGAAACATCAACTCCTGAGGAGAAGCTAATCTTGTTAATAAAAAATGAGAAAAATTATGTTATATCTATATCAACTGCCTACATAATATATTAACTTCTGCCATAAAACCTTGATAAACAGTAAAGGTAGAAATGTTTCCAGTTAAAAGCTTTATCAAAAACCCCGCGGCTTTTTATGGAAACTAAACCCCAAACTGATTGCATTAAACTTTTGATAAAGGATAAAATACAGAACAAATGCATAAATCACCTTGTTAGTACAAACTGAAGTATAAACTACTGGAAGAAACCCCTTCAGGTCTGAATAAATAAGACATTTTCTGAAAGATAGTTTTTATTTTTGACTTTTCAAAGCCACAGTAAAACAGCTATTTCTAAAGAAAATCTCTTCAGATATATAGGAAGCTACCCTTATTTAGATGTAAAATAATGTTTATTAAGATCTCTCTTCTTACTGATTTTTTTCCTGCAGGTGTACATGAATAAATATACACAATCTACTTAATTTGATGGACATACTTTAACACATTGTAAAAAAGTTTGCATGTGAAATAATTATGGCCCTAATGGGTTTCCTTTCTTTCTTTCTCACAGCTATACAGAAACAAATAAATGGTTTTAAAATAGCAGACAATATGAAATCAAGCATCACTGTAAACTGGAAAACAAATTTTTTCAAATTATGGCAGAGAAACTAGTTTAAAGTGGCAAACCTCAAGTTCCAGAGCTTTGACCTCTTTCTGCATTATTAACAACCTTATTCTTATTTCTGTGAGGAAGGTGCATCTGTTTTTTATAGAGGTTTCAGATGCTCTTAATCATAAATTTCAGGTCCAAATACAACCTGTAACTGCATTTTTTGCCTCAAACCCATTCCAGCTGCAACAGTTAAATTGCATGCTTTCATATAAATATGCACTTATCCTAAGCATATGCACTCTTTTATCCACAATTCACTTGTTTTATAAGCATTAATGCAATGGGTGAAATCTTCATGCTTAGGTTCTGCACTGATAGAAATAATAGACTAATAACCCCTCTTAACATTAGTCATTTCTGTGAGCTAATGATCCCCATCCTTGGAGGAAATCATCTTTTATAAAGTCTGTCACGGTCTCGAATGATTGCAACTTCAGATCAGGCTGTTAAACACTAATGGATTTATCAATTGCTTTTTTTTTTTTTTTTTTTTTTTCTTTCCTTTAATTGCTTCTATAACTCCTCTACCATCCTTTCATCCTGGATATCCCTAACAAGCTGTTGGAGGAAGGTGGGTAATTTTTAAAACAAAACAGTAAACAGTGAAACAGCAACATTCTCTGCCTGCAAAACAGATGCTTTTATCTCCTGTCAAACTAAGCTGGGCTAGACAGGGCTTAGGTATGAAAGAGTGCAAGTGTTCAGTCCCTTTGGCAGTGGGGTGTTGGTTTGCCTGCTTCAACAGTCTGTTATGTGCCCTTTCACGCTTTTCTATTTTCACCCCATTGGGACTTCCTAGTGGGAGATGTGCTCAAATATTAGATATGCTTGCTATATTTGAATGGCTTAGATTTATTGACACCCTTTAAACCAGGAGATATAGACATTGAGCAGTGTGTGTGTGAAGGGATCATTTCATGGAAAATTACACCTCCTGTAATGCAGTGCTGGATGTCTTTAACAATGGTCATCACAAGTATTCAGGCAAGTCTAAATGGATCTCCAGAGTCTCAGGTTATTAAACTTGTGTCTCCTATTGATTTTGCTAGAGTTCTGATGAAAACAAACAAACAAAAAACCCAACCAACCAACCAAAACAAAATAACCTACCAAACAACAAAGAAAGCTAACAATCATACAGCTTTTCAGTGATGAAAAAAAAAAAGAAATTTGTGGAAAAACATCCATAGTGGATAATGCATTATTGATAAGAGTAAACCAAAAATAATGCTTGTTTTTTCCTCACCATTAAACAAAATGGAATTCTGAACAACCATAAAGACCAAGAGTTGAGTATAAACACTCCAGTACAATAGCTCATGCTTTTGCATGAGATATAAAACTGTTGTTTTGGAAAATTTGCAGTGAATCAATTCTATTACGCTAAGACATCATATTTTATTCTTTTGCTGTATACATTGCAGCATACAGAACAAAAAGTAATCTCACTCCCATCTCACAGAATTTCTGAACAGAAACCAGCACATTAATTATAGACTTATAAAATTTATATTAATCTTTTATTTCTAATATAGATCCTTTTTTTTATTGCCACAAGTTGCCATAAATTGCTCATTAAACTTCAAGCATTGCAATGCAATGCTTGCTACCATTTATAGGCAAAGCTCTCCAAAGTATAATTAGAGGGAGTATTATGACACAGAACAATGGAGACAATTATTTCTGAAGTTTATTAATGCTAATTAGCATATGGCATCTACGACAGCTGCTGATACTTCATTGCTAAATACTGAGGGACTAATTAGTGTTTGATGTTAATTAGCTTCTTTTGCCTGTGCATTGTCCTTAGATGCATATGCACTGTCACCACTGGGCTATTAAAAATCTGGCCTAAGCTTTCTTGCAGTGACAGGCTACAGCATTTAGATTTTGCAGACTGTACAGTATAGCTCTCTAATGTGCCCTTAATAGCCACTATACGAGTTTTGACAAGGCAAACTCACAAATTCCCTTTGTAGTACATCAGAAAATTTATTTTAAATGTAGCTGAATAGTTTATAAATTGTTTAAAATTGACAGCTTCTAGCACTTTTATTGATAGAAATAGCAGCTTGAGAGATTGAAAAAAGTCGAATCCAACAAACTAAAGAGGGATGCAGAATTTCATAGGCTTATGCAATGTTATCTCCTATTTAATCTCTTTAATTCTGATTATAGATAAACTTCTTTTTATTCCTACAGAGATCCCTGGTCTCTGTGTATAATCATGTCTTTCTTAGAAAACTTTTTTGGAAGTTGGAATGCTATTTACAAAAAAATCACAAAACAATTAAGTCACCTTTTCACTAGCTAACAAGGAGGAAATAAGCATATTTTCCTTCTTTCTCAGCAGATTATTGTTGCTTTACACATGAGGTTATCACATAAGACCTTTTTTTTTTTCTGGGGCATACTAGCATTCCAATGAGAATTTCCCATGCCAATCATAAACAACATTTATTTGGTAGTTAATAAAAATTGGCTTTAGTGTAGCCATTTTCCTGTATGATTAAAGAATATTCATTTCCTTAAGCAGCGGGAAAGGAACACAAAAGATTAGATCAGAGAGGATAAAAACAAGTCAAGAAAAGCAAATTTGATAGTTAAGTCTTTTGTGTTCATCGAGGTTGCCCTTCACCGTGACAGCAAGGGTTTTGGTTGAAAACAGAAGGAAAGAGGAGATGTGACAAAGGACAGGGACCACTACACAACTTGTTAAAAGAGAAGTAAAAATAATAATCAAAGAAACCAAACCAAAACAAACAAAAGATGATAACATGGGACTGAAAGGCAAGGAATATGTGAGGGAGATTCTTGGTTACAAGCATTGGAGAGTTTGAAAATCATTAAGATTGAAACTTATTGTCCTCCCCAGTTTGATTTTGAACTTGGTCTTCTTTCCCACCCTGTTTGTGCACCTAGATAAAACCCTTTGATTTATGAAATGGTTTTAAACTTCAGCTACCTTTTCAGATATTGTCAATATTTAACTGACAACACTGTAGGCAGAGTTTCCGCAGCAAGTGCCTTGGTTAAGCAGGGATAGTTCATATTGGTTCATTACACATGAAGGATTTCTTTCAGAGAGCTTGGTCTGCCATGATGCTTAAATTTTTTGAGCTTAAAAGCCTGATTAAGAAGATATATATTAAATATTGATGATGCCTGTCCTTGGTGTGAAATTCAAAGCCTCTGAGACTTGTTGAATACAGAGGATAAAAAAGTAAAATTTTTTGAGACTTCAGATCCATGACTGAAATATCAGTGTTGTTATTTCAGGTGAATAACCAGGTACTTGATAAAAAATGAAATTTTTAGTGAAATTCAAAATAAATAAAAATTAAATAAAAATAGGGTTCAATGGTGTCCTTAGCAAGGATGGATAACTTTATTGATATGGCTGAAAAAGCAAAATATCAATAATAAAAGAAAGTGACCTCTTCCAATGAAATTCAATTTGAAGATCTAGCAAAAGTAACACAGGAGTAAATACAGTGGAATGACTACAACAAAGAGAATGTGGATGGGAAAGATGCAAGAAATGAAGCAGATTCGGCTCTGCAGTGAAATAGTACAGGTAGGAAGGACTTAGCACTATTTGCCTCTTCATGTATTCGCATACTAATTCCTGTAAATTAGACACTGTGGTAGTATAAGAGAAATGGTCTGTTAGTCCAAAGCCAAAGTGGCATATCTGTTTTCAGCTGTACTCTGGTGTATACAATAACATGCTGCCATAAACAGTAAAAACTTTGCTGAAAGCATTAAAGAGATAACATTTAGAGGGGTTTACAGGGTAAGTATACTCCCACAGAATAGCTGTAACTGGGCAGATAAATGGCAGTTTGCAAAGGATAAAATTCGTAATAGTCTCAGGCAAGAGAATCCTGCATATGAGATAATCATATCATACTTTAAGACTGACCAAAAATTTGGGCTTAATAACTAAGAAAAGACTAGATTAATACAGAAATATCCTCCATGGAGTGAAGAAAGTCTCAATGGGCATTGGAGCACAGCTGTGATGTTCTGTCCCAATTCAAGTCCTTGGGAAAATTTTCCTAAATTCATTCATAGCTGGGAAGGCAGATTGCTCCTTGGTTTATTCATAAGCCGGATAAACCCATCAGGAATGCATTCATTGATTACAGAAACAGGAAGGTGGTAGTCTTTCCTGTGTGTGATCTAAAGAGAGTTAAAGATGACTATTTGCTTATGGATGCTATGATCACAGACTGGCTAATGTTGGAAGGGACCACACTGGATCAAAATCGTGCAGCAAAGTTGCATTCAGACAGTTCTTGAAGAGTTCTCAACTAGAGATGTTCTTATCCCAGTTCTTCATGGAAAATGAAGAAAATCAGTCTATGTCCTTTTAAAATACCATAATATAGGGTCTTCTGAGTATAGGTCTTCTGCTTATACTCATTGCTTGCATCCTCTCTTGGTGCCAGCTAGGCATGCAGGCAGGTTTTGAAATCAATTTTTCACAGCATGTCTGTGAGACTAGGCTCTGAACAAACCCAAGTGATGGTGTTTGCCTTCCCGAGACACCAAGTGGGATGGAGCCCTGTTTTTCTGGGAATGGCTGAATACCTCCCTGTCACCGTCCGCCTTCCACTCGGTGGTCTGAGAGGCGCAGTTCAAAGGCGAGTGCGACGGAGGGTCATCAGTGGCCAGCCGAATCCCCTGTCGCCGGGAGCTTCTTTCCCTGGCTCAGTGACTGCTGCTCACGGAGAGACGAACTATGTAGCACACCGTTGGCAAAAGGGGGTTCTTCAGACCAGGTGTGCAGAGACACAGCAGCCAACACACTTGTTGCACTCTGGGGCACCGAGGTCAGAAGACCCTGAGCTCTCCGAGACCCAGCCTTTTATTGTAATACAATAACCAATCACGGAGGGGCTCGGGGGAGGAACGAGGGAGGAGCAGGGGGTAGGGTACCAACCAGGGAAGCGAGGGGGAGGAGGGAGGATAACGGACAACTGAACTGTACAATGAACAACCGAATGGGACAGAACTTTCTCGAACAGGGGGTGGCTAGATCTTGACGGGCAGGTGGTGTCAGCCTATCGGCCCAAGGGGTGTCTACTTCTCAGGATCCGTCCTCTATTGGATCGTACCAAGTTATTGCCTTTCCTTGGGGGAGTTCCTCGTCGTCCCCCCAGGGCCTACTCATTGGGAAATCCCCCTGGGACACCTGTACCACCGCCACACCTCCCTGCCCATGGGAAGTGGTGAAAGAATCCCTTGGTTTGCTTTGCTTGCGTGTGTGGCTTTTGCTTTCGCTATTAAACTGTCTTTACCTCAACCCTTGAATTATCTCACTTGTATTTTCCCAGTTCTCTCCCCATCCCACCATGAGCAGTGAACTGGTGTATAGATGGGGCTGAGATGCCAGCTGAGGTTTAACCAGAGCATTTATGATGTGGACACTACAGTAAATGACTGGTGAACAACAGGGAGACTAATTCAACAACTGATCCACATGGCTTTTTTCATCATTTGAATTTAAAAGTTATGCTCATCTCTTCTAGAATTAGGCTACATTTATACCTATTTTGTGTGAAAAGTGGTATTATATATAAATCTTCAACAGAATTTAAAAGGGAAATAAATATATGCTACCTGATATACTAAGAAATTTATAAAATATTTCTAAGACTCTGAGTAGCTCTTATTATGGTCTAACACATTTTTAGGCCACTTTTCCCTAGAAATGAGATATGAAAGTCAGGTTACTACTCAGCGTTTAAATCAGTGCTGCAGAAACTGTCTTACTGAGTTCTAAACCACTATGAAAACATGGCCTAAAGAAGGGCTGAACTGGAAATTATTTAATTTAATTCAGTGGAACCAGCCATTAAAATCATGTCCTATTCCTAAACGACCCTGGGTGCAGCTAGAATCGGTATTTCAGAGAGTGGGGAACCTGAGGGAGGAGAAATGATCAGCTTGGGATTAAATCCACAGGTCATTCTTTAGTGTATCTCGTTGTTCTTGGTTTGATTTTGTTGATAATGTCACAGCCATTCTGGATTTAGAAAGCTTTTCATGACTCTGAAATGTCAGAGTAAGAAAACACTCAACTTTGACATCCCATTTTGCTTCATTTATTTGAACACTGTCACCTGGGCTCATGTATACGGTAGGCAATCATTAGACTATTGACATCGACCTGGAGCAATACATACACAAAATTAGATTTTGTTAATATATTTCAGGCAAAGAATGCTGAAGCACTAACAACAGCACTTTTGTTATATATACCCCACTGATATCATCAACAAACTGGCAGAGCTGTAAAGGGGAATACTCTGAGCTTGAGGATTATAGCTGCTCTGATTATAGTGGAAAAAGAGGGAAGCTTTCAGTTTTGAGGAAAAAAGAATATTGCTGTCTGTGAACTAGTCCTGCAGAGTGTTTTATAGACAGCTTCCCATATATCTTTGCAGTTGGAAATAACTAGATAATGGAAAAATATGCATAAACCAAAACCGTAGGGGTGTAAAAATGCCCAGGAAAATACCATTTATAAAAAAAAGGCTTGTAAAACAAGGTATTTAAAATTCAAGCTTAACTTCTTGAATGCATATTTGACACCTCTATATTGTGGTTTCACTTTTAAAAGGGAAGAGGTGTTTCTTGGTTTCACAGGCCTGGAAAAAGAATACTTTCATTGAAACTTATACACCAATTTAAAACCTGAGGGCAGAAAAAGAAAATTCTATGTTTTAGTAAATAAATCTTTTTCTTCTATTTTATTATTTGGTTACATTCGTTGAGTCAGAAGAATACAAGGTGATATCCATATTGTTATTGATAGTAGAAGACAGATAATGAACTATCAAAGAGTTTTGCAAGCAAATGTTTCATAATCATTAAATCACTTTCCCCAGGATTTATTTAGCAACTTCAAGTGGATAGTTCTTTTTAATAGTAAACAACTACAAAACCAACAAAAAAACCTGAAAGAAACCCCAGACCTCCTACTATTTGGGGGAGAAAAGACTGCTAGGAAAAGCCCATGTACAAGGTGACAAGGAACAAACAAGCTAGCATTTCTTTTTGCTGATACAGTCTAGGTTTTATCCTACACTTGGTCAGGTGTAAATCAAGAGCAAAGAGCTTGAAATATCTCTTGGATTTTTCCTTCATTCCATATGTCAATCCTGTCCTGAAACTTCTACTTTGTAAAATACTCACAAATACTGGCAAATATTTCCAAAATAACATGTCCTATTGCTCATTCATCTGAAACAAAATTTGCTACCTCTTCTTTTGTGTCTTCATCCTATTGCTTTTTCTATTTTTCTCCTCTACTTTTATCTCTACCTGTTGTCATCCTTGCCACTTTTCTCTGTTCTCTTTTATTTTCTCATACTGACTTTGCTGTCCATCTAAAGTGAGAAACAGAGAACAGCTGCTTACAGCAGCTGCAGGTTCTGCTAACTCCAGCATAACAGTCAGAAGACCAGTGAAAGTCAAAATTGTGAGAATAAGTATGGAAACAAAAAGTTCAGGGAACAATAAACTAAAGCAAGCACTAAAAGGATGGCAATTTATAAGGAAAGAGGAAGACTACTTTTTATATTAATATTTATATTAACAGAATTTCTAACAGAAAGCAGAGCATGTTCTTCCATCTGATGGGATATCAGAAGGGAAGGAAGGGTTTTTAGAGTGTGTCTTGTCTCTTCCTGCACATACATCTGCATATAGTTGTAACTATATTCCTGATTCTCCTTAGGGGAGCATAAAAATACCGGAGACCGACATCAAAAAAGGCTGTATTATCACAAATTTTAGCAAGAACTTTACTGAAGTTGTCTGCAACACAAATATAAGTTGTAAATGGAGGCTAATATCCAGTGTAATCTCAACACTGATGCATTAAAAAAACCCCAACAACTCAATTTCAGGTTTTTTTTCATTATGCATATTCCAGTAACATTGAAGATAACTTTAAGTAAGGAACTGAAAAATGTACTGGGTAAATTTTACCTATGAGGTCATTGCTGCTCCTTCGTCATCCTGGTATCAGTACTACTGGAGGGGAAAGGAGTATCTGTAATAGAATATTTAATAGATTATATGCTAGAATGATTTATAGAGCATAGTACATCCCTGGAAATCCCAATTCATGCTCATCCCAAAAGGCTGTTGGAAAAATGTTCAAAATTAGCTTGACTTAATAAGAGAGTCCACATTAGTAATATAGGCAGTGGAGCCAACCCATTTGTAATTCACAGTACAGAAATTCAAATATATACAAAATAACTTGGATATTGCCTAAAGAATATTGTATTCCCTATATAGAAGTCATGTTTTGAATGCAGATGTATTTCACATTTGCAAATACAGAAGATGTAATTTACTTTTGTGAAGCTGGTCTGATAGGGGAGGCTTAGTTCATCTGTAATTTTAGTTATTTATTAGCATGATAGGGCCTAGAGAGGGAGGGGAAAACATTTCCTGCTCTCAAATTCATCTTTATTCAATAATAAGGGACAGTGAAGAGGTGTTATCTGATTATCCTTTTTTTGTTTTCACAAAAGAATTGGTAAATTGTACTGTTCTGTCCCAAAAGCTAGAGAAAGGAATATATTTTTTCACTCAAACACTGAAAGAACCCGTTTTTAAACATTGTATTCCATAATAGTTCAAAATTCTCCATTATAATCACTTATTTTTATTGTAACTTAGATTGTGCCTTACAGCTGTAAGTAATGAGTTTCAAATAAACTATATCAGCAAAAATTCAAGTTACAGAAATACTTAAATTTGACAAAAATGATAAATGGCAAAAAGCCTTCAACTGGGCTTAAAAAATGGGGGGGGATTTTGCATCAGTATAAAAGAAGAAATATTTTATAAATACAATGATCAACTGAATCATCAGCCTCATAAAACACCCATGGAATGCACCATCATTCAGCTCTTCAAGGTTTCTATTTCTCAGGCAGATAGTAGAATGAATTTTTCTGTGTATTAAAAGCTGTTAGTAATTTTGTCTTCTACCCTTGTTTATTAAAACTTTTCTTTTGTTTTTCTTTTTGTTGGTTTTGGTTGGTTTTTTCTGTTTTGTTTTACTTCTACTTTGCTTCAAAATAAAAAGTGAGAAAATAATAAGGAAGGGTACATGCATTCACTGAGAATGCATTCAGCACAGAAACTTCTCTCATGCTAAAGTTAATTATTGTACAGTGAGAGCAGAAAACTTAGAGGAGAAGGTTAATTGGCTACTAATCAGAAGTGCAAATGAATAATAAGCAAAAACAGTTCTTTGGGGAGAACATGAAATATTTATTCATCTTCCCAGCATACACATTCCCTTCTCATTCCTCTTTCCATTAACTCCATACTGCATCCATCCGAGTTCTTCCCAAAGGACATCCTACTGTCATGCTCTTTAGTGACCAATATCAGGTGAGTTTGCATCCTGAGGCAGGCTCCTTACTGAATAGTGTCTTCTTCTTCCCATGTCATAATCGACAGAATCAAAGGTAAATTATTGTATTTCATTGTTCATAATTTCTTACTAACAAAAAAAAAAAAAAAAAACAACAAAAAGACCACCCTGGAGTGGAAGTATTTTCTTCTGCCATGGAGGAAATGGATTTAAGAGTTTGGTCAATAGGAAATCAGTGAGTCTGGAACTCTCTGTGTTCCAGTTATAAGGTACTAGTTTGAAGAGTACCAACTATCCTGTCAAAGCTACAACATAGACTTGTGATTTGTTCCTAAATTGCTCTCCTTAATCTCAACTTCTTGAAATGAGAGAACTTAAAATTGTGATCATAAATATACTTAGAACTTTGTATAAGTTAATTCAGCAAAAAGGCAACAGTCATATTATTACAAACTTAGGAATTTCATATTATAAAGAAGAAAAAGAGAAAATTTAGAATGAAAATAATAATGAAAATGTTACATTTTAGGAACATTTTATGGACAACAATATTAATGCTTTATTTTGTAACAGCCTCTGGAATACCTCAAAGAAAAAATAAGTAGAGATGTTAGTACTAAGATAGATGACCATAACATTTATAATAATTTTTGAAGGAGAAAAAGGATAAAGACAACAATAATCTAACAAATGAGCCAGGGATATACCTTAAATTCAAACTACAGAGCTGTGGTGGCTATTGAAGCTAAGAACAACACCCCCCGAAAAGGCCCTTGGTGAGATAGATCCAAGGAGCAGCAGGATCCCCTCTTCGGCGGGGCAAGGTGCAGCAGATGCTGAGTTGGGGTGTGTTCTTAGTAAGCCAGCCGCTCTCTCCCCATTGGTTTGTGCTTATGTTCATCAATTGTCAATCACCCTCAGTTTCTAGAATGTTCAGCTCCGTTCGGTAGTTGGTTGGTTTTCCCCCTTGTCCTTCTCTCAGCGCCCTCCCCGAAATACCCTCCGTTGGTCCCCTTCCCCTTGTCCCTCCCTTGTCCCTCCTCGGTGCCCCGATCCCATTGGTTGTTATGATCACAATAAAGTCTGATGTACGACTGGGCTCTGGGCTCTCAGCCACTGAGTTTCTCCGCTCTCAGAGCTCACGGAGCACAGATCCCCCGATACTTCGTTTCAGTGTCGTTTTTTCCTCTCGGGAGCCCGTCGCTTTGCTACAGTTTCGGCAGCCGCGGTAGCCTTTGCCTGCCTGCTTCAGAAAGCTGCAACCCAGGGCTTGGGGTCCCAGGATCCTGGCGAGTGTGGACCTGACCCCAGGGACGCTCCCTCGCCGCCTCTCGGGTTGCTGACTAACCCTGGCAGTCAGCCCTCGTCTTGGAACACCCGAGGGTCGCGGCACAGAGTCATTCATCTATCTCTTGGAAACGAAAATTATTTTGCCATGATTATGAAAAGCACAAAGTCAGGTCTCTAGAGAGTAAATACAACGAATTCATTAGAAATGCCATTTGCTTTGCCAAATTGAGAAGCTAATAAGGATGTGTGCTGAGAGGCTGAGAGACATGGGACTGTTCAGCCTGGGCAGTCTCAGGGCAATAAAAAGTGACAAAGCCAGACACTCCACATTAGGGTCTAGCATGAGGATGAGAGGCAGTGTGCAGAAATCAAAACGCACAAATTCTACCTGAACACATGAAAACACTTTTTTACCCTGAGGATGGTCAAACAGTGGTACAGGTTTGTGACTCTGTGATTTCACTTGGATATTTTTAAAAGCCAAGTATCCATGGGTGAAATGGGCTTTACTGCAGTTCCAGAGGAGGTTGGGGAAGAAAGGGGCAGAATAGGAGCAGTAATCTAAAGAAACACCTCTCCAATGAAAAAGGGAAAAATTTATTTATTTATAATCCAAAACCAGGTTGGCAATTATCACCTGACCAGCTTATCAACTGATCAACTATTCCTGTGTGCTTCATTATCTCACTTCTTATGCTCATTAAAATTACTGGAATTTTTTTACATGAGAGAATTCTAATTCTACTTATGTCAACATGTATGTACTAAATTTTGAACCTTCTGATCCTTGTATAATTTTTTTTTCTGTGATTAAAATTCTCTACCTCAATTTCCTCTTTGTGTAAATTATCATCATATTATCATGGGATAATGTTTTCCATATGTAAATGAATGTCAATTAATGTTTATACACCTTAATATCCTTGGAAGTATAAATAACTGTTTATTTATTATTAAATAGTTTATTAGTTTATTTCTGTATCTCAAAAAATACAGAAATGTAACTAACTTTGCAATGGTTTTCCTTATCTTCAGGAAAATGCAGTTCAGAAATATAAACTAGAAGCAAAACTTGCCAAACAAAGCACTCAGCATTATTTTCATGAAAAATCAATAAAATTTATTGCCTCCCCAACAGCAGTAGTAGAACCATATCTGTGTGTTAAAACTGCTTATTAAAATCTTCCACAAAAGCCATTCAGGAAGAAAATTATTTTTATCTGAATGATAAAATGATGCTTCTTTTAAAGTGGTTAAATATTTTTGCAATATGTAGTATAGCAACGTGGGGGAAAAAGCATGTGGTAGTAGGCACAAGCATGCAGACAGCATGACTTTTACCAGCATTGGATTTAAACCAAGTGCTCAGCATTACTAGTGGATTAATACAAAACTAGAAAGGTTAATGTAAACCTAGCAGAATTTGCACTTCTTAGAAAGAACTTGATGCTTAAAAAATGGCACAACTGATTCAGCAGTATGTCAGTACCCTCTGCTTGATTATGATAAAGAATGGTCACCCAAATGCAGAATTTTATCCAGATGCCAGACCTAGGCTGGAAGAACGAGAATGACAGGTGGTATGTGGAGATGCTGGTCCCAGTGTGGCACTCACCAGACTGAGGCACTCACCTGTGCAGGGGGCTGGGCTTCCTCCCAGCCCAGGCACTGCCATCCCCTCCCCTCTTCAGGGGAAGGATGAACCCCATCTCACCAACCAGATGTGCACCCAGGGGGCACCTGAGGTAAGTGCTGAGGAAAGTGGCAATACTCCAGTGTGATTCAGGTACAGCTGCTTTTTTTTGTGTGTGGCTTTTCCTTTCTGGTTTTTGCTCTTGTCTTCCGTAAGCTGAGTGAGAGCCTCCCTTCCTGTGCATTTATACCACTGAATGCACTTACACCCTGAACAAAATAAATCAGAAGGGACACTTTTGTGCTGGCTTATAAGTGAACAGATTTTCGGAGATGTTTGGTATGCAGCACAAAAGCATGGCTAACTGTTGATGCCCTTTTTGGCAAATGTTAGGAGGAGACCTCTAAGGGGGTCTCCTCTAGACAAGCCAATTTCAGCCACTCTTTTCTTAAACTGGTTCGGGAAAAGATTTTTTGAGAGAAAAAGTGGAAAAAACTATTTATTTAATAAGCAGAATATTTACAAGTTTGGGAATAAAAATTGAATGATATAAAAGAATGAAACTTCTCTTTTCTCTGAAGAGATGGTGGATTTAGAGAGTCTTTTTGTGGGTGTGGCTGTATCAGCCTCAGTCCCTCCAGAGGTTGGGGCCGATGGCCAGGCCCGGCTGCAGAGTCGGGGGGGCCCCCGGGGGATTGTCTTGATGTTTTGGACTACAGAGATGCTGACTAGTCCTAGAAGAAATAAACTAGTAAAAGAAATAAAGTCTCTCTCTCTTTGCAAAAGCCGAGAGATTTCAGAGAGCACTCAGCTGCGAACTCTAAGAGCACACAGAGAGCTTATCTTTATTTTTCTGTCTCTGTTTCGAGCGCAGTCTCTGAAGGAATTTCCGGGGGAGTAAGGTGTAACTCTTGTAGACAAACTGTGTGCGTTTTCTCTCCCTCTTTCACTCTCTTCACTCTCTCTCTCTCTGGGCCTAACTTAAAGTTATAGAACTTAATACTTGGCATAAGCAGGACAGACGATTGGGGATACAAGCATCATACAGTTAACTTAGGACATTCTACTCCTTATCTCCATATCGTCAACTCACTACCAAAACTAATATATTCTGATTTTAAACACGCATACATTATACACATATATACAGTATATAGCTATATATATATATATAAAATGGTAGTAAAATTTAGCAAATAGTGATATTTAAACATGGTTCTCACTTAATAATCAGATTTTCTTGGGGTACACATCGTGTTGTTCTATCTTTCTGCATTATCCACTATGTGTAACTTGGTCCCTGAGCAAAGACAACTCTACGGATGGGTTTGTCTGTATTGGAGGCAGAATTGACTTAAACAGTCTTCCTTAACAGACTTCTAACATGAACTACTGGGACTTTGTCTCTATTTACTGTGTGCAGGGATTTGGATTGGGCAGGCCCTGCTCAATTGGTAGAGTTTTGAGTGTTAACTAACTAGGTGGCCTTTGCTAAATGCTGTTCTCAATTTTTGAAAGATCCCCCACCCAATGTTTTTAAAGTGGTTTTTAACAGTCTATTGCACTTCTCCACTTTGCCTGAAGTTGGTGCGTGGTAGGGGATATGGTACACTCACTCGATGCCATGTTCCCTAGCCCAGGTGTTTATAAGGCTGTTCTTGAAATGAGTCTCATTGTCTGACTCAATTCTCTCTGGGGTACTATGTCTCTAAAGAACTTGTTTTTCGAGGCCCAGGATGGTGTTTCGGGCAGTGGCATGAGGTACAGGGTAGGTTTCTAGCCATCCTGTGGTGGCTTCCACTATTGTGAGAACATAGTGCTTGCTTTGGCGGGTTTGGGGCAGTGTGATGTAATCAATCTGCCAAGCCTCTCTATACTTGTATTTGGACTACCGTCTACCATATTATAGGGGTCTCACTCGCTTTGCTTGCTTAATTGCAGCACACGTCTTACAATCATGGATCACTTGGGAGATACTGTCTATGGTTAGGTCTACCTTTCGGTTTCGTGTCTATTTATAGGTAGCATTTCTACTTTGATGACCTGAGGCATCATGGGCCCATCGGGCTAGGAACAACTCTTCTTTGTGTTGCTAATTTAAGTCTATCTTTGACACTTCTATCTTTGCAGCCTGATCTACCTGCTTGTTGTTCTGGTGTTCTTCGTTAGTTCGATTTTTAGGAATATGGGCATCTACATGGCGGACTTTCATAGGTAGCTTTTCTACTCGGGCAGCAATGTCTTTTCATTTTTCAGCAGCCCGGATTGGTTTTCTTTTACGTTGCTAATTGGCTTTCTTTCACTTCTCCAGCTATCTCTACAGAGCATTGGCTACTATCTATGAATCAGTGTAAAGATAGAGTTTTGGCCACTTCTCTCTTTCAGCGATGTCTAGGGCCAGTTGAACGGCTTTGAGCTTAGCAAGTTGACTTGATCTACCGTCTCTTTCTGTAGCTTCTGCAACTTGTCGTGTAGGGCTTCACACAGCTGCTTTCTATTTTCGGTTCATTCTTACGATACGGCAAGAACCATCCGTAAAAAGAGCGCAGCATGCTTCTTCTGCTGGCAGTTGATTGTAGGGTGGAGCTTCCTCAGCCCGTGTCACTTGCTCTTGTTTTTCTTTATCAGTGAGACTAAAGTTTTCGCCTTCAGGCCAATTTGTAATTATTTCTAAAATCTCAGGGCGATTCAATTTTCTAATGCGGGCGCGTTGTGTTATGAGAGCAATCCACTTGCTCTATGTAGCACTGGTGGCGTGGTGGGTAGAGGGAACTTTTGCTTTGAACATCCACCCCAGCACCGGTAGTCGGGGTGCTAGGAGGAGTTGTGCTTTCGTGCTAATTACTTCCGAGGCGGCTTGAACTCTTTCATAGGTAGCTAAGATTTCTTTTTCTGTGGGGGTGTAGTTGGCTTCGGATCCTCTATAACCTCGACTCCAGAATCCCAGTGGTCGACTTCGAGCTTCTCTAGGCACTTTCTGCCAAAGGCTCTATGACAGACCATGGCTCCCGGCTGCAGAGTAGAGCACATTTTTCACATCTGGTCCTGTCCTGACTGGGCCAAGCGCTACTGCATGAGCAATTTCTTTTTTGATCTGGGTGAAGGCTTGTTGCTGTTCAGGGTTCCACTGGAAAGTGTTCTTCTTGCGGGTAACTAGATAAAGAGGGCTCACAATTTGGCTGTACTTGGGAATATGCATTCTCTAAAAGCTTATGGCGCTTAGGAAAGCTTGTGTTTTTTTCTTGCTGGTTGGTGGAGACATTGCTGTAATTTTGTTGATAACTTTAGTGGGAATTTGACGCTGTCCATCTTCCCATTTTATTCTTAGGAACTGGATCTCTCGAGCAGGTCTTTTAACTTTGCTCTTCTTGATGGCAAAACTGGCTTTTAGGAGAATCTGGATAATTTTTTTCCCTTTCTCAAACACTTCTGCTGCCGTGTTCCCCCACACAATGATGTCATCAATGTACTGGAGATGTTCTGGAGCCTCACCCTTTTCCAGTGCAGCCTGGATCAGTCCATGGCAGATCGTGGGGCTGTGCTTCCACCCCTGGGGCAGCCGATTCCATGTGTACTGCACACCCCTCCAGGTGAAGGCAAACTGGGGCCTGCATTCTGCTGCCAAAGGGATGGAGAAAAATGCATTTGCAATGTCAACAGTGGCATACCACTTTGCTGCCTTGGACTCCAGCTCGTACTGGAGCTCCAGCATGTCTGGCACAGCAGCACTCAATGGTGGAGTCACTTCATTCAAAGCACGATAGTCCACAGTCAATCTCCATTCCCCTTCAGACTTGCGCACAGGCCAGATGGGGCTGTTGAAGGGTGAGTGGGTTTTGCTGACCACCCCTTGGCTCTCCAGCTCACGAATCAGCTTGTGGATGGGAATCACAGCATCTCGAGTTGTTCTGTACTATCGGCGATGCACTGTTGAAGTGGCAATCGGCACATGTTGTTCTTCTCTCTTCAGCAGCTCAACTGCAGATGGGTTCTCTGATAGTCCAGGCAAGGTATTCAATTGCTCAATGCCCTCTGTCTCTACAGCAGCTATCTCAAAAGCCCACTTGAGTCTTTTTGGGTTTTTGAAATAGTCATTTTGGAGGAAATCTATGCCCAAAATGCATGGGGCCTCTGGGCTAGTCACAATAGAATGTTTTTTCCACTCATTTCCAGTCAGGCTCACTTCAGCTTCTACCAAAGTCAAATCTTGTGATCTCTTAGTCACGCTAGCGATAGAGACAGATTCTGCCCCCACATGTCTTGATGGGATTAATGTGCACTGTGCACTAGTGTTAACTAAAGCCTCATATTTTTGTGGTTCTGATGTGCCAGGCCAACGAATTTACACAGTCCAAAAAACACGGTTTTCCTAGCCTCCACCTGGCTGGAGGCAGGGCCTCTCTAAGCTTGGTTATCCTTCTTTCCCTGGGTGTACATTTTGGAGGTTCTTTTAAGAGGATAGAACATGTCGTCATCATCATCATCATCATATCTGTCAGATCGGCTGTGGGCAACTGGAGCGGCTTCTTTTCTGGTAGAACTTCTTTTCTGAGTTTTAGCCTCTTTCAGTTCACGTACTTGTTGTGCTAGAGCAGGAGTGGGTTTTCTATCCCACCTTCTCATGTTTTCTCCACAATTATATAGGAAAAACTACAGATCACGTTGTGAGGGGTACTTTCTCTCTTTGTCTGGGGGACGTCTACGTTTGGTAACAGGACTTTTGAACTGTACTGCTGAAATTTGGAGAAGGTCCTTTTTCAGTGTCTTGTGATTCTCTTCCATCTTATCTTCTATTTTCTGTAGACGTTCTTCTACAGCTGCAATTCTTGCATGTGTTGGGCCATGCATGGCATCTGCATATGCTCGGAGTTTCTTCGCCATATCAAGCACAGTCTCATTTTTCTCATCTCGCTTCATTATTGTTAGAGTCTTAGAATGTTCTTCTGGCTTAAGTCGTATAAGTCTTCGCCACATTATGGGTGTACATATTACCAAGTTTGGATTCTTAGGTGTATTTGGATCTTCTGAGAAAACAATCTCTGCCACGGCCATTTCTCTCAAGTGTTGGATCTCTTGTTCTATTGTCTTTTACTGAGTTTGCTGCATATAGAGATCGTCTGTACACAGATATCTGCGTGCCACAGCTCCCAAGACTCGTGACCAGAGACTCTTAGGGTGAGCCCCCTTTACTGTTTCCTGGTCAATAGCCGGTTCATGTGACAGGTGTCTTAAATGCCTCGCTTCAGTACCGTTTAGAATTGTAACATCGCCTGCGGCATCTCAAAGACGGACTAACTAACTAATTATAGATTCATCAGGTCGTCGAGTGTAATCCTTTCTTAGGCCACGAAGATCTTTCAGGGAAAAAGACTCAATAGTGTCTTCTGCTCTTGAGTCAGTTGCTGCCCCTGAGGGTCCTCCCCCGCCATCGCCATCATCATCATCATCATCTACTGGTCGATCAGTTTTGGTTTTGCGCTTCTGTCCCGCAGCAGCGACTGCCAGTGGCTTAGGTTCACTGTCTGTTTTAGCTACTGGCCTGGGCTTACTGGCTGGTCTAGCTGCAGCCTGAGCGACTGAGGTATCTACTGCAGCCTGAGTGACTGGGGTATCTACTGCAGACTGAGTGACCGGGGTGACTACTGCAGCCTGAGTGACTGGGGTATTTACTGCAGCCTGAGCAACTGAGGTATCTACTGCAGCCTGAGTGACTGGGGTATTTACTGCAGCCTGAGCAACTGAGGTATCTACTGCAGCCTGAGTGACTGGGGTATTTACTGCAGCCTGAGCAACTGAGGTATCTACTGCAGCCTGAGTGACTGGGGTATTTACTGCAGCCTGAGCAACTGAGGTATCTACTGCAGCATGAGTGACTGGGGTATTTATTGCAGCTGAGTGACTGGCGTATTTACTGCAGCCTGAGTGACTGGGGTAGCCACCGCAGCCCGAGTGGCTGGGGTGGCCACCGCAGCCTGAGTGACTGGGGCAGCCACCGCAGCCTGAGTGGCTGGGGTGACTACCGCAGCCTGAGTGACTGGGGTGAGCTGGGGTAGCAGCCTGAGTGACTGGGGTGAGTGACTGGGGTGGCTGAGTGACTGATACTGATTCATCTTCCTGCCCCCCTGCCTCTATCTGCTGCCCTACAGTATCTAGCAGCGTGTGATAAGCATATGCCAGGGCCCAGCTTATTGCAATGATCCTTTCTTCCTTAGAACTATCATTACTCTTCTCTTTCAGATATTTTGCCACCTCAGCTGGATTCTGTATTTGGTCACGTGGAAAGTCCCAAGCTATGGGTTCTGAGAATTCCTTCAAGATCTGGCCCATATCCTCCCATTCCCCACACCACTCAGGATTTTTCACAACTGGGCTCATTACTGGGTCGGGTGTCTCCTCAGTCTCTCTGGACATATCAGCCCTGATTTTTGAAAAGTTGTAAGTTGTATAGAGGAAACCTACTAGCTGAAATATCTGAAATATCAGAAGGGTGGTATTTTTGGCATCCAGGGAAAACTGAACATTCTCAAAAAATGATGTAAGAGACTGAAAGGAGAAGAAGGGAAGAAAAGGCTGGGAGGCCTCACCCCCCCCCTCCTCCAACAAACTGGGTGCCATTACTAACGAACCCCCAAAACATGCTACTGAAACTAGGACGCAGGGCAGGATGGAGAAACAACAAACCATACATATTTTGAACAATCCCCAGTACCTTTGCTACCTCTCTATAAATCATTATCACCATGCCCACCAAAATAACAATTTTAATCCGTGCCCCTCTACTGTAAAAACTCCGTGCCAAGGACAATACTGGAGCTATCTGTGGATAGGAAAACAAACCTAGGGACCAGTAAGCGATAAACACCTCAAACAAGCCTAGGGACGAGAGAGACATGGCTACCCCCACGCAGAGAGACACTATGAACCCAGGCAACATGGCTACTGACTGCTTTATCCCAATACAGAGTCAGCACCACCAAAATGCAATCAGTACAAGCTTTTTTCCACTTTCTCGAGCCCCACGTTGGGCGCCAAAATATTTGTCTTAGTTTAGGGCAAATGTTAGGAGGAGACCTCTAAGGGGGTCTCCTCTAGACAAGCCAATTTCAGCCACTCTTCTCTTAAACTGGTTCGGGAAAAGATTTCTTGAGAGAAAAAGTGGAAAAAACTATTTATTTAATAAGCAGAATATTCACAAGTTTGGGAATAAAAATTGAATGATATAAAAGAATGAAACCTCTCCTTTCTCTGAAGAGATGGTGGATCTAGAGAGTCTTTTTGTGGGTGTGGCTGTATCAGCCTCAGTCCCTCCAGAGGCTGGGGCCGATGGCCAGGCCCGGCTGCAGAGTCGGGGGGGCCCCCGGGGGATTGTCTTGATGTTTTGGACTACAGAGATGCTGACTAGTCCTAGAAGAAATAAACTAGTAAAAGAAATAAAGTCTCTCTCTCTTTGCAAAAGCCGAGAGATTTCAGAGAGCACTCAGCTGCGAACTCTAAGAGCACACAGAGAGCTTATCTCTATTTTTCTGTCTCCGCTTCGAGCGCAGTCTCTGAAGGAATTTCCGGGGGAGTAAGGTGTAACTCTTGTAGACAAACTGTGTGCGTTTTCTCTCCCCCCTTCACCCTCTTCACTCTCTCTCTCTCTGGGCCTAACTTAAAGCTACAGAACTTAATACTTGGCATAAGCAGGACAGACGATTGGGGATACAAGCATCATACAGTCAACCTAGGACACCTGTAGTCTGAGGAGAAACTGCATGTAACTGAAGGGAGTGAGACATCACTGCATGGACACTGTAGGGAAGGAAAATAAAGATTAATCATGCCTGAGACAGTTCTTGAGGATCTAGATATGAAACTTTAACTGTGTGTAACTGATGTCGTGCAAAAATCTGCAGTATTCCCTAGGGAACCCGTTATTTCCATATTCACTTGTAAATGTTTCCCTATGTGTGCAGCTGTTTGCAGCTCTAAGTACAACATTTGTCAGGGTGTGGGGGCAACTAAATTGCTATCAAGTGATTTTTAGTTGAATTTCCCGTTCAGTCCCTAATAAATAACATACTTTAATAAAAAAATAATGACAGAGGTTTGATGCTCTGGTCCTGACACTTGATAGATTTCACAGCATAATATAATTACAGAAAAAGATATTACCCTCTAAGACTAGGAATAATTTTCCCTAAGGATTTTTATAGGAACAGTGCTGCTTTACTTTCAGGTAGGTTATGGTGCAGATAGAAAATTGACAAAAAAATTCAAATTCAAATAATAGACATTATTTGCCTTCAGACACTGTGAAGTTACTTTCCTTCCCCCCTCCTCCCCCTGGTTAAAGATAACTCTTGCAATCATTATTTATTTTTATAATTTTTTCCCTTAATCTAACGCACTGCACATGTCTCCAGAAATAATCACTTTTTCTGCTGCATTTAGGAATTACTTCTTCCTGAATAGTTTTTGAAAACTAAGCACAGTTTCTTCTTACCAGATACTCCCTCCCATGGCCAGTTCAGTGCTGCTGTTTCTGGTTTTGTTTAGGGATAACTATGACCTCACTTTTGAGTATCTCATTTATTTATTTACATGCCATAATCTTTTACTTGGTCCATTTCAGTTTTTTCCACTTCCTTTGGCAGATGGAGATTTTTTTCCCCAACTCAGAATAAGCTACCGTGTATCTTACAGCTACTTGTTTGTACTGTCTTTATTAAAATCATGGGGAAAAAAAATAACTTTTTTTGTTTCTATGGTTTATTGTGAAGAGAAAAACAGACTAATATCTTAATGCACTAGTTGTACATAATTTCACTTGCAAAACACCCTTTCAAATTTCCCTATGACTAAACAATTGAAATTACTTTTTTCCTTTTGTCTTTTTTTATGGGGTTTTTTTTGATCTTTGCCTATTTGAGAGCTTTGTATATTCAGGGTAGAATTAACATCAGTGAATCTGTTGCTCTCATATTATTAAAAGAAATTCTCTGTATATTTCTCATTTACTGAATATTGTAGGAAGAAATACATAGATGCACAATTTACAGTAGTGGTGGTTGTCTGTTGATTTGTTAAAGATTACTTGTTTGAAAACCAAAAATTATTCATGGTCACGTACTCCACCTTTTCTAGTATTCCTCCCATAGCACTTTACTACAGTGAAAATTACCAACCAAACCCTTCATTCTTGAAACCCATTCTTTCCGTATTTGTTAAAATATGGAAAAAACAACTATTGTTTAGTCAGGAATGAACACTAGAGTCTGATCCAGGAATAAATGTCCATAATACCTTCTTCGGAACCCACCATCCTTAAACAATGAAGGTACAATCATCTTTTCAGATGTGTATAATTTGTACTTTGTCCTCTAATTTAAATATTAGAAGACTTGTTATCTCTTTTTCCAATGGGTTTGATTTCTAATGGCATAGAGCAATGGGGATTTATTTTCATTCTAATGTTGACTATTTTTTTTCTGAACAAAGTTACAGAAGAGACCATACATCACTGCTATCCTTTCCTTACCTAAACATTTTAAAGTCCTATCCCTTGATGCAATCGATTTTCTAAGAAGGCTCCAGATTCCTTATCGTCTTGTGTTTTTGTAAATAATTTCTGTCCCTAGGGAAAAAATGTGCTATCAAACTTCTCTGGGTTTTTTTAATTTAAAAAATCTAGATGTCTCTACAGTGAATCCACAACAAAATATTCTGTATTTTCTATCCAGTTTTGTAGATTTGATCTTTGCTTTCGTATCAGTGTTTGGTGCCTTGGGATGCTTTCATGCTTGCTTCTAATTAATTTGGTCAGTTTTCACAGCTACCTCACTAGCTTTAAGTTCCTTCAGTTTTTTAATTACAATTCTTCACTTGAGACTAGTCCTGGGGTGGTTTATTTCTGCATATGTATGGAAATATTATGTTCAGTTTTGCACCCTGGAGTGTTTTTAACTGGAACTAATATTATTTATTCTAGGCCTTTAAGAGACCAATTGCATTTATATACTAAAGACACTCACACGTAGTTTCACAGCTGGCAATTGAGAGGACAAAAGATCTGCAGGATACACCTTAAAAAAATGTCCCAAGGATCTTGTTAAGCAAAATAGTCCATATTGTGTCTCTAGAAACTTCATTCTGATCTGACCTTCATCATTACAGACACATCTAAAGCACTGTCTAATCAAGGCTGGACAGAAAAAAAGACTATCTAGAAGTTTAGTGAAAACCTGAGCTGTTTGAAGGCACTTGGGAGAGTCTTCTGTCAGAGTGTGTGTGTATGTGTGATTAAATCTGTGCGGCAAAGCCTGAGTAAAAGCAGCAATACTGCTACCCTTCCCTTTAACCCCCTGGGAAGGAGCACTTGGTGTGGAAGGAGAAAGATCAAAACATTCAGCAGAGGCTTTATAAGACTGGGGCAGGGACCTGAAAAGGAAAGATAAAAGATGGAACTGAAAGGTGATGAAAGCATTGAGTATTAAACTACAGCCAAAGATCTTTGTAAGAACATGTGACTCCCATTGCAGAATTTCCTCCTCTTCCCTCTCACATGGGAAGATGTAAAGAAAGATAATATTGAACAGATGAGAGAAGTGGCTTCAGCAGCCTTTTCTTGTGAATCCTGTTATCCCAGATTGGAGGAGAGGCATAAAGTAGAGATTTTGTTACCTTTTTTCTCCTTACACATATTCAGTATTTGTGCTTTTTGTACATTACATGTAACTTGAAAACAAACATATGTTTATAACTGAAAAACAACTATGACATCATGACTCAGTGGCAATACATGCAGGGAAATAGCTGTGCTGTGAATTGTTCTCAGTACAGCTTTCATTAATTGATCACTCAAAAATATCTAGCTTCCACAATTCCTAAGCCCTATTATTCAAGAAAACTCTTCCAAAAATGACAGTGTGATCCTATTCCTCATAGTAATTTCAGTATGTTAACTGAACTGTCAATACTGACAATTCATTTCGGACCACTCCTTCCCACTGGACTCTCTGGCAGTGCAAAAACATAGAGCTCATGAAAGCATAATGAAATTAATGAAAGAGGGATTCCAGATTAGCCAGCATCCCTTCACAGCCAGTATTCCAAGAAGGGACAGGATAACTTTCCACTGGTGGGTTTTGTGGGGCTTTTGTGTGGGTGGAATTTTTGTTTGGTTTTTTGGAGTTTTTTTTGATTAAGCATGGACAGTGATGTATACTTGTGAACAATACCCAAAGGAAATGTGACAAAACTGAAAAGAGTGTGAATTAGTTTTGATACTGGTAAGATACTTCTTTTTCTACAAAGAGAAATGCATATTATCCATGAATGACAAGACTATTTGTTCCGTTCTGCTATGGTCAAACTACAAACATCAATGCAACAATTCCCACTTTTATGAAAGAGTAAGTCATTATTAAATGCTTATATGTTGCCAAAAACATAATTATTGACATAGAGATAAGAATAAGCTTTCCTTGAGTCCTTTAGCCATCTATTCTTCCATATTTAGTGCGTTTCTATGTTCTGTCTTTTCTTAAGGTGCCAGAGGATAATTTATTTTGTAGGAAGAAAACAGAATCAAGGGGGCAGGAAGAAGCAATGGATCCATCTAAAGCTCAAAGCACAACTATCAAAATATTGAGATGAGAATCTGCACTACTGAAAGGACATAATGCTAATTAAATAACTTAATTACCAGAATAATCATAAGCCATGGCTTACGAGTGGGAGAATGATTTCTTAGTAAGCAGTTATCTATACCTTATTTTAATAAATGATTTGGTTTTGTATCTCATGATATTAGATGATTTTGTATAGTCGATTTTAAAATTATGAATGTAACAACCGTACAGTTTATTCGTGTCATGTTTATAGTTACAGCTTGGATGAGATAAGTGTCTACCTAATCAGAGAGGCTAAATGCTAGGCAGCTGTGTGGCAGAGCGAGCTTTGACATTCAGTATTTTGTAACCTGTTAATTAATAGGGAATGACAAAAGTGAGAGAAGATATTCACTTTAAGTGTTATTGTTATGGAAGGAAATAACAGGAGCTTACTGTCCTTTTGGGAGACATAATCAGCTCCATCAACACTAAGAAGAGTAATTGATTCATTGCTGTTGATTTGGGGGGGGGGGGGTTTGGGGGGTTTTGGCAGTTCAGATTTGGGGTGGTTTTTTGTTGCAGAGTTTTGTTCTGTTTTGTTTTGTTTTTTAATGGCATAGGAGATAAGCTTTTTGGGCAGCATTCAACATGGTGTTTTTATTGATGAAAAATAATTGTTTATATCAGATTACTTTTACCATGACACTACTTTTAAAACATTTAAGACTGTGTTTTGGGCAAGAAACTCGTGCAGTATAAAATGTTAGTATCATCTCTGTTCAGTTGGGAAATTTACCTAATTCACATTCTTGTACTCTATCCTGGGAAAGATTACATTGTGAAATATGCTGCATCACTAAATTAACATCTGGTCTTAAATAGTTTGCTTGGGGCTGAAATAGCTCTTGTGGTCTATAAAAGATGTCAAATACATGTTAAAAAAGCAGATTATTCTGGCCATGATAAAAACCTGTAAAAAATTTACCTTTCCTTTAAAAAGATCTTATGAATAGTCTTGAACATACTGATTGTATGAGACTTACATCCTCAGTTACTTATAGAAAAAAAGAGAAGTCATGACTGCTATTACATCAGAATCTTTTCATAATTGCTAAGCTCTCAGTGCTGGGAAGGCAGACATTGTAAGGAGAATGTTGAGCTACTCCCTTAATATGGAAGCAGTTTCCCCAATTCTAGCTGTGGAGTTTCTGGTTGGTGTTCTTTTGCTCTTCATAAAGGACATGTCCTTTTTTAAGCTTCCTTGTCAGCCATCCTGATTGTCCCTGCAAGAGCCACTTTAAACTGACTGTGCCCTGTTTCTGACAGGAAATTGAAAAATTTTATAGCAAATTGCTTTAACTTATATGGTACATGTAAGTTATTTTACCCTAAGTAACTTGTTTATATGTTTCTCTCATGACACTATACAGCATTTCTTTTTCTAGGAATCGAGGTGCTTTTTTATATCTTAAGCACATACAAATGGTCAGTATGAAAACATCAAGTTTTAAGAGTATGCCACTGTCTGATTTTGGTATCCTTTGGTATCCTTTGGTATCTTATCCTTCAATAAGATATACTAAAACTCTGAAAGCCACTATTAGCATGATTTTTATTTCTTGTTCATGATAGGAAGGAAAAAATCTAATCATCTTAATAATGACACTTTGGAAAGAGCAACTATCTTCCTCAAGAGAAGTGAAAATCAGTTTATGAAAACCCCATGAACATACTACAGTAATTTTAGATCTTACCAGTAAACAGCAATGAATACACATTAAATTCTGGAAAGTAAAAGAGAAATTCTAGATTGCAGAGGAAACTTTGTTACCTCTGTTCTCAAATCAGAATTTTGCACTTAGTGAAATATGGAGGAAAAATCACTTGATAGGTTTGATATTAATTTGATTATGGTCTGGTTATTTTAAACAAGATTGCATAAAAACATTATTTTCTTATATTTTTATAAGTAGGATTTATAACAAGTAGGATTTGGAAAAAAAGAGCACAGGCAAGTTAAATATTACAGAAAATATGCAATACTTGAAATACTTGGGCAAAAAGAGAAGAAAAAAAGCATTTTTCAAAAGTTTTATAAACTGAGCTGAAAAACTTGCACATTTCATATGTGATGAAAAAGACAAAGCAAAAGGCAGGAGACAACACTATAAAATTAATTTTCTGTATTGACTTCCTATGGTTATGTATGTGGAAGAGGGATATAAATTAGGGAGAGGGGGAAATGTTTATTTAACTAGCTGGCTGTTGCACAGAAACTTTATAGTTCTCTTTATAGAAGTTCCCTCTAGTCAATGTTGACTTCATCACCCATTCTAGATATTGTCTTGAAAGTTATATTAACAATACCAAAATTATTCTGGCTGACCCTTGATTATATTTTTCACTTTGCTGAACAGTCTCACATCTGCCTCCATAAAGTTCACATGGAAAAGAGTCCTTTCCTCATAGTTGTTTACCTTGTGTTCTTTGATCCCCTTAGACATTTACTTTTAATTATTTATGAGGGAAATGTTAAACTGCGGTTTGAGACTTCATCTTTCCGTGTGAAGATATTTGATTCTCTGTGAGGCTATATAATGAAAAAAAAAACCCCAAACTTTTAAATGTTCCCTGTCACATACTGTGAGGATCAATGTTAAAGTCTGGGAATGAAATACTAATTAATTCTGCGCTTTACTTCACTCCTATATTTGCCACACTCTCAGTGCTGTTTACACAAATAGCCATCACTACAAACAGCAATGGCATCCCTTTCCTTTTAAACAGTAAAGAAATATATTAATTGTCTTCAGTTTTCCCATACACCAAATTACAGTACTCCATAACCTATAGTCTGGAATTCAGTTCTGAAAATAACTTCAGCAGAGTATGCATCCCAAAATCACAGGAAACTATTTTTTATTATCATGGATTGCTTGGCTATTTAAATATAATGATGTTTCTTCTCAGTAGACAGCTGCAACATTTCACAGAAGAAAACTTTCTCATTAAAAATAGCAAAAATCAGTTAATTGATTTTGATCAAGACCAATTTTTATTGTGAAAATATTTGATGTAGGTTTCAGGAAAATTTCCAGAAAGAACCCTGAGTACTCACCAAAATATCATTAAACTATTCAAAACTATCTACCAGATTTTCTGTCTAAGGCATACTGAGCACATAATTGCCCTGTAATCTCTGATTGAAAGTTTATTATAGAAGACTGAGGATTTTAATTTCTTAGGTCAAAACTGTAGGGCTAAAACCCATAGAAATCAGCTTTTGACTTACAAAGACATCAGATGCATTGTCAGACTTTGAGAGAAGGATAAATATGGAACCTCATTATGTCATTGTTGCTGATTCACTTTTCAAAGTACAGCAGTGCTATACTCACAGTACATGTCAAAAGAGCAAGAGGATGCCTATCACTTTGCAGGTAGTCTAATAACTGCAATAGATTCCTTCTGTTGTCAGACACATAATATTGTCTTTCTTAAGAAAATTCAGCACATATTAAGTGGCAGAAAATTTTCCTTCTTCTTCTTCTTGTCCTTTTTTTCTTTCTTCTCCTGGGAAAGATAAATTCAAATCTAAATGCAAATCACATGTTATCAAGTTATTATATTCGTCTCTTTTATCCCATTGGTCTTCTTTTTCCCATATGTATTATATGTAAGTTGTGACATGTTTCTGCATAAAGATACACCACTAATTTCTCAAATTCTAATGATTTGAATAATATGTTTGCTTGGTGACATATATACAACCATACAGCCTATCTATTGCTCTTTGAAATTACATTTTGTTTCTCTCTATAAACAAGGATTTATGTTAGAATTTGATGCCCATCATCCTCTTGTTTCATCAGCTTAGAGCCAATAATGAAATATTTCTTATTGTTGTTTGAAGAAACATCATGGAAGACTTGAAAAAGATAACATATATAAAAAGGAACACAGTGAAATATTTTGGCAATCAACTTACTACATCTTCTGTCAGAGTGAGGATTTCTGTGTATTTCCTAAACTCTGTAACAGGTATTAGCAGAGATATTGCTTCCAGTTGCCAATATTTGCTGTACAGAAGTACCTCAGACACAGCTGTTTCGAACTGTGCTTTCTTGGACAGTGGCAGACAGAGAGATGGCAGATGGGCAAGCACCTGCTTATTTTAGCTTTTCACTTAAACAGAAAAATCAGTACCATTTTTGAAATATATTGGTTTAAGCCCAAAGTTTTGGCCAGTAAAAAGCCCTGAAATTAAATTAAGATACTCCTTATTGCCATAACTTTCTTCTGCAAAGTTTTGAATTTTTTTCTTCCCTCCATCCTGCCCATTGTTTTAGTTCCTACGACAGTCTATTTTAAGTCTACTATGACCCATTTCACTAAGTAGGCCCTAGTACTTTCTCAAGACATTCTTGAAAACAGCTAATTATTCTTAGAAAATATCTTTATATTTTAAATTTTACTTTGTTTGAAGCCTTTGTCTGAAGTGTTAGGAAGAAGCAGTTCCTCAAATTTAACATCTCTTTAAGTGATTTTTATTCTTATTTGAATTCTTTTTTGTATTATTTTTATAAGAGTGGTGTTACTAAAACCTATGTTAAATATCTGACTATTTTACCTGGACAACTTAATATTTTTATGAAATAATTAAAGTCTTCACCGTAATTCCTCTAAGTTAAATTTAGAAGCACTTAATTTTATTTCACCATGATGTGTGAAATGCTTCTTTAAATCTGTGTTGCACAGCTGAGGGCTATCCAATGGTTTCAATGTATGTTTGCACTTTTTTTTTTTTTTTTTTTAGTTTATACTAAGAAATGCATTTTTCTCACTTCTGGCAACTTGCCTCAAGGAGCATATAGTGAACTGTATGTGAGCTCATCACCTGCTGGTGAAAGGATTAAATGGATTTTTCCTTTATGCAAGCTAATTCTATACTTTTTCTTAACTGAATATGTGAAAAATAACACATTGGATAAAACATCTGTACAATTACACATGCACCTGCATTACGTGTATGCATGAGCAAGTGCAATTTCTAGAATCTACAGAGGCCAAGACATGGCCAACTACATGGCTCCATGTCAAAAGGCAGAGATGACTCAAGGTCTTCCTTTGACCAACTGTATTCTTATTTTTTCTCTAGGTTTGCCAAGAATTTGGTTGTGGTTCTGGGCATAGTCTGTTTCTTTTTCCTTGAAACAGGATACAAACATTTCAAACAGATATTTTCTGTGTACGATCCCAATACATTTTGCTAAAAAATTACTTTTATAGTAGTATCTGGCCTGGACTACCACATAAGTAACTTTTTATCATGTCTATAAATATTCAAAATGCTTTTATCAAGTATAATTCAAGTGTTAGTACTAAGTAACTCAGCTGGTTAGCTATGAAATGACTTGGTGAGGCTGCAAAACCTAGACTACGAATGTATGCAAGGGTGCTGGTTTTGGCTGGAATAATTTTCTTCAGAGTGGCTGATGAGGGGATGTTTTAGATTTGTGCTGAACTCAGGGTGGGTAACACAGACATGTTTTTGTTGTTGCCAAGCAGGAGTTACACAGAGCCAGGGACTTTTCTGCTTTATGTATTGCCATGCTGAGAAGGACCTGGGGGTGCATCAGAAGTGGGGATGGGACACAGCTGGGACAGGTCACCCAAAGTGACCAAAGGGATATTCCAGAACACATGGCATCCTGCTCAATATATAAATTGGGGGGAAGAAGGAGGAAGGGTGGATGTTTGAAGTGATGGAATTTGTCTTCCCAGGTAGCCATCATAGATGATTGGGTCCTGCTCTTCTGGAGGTGGCTGAACATCTGCTCACCCATGGGAAACAGTGAATTCCTTATTTTCTCTTACTTGCAGACACAGCTTTTGCTTTCCTTATCAAGCTCTCTTTATCCCAACCCACAAGTTTTCCATCTTTTACCCTTTGATTCTCCCCCACATAATGCTGGTAGGTGACTGAACAAGCAGCTGTGTTGGGCTTGGTAGCCAGCTAGGGTTAAACCACTACAGCAAGATATTTTAGAAAGAGGAACTTTGATTATTCTATTGAAAGGGCTTTACATTGAAAGTAATGAAACTGAATAGATCACTCTTAGCAACAAGTGAATATAGAAAAGGGGCAGAAAAAATAGGACAGTGTAAAGAGATGATAATGCAATATAAACTGCTTGCAAACAGTTTTGAAAAACTCAATCTGAATCTGTTCCATTGATGGTCACGTGTCTGTAGAAGGAAAGAAATAAACTGTCAAACAATGAACAGTACTATAAGAATGAAGTACTGATAATACATGCAAGAGATTTTTTGCTTTGCTAGGATTAATGTTTTATATTAAATTCACCACAGAGAGAGACAAATCCCAGTAAATTTAATTCAGCAGGAAGAAACTTGTCTCAATAGGTAAGGCACTAATGCAAAGAATTGTATCTTGAAGCATGGGCTCATACCACACATATGAACAAAAGAGGAAATAAAACCCCAAACCACTCCTCCCTCAAACAGTTGCCTTAAAGATTACAGTCTTTGAGAAGAAACCAGGTTTTCTGTGCTAAATTTCTTTTTTCTGAATAATTTTTATCATGCCTTTTCTTCCCATGAAGAGACATTAATGTGAAATAAATAATTGTATAATGTCTTGCATATTTATTAATTAGATAGGTACTGCACACCTACACTTCCTGCTAAATTGATCACATAAACTGTTAGCTTTGTCTTCAAGTGAAGATATTTTAAAACATTTCCAGTCCAGACATTTTCTCATTTAGATCAATTTATTTGTCAGTTAATGTGTGGCAAGTATCTAGCCATCTTCCAGTTATCCATGGACAGTTTTACTTGAACTGTTTCAAAATTCTATTTAAAATGTAATTTATCTCACATTTATGATTGAATTTGTAGCATTAAAAGAAAAAAAAGAGAATATACTACATTTTCCCTATATCTTAGCTCTTACAATTGCTTCTTAATTAAGAGCACTGGATATGAAATATATATCTAACAACTTAGTAAGATTAGTTTCCAGTTTAATGTGAGATACTGTTTTTATTTATGAATGCACTCAAGAAAATCTTATTTAACACATGATGGACACTATTAAATGCAGGAAATGCCCAAAGAGAAAGACGATTCTTGCTGGATATAGAAAACACTGTATAAGGCTGTCTTATGGAAAAATTATATACTCTAGCATTTACCAGTGGACTGTAAGAGATTCATACATTTCTTTCCTCAATATGGAACACTTTATCACTCTCTCTTACCAAAGAAATAGCTGACTCACACTGGTTTAAAATAAGAGAAAGATAACTCTCCTGGGGAAAGAAAAGTCTTTAAAAAAAGATTCAGGAAATTTGACGTATTCTCATCTCTGCAACATTCTGTTAGTTTTCAATTTAGTTTTTCAGCACTAACACCTCTGATAAAATTGAGGTTTCATTTAAAGAGAGAAAGTAATACTGCAGTGATATTTGCAAATAATTGCATTTATTGGTGATAATAGGTTGATAAAAGAGCTACTGTATTCATAGGACAGCTTGCAAATGTTGATTCTTGAATGCTGATCTCCACAGTCAGGAAATCTACCTTTGTTTTGAAACAGGTCTGTGCATGTCGACAACATCACTGGTATATCATCAAACAAAGTGATGCTTAAGAGCAAACAAAAGTTCCTCACTTAACTCTGGATGAATAGGGCTACCACATCTTCAGTTATGTGCCTTGACATGTGTCCTTTTCTGTCCAGACCTCCTCTTGGGATGTATGGTACATAGATAGGTATTCAAAGTTTATACTTTCCAGACACACTAGCTGTACTACCCCCACTTTGGCACAGACTGGATTCAAAATCTGTGGTCTTGTATGCTTATTTCTATCCTACCAGTCTAAGAGGAAAAGACAAAAGGTCTGCACATCAGGCAGTACTGGAAGAAGTCAATAATTACTCATCAGCTCACATTATGAGAATTCACACTTGAAGCATGTGAGAAAATTGACAGAAGCTTTTTTTTTCCAAGTCTCTGAGTGTGTAATCCTTTCTCATCATGTCCAGCATCTGAAAGTTCAGGGTTTCACATCTTGATTAAAAGATAGGAGAAAGACATTATTCAGATTAAAATACAAGGTTGAAGTATTAGTGAATGTAGAGTGGCAGATGTTTTTATAATGCTTGTCACTCTGGCTAATTTCTGCACATGAGGAAGAAGAGTGTTCTTTCTGATGGTTTTCATAAAAGTAAATGGGGAGTCAGGCAAATTGTCAGCATTCCTTCATAAGGAAATAAATATTCTCACATTGAGCTAAACAGAGGAGAGGATATGAAGGTAATTACTTATCAGCAGGTGACCACTAAAACATTCAAGTTCCTCTTTGCCATATAATACACTGCAATGTCCTGCAGAGCAGAAAAAAAAGTTTTCAGTGAAAGGCTTAGCAACCTTCAGCTGAAGCAAGCTGCACAGATTTGCTACCTCTTTCAGTTTCAAATTGAAAGGTCAAACAAGTAATAAAACTAATAATCAAGAAAAGCTTACCTACTGAGTATTAAAAAGGGCCTTGCTACTCATTCAAGCTCCCTTCCAAAATAGTCTTCATGCACTAAGACTTTTTTTTATTAACAGATTCTAACCTGTAAAGATGCTACTTTTGCCTGTGTCCGCAACCCTCAAGATCCATATGGGAGATCTCAAGATCCATATGGGAAACTGGAGTCTGGCTCTACAAAGTCATTTGTAAATCTGAGGTCATGGGCTAAAAAAAAAAGACCGAAAAAATTTGTCACTCACTAGTTGGTCAGGACTTATGACACAAAAGTTTCTGGTCATGGGAGAACTAGTGTGAAGGTCTGTCAGGAGCTCTCTAGTCCAACCTGTTGTCCAAAGCAGGGTAAGAGCTTAGTGTTTAGGGTTCAACCTAGCAGATCTTGAAAAGCTCCAAAGATACAGATCACACAGATTCTCTGGGCCACTTTAGCCATGGTTGTGGAACAGGTTACTATGGGAAGAAAGTTTCTCCTTATGTTCATATGAAACTTTGTTCAATTTCCTTAATAGTCCTTCATTCCCCCCCCCCATCCTCCCCCCCCAATCCCATTTACTTTGCATACATCTTGTGAAGAGCCTGGCTTCATCTCCTCCATAATTCCTTTTTGGCACCCACAAACTGCAGTTATGTGGTTCCAAAGCTGTCCTTGCTCCAGGCTGAATTTTCAGTCTTTCTTCACAGGGCAAGTTCTCCACTCTCCATTGTCTTTCTGTCATTCTGCTGTTTATGAATGTGTTTCTTGCTTTAGGATGCCCCAAACTGAGCAGACTTTTGCAGACATGGTCTAAGAAGTGCTAAATAGAGGGTGATAATCACTCATGATCTGGTGGCCTTGCTTCTCTTCATTCAGCATGAAATGTTGGCTGCATTTGCTGCTGGGTTATGCAGCTGGCTCAGGCTCAGTGTGCTGTCTTCTGGGCCTCAAGACCTTTCCCAAAGAACGGATCCCAGCATGTCCATCCCCAGATTGTTACTGCCAAGGCTTCTCTGTCCCAAGGAAAGGAGTTGATTCTCTCAGTTGAATTTCGTAAGTTTCCTACCAATACATCTCTCCAACACGCCTAGGTCCCTCTGGATGCTGTCCCCACCCTTGAATGTGGTACCCCATTCCAAAGCTGGTGTCATGTTTAAACCTGACAAGCATACACTCTGAAATGTCCTCCAGGTCATTGCTAAAGACCGTGAACAGCACATGTCCTTTAACAGATCATTTAAGTACTTCATTTGTTGCAAAGTCTCCAGGTAGAACATGACCTATTAACCATGAAATTTTGAGTTCAACTACTCAATCAGCTTATTATCATTCTGGTTATCTATTACCTGGCTGTACTTTTGAAATGAGAATACTGTGAAAAGCAGTCATGAAAGTCCTGCTAAAAATCACATAAATTATATCCACTTTTCTCTTCCCCAAATCAGAGAGGTCAACCAAGTAGGTCAGGCATCATTTATCTCTTATCAATTCATGCTGATTGCTCTAATGCACTTTCTTCTCCTTTGTGTGTCCGACGAGAACAAGTACACTCTCAGCAAGTTTATGAAAGACACCAAACTGAGTGGTGTGGTAGACACACATAAGGGATGGGGTGCCAGGCAGAGAGACCCAGATAGGAATCTCATGAGGTTCAACAAGGCCAAGTGCAAAGTGCTGCAGCTGGGTCAGTGCAATTCCTGTTTGATATGGGCTGCAAAGGCACATTGAAAGCTCAGGAAGCCAACCATATCCTGGGTGGCATCAAAAGAAGTGTGACCAACAGATTGAGGGAAATGATCCTACCCCTATACATTGGTCTGGTGGGAATCCACCTGGAGTATTGTACTCATCTCAGGAGTCCCACTACAAGAAACACATTGACCTATTGGAGTGGATCCGAAGGATCCACAAAAATTATCAGAGGGATGGAATATCCATATTATGGTGAAATATAAGGAAGAAACCTTTTACAATGAGGGTATGAAAACATTGAAACAGGTTGCCTAGAGAGGCAGAAGCATGCCTAAATCAGGTTGGGTGGGGCTCTGAGCAACTTGATCTAGAGGTCCTTGCTCATTACAGGAGGAATTGGACAAGACAATCTTTAAAGCTTACTTCCAATCCAAAACTGTGTGTGACTCTATCCCACACCTTTTAAAACATGAACTTCTCTTGCAACAAAATATGGCAGAGAGGAAACATATAACAGCCTTTTCTAGAGAAACTGAATTATATGCCCATGTGGCAAGAGCTATTGTATTGATCTAAGCAACTCTCTAAATGTTGGACTTTTTTTTTATCCAGTTATACCTCTCTGCTTTCAAAGCTCTCTGTCCCACATGAAGTCACAATTCTGAACACTGGGATTTCAAGAGTCAAATTATAGTGCAAATCCTTTTCTGAATTCTGCTTTCCTAGAATTTACATGTGACTGAGCTTCAAGTTTCCCCTTATTTTTACCATGACACGTAGAGAACAAAGAATGATAGGGTGACTCGTTGGAACTGAGCTGAATCCGCCTGATTAAGGTTTTGATATGAGATGATGAGGTAGGTCCATGAACTGTAGAGAAAGTAGTGCTACTCACTGATCAAAGAATGCAAGTTTTTGAGTGCCTTGAACATTGTGTTACATTTCAGCACTGCCTATATTAAGAACAATACCCTTGATTGTTAATTGCTGGCTAGGAGTTTCATTTTCATGGTCAGTGATGTCTAAGTGAAAGTATAGTGTTACTGGATATTGTTTATGAAGGTGAACAAATTTTGACTTTTTGTTAAGCTGCATTTTTCCTTTTTCTGGGAGATTTTTACTTCCTAATTTCAACAGCCTTGGAGGGTGATGCCTTTTTTCTGGTCTTAGGAAATAAAGGCTCAGACACAGTGAAAGGGTTGGGGGTTGTTTACCTCGGTATTTTAATAGGATCCCGTTCGATGGCTTCTGCCGTCCAGGTAGAACACGCCGCAAAAGCCCCTTCCCCCCAATTCAGTATACAATTAAAGACTCTACACATGTATCTACCAGGAGGGCCCAATAAGGGGCCTGGGTGGGCTAACTTCTAGTTTATAAAATCTGTCCTACTAGGAGACCTTGAGGGCTCACGAAAACAGGGTGTTTGGTCTCTAGCTCTACGTGGCTTCAGGGGTGTTTAGTCTACTGGCCTGCTAAACACCATGAAACCGGGCTAAACTATCACCTAAAGCATCACAAGTATGCATGCTAATACTTGTGAATCTAGGGAACAGTGTAAGAAATACTCAGGAGAAAAAGCAGAAAAAATCCCTCAGGCATCAAGGGTAAAACTAAATGATGACATAGGCTCACTTTAATTGTCTTCACCTGTCATTAGAGTTTAACACCCATATTTAGTGTAGCAGTTGATCCTCAGCAAATGTTACTACAGCTTCTAAGATAATGGAATACTTGACTTCAGTTAAAGCCATTAGGGCTGCCATGAAGCAAATACTTGCAGCTTTGCACTATCCATAAGACCTGGCATGGATATTAAAAAGGCAGTAAAAATTTGAAAAATACTAATGCAAATAACCTATACATAAGGTTTAAACAAGGACACTTATATTTGAATTAAAATCAAATCAATAGTACTCATTCAATAGCTATGTAAACCCTTCCTTTTGATGGTAGAATTGCATATTGATTTTAATGGAACTTAAATGCAGTCTTTTCAGGATATGGTTTACCATAAACTTGATGATCTGATGTAAGCGCACAAAACATCTGCCTGTAAATACCATTATACATTTAGAACATTCTGGAATACTCTATCTTCTTTACAAGTATCTTATTTTCATTCATGGAAATATTTCACAGGTTTTTTAAAATTTTCTTGGTACATGACCTATTATGAAAAAGCCCTGAAATATTTCATATTCATTATATCATAGACATTGGTATAAGGAAGTTAATAGTATTTTAATGGAGTGGTTTATTTCTACCAAAATCTCTGGTTTTGGTCTTTAAATTTTTGTTGAAAATCTAACGTTGCATCAGACTATTTTATTACTCCACTGTTCCCTTTTGTGTTTTTCAACTTTGTTAATATAACATCATTTATTCTCAGTTTTTGTTTTGAGATCAGTATGCTTTGAGATCAGTATGCTGCCCATAGCAGAGATATGAATACGCACAGGACAATTCTCTAAAACCAAGAAATTTTTTAGGATGAGTGTAATGAGACACTGTAACAGATTGTCCAGAAAAGTTGTGAATGTTCCATTGTTGGAAGTGTTCAAATTGAGGCTGAATGGGGTTTTGAGCAACCTGATCTAATGAAAGATAGTGGAAGGGCTGGACAGGATGATATTTGAAGGTCTCTTTTAACCAAAACCATTCTGATTCTATGATCCTATGTACATGCCCAAGAAGATATGCCCTGGAGGTCCATAAGTTCTATTAAACCTCATTGCAAATTTGACCAGGGTCACACTGTTCATAGTTATATTGACTACTATCCAAGTATTCTCCTTGCTATGTCTTTGCAAGCATATCAGCTCACGTTTACTGACTGTAAGAACATTGTGTTATGGTTAAATGTTATCTAAAAATCTTGTGTCTTTTGCTGTGCCCAATAGAGGAACATCCAAAAAATTCACCTGGTTAGCCCTCCTCCTACAGAGCTGTTTTTCAAAAGCCTGAAGAATAGGAAATATTTCATTACTTTAACATACCGCTACTTTACATGCAGTTTGGAGCAAGTTGAATATCTTTACATTTCACTTTATTATCTAATTCCTTGCAATTAAATTTAGACTTGTTTACATTCTTGTAAATAAGAGTAAATTAGAAATCCAAAGGACTGGCAGGGAAGAAAAAGAAAGAGGGTGAAGTTTCAAGTAATTGTGAGTCAATCCAAGCAAATCAGTTTAGCTTTGCTTTGGACATGAATTTAAACAAACTTTAAAGGTAGACAAATGTAGAAATGCCATTTGCAGTTTATACACATCATGATGTCCAAGTTTAATCTGATTTCTTATAATGAATTCAATTTCCAAGATGTCTTGAAGGTAAGATTGTAAGGAAATGAGGAAGGAAGAAATTCTAAGAGAGAACTCTTTCTTTTGAAGTTACTTTGCAATCAATTCACTTGAGGATTGAATGCTTAAAAAAGACAATATAAAACTGAAAATTATAGGGATGGTATTAAAGAAAACCATTGTAGTAAAAGCCTATCCTGAGGAGTCTGAAACAAAAAAAAGTATCTATAGAGGAAATTCTGGAAAAATGTATGGTTAATTGGTAGTTGCTGTAAATGAAATAAAACTGTATTTGTTATGCCTGTATTCAAGAAACATAAAGAAACCTTTTCAGAAAATGAAAAAGCCCCAACCAACAAAAAAATGCTGCAGACAATTTGTGCCCTCTCTCATTTTCAAGTTTCTATTACTTCATTACAATAATTGGCTAGAACCTAAATTAATCACTTCCATAACTTCTCTCTAAAAATGAAAAAATAAGCCCAAAGAAACCACAGAAGACATACATTTCGTTTTTATTTTCATTAGGAAATGTTTCCTCTTTCTGATAAAGCTGAAGACATTTATGGCAAATATTCCAAAGAAAGTTATGGAAAGGGCTAACTTTCTCCTGTGCTTGAAATGACTTCAGATGTGTAAAATTCAATTTGATACTTCTGAAATAAAACAATCTGAGGGGGCAAAGGCCTTAACAAAGTGGGAAAAGATTTGCTTGACACTTTATGAATTACACTAGACACAGAAAAATAAACAATCTCTTTAATAAACTGTGGTTAATTAAGACAAGGGGGCCTCACTTCTACAATGCATAGATTCTGTAATGAGAAACGTGATTCGTAAATCATATTGCATAATGGTTTTTTAATGGGGTTTTTTTTTCCCTTAAGTTTTTCAGATTTTAGGGTTTTTTTGGAGGATGCTTATTGACAGAAAACTGTCATACTAAAGTAATACTTTGAAACTACTTGAAAGTACTAAGAAGAAAATTATTGGTGCCATGTATATGAGAAAAGTTATACACCACATATTCAAGTTTTCATTCCTTTAAATGAAACTAGGAAAATTATATTCTTTCACCAATGAACGTGGCAAAAAAGAAATTCTTCATAACAAATGCTAGTTTCCTACTTTCCCTTTAAAGTGATCTATGCTTGGAAAATTTTCTGGTCTAGCATCAGAACCTAAATAGAAAAAAATAGACGGGTGTCATCTTAAAAACTTGGGATTTAAGTTATGTCCTGTCAAATTAAATCAAGAAAAACAAAGTTCTTCTCCAACTCTAATTTATTTTTTGTCTTGCAAAAATGAATCTAAGGACACAACTGGAAACATCATATAGACCATACATAATTCTGCAGAATCATTTGAATAAAGTTCTTGCCGCAATCGCCGGTGTTCGGGCTGGACAGCTAGCCCCAGGGTCTCTGGCTAGCCACCCGTCAGTGTCTGCAGCCAGCGTCCCTGACCGCCGGAGCGCCGGTTCGCTGCTGCGGGAATTGGTGCATTCCCAGCCGCGGGTAGCTCTTAGAGAGCAAGCTATCTGTATAGAGACCGGAGGGATAGGGAGGGATCTTCTGGCTAGAATAATAGAGACGCACAGGCGTAGAACCCAATGCACTGTGAGCGTCTGGAATCAGAAAACCCTAAACAGCTCAGTGCACAGACTTTTATTGTGAGGGCATTATCCAATCATTACAGACAACCAGGGGGTACAATCAACTACTGAATGGAACAGAACTTTCTAGTGACTGGCAGGAGAGTGGCAGGTGCTTAAACTAATGGAGGAAAAGGGAACCACCCCTGAGAAACTCAGCTCACTTGCGAGGCAAACCACCTGTGTCTCCTCCCCAGGGGAGACTTTAAACTTGGGCACCTTTATTCCACAGCTTCTCAGGGGGGACCGAACCCTTCGGGACCTCAAGCATTCTATCAATGCCATCCAATGTAGGGGAACACTAGAGCAAAAAGCACAGTAAATAAGGGTGGGACCATCAAATTTACACGTTTAAACATTTTAGGAGAAAGAAAAAATTGCATCTTCCCCAATGTGAGAAAGCTGCAAATTTCTCATTGATTCATTGAAACCTACCAGGAATTAAAAGGATAGATGGAAGGAAATCCAGATGCCCATCTTCTACTTTTTGCTACCTTTCCCTAAGACTTAAGGTGATTGAGACCTCATAAGACATGTGGCATAGCTAATTAAAGGGAAATATGATAACATCCAGCTGTTAACACCTCAGTTCCTGCATGTTATAAGAAATTGTATGCTGATGAAGACTCTATCTGGACCCCCATTGCCTTTTCAGCTGATGTTGACTGGAGACCTGAAGGTAAAACAGCTCACACAAACTGGGCTACAGCACATTTTAAACAGCAGCAGAGAAGGCTCACTTGCTCTTCCACTGAAATATTTATGATGAAGAAAAAAATGGGGAAAACATTTATTTAGATTATGTATGTCTAAATAATGATATTTGCATTTCCCACACCTGAGGGTGAGGTTATAACTTAAGATTTTATTAACTTTTTTATTAATTTAGTAAAAGAAGGGTAGGGCATAGTTAGTTTTGGCGAGTTAGCAGCTTTGGTGATTGATACAGATAGAAGGATGTGTGGATGATTTACTACTGAGTTAGGAAGTGACTGGATTTTTAATGAGGTATTAAACTTTGTGATGTGAAAAATTGGTAACTTAGACTAGGTTAATAAAGTTGCTTTGACACCTATTTTTGATAAGGTACTTTATAAGGATATGTCATTTTGACTTTAAAACCTCTCATGTGTATTTTTAAGGCTATGTTAGCCTTAAATCCATTCTCACTCTATGATCTAAGTACAAACGGGGTTGTGCTGAATCAGTAAAACATTGTTCTTTATATTAGTTTTTTCAACAAATATTTTAGCTGACATATTAATGCCCAACATATATCATGTTTGTCATGCAGGAAACAAAAACATGACAGTACTTACTTGTTCTACTGTTCATCATGCATTTGAATTTCAGCAGCAAAGGTAGCTGACAGATTTTTCTTTTGGTTTATATACTTTTCATTTAAGCCTCTGTAGGGATGAACTAAAAAATTAGTAAAAACTAGTTTTGATCACTGAAAATTTAAGTGGAACCTGATTTTTCAGATATGACTTTATAATAACATTTTTGCTGACAACAAATTACCCTAACAAAGTCAATATATTTTCATAGATATGTCTTTAGTTCCATAAGCTTCCACTACTTGGTAAAGAAAAGACTCCCTTTTTCCTTAGATATGTGCATTAGTCAGGCAGAAAACACACATAGAATGGGTTACTTAACTGAAAAAAGCAAACAACATTAGTGACAAAGTAGTTAACAACAAAATGGAGGCAGAATTCAAACTATTGATGTGTGTACTGAACTTGATTTTTTTTCACTTTTGCTATCAAATTTTGTGTTTCTTCATTATTATTAGCCACTAAACTTGATATGTTCCTCTATTAAAATCCATTTTTAGCTGATTAAAGAATTCTGCAACTCGATCTGTGACCCAGGGGAAAACTCACTTTAATTTTGGAGAATAATGGACTTAGAAATATAGATCTGAAGCTAGGGTATATGAGGAAGATATAAACCAAGAAAATGAGACATCATACTTGTTTGTTCCTTAAAGGAGGGACTAAAGAGTACAAAAGCATGGCTATGGCTATTAAAACAACAATAAAGGAAATATACTAACAAACAGCTCTTTTTTCTCCTAGGTCCATTGTTTTTCTACAGATTATTTCTTCTTCCAATAATTATCCTCAGGAAACTGAAGGACACAGGGTGCTGAATTAACTGATAAATTCTACAGATAGTCCCTCCATGTTAACTATAATTTTAACGTTTAAACTCCAGTGTAGGTATACATTGCTCTTAACCTATAAGTGCTGTATATCTTAATCCCACTGTTCTTTATACATGCATTTTCAGAAATTGATTAATTTTCTGCGTTTTTTATAGTCCTGATGTCTTTCATTTTCTGTTGAAAAGGAATTTGATGCATCCCATCATGGCAGAAGACTAAAAGAATAGATTGGTAAGAACTCCTTGGGATGGGGTATTTTTTTTGCTCTCTGCACTTTGACATTTTGCAAAATCACCCAATAAATGAAGAAGTCTGAGTTAACTGTGAATGCTACATCATTCCCAGGAGCAGAATTAGCTTCTCTCTTCCTTCATCTTTCCTTTGTAGAAAAGGTCTAGGACAACAGTGGACATAGTATTTATTTGAAAAAATAAAAAAAAAAAAATAGAACTATCACCAAATGGGCAAATTGTAACCAAGAAAAAAAAAAAAAAAAAAAAAAAGGTAGCTGGAATGCAGCTGATGTAGTGTCCTTGAGAAACAGATAGGATAGAGAGAAAAGCAACAGTGTGAAATGTACAGCTTGGATGATAAAAAAGAAAACAGCAACTCTCAACTACATACAGTACAGTAAAAGATACCAAATCTGATAAGCAGTTCCAGCTTCCTCCAGCTGGTTCCTGTACTCTGCCATTATATTTCAATGGAGAAAGGAAAATTCCATGCCTCTTTTGTGTCTCTTTTCTTCCTTTAACTGATCCTCTGTTCCCCTCTGACAGCGAGATAGACAGGGTTTTAGATTTGCAATGTGCCTCATCTCACACAACAGAGCATGTTTGGAGTCAGTCTCCACTTGGAGTTTGCCCAGAGATCTGGAGTTTAATCTTTTGCCCAGGTGTTCATTCTAGTCTCTCCTTAGGTAACAGACTGTCTACTAATTTACTTTCTGGAAAAATAATTTACCTTCTATAGCTATATAAATGTATTTTTTTTTACACTGAGAATGAGCTCTACATAATTGTCTAGTAAATAACTCCTGCCTGTAAAGTGTTAAGCTCCTGTCCATACAGTTTTGGTGACAACTGAACATTCTTCAATGTAAAATGTTGTCTTCTGCTGGACTATGTAGCAGAATGAGCTGATTAAAATGTCACTACTGAGACCACTTATGACAGGCAAGAATTCCTTGGAGGGGACAAAAAGTCAATTTCTTCTACATAATCCCTCTGTAAGAGGTTGTCCTTGTTTTATGTATATATACACTTAGTTCATGATAGTTGACTTGGGACAGCAAGGCATATTTTATTAGCAATAACTATTTAATGTCCTTTTATGAAAGTTCATATTGTAGTGCTCTTGTTCAGATGCATGTGGCATTTTATACAAAGGGAAAAAGGACATAAGATAGTGACCTTATATGGAGCATCAGGAATAATATTTGGGAGCTAATAGTTTCACATTAGGATTTCATTAACTTGCTAGATTTGCAACTTTAAAAAAAAAAGAAAACACTAGGAAGTTGCTAACTAAATGAACACTAGCATTTTTAGGTCATATTGCTGAGAAGCAATAATAAATAATAGTTCACCACTATTTGTTAATAGTAATTTGTAATAGCTCAGGCACTTTTTGCCCTTGGTAAAGCTTTATGGAATTCTATATTGCCATGCTAAAAATATCTTTAAAAAAACATTCTTAAGTTTCTATTGCAATGTTATATTCAAAGTTTAAAGTGGTAACTAATCCGAAATGCTTTCATGACATTAGTATTACTTTCAGAAATTTTATAAATTTAATGTTTGAGCACTATGCACGTAAACAATGTTTTTATCTCTAGCACTGTTGAGATGACAAAGTTTAGTTCTCTTCCCTGGTCTAGTAAAACATAAATACTGCATAATAAATTTTTTGTGCAATAGTTGAACTTGCTTCATTGTGCAGATAATGTTGTTGGTCTTCTCGTAAACAAACAGTTGAACACTTTGGGATTCCTTTTTAAAACCAGTGATAAAAATGCTCAGTTTTAAAGTCCATACTCCAGAAATCCTAATATAAAAATGTAAGGTATTTATAAATCCAGGCAAAATTCTGTTATAGCTTCCTGTGTTTACAAGTGCTTTATAAAGAACTCTTCATATCCTGCTCTGTCTATAGAAGGACAGAAATAAGTCTCACTGGACAAGTATAGACAGTTGCTTAGAAAATGTTCTGGAAACTGAACCTTCATTATGAAACAGGTGGCAAAGAAAGTGAACAGTCTGCTAAGTTAATTACTGGATAAACAGGGGATGGGGAATGTACTTTCTACTGACATATAAAGACTTTTTTGTTTTTCTCATATTTGTAAATTGGAGATGTGGTAATATTTCCTTATGTAAATTCTTATAAAATAATACCAGAAGAACTACTGTGATCTCACTGATCTGCAAAACACATACTATGAGATTCTTCTAAATGTCTGCATAAGCTTCAGTAATTTCAGTCAAGCAAATATTCAAAAATACCCAGTCTTGATTTTAAAAATGTCAGCTTGGCATAATCCTTTATAAATTTCAAAGTAAATTCTAGTAAGTGTGTCATAAGTATCCTAACCTTTATAATTCCCATATATTTTTTACTTTGACACTGTGTTCTTTAAGCCTGTGTTTGCCTACACAAAGTATGCAAAGTAATTCTAGCATACTCCTTTGTTATCTATATCAAAAATGTTGTAAGAGTAAATCTTTACTATTAATTTTTATGTAACCAAAATTGCTAACAAAAGTAAAGAAACTGCAGGGATTCTATGAAATATATGTGCTGAAAGGATTATAACCAGGCTCACTAATTTGTTTCAAGTTGTAATAATCATTGGGGATTTTCTTAGTTCACTTGACGTGTGGTAAATCATGTAGTACAATCATGGTGACTGAACAGCATTGTCTGGGAAGATGGAAACCCAAGTACTATTGATTTTACCTTTTTCATTATTCATTTGTGGAGTTTTTTCTTAGTCTTGTCAAATTAAATTAGTCTAACAAGTGTAGACTTGGTTAAACAGCATTAATTGCATCCTCCTTCAGTTCTCAGCTAAGGATCTACATAATAATTCCATAATCTAACTGCTCACAAATATTATTTACCCCTTCCAAAAGGACAGTACTGTACTATGATTTTTTATCTTCTTTTTTCTGGGGGTTTTTTCCCCTTCTCATTCATACTTCTTCAGGATTCTGCAGTGTTATAAAATTGCCATTAATGGTTCATGAAAATAACATTCACAGTTAACAATGTGGGATACCTTGGAAAACTTGGCTAAAGGCTTACATTCTTTTTCTTCTGCCAAAGGATATTATCAAAAGATAAGGCAACTTAGCTGGAGAAAAGTAAGTGGAGTCAAGAAAATGTGTAGAACTCAGAAAGACTCTGTAAAAATGTGTCCCCTGAAACAGAACTACACTGTGTCAATGCAGGAAAACCATTTTTTCAACCAGATAGAGGATTATTCTCATCAGATGAAGAAATAATGTCTCCATCAATCTTGATTTAATATCAAAACATGATTTTGATTTAATATTAAAGGGGTAAATAAGCTATTCCTGAAACAATTCACTGTACATCAGTACACACTAATAAACCTTCATTTTTCAAGTAATGGTTTATACTTTACTATTGTTAATAGCTGCTGTATTAATTATTAAAATATTTATGACTCAGAAAAGTGTTGCAATTCATTATATTGTAGCACAAATGGCCTGTTAGTGCAGACTTTACTTTTTCAGTTGATCAATTCCAATCTGTTAAAATAACACTATTTTTAACACAATGTGTAAGTCAAGGCAGACGTTGCTAGAATTTTGTCAATGAGTCATGCTCTCACATACCCCCAGGTCCTTAGCAAAAGCACTGGCAATATGGTGTAGTGCAAGGCAATCTGCAGTGATTTAAGATATTGGCTCCATCCCTGCCTCTCAGAAAGTTTCTTCTGCTTGACTGAAAATGAATACCATTAGATGCAAGCCTCAGAATCTTCTTCCAGGCAGCATGGACAGCTGGTACTTGCAGTGATTAAAAATCTTCTGACCTGTGGTTATGACAAGCTGGAAAAATGTCTCTAGTTTGGCTGCTCAGCTTCATTATCAGTGAATGCCTTGAAATGATACTTTATTTATTAACAAAGACAACTCCCTTCAACAGTGCTATCGATCATCCTAATTTATCCAACATATCTAATACTACACTGCTATTCACTATAAGTAACTGAAGATAAATTACTTCCGTTGCAAAGCCAAACTATACTTTGTCATCTCCTTACTCCCTAGGCATGGGGTATGTGGAGAGAAAAAAACATCTTTGGGAAACAGATTAGAGATATTATCAGAGCAAGAAGAAGCAAAAGCAAACAACTGTGCTCTAGTTCTTTCTAACTGTAAAAGGCTATCTTTATTAAATAAGACACATGGTATGAGCATAGTGACATTGCTGACACTGCTGTAAGCTCCAAAAGATCTAAGCACATGTTTTGTAGAATTTTAAACATTTAATCCTGCTATGCAGTTCTGTTCACAAGGGAAGAAACCTGTATCTCCAACAGCAATATTGATGACTAAAATCTATAAAAAGTAAGGTTTTTAGGACCTCTGTTAGAACACAAACCCTATCTTGACACATTCTCAGTGTGCTTTAACTCTTTTAACAGTATGAAATTATTATTAACTATGATACAGTACTTGAGTTGCTTTGCCATTTTGACAGAAGTAAAATCTCAACTGAAGCTGGTCATATGATAACTAAATTAAAGTGTACCTAGTCACAGTGTCAAAGACGTGTGACATTGCATAAAAAAATGTGTTCAGTTGCTCAAAAGTTTCTTCAGTCATCATCTGTATTTAAGTGATTGGATATTTGCCTTAGAGAAATATTTTTATCATATCTAGTATCTGCTCCTTCTGGGTGGACTTCAGCCATATGTGAAAGGTCGATATCATAAAGTTCCAGAAGTGTTCACTGGATAGTGCTAACACGTACGTCCTTTGGGGCATGAAACTATCCTTTGTGACAGATTTGAATTGCTGACATCTATGGAAACATCTGACCATATGGTGCCAGGTTCTACCTTTTGAACAATTCCCCTCTACATACTTCAGCAGCAGTTTCTTAGTCTCTTATACTCCCTTAAGACCCTGCCCACACCTCATGTGCTCCAGTTTCTGACATGAGCTGGATCCAGCTACCAGAAGAAATACTGTTACTCTATTTGGTGCTAAGAACTGTTGAAAGAGAAAGCCACCAGAGCCAAGTTCAGGACATGGAAATATTTGTTCTTAACTAATATGGGCCACAAGCTGTGAAATAAAGACCCTAAGATTGAAGATTTTGATAATGAAATGAGTTTTGATAAACTTGTGCCTGCATAGCACAAGGAATTTGACAGAACTTTTGGAATTATCTGGGGGGAAAACCCAACAAAATGTAGATTAGGAAGTGTGTTTGGGCCTGCAAAACATGGCAAGAAATATTTACTGACTCAGCCAGAAGTAAGGGCAATGTGGAGCTAGATGTTATGATGAAAGTGGAAATCATTTGTCAAGGAAGCAGAAAGTGTACCCAACAGTCATTTTTTAATCTCTTTGTGCTCTGTGTCCTGGTTTCCTCTTGGTCATATTGCATGAGTGCATACTAATTGCTCACTTCTCAAGTAAATTCTCTAGCTTCTTCCCAGACAAAAGCAGGATACCTCTGTTCTAGGATCTACTGTAATCGCTGCATGTCAAAATGATTTTGTGACAAGCTGTCTTGCAACATAATCCATCTTGTTCTGCACCCCAACAGACATCCATGTATGCCCAGGTTATGCCTGAGAACATGAAAGGAACACTAGAAGCTTTGCTAATAAAAAGAACTCTGGCAGGCAGCATCACAGCTGCATTGCTATTTCAGGTCCTCTAAACTGAAAATCCACAAATATGTCTTAATTTTAAGACCACAATGGCAGCACATGAGACAAGGAGCATCAGATTGTGTCTGAGCAGCCAATTGCTATGTACCCTGATAGTTCTGGTCAACTCAAACTGTTCTAAGCCTGAATCAGTCTGCAATGACTGAAATGAACTTTTTTCTGCTGTACAGTCCTCAATTATATAGTAGAACAATCAGCTGATGGTGAAAGCAAGAACACCCCAATTTTGGCAAGGAGGAAGAGCAAATGCTATATAACTTGAAGAGGTTCTCTTCCCGAATATCCAGTTTTGTTCTTCAGCCATTAGTAGTTGTTAATACTGAACTGCTTGACTTTCCTTACTTATATCTGTGTATTGTATTGTGAGATATTTAAAACTCCACTGGACACAGTCCTGAGCAACCTGTTCCAGCTGACCCTACTTGAACAAGGGAGTTGGACAATGATGTCAAGAGGTCCTTTATGGACTCAATATTTTTGTGATTCTGTGGTTTCTCGTTCCATCTTTGCACACTACTCTGCACAAACTATGACAACAAGCCTTTTCAGTCTCAGAAAGTGTAGGATTTGAGATTTCTGCAACGATTCAACTTCTTGTATATGTAGTTTATTTTGCAAACTGGAATCCATGTTCAGTGCAAAGAATACTGTTTTGTTTGTTCAGAAATTTGTAAACAAAATGAGGAAAGGCAGAGATTGAAGAGATGTAGAAAATCTTACACATAGACATTAAAATGGTGGAAATACACTGTCCTTATAAATGCCATCAAATCCAGTGGTTATAGGAAGGTCATGTTGATCAAACTTCTTATAGGTCACCAATCTATCTGTCCTCCCTGAGAGTCTGAGGATTGGATGTGTCAAAAGTCTGGGCAGTAACAGAAAAAGGAAATCAGGTGTTTTGGTTTGGTTTTTTTTAATAGATAAAATGCCATATAATGTTATGCAGTATTAAAATATATGTCTCAATGGGAACTCCAAATTAATAGGTGCATCTGACCTTCTTGTCTTTCCTGTAAAAAGGAAAAATATATTTTCCAGGCGTACTGTAAAAAGCAAGTGTTTTGTTCATGCCATGGTGCCATATCAGTGATAAATACTGCAGAAGCCTACAAAGAAATTAGTTCTGCCTTCAAGGCAGAATTTGAATAATATTCAGCAAACAAGACATACGACCACACACTGAATAACAAAGATAAAAATATTGTGTAGGAACAGTATAGAGTATGAAAGGCACCCTGAATGAGACAAGGATGTTCAGAAAATTGTATGAAATAAAACATGATTACACCATGTATGTGCACAGAGAGGCTAAATTAGGACAAAACAAATATTATTTGTGGTAACTTCCGGCTTCTCAGTGTTTGGTTTTGCATTGTAGAATTCTTAGCATAAATTTGTGAATGTACTTTTTCTACAGTTTAAGAATTGCGTAATTTTGAACACTAGTTTCTGTTAGTGCCCAACATTTAAATTGCAATGTATCTAACAGTGTACATTTATTCCTTGGGCTGCTCACACATACTGCTGATTGCCTTCGGGCTAAGGCTTGTAATGAGGTAACCCCAGCAGAGAGGTACTACCTCACTCACCCACATCCTGGGTTTGAGGACAGAGATGGGCATAATCATTACACACATGTATGCTGACCCACTGATCCCTTTTTGAGAACAGTTGAGCTCCAAAAGAAATTAAAATTGAAACTCTGCAGGTACAGGATTGGGTTCATAGCAATTTTTATCTACTTGTAAAATGGAATTAGTTAGAGAGTCACCATTTCTTCATTCATAGCCACACTGAACTAAAATCACTGTAAAAGCTAATACTTATTTAAACTCTGGCAGCAGAGTGACTTTTTCAATTGCTTACAACCCTCACATTATACTGAAGAGAAACAGATCTAAGCAGTGTGCCAGAATGAAGAAAGGCAGTTCAAATGGCAAAAAAGTGAATCTGCAGTTACAGTCAATTATTTCAGCATGCTGTCTCAGTGGCAATTAAGACTCAACTCTAATGAGCCTGGTGTCAAAACTGGCAATGGCATCCTGATCGTCATAGACACTCTTTAATCTTTATAATATAACTCTTTCCCATTAGTATTTCATTACAGCTTTTTAGGTTTTCTTTTGGGAAATGCACTGTTCATTTTTGTTTAACAATTTCTCTATTGAATCATACTCTTCACTAGACTATCCATGAGAACATGAAAGAAGTTATACGGGGTCAGAAAAAGGTCCATACAGCAGATCTTCTGTCTCCATCAGAAACACATGGCTAGGAAATAGAAAAGCAAGCCCATAGCAGTGCATCTCTAGAAGACTCTTGTACCTACCACCAATTCTGAGCTTCCACAGAGGGTTTCAGGATGGGTGAGGAGGGGAGAAAAGGGTGTTGAGGGTAGGTATAAGAGTCCATTATATAACTGGCTTCTGAAAAACCTGACCTCACCTGTTGAGTCTGACCTTGGAGGTGACTATTTTAGGAAGGAGTTTGGACCAGAGACCTCCTGAGCTTACTTCAAGCCTGAACACTCCTATAGGCCTGAGAACCTGCAGCAAGAAATTTCATGAATCCATGATACTCAGTGAAGACATAAAGTTCTTTTATTTTGAGCCTGACACCTCCTAGCTTTACTTATTGCATTAAAGGAGAGAGTGAACTGTAATTTGCCATTCAATTTCTGTATGTCTCATTTATTTTATAGATATGTATCATTATCTGTTCAGTCGTTTCTTTTTCAGGCTGAAGAATCTACTCTGTTTAATCATTCTTGTAAAACTTTTTTGTGGGTGCAATTGTCCTTTTCCAATTTTACAACATGCTTTATTGAGAAGGGATGAGTCTGGGACAAATCTGCTGGGAGTATTCAAAATGTAATGCACTTCTAATTTATTAAATAGAAGTGTGATGTTTTCTGTATTGTTCCTTTATTTTGATTCCTTCTAATAATTTTGAATATTCTATTTCCTTTTTTGACAAATACACACATCTGAATGTGGAATTTATTTCACCTTTTGGTCAGCCAGTATTGTGATGGTCTTCTGCAGTACTTCACAGCTTGTCTTAACTACCCTCAGAAATTTCGTATCAGACAGAAACATCATCATTTCACTCCCTTTCTCTTAGCCTGATAATTTTTCTTTATTTTATGTCTAGTTGATTGCACTACAATCCCTGTGAGTCTCTGTTGATCATTTCAACACTATCTGCATCTGGCCATTCTCTGTTCTCTGTAATCCCTTTTCATAATTTTTTAATCTGTGTGAATGTCCTTTTTCTTATCCCAAAGCAGTTTCTTCTCTTTAAAAAACATTTGATGAGAGACTTTATTATGCCCTTTTCTTAACTATATCAACAGAAACCTGTCTGTCTATGGGGCTTTATCCTATGTGCTATGGTTTTTTTAACTGGTCTGGGGGGAAACAAATAAACAGAAAAAAACCCACATAACAAACCCCAAAGGAACAAAGTTATAGTGCTTTTTTAAAAGTTGGATTTGTTATGTGTTTGGCTGGCTAGACATAGTTGAAGAGCACAACTGATAGTTGCAAATGTCAAGATTTTTATTTCTCCTAATTCAAAATTTCCTAAAGTTCATACTAAATGTGTCTCCTGCATTATGAATATGTGATTACTTTCTGACATTCAAGACTATGACTGCATGTGTTTTGTTGCTCATTGTTTTATATATTGCTAAGACGGGGAAATAACAATTATTTGTCATGGTCAAAATTTCAATGATTCTCTCTAGACAGGGAATAAATCAAAATTTGAAATTTGCTAATTTGATGATGTTACTATGTGTTGTTCGATTACCTCAGGCTTAAGTGAAATTGATAAAGTTATTTTACATTAAAATTGGAAATAGATGTCTGTAATATCAACTTAAAGAACATTATGCTTGTTATCTAATGAATTCTATGAACATTTAAGGGATTATTTTTTAAATTTCATTTCTAAGATACCTTGTGCTTCACCAGGGCAGTTAAAGCATTTGAGCTGCCTCATTTAGTTACTCCTATTTCACCCTTCATATACTGTGTTTTCTCTCCAAATATACCACATTCTTGGCATTTGTGTTGGGATATACATGGTATTTGATCAAATACCTAAAATTTGCAACTAAATGTTCTGTTTAAAAATATTTTCCACTGAATTGATTCCTTTTTCAATAATAAGTTAGAATCCATTTTATACTGAAGCATTAGATATTTGCAGTAACTTTATAAAGAATATAAAGTTAATGTTTATAAAGTTGTGAAAGGTCTGATTAATACAAGGAGATGAAAGCATACACAAGAAATGAAAGGATAAATCCATATTTAAGCATGTGTAGTGGGTTTGCATAGCAAGGTGCTGGCAGTCTCTGTGAGGAGAGGTCAGGGTGGCTCCGCACTATGTACAGCTACTTTCAATCATCCAACTCATCCACCTCAGGGCACAGCTGATCTCCTCAGCCATGGATGGGGCCCCTCTGGTTCCCAAAAAAATGCTACTATATGTGTGAACTACAAAAAATTGGTGCTGATGAGTGTACTAGTTTGAAATCAAACTGGCAGGAGATTCCAAGTCAGAACTATAATTTAATAGGGAAATTGAAACAAAGGCAGAAAACACTGGCTTAAACTGACAGAGTCAGGATACAGCCTGACACCCTGTTGGTCAGGGTGGTGGTAGCAGTCTGATTAAATGGTGGCTGCAGTCCTGTTGGAGTGATAGATGTGGTTCTGTTGAAGCAGTGATCCTGTAGAAAGGTCTGGTGTTTCTCTGAGGGTCCAGTGTGGTTACGTAGCTCTTGTCCTCTGGGAATCCAGTAAAAGCTGCCCATGGTGTTCCAAACCTCAGATTATATCCAGATTATGTCAGATTATATCCTGATTATATCAGATTATATTGGTTCCTCCCCCTAGGCGGAGCATTTCACAATGGGATGATGTAGTTTTATGAATAATGCAGTGAGGGTTGATGACCCATTAGCAGAAGATATCCCTTGGAGTTATCAGGGATGAGTCATGGACAAGATAAAGAACACTGCCCCACCTGTTTTCAAAAGCTTATGAAGATGGTAACAGAACACATGGTTTTGGTTACACCTTACATTGTAACCTAAGATAATGAGTTCGTCTGAGTTCATTACCTTACAATAAGTTATGCACCTAGTGGCAATTAAAAAATTGATGTCTGAATAACAAAAATGGCAGCTGGGACCATTATGTTGGCAATGAACACTTGTGTATTCAAGGGCTGTATCAAATATGATTACATTTCAAAGTAGCCAGTTTCTTCCTTTTTTGCTCTCAGCCCCTTTCTATTTCTCTTTTATTTCCAAATTTAGAAACACATCTCAGGAGTGCTTGCAACAAATGTAATTAACACCAGTTCGCAAATGCTTCTGATTGCACTTAGTCAGACCTGTTATTGCAAACAGAATTGAGCCAGAGGGTTAATAGCTGCACACAGTGCGTATGTCATCATATTTCTAAATGTTGATTATGCACAAGCTTGGTAAAAGACACCAATCAGAGAGGATAAGCTACTTCAGATGGATACTATTAGATGTTCTGTAAATACTCTTGGAAGAAGTAAGTACTGTCTGGCTATGATGATCTCCATATATTTCATCACCCTTACACTGCCATACTAAGACCTATAAACCTGTGGTGATTTGTGACTTCTATATCAAGTCTTAAGAGCTAATGTCTCTCAATGATGGTAGGATATTGTCAGAAAGAAACCTTAGGATCAGTATGGTTATTCTTCTGCTAGCATATAGCAGCAGAAGGATTACATTTAAAGAGGAAGGCAGCTTTACACAGAAGAGTGTGGCAACATCAGAGTTTGAGGAAAGTAACTAACTGTGATATGTACCTGTAGAAAATTATTGTGATATCAGATTAAACAAAATATTAATACCATGCATGGGCTGAACATAGTACTTGGCCCTTTTAATTGTTGGAAATACATAGTACTTGGCCCTTTTAATTGTTGGAAATTGTTGGAAACTCCTATTCATGGAGTTAGTAATGTTTGCTTTTCCCATAGGTTTTGTACATTGTGTAGGTATCTATATCCATATATCTATCTGTATCTATATATCTAGGAACAGTGTATGCATACACATTTTCAGGGAATCATACTGCAATTGACCACAATAAAATGATGACATTTAACTTTATCAAGAACAGGATGAGAGTCTACTTTGTGGGCTCAGTCAAACATTTACTCTGTATGAACTACACGCTTACATTTAATAATTCATTTATTCATGAACAACCAGTAGATAAGCCCCTTATTCTGTGTTTCAATTAAAATAAATAAGTGACCATATAATGTGTGTCCTAGAAAATGGAAGACAAATTATTATTCTTCTGAAAGAAACTTTGAAGGGCAATGGAGATTGCAAACTTGTACCATTGTGTTTAGAGGATGTACTTGTACAAGGCCTCTGAAACTGCATACTTTCAGAAATGGATTTAATAGAATCTTTCATTGTTCCAATTTATTAGTGGGCTGACACTGCAAAATGGTATCTCCTCTATTATTTGTGTTCAACTTGGCCAGAATCCCATCGTGCAATTACGCAGGGAGAGAAAGCATTCCCTTCTCATTCCCTTCTGATGTTCTGCCTCCTCCAAGTATTAGTTTTGAATGTGTGTGGTTAAAGCAGACTAGACAAGTATGCAAGTTGATTGACTGGGTGAATCTAAATGAGAAGGAGAAGATATAAAAAATAATAGGTAGGGTCAGAGAAATGTACAGAATGTTATACTGTATAGAGATGCCTATATATAAAAATACTATATCTCTATAAAGTCCTTTCTGATAATGACTACAATGAGCTGCAGCAACCAATCTCATAAAAATGCTTTCTACTTGCATCTCTTCCAGAAATGTGCTCTTTCTTTTACACTTTGAGAGATGACATGCAAAGATAGCAATTTCAGCAATAGAAATTGAGGTCAGATTGCAAAACTTGAAGCCATGTTTTGCTTGGTTTCTAGCTCCAGCACATTTTTATAACCAAATAAATAAATAAATAAAAATTAAAGTTTCACTTACTGTGGAATTTATTCTTTTCATAAAGATCTATAAAAGGCATTGATTATTGCAACTGCTTTATTAGATGGGAAATATCAACTTAATAAGCAATATTTATGTTCAATCAATGTTTGCCTTCTGCTAAGCTAGAAAGGGTCCAGAAGAGTGTTTCAGGCTGTTTTGAATACGTGGAGTGCAGAGACCTACAGAAAGTTTTGTGCTGTATGACACATATCACACCCTTTTTTTTCTTATAAGCCCCATAAAAAAATGAACCCACTGTCCTCAGTTCAAAAAAAGGGCAGAAAAGCAAAAGAGGTGTGGAAATTTCTATTTTAAGTGTTCGATCAGAACAAAGGTCTGTGGTAGAGGGCATGCCAAAATAACTTACCTGGCCACAATAGAACGGCTTGTACTCTACATCTGACTTGTAGACAAGTTACAATACTTGGGGTAGTACTGTCACAGCTGGCAGGTCAAAGAATGTGGCACGGTGAGAGAGGCAATCATGAATGCTTAGGATGGAGCTCCCAGTCAGCTGCATCCTTGAATGATCTGAACAGAGCTCCAGTTAGAGTGAGAGGAGGGAGCCTGTCTGAGAGCCATTCAGAGCTCCTGAACTCTCAGGTGGCCTCAAGACAATTCAGGCTTCATGAAGTAAAGTGTGTTATTTTTAAATGATGAAAAGTTTAAGTAGGAGAAGGGAATGCATTTGTGAATCATGCCATCCACTGAATCATGCAGCTACTTGATTATAGTCAAGCCTTTTTCCCTACTTTGATTTGCTTGTGTATTGCATTTTTTACTATAAAATATTTTCTTTATAGCCACTCACAGCTACAAAAGATGTTTCTGTGAACAAAACCTCTTCTGTTTTCTAAAAGCCTTACTGCTCTCTTTCAGCATTAGACATTGTAATCCTTTTTTCTGCTTCACAGTGGGTTGATATGGAAATGGAATTACAAACAGTATTAGAATGTAGACATGGGCTGAAAAATCACCCTTTGCTTCCCAAATCAATTGTTGTCTTACCACAGTCTTAGACAACTCATTTGACTTCATCAGGCCCCAGTTCAGCAGAGGCAATACTACACATCCCAAATGGATTTGAAACATGGGTATATCACATCTTCTCTCTCCTGATTTTCTAAATAAAAATGAAAATGTAATTATCTAACCCCCCCCCCCCCCATTATTACACTTTCCTATATGACATTCAAACTCTCCCTGAAAATTCCAGACCTAAGGTCTTCTGAATCTCTGATTTAAACTTTAGTCACATGCTCTTGTTTCAATACCTTTCTATTTGGTGTATGCTGCATTAAGCAGTATAATATTTGAAAAATAAGTCCATTGCATTGCCTAGCATAATAAAAATATTCATTCCAAATTTTCACATATGATTATCTGTACTCATAGGCCTGCTAGATCTCAAGTGGGTGGAGGGAGAACCAGCACTCATTACAATTTCATGAAACAAGTTTTGAAATGGCAGCCTGAGGATATGGTTTGTCTTTTTTATTTTCAAGAGCCAGGACTATTGAAGGTGTGTGGGATTTCGTAGGATCAAAAACCATTTAGCTTGGAAAAGACCTTTAAAGATCATCAAGTCCAACCATTGACCCAACAACACCAAATTCACCACTAAACCATGTCCTACGTGCCACATCTACACACCTTTTAAATACCTTCAGGGAGGGTGACTCAACCACTTTCCTGTCTGTTCCACAGCTTGAGAGGTCATGCAAGAGCTTGGTAAAACTACGCAAATTATAAGTAGCATTCTGTCTGTCTGTCTTTAGAGAATACAACTTCTACAGACATTTTCTCCTTGTAATTAAGCTTAAAAAATAAAAGAAAATCTATAAAAGCAGGATACTTTTCTCAAAATGGAGTAATTTGGCATCCTCCATGAGGTTATTCTGCTTCTTAAGGATTGAGAGACATGTAGTATTTAAGCAGAATAAAATTATATGCACATATGGTTAAGTGAATTTATCTAGCCATAATAGTGTAGTCTTATTTTGTAGAAGCAAATGTGCACATTTAGACCAGAATGATGTCTCTTTTAGTGCAAGGGAAGTATTCCAAAAGGGATTCTATTCCCCATTTAAGGCTGCTGCACAGGAGGCAGCCAACACTGCAAATCCAATAATGATATTGAAATTACTCACACAACCCTACTGGCAAGTGATCCAGAAGATTTTATTACTTATGTTGATTGTGTTCATGCCTTTTATATCCTTCTGTTGGTAAGTCACCATTTAAAGCAGAATTTTCTCAAAATTATGACTTTCATGTGTGCATTATGTAATATTAAGCTTGAGTCTCAAACCTGCTAAATTCTCCTGTGTCAACTAATGTAAAATAACATTGGAACTTTAGACAGCAGAAAAAAACAGTCCTATTAAAAAAGAAATTCCCCAAACGATGGAGGAGGATAACGCAATTTACAGGAGTTAAAAATAACAGCTGATCCTTCTGTTCTATACATGTACCAGATCTGGTCATCACTGGATCTCCACTGATCTACATTTGCTGAAGATACGGCCTGATTTTCTTGATATTACTCTACATTAAATTTATTATGCGTTAGCTATTACTCTAGAAGGTAAATTTAAAATAGGAAACATATTTTGCATTTGTAGGTGAAACATTATTCAAAAGAAAAGTATGTAGGAGTTGAACGTATTCTTAATTAATGCCATTTGCATGCTGATGTTGAATTGCTTCCTATTCCCTCACTACACTGTTAATATCATACTACATCTCCCTGTCATTGCTTGGCAGAATGGTTCTATTTTTTTCCCCTGAGATTTTACTTGCTTTATTTATTCTGAACTACGTTTAAGCATTGCAACTCAAAAATACATGAAAGAAACATAAAGTAAAACCTGCTTCTTTAAATATTCAGTTTATACAGTCATACTGGTGTGATCATTGTGCCACAATTATGCTTCACAATACAGTCAGTTTTAAAGGAAACTTTATAATTTATAAAAGCTTTAATAGAGATACAAATCTAGACACTTGCATGTTGTACACAATTATTTTCTCTGGGGAAAAATTATTTGCGAAACATAAAGGTAATGACAGTGGGAAAGCAGGAATTGCTGCATCATGTTGTTGGACTAATTTTATTTCAGTTGCTAACTTTGTTAATCTAAAATTTTTAAATAAAGTTCTAATATAACTATGTCACTTCCACAATTCTTATCTAACTCATCTCTCACTATTAACTTTCAAAGAAGAGATGAGTAGATTTTCTTTTCTTGGTAAACCCTTTGTAGAAGTAATTTATATTGTTAACCAATTTAAAATGCAACCTCAAGCAATTATGGAAAGGCACAGGATTTATTTAGATTTATAAAATAAGCTAGTTTTCAGAAGGGGAAATTTCTTCATGAAACTGTTTGCAATTATGCCATTTACACTTCCCTTTATTTATTTATTTAGTATACATTTCCCTTTATTCCCTTTATTTCTCATTTATTTGCATTGCTGTCAGTGGGCTTTTTTTCCATTGACAGTCTTCACCTAATTCATGGAGGTGCTGCAGAGCTTGTGCTTAAGGGTTGCAAAAATAAAGTCCTGCATAATGATGCATATATTTTATGTCTGTTATAAAACTCCAAACTCACAAATGGATCCAATAAGCTCTGCTGGACAGCTTTGGTGTATGTCCAGTACATTTTAATGCTATATTAAAAAATCTCATGTCAGAGTTCTTCAGTTATTTTTCTCCTACATTTCTCATTTGGGTTGAATTGCAATAATATATTTTCATCATATTTTCACATGGTTCTGCCCACTGCAGAGCTGAGACCAAGATCTTATTTTCTTAAGCCTTTTGATAATGTTTTCTGAACGTCTTTTAGAAAATATTTACAGCAACTGCCTTTGAAACACATTCCACAGCTGGCAGCCCTTATGTATGATAAATGGATATTGCAGTGTTAAGCACTTACTTAAAAGCTCTAAACCTAGGGCAATATACTCAGCTTTCCTTAAAAGCAGCAGTACCAGACTTCCTAGTCTAGAATGCCCAGCTTATGGTTACTGTAGTTTCAGGGCTGTAATTTGGAATGTGACCAGAAAAACATGAAGTTATTATCATTGTAAATATGTCAACGATCACAGGTATGTTGTTACTACTGGTGAGAAGAAACTAGAAGAAAAATCCACTAGAGTGGATCAGAAGAATGACTTGATGTAAAAATCAGCATATTCCAGATAAATCTTGATCATAAAACCATTGGTGACTCACCTATCTGTATAAGAAAATTAAGGTTTTTTAAAATACGCACCAAGATTAGTTGAATCAGAAGTTAAAACCAACCATTGCCATGTGTTCGGTTTCATTACTTGGCTTTTATTTGCTTGTTTGTTTTAGGAAAGCCAAAGAACTCCACTACACATCAGAGACTAATTTTGACTACATTGCCCATTTATAGAGAAAAATATTTCTAAAAATATATAGAAAATGTGATAAATTTCCTCTCCATTCTCTCAAAAGCTCCTGACCTGACAGGTTTAATAAGCAGATATATTTGAGCCTGTCTCCATTGCTCTGAATGTAAGACTTTTACCAGTATAATAGAAAACCTGAATAGTTTGTATGGATAGCAATTGAATTTATTTTTCTTGTCAGTTCTGTCCCAGTGTGCAGAGGAATCATGCCTATTTGAATCAACTGAGCAAAACCATGATTATGCTTCTGTAAAAAGCATTTTTGATGATTAGAAATAGTGGAAAATGGTATGCATAGACATATAATGAGTCTTTTGGAGACAGATTTCTTTTTCATTTTCACTCGGCTTTAAGATACAGGATACTTGGATTATAAGATCTCAGAATTTTCTGGGAAGTGTACATTACTTCTCAGCTAAGAATCTCATTGTCACTGGGATCTGAACACACTATTCCAGATCATATAAGACCAAGTTGTTTGGACAGAGCAAAGTGAGAAATTTAAAACAACTAGGACTTTTCTCCTGATTTTTTCTGAAACAAAAGATTTGAAAAAATAAAATTCAGTCTATCTACAAAGAATTATTATCAAATGCATGCTGCAATTTGAAAAACAAAGATAACTCGTAGATGTGTGTATTTTTCTTAGATGAGTCTAAGAATTAATCTTATTTTTACAAATACTTATTAATGAATTTCTAATTTTTAAACAGGGAATTAAAAATACAACTTTGAAATTCAAGATGCATAGTACTATAGGAACGCACAATAATATAAAATATTATGCCAGTTTCTGGCCTGATGAATAAAAGAGATGTTATCCTTTTTTAAATAGACACAAGAATTTTCCAGCTATAACTAAATGGAAAAGATTTTCTAAATCCATTACATTTCAAGATTAAACAGAAAAGAAAGAGAGACATTATCCACTTGACTGAAATAAAAGAGAAAAATCAATCCATATATAAAACTGTAAAGAATACAGTGATAGGACCACATCATGGATATAAGTCCCTGACCAAATATTTTATTTTATTTTTTCCCTAAAACCATGTCGGAGTTTGGATCTAATTTTTTTGGGTTTTTTTTCCTCAGGAATTTTTCTCCTATGGGTTGCTAGGGAATTAATGGCTAGGTACTTAAGAGAACAAAAGCGCGTGGCCAGGGCCTCTCTTCTTGACAGGGCGGGAGGAAAATTTCTCTCTTGGAAGCAGGGACAATGGGAGATATGGGGACTGAAAAAGCAAGGGCGGGGGCAAGGGCTACTCTCTCACCCGGGACCTTTGGACTGGAAGGGTTGGAGCTGCTGTTTGGGGAAGGAAACCCACGGCCACTGAGAAACCAGAAAGGAGCTGCTTTTCTTTCTGCTATGATGTTTTTTTTTCTTTCCTGCCCTGCCAGGAAGCTGAGCTGCCACCAGTCTGTCTCTCGCTGCTCCCCCACTCCTCCAGCACCGCTCTGAGCTTATGCTACACTGTAACTGTGCTCCCCCTGCCCGCCAAGACCTCCCGCTTCCCAGCTCGCTGTTTCCCACGGTCCTGCTGCGGCATCGACATCAGCCACCCCCAGAGGATTTGTGAAGCAAAGGCTCTCCTCCATCCCTCCCTGCCTCGGGCAGCCGCCGTTAACACGCGTTACCTGAGCTCACGCCGGAGCGCCCCCTGCAGGCACCGGGGAATCATCACACCCAGAGCGCCCCTGCAGGCTGTGACTGGAACTGCACCAAAGGGAAAAGGTGCCTGAAGCCGAGCAGGCTGCCACTGGGTTTCTGGTTCTGTTTGTTGGTTAACATCATAGCTGTTGTTGTTTGTCAACTTTGTTTTAGATATTAGTAAAGAACTGTTATTCCTATTCCCATATCTTTGCCTAAGAGCCCGATGATTTCAAATTTATAATAATTCAGAAGGAGAGGGGTTACAGTTTTCCATTCCAAGGGAGGCTCCTGCTTTCCTTAGCACTCACCTGTCTTTCAAACCAAGACAAGCCTACAGTTTAATTAACCGGGAGTATAAATCACTTAATTATTTATTTTTGAGAGGTTCATTCTTATTTGTGAGGCATAATATACAGAACCATAACATAAAAAATAAAGATTTACTGACATTGGAATATTTCTGGAAAAGGTTCTAATGAACAAATTGGTTTTGACAAAATATTCTCATTGAAAAACTCATAATTTTTTCCCATGATTCTGGTTAGCATCACATGATGAGACATGGAGCCATGGAGAATTTCTTCTGAGAGCAATAGAAGTTACTCAACAGGTCCCATAGAGCTGAGAGTGTGAAAGGCTTGAGGAGCCCCTCACGGTACGAACTCCCCAGGCTGCCCGCAGACCCAGACCAGTTTGGGCTGAATCTCTTCCCTTTTGATGCTGCTACCCACCATGGTAGCCAAATATATCTCATACTAGATCAGCTTGTGTCACTATGGATGATGACTGGACTGCCAGTGTCTAGAACCTAGAAGCCAAAAGCCTATGGCATATTCCCTTAGATTCCTGGGACGTGGAATGATCCATTTCTTTGGGTGGAGGACAAAGAGATTCCAATATAAAAAGAGGATATGATCTGTAATCAAATCCTGTTGTTATAAATGATACACTTCCTCTGTGATGATTTGTGCTCAAGCTGGATATTGAAAAATCCAACTGCCACAGCAATATCAATTGCCATTTTCCTTACTCTGTTAATTTCAGGACTACACACCATATGGAAAGCAAGTATTTTAGGTGGAAGGAATTAGTAAACTACAACTAAGCCTGGGGATTTAATAAGCTCATAGAAGATGCATAATGGCAAATTTAGGACAGAAAGAGTCAGCACTTTGCCCAAGCAAAGAAAATATCTGCACAAGTCTAACAAAGTTTTACCAGGAAAAAGAAAAGCAGAAGAAAATAAAGCAGAATAGGTGGGAAAAAAATAATATATTCATTCTTTTAAAAATTGAAATGATTTAAAAATTGAAATAGAAATAGTCTCTAAAACTAAGACTTTTTTTTAAAGTTTCAGTTCAAAGAAACTTTTTCACAACATTATCCCTGGTGGCAATATATTTAGTCTGCATAATACGGATAATCACCTATGCTGGTGATTATTATATCAGTCCTGTGTGAGTCAGATATCATCAGCATTTGCACAGTACTTTGATTTGTCTGCTGACTAAAGACAGGATCAAAAGACTTATCACTAAAGCTGTTTCTGTAACCACATGGTTGTCTTTCTTTTAATTAAATATATGAACTGAGCACAAATTGCTTGGAAACTCCTGTATTCATTTAGTAGATAAAATAAAAAGAAAATAATTTTTTAAAATAGCATATAAGCATTTTAGTATAAATTTTTATTAAATTCACTCCCTTGCTTTTTAAATCTTCATGAGATGAAGGTTTTGCTTTAACATTTTTTGACAGTCATCTAGTATTTAAGAAAATGTAAACAAAGGTAACTCTCTTAGAAGTATTCTCCAAATAGAAATATATGGTAGGAAAATATTTCATTTTAAAACAATATATTTCCTGTTTGCTAATCTTCCTTTCTAATCCAACATCAACAAATCCTTCAACGCTTACATGTCTTTGGGAATTATCTGTGGCTCTTACAGATTTTGTCACTGGACTTTGGGGAAAAATGACTTGCAAGATTAGCAGGACTGGAAAAATGAACATCTGTTGGAAAAATGAACAGCTGCCTGTCTTAGTTGCATGATGAGTAATCTGTTAGTAAACATTTTCCTCACAAGTAGATTTCATTGCAATTAATATAATCTATTTAGTGTTCTTTACTGACTTAAGGATTTTAACTAGAATTTTAAAAAATCCCACAAACTCCCACAAAAAGAGACACACCATCCCCACAAACAAACAAAAAACCCCAGGGAAGTAATTTTCACTATCTGAGTTCTGTATTGCAATCTTTCATTGTAAATATCAAATGTACCTTTTTTTCATTGCTCATTTAGCATTGTTGATAGTCTGCTTATTTTCTAAAGTTTCATTCATTCTTCTTCCCACTAATGCTGACAGCAAATAGGTTTTCTTATTTTATGTATGCTTTTCAAACTTCCAGTACAAGAAGGGATGTTCTTCTCCTTCAGGCTAACAAAATAATGAATGACATTTGAGTGAGACAAAGATTTGTCTTTAGGTGAACTCTGGAGCTATATGTCAACCTCTGAATTCCCAGAGGAAGAAAAGTTATTCTTTCATCATCTTTCTGTAGCCTCTGGTGAAGAGGACATCTTGCTGTGAACAGGAAGATGCTACAGAATTCTTACCTACTTTTTAAGTTAGAACAACTTGAAGTTAAGACCAGCACAAAAGCACAAATCTGCATGAAACTTTCAGCAGTTTGTTACAGCTAGTTACTGCAAAATTTCAAGAAGATAGGATGGCCTATTCCTTGCTGCATCTGCATATTAGGCATGCTCATAATTGTGAAGGGAGGAAAGGGTGGCCAATGACATTTATCTATATGAAAGAAAAATCTGTGCACCCATATTTTATGCCAGAAAGGGGATGGCTTGAGCGGCGTGTTGCTTTGAAGCAAGACGAAAACTTTTACAAGGAAATGTTCTGCTGTCAGCATCAGGCTTGATTGCCAGGCAACACAATAACATCTGGTTTTATTTCTCACATTGTAGGAAATCATATCTAGTCTAGAGCCACTAGCCCAGACTAGGTCTCCCTTAGAGTCTGTGTTTTACTTGCTGGCTCCAGAAGGATGCTTTGCACATGGTGGGGCACTTCAAATGTCTCAGTGGTCCCTCTCTGATCAGACAATAGACCCATGTCCATGACAATGAAATTAGCACTTAGAGATGTGTGCTTATTGGACCAGCTTTAGTTTCCATTAACATGGTAAAAAGCCAAAGATCACATAAAGGGGGTTATCTATATGCTCTTGCCAGCAAATTTGTTGGGATTTTTCTCCTAGACAGCATATTGCAACTGATTTATTTTTCAGTGATGCTAAAGTTGTATACAAGTTTATCTAGGCAGGTAGTCCCCTTCTTCGCTATGTTTTGGTATTTATAAAATTTATTTCACCCTTTATTGAGAGTGCTCTTATAATCTATTATCCAAATCACTTGGTATTAGTATCACAATAACTGTGCATTTTAACTGTAATAGAACATGGATTTCCATGTTTTTATGGTGCTACTTCAAACAATCAAACAAAAAACCCAAACCCATAAAAATCCCCTAAGAAACATCAACAGCAAAAGCCCCAAGGGGTGGTTTGCAGAGCATTCAAGCATTACAACCCTTGATTTGATTTAGTGATTGAGTCTTTCTGAGATAAAAGGAGATGTATGTTAACAAAAACATTTCATCAGTAGCTATACTGATTGAATACCTTTACGGTGTCATTGCTTGCATTACTCTTCTTTTTCTTCACCTTCTATGCATTCTTTTCAGTACTTCTCCCTCTTTCAGAGTATTACCAGTTTTACTTTCTTTCCTCTTCTCAATTTCTTTTCAAGATTCCTTTAAATTCACTGATTCTTTTCCCACAGGAATGTGTAAAAAAACACTGCACTTTGTTACATTACCGTCATTTTGTCATTTTCTCAGACATAGTGACAAAATATTGAATCTGTGTTGCATATAAAGGTTATATAAAAGTAGGTGGGACATTGAACAGTTCTGCTGAGAAGATATTGCTCAGTTGAGAGATCAACATGATCACCTAAATATACTATAAATTTACCATAAATACTAAAGGAAAACAACAAAACTCTTCAGCACAAAACAGAGAATAGCTGATTGTAAATGATGGTATTTCTGTGTAGAAATAAATGCTTCTATTTTGAAGAGAAGAAACAGGCTGGGTCACCTTTAAATGCCCATACATATAGATTTTGAATATTGTGAGAAACTTCTGAGGATATTCTGCTTTCTTTTCTAAAGAGAAATGAAGATGGTTCTGCAACTCTAAATCTGCACGGAAAGACAGGAAGGAAAAAGAAAACATGAAAGAAGCAAGGCATAGTTTGGAAATAAATATAAAATGTGTAAAAAGTTTTAGAGATTTAGACTTCACTTCATAATTCATTCACTCTGTTTCCCTAAAGACTGAGCCTTTATCTTTATTTAGACTCACAAATTTTCAAGATGATTGACTGCTTTAGGATTGTTGGGACAATTGTTACCAGCTTTCCCTTTGTTGAAAATATAGTAGATCAAATGGCTCTGAGAAGGATTTTAAAGGAATTTTCAGACACTGTCATTAAAAATTGCAATATTCCTAATACTTGACTGACTACCTGTCTGAAGGGTGGAAGAGTTCACTTCTTGATCAACAGTATAAAACTTCTAAAGGATCTATTTTGTTTTATGCTCTGAATTCTGTGAATTCTGTGAATTCTGTGGATGTTCTTGGTTTGTTTATTTTTATTGCTTCTTTTGGTAAAAACTAGTTGAACATAAACCCAGGCATAATTTTTTGGTAAAAACGAGTTGAACATAAACCCAGGCATAATTTTTTTTTAAAGAATAAGGTATTTTTATTTCTAGAATCTCAGCAAAACCAAATGGATGCCTTTAGTAATTCGGGTGAATAGATTGCTTAAATACTTGTCTCTGAATTGTATACAAAATGTTATATTTTTGCTAACTCCTTGACCAACCTTATTACGTATTAAAGGAAGAATTCTTACAGCACTCTATTTTGACAGAAGAAAACAAAGTATTAAAACAGTATTTGTTTTTTCATCTTTCTCTTTTATTCAGTGTGTAGTGAATGATAGTTTCTTTTTTTGTTGTGCATAGCATTGTCTAAGCTATTTATTTATTCCTGACCTCAAGCAGAACTTGTCATTTGCAGCTGTTTTTTTTCATGGAAACTTACACTGCATAATTAACAGTTTCACATCCTTTTAATCATCAAAGTGCAACATTCTTGGGAACTGTGTGCTTCAGCTTTGTTCTCTGTTTATTGGCATTTTCTAATCTCGGTGTGAATGCACAAAGCTTCATTCTCAAGAAGTTATGAGCATAATCTGATGCAATAATATTGACCAAAAAAGAGTCACCTGCTTGAAACTGCTCTAATGATTTTGTTTGTAATGCTGAAAATATTCAAGTAATGTTTCCTAATGCAGAGGTTTAGCATTTATTTTCCTGCTGAAGAAAGTGGGTGCCCTATGAGCAGGATATAAAAATACATTCTGTCCAAAATATGAATGTCAGATGGTAGGGCCCTGAGGCTGTCCAGCAACCTGTGTAACTCAGTGGAAGAATTAACATCTGTTTCTCGTATCATTGCTAAAGCTGAAGAAAGTCAACCAAAGGGATTTTGAGAGCACCAGGTAGGGAACTTTAGCATTGTTTATGCCTATTGCAAATACTTTTATATCATTATCACTTGAATGAAATACATTATAAAACAGAAGAATCACAGGATGAAGGTATTTCCAAATTACATGAGGATAAATAATGCCTTATCACATGTTAACTCTTAAATTGTTACTGTGGGTTTTAGAATATACTCAAATATTAAAAGTTAAGGTACATTCTTAAATCTTTAATTTCAAAAAGATGATTTCATCTCTTTCTCCACTGTTCTCGAGTTATTGAGAACTTTTGCCAAGTTGAATATTTTTCTGAAGTACTAATGTAGTCACTTTTATCGCTATTGCATAGTATGTTTTTAAGCTGAGTTTAATGAAATCAGTTTCCTTGATATTAATTTACATGTTGTGTGATCAACTATTTTAATATAAAACTAAATCTCATTCCTCCTTTCCAGAAACTCATTTGTTTTAATGAGAGAATAAAATACAAGTTTGTGCAGAATTAGAAATTCTGTTTTTCCTTTATCATAGGAAAAGTTGGAAATCCCTGCAGAAATTATATTTATTGACTATAAACAGTGGATATTGCTCTATTTTAAAACGCAGCTAAGCATATTCAGCAAATAGGAACATTGCTTTGAAGTGATTCCTCAACAGTGACAGCAAATATGGACTTCTATTAAAACTTGCATACTTTTAAATCACTGCCAGGAAGAGATTAAATGAAGTTGATCAAAAACCAAATCCAAGTCTGATCATAAATTTCAAAAATTTCAGCAATTTAATGCTTGGTCTCGGAAGCTTATTCTGAATATTTAAAACTGTGTAAATTAGACTTCAGATTTTAATATATAGTGAATAAAATATTTGAGTCAAGATAACATTAAGGCCTGGTAGCAAGGTAATTATGCAGGTAACCATCAGGCTCCAAAAGAAATCTGTTTTGTAAACACAGGACAGCAAGATGAATCTGACACTGTTTTTCAAGTCTTAAACTGGAGTTCAGCATGGTTATATTCTAAGCATTGACAGTACACAAGGGCTGTTTCTCATGAACTTGTTCATATAATTTAGCCTGGGTACAAAACTATGTTTGTGTTCTGATTTTGTCATACTTTGCCTGTGGACAAATTCACTGTCTTTACATGCTAGCTAATACTGTCCCCTGCTCTTATTATCTATTTTAGAGTTCTCAGAATAGGAAGAAGCAGCTCAAATGTTTCTCCTTACCAAGTCTAGACATGCCTATTCCTTATGGAGTATACTTATACTGCTTGTACTGCTTACAGCAGATGGAATAGACATTTTACATGACATCACTCTTTTGGTGGAAACATTACCTCTGTGTAATCTTATTATGAATCTATGAAATTATAACTTCTCTCTGGAAGGAGTTAAAGTTGGTACAGTTCCTGTGTGTCTGAGTTCAGAGGCAATGAGGAATTCTTCCTAAGAATAGCTGATTTTTTAATGTTGGGGAATGAACAATAAACACAAACTCATAATTCTGTTTATCCATCAAACACAGTCATCATATTTCCACTATCACTGGGGAACCTTTAATCCTCCTGTCTTTCTTTTTGTTTTGTTTTCTGTTCTTCTGATGCTTACTTGATAGTGATACACCATGTCACTAACAGAAATTAAAAGTAATTTGATTGAGAACTGAAGAAAAAAGAATCCAGATTGAATAGACATTCCTCACTACATCAAACTTGTGATGACTCACCTCAGCTTTTAGTCCTCGCACTAAATAAGAACTGACACACCCATAAGTATTTTCATTACTGTAATTTTTAACACTTCTGTTATCTCACAGAATACTTTTCAATACATCCACAACAGTTCCAGAACTAATGATAGATTAATTTATAGTATATTTGCAATGAAATAAACTAAACTTCATTAGGAAGGAAAAAGGGATAGAGATGTCAGGCGCTCTGTAAAAAAGGATGCCATTTCAGTAATGTAATGCACACCCCGTTCAAAAACAAATGTCTTATTTCACTGCAGAGTGAAGGGGCAGGAGTAAAGCTTTTGATATATCCATTAAAAGAAAAAAAAAGGGAAAAAAACTCCCTATGTCAAAATGAACTCATTGTATACCAGAAAAGAGTTTCCCAAAAGAATTAAAATAAACTTGAATGAATCAAAATGTTTCTTTCCCCAAAATTATTTCCCACAGCAAGCTTAATTTGCTTTGGAAGTCCTTTTGCTCATACTCAAAGCAAGTCTAAGATTTATAGATTGAGTTTCTGAACTACCTGAGGGCTACTTGAGAGATTTCAAAATAGGTTATCAAAGTTTCCATATCAGTACTTAGTAATCTTACATTTATTGGAAAGAAAAAATGAAATTACTGATTCTTAATAAGAAATTCAATTTTTAGTATGTTAAGCATGATCATTACATTTTCCAAAACATGAAGAGTGACCAGGGATGTTTTATTGCCAGCAAGTCAATTGCAAAGCTGGGCAGGTGAGATTAATGAAGCATCCTTTGGGACAGAAGCTGAGTGTCATAGCTACAATTGCTTTTTCCATTTTTTGAAAGGTACATGGCTACAAACAATTGTTTGTTTGAGCTCATATATAAGTATTGGTGTCCAGAAAAGACATATTAAGATATAAAAACCTTCCTCTCCTCCTTGCTTCTCCCCCCCACCCATGCAGCCAAATGTCTCACTTTTGATTTAGCTCTAGAGAAGAAGCACTTTCATCTGTGTCAGGACCATTTTCAGGCCACAATCTGGTTTGTCTTTGCAGCCCTGACAGCAAAGCTGTAAAGTCTAGGCAAAAGGGGAAAAAAATTGCATACAAAATATTTCTGTAAAAATTCTGAAAGTATATTTAGTTCAGAATCCCATTCTTAATCCAAGTATGAGGTTACTATATTTCTTCAGTTTTTATATGTATTCACTAAGTGTTAGCACAATCTCACTTGAATGCATGAATTCTTTACGTATTGTAGAACATCTATGAATTTGTTTTACTCCAATATAAGTTTTGTGCTGAGAATTCCACCAAAGACAGTGTATGCTTCTGCTTCTTTTTTCTCAGTACTTCTCATTGCTGCTTGAATGCCTTGACTGTGTTTATTTCCTGGTTTTATTCTGGAATAAAAGTGGTATCACTAGATTTTCCCCCTTTACTGTCATATTGTCCTATTAAAGAAAAAAATCTGATATAAAGATTTTAGATACTTTAAAATATGTTTTCCATGTATAAAGGTTTCAGATGTTTTAAAATGTATTTTCCAATCCTTCATTTGTTCTGCCAGTATCCAATTGAACACAGATGTCATCTTTCCTTACTTACTCTTTGTTGAAACCATTTCTTCTGCGTTTTTCTTATGTTATAATATCCTAACAGAGAGGTGGTCCGTATGGGGACAAATCAGGGACAAAGATCTGAGGATCAACCTCTAAAAGTTGCTACTCTCTAAGGACAGGAACAGTTCCTTGCCAAGGGTGGGAGACAGAACTCATCATTTTCCTCCAGTACAGAATTGACTATAACCATAAGAAAAATAACTTTATTCTAGCTGTTGAGTTATCTTTTGCATTGTTCTCCCATGAGAATTTTTTTCTTTGCTTTTGTTTAGATATTTAGTTAACTTCTGCCATAACGCAGTCCTAATGAATTCAACACTTTTTCCCCAGGGAAAAATTTGACCAAAAGTCTGATATCTAAATTTAAAATCTCTCCCGTGAACTGTTTTTTTTTTTACTGACCCTGCTAGAAAGCATATTTTTATTACGAAGCACAGAGAACACAGTAGAAAACAAAATTAGGGCTCTGAGGTGAAATGCCTACATGACAAACAATTCAAAATTCTCTTTTCATTTCAATTTTCAGATTTTCAAGTTCATTTCCATGAATGAAGAATCTCTGGTTTTTTTCAGTTATCAAATGTAGGTGTCCTAAATTGTACAATTGAAATTTGATTAATCATAAATTGATTACCTTTGCCAAATAGCATTTATTTTATTAGAAAAATGAAGGTGAATATTTACATTATATTCCAAATAAATTTTTCCATCCATCAAAGGAATTGTATACCTACTGAAGCAATGAGGAGAAGAACAAAGAAGAGAGCTAAAATGTTCTTCACTGTCCATATTTAACTCAATCCTTCATACTCATATATACACTGTTTTTGAGCAGGCTTTCTTATGGTGAAATATTTATTATTTTGATATTTTAATAATACTTTTGATAACTTAATTTTAATAACAACTGAGAAGCAGAAATCTGCATGAATTATGCCTCTAAAATTCTGTTTTGATGTATATTTTTCGATGTATATTTTAAATTTTGCTCTTTTTTTTCCTTTTTAAAGGATTATTGTAGCATTATAAGTTTTCTCATGGTATTCCTGAGAAAAATATAATGTTGGCTGTGAGTTTATATGAAGGCTATGTTGTAACAGACTATTTGAGTTTTGGATATTTTCCCATAATCACCTCTGAATATACATATGTAAAATATATTTTTATGTAGTTGCCAAAGTCAAGTTTCCAAGCTTTTGTTTTTTGTTATATATGTAACAGTTATGGATTTCTCCTGTGAAAAAACTGGTCTCACACTCTGAAAAAGAAAAATGAAAGGAAATTGTGAAACTATTTTAAAAATCAAATTCTATTTATTTCTTCAGTAAGTCAAATATCTTAATAAACTGTGTAGTATAAGGCACTAAGTGTGTTCTGTACAATGTAAAATACTTCTCTGTCCACTTGAGACCTGTAAGGGAGAAGTGTGGAATTTGAGTAATAGGAACATAAAATGCTATTAGAGAGCTATTATTTTTTCTTTGCTTTTTCTGGTTCCTTCAGTTTATGCAAGCTTGAGCCAATGACATTGGGAAAATCATGAGTTTTCTAGTAGATATGTGTCTGCCAGCTTTAGAAATCTAAAAAAACTCCTTTGAGGGAATCCATAAAGATTCTAAAATGTAGGATGGTAAAGGATGACAAAAACCAGATTCAGTGAAAAAACAGTATTTTGGATATTAGGATACTTTCCTGCTTTTGCACAGGCATGCCTGTTGCCATGGAGAAAGGGAGTGAATGCTGAGAAATACTAAAAAAAAGCCTTTTGAATTTAAAGAATAGGTATAGCTGGTATCAAGAAGCCAAATCTCTTTGGGTTGCAGAAGGCAGAGAGCTGTGGCCAGTGAATTAAAACACTGGGAGTATGTCTATAATCTTCCCACAATAAAAGCAAATTCACTCAGCACTCTAAAAATGTGGGTTTTTAAAGGCTTGTGTAAATGTCTTACTTTAAGGATGTGCCATCTTCTCTCAGATGCCACAGGCTTCTTTGAATAGCAGTTTTTGAGCTGAAGACCTCTAATTTTCCCCAGTACTTGGCAATCAGAACTTAACTCGGTTTCTTAACACGCTAATGAATTTTTAGGAAAACAAGATCAGGGATTCCATATTACTCCCAGATTAAATGAATTCCTGAAGCAACTGCTGTTTTTCAAATAAGAACTGTCAGATCTGGCTATTTCCTTTGATAGTATCTCAACATCTGCAGATGGGCCCCTTTGCCTTCTGTTTAATAAAAAGAAAATAAAATCAAACTTTAATGAATTACTTAGCTCTAATATGAATTTGTAAACAAAAATTAGAGCTGCAAAGCTGTTGTAACATAGGTGGCTCCATAAGAATAATTTGTGCTATGGCTGATATGTGACTACAGGGCAGGAATGCATGTTTGGGGAGCATGTAGAAAATACTTCAAGGTTTATGGTTTTGGGCTCTGAATGTAGTTACATTGAAATGTACTTCAAATCACAAAAATTAGATCTTATCTTAGCATTACAAAGCTCTGAGCAGCTTTGAACAACTATCAATCTACTTTTTTTTTTTTTCTTTGTATTTCAGGCAACCCTCAGCTTCCAAGTACAGAATTGTTAATAACTGGGAAAAAAACATATCTATGTTTCATGGTACACTTCTAAACAAATGTGTGAATATAAGATATCAAAAACAGCCAATCAAAAATACTTATTTCCAAGAGAATGTACATGATTCACCTCTAGCAGTGAAATGCTGGAAGTCAACACATTTATATTTCAGCATCTTCCACAGGCTACAAATATTTTGTTCTCATATATTCCTCCTTTTTACCAGTGGAGAGGTGGGAGAATACAAAACAATAGCCCCTACAAATGGTTCTGGACCTGTCTTTAGAAGTATCTATTTTCTTTAGGGTAAGATAACAAGGTCAATTATGGTGATTTGATGTGATATTGAACATTAGTTCAGATTTCGAAATGAGTTTAAAATACTTAGGAAACAATTTCTTTTGAAATTACTGTGCCATTTTCTAGCTTTTATCAGTCTTGGGGTTTTTTTACATGCTCAAAACAATAATTTTATTTTTTCTTTGATTTTTAAATTTTGGTCTCAGAGCAACCATTATGATCATATAGTCTGACTTCCTGCATAATATGGGCTATAAAATTTCATTCAGTTTCTTCATATCTTTCCATGTATGATTTTGATGGCCATTTAAAGCTGCTTATGCTACAGGTAGACTTAACAACCTTCCTGGATGTTCTCATGCCTCTTTTAAGACAAAGTGGCACAAAATCAATTGTGCCATTTAGATCTATAAGCATCAGTTACAAAATGTATACAGACTGGATCCAACATGAAGTACGTAAGCTGCTTTTTAACTTGAATTTCTGTTGATTTTCTAGTTGCTGTCTTTTTGTTCATGATGCCAATGTTGTCATAAAGAGGAGATATCTTGTTTTGAGGTTATTTACAGTTTTGTATGAGATCTGAAGATTGCATTTTCTCTAAATAATTGACCTCATTTGTTCAGGTCATAAAAAAATTTGTTTCTCCTTTTTTCTTTTTTTGTTCTTTTTCTTTTTCTTTTTTTTTTTTACCTCTACTGTGCAGCATGAAATGATATAAAAATATCTGTGAGCTATCTGATTACTGCATAACAGTGAAATTCTCTACATGTATGCTTATGATATCTATTTTTTTGCCTAAAGTAATTGCTACTTTATATAAACTTTTATAGATCTTGAAATATAATACAAATCTCTGTAGAATACATAAGAAATAAAAATCAGAATCAGAACAAAGCTATAGCAGCTGTGGAAATCTACTGTAAAAGCAGGGATTGGAATTGTGCTAGAAAAAAGGAAAGCTAGACAGCCTGGACAGGATTAGAGTCATAAGTTGTAGTAGGTAAAATAAAAAGGGAATAGATTACTAAGAAAACACCAGACAATGGCCACAGCAGATGAAAATTATGTTTCTGGTTGGAAATAATAGTATCCCAAGAGCATAGCTCAAAAAAGTTGAAATATGAAGAAGAATTCGAAATGCAATTTAGTGAGTTTTATGCAAAATAAAATGAAAATGCCAGAATTGCAGGGGTTTTATTTTTTTCCCCAGAGGAAAAGCAAGAGACTCTGTAAATGTACTGAAGACTTTGTATTGTCTTTGATGTTTTATATGAAACATCTCCCACTGGTAGGTAGAAAATGCTAGAGGTCCCTTCTCCCTGATTTCCTTTCCTTGTAATAAGGAAGAGAAGAGGTTTTTCTTTTTGAAGAAGCTGTCTCCTTTGGGTAACATCTGCAGACAATGATCTATCTCACCTGAAAAACCTGCACCCAAAGTGTTCTGGGTGTGCTGACAATTTTCCTGGCAGTACTTATGGATTTGTATTGTACTGCTTCTTTTCAAACAAGGAATTATAACAGTCTTAGCAATTCATATTCTTAGTTTCTTTTTCTCTTTTGCTTGTGCCAACCTGTAGTAAACTGTGATAAATGCATTTGTTTTAAGAAACTAATTTGCTTTTCACTGAGTGGAAAAGTGATATCCACAGAAATCAGGGATTAAATCAACAGAAAGCTAAGAGGCTTGGGGAAGGATGAGAGGAGATTACTTGAAGAAATAATGCATTTGTAATAAGAAGGTGCATAAAATGAAGTCCAAGTGATTCACTTCAAGTAGTCAGCAAAAGGCTTAAAAGCACCCCATGAGCATTGTGAAAGTTTGCTAAATAAAGTTTGTTAAAGAACACTGAATATAAAATACTAGTATAAAGCAGCTATTCTTGTAACAATTATAGAACAGGTAGTGAAAGGTAAGTACACTCACACAGGTGGAGAGGAAGCATGACTTCACCCTCCAGAATCCTTCTGGTCTCTTCCTTATCTTTCTGCACAATCACACCTTTTCCAGAGATAGTCTTTGCCCTCCTGTGTGCAAGGGGCTTAGAAGACTGCCATGAATTTGGAAGCAAAATATGGACGCAGGGAGATCGTGAATAAAAAGAGTAGAATTTCATTGATATCCTGGTGATTTTACCTTCAATATTTTACTTTCTTATTGATAGACCTTGGGCTACTGTAAAGCTCATCCAAGCTCACCTGAGTGGATAAGAGATCTTTAAGTAGGCAAATTATAGATCTTGGTAAATCTGAAGAAGAGATTCAACTTTGAGATAGACACAGCTACCTGATTAAAGCCTTTTAAAGGATCAGACATCCCCATAGGACAGACTGTGTAATTCTAACGTGGTTTCTGCTTTTGATGTTTGGTTATCAAAAAATTATTCTTTTCATGCAACTTTTTTGGTGATTTTTCTTTTTTTAAAAGCGTGATCATCCACCCTGTCATTAAAAAATATTTATTACTTGATATTTAGTTATATGGAAAAGGATTTTTTTTTCCGTGTGCTGATGGTACTGTGGATAAATCATCAAATTAAAATTTTGCATTGAGGAAAAAAAGAATACAGGCATTAGCAGTGAGAATTCCCAAACCAGGAGTGGTTCCCAAGGGATTTGCAGAAGTACTATTATTTGGCCCCTTTAAAACCTGGTGAACATCATCTTTCAACCATTCTAGAGGGAAAGTGATTTTTGTATAGAAAGGACTTGTATTGTTTAGTCTTCTAATACTTTAATAAAGGGCAAAGACAACTGAAGTCAATGGCAAATTATAGTACTGAAATGCTTTTGTCTCTTTAGAGAACTGAAAAAGTATGGAAAACAGTTTTACCTTCAGCAAAGTTTATTGATATTTTTATGTCCCAAATGTGTCTGATTTATTCTTTAATTAAAGATATTACTTTATGAGAATGGGCAAAAATTGATTTTTAATCTAGCAGTTATATCAGTAGAAGGCTATTTAGGAAAAAATCTGTAAAATTCCATGCCTCAGGTAAAGGGCCACCCTTTCCAACTGTCATTTAGTTATTCAATAAAACAAAACAGTAATAATAAAAAAGAAAACTTTTAGAAGAATTTTTTTCTAATTTTCTTATTGCCACTTCTTTGTTGGGGAAAAGAGTTTCACAAATATCTGTTTAATCTTATCTGTTTTTATGTTTGTCTATTTCAGCAGTAATTCCTTTAGTCTTTTTAAATTAAAGCAAGAGATTCCCATGTTTGCAAAAATAATTGTGAATTTTGCTTTGCACTGGAAGATGTATAGATAGAATATTCTGATTTTAATACCTTTGTGTAGGATGAGATTGTCAAAACAAGATTTTTGCTTGAAAGAAACTGGAAACTAAAGTACCATTTGATATCTGTATTTCTACAATAATTCTTGAGAAACTGTTAATTGTTTGAGCAGAATCAGTGCCATTTGGACATTTTAAAATTTGATGAAAAAGATGTTTTTTATTATTGACAGTTGATAGAGAAGAGTAGTTCACAAGGAATCTTTGTGACATTATAACTTTCTTCATGCTATTGGCCCTGAAATTACTCTCCCTACAAAGTTAGTTCTCGAATTAGTCCAAGATTATAATTAGTAATAAAATAAAGCTGCCTGTTGTCATCATCAAATTTAAAACAAAGTGTTTGAAATGTTGAAATTCCTCTATATCCTATAGAAAAAAACCCTTTCAATGCAGTTTCTTTTAATTTCTTTTCTTTCCCAAGCAATGGTAAATTTAAACACTTTTAATAGACACCTGTATTGCAGAAAATGCTTGGGCTTACCGCAGCCTAGCATGGTTTTGTTCCAGAGTATCCCAAATTAGTTTCTGAATTAATACAAACTTAATTTCCCCGCCATTTTCCAGGGATCCTGAAAATGTTGCAGTGAATTTAAATCTCTTGGAAATACTTATTTGTTGGAATATTTATACTTTCTTTTTTTCTTCTTGAGTACAGTAGCATGTATGCATCCACACCTGTTGCAGAAGGATAAATCTACTATTTATCTAGTTTTCTTTGAGAACAGTTGCTACATATCCATTTGAAGGAAAGTAAAGTAGAATGCTCAGTCATGATCTTATTCAGTTGTCAGCGATTCAGGAGCTGCTTTTGATGCTGTAGGTCAGAAAAGTAAAAAGTGATGACCATATATGACAATTAAATAAAAAATAAATGATAGTGTTTTGTCAAAATCTTTATGGCATTAGAATGTAATAAAACAAACTGTGCCAGTGATTCATTTTTGTACGTGTGAAAAAATCCTAATTTTGCTATAATTTTTTCGGAAATTTGTGAAATTTATTCTGTGTGACAATAGGTATCCTTGGAAGCACAGAACAAAAATAAATAGAACTTTTTGCTAATGGTAATAAATTTTTTTTTGTATCGAGGCAGAATGTTAATTTAGTGTGTCACAATGGACAAAGAGATAGTATTACTGCTGTTTATTATATAACATCTATATAATTTAATATTGGTTGCAATTCCACTCCTGATCTTTAGACTTTCTTCACCACTTAATTCTCAGCTTTCTGAAATTTGGTTCTACCTGGTACTTGTACCAACAGACATGGAAAAATTTTGAGACCAGATCCACATGCAAACTTTGTAACATATCATCAAAAACCGATATATACATTGTTTTTCATTAATTAAGAAGCAATATGTTTATGGTTTTATTAATAATCTGAGAGGAAGAATTTTCCCCTTGGGAGCAATGATGCCCCTGAAGATTATCCCCACAAGGATACTCACATCAATTAGGGTGTGAGATTAGGTTTCTAGCCTGGTTTTCTATCTCTACCAAGTTTGTACTTCAGTTCTATTAGTTAACATTTGACTTGACAAGTAAATAAACAAATCAACCGGTAAAACGCTGTAATATAGTTCATGCTACTTGTTAGTGGGTCAGAAACTGGGAAGAACTTCTATGGACTGAGGACTACAGATATCAGCATGCTTTTCCAAGAGTGCTTTACTTTTCAAATTCTCTGACTATGTCAGAGGTTATGTAGCCAGTTAAAATGTCTTTCAATTCCTGCAGATAAGGATAAAAAGTAGTTTACATTACTAACCTAGACATTGCAAAAAAATCTGTTTAAAACATGTTGATTTTCAGGAAAGGTGAGATAATCTTGTCAGCTAGAAATAGAAGGTGTTACTTACCTCTCTTGGACAGAGATGCTGTGTTCACTCTCAATTACAGTATTTGAACACTTGAGAAGAGGACACATAACCTCAGCACTGATTGAGCACTGCGTGATAAGCAGCCTTCATTGTTTCTTTTTCTTGCCTGGACATGTTTGCACCGTTCAGTTTAACCATCTGTAGTCAGCAGACTCTTCATTTAAAGAAGCTTCCTAGAATCATCTGTGTGAAATTTTTAGACACATGTGCAGAGCTTTAAGTCAGTGGCTATTCTGGATGCATCCCATGAGAACTCCAAATATTGCTAATGGTTGCTCAAAATGTTGAATAAATCTCAGTTAATCACTGACTAGTTAACTGGTATCCCAACCAAGCTAAGATTATTATTATACAATTTATAAAATAACTAAAAAACTCTTCTGATCATTGAAATGGACCTTGTAATAGCAAATAGCACTATTATTTCTGCACTTCTTGTGGAAAGTGATGGCCAGAAAAATTGCATACATAAATTTACATTTTCTTTGTCAAGCTTCTAATCCTACTTATTCCTATAATTACATGGCTGTTCCCATCTTCACTAATTAATATTTCAAGATCTGCTACATACCACGAGCTCTGTTAGGATAGACTGAAGAGTTCTATATTTCTTCAGCTGAGAGAGAGAAAATTGTATAATACTTCAATATTATACAGGTAACCCCTGTTTGGAAACTCATAATCTAATAGTTCTCCTATACAGCTCTTTTATCTAACAGAAGTTTGCTTCTGATTTCCAGGTAGTTTTCTTGGACCACCTCATCCAATAATCGCACAGTTTTACTAGTTTTTCTAGGAGTATTTTAACAAAGATTTAGGTTTGATAAGAATAGTATAATTGTAGGTGGTAATGCCTAAATTAGACAGTTTTATACAGTTTGCCAGGTTCTTATCCCCATTTCCAAAACATGGAGTGAAATACACCTTTTTAATAAAGTTTCAATAGCACAACCTGCAGCAGTATAGTTGACATAGTGGCATAACCACATGAGGCAATTTTCAGTGCAAATTAGAGCACTGTTTTTGGCCTGGCTTTGACAAGTATAACTGAACTCTTAGATGCCAAACCATAATTATCCATCGGCCTTATTAATGCTATCCTGTGTGGTGGGTTGACCACCACAAGTGCTTGCTCACTTACCCCTCAGCAGGATGGTGGAGAGAATAGGAAGAGAAAACCTGAAAACTTTTAGATATAGATAAAGACAGTTTAATAAGTGAAAAAAAGCAGCATAGGTAAGCAAAGCAAAGCAAGGATTTTATTCACTATTTCTCATCACCAGGCAATTTTATCCCCATACCCATGGACTTTAGACAAGTTTGAGCCAAGGTCCAGATGCAGTCTTTGTAATATATCATTAAAAGTCAAGATACACATGGTTGCTGACAAATTCCTGAAGAATTGATACTTCCATGGGAGCACATTTAAAGGTTACTTGGGAAGACAGTGTAGCCACAAATATCCCTCCTTCCTGATCCTTTCCCTGAGTTTTTTCTGCTGGGCCCCACATCATATGGTATGGGATGTCAGGATGTCCCTTTGGCCATTCATACAAGCTGTCCTGTTGTGAACCTTCCCAAAACCTTGTGTTCTCCCAGCTTCCTCATTGTAAGGTAGGGTAGGAAAAAGAGAAAACCTTGACACTAAGTAAGCACTTCTCAGCAGTAGCCATAATATTGGTGCTTTATCAACACTGGTTGAGTCACAAATCTAGAGCACAGCACCATATGGGCTAATATGAAAACAATTAACTCCATCCCAGGCAGATCCAATGCATCCAGTTATGCCTTTTATTTTTCTTTTTTTTTTTTTGTTCATTTTTTTGCTTAAAACTTCTTTTCTAGAAAAAGGATACTCCACTGAAGGAAACAGAAGAGGAACAGTGTACTCAGAAAACAGTACAGATTACTCGGGTGTATAAACTAGCTCATGTACTACCAGGTTATGCATTTATCAAAGGGTCAGAAATGGGTGATAGAACATATTGATTAGTAGGAATAGCAGCTAGAAGTCAAATGAGGAATCAATGTTTAGCCAAAAGGGTGAAGCAGACTTTACTTAAATACAATTAGTGCAAAACAGGTTAGTGTTTTCATATTTATCTGTCTTTGTTGTGTGTTATATTATAGAAATATTGTAAATTATATGCAATTCATACATAGATACTGAAATTGTTATTAGCTATGCATATATTTAGTGAAATAAAAATTTACTATATTGTATTACTGTGCACTTCTAATCAGTGCAGAAGATATAGCATGGCAGAAGAAGAACAAATATATTCTTACATAAGAAAAGAAATGTTAGTCAGTAAAACCAAATGAAATGAACTTACTTTTATATTTTCCTTTTTTTTCTTTCTTAACAAGGACTTATGGCAATACAGAGAAACTCAAACTTCTTTAAACTTATTTAACACTGAAACCCTTCTCAAATTGTTAATGTGATTTCCAAGTATTCAGGAATATTAGGCATTAAAAATTGGATTTTATGTCCTTGGGGAAAGAAATTAATAGACATAAAAGATTCTCTATCTTAATCTATATATTTATAATATGTACATAGTTCTTGTCATTGCTTTAAGCATTAATGAATATTAAGCAGCAGTGAAATTACAATTTGCAGAACCAGCCTTCTGGGACTTAAGCAGTCATGAATAAAGCCTGGACCTTCCTTCTCAGAAGCTCTAAGTTGTGCCTTCAACTGCTGATGTACCACTATAGGTCATAAGCTGCTGCAGCTGGGCATTGGCTCAGTGTCTGCCCCTCCAAAGTTCATACCTTAAGTTCTTCTCCTCAGTCACCCACCCTCAGTCTCTGATTCCAAACTGCCTGACAGCGGGACAATCCACCTCAGCACTATGGCCATTTCCTCCCTATCATATCCCTAGTACATTTTCACCCTTTCTCAAAGGTTAAATTTAAGAAGGAAAAGGAAAAGAAAAGGAAAAGGAAAGGAAAAGGAAAAGGAAAAGGAAAAGGAAAAGGAAAAGGAAAAGGAAAATGAAAAGGAAAATGAAAAGGCTTTTTACTTTATTGCTTTTCTGTCTCATTTGGATTCTGCTGTTTCCCTTATCCTAGTACAGATATTTGGAAGGCCTTCCAAGTACTAGAAATCATGGCATCTTCATAACAGACAGATAGACAACTCTAGCAAGCTGCCTTTCCCCTGGCTTGGACAAATGACTGCCAGACACTGTAGTAGGTTCAGCACATAAGAGTATACAAAGAATGCTGACCTGTGTAGCATCACAGAGGTATCATCAACCTTATGTGACCCTGTCTGCCTCTGGCAATTGAAGGTGAAAAACGAATTTGATCCCTTCTGTTTTGCTGTACACTTTCCCAGTGTATGGGAATCACCCCTCTGCTTTGTACCAACAATGTAATTTCTGTGGTTTGTCTACACTTGCTTTTTCTCTGCAGGCAGTTTCAGGTCAGCACACATCATTGTGCACATCCCATTGTGGCAATGGCTCACTGTCTGTGTGGACACTGTCCGTGGGACGAGTGGTGTCCCTCAGAGGTCAGCACCGGAGCCAATGCTGTTCAGCACCTTCACTGGCAATATAGACAGTGGGTTTGAGGGCAATCTCATCAGATTTGCTGATGACACCAAGCTGTGTCGTTCAGCCAACCTGCTGGAGGGAATGGAGGCCATCCAGAGGAACCTGAACAGGCTTGAAAGACGAACCTGTGTGAACCTGATGATTTTCAACGAAGTGAAGTTCAAGATCCTAAACCTGGGCCATGGCAATCCCTGGCACACTTACATATTTGGTGGAAAGTGATTGAGAGCAGCCCTGCAGAGCAAGACATGGGAGTGATGGTTGATTAAAAACTCACTGTAACTCAGCAGTGTGCACTCACAGCCCAGAAAGCCAATGGAATCCTGGCTTGCATCCAAAGGAGAGAGGCCAGCAGTTCAAAGGGTGGGGCTGTTCCACCTGGAGAAGAGAAGGTTGGGAGGACAACTCACAGCAACCTTCCAGTATCTGAAGGGGGCCTACAGAGATGGCAGAGAGGGACGGTTTATCAGGAATCGTAGTGATAGATCAAGGAGTAATGGGTACAAATTGAGAGAGGGGAAATTTAGGTTAGATATTAGGAATAAATTCTTTACTTTGGGGGTGGTGAGACACCGGAACAGGCTGACCAGCGAGGTTACATATGTCCAAAACTGTAAGTGTTTACAGCCATATTGGAAAAAGCCTTGAGCAACTGGTCTAGTGGGAGATGTCCCTGCCCATAACAAGGAGGGACTGGGACTAGATAGTCTTTAAGGTTCATTCCATTCCCTTAGCATTCCAATCCCTTTACATTCTATGATTTTATGATTAATTTTCCTCACAATTTTTTATCACTTTGGGAAGTGCAGTTCACCAACATGGTCAATATGATTCCCTTCGTAAAGTTATATCTATTTTCTTATTAGCATAGTTATCGGTTTTACTAGAGAAACCATTTGATCTTTAATTAGCCCACCTGTTAACTAAAATTCGCAACACTTTGTTTTATTATGTTAATAAGCTGATCTAGCCAGTTAGTCAGGGTCCTTTAAAGAGGAGATATTATTGCTAATGGCATATGTGTTGAAATATTTTTGACAGTTTTGAAAGATGATATTGGTGCTGAAATGATTTTTGCTTTTTCTTTTATATACTTTTTACAAAGTTCTATGTATCCCTGAGTATTAGCATGCATACTTGTAATTCTTTAGGTGTGATAACTTAGCCTGGTTTCAGTGTCCTGTAGGCCAGAAGACCAAACACCCCAGAACTGCATAGCCAGGAAGACCAAACATTCTACTATCTTGAGAAGCCAAGGTCCCCTAGTACAACAGATTCTGGAAACTAGAAGTTAACCCACCCCAGCCCCCTTATTGGGCCCCCTTGTTAGATATGCTAATGTGTAAGGTCTATAATTGTATATGCAATTTACAGTGGTGGTGCATTGCAATGTGTTCCACCTGGGTGAAATGATGCATCAAACAGGATCCTATTAAAATACCAAGGTAAATGACCCCCAGCTCTGAGTGTCTGGCTTTCATTTCCTAAGACCAGGAAAAGGCATCAATATAGCAATTTATTATCTGATTTCATACTCCCACTGAAATATAACACAAGTTTCTGGTGGTTGCGAATCTGCCAAAATAGCCAGGACTTTATAAATTCAAATACATCAGTAGCTCCAGACTTTGAAAAAAAATTGAAAGTGTTTTAGCCACCTCCTCCATTACTCTACCTACTTTATTTCAGAAAAAAGGAATATTGTTGCTCACTTATATGACATTTAAATTAATTTCTTTGACCTTGATTCCACTCAGGAGGGGTCAAAATCTAGGAAATTACCTGTGCTGCAGGAAGTGATACAACTTCCTTCCTGAGAGAGAGAGAGAGAGAGAGCGAGCCAATAACCAGGTAGTTTTAAGGATTGATATGTTGGTAAAACAATTCAAAAGTTGATCCACCTTCGAGGAAAAATTCATATATAAGCAGAGAACCTCTGAGCCTCCGCCTCTTTTTGCCTGCTGTTGCTCAAAGTGAAGCAACTCCTCTGCTTCTCTCTCTGGTAATGCCAGGCCTTCTGGGCCTTCTTCCCTCCCCCTTCCCCCCCCCCCACCACCACCCAAAGGAGGTGGGGAGGGGGAAGGGAGGTTTAGGGTGGCTGTGCAGCTGCAGCCGGGCATGGGGGAGGAACCAGATGGAATTTTCAGCAGATCCAGCTCAGCCGACATGTCCGCTACACCAGACAGGGCCAGGCCCCTGCTCCGGGCCAGGCAAGGACCAGGCCAGACTCCATCCAGCTCGGGCCAGGCCCTGCCCTGTCACCCCGGGCCCAGATGGCCCCAGCAGGCTGAGCCAGCTCCGCAGAGCCAGGCACAGAGACTCTGAGAGCTTCTGGCATCCAGCTCGGACCTGTTCAAACAGCCCGGCAGGGAGCACGGGATCATCACACTGCCAGAGAGAGAGAGAGAGATTAACTCTATCCATGCCTGGACTAAACTTACACACACCCATCCTTCCTCGCAGAGAGAGGAACGAGTGAGGACATCTACAGAAATGCAGCATAGAGACTTTACAGTCAGTGAGGAAAGCAGAACTGATACCTAGAGGGAGGTGTATGAGAAGTGCTTTGAGAGTGAAGCTGAAAATTCTTTTGGGGAACCATGGTTGGGGACTGAGCTAATAAATTCCCTCTAATATATGAAGATGGAGTCCAAAAAGGGGGATGTGAGTTTCTAATTGCAGCCAATGAACTGAAATACCTGGGTAAAGACAAGTAAGTGTTGAAAAAGTACAGCCTGATGAGAAACTAGAACCAAGAGAGAAGAGAGGCTGTGACCCAGAGCCCTGGTCCCGGGGGGAATGCCAGGGAACCTGAGTTGTCAGGAGAACCTGTGTTGCTCAGCACAGAAGAAGGGATTTTCTTTGTTGCTGCAATTGAACTGTGCATCCTTAGAAAGGTACCCTGTGGACTGTTCATAACCCACCGTAGTGGCTGTGGGAAGGCTACTGGGGTGGGAGGGATCCACCATTAAGCTGATCTTTCTTCCGGGCGGCTGCTGGTGGTGAGGCAGAAGACCCATAAAAAATTGTATTTTTCTTACAGAAAATCCATGGTATAAGCAAAAGAGACTTTTCTCCCTAAATGAACTGAGACAAAAACTATTTCAGAGGTGGTAAACTGACTGGAGGTCGAAGTGTTGTCTTTTGTGTTGTCAGGGAGAAAGAAATGGAGAGGTGGGGGAAGGAGGGGTGGACTGAGGAGTTTGTTCTGGTTCTTCTTGGTTTTCTTCTCTTTTCCTCTTTGTCTTAGGTATATTAATAAACTTCCTTTATAAAGTTTGAGCCTGCTTTGCCTACTCCTAATCCTCATTGCACAGCAAACATCAAGTAAATTTTGGTAAGTGTGCTGGCATTTGGCCAGGAACTCGAAAAGGTGAGCTGAAAACCACTACAATAACTCAATTACCTTAGAAAAATCAAGGTCACAAAACTGATGGTACCAATGTGTTATGGTCAGTACTCTCTGCCTTCTCTTTAATGCTAGATTACATCTAAATCTTAGATTGTGAAAGGACTCAGACTTCCATAATTTTCAAAAACTGACATGGAGATTCATAAATAAATTTCCAGTTATTTATCCGCCTAGCTATTTTATCTAGATCTATTTCTGACCTAGACCTGTTTAAATATTTCTAGATCTATTTTGCCGATAGTTATCCTATATATTGTATCTATAGATAAAAAGACATAAATAAATGAATATAAATAAATATCTATATCTATATCTATATTTATGTCTATATCTATATCTATCATCTATATCAATATCTATCTATATATCTCTAATTATGAAATCTACCTTATAAGAAGAATGTTATCTTCTAGTCATCAGATTCAAAAGTAAGGACATAATTCTGTTCCTTATAAAATTCCATTGAGATTTATTTGCTCATAATTTCAGAAACAGTCTTTTAAAAGTAAATCAGAACTTTTGATGAGATCATGAGTCAACACATTTTGAAAACTGCACTCTGTTGCTATATGGTATGATCTAGTTTTGTAGTGAGGTGAATTTTAAGATTTACTGCAAATATCTGAAGTAAATATACTATTGAAATGTAGCTATTAAATGCATTTGAAGTTAACATACACCACCATCTGTCATTATATGTGCATTTCCTCGTTTTTGTAAATGAAGCATAGTTTTCTGCTGCTGCTAATAGCTTCCATTTAGTGACTGACAAGACAAAACCACTACTGGAGGTAGAAAAAATGCAGTAAGTGATGTTGTCAGTGCCCCAGAGGTAAATAAATACTGCCTTTTCCATGATCTGACCTTTAGGCTGATTATGGGTATGGTTATCTTTGCCAGAAGCACACAAGATAGATTAAACCAAGCAGTCTTTTTAATACTGATTAATCCTGATGGAAGTAGGTTTGTTTAGTCCTAGGGAATGCAGCAAAAATTTTGGCCTTATCATCTGAGCAATTTTTAAAGTTATCTTTGATGTGAGCTAGGAGGTGCTTGTGGTTTGACTGGTCACAGTGTGAGAAATGCCACTTCTGTTGATATTTTAAATTGGCTCTTGCTTTCATGTTTGTACATAATCTGTGTGATGGAGGTTTTGAATGACATACCCAGAGCACTAAAAAATGGGTTGGAAGACTCAGAATTTTTAATTTTTTTTTAAAAGACTGGCTGCCAGACTTGCTTGTCTTTAATCAAAGCTCTTCCTTTAATTAAAGATGGGTTGCAAGATGCCTGGCAGTTTCACAAAATACAGTAAAACTGATTCTGTGCCAAGCAGACCTGAACAATGCAGTAAAAAACGCTGATGCCCTCATCTTCCCTTGTCCGTGACTGAATGATGGAATTGTTGAAGTTGGGAAATGATTGAAGTGGGGAAGATGCAGTATCTCTCAAGCATATGTAAATAAACAATTTGGGAGACAGCCTAAAGAAGACTGGATGATATTCATATGAATCCTGTGCTCCCCAAAGAGATGCAAATAGCTTGAATGGAATATTACTAAAGGGAATAAAGCATGGGGGGACAGGAAGAGACAGAGCTGCTGGTGAAGAAGCACAAAGCCTAAGAAGAAATGACTCATGTCCAGGTAGAGCAGCAGCCTAAGCAACATGTGTACTGTGTCAGCAGCAACTGGGAAGTTGGGCTGGGGACAAGACAGATTTGAATGGCAGGGGATTAGTGTTGTCAGGTGGATGGACAAGAGGATACAATGACAAGTTGTCTGCCACCTAGGCTGATTGAAGGCAGCATTGTGATGGAGTGCCAGCCATATGGCCAAATTGTATCCTTATTTTGTCAGTGCTTGCACACATACAGTTCTACTGACAGGTGCCATATGTACGTAATGAAGCGGGGCACTGCTGGCCCCACACACATCCCATCAATGTGATTAGCAGTGCTCCTTGGGATTACATACCCATACACAATTAGGTGTTCTGTAGTAAAAACAATCTTGTTCCTAGGTTCTTTCTCAATTCTCCCTCCTTGTTGAAATTCTGTGGCAATGTTTTATTGCCATACAGCTGAATCTTGAATGCCTCTGTGTTCTTCTTTTCCCTTCGACCCTTTCTCTCTCTGTCCTATCCTGCCTTGATATTTTCAGTTCTTAATTGGACAATTCTATCTCCTGATCTACTTTTATTTTCAATGTCTTCTTAAAACATATTTGTAGTCTTTTGAAACATATGTTTGCTGTCTTAAAATGGATGTAAAAAAGGGATCAAATACAACAGTAAATTTTTCTGAAAACTGACCTGCTCAACCATCTTCATTTGGCTTCCTATACCTGTAGTATTTAAAATCTCGCTAAATCTGTGGGTTTTTTCATGTAGGAATTAACACTTGCATGTATCTAAGAAAGTAATAATTTCAGACATCGAAGAGATACTGACTGTGACTGCCTCAAACACTGAAAGGGATGAGAAAATGAAGATCTCTCTGCAGACCTAAATGTGGTTACAGTATATGACTAAGTCTGAAGAAGGTAGATTTGGACTAAATGAAAGAGAGGAGGCATTTTTAAGTCCTAGAGAAGACAAGAACCCTGTGCTGCCTGTTTGTTTTTCTCTGTGCTAGTTAGAAGTGGTGGACCCTGAAGAGAGGGAAGTCACTATAATTCAGACATCGACATGCCAGGAAATAACTGGTAGCCCAATCAAGACTACCACTGTGAATAACAATTCTGACAGAAATGTTACACAGTTCTAAGGGAAAATAATTTTTAATTTAAATTCAAGTGTATTTATACCAAAAACCTGATGACATGAGTCAGACATTAATTCAGAATACATAAACTCGTCATATATGATCACTTGAAACATCTGGAATTTAAAGGAATACATATTTGCACAAATTTTAGCCATGGAAAAAACATGGTCAAAAAATTATTGACAAAGTAGATTGCTGAATTACAAACAAATATAGAGAAGCTGCAGTCTGTTTTATAAATCATTCATTAGAGAAAAATGTGGCAATATTTTTCTATTGTGAATTGTTTCCTAGAATCCAATTAAAGTGGCTTATGATGTTTGATGATTATTTAAAAGTCCAGTTAACAGTGCTCTAGAGAGTAGGCTTTTCATAAACACAGCAGCTCATGTCCCGAAAGTTCTGAAATACTCCCTTGTCTCTAACTTTCAGAGTTTTCTGTTCAAAATATTATCCTGTATTCAGCTGGACTGTTTTCAACAGACTTAGAGATTTAAGCAAAATGTATTATAGTGGTAGAGTACTTTCATGATAGTGCCGTACATGTCAGCTGTTGTGTGCAGTTTGCATGCAATACAGATTTCATACTTCATATTATGTAAACTGGGGGGAAGGAAGAGTTAGAAGTTTGTTTTCTTTTCTCTGTTTTTTGGGGGGGTGATTCCTTTGTTTTTTGGTTTGGTTCGGTTTTGGTTTAGGGGTGTTTTTGTTCATTTTTGTTTGCTTTTTTTTGTTGTTGTTTTTTTGTTTTTGTTTTTTGTTTGTTTGTTGGTTTTTGTTGGTTTTTTCCTGCACGGCTCACAGCTGACCCATCCTTGGGCATTCATCTGAGCTTCTTGGCTACAGAGATGACTTCTTTTCCCCTTTGTTGCATTCCTGTCATTCTCAGCCCTGAAGAAAATAAAATAAAAAAAAATCAGGAAAAACACTAAGAGAACTTCAACTTCAGCAAACAAGCCAAAGAATGACAAATGCCTTGTGACAACTAAGATGTTCTTCTTTTTAAGAACACAGGAGCAATACTTCAGGCATGAAGACTTGGCAGGAAATTCAACATTTGGAAATCCACTGATGACAGGGTAGTTTTTAGTTTCAAAAAATAATTTCAGAAAAAAAGAAATTTTTTAATTTGCAAAAATATTTTAAAATATTACTTCATTCTTTGTGTCATCCATAGTATACCAAAGGAAAAATAAAGAGTGTTGTTTTGTTAATCAGTTCTACTTTAAGACATAGTAAAAGTATCTCATTTTTAAATACAAGGTGAAAAGGCTTCTCACTGATAGCTATTAAACTGTTGTTTTGAATCACATTAAGGGAATGTGGATTGTGATGAATGTGGAGAGAAGCAGTCTGTACACTATATGCTACAGCAGAATGTAGCAGTCAGAGGTGATGTGAGATAACAAGAAAGCAAAACATACTTAAAAGTTAAGCTTTCAAAATTACACTATTTTTTCTAGTAGTTGAATTCTGGAAGTAGAGAAATATTTTTTCAAGTATGTATGTGGTGGGAAACATGTATGTGTGTATTCACAAGCAGGCTGATTTTAAAGACTCATTGTATGAAGAATAACATAATTCACATTTTGATGTGTGTGTAATTGTACAAGTTTAAGCTTCATTTTCTAATAGTGTTAGTACATGTGGGACTCATTATGGGACCAAAAACATTACCTGAATAAAAGGATAATGTAAGAAAAAGTAAGATAAATCCATTCTAATAAGCTGCATGTTGCAAATTACTCAACCTTTTTGTTATTCATATTATGTATATAAAAATTAGGTATTTGCAATAATACAAAATAGACATTTAAAGAAAGAAGGTCAGATATATAGTATGTATGTACTATATATTTATAGCTTCAAAACAATCTGTGTGTTTTAATGAATGTTTGCTCCAGGTGAATTTTATCTTTGCAGAATATTGTAAAATCTTAAAAGATTGTTTTATCTGAACAGACTTAAGAAGGAAAAAAAAAGAAGTTGGTAGTTGATTATAGGAAAGTTGCTGTACTTTTAGTGAATTAGCCAAATTTTTCTGAAATGTTTATTGGAACAATGAGCATTCCCAATGAAGATTAGTGACAAAAATTTCAGTATTAAAGAAGATTTAGAAAGTAGATAGGGGAAAAAAGAAACAATACAAAGAAAACTTTAAAAGCTAAAAACACCAGGAAATAAAAACACAAAGAGAAGGACAGTTATCAACCATACACACTAATTGTGTCATATTAACCATCAATAGTGGTTTGTCAATCCCTATTGGAAAATAACTGAGAAACTTAAATAAAAGATATGTTTGTGACTGCCCGAGTTCTTATGGATAGCATAAAAAGGATGGTGTGATATTTAACAAGAAATTTGAAACTGCAGGGAGTAAATAAAGATTATTTAAAGTCTCTTGGACTCAAAATAAAAGTGGCACCTTTGTGTGACCATGATGGGCTTCAACTAGCTCAGTGGCAGCTTCAGCTGAAAGCCCTCTTGAGAAGGTTGCTTTCAGAAACAGATAGAAATGGCTGTCAGCATCATCAGCAGTCATCAGCCACAAAATACAGGCAGAGCTGGAGTGAATCTTAGTCATTCAGAAGACTCTAGTTGTAGAACACAGAGGAAAGACATTTCGGAGTGAGCATCTACCCCACTTACCTCCTCAATAGTGAAATCAGCCAGCAGACTGAATAGAAAGTATAAAAAATAGAAATTTAACCAGGTTATAATCATCATTCCATTGTTATTATCAATATCACCATCATTATTACAATCATCACCATCAATTATTATAATAAAATATGTTTGGGGATTTATTTCATTTTCACATTTCTGGAGGCTGAAATAGTTAAATGAAGCAGGAAGATTGCCAGGTAACAAGAGCAAAGCAATTAAGAGACAGTAAACAGAAGTAAAATTTAAGTATTTCTCAATGGCAAAACAAAATATTAAAATTGTTAAAAATGTGAATAGCAGAAGATGTTTTGAGGACTTCAATCCCTACATTGTAAAACCACTGAATTGAATCCAAAACCAATGACAGTAATAGTCTTTGTCTTTTATATCTCAGTTATGACAAAATGTGTTTATTGATCTCTGCTAGTACAAGTTGGTAAGTCTTTTTCACTGCTATTGCTACATGTTTTGCAAGAGGTACTTGGTTTCTGTCTCTCTGGTTCCTCATTAGATTTTCTTTGTGTGCCAGTTTCTCTTATTGGCTGATGTCTGTTTTAATACTTAATTTTTAAGAAACTCTCCTTGAAAGACAGAGCATAAAAATATCTGTCACTGCTCTTGAGGTCACGAGACCACACAGCCTTTATATAAGGCAAAGGTCATGCAGTTTCCAGAAAAGGGAAGAGAAGTAATGTTCATGTAAAATGTGCTTCAGAGTACCCAATTTTGAGGCTCATCATTCAGCTCAGGGAGAGTATTTTTCATTTGACATCTTCTTGCAGTCAAGTTCCCTGAAAAAGTCCATCTACCTTATTTACATAATAAAAAGAAAGCAAACTAGCAAACAAAATGAAAGGGCTTTTGGGAGAAGTGTAGAAAAAAAATTAATCTTTACATTTGCATTATTCCAAAACTGCTTCAAAATATTGTGAGAATTTTTACTTGTACTTTTTTATCTACTTTATTCTCTACCAGACTCTTCTGGTAATTTTGAGATCTTAAAACCCAAGATGGTGATCAAGTTACTTCATGCGTAGTGGACCAAGTTTTCCCTTCTTATTTTATTCATACAGTCAGCAACATTGCCCCAATAAGAAAATCTTGGTGGAAGTAAGATGGATTTATGTTGCATGGGTGTCTCAATACCTTAAAAAGAGAAAATAGAGATTGAGAATCATATTTGTAGGAATAAATTGGCATCTGCTGCTGCAGAGCTGGCAGATATTTCCCCTTTATTTTTGACACTCAGCTAGACCTTGAAATAAAAAAATAATGAGCACCTTTTCAGTTAAATGTTTGAACAAGAATTTAAAGAGGAAGTGAGAAATGCTAATGTGAGACTGCTTAGAACAGCCAAACTGAAAAGGAAAGAAACTCCTCAAACCTTAAAGAAAGAGAAAAACAGAATATAGGAGGGATGATAATATTTCTATATAGACATCATGCATACACTTTCCCTGCTCACCATTATAGAGGAAAAAAATGTCTCATGACAGAACAAAGAAGAGGTATTGACAGCACAAAAATAAACAAGAATATCATGTTGAGAGACATGTACAATCCCTCCCAGCATGGCACACAGCAGTGATAATGTGCTTGGGCTTCACAAATATCAGTGAAACCTGAAAACTACTTGTGATGGAGTTTTAGACAAAGCACAGCTCCATAAACCAGACTGAACTTCTACCCAGCTAAACTTTATGACTGCCCTCTTGCAAAATGTATAAATGCATAGACATTTTATGTATTGATAAAATTGTAAATTTTGGCACCATGATTCACTAGATACTGCCAAAAGAACTTACTTGGGGTCCAAAATACCCTTGTTCATGGATCAGTGTTGGTTTCTGAGTAAAGGTTATTGCTTTGCATACACACTCTGAGCATAGAAAGAGAGAGCATTCAGAAGTTAGTAAGAGTCAGCATCATCTTACTGAGTACGCTTGCATGAAGTTTATCAAAATATCTCACTGGCAAGGAATCATTAAACCATGCTCTATGCCTGTGTGCAGATACTGCTGCCATTGATGGCTCCTGTATATCAAGGGCTTCTGGTTCACAGTCCCTCTAATTTCCAAGCTCCTTCCAAGATCTTCTGCTGTATGAAAATAAACATTGATTTTCCTCTTATTGATTTTGCTGTTATCAGTCCAAATGTGAAGTAGTGTGATGGTGCTGCATTCTGTACATGACATCTGCTAAATAAGATTTGTAAAAGAAACTAGTTTGTGAACAGGCCTGAACTTGCTGTCCTTATTAATGTCTATGAACTTATTGAATGATCTCATGGACTTTCTTGCTTTCTTAATATCAGAAACAGAAACAATTCTGTCCTGAAATACTCACTTCTTTTGATCAGATTTTTGCTCAACAATGTTAATTATTCCACTATCAATACTGCTTGTCATCAGACTGCCCACAAGTCATGCCTACTGCCCACTATTCATCTGATATTTTTCTTAATTGCTTTTTTAAAAATAAATAATTGTAGTTTGTTTCTAAAGTGAACTTGTTTTTAATAAGCTTAAGGACTGTGAGAAATGTAATTTGGTTTATAAATATCTGTCTCTTAATTTTTGTTCCGTTTTCTCAGTGTTTCCTGCTGTCTTTGGCAAAAGCTGTTAACTATTCCCAGAGCTGCACTGACATTGTCAATGATGGCAGCATAAAACTCCAACATGGAAATAAAAATAACATGATTCTCCCTGTGTTTTATTTCAGTTGGAAATCAGGGAGATAGTAGCAGGGTAGGAAATCAATGAATGCCAAATGGAGGAAAACAATGGGACTCAGGGGGGAAATATTTTGCAGTTTAATTGTAGACATTAGGACTGAAGAGATTAAAACCATTAGGCACTGAAGAACTGAAATCTGTGGGAGTAAAGGACAATCAGCAACTCCCTGAGCTATTCACCATTTCTTGTAATAAGACCACAAAACAGTGCTGATGCTTTAGGCTGACCTCTCGTGCTCTGGGCTAAGGCAGCTCTACCAATACTGCAGCATAAATTGAAGTAACTGTAGTTGTGGTCTCCAGATTTTCCAAAGCAATCACTTATTTTGCAAAGAAATGCACTACTAATAATTTAGGATTATGAGTAATATATGCTGAATTTTTCTTTCATTGGTCTTTTTGATATTTTATTTCAGAAATGCATCATGTTTCTTCTTTAAACTGTCTGATGGTCAGCAAATTGGATCTATTTACAATCTCCTTGTAATAGAGAAAAAGCTAAAGATGGAAGACAACCAACATACAAATCTAAAATATAATTTCATAATATTTTGGAAAGCTGTTTGGCTCATCAATTTTCTAGTAAAAGAATATACAATAGAACCACTAAATTTTTTTTAATTTTAAATTTCTTCAAAATTGAATTATGAGTTTTTAAATTACAACAAATTTATGACCAATTCAGACAACCCTGACCAAATAACATATGGATTTAAAGAATAAATAACGAAACAACTACTAAAGGTTTTGCTAAAAAGAATATAAAGTATAAATTATGCATCTGTGCTGGCTTGAAAAGTTCACCAAAGTTCACTGTAGCTACCCCTCCTAATTTTCTCCCAGGAATGCCTGAGGCAGAACTCCTGCCTGCTTTCCTAGGTCCTGACAGAAAGCCCAGGTATTTTTTTTCTCTGTTTGTTGTAAAGTGTTCAGGAATAATGGAACAGTACAATATAGTCTGACAAAACTAAGCATGGCAGGCCATTCAAAATATTTACCTTGATGGACAAAGAGGGTTGTTATATTGGTAATGTCAAAAGGAAAGAAAAAAAGGACTAAACCAGAAAAAAAGTCTTTTATAGCTAGCTATAGTTGAAAGACTTTGCAGAAGAAATAACCATTATTTTTATTTGTATTGTTTTCTGAAGTAAAATAGATTATTTTCAGATGTAAAAACAAAATTACATACATAGAATCTGATTCTTATTGCAGTGTAATGGGGTCATGGGGAATAACAGACCTCTGGTGCATATAGTAATAAATATTTACTAGTAATCCCTTTAATTTTTACAAAAGAAAAAGAAGTTGCTGCATGTGATTGAACTGAGGTTATTTCTATCCGCTATGATACAATCTTCATGAGATAATTTTGGCTAATTTTTCGAATGTACAAATATCAATCAGGATCTGCATCTACATTGGTTTATTATTTGATCTTTTTTCTTTCTGAATGTTGACTTTTAAGGAATTAAAATTAAAAATTCTTTCTGAATGTTGTATTTTAAGAAATCAAAATGAAATTATTAACAATTTTAATATTTAAAGCCATTATGGTTGGCTATTGAAACTTCTTGAAGAATTTTCCTTTTATAAGTAATGAAATATATGATTCCAAGTATTTTCTAAAATATGGATATTACACTAATTTGTACAATTTTTAAAGCATGACTGCATTAACAGGAGCAGTGTTGCTTTAAAACTGAAAACAAAATACGTGCGATACAGAAGGAATTTTTCTACTATGTGTTGTTTTTATCACAAGACAAGTGCTCTTACACATGTTTTTAGTGTTTTTTCTTTAGTTACAGTACATGTTGCCCACAGGCTGTACAACAATGCACCTAATGGTGGTATCAACCTGCAGAATGAATATGTACTGACCATATGAGCTCTCTAAGAGCACTGAGATCGAGAGACAGAATAATCAAGAAAAAGGAACCCCAGAAGAATCAAATAAGTTCTTATTCCTGAATTTGACATGGGCTTTCATGGAGCCTTGTCCGTACTTCAGCTTCCTTCTGTAAAAGACAGAAGAAATAGTAATTAACCAATTCTATATTATTATAATACTGCACATAATGCTGAAGTATTGTGAACTGAATTGGATAATGCATGGTCAAACACTTGAAATGAATTTGTAAATGCAGAGACTTTTATAGTGAACGGGGTGACATCAGACTGGAGTCGTTAGAGGGGTTCCACAGGGCTCCATTTTCAGCCCCATGCTCTTCAACATCTTCATAAATGACTTGGAGGCAAGACTGGAAGGGACACTAAGTAAATTTGCTGACGACGCTAAATCTAGAGGATAGAGAGACCATGAAGAGAGACCTTGGCAAATCAGAGGGCTGGGCAATCACCAAGTATATGAAGGTTAACAGTGGAAAGTGCTGCATTCTCCACCTGGGATGGGACAATCCTGGTTTTGTGTATAGCTAGGGAACAAGAGACTGGAGAGCAGCACTGTGGAAAGGGATCTGGGGGTCCTGGTCAATGGCAAGTTGAACATGAGCCAGCAGTGCCCTGGCAGCCAGGAGGGCCAGGGTGCATCAGGCACAGCATCGCCAGCCGGGCAAGGGAGGGGATTGTCCTGCTCTGCTCTGCACTGGCGCAGCCTCACCTTGAGTCCTAGGAGCAGTTTTGGGCATCACAATATAAAAAAAACATTGAACTATTAAAGCGCATCCAAAGGAGGACCATGAAGATGATGAGGGGAAGCCATACAAGGAGCTGCTGAGGTCACTTGGTCTGCTCAGCCTGGAGGAGACTGAGGGGAGACCTCATTACACTCTTCAACAGCCTCATGAGGGGAAGAGGTGCGGCAGGTACAGATATCTTCACTCTCATGACCAGTGAAAGGACTTGAGGAAAATACTTTAACTGGGTTGGGGAAGATTTATATTAGATATCAGGAGAAGGTTTTTTCTCTGGAACACTGCTCTTCAGAGAAGTGATCACAGCACCAAGCTTGACAGATTTCAAGAAGTATTTAGATGATACTCTCAGGTACATGGTGTGACTTTTGGGGTGTCCTATGCAGGGCCAGGATTTGGACTTGATGACCCTTATGGGTTCCTTCCAACTCAATATATTTTATGGTTCTAAACAGAAACAAAATCTATAACACACTTCAGGAAGAGAACACAATCCTAAGAATCAACTATGTGTATAATCTGACAGGGAAATGTAAAATCTGGTAGTTCAATGGAGGGAGATTGATTTAATTTCATTTGTAAGCTTGAATTTGAGTCTGTGAGAAATTCACATAATTAAACAGATAAAAAATTATCCATGATCCCATGATAATTCTTACAGGAATTATTCTAAGTTGTATTTCTTCAGTCAGTCTTTGGGGTGTAATAGTAATTGTCTTGTAAACAAATACGTATAGATACTAAGAACAGGATCAATTTTATCCATGCCACTCCTGAAACTGACATGTATGAAGCTATCCATGTTCTAAAATATTTCAAGTGATAGCAGTTACAGTGGTCTATTTAACCTTTCTTTCTGTTAGATATCCCTTTTTTCCTGAAAAACAATCCCTCTCTCCCTTGATATTTAATATCATCATTCCTTCTCCTTCAGAACACCTTTTACATAGTCAAAGACCATCATCAAGTTTCTAAACCTAATAAACCTATCTTCTTCAACTTTGCACATAGTTGTGTTTCCAGGACCTATTTCCACACTTGTTACTGTTTCATGGGATATCATGAATTGAATCAAACTAAGATGCTTAAAGCTGGAGTTAATATTCCAGCTGAGATTTAACTACCACTTAGAAGAGAAAATTGTGACTTCAGGGTTTTTTTTGCAGGTAATAGCACAGTTCTTATCTCATTAACTTAAATGAGTTTTCATCATTAGTGTGATATTTTTGATTAATAGATGCTGTGACTATAATTCTGTTCACCACCCTTTTAGATATTTCTGCAGTGCTGCTCCCAGACAGGTTTTCTACACCCTGTGGTTGTGCAGCCACTTACATCTAATTGTGTGTAAAACTTTGTGGTTTCCGTTACTAGATTACATCCTAATTTTCCACACCATTTCTCATATTTGCCAAGTTTATTTAGATATACACTTCTGTCCTCCAGTATTTTTGGACTTGGTAAAAATTTAACTTTGTTTATGACTATAATTACTAGAATACCAGACTTACAGAACTCTATATGATGTATTCTAGTTTAGGAGTGCTGCTCTTTGGAAAACACTCTTGCCAGTTAGGTGTTGATAACATAACAGTTTAATTTTTCTAGATTTCTTATGATAATCCCAGAAAAGTGGCAAAAGCTTGCTGTAATGAAGACATGAGATATCTAACACTTCCTTTTTGTTACAAAGTCTTTTACTCTGTCAAAGATGGAAATTTGGTTCAATATGGTCTAGCCTTCACAAATTCATGTTAGCTGTTTCTCTTCCTTTTATCTACCAAGTAGATAAATTTATTTTAGTCTGTATATTCATTCTACTGAAACTCAGGACATGAACCAACCGTTGCACTTGTGTCAAGATCCAGTTACTGAAGCTCAGCTGCCTCTGCCTGAATTAAGGTACATTAAATAAGACCATATGCCAGTGACAACAGTATGGATTTTATATGATAACAAGTATGTGAGAGAGAGAGAGAGATAAAGAAATAAAGAAATAGAAACTAGTTGTGGGGGGCAGAAAGAGAGTGACAGGGACAGAATAAGGAAAATACCACCATCCGTGGATCCTAATGATGTTCTGTTGTTCCTCTCTGGCTGGTCTTTGTGGTGGCGAAGGTCTCTCCCAAAAAGCACACAATCTGGTGGGTTAATATAAGATCAGGCCAGGTAGGAAAACCCAGGCACCTCGGGGGGGGTGGGGGGGAGCAGAGTTTGCCATTGTCTCTTACAAGAGACTCCGAGTTTGTTGCATCACATGCAATCCTGTGGTGCAAGGCTTCAGGAACGACTGAGGAGCACTTTGGGGATCTTTGATGGATCATGACACCCCCTCAACTGCCTCTCATGTGAATGTCCTGTGGATGTGACCTTCCCAGGGTTTAGGGTTCCACAGCTGGGCCAGTTTGTGTAAGGAAGGACTGCCTCTAACAAGAGGTTACACCCAAAACCTCCTCCCCCCCAGGGGGGAGTCTGTGTAAACCTGGCTTCTGCAGACTGTGGTCTCCCAAACTCCAAACTCAGACAGGGAAGAATTTCTGCTGTGTTTGTCTTTCTTGTGTATGCATTCCTCTCCTTCAGCCTTGTTTTTTCCTAAATCTGAGATGATGAAAGAATGGGTTTTCCCTTTATGTAATCTTAGTGGTTTAACTTACAGTCCAAAGTCTCAGTCAGGTATCTTCAGGGAGGATTCTTTGGTGGTAGCTTCTTTGTATAGCTTTTGTTATAATGAGCAAAACTTTATATCAGTGTTTGAGCATGAACTATTACAATCTCTGACAACTTGGAGCCCAGAAAACCAAATATATCATGGGCTGCATTAAAGCAGTGTGGCCAGCAGGTAGAGGGAGGTGATTCTGCCCCTCTGCTTTGGTTTCATGAGATCCCACCTGGAGTAATGAATCCACCTCTGAGGCTCTCAGCATTAAAACAATGGACCTGCTGGAACAGGTTCACAAGAAAGCCAGAAAGGTGATTAGAGGGATAGGAAATCTCTCCTAAGAAGAGATTGCCTATGGCAGAGGAATTGGAACTACATGATCTTTAAGGTCCAAAATCGTTCAATGATTCTGTGTTTCTATGACTGCTATTAACTTGATTGGTCTATACTTTTCTGATTCCTTGTATTGTCTTATTTGTAAAGACATATTGTCTTTGTGTTTTTCCAGTCCTCCATAATTTCTTCCATATCTGTTTCTGGCAATTTAAGGATTTCATTAACTACATATCTTAGCATTAGTACTTCATCAGATCTCACTCATTTTAAGGGGAAGTAGCACATGTAAATATGTTTAATGTTTCCATGCTTTGTTGTAATCTGAGCTCCTATTCTTCTGCAAAAGATCTCAGTGACTTTTTAAATGAAGACTGAACTGGAAAAGGCATCAAATTTCTTGCCTTCCCAAAGTCATTGCTTGATACTTTATAGCTCCCTTTTTCTTCTGCCCACTAGTAATACACTTAGTTTCCTGGTCTGCCCCTTATAATGAGGTTTGGAATTATTACTTTGTTTACATATTTGACAATGTTAAAGGTGTAATCGATTAAAAATAACCAACAGAGTGTTGGATTTGCAAGTCTGCAGTGCAAGTCATTACATGTTTCTGATATAAAAGTAACATTAGAAGAGAAAGAAATGTAAAGCACCATTTGAAAATCAAGGTGACTTGACAAGTAATTCCTTCATCTAAACTTAAAGTTCAAATGGTATCAGAATACTTTTATGACTGTCCAAAGACTTAATATGATAGTAGAAGAGGGGAATATCATATTCCTTACAACCTGTGCATGTAGAGGCCTCTCAGAAAACCTGCAGGTGGCCCATACCTGGATATCTGCTGATGTCCCAGTGTGTTTATTGTTACAGCAGTGATGCACTTCCACTGCCTGGCACCTGTGGGCAAACACGTTCTTCAAAGCCATCCCCATCTCCACCTTGCACCATGGTTCCATATTCACTGCCCATACTGATGGGAAATCCAGTTGAGAAGGCAGCTTTGAAATGCCCTGATGTAGAATGTTGTGGTATTCTTGTGAGTGTGCATGTGAAAACAAATACAGTGTGCTTCAAATTAATAATATAGGTTTATTTTACTTTAAAAGTGATTACAAACAGAGGAGAGCAGCATGACAGATAGTTTGCAGCATGACATGAAGCTGAAATTAATTTTTTTTTTCTGCAGGAATTATTAGTCTAGTGTGTAAGGTGACCACTAATAACCGGTGTTGCTGTTGCTAGGAGCTATCAAAAGAAATGTCACTCTTCACAGCAAGTGATGAAATTTGACATATGGCATCAAAGAATCATTAAAACTACACCTGCTGCAGAGGAGGTTGTATCTTTTGAGAGACTTTCAAGCAGAAAAGGTTATTCTAAGGACATAAAAGGGTTTGCCTTATTTTCTTTTTAGGTAATTAGGAAGCAGTAAAAATAGGAAAAACAGTGAGAAAAAAGATACAAAGGAAGATCCAACCTCCTTGATTTTCAATGTTTCGTGGAGTAAAAGTAACAAACTACCAGGATTTTTTTTTTCTAAAGTCTACAATAACACAGTTGATGATAAATCATTAATACACATAGCTGGAAAGCTTCACTGCCTTTTCTCAAAGTTCAGTTCTGCATTCTACAGCTATTGCCTAAATGAAACTTCTCTATTAGTCTTGATAGCATTTTAAAGTGTGAACATTGAAGATTTTGGTCAGAAGCCTGAAACAGTTTGATATTCAGTTTGTCATACACACATTGAACTATGTATAAGAAAATTATTGTTGACTTCAGTAGAAGTCAGCACAATTTCTGAGTCACCATTAAATTTATACTGTAGAAGAACTCTATTTCATAGTAATGAAGATTTCTGTTGTAATTATATTTGTGATTTTATTTGCGAATTAAAATGGAATTTTCATATATTTTTCTATATTTCAGCTCATACAGTTCTTACTCTTGTTTCAGACAAATAAATAAGCACATAAAGACTTGTTTATTGCCTGGGCAGATTTCTTGGGAGTTATTGCTAGAAATTAATGCACACAGAGAAAGGATTCAAATAAAACTTTGCTTTAAAAGTTATATTTATACATTTGCAATGTGCCTTTACTGGGAAAACTGAAAACCAAAATAACATAAAATATTAAAAAGAATTAGTGTTTATGTGTATTTAGTAGTTATACAGAGCAAAACCTATGAACTATTACTAATTATGTTGCTTCACTGAAATGGGTATAGTCACGAAATCATTCACATTTTTACCTTTCTCCTCTGCATTCTCCTCTAGTAGCTCTGCCACAATCTCCTGGATAGCTGTGGCCAGATCATTGCCTCTGCATTTCATTTTACAAGTCTGCAAAATAATGGTAGTGTTACTAAAAAGATCCTGGGTATTACTGTTGGTGTTTCAATTTTATTCCCTTAAGCTAATGTATTTTGAATGTTTCCATTGACAATGTTGCATATGTTGACTTCTGTTAATGTATACATTCTATAGTCACTAAGGGAAAATTCATGGAGTTCCAGAGTATCTCAAGCTGGAAAGGACTATAAGAATCATCAAGTCCAACTCCCTGCTACTTGCACAAGCACAACTTTACATGACTGTAACATATTCCAGTTTACTTTTAAAAAGCTTTAATTTTCAATTCTGACAACATGTAGGAACAATCAATGCAGTGTTAAGAAACTGTGTGGAACAAGTAGATATGCAAGCTGTTGTACAATGTATCTACTGAGTCTCTTATGACCCGAGGCTTTAGATTTCAGTTTTTAGCACTTATTCCACAAAGTCTTTTGCTTAATTTATTTTTGTTGTTGGGTAAGGTGGTCTGCCTTTATCAAGTTGATACAAAATCATGATTCCTTATGTAATATTCGAATCCACAGCCCTACAAGTTGATAATGTTGAAGCCCCTAAGAAAAGAATTGATTTGCACAATTCTGTTTTCTAACGATGAAAACAAATTTTGATCTTTTTCCATGAATCTCTTTTAAGTGCTGGAAATCAGATAGTGACATTAAAAAGGGGAAAAGGGAGGCCTAGCTCTTAGAACTGCTTCAGAGTCAGTTTTCAGTCAATCTTTGGCTGAAACAGACAAGGATTTCTATAGCAGTCTTTCTACTATGTTTTGTTCTGTTCTTCAGGAGACCAGAGAATAAGAAACAAAGTTTCTCAAATCTGAACAAGCTTATCAGAAATCCAAGGGGGATACAGATGATATTGTTACAGTGGTGATAAAGGAAGTTTTAGCTTGATCTTTCTCTTTGGTAACAGGCAAATACAGAACTACAGAGACTGATTTGTTAATCATACTCTTGGAGCTAATTTACAATGAAGATGTGAACTTAAAACAACAAGCATTTCTATTACGTGACTGGAATAGGAGTGATATGGCTGGAAAAAAACACAGAAGATTTTTCAAATGGCTTAAGAGAATGTGCAGTCTGAGTTTAAATCCAGACATCAGGGGAATAGTATGTTAAAAGAATACATAAAAAACTAAAAGTGCTACATCTATTTCACAGTATTTGCTTCAAACAGCATTATTTCAAGATTGGAATCAGCTACAGCCCAATAAATAAAAAATCTTGAGCAATTATGTTATGATTGATAAAGGCTTAGGAACACTTATTATTTTCCAATTTAACTAAATCAATGACAGACCAGGAAATAAGTAACCAAATTAGAAATGCTCTGCTATAAATACCATGCAACTCGGGTAAAGAAGGAAGATTTTGAACTCCACAGCCCAGCAGTTCAAAAGGGTTTCATAGTAGCAAGGCCTGTTTTTTCAATCATTGATACTCAAAAGTGAGCCACCCTGAGAAAATGGGTGGCAAATATGTTTCGTGGTGTTGCTTTTTAAACCAAAATTTGGTGTGACCAAAAATGCAGAAGTGGGCAGAACCAGTGTAGAACCACTCTGCAGTGTTTTTTCAACACATCTCTGGATCTTGTAAGGATTTACTAATGCACATTCATTCAGTTCTTTGAAAAACAGATGTGCCTTTGATATTAAAATTGTTATAGATAAAAACCTCATACACATATTTTTAAATAAATTCTTCTTCCTGACTTCAAATGAACCCTGGTCTGAGTTAAAACTCGAAATATTACCATCTCAGCCCATTTTGGATGAATCTGCTGGTAATGGAAAGCTCCAGACTGATAGCTCAAGAAAATTGGGTTCTACAAAAATCTCCCATTTAAGTTTCTTTCATTTTGCTTTGCCAATATTCCTGACCGTGATTCAAGAACAACTAATTTACTGATTGACAGCAAAACCTAGACGTATGAATTCATAAATCTATTTATTAAACCTTACGGGAATTATGCTAATACTGAAGACTATTTGTTCTTGCTCTAAGTCCAGTAAGTTTACCAGAAGTGAATACCGATTTATCCTCTTTGAGGGTCATGAAATTTTAATAACTTTTTTATTAATAGTAAAAAGATTGAAGTTTAAAATTACACTACTTAAAACTGAAAAATTCAAATCCTTTAGTTGTCTCATGATCCACCCAGTAGTACCAGATGCTTTTTGTTCCTTTTTTTATTTCTTGCTTTGAACAGTTGGTTCATCTTATCCATACCTTTTTTGCTGGTAACCTACCTCTCACTCAACCACATGATTATGTTTGTGCCTATGTGTGTTTTATGCAGATCCTTTCATTCAGCTGAATCCCAGCATTTTCAAAGTAAGTGCATCATTATTTTACATTCTGAAGGACACAACATTTAAATAACGAGGCTTATATTTAAATTGGTTTCCCACACAGAAAAGATTTTATGCAAGTTCGTTTTTCAGGGTAGTTGTGATGTATAGAAATTAAATACATTTAACAGTAACTTTTAACTTCTCTGATAAATGAGGGAAATATAAATAATAAACACCATATTTAAATTGCCACTAAAGGGAAGAAAAAAAACACTTTGGAGAATTAAATTCAACTTTTATTGTAAGTAACTACGAAGAGAGGAATTGATTTTAAACCTAAAATACTGGTCTAATTTTCTTACCAGTATGGGCTTAGATATTCACCTGTTTTTTGGTTGTCAGGTTATTTTAAATCTAGTTTAGATTGGCACTATCATTTTCAAACTGCTAGTTTCAATTGCATCTGGAAGTCACTGGAAGCCTGGAAATCCAGGAGGGATAAATGCAGGAAATGGTGTGTAAAATTCTGAAATGGGTAGTAGCCTTTTATTCCACACACATAGGTATTAATGTCTGCAATGGAAGTTCTTCAGTAACTTGTCTCCATCAGTAAATTATGTATACTTCTCTGAGATACAATAAATTGCATTTCTCACATTATGGCTATAATAAGGGCACTGGATTTCAGTTCTTTTCATCACGAGTTTTGTCTCTCAGTGGTTGATAAGCTGGTGGGTGTCATTAAGTTTAGATTACACCTATCTGTATTATAGTACCTTTACCTCTTTCCAGAAATATCTGCAATGAAGTCACATGAAAAAAAATTAAACTGTAACACAGATTTTTGCTGGTTTGGTAGACTGATACATACATCAAACTATCAATTTTGAATGTTTATATTCGTTTATCACATAGAGCTCATTGTATTCCATGATTAATCTGCACTAAAAGAAGGAAAGGCAAAAAGTCATGGAAGTATTAATACTCTGTTGACAGATGTGTCCAGTGTCTCATGTCCTGGCCCCAGTTCTGAAACGGAGTCATGAAAAAAATGATTCTTCATTGTGCTGAAGAAAAAGTCCATTTTTTCTTGATGAAAAGAAAGAAAGAACTTTAGAATCTGAAGATTGGAGAAAATATTTATTTTGGCAAATCTCATTTTCCATTGGATAATAAACATATATTTTGTTTTGTGTTCCTCCTCTAGTATCTTGATAGTTTCTATTCTTGTTCTTTATAGTACCTTGTTATTTGCAGACCAGTTCCAGTTGTGTTTTCTGAATGATCTCTTGAAAACCCCTCAGCAGATGCATGGATAAGAACGATATGAGAGAGTTTTGCATCTCATAAGAACTCCATATACAGCAGGAGAAAACTTTAGCTTCTTTTGCCCATGGTACCCAAATACAGTAAATTAATGATCTAGAAACACGGTTTCATTTGCTCTCCCTTGCAGAATTTGGTTACAGGCTCATAATAAAGATTATGTCTACTCTAACTGTAGTGTTACTATGGAGACTTCATGACATTTCTTAAATCTTCATTATTATATCCCATTACTTCTTCATCACACTAGCAAATACTTACCCATACATTTTTTTTAAAAAAGATGCAATGAAAATTCAGGTGCCTAACCATACATATATGAATGATTCATGTGAAAATTAAAGGCACTAAAGCTCCAAACTTAAAATATATCATGTGACCTGTCAGTAATTGTGTATTCTTGGATTATTTATACACAATGGTTTACTTATGTTAACTTTTCATGTGTTTTTTTCCCCAAGTGTCAGGAAATCTTTCCACCAGTACATAATTTCACCTTCTAGAAGGGTCTACATGTTTTTCGTCTGGCACTCTTCAGATTTTATTTTTTTCTAAGATTATTTGCCATGATTACTACACTCTACTCAACACATGCAACTAAATTAATTTTATGCAGTTTCTACAATATCCCAAACTAAAATGTTTGATTAGGGCATTAGTGCAGGCTGCAAACATAAACTCCATTCTTTACTGCTACTCTTAGGAGATGGGCTAGAAGTGCAGTTTCAAAGTGCTGTACCAGGCAAATTGATTGATACATGCCAGGGAGAGCGTCAGCTTCTATCTTTCAGAATATTTAACATGGTTATTTCAAAAGCATAAAGAGGCAACTTTATCAGCTTTTAAACAGCTTCTCCATCTGGTTACAATGTGATTGCATGTTTCAAAACAGCAGTAAATTTTCATATGTTAGTATGAAGTGTAAATGATGTCACAGCTGGTAATGACAAATTCACGTAGTTTGGCCATTTAACTTACATCATGCTAAATGCTTAGTGCTTTAAGACAGTGTACTTTAGAAACAAAGAAGAATAGTATTTAAACTCTAATGTGAAACTTCTGTGGTTTAAATTCACTTCAAAGCTACATTCAGTATAAGTGTAGTGGCAATTGCTACTAACTTTAAGTCATGCTTGAACATTTGCTCACCTTTCGAAATGTATTCCATCTGAAAATTTCCCAAGTAAGTAAAGAACCTGATATTTGAAGAAAGAGAGACAAGCTCTTTTCAAATTATAGGCA